>CM055123.1:113830493-115297993 GCA_029206835.1 Rana muscosa | reverse complement strand
AGACAGTTGAATTCTACAAAGTAATGGACAGAATGTATAAAAACACTGAAACAAACATGCAGCACACATCAATTCATATCATGGAAAAGGCTGAAGCCTCATTCTCTTCAGAGTTTCTATGGGATTAAATGTTTTTAATATGATATGGTTTTAAAGTGTTACTGTAGAAGTAAAAGTAAAACTGTAAAAGTTTTAGGTAAAACTGACTTTAAGTGCTTCTACAATATGAGGATGGACAATATTAAACTGACAGCACATAGAAATAATATTACAACATTGCCACCTAGTGGACAGAGACTGCATGTATGTATTTAGATATCAATACAGTCATAACTGACTTGGCGATTCTATGGGCCAGCTCTCTGGCACCATGCCTGACACACTAGAGGACTTCATGTATGTATATATCTTTGGATCTGACTTTCAGCGATTTTATGGGCAGCTCATTACTGTCATGCCTGATACACTAGAGCAGCGGTTCTCAACCCTCTCCTCAAGTACCCCCAACACCAGGCCATGTTTGCAGGTTTTCCTTTATCTTGCACAGGTCCTTTAACCACTTCAGATCCGCGCTATAGCCAAACGACGGCTGCAGCGCGGACCTGAACTGCCGGGTGGGCGTCCCCAGGACGTCCTCTTGTTTACTTCCGCAATGCGCACCCGCGCGCGGAAGAGCTGTGTCACGCGGGTGCCGATGCGCGTGCCTGGCGGCCGCGATGTCCGCCAGGTATCTGCGATCGGCTGTCACAGAGCCAGGGACGTGGATCTCTGTGTGTAAACACAGAGATCCACATCCTGCTAGGGAGAGGAGACCGATGGTGTGTCCCTTGTACATAGGGACAACCATCGGTCACCTCCCCCAGTCAGTCCCCTCCCCCCACAGTAAGAATCACTCATGAGGGAACATATTTACCCCCTTCCCGCCCCCCTAGTGGTTAACCCCTTCACTGCCAGTCACATTTATACAGTAATCAGTGCATTTTTATAGCACTGTTCGCTGTATAAATGTGAATGGTCCCAAAATAGTGTCAAAAGTGTCCGATGTGTCCGCCGCAATATCGCAGTCTTGACAAAAATTGCAGATCACCGATATTACTAGTGGAAAAAATAAAAAATAAAAATGTCATAAATCTATCCCCTATTTTGTAGGCGCTATAACTTTTGCGCAAACCAATCAATAAATGCTTATTGCGATTTTTTTTACCAAAAATATGTAGAACACGTATCGGACTAAACTAAAAGAAAAAAAATGTAAAAAAAAATTGGGATATTTATTATAGCAAAAAGTAAAAAATATTGTGTTTTTTTTTCAAAATTGTTGCTATTTTTTTGTTTATAGCGCAAAAAATAAAAACCGCAGAGGTGATCAGATACCACCAAAAGAAAGCTCTATTTGTGGGAAAAATCGATAAAAATGTCATTTGGGTACAGTGTTGTATGACCGCGCAATTGTCATTCAAAGTGCGTCAGCGCTGAAAGCTGAAAATTGGTCTGGGCAGGAGGGGGGTTTAAGTGCCCAGTAAGGAAGTGGTTAAATCAGAGTCAATGGCCTGGTATTTTGGACAGCTATTTTATCTAATGCCCCATACACACAAGTAAAATTTGCGCCAGCAAAAGTCTGATGTGAGCTTTTCATCGGAAATTCCGACCATGTGTATGCTCCATCAGACTTTTGCTGTCGGAATTTCCGCCAGCAAAAGTTTGAGAGCAGGTTCTCAATTTTTACGATGGAAAAAATTCCTATCGGAAAATCCGTTCGTCTGTATGCTCCCTTTCTTGCTTACCTCCGCTAGCAAGTGGGACACACCATGCCACATGCTGTCACGTACCTGGTAGGTGAGCCCAACGTGAAGGGAGTGGCCTCTCGTAAACCTCTGGCTCGAGAACCCCTGATAGAGCAGACAGGGGCTCAAGAGGGCAAAGGGACACAAGTGCCTGGCAGGAACTGAAGCAGGTGGAGATAGAAGCAGCAGTCTGCAACTGAAGGTAGCTGATGGAGGCGTGCGGTGGTCCGCAGCAGACACTTGAGGACCAGGAGGCAGGCTTGGAGAAGACAGGCCGGGTCAGACACAAGCGGGTAGGCAGGTGCAAGCAGGATCCAAGAGTAGTTAAAGTCCAGGCCGGGTCAGTATATCAGGCGGGCAGCAAACTGGTTGAAAGGAGCAGGCAGGAGCGAAGTCGGGACGAGCCGGGGTCAAGGCAGGCAGCAAACAGGAGAAGTCAAGGGAAGCCGGATCAGGTATCAGAGTAACACAATCAGAGGTTCAGGCAGTAAGGGTCTCAGGGGAACGCTGTAGACCGGACAGCAAGGATGCAAGGTGACAGCTCTCCTTAAATAGGCAGTCTTGGCGCCAAGTACCGTCATAGGTGCGTGCGCTTGTGCGCCGCTATCGCGCATCTGCGTGCGCCCGTGCGCCGCTATCGCGCATCCGACAGTATTAAACCCAATAAAGAAAGGTTTATTTTTCCTTGCTTGATAACTTGACAGGAAAGTTGGAGATAGAGAAAAAATGACAGAGAGGTAGGTTCAGGCAGGTGGCACTCAACTAACAATCATCGCCACTCACCTGAGTGGGATTTGCTCACCCGGATAGTCCCCTCTCATGGTCCTAGCAGCCGGTGTGAATCACGGAACATTCACTGGTAATTTCCTAGGGATACGATCAAGAGACAGCTTCCAAATCTTGAACTTCCCAGCACTTGTAATATTTAAGTCCTTAGGTGCCAATGGGGCACATTACAAGGCTTGTGGCAGATTATGGAGTCCTTCCCTCTGATAGGTAACCAGGCCTCTCCCGTGACAGTGACTTCCTTCACCGATCCCCTTGGATAGGTCCTCCCCTAATTTCCTCTCCTTCAGAGTGGGTTACCCCCTACTTGAGTACCCTGGGACTCCTCTTCTAATGTAGGCCTCAGCCAAAGGTGCTGGGCCTACCTGGAACGATGCAGCCTCGGGCTAAAGGTGCCTGGGGCTGGTACACACACGCACCCCTGGCCTGGAGGGCCGGGAGGCGCGAACTGCTCCCTGAACAATGGCGTCTGCCCCTTATGTATCCTCTCCCAGCATGCACAGTGGGTAGACCACGCCCACTACACGGCTGCAGAGAGAGGACACCCAATAATGCTGCAATGCTACCTGTGGTTCAACCTGGGCCTGGGGCTGCAGTGCCACACACTGGCCACAGGGAACTGTACTGCCAGGCAACATTATCTCAGAGCAGAAGCCAGTTTAAAGAATTCAACAGCCTGAGCCCAACTATTAGCTCAGGCTACCCTCTAAATTTAGGTATAGCGACCCCCATCATTGGGGGGTCCACTGCACACACCCCCTCCTAAATGAGACACTGTCCCAGTGGCTAGAGTAAATCAAAGACCCCCTCAATCCTGAGTAGGTGTTGATTTACTCACAAACTATATATACAAAATTTGAAAAAGGTGCCTGAACCAAAAATTTTGAGAACTGGGAAGGGAAATGAAGAAAAGAAAAGTGCAGAGCAACACACAAATTTGACATCCCATTCTCAATGTCACATTTTTTTTAACAGGATACAGAGCAATATACACAAAAACATAGCACACTTTCCACCCTCTTCTAATTAACTACCCCACCCCATTCTCCGGTGGAGTTGATAGCAGATCACACACCTGCAGAGGGAGAGAGAGAGAGAAAAAAACAACATGCAGCATAATACACATCTTATCTTCTAACTGTAGAAAGAAGTGAGCCATTTCTCTGAAAATAAATGACTTCCTTCTGTAGGTAAAGTGCGCTAAGCCTAGCATCACTTTATACTATCATATAAATGATTCTCTTTTTTTTTTTTTTTTTCGGCAAACCGCTGCCACCTGGTGGTAGCGTGAAATCATTACATCTACCATAGCTACGCATGGAAAGGAATCACTGCACACATAAACATTTCCCATCTTGACCACGACGTCTCTGCTGCTTTGGCCCTGGCTAGACTACCCCAAAGTTCAGAAGAAAAACTGACTCTTTTTTTTTCTTTTGAAGAGCAGAGGAGAGGAAAAAAAAAACAACAGCTCTCCTATTCCCTCAACGAAGTAGACTTCCTCGGAGCAGAGGGCTACTGAAATCCAGGGTAGTTTGTTCATGTAAAAACAGGATAAAGAAAAAAAAACACAAATTCCTGTTTCAAAGGTAGTAGTGATAATCAGGGAGAATGAGAGTCTTCCACTGTTTGTCCAGTGTTTCAATAAAGTACACAGCGTCCTCTCTCCCCTTATTGCGAATCACCACTCGGTCCGCATGTATGTGCCGACCATAGTTCCACTCTTTGCGGCAACCTTTGAAACGATCAGTCAAGGCGGCTGAACAGGCAAAGTACCTACGGGGCTTGGGCACTTCCAGGTGATCCCAAATAAAGTCGGAGTACCACCTCTCACGGTAGGCCTCTATTTAGAATAGGAGCTCCTTAGGAACATAAGGGTACTCCCAACCATACTCATTAGCGACTCTCTTGTTGAGGAGCCGCTGCAACCGCGCAATATGTGGAAGGGTTGTATGGTCTCCTGCTCCTGGTAACATAATAGCATCTGGCGACCTTTTAACTGACACTATATCAGGCTTTGGCAGAGGCGGCCGCAATGGCAAACGTCCTTCTGTAGTAGCGGGCACGGGCGATGCATGTGCGGGCAGTGCAGGAACAACCTTCTCCTCCAGAACAGGGGCTTTCGCTCGGGGCGTAGTTTCCCCAGAGTCCATCGGCGATCCCTCTCTAAGGTTGCGGGACGGGGTCACCGGAATCCTGTCCCAACCCTTCCTGACGAAGATCTCATTGACTTCCACATCTTCACCCAGTTCAGAGGATGACTCGAAATCCGACAAGTCATATTCTTCGGTAGGCAAATAATTTCTGGTGGACACAGTCACACTATCCCCAGACGATAAAAGTTCCAGAGGGTTAGCTGTCCACACATCCTCAGTAATATGGGGTATGGGCTTCTTTCCCTTTCCCGGCAAACTTGTTGTCCCAGTCCCCCCAGCCTCCTTAACGTCACCTGGCTTGGTTTTTCCGGAGATCCCTCTGCTCTGAAGATCCGGTTCAGGCAGGCGCTGGGGCAGGCTTCTACCGTGGCCGCGGGAGGCCTTAACATATCCCACTTTCTGTTTGGCGGGTGGGATGGAAGTTTCCGTAGTGATGGAGGCAGCATCCGCTGTGGCGTCCGTCGCTGGCTCCGTGATGGCTGGAACTCCATCTTTGGCATCCGTTGTAGCCGCGGTGATGTGCATGGGCTCGGCTGTAGGGGCGTAGTTGTCTTCCTTGGAAGTAACAGTCCCTGTGATACAGTTGACCCGGTAGGCTCGGGGTGACTCGTTGGGCTGGTCCACCTCAAATAAAAATTCCCCACAGGTCAAACACATTTCGAATGGCCGTATCTGCACAGCCAAGCCACCACATCTGGGACAGAGCACGCTCAGGGCCTCCGCATCTATGCAAGTGTAAAGTGCGAAGTGGCCCCTAGGCTTGAGCCGGATCCCTGTATCCGTGAGGGGAGCAGTAATGGGAGTAATGTCCATGGAAGTGGTAGTTGGGAACATCTGTGGTCCCGGTGAAATGGAAGTTCATGGAGTGGCAGACATATTGCTCCTCTTTACTAGTCCAGGCTCTTACTGTCCCTTGGCGCCAAATGCACCACGTGCAACTCACAGTTGGCAGGGGCTCCTCCCCCTTTTCTTCTTTCTGCACGTAGCTCGCAGGCTTTTCTTCTTTAGGATACGCCCACGAACTACGCAGTTAGAAAAAGTCAAAGCACAGTCCTGCACCTCCTTTTCTCTCGATAAAGTAATGACGCAGTCCAATTTTCCTCAATGGCCGACCTCCACAAAAACACACAGATAGAGAAAAAAATAGTCCAACTTCCAGGGGTAGCTGCAAAATCCCAGATGAACTCCCACGTGTAGCACACAGATCCCTTTCTTGCTTACCTCTGCTAGCAAGTGGGACACACCATGCCACATGCCCAGTATCCTCCTTGATGAAGAGGGTGAGCGGTGTTATCTATTTTTGGGTCCTGCAGCGAGTTACCTCTTTCCGTTGGTTCTTCACCCTAGAGTGTAGGAAGAAGTCTATTCTCTCTCTTTATTTCAAGAAGGCCATTGTCCAGACAGTATTAAACCCAATAAAGAAAGGTTAATTTTTCCTTGCTTGATAACTTGACAGGAAAGTTGGAGATAGAGAAAAAATCACAGAGAGGTAGGTTCAGGCATGCGGCACTCAACTAACAATCATCGCCACTCAGGCATGAGTGGGATTTGCTCACCCGGATAGTCCCCTCTCACGGTCCTAGCAGCCGGTGTGGAGCACGGAACATTCACTGGTAATTTCTTAGGTGCCAATGGGGCACATTACAAGGCTTGTGGCGGATTATGGAGTCCTTCCCTCTGATAGGTAATCGGGCCTCTACCGAGACAGTGATATCCTTCACCGATCCCCTTGGATAGGTCCTCCCCTGATTTCCTCTCCTTCAGAGCGGGTTACCCCCTACTTGAGTACCCTGGGACTCCTCTTCTAATGTAGGCCTCAGCCAAAGGTGCTGGGCCTACCTGGAACGATGCAGCCTCGGGCTAAAGGTGCCTGGTGCTGGTACACACACGCACCCCTGGCCTGGAGGGCTGGGAGGCGCGAACTGCTCCCCGAACAATGGCGTCTGCCCCTTATGTACCTCTCCCAGCATGCACAGTAGACCACGCCCACTACACGGCTGCCGAGAGAGGACACCCAATAATGCTGCAATGCTACCTGTGGTTCAACCTGGGCCTGGGGCTGCAGTGCCACCCACTGGCCACAGGGAACTGTACTGCCAGGCAACATTACCTCAGAGCAGAAGCCAGTTTAAAGAATTCAACAGCCTGAGCCCAACTATTAGCTCAGGCTACCCTCTAAATTTAGGTATAGCGACCCCCATCATTGGGGGGTCCGCTACACATACCTATATCTATAACTATATATATATATATATATATATATATATATATATATATATATATATACTGTATATATATATATATATATATATATATATATATATATATATATACTGTATATATATATATATATATATATATATATATATATATATGTATATACACAGTATATATATATATATATATATATATATATATATATATATATATATATATATATATATACACCGATATATATATATATATATACACACACACACTATGTTACCAAAAGTATTGGGACGCCTGCCTTTACACATGCACATGAACTTTATTGGCATCCCAGTTTTAGTCCGTAGGGTTCAATATTGAGTTGGCCCACCCTTTGCAGCTATAACAGCTTCAACTCTTCTGGGAAGGCTGTCCACAAGGTTTAGAAGTGTGTCTATGGGAATGTTTGACTATTCTCCTAGAAGTGCATTTGTGAGGTCAGGCACTGATGTGGACGAGAAGGCCTGGCTCACAGTATTCTCTCTAATTCATCCCAAAGGTGTTCTATCGGGTTGACGTCAGGACTCTGGGCAGGTCAGTCAAGTTCCTCAGCCCCAAACTTTGTGGACAGCCTTCCCAGAAGAGTTGAAGCGGTTATACCTGCAAACGGTGGACCAACTCAATGTTGAACCCTACGGACTAAGACTGGGATTCTATTAACCTCCCTGGCGGTATTCCCGAGTGTGGCTCGGGGTTAATTTTCCATACCAAAAGCGGTCACCCCGAGCCACATTCGGGATCATCACAGGATCCAGGCAAAGTTACTTACCTTGTCCCCAGGATCCTGCGATGTCCTCCTGCTGTGTGTGCAAGCTGTGTCCTCCGCTCGATTCATCACAGTGACGGGCTCTGTTCCCTGCGAGCGGCGCGATACTCAGGGACGGAGCTCGGTGCCAAAAAGTGTCCTTTTGTGTCAAAAGCGGTTTTAGACCAACCTTCCCAGAAGAGTTGAAGTGGATATACCTGCAAATGGTGGACCAACTCAATATTGAACCCTACGGACTAAGACTGGGATTCTATTAACCTCCCTGGCGGTATTCCCGAGTGTGGCTCGGGTAAATTTTCCATACCAAAAGCGGTAACCCCGAGCCACATTCGGGATCATCACAGGATCCAGGCAAAGTTACTTACCTTGTCCCCAGGATCCTGCGATGTCCTCCCGCTGTGTGTGCGAGCTGTGTCCTCCGCTCGATTCATCACAGTGCCGGGCTCCGTTCCCTGCAAGCGGTGCGATGCTCGGGGACGGAGCTTGTGCCAAAAAGTGTCCCTTTATGTCAAAAGCGGTTTTAGACGAGAACAGTGATAATAAATTATAATCACTTGCAGAATTGAGCGATAGCGATTTGTGGGGAAATTCATCATCAAACACTCAAAGTAATGACAGCAACAATTCTGCAACTGAGCTAATTTCAGTGTTTTATAAATGTTATTATTATTATATTATTATTTGTTATAATTATTTATAGTTATTTATTATATTATAATTTATGATTTCGTGTTTCGAACTTTATCATACCCAGGATGTCTACTAGACTCTTGTTTGGACAGATTTAAGTGTGTTATTCATAAGAATTACAGGCCTACAATATAAAATGACAAATTTCCATGCAAAACAATGTACCGCTTTCAGCATCAAAAATCGAACATAATCAAACCGCCAGGGAGGTTAAAGTTCATGTGCGCGTAAAGGCAGGCATTTTTTTTTTTTGGAGTATAGATCGCTAATCCCAAGCATGTTTGAATCCACTTACAGCTGACTCACTCACTACCCTTGCTGGAAGTCTATTGCAAGCATCAACTACTCTCTCAGTAAAATACAACTTTGTAAGATTTGTTTTGAACTTTCCCCCTGCTATTTTGAGGTTATAGACAGCAGCATCATATTTAGAGAAGTTGCAATACTTTCCCTCGTCATTCATAACTAAAAAAGTATTAGCTAGCGTTCTACTTACATAGCTGCCTTTATTTATTTGTCCTATGAGCATATGTGACCTGCATTGGTACCCATTTTATCTTTCCTGTATCCTATAGAGTGACCAGAAAACTAAAAACCACTGATTTAACCTTCCGTGTCAAGGAAATTAGCATTTTTTAATTAACTGCCTCTATTTTGATGACCTCAGAAACCCGAAGCCTAAGACAGCTGCCCCCCCCCCCCCCCATATTATAGGCAAATCCACTGCAAGTAAGACAAGTGACCTGGGAGATTACTAAACACAACCTCTGACCTAGTCCTTTCATAACAATTCGTAATATCTGCTAGTATGGACCTTCATTGTGTCTGTGTGTTTTACTACATGGTGCAGGTTTTCTTCAATTGTGGCTTGTATACTTTATTTATTGCTGGTTGATAAAGTACCGTATATATTACTAAAAAGGAAGTGAATAGTAAATTAGATTTGTACAAAATAATAATATATTAATTAGGAGTTATGTTGGTAGTATTATTGGGCTTACAAAGAGACATAAGGGCAGTAACGCACAATGTACAATCGATATGGTGTGATCAAATCAGCTATAAAAGCCAGTTTTGATTTCCGAAAACATTTTACGCTTACACTATTGCATACTATGTCTTTTGCAAAATAGTAATCTTTCATTTTCAGAAAAGAAAAAAAATGCCAATTTCCCAACTCTAGTGCTGGCCACGCACGCACATGCAGAATATGTCAATCTAATGGGGCTCATGCACTCTGGATGTTTGGCTAAGATGTCTTGGCCTAGAAGTCTTTCCTCCTGGCAGCATAATCTTGGCAAAAAAACGCTTGACGCTCGTAAACAAGTGTAACAAGTTTAGGCGCATTAAGTGCTTGGGCATCATTTGGGAATTGATTTCATTTGGATTCATTTAATTGACCAGAATAATAATTTATTCTGGCCATTAAAATTAATTGACGCTCAAGCACTAAACTTACCCAGCATTAACGCATATTAAGATGCAATTACACGCATCAAGAATTTTTTCTACCAAAGTGATGCAGCTTCTGAAAGTGCTGGCAATTTTTTTCCTGCCTCTAAATGCCTCTAAACATCTACAGTACCTTGAAAAAGTATTCATACCTCTTGAAATTTTCCACATTTTGTCATGTTACAACCGAAAATGGAAATGTATTTTATTGGGATTTTATGTGATAGACCAACACAAAGTGGCACATAATTGTAAAGTGGAAGGAAAATGATAAATGTTTTTCAAATTTTTTTTTACAACTAAATATCTGAAAAGTGTGGCATGCATTTGTATTCAGCCACTAAAATCTAGTGGAAGCAATTGCCTTTAAAACTCACCTAATTAGTAAATAGAGTGTAATTTATCTCAGTATAAATACAGCTGTTCTGTGAAGCCCTCAGAGGCAGTGTTAGTTTTGGCAGCAAATTTCGATTTAGTTTTAGTCTTAGTCTTGGGACTAAAATGTCATTTTTGTTTTAGTCCAATGTTAGTCTTCTGCAATTGTTTTAGTTTTAGTCGTATTTAGTCGACTAAATCTCCAGTACATTTTAGTCGACTAAAATGTCCTACGTTTTAGTTGACTAAAATCTCCAGTGCATTTTAGTCGACTAAAACTCATTTTAGTTGTGTAAAATCTAATGAGTGTAATTAAATTGTAATGCATTAGTTAACATTTCTCTTCAATTTCCAAACTCATATACTGCTGGAATGAAAAATCTAATATCTTATTATTTATCTTATTGAGGTATGAACATGCACTATAGACTAGTGTTCATTTTGAAGTCAAATTTCAATTTAGTTTTAGTCTTAGTCTTAGGACTAAAATGACATTTTAGTTTTAGTCCCATTTTAGTCTTTTGACTAAAATGACATTTTAGTTTTAGTCGTATTTTAGTCATCTCAATTGTTTTAGTTTTAGTCGTATTTTAGTCGACTAAAATAGTATTCATTTAGTCGACTAAAATGTTTTAGTCATTTTAGTCGACTAAATTAAAACTGCTCAGAGGTTTGTTAGAGAACCTTTGTGAACAAACAGCACCATGAAGGCCAAGGAACACATCAGACAGTTCAGGGATAAAGTTGTGGAGAAGTTTAAAGCAAGGTTAGATTATACAAAAATATCCCACGCTTTGAACATCTCACTGAGCACTGTTCAATTTATATTAATACGAAAATGGAAAGAGTATGGCACAACTGCAAACCTACCAAGACATGGCCGTCCACCTTAACTGACAGGCCAGAAAAGGAGAGCATTAATCAAGCAAGCAGCCAAGAGGCCCATGGAAACTCTGGAGGAGCTGCAGAAATCCACATCTCAGGTGGGGGAAACTGTCCACAGGAGAACTATTATTTGTGCACTCCATAAATCTGGCCTTTATGGAAGAGTGGCAAGAAGAAAGCCATTGTTGAAAGAAAGCCATAACAAGTCCTATTTGCAGTTTGTGAGAAGCCATGCTGGGGACACAGCAAACATGTGGAAGAAGATGCTCTGGTCAGATGTGACCAAAATGTAACTTTTTGGCCAAAAAGCAAAATGCTATGTGTGGCAGAAAACTAACACTGCACATCACCCTGAACACACCATGCCCTCTGTGAAACATGGGGGTGGCAGCATCATGTGGTGGGGATGCTTTTTTTCAGCAGGGACAGGGAAGCTGGTCAGAGTTGATGAGAAGATGGATGGAGCAAAATACCAGGCAATCTTAGAAGAAAATCTGCTAGTCTGCAAAAGATGTGAAACTGGGGCAGAGGTTCACCTTCCAGCAGGACAACGACCCTAAACATACAGCCAGAGCTACAATAGACTGGTTTAGATCAAAGCATATTCATGTGTCAGAATTGCCCAGTCAAAGTCCAGACCTAAATCCAATTGAGAATCTGTGGCAAGACTTGAAAATTGCTGTTCACAGACGCTCTCCATCCAATCTGACAGAGCTTGAGCTATTTTGCAAAGAAGAATGGGCAAAAATGTCACTCTCTAGATGTGCAAAGCTGGTAGAGACATCCCCAAAAAGGCTTGCAGTTGTAATTACAGAAAAAGGTGGTTGAAAACCATTTATCATTTTCATTCCACTTCACAGTTATGTGCTACTTTGCGTTGGCTCTATCACATAAAATCCCAATAAAATACATTTACGTTTTTGGTTGTAACATGACAAAATGTGGAAAATTTCAAGGGGTATGAATACTTTTTCAAGCCACTGTATGTGTGCATGGACACACAAGATAATATGCAAGGGTGTTTAGAGGCAGAAAAAAAAAAAAAACACTAGATGCCCTTAACAGCTAGAAATGTCCAGTGTGCATGAGGCCTTAGCTGCAAACTCAAATGAACAAATTAAAGCAACTGCCAACACAAAACCATTTCGAGGTATTGACAGAATCAGTTGGTTTGTAGTTTGTTCAGGTGCCTATAAAATTACTGTATATTTTGCAAGTACTAGCTCTATGAATCCAAAGTGTATACTATATGGCCCTGTTCACACATGGGCGATGACCTGCGTTTTTCCGCACTGCTAGGACACACAGAAAACAATTGTTTTCTAAATATCCTGTTCATATGGCAAATCAGGCTGAAGATGTGGTGCTGTGCAGTGAGCTGCGATAAAAGGCAGACATGTTGCGCACAGAAATGGATTGCATGTCACTGTATAGTAGCGTAGCGCACGGCACTGCTTTGCTCTGGCATGAATGAAGTGTCACTGTGTACTTTAAATAAAGTTGACACAACAAAAAGGTACCTGTGTTATTCACTGAATCGCGCATCACACTGCCCCCTACCGCGGTCCGCTAGCTCACTGCACATGGAAAACAGAGCTGCCCGCACGCTAAACCGCAGTGCCAATGGGCACATCATGATTACTTGAATGTCACTGAAATGTAAACTCTTTTAGTGATTTTCTAATTTTTTATATCTAAGTTTGGATCCATTGCCCGATGTATAGACGTCACACAACATCAGCTCCCTATTTGCTCAGATAAACTCTAGTTTTTGCTTAAAGTGGAGCTCCACCCTAAAGTGGAACTTCCTTTAATCGGATTCCTTCCCCCCTCCGGTGCCACAATTGGCACCTTTCAGGGGGGAGGGGGGTGCAGATACCTGTCTAAGACAGGCATTTTCACCCACTTCCTGGAATACACACTGCGGGTAGACTGCGGGCAGTGCGTCACTTCCCGGTCCCTCCCCGTTGCGTTCTGGGAAACACACGGCTCCCAGAACACAGCGGGGACCAGTGAAAGACACGTAGCGCTGCTCGCGCATGCGCAGTAGGGAACCGGGAAGTGAAGCCGCAATGCTTCACTTCCTGATTCCCTCACCCATGATGGCGGTGGGGGCAGCCGAGAGACAAGCGATTGCTCGTCTTCTGCTGCCGACGTCGCTGGACTCCAGGACAGGTAAGTGTCCTAATATTAAAAGTCAGCAGCTGCAGTATTTGTAGCTGCTGGCTTTTAATATTTTTTTTAACGGCAGAGCTCCGCTTTAAGTAAACACATGTAGCAGAAAAGAAAAACAATTACTACAGAGCATATTGTGTTCCTCCAAGTTTTTATCCACTCTCCCAAACCTCACCTATCAATATATATAATTTTTTTTTTTTCTCTTTCAAATATTAATTAAAGTTCATCTTTTCAAAAATTTCACTGACTGCTCAGTGTGGTTGATATTGGTTGATATAATATATTGGTATTTTTCCCAGAGCTTAGTGAATGAGGTAAAGCTCTGCTGACTTCTGTCATATGCAAAAAAATATACAGTATATATATATTTTTCCTTGCACATGATTGGGTTTTCTTACAATTTCATCACATTCACTAAACTCTGGGGCAAATTCTCTTGCAAAGTGCAGGTTCCCTTGCAATGTGAACAACCTATTTGCCCTTTCACTTGGTTCACACTGATGCGGTTTGCCTCATCACATCTCATTTGTACAGGTATCGTGACATGTGGATTCAGTGCGGTGCGAAATGAGCCATACATTATGTATGGCTCAATTCACACCAAAAAACGTGAAGGACCCTTTTATTTTGTCTGCACTGGAATCAGATCGCATGGGCGTTCAGACCCATGCAATCTGATTCCATTCAATTCCGCAGTTCGCACTACATTCTGCAAACTGATTTGGGGGTGTCATTAAAGTAATAGTAAAGTCTCATTTTTTTTCCCTATAAAAATAACTAACATGTTATACTTACCTGCTCTGTTGCAGTGGATTTGCACAGAGCAGCCGGATCCTCCTCTTCTCAGGTCCCTCTTCGTAGCTCCTAGCTCCTCCCTCCGGTTGAGTGCCCCCACAGCAAGCAGTTTGCTATGGGGGCACATAAGCTGAGTCTCAGACCCCTGTGTCCATTCAGACACGGAGCCCCGACCCAGCCCCACCCACTCTCTTTTCTGATTGGCAACTGACTTTGATTGACAGCAACGGGAGCCAATGGCGCCACTTCTCTGTCTCAGCCAATCAGGAGGGAGAATCTCAGATGGCTGAGACACTCGTGGACATCACTGGACAGAGAAGGACCTCAGGTATTAGGGGGGCTGAGGGGGGCTGCTGCACACAGAAGGCACATAGAATGCATTAAGATAAAAAATCTTCTGACTTTACAACCCCTTTAACCACTTAAGGACCGCCGCACGCAGATATACGTCGACAGAATGGCACTCCTGGGCAAAAGGATGTACCTGTACGTCCCCTTTAAGGAAGCAGCATTGTGGACGTGCGCGCCCGCCGCAAGCTCCGTGAGCCCGACCACGGGTCCCACAGACTCGATCGCCGCGGGGATACCCGCGATCGTCTCACGGAGAGGAAGAACGGGGAGATGCTGATGTAAACAAGCATCTCCCCGCTCTGCCTAGTGACAATGACAGTGATCACCGCTTCCTGTAATCGGAAGCAGTGATCACTGTCTTGTCACACACAGCCCATCCCCCCTACAGTAAGAACACATCCCTAGGGCACACTTAACCCCTACAGCGCCACCTAGTGGTTAACCCCTTCACTGCCAGTATCATTTTCACAGTAATCAGTGCATTTTTATAGCACTGATCGCTGTAAAAATGACAATGGTCCCAAAAATGTGTCAAAAGTGTCCGATGTGTCCGCCATAATGTCGCAGTCACAATTAAAATCGCTGATCGCCGCCATTACCAGTAAAAAAAATAATATTAATGAAAATGCCATAAAACTATCCCCTATTTTGTAGACGCTATAACTTTTGCGCAATCCGATCAATAAACGCTTATTGAGATTTTTTTACCAAAAATATGTAGAAGAATACGTATCGTCCTAAACTGAGGAAAAATATGATTTTTTATATATTTTTTGGGGATATTTATTATAGCAAAAAGTAAAAAATGTTGATTTTTAAAAAAAAATTTGCTCTATTTTTGTTTATAGCGCAAAAAATAAAAACCGCAGAGGTTATCAAATACCCCCAAAAGAAAGCTCTATTTGTGGGGAAAAAAAGGACACAAATTTCGTTTGGGTACAACATTGCATGACCGTGCAATTATCAGTTAAAGCAGTGCAGTGCCAAATTGTAAAAAGACCCCCGGTCTTTAAGCTGACAAATGGTCCAGGGCTGAAGTGGTTCGCAGAGCAAAGTGTGAACTGCCTGCTATGCTGATGCGGTGCCGGAACCATACAGGAATCGTTGTGGTTCCCGCACTGCATTAATGTAAACTAGGGCTTAGGCCCCTTTCACACTAAGGCGGGCATGTGCGGTGGCGGTATAGCGGCGCGATTTTTAGCGCCGCTATACCGTCGTATTTACCGCGATATTCGGCCGCTAGCGGTGCGGTTTTAACCCCCGCTAGCGGCCGAAAAAGGGTTAATACTGCCCGCAAACCACGGTGGTATTACCACGGTGTCCCATTGATTTGAATGGGAAGGAGCGGTATAGGAGAGGTATTCACACCGCTCCTTCACCGCTCCAAATGCGGCTTGCAGGAGATTTTTTTGTCTCCTGCCAGCGCATCGCCTCAGTGTGAAAGCCCTAGGGCTTTCACATTGAGAATGCTGGGGCAGGAGTATTTCAGGCGTTATTTATGCGCTATTTTTATCGCTAAAATGCCTAAAATTCGCCTCAGTGTAAAAGGGGTCTTAGTAAATCAGCCACAGTGGGGGAGATTTACTAAAACTGGTGCATGCAGAATCTGGTTCAGCTGTGTATAGTAACCAATCAGCATCTACCTTCAGTTTTTCAATTAAGCTTTGACAATAAAACCTGGAAGCTGATTGGTTACTAGGCACACCTGAACCAGATTCTGTGTATGTACCAGCTTTAGTAAATCTCCCCAGTGTCTCCTGTGTGGTAGGTGAAATAAGTACTTTTTTTTTTTAATTCAATCTTATTTTATTTGTTTATGCAAGGAAACGACAGAAAAAGACATACATTGTCTTAAACATTACAAACATTGATAGGATACATCCTCAACAGGCATCATGTGTGTCAGAACAGAGCAGGGCTAAGTTCCATCAGATGAGAGTATACACAAATCTATTTGGAGAATATGAAGTAGGGTCACTCAATGGGTTATAGGCAGTAGGTAAATCGAAGCCCTGGTACGTTATCCTACTGGGTTCTTAGAGGTGTATTTATGTGTAGAGAAAAGAGAAAGAGTCAGAGTCAGGGGCAAATAGTAGGGGTACACAGATAGGGGACAGGGATCAGAATCACTCCATCAAGATCCGAGAGTGGTCTCGTCTAGGGCACACTCCGCCCAAGAGATAAACTCAGAGGAGTACCGAAACACGGACCACGAAGTCCATGTGAGAGAGAACTGTTCACTTTTGTCATTTTCCTCCGCCAACAGGCGTTCAAGGTCCCTAATGCGGTCCACCTCAACAGCCCAATCCCCCAGGGAAGGCATGGTTGCCGTTCTCCAATGACGGGGAATCACTACCCTGACCGCCGCCAGAAAGTGTCGCAAGACATCATTTCTGATGGATTTAAATGATCCAGGGAGAATAGACAAGAGAGCCACCTCAGGTGAAGGGTGGATAGAGGTCGCCATCAATTTGCAGTAGAGTGTGAAAATCCGCTGCCAGTACCTCCGCACAGGAGGGCACTCCCACCAGATGTGGAGCATGGTTCCTCGGGAGCTGAGGCACCGCCAGCAGGCATCTGACACCTCCGGATTGAAGTGGTGGAGAGATGATGGACATCTGTACCATCTTGTTAACAGTTTAAACCCCTTCTCCTGGGTCTTGGTGGCTATGGACAATTTGTGCGTCAGGGTAAAACATTTTTGCCAGTCAATAGGGGAGATAGTGTGACGGAGGTCTGTCTCCCAGGCCACCGTATACGGTGGGAGGTCAGGGGAGTAAATATCGAGCAGAAGGGAGTATAGTTGAGATACAACATGCGTTGGAGGTTCCACCTGCATGAGCAGTTCCTCGAATCCCGTCGGTTCAGCAAGAATGTCTGTAATAGATGGGAAAGTCCGGATGTAGGAGGTAGTCTGTTGCCTCCGAAGCCACTGCATGGGGTGACGGGAGGTCAGACCGCTAGAGGTATCTGACCTCAAAGTGGGGTCTGCACGAAGGACCTGGGCAAGTCGCCTATGATCCTCTCTTCGCCATGGTCCGAATCTTGCTACCGACATAGCTGGCGGAAAGGCCGGGGTCCCAAAGAAGGGAGTCATAGGCCCCATGCGGTTTGATAAGCCCCTTCTGGACAGCATGCGATCCCAAATCTGGATCGTTTGATGGGTAAGGTCATTAAGAGGGCCCGAACCCCCCCGTACCGTAGGCAAGGTCCAGGGGAGAGCGGAGAGTTCAATTGGGTTCATGTGGCTTTCCAATTGAACCCAAAGCTTGGTTGAAGAATGATGGAACCAATCTAGTATGCGGGTGAGCACCGCTGCTTTATGGTATAGGGAGGCATCTGGGGCTCCAGCCCCCCCCCGAGCCTTTGGAAGAGAAAGTGTTTCATACCGTATCCTGGGACGGGCCGCATTCCAAATAAATTTGGAAAACAGCTGGCGTATTTTCTTAAAGTACGAATTAGGTATGTGAATAGGGATGGTCTGAAACAAATACAGGAACCTAGGGAGAACATCCATTTTCAGGGCATTCACTCTACCTAGCCATGAGAGCTGTTTGGACGCATAATTGATTAAATCTGCCTGGGTCCTAAGAAGTAGGGGGGCAAAGTTCAAGGAAAAAAGTTGGGAAGCATCCGCCGGTATTTGAATTCCGAGATACCTTATGGAGGGGGAACCAGTTTTGAAGGGGAAAGAAGACGATAGTCTTCGTAGGGCCGACGTAGGCAGAGATATGTTGAGGATTTCCGATTTACTGTAGTTGACCTTGAAGTTGCTAACTTCTCCAAATTTCCGAAACTCCTGCAATACCGAGGGCAAGGATGTGTGAGGGTGTGTCACGAACAGGAGCAGATCATCTGCAAAGAGGGCGAGTTTAGTATGTGTGGGCCCGACTGTTATGCCTTGGATAGAAGGATTGTTACGTAGAGCAATAGCTAGATGTTCCATAGTGAGAACATAGAGGAGGGGGGACAGTGGGCATCCCTGTCGCGTCCCGTTAGATACAGAGAAGGCTGGAGATAGCGAGCCATTTAGTCTAATCCTAGCATATGGAGAGGAGTAAAGGGACATTATTCTCGCCATCATATTGGTTCCCACGCCTATTTGTTGCAGGGATAGTCGAAGGAACTGCCAGTCTACTCGGTCGAATGCCTTCTCGGCATCGACTGTTAAGAGGCATAGTGGGATATCGTGGGACCGGGCATAGTTGGTTAAAAGAAGGGTCTTCAGGGTATTGTCCCTAGCCTCACGGCCAATCACAAAGCCGACCTGGTCTAGGTGTATTATCCCAGGCAACAATGGTTGTAATCTATTGGCTAGGATTTTAGCAAAGACTTTCAAATCGACCCCAATCAAGGAGATCGGCCTATAGCTTGCACAAAGAGTAGGGTCTTTGCCTGGCTTTGGGATGAGGGATATGTGGGCCTCAAGTGTTTGTGGAGGGAACATTGAACCCTCCGACAAAGAGTTGAACACCTTAGTTAGAAAGGGCGTGAGGAGGGCGGCAAAAAGTTTGTAGAACTTAGGAGTGAAGCCGTCTGGGCCCGGGCTCTTTCCACTCTGTGTACCCGCTATGGCTTTGGCAACTTCGTCTTCTGTGATTGAGGTTTCCAGATCAGCGATGACGTCATCGTCTAATGTAGGGAGCGCGGTTTCCAATACATATGACATCTGGTCTTCCACCCCGGAAGAAGGGGAACTTGTCCCTTGAGGGATATTGTACAGGGACTGATAGAAGTCCCTGAATTCCTCCGCCATCTTAGTGGGTGAGGATACCATTTCTCCCTGTGCCCCCCGAATATGGGGCACAAAGGCGGAGGTTGTTTTTGGGTGCAGGGAGCGAGCCAGTGGCCTACCACATTTATCTCGAAACTTATATTGATGGAAAGTGAGCTTATCTGCATATGTGCGTGCAGAGGCTTCATAAAGTTCTCTAAGTTGTGATCGCGCCCTAGAAACGTCCGCCAGCATTGTCACTGTCGGGGATCGTTTGTGCTCAGTTTCTACGTTTCTAAGCGTTTGATTTGCTGCCTCTATGGCGGCTGAGCGCTCCTTTTTAAGACGCGTACCCATTTGGATAAAGGTACCACGTAGGACAGCCTTAAGTGCCTCCCATTGAAAGGGCAACGATGTTGTATCCAAAGCGTGGTCCGCAAAAAAGTTAGAGATTGTATCTGAAACCCTTGTCACACATTCCGGGTTCGTAAGCAGCGAATCGTTCAAGCGCCATGACCATTCCCTAATCGTGGTGGAAGGGAGCGAGAATGTCATGTGTATAGGAGAATGGTCAGACCAGACCATTGGGTCTATGGTGCATTCCGGGGACCAGTCCAGGCAGCTATGGTCACTCATTAGGTAGTCTATGCGACTATAGGTGTGATGAACATGGGA
This sequence comes from Rana muscosa, assembly GCA_029206835.1. NCBI lineage: Eukaryota > Metazoa > Chordata > Amphibia > Anura > Ranidae > Rana > Rana muscosa. Next base: position 115,278,136 of record CM055123.1, on the reverse strand, counting down.
GAAGTGGGTATAGTTACGGGCCGTGGGGTGCAGCACTCTCCAAACGTCCACTAGACGCAGATCGTAGAATGCCCGTTTCAGAGCCCTCAGTTTGGGGAAGGAGATACACGATCGCGAGGTGGAGGAATCTAAAAGTGGTTCAAGAGGGGTGTTAAAATCTCCCCCCAATACGAGCTTACCCTCCCTGAATCCTGACAGAATCCTCAAGTATTGTAACGCGGCCGATACTTGATTAACATTAGGAAGGTAAATGTTAGCTACCATAAATTTGGTACCCCATAACACAAATTTCACAAAAACATACCTCCCCTGGGGGTCCGAGAGATGGTCAAGCACCTCTATAGGGAGCGTCTTATGGAAGGCCACAGACACTCCCTTGGCTTTCTGGGTTGGGCTAGTGCTGTGGAACCACCTGTTGAAGTATCTGCTGGAACAGGAAGGGGTGGAGGCAGAGTGAAAATGTGTCTCTTGGAGAAGAAGCACATTGACTTGGCGTTTGTGCATTTGATACAGGATTTGTCCTCTTTTGGAGGCAATATTGAGCCCACTGACATTGTAGGAACAGAATTGTAACCTAGGGTGAGAGGTCACTGTGTGGGCCATGATGGAGTGATGGGGGGGGGGGGGAAGGAGAGAGAGAAGAAGAAAAAAAAGAAAAGCGGGGAAAAAAAGGGGGAAACACAACAGGGGAGGAAGAGAGAAGGTAGAGCGAGGCGGGGAAGAGATTGAACATAGAGAGCACCTGGGGAAGGTGGCTCAAAAATACTAAAGTGTGCGCAAAAACGTAACACTTCGTGAAATATCACGTAGTAGGCACGAACTGTGCCAATCCTATTTAGGGGGAGAGAACGGGGTTAGAACAGCTGAGTTGTGATCCCGACAACCTAGCAGGCATATATAACATAACTGTAAATGTAACACACCCAATGACCGTGGCATCTAATGCTCAACTGCCTAGTCACTAAAGAGCAGAGTGTCAGACTAATACCATTGGTACGCTTGAGTGTAATAAACAATCTAAAATTACATAGAAAAATAACATCAACGTAGAACAAGGTGTACACAAACTGGTGACAGAATAAAGGCACAGGTATTCCCGCGTAAGCATGCGAGGGTTGGAAGCACCAATTACTACATTTATAGCAGCATTAACTATGATAGTCGTCACGGCTTAGCTCAGATATCTGTGTAAACGCACAGAAGGTGTCAGTGATAAGGCCAGCCAGTCCCAAGCTCCAGGGACATAGATGTCCAGAGCCCGAGGGAAGACCCGGAGGTCCCCGGACAAGCCAAAGGGCTATGCCCGGGAAACACCAAGCCAGCCAGTAGAGCCAATGCCGTGAAAGAACATATCGACACCACCGACCGCCTTTCCAGAGCCCCAGCAAGCACAACTGTACCAGCTGAGGGCAAGGAAACATTCTCCGTGCCAAGTGAGACAACTAAACCGTTAGCAGCATTTAGATAACAAAGTGAGCAAGAGTCAGTGGGGTGGATACGCAAGTAAAACCGTGAGTACAAAACAAAATAGGGAAAACAGTAGGCAAACCTGGCCGGAGTCTCATAGAGGAACTGAAGTCACCTGGTGGACAAAAGGACATAGCAAAAAGAACCATTTCAGGTCTCAGACGACAGAGTCTGGATCAGTCTTCTGGTGACGTGGCTCGCCGTACTCTAGGACCGGAAGGTACCGATCTAGACTGTGGGCGTCCTCGACGCTGTAGAGGAGGGCCCGGTAGCCGCTGGCGGTCATCTGGGGGGTCCAACCAGTTCGGGACGACAATAGGGTCCCGGTCCAGGAACAGGAAGAAGGCAGGAAGCTGGTCCGGGTCTGACAGCACAAATTTGTGGTTATCTTCTCGGGTCACTTTGATGCTGAAGGGGTGGCCCCAAGTGTACGTGGCGCCTACTTGGCGAATCAAGTCCAGCAGAGGACGGACCGCTCGCCGCATGTACAGCGTGTTGCGGGAGAGGTCCGGGTAGAGGTGTATAGGTGATCCGTGAAAGTCCAGTGGCCCCAGGCGCCAGGCCTTGCGCAAGATTTCTTCCTTCAGGGTATAGTAGTGCACCCGGCAGAGTACGTCACGAGGGCGGTCCCTGCGGTCACCCCCCATGCCTCCCACTCTATGCACTCTGTCCAATTCAATGGGAGATGTAACTTCCCTGCCCAGGACCTGATTGAGGATAGCGATGACAGTGGGTTTGAGATTGGCACCTGATGTAGCCTCCGGGACCCCCTGCAGCCGGATGTTGTTCCTGCGGCTCCGGTTCTCACTATCTTCTATCCGGAGCTGGTGTTGCCGTAGACGGGAAAGGTGAGCCGTAGATGCATTTTCAAGCGCCGTTATGCGGGCTGAATGGTCCTCCTGGGTGGTGGCCATAGCAGAAACCGTGACCTCTGACGCGGAAACCCGTTGTTTGAGGGCATTTAGTTCAACATGGAGAGAAGTTTCCATTTTGGAAGCCCAGGAATCAAAGTCAGCTCGGAAAGCAGAAAGTACGGCAGCGGATGTGGAGCCCTGGGAAAGCATCTCTGCTGAGGCCGTGTTCACGCTAAGAGTAGCGGGATCCATCGGAGGGGCCGGGTGTACACCTGGGCCGGTCCCACCGACAGAGAAAGCTGCTGCAGTCGGGGGAGGAGGTGTTGGTTTGCCTGGGGTTCGGGCTGACGAAGCCCTGTCTTTCCCTGTACGGGAGTCCTGTGAGGCTGTGCGTAGCAGGTACCGTTGGATATTACCTTGTTGCAGTGCAGCGGAATCAGTAGAGGTAGAGCTGGAAGCCGCCATCAGCAGATTGGGCGTGATTGGTTGGGAACGCAGCCTGCGGTCGTCGGGAGAGCACAATGCTCAGCAGTACATGTCTTCAGCCGTCCATCCTCAGCCACGCATCCCCATAGGTGGAGTGGAAGAGCAGAGAGTGCGACCCGTGTCGTACATGGGAATAGACGCTTGCTGTGTTGCTACTGTCTTATTGGAGCAGGCGCAGGGGAGTGCCGGTGTTCGTGTTACAGGACAGTGGTACGGCAGCCTGGGCAGCACTGGCGGCTGAGGAGGGGGCAGAGCAAGGCTAGTGGCAAGGGGGAGCACGGAGTCCGGGTGGAGCAAGATGGCCGCTACACTTCTTGCTAGTCTGTGACTGGAGGGTTACGGGGAGGGCAAGATGAATGAGGTGGAGGCCCAGCCGCCCTGTATACCAGAGTAATCAGACCTTGATGTGTAGGGCGAAGCAGTTTCAAACGGGCAAGGGGGGACCCAGCAGTCCTATGGTCGGGTGTAGCAAGATGGCCGCCCCTCGAGCCTATGGGGTCAGGGCTCCCACCGAGTGCTCCTTTCTGACTGCCAGCCTGGGAGGGATCAGCCTACTTCTGGTGCCTTTTACTCTGCCCCCGCCCCGCTTACCCTGTGCGAGATGGTGCTTTGTGCTGGATGTTGCTCTGGGTGTATTGGGAGCAGCAAGATGGCCGCCGACTTCCAGGAGTAGGCCGAAGCCGCGGACTTTCCTAGAACTGGCCGCCGCGGGTGTGTCAGGCCGAACGTCCCGGGATCCCTCAGGTATACAGACCAGTCCAGTGTAGGCACACTTGCGGCCGAGCCGCCCGCCGCACACTCCGCTGACCGCAGCACTTTAGGCCGGAGGATGCTGCTGGTCCCGCAGGCCGCAAGATGGCGGCCAGGCCTCGGAGCCGACCACGGGCCGGGAAGAAGACCGAGGGGGTTCCCTACTAGTCAAACACCTCCATCCAAGCCTGGATGGAGATGCAGGATGTCCGTGGGGTATCCGGAGACCCTCCGGGAGGCGTTGGAGGCTTCGTGGGCCCCAAGATGGCGTCGGGCCTGGGCTGTGTGGAGCGGGCCTGGTAGTTACCGTACGGCCGGCCCGGAGTCACAATTCAGGCTGGGTTGCAGGTAGGGAATCCTCAGGAACGACAGGGGTAGATTTGGAGCAATTTCCAGTGGATTAGGAGCGAGGATGGCTATAGATTGAGGGTGCAGTTGCGGAGCTCAATGTCTGCACATCCTCCTCAGTCGGCTCCCGGACACGCCCCCTACTTTTTTTTTTTAAACTAAAGTAGCCAACAGCATCTGTGTTCACTTCAAATACCCAATGAGAATGAGAATAAAAAAGGGGATGTTCTTTGTACAGGATTGGGTGATTGAAGTGAACACAGTTTTACAGGGCTCAGTGAACATTCTTTTCCTTTAGTAAACTAACCTCTTTAACTGAAATGCATTTCTTCCAACAATCTATAAGAATTGTGGGAAAAGCCTTATACACACGATGAGATTATCAGACGAATGATCGTTTGTTATTTCTTGCATGCTAGTTTCATATAGAAAATTAGGATGTTATTAAAGTTACGAAAATTCCCGAATGGCAGAATACAACTTCGGAAGTTATGTAATGTGTTGTATTGTTTTGGAAAGTATTCTTTGGTTTTCTGAGCATGCGCGGTCTTGGTTCTCTGTTTTTTTTCGGACAAATACTGTACTGATTAAATGAAAATCGTTTATTCTTTTATCATACGAGAACAATTTTTGTGCTTGTCCCTTTGGATAATTTTGCATGAACCGTCGTGATCGACTCTCGAAAGCTGTGTACTAATGATCAGATTATTGTTTAATCGCTTAGAAAGCAATATTTCTTTATCCAAGTTTCTCGTCATGTGTACATGGCTTTAAAATGAAAGCTGCTGGATACAACACTCATTACTTAGGCCTAAAATTTTGCAAAATCAGTCAAAAATATTGTGTGTTTTTATTGTCCTATGCTGTAGGCACTGTGTTTTGGACAGGCATATGTTAGCTTAAGCCCAGGTTCACATTGGGCTGTGGGAGTGAAGCCGTGCGAGTTCAGCTGAACTCGCACGATTTCACTCTCGCTGGCAGTCCCGATTTCAGCCGCGATTACAAAGACATCTGTGTAGGTTTCTGCACAGATGTCATTGTAAATCACGGCCCGAAATCGCAAAAAGTAGTACAGAAACTACTTTTTGAAATCGGTGCAGCGCCGCAGATGTGGCGTCGCACTGATTAAGACAGTGCCATTGCCGGAAATTTGCGGCAAATACCGCCGTTTTGACATGCGATTTGACATGCCAAATCGCATGTCAAATGCACCAGTGTGAACCAGGGCTAAAGGAATTTTGTAATTTTGCACACATGTAATACATTATTCTTGTCATATAAATGTATTTTTTTTCCACATTGCACTGACTACAGTCATAAAAATTCTGGACCTGTTGCTGTTTTGTTAGTTGGACTGTTATACTGCAGCCATTCAACTTGCAAAGTGCTTCTTTGGGATAGGCAAAATGGCAGTGTGTGTCAAAAATATCAGCGCCACAGAAATGTGCTCAAATAGACAGCTGCTAGCTACTCTGATTATTGTGGGGAACAATAAAAAAAAAATTGTTATAAGAATGGCGCTAGTCTGCACATTAACCCCAAAAAATACAATCTATAATAGTGATTTTTTTTTTCACCAGCTAAACTGCATCAGAGGGAGATTGTTCTCGTATGATAACAGAATGAAGGCACACAGAAATATTGTGGGGCTCCATGCTCACTAGTTAAAAAAACAAAACGCTCCTAGCTGCAGGTTTTGAGATTTTTTTTTCCTGCTTCTAGAAATAGTGTTATCCTACAGTATGTGATAATGTACATTATTTTAGTCTAGAGAAGTTTTTGAAGCTTCAGCTTCTAGGAGCAGAATTTTTTTTTTTTTTGCATTTTTAGGAGCGACTTGCCAGCAGAAAAAAACGCTCACAGCTCCTACAGGCTCCTAAACGCTGCTAAGCACCGGTTTCTAACAGTTTTTTTCTTCTCAGTTGGCATCCCTAACAACCAATGAATAACTGGTTTAAGGAGCAGACCGGAAAGCTGCCTGCCATGTCCTAAACAACGGATGACTAATCAGCTGTCAGTTGAATGTAAACACAAGAATTTCCGGCAATTAAAACTTGAGAAAAAAAATACCCCCCCCTCCCAATCCATACCAGACCCTTAGGTCTGGTATAGATTTTGAGGGGAACCCCATGCCAACATTTTTTTTTTAATAGCATGGCCCAAAATCTATATCACACCTTTATCTGAGCATACAGCCTGGCAGGCCAGAAAGGGGGAACAAGTGAGTGCCCCTTCTCCTGAACCATACCAGGCCACATGCCTTCAACATGGGGGGTGCTTTGGAGGCTCCCCCCAAAGCACCTTGTCCGCATTTTGATGGGGACAAGGGCCTCTTCTCCACAGCTCTGGCCAGTGGTTGCGGTGGTCTGTGGGTGGGGGGCTTATTGGACTCTGGAAGCTCCCGCCGAATGACAGTCACAAGGGGCGGGGTCACCCGGTGACATCATCTGGTGGCCCAGCCCCTTCGATTATTTAGCGGCGGAAGATGGTGGAGTTGTCATTCGGCCGGAGCCAGCATCAGGTGTGGACCTCTTTTTTTTTCGGGTTGGCGGGTGGTGTTAATCGTGATTGACGTTGGATCTACACTGGGGGACAACTTTTTTTATAGTTTAATTTTTCTAATAAAGGGCTCCTATCTTTATTTACACTACTCTTTTTTTTTGGTGAATGGGTAGAGGTACAATGTACCCCATACTCATTCACATGGGGAGCAGGGATCTGGGGGCCCCCTTGTTAAAGGAGGCTTCCAGATTCCAATAAGGCCCCCACCCGCAGACCCCCACATCCACCAGCCAGGGTTATGGAGAAGAGGCCCTTGTCCCCATCAACATGGAACAAGGTGCTTTGGGGGGGGGGCTCTCCCTGTCCCAAAGCATATCCCCCATGTTGAAAATTTGAAAAGCGTTTGGTAATCTCTGTTTCCCACCAACATATGGGTTGACAGACATAGATGGTTATCTGTGCTCATTCTTTAACCAATTTGTTGTAACCGCTTCAATTGTTTTACCATTGTATATGGATCACAAATTTCATTTGTACCAATAAAGTTTGAGAAGTTTTGGTCTTTTAGTGTTCTGTATTTAGGGATGTGGGCACTCTACTTCCCCCTATAAACAACAATTTACTCCTATAATCCCCCATGTTGAGGGCATATGGTCTGGTATGGTTCAGGAGGGGTATGGGGGGGAGGATGAGGGTCTGGTATGGATTTTAGGGGGGCACCCCACACCATTTTTTATAAAAAAAGTTGGTGTGAGGTTCCCCTTAAAACCCCACACAGGTTTTTTTTTTATTATTATTTATATCAGTATTCTTTTGTTTACAAGCAGGGAATCCCGGTGACAGCTGACGATTCATCAATTGTTAAGAATGTGGCAGCTGTCTGTCTGTTCCATTACAACCCGCTAGCTGCTGCTAAAACACCTGCACAAAAAATGCTAAATGCTGGACCAAAAATGCTAAATATGAGTGTTTTTGTCCCAGTGTTTTCCTGCCATTTTTTACAGCAGCTAGTGCGCATGGAGCCTGAAACTGTGAAAACATATTAGTGTGCCTTCATTCACAGAAGGATCTACACCTCGTGAAATGTTACAATTTACTTACTTTCCTTAACTCGGGCAGAACATATTCACACAGATACATTGTATACTTTTAACTTACTGGCCAGTGCAGAGTTTCCCACAATGTTATTTTGTACATTCCTACAATATTAACTGCCTGTGCAATATAAAAGTGTGCATTTTTTTAGTGAATTGTAAGGCTCCATGTACACAGAAGCTCAAAAACTGTAGTTTTTAAAGCAGCAGAAAAAGCTAGCTTTTATCAGCGTTTTTTTACTAGCTTTTATTAGCGTTTTTCAGTGTAGCTTTATTTTAGCTTTTTTTTTTTTTTTCAATGGACCAAGAAATGCTAAAAAACGCTCGCGGCCAGCGTTTTTGAGCGTTTATGAGCGTTTATGAGCGTTCTTCGGCGTTTTGCGTTTTTTCTGCCGAAAAACGTCACTTTGAACGCGAATTTCTTGCGTTCAGAAAAAAGCCCATTTACTCCACTGCTCATTAACGCTAAAAAACGCTATGTGTACATGAACACATAGGCTAACATAGAGTGCAGTTAATGGGCTTTTTAAAAAAACGCCAAAACGCCAATAAACTGCAGTTTATCAGCTTCTGTTTACATGGAGCCTAAAGATTTATCAAATTTTATCAAATTTTTAATGGTATTTACCACCCAGTATTAATAAATTTATGGTGTTTACCTCAAATTCAATATTTTACTTTGATAAATTGACTTTTTAATTTAATGCAAAATTTCCAAATAAACACAAATATTGCATGCAATAATTGCTATGTTCTATATCGAGTGCTCAAACAAATAATATATATAAATATACTTTAATTCATCACTAGTGAAAAAAGTCCAGTAAATAATGCGTTGTGCAAAAAAAAATCCGAACGTGCTAAAAAATATGTACAGTATATTAAACTCAAGTCCATAAACAAATAATGAATGTGTAAATATATTCCACTCCGTGTCTGCCAGTGCTCAAATGGAATTGAAAAAGTACTCTGTCCACAAGAAAAAAGGATGGCCTCTTACCAATGGATCCCTATTACAGAGATCAGAAGAGCTTATGCAGGAGTTTTTTTTTTTTTTTGCTGTCTATGCCCCAGTTAGGGAGATCTACCTTCTCTGGTTGTACTGTTTACTGTTATTATTGAAAGTGTTCTCCCAGCAGGCGTGGCTTTCCCGCCTTCCGTCAGGAGAACACAATGGCTCCCCAGAGACTGTGTGGATGGGGAAATCAAGCGATTTTCTTTTCTGCAACCAGTTCGCTCTGTCTATGGCCACTTGGCCAGTCTTAACTGGGTTCTGTGAACTAGCAAACTTGACCAAATTGTTGAGTCTGTTCAGGAACAATGGTGAAAGTTATTTTTTTCTGTCTGTGTAACATTTTTGAAGATTTACATTCATTCTTGTCCTGGAAGCAGGAGGTGAGAGGAAATCTCAATAATGTTCCTTCTTAGGCTGGCCATACATTACATTATATGTATGTATAATATACATACATACATTATATTATGTTTATTATACATTACCAAAACCATATAGAATGAGGTCAAGCCTAAACACTTTCAATTTGTATGGAATCAGGCAGACCCTTGCACTACATAGTACAAGATAATACAATAAAAGGTAAATCTAAAGGAAATTGAATAAGAAAATTGTATAATGTATGGCCAGCCTTAGACATGGCATAAAATATAAACTGAGCCAAGGCTTCCGGGTTGATTTACTACCACTGGAGAGTGCAAAGTTGGTGCAGCTGTGCATGGTAACCAATCAGCTTCTAACTTCAGCTTGTTCAATTAAAGTGGTTGTAATGGTTTGCATTTTTTAATACAAAATAACAAACATGTTATACTTACCTGCTCTGTGCAACGATTTTGCACAGAGCGGCCCCAATCCTCCTCTTCTGGGGTGCCCCCGTTGGCTCTCCTGGCTCTTCCTCTTCAGCGGGTGCCCACACAGAGAGCCACTTTCCATAGGGGGCATGCTCCCAAGTCCCGCTGCTTCGTTCATTGACACAGACAGCAGGACTTGGCCCCACCCCCCACTCTTGTGTCACTGGATTTGATTGACAGCAGTGGTAGCCAATGACTCCTGCTGCTATTAATCTATCCAATAAAGACAGAGACAGCAGCTGGTGCCGCTAAGCTCATGCATGTCGCTAGAACGGATGGGTTCAGGTAAGAAAAGGGGGGCTCTGGGGGCAGCTCTAGCAAAGAAGGTTTTTCACCTTAATGCATAGAATACATTAAGGTGAAAAACCATGGGACTTTACAAATCCTTTAAGATTTGATTAAAAATACAAACTGGAAGCTGATTGTTTTCTATGCAGAGCTGCGCCAGATTTTGCACTCTCCAGTTTTAGTAAATCCACCCCTGAGTCTTGAAGAAGAAAGATATGTAATAAGTAGTAGCTGTGTTCTTATAACTATAAATATATCTTTGCGCTGGTCTGGTTTGGAACTGCTGCAACTCAAATCTTGGAAGAGATAAAATAAATAAAAATTACTAATGGTGCGCTGTTCCTTTAAATGAGTGAACTCATGTGATGATATACAACAACAAGCAATGTAGGTGAATAGATTGATACAATCACTTCTATAATGAGTGCTCAAACAAATAATATATATAAATATACTCTAATTCATCACTAGTGAAAAAATCCAGTAAATAATGCATTGTGCAAAAAAAATCTGAATGTGCTAAAAAAACATGTACAGTATATTAAACTCAAGTCCATAAACAAGTCCACACATAAAATGTATATAAGGAATGAATGTGTAAATATATTCCACTCTGTGTCTGGCAGTGGTCAAAGGGAATTGATAAAGTGCTCCTTCCACAAAAAAAAGGATGGCCTCTTACCAGATCCGATGGATCCCTTTTACAGAGATCAGAAGAGCTTGTAATCACAGGTGTGGAGATTTCAAACAGCATGTGCTTGCATATGCTTGCATGGATGAACTCCATGTATTCAAGGATCATAAATGGAAAGGGAGGAGCCTCATAGTGTAAATCAGCCAACTTTTATTAAAAGATATATGTTACACTTACATTGAGGTTAAAAAATTCAAGCATGAATTGTATCCCTAGCGGCGGTGTTAACCTGGCAACTAGCTCAGATAGCATTGCAAATACTCTCCGATAGTGATGAGCCGAACACCCCCGGGTTCGGTTCGCACCAGAACCCGCGAACGGACCGAAAGTTCGTACGAACATTAGAACCCTATTAAATACAATGGATGCGAACGTTCGAATTCTAAAGTGCTAATTATAACAACTATTATGCATGTTATTGTCCTAAAAAGGGTTTGGGAACCCGGGTTCTGCACCAGGGGACATGTATCAATGCAAAAAGAAGTTTTAAAAACGGTCGTTTTTCGGGAGCAGTCATTTTAATGATGCATAAAGTGAAAAAAAAAAGTCAAATATTCCTTTAAATATCGTACCTGGGGGGTGTCTAAAGTATGCCTGTGAAGTGCCACGTGTTTCCCGTGTTTAGAACTGTCCCTGCACAAAATGACACTTCTAAAGGAAAAAAAAGCCATTTAAAACTGCTTGCGGCTTTAATGTAATGTCTGGTCCCGGTAATATGGATGAAAATCTTTAAGAAAAATGGCATAGCTACCCCATGACCCCCCCCCCCTACCCCAGCCCATTACCAGCCCCTTTGGGTCTTGTATGGATATTAAGGGGAACCCCGCACATAAAATAAAAAAGGCCCTATATACTCTGAACAGCCGTATACAGGCGGTGCATACAAGACAGGGACTGTAGGTTTGTTCTTATGTAGAATGTGTTTGTAATTTTGAACAGGTACATTGTTGAAGTGTAGCTCCAGCCCAAAAATCTATTTTTAAACTTTTTGGAAAACATAGGTAAGGGTTATCACCCCTGTAACATTTGTTTTGCTGTCTGTGCCCCTGTTCAGAACATTTCACCTCACTTTCCGTCCCAATGACAACTGTTTTTGAAATGTGGTGTTTTTCTTGAAACAAGGATTGCTGATAAAGCATCAGTACAGAGGAGACACCTTTCTCCCATATTTATTCTTACAGGAGAGAATTTTCCTTCCTAGTGGTAGATTTCCTCTCACTTCCTGTTGTCTTCTTGCGTTTGCAAGTAGGAGTCATTTGTAAGTTGGATGTTTGAAAGTAGGGACCTGCCGTATATACTCTGCAGAAATAGGCCCCTTAGTTGTTGGTGTTGGCACAACACTGTAAGCACTCACAGTTACTCTTGGTTGGTGCTGGAACGCCCTGCTGTCAACTATTATATCAGGAATTTTAATTACATATAATTGTTGAACAGTGGTAGTAAAAATTGGGCCTTTGATGGTGGTGCTGGTGCCACAACACTGTAAGCCCTGACAGTTACTCTTGGTGGGTGCAGCAATGGGCCCTGCTGTGAATTATTAGATCAAGAATTGTAATTGCATGCCCCTGTTGAACAGGGGCTGAAAAATTGGGCCTTTCGTGGTGGTGGTGGTGGTGGTGGTGTTGCCACAACACTGTAAGCCCTCAGAGTTACTCTTGGTGGGTGCAGGAATGGGCCCTGCTGTGAATTATTAGATCAAGAATTGTAATTACATGCCCCTTTTGAACAGGGGCTGAAAAATTGGGCCTTTCGTGGTGGTGGTGGTGGTGGCGTTGCCACAACACTGTAAGCCCTCAGAGTTACTCTTGGTGGGTGCAGCAATGGGCCCTGCTGTGAATTATTAGATCAAGAATTGTAATTGCATGCCCCTGTTGAACAGGGGCTGAAAAATTGGGCCTTAGGCACTGGTGGCACAACACTACAACCCCTCACAGATACTGTACTTGGAGCACAGCAATGAGCCCTGTTGCAAAGTATTGCTTCAAAAATTGTAATGACACGCCCCTGTTAAACAGGGGCTGAAAAATTGGGCCTTAGGCACTGGTGGCACAACACTACAACCCCTCACAGATACTGTACTTGGAGCACAGCAATGAGCCCTGTTGCAAAGTATTGCTTCAAAAATTGTAATGACACGCCCCTTTTAAACAGGGGCTGAAAAATTGGGCCTTAGGCACTGGTGCCACAACACTCCAACCCCTCACAGATACTGTACTTGGAGCACAGCAATGAGCCCTATGGCAAATTATTGCTAAAAAAATTGTAATTACACGCCCCTGTAAAACAGGGGCTGAAAAATTGGGCCTTAGCCACTGGTGGCGGCACCCATAAACAAAAATGATCTTCCAAGCTATCATCATCAATCGTATCATTGAGGACTCGGAGGAGGAGGATAGCCAGTCAACATAACAGCACAGGCACTCAGCATCAGCATCAGTCTTGAAGGGATGTGACATGTTAAAATCAATTAGTCTGTTATATCAGCATCAGGTGTGTGGTAGCTGGTGGTGATCCAAGACTGGTTCATCTTGATGAAAGTCAGTCGATCAACCGAGTCGGTGGACAGGCGCACCCTGTGATCCGTGACAAATCCTCCAGCAGCACTGAATGTGCGTTCCGAAAGAACGCTGGATGCAGGACAGGCCAGTAGCTCAATTGCATACTGTGCAAGCTCTGGCCAGTGATCCATCCTCAAGACCCAGTAAGCCAGAGGATTTTCGGTGGGGAAGGTGTCCAAGTCTGACCTTGCCCCTAGATATTCCTGCACCATGTTTATCAGACGCTGGCGATGGTTGCTGGAACCGATCATACTTTGGGGCTGCAGACTAAAGAATTGTCTGAACGCATCGGTCAGACGGCCACCTTCCCCACCGCTCCTTCTTTGACTGGCCGAAGCCTCAGCAACTCGTTGTCCAGGACCAGGAGTTTGTAACCTCCCAGTCTCTGGGAACGCGTTGCACAGACCTTTCTGCAAGGCCTCCCGGAGTTGTCTCATCCTCTGCTCCCTCTGCGAAGGTAACATAAGGTCCGCAACCTTACCCTTGTACCGTGGATCAAGGAGAGTGGCCAGCCAGTAATGGTCCCTCTCCTTGATCCGAAGAATACGAGGATCCTTCCGCAGACTTTGCAGGATCAGGGAGGCCATGCAGCGTAGGTTTGCTGAGGCATTCGCTCCGGAGTCCTCTGGGTCACTAAGGACGACATGATCCGCAGCCACCTCCTCCCAGCCACGTACAAGTCCACTGGTTTCTTGGGACTGTAAATCATCCCTAAAAGACTGCTGCTGATGATGCTGAGTGCCAGCCTCCACCTCCATGCTGACACAATCCTCCTCCTCCTCCTCCTCCTCCTCCTCTTCCTGTGCGATGGGTGGGACAGAAGGAACACTGTCTGGGTAAAGGGGGCCTTGAGAGGCAAGGAAGTCCTCCTCTTCCTGCCTCTGTTCTGCCTCAAGTGCCCTGTCCATTATTCCACGCAGCGTGTGCTCCAACAGGTGGACAAGAGGTACAGTGTCACTGATGCATGCACTGTCACTGCTCACCATCCTCGTGGCCTCCTCAAATGGTGCCAGGACAGTGCATGCATCCCTGATCATGCCCCACTGGCGTGGAGAAAAAAAACCAAGCTCCCCTGACCCTGTCCTGGTGCCGTAGTCGCACAGGTACTCATTGATGGCCCTCTGCTGCGTGTGCAGCCGCTGCAGCATGGCCAACGTTGAGTTCCACCTGGTGGGCATGTCACATATAAGGCGGTTCTTGGGCAGGTTCAACTCCTTTTGCAGCTCAGCCAGGCGAGCACTGGCATTATAAGATCTGCGGAAATGCACACAGACTTTCCTGGCCTGCCTCAGGACATCCTGTAAGCCCGGGTACCTGCCCAAGAACCGCTGCACCACCAGGTTAAGGACGTGAGCCACACAGGGCACATGGGTCAGTTGTCCCTGTCGGAGGGCGGAGAGGAGGTTGGTGCCATTGTCGCAAACCACCATTCCTGGCTTAAGCTGGCGTGGCGTCAACCACCTCTCGGCCTGGCCCTGCAGAGCAGACAGGACCTCTGCCCCAGTGTGGCTTCTGTCCCCCAAACACACCAGCGCAAGCACGGCATGGCATCTTTTTGCCTGCGTACTTGCGTAGCCCCGTGAACGGCTACGGAGCACCGCTGGTTCATAGGACAAACCACAGGAAGAGGCCATGGAGGAAGAAGAAGAGGAGGGGGTGGAGGAGAGAGGTGTGTCACAACCAGTAGTAGCATTTTGGAGGCGTGGCGGTGGAACAACCTCCAACACTACTGCACCTTGTCCTGCATCCTTCCCAGCTGCCAAAAGAGTGACCCAATGGGCCGTGAAAGAAAGGTAACGTCCCTGTCCATGCCTGCTGGACCATGAGTCAGCGGTAATATGCACCTTACCGCTGACCGCCCTGTCCAGCGAGGCCAAGACATTGCCTTCCACATGCCGGTAGAGAGCCGGAATAGCCTTCCGTGAGAAAAAGTGGCGTTTGGGAACCTGCCACTGAGGAACCGCACATTGCACAAACTCACGGAAGGGGGCCGAGTCTACCAACTGAAAAGGCAGCAGTTGAAGCGCTAGCAATTTAGCCAAGCTAGCATTCAACCGCTGGGCATGTGGATGGCTGGGAGTGAACTTCTTTCGACGGTCCAGCAGCTGGGGCAGGGAAATTTGCCTGCTAGAATCGGACGTCGGTGTACTGCTAGCAGAGTGGCCGCAAGTACTTGGCTGTGACACACCTAATTCTACACCTTCATTCCTCTCAGTGCATGTTTCAGAGAGGACTGAAGTTATAGTGGGGTTGGAGATCCCAGCTGATGCGGTGCAAGGAGAGGTCCGCTTTGTTCTTTGGTGTGGGTCTTTGAGGTAGGCTTGCCAACGAGCTGCATGGCAGGTCAACATATGTCTGGTCAGGCATGTGGTACCCAAGCGGCTGATGTTTTGGCCACGCGATATACGCTTGAGACATATGTTGCAAACAGCAGCTGTGCGATCTGATGCACTAGCCTCAAAAAAGGCCCACACCAAGGAACTTTTTGAATGACGGGCAGAGGCAGCGCCCTGCACAGGCGGAGCTCTGCGGTGTGATTCCGTCGGTGTACTGCCCTTACGCTGGCCATCAAAGGGCATCCTGCCTCGTTGGAGATGTGCCTCCTCCTCATCCTCCTCCTCCTCCTCTCTCCTATTAGGCACCCACGTGGAGTCAGTGACCTCATCATCCCCTCCCTCCTCATCACTGGAGCCAATCTGGCAGTATGCTGCAGCTGCTGGAACATGACTGCCAGATTGGTGTCCTTCTTGAGCATCCCCTCTGTCTGCTCTCACGCTACTGCCTTCCTGTAGCTGGGTTTCATCATCAGACCCTTCGAAACGCTGGGCATCTGTCAGGGGATACGCACCTGATCAGCGAGTCCGTTGGAGCAGAGAGAGGTCACCCGTACGGATCCGACTCACGGGCCCCTGGTAGTGCAGACAGGAGGCACGGGAGTGCGGAAGGGTAAGAGAGCCTGAGAGTGGTTCAAGAGAGCGGCTCCGGATCCTGGGTTCAGAAGGGTAGCGAGCCAGGCGGGCTGCAGGCAGGTAGGTAGGCAGGCCGGTATACCGAGCAGCGTAGCGGGGCAGAAGCAGAAGGGGCGGTCAGACAGGCAGGGTTCGGCAACGTTCGGGCAATGTGGCACAGCGGGGTAGGCAGGTTCAGGGTCAAAGACAGGCCGAGGTCGGGTGCAGGCAGACAGCAAGGAAAGTCCAGTAACAAGCCGGGTGGTCAGAAGGTCGGATTCCAGGCGAACAACAGGAGCAGGATACACAGGGGACTGCAGATCAGACAGCACTGGTCTGAAGTGTTCCAGTAGTTTAAATAAGCAAACCGGCGTGCGCGGGCGCGCGCACGGCGCGCGTGTGCACGCGCCCGCAATGCGTGCACATGCACCCGCACGCACCGGCGTGCACAGGCACGCGCACCCGCGATCCAGGAAGTGTACCAGCGCGGATGGAAACATGCAAAACCACAGCGCGCATCGGCGCACGCGAACGCACACCGAAGCGACCACCGACGCGCCCGGCAAGGTACGTACACTGACAGCATCCTCCTGGAGCATGTACCCAACACTGTGCTCAAACAGTTCGGGGGACTCCTCAGGAGGAGGACATGGTGGGTCTAGGGAAGGAGTGACTGATGATGAGTCTGACATTGATACCAGGGAAGAGGACGCTTTGGCAGCTGCTTTGCCAGTACCCTGAGCCTGGGTGAGAGAGGATGAGGAGGAGGAGGAGGGCTTGGTCATCCACTCTACCAAGTCTTCGGCATGATGTGGCTCAACATGTCCAGCTGCCGAAAAGAAGGACAAGCGTGTCCCATGGCCATGTGCTGATGACAATGCACCGCGTCCACGACCAGCACTGTTGCCCCCAGACACAGAGCCTGCTTGCCCTCTTTTATTGCCTCCTGACTGTCTGCCTCTCCTTGTTTGCCTTCCAGACATTCTAATAGATGGCCTGCAGGGAGATGGGAAAAAAGCAATAAGGGCTACCTTCAGGTGTCCTTCTCTGTCCCTTTACTTAAGGATTTCTAAATATGGTTGAGGATGATTGCTTTTGCACAGAATAGCACAACGACAATTTCCCTGACTGTCCAAAAAACAAGGATTTCAAAGATGGTTGATGAGGAATGCTTTAGCACACTATAGCACAAGGAGAATTCCCCTCACTTTCCTTCTTTGTCACTAGAAACAAGGACTCGCACAGTAAAAGACACTGACACTCTCCCTACCTAGAGTTTTCTGTCCCTAGAAAAAATGTTTTTTTAAAGCACACTATAGCACAAGGAGAATTCCCCTCACTTTCCTTCTTTGTCCCTAGAAACAAGGACTCGCACAGTGAAAGAAACTGACACTCTCCCTACCTAGAGTTTTCTGTCCCTAGAAAAAATGTTTTTTTAAAGCACACTATAGCACAAGGAGAATTCCCCTCACTTTCCTTCTTTGTCCCTAGAAACAAGGACTCGCACAGTGAAAGAAACTGACACTCTCCCTACCTAGAGTTTTCTGTCCGTAGAAAAAATGTTTTTTTAAAGCACACTATAGCACAAGGAGAATTCCCCTCACTTTCCTTCTTTGTCCCTAGAAACAAGGACTCGCACAGTGAAAGAAACTGACACTCTCCCTACCTAGAGTTTTCTGTCCCTAGAAAAAATGTTTTTTTAAAGCACACTATAGCACAAGGAGAATTCCCCTCACTTTCCTT
Organism: Rana muscosa; assembly: GCA_029206835.1. NCBI lineage: Eukaryota > Metazoa > Chordata > Amphibia > Anura > Ranidae > Rana > Rana muscosa. The sequence continues at coordinate 115,260,538 of CM055123.1, read as the reverse complement.
CTTTGTCCCTAGAAACAAGGACTCGCACAGTGAAAGAAACTGACACTCTCCCTACCTAGAGTTTTCTGTCCCTAGAAAAAATGTTTTTTTAAAGCACATTATAGCACAAGGAGAATTCCCCTCACTTTCCTTCTTTGTCCCTAGAAACAAGGACTCGCACAGTGAAAGAAACTGACACTCTCCCTACCTAGAGTTTTCTGTCCGTAGAAAAAATTTTTTTTTAAAGCACACTATAGCACAAGGAGAATTCCCCTCACTTTCCTTCTTTGTCCCTAGAAACAAGGACTCGCACAGTGAAAGAAACTGACACTCTCCCTACCTAGAGTTTTCTGTCCGTAGAAAAAATGTGTTTTTAAAGCACACTATAGCACAAGGAGAATTCCCCTCACTTTCCTTCTTTGTCCCTAGAAACAAGGACTCGCACAGTGAAAGAAACTGACACTCTCCCTACCTAGAGTTTTCTGTCCCTAGAAAAAATGTTTTTTTAAAGCACACTATAGCACAAGGAGAATTCCCCTCACTTTCCTTCTTTGTCCCTAGAAACAAGGACTCGCACAGTGAAAGAAACTGACACTCTCCCTACCTAGAGTTTTCTGTCCGTAGAAAAAATGTTTTTTTAAAGCACACTATAGCACAAGGAGAATTCCCCTCACTTTCCTTCTTTGTCCCTAGAAACAAGGACTCGCACAGTGAAAGAAACTGACACTCTCCCTACCTAGAGTTTTCTGTCCCTAGAAAAAATGTTTTTTTAAAGCACACTATAGCACAAGGAGAATTCCCCTCACTTTCCTTCTTTGTCCCTAGAAACAAGGACTCGCACAGTGAAAGAAACTGACACTCTCCCTACCTAGAGTTTTCTGTCCCTAGAAAAAATGTTTTTTTAAAGCACACTATAGCACAAGGAGAATTCCCCTCACTTTCCTTCTTTGTCCCTAGAAACAAGGACTCGCACAGTAAAAGACACTGACACTCTCCCTACCTAGAGTTTTCTGTCCCTAGAAAAAATGTTTTTTTAAAGCACACTATAGCACAAGGAGAATTCCCCTCACTTTCCTTCTTTGTCCCTAGAAACAAGGACTCGCACAGTGAAAGAAACTGACACTCTCCCTACCTAGAGTTTTCTGTCCCTAGAAAAAATGTTTTTTTAAAGCACACTATAGCACAAGGAGAATTCCCCTCACTTTCCTTCTTTGTCCCTAGAAACAAGGACTCGCACAGTGAAAGAAACTGACACTCTCCCTACCTAGAGTTTTCTGTCCCTAGAAAAAATGTTTTTTTAAAGCACACTATAGCACAAGGAGAATTCCCCTCACTTTCCTTCTTTGTCCCTAGAAACAAGGACTCGCACAGTGAAAGAAACTGACACTCTCCCTACCTAGAGTTTTCTGTCCCTAGAAAAAATGTTTTTTTAAAGCACACTATAGCACAAGGAGAATTCCCCTCACTTTCCTTCTTTGTCCCTAGAAACAAGGATTCGCACAGTAAAACACACTGACACTCTCCCTACCTATCCTTCTCTTTCCCTAAACTAAAGGAATCCAGGTTAAGCAAGAAAGAAATAAATGTCACTGTCCCTGCCTATGCTTGTCTTTCCCTGCTCCGGAACACACTACACTAGGCCGCCGTGCTGGCGGCCTTTTATAGTGTGGGGCGTGTACTAAACACCCTCAGCAATAATTGGCCACAGGCATCCTGCCTGTGGCCAATCATTGCTCTCCTCGCTGCCGGCGCTGTGATTGGCCAAGCATGCGGGGTCACAGTGCATGCTTGGCCAATCACAGCGCCTGGATGACACTGCGATGGCGTAGTGCATTGTGGGCCGTTCACGTCACTCGAATTTGGCGCGAACGGCCCAAATCGTTCGATCTTCGTCGAACGATCGAACAGCCGATGTTCGAGTCGAACGTATGTTCGACTCGAACACGAAGCTCATCCCTACTCTCCGATAGCTGTGTCCTGTGATGGTAAATTAGGAGGGGTAAGATAGTGACATCTATCGTGTCACTACAGCACCCTTCACTACTTATGTGTCTTTGAACTATTAGGCGTGTGGCTGGCTTATACATTTCCTTTAAGGGGAGTATAAGACACACAGCAGGAGCACAGTAGAAAATGTCCCGCATTCTCTTTTGTTACATGACAATTATAAGGCACTTGATGACCGGCCCTCACCAACAGCGTATTGTGTACTGTTTTCTTTTCCAGGCAGCTTAATTGTGTTATTTTGTAATCTCCTGTCAGATAAAAATATCTTTTAGTTTTGCCTGAGCTTTCCTGTTTAAATGAAGCCAAATGCTAATAACACCACAGAGCCAGGCACACGGGCCAAGTATTTTTATTTTATCCCCAGTGCTTAAAGAGGATATTTCACTAAAATTATTTCCACTGAGTTTTTTTAAAAGGTCATTCAATGAAAGACTGATGACTCTGAAATACATTTCTAATACGTAGGTGACCATTGCATTCTTTCCTGGTGGTTGGCTGAAAGCAGTGTAGCAACCCTGGAATATGTATTATTCCTCTCTTTTACACATAGAATATACCCAGTAGGAAGATCTCTGAATTACTTTGGTGTTATCTTTTAACATGAAGAGAAAAGTTTGGCAACACACGAGATGATCGGATTATGACTCCTTTGTCCTATTTAGTGGAGGGGGTGGTGGCAGAATGAGCGCTATGAAGGCGAATATAACTGAGTCAAGTTGTGGGCTTTAATCCCTTTGCGCCGGCCATACACAAATAAGTGGCCTTCCGGTGCATTGTCCTTAGCGCAGAGGGGCCGCATATTTGCGTGAATTGCTGCCTGCTGCACTCCCAGCACAGTCACCATCGACTACATCAAAGCAACGAGCAATCAGGAGTTTTCGGACCACGTGACCGCCGTGACAGCCATTTGCGGCGGTCATGTGCTTTTAAGCCGCGCCCCACCTCCCGGCATTATAATCCCCTATTAAAGAGGTTAAAGAAGCCCTGTCATTTTTCCCTTAAAGGAGAAGCAGAGCCATAGCTCGTTTGGCCCTACTTCTGCTGTAGGTCACAAGAGTGCCCTTCGTTTTGCACTGCTATGACCCGTATTCAGCTGACAGCAGGCTAAAGTTTGATGTTGACTGACATTGCTCAGCCGGTCCAGACTCTGGAGGGATAGGGGGCTCAATTCACTAAAGAATATCTTATGAGATAATTGAATCACAAGACACATTCTCTCCAATTATCTCATGAGATGCTGAAAATGTCAATTCACTATCACCTCATGAGTTATTTACCTCACAAACCAAAAACATGAGGTAAATAACTCCTAAAACTGCATTAAAGTCAATTCACTAAAGAAATAAAAAAAGCAGGAGTTAATTAAGTAGTGGTCCAGGCATGAGGTATTTAAGGAATGTCAAAATACAATAGACAGTTTGGAGGAGTCTCTACCTTTTTTTTGGATCAGTTTCTCAACTGTAATGCATAGAAACCTAAATATGGAAAAACACGGAATCACTGGTGCTCATTTACCTAAAGTATAACTAAAGGCAAAACTTTTGGATGCAGTGGAGATAGATTAGCACCCCTGTCAGGTTTTTATTGCTGTCTGTGCCCCCGTTAGAGAGATTTACTCTCTACATTTGTCCTATTTACCATTATCATTGAAAGTGAAAGAAAATCCCAAATTTTGGGTTGTCCCCAGACTAGTAATAGAGGGGAAATCTTCCAATGGGGACACCAGTTCTGGTGACCTGGTGTCCCCAAGGGATTCTTTTAGTTTGTAGGGATTTCCTCTCACTTCCTGTTTTGGCTATGTGACAAAAGTGAAGGCAAATCTCCCCAATGACAAAGCTTTTTTCTTGGTGGAAAAACTGTATTTATATGCTGTATGAGTGTGATTTTAAAAACAATTTTCATTCACTATCTGACATTTATAAAGATATTTTTTATTTACTTAATTTAACCTTGGTTGTTTTTGATAGGCCATGTGTGTCCTGTGAAAGCAGCCTACATTTGATTGCTATTCTAGTCACCTTTTATTCTTTTGTATTATTACATATGCTGCAGGTACCACATTGATTTGTGAGTTGGCATCTTTTTGCAGTTGAAACCATTTTACCTCTTTATTAGCACTAAAAACTGAACGGGCCCGAATTCTGATTCTGAATATCATGAGATAAAATACCACATGGTTTCATGAGTAAAATACCTCCCATTTTGATGAAATAACTCTATGCTTTATGTTAGCTTTTTTTTTTATTTTGTGAATTGCAAAAAAAGTGTGAAAAAAATCAATGAGTTATTTGAGCTCAGATTTTAAGAGTAAAAAAACTCTTTGTGAATTGAGCCCCCTGTCTTTAATGCTTGATGCTCCAGTAAGTGCTGGAGGGGCAAAGCAGAGAGCAGTTACTGTCAGTCATAGGCTCTCTGCTCACTGAGGACCGAAAACTGAACGATCAGCAGGCTTTGATCACTCGGTTCTCAGTGTAGAGGCAGCGGGGGGACCGATCAGCTTGGTGAGTTTTTTCAAAACCTGCACTTCTCTATTTCTCCTCATTTACCATTCTCAGATCTGCATAATATTTAATAGATTTGTACGTGGTAAATAGCCTGTGTAGTTTGATCTCCTGCTATGCAGATCTATTTGCAAGACATACAAATCTAAATAAGTAAAGCTGGCCATACACTAGCAGAATTTCAGTCAAAATATTTAGTTTTAAGAAAGTTTGATCGATTCTCTAATTGTAAGGCCCCATGCACACTGAGTGTTTGTCCAGCTCTTCTAAATGGCTGGAGAAAATTAGCATCAAAAATACATCTAAAGCCACAATTTTGCAAATGCGTTTAGGTGCATTTAGATACGTTTAGGCACCTCAAGTACTTAGCTGTTCATTCATTTCATTGGCTCGAATATTAATTTACTCTGGCCATTGAAAAGAATGAACGCTGAAGCGATTGACACACCTAGCGCTTTCAGACGTGTTTACACGCATTTAGTTGCATTGGGTGTTTTTTCTCCTGAATGCACTGGCAGTGGGTTTTTTTCTGCCTCTAAACACCCTGCCTGTAAACACCTGTAAATGCCTATGTGTGCATGGACAGGCTAACATTGAGGGTGTTTAGAAGAAAAACACAAAATGCCTCTCAAACTGGCGTTTAAAACATCCAGTGTGCATGAGACCTTAGTGGGGTCAAATTGACGTTTGTTTTCAACCACAAGTTAGAAGGAGCAGGATAGAAAATATTTCACTTAAAAGACAAAAACAGAACATTCCAATGTTCAACTCACCAACCAGTCTGCTGACGAACAGTCTGTGTTAAAAACAGGGGTTTAGTTAGCACGCATTTGCAAGCGCATGCGTAAGCTGCAAGGCCTCTTCACCTTCACGGCACCCTGTGTATGCTTGCAGTCCTAATAAATGCTACTGAATTTATGAGCATCTCCGATGTGGGAGCACATGCATTCAATGGATAGATGAGGGGCAGGTGGGCCTGGAGGCAGCCCAATCCCCCGTAAAGGAACAGGAGCACACTGGACACCCAGCACGTAGTACAGTGGCAGCAGAGGTGCCCAGTTTGTCCCCGGACCATATTTACAAAAGTAACAAACAAATGGCCCCTGCCTCCACCTATAACTGGCCTTCACACCAAGGAGCACATGGAAGGGCAAAGGTATTACTGTATTCCACTAACACTGGTGTTCACCTATTGGCACATTGTCACTAATATGCCCTTTATTCCCCATTCTGATGCTCAGTTTGAACTTTAGCAAGTCATCTTCGCCAGCTCTAGATGTCTAAATGCATCAAAATGCTGCCGTATGATTGGCTGATTAGCAATTTGTGTTACCAAGCAATTGAACAGGTGTACCTAATAAAGTGGCCAGTGTGTGTTTATACTGATTGTGCCACACACGTTAGATATCACCACAAATGGCAGAGTGAGATCAACACTTCTAGGGCCATCATCCACAGTTAACTGAAAACAAATCGCTTGTAAAGGCTTTTAAAGTGTCGCCTATGGACAATTTTGGTTACTGTTGTTTTTCGCCATTTCACATGTTCATAATCTTAACCTCTTCCCATCCCGCGTATAGTAATATGACGGCCGCAAGGTGGCTCTGCCATCTTGGGCGGCCGTCATATGACGTCCTTGGCTTCCCGGCCGTCTAGGGGGTGCGTGCGTGCCCGCCGTGTCACTCGGGAGCTGATGCGAGTGCCTGGCAGCTGCAATGTCCGCCGGGCTCATGCGATTGCCTGTCACAGAGCAGGGACGTGGATCTGTGTGTGTAGACACACAGATCCACGTCCTGTCAGGGGAGAGGAGACCGATCGTGTGTTCGTGTATATAGGAACACTGATCGGTCACCTCCTCCAGTCAGTCCCCTCCCCCCACAGTTAGAATCACTCCCCAGGGAACACATTTAATCCCTTGATCGTCCCCTAGTGTTAACCCCTTCCCTGCCAGTGACATTTATACAGTAATCAGTGCATATTTTTAGCACAGATCGCTGTACAATTGTCAATGGTCCCAAAATAGTGTCAAAAGTGTCCGATCTGTCCGCCGCAATATCACAGTCCTGACAAAAATCGCAGATCGCTGCCATTACTAGTAAAAAACTAAATAATAATAAAAATGCCATAAATCTATCACCTATATTGTAGACGCTTTAAATTTTGCACAAACCAATAAATATACGCTTATTGCGATTTTTTAACCAAAAATATGTAGAAGAATACATATCAGCCTAAACTGAGAACATTTTTTTTTTTTTTAAATTGGGATATTTATTATAGCAAAAAGTAAAAAATATTGTGTTTTTTAAAAAATGTACGCTCTTTTTTTGTTTATAGCGCAAAAAATTAAAACCGCAGAGATGATCAAATACCACCAAAAGAAAGCTCTATTTGTTGGGAAGAAAATTTCATATGGGTACAGTGTTGCATGACCGCACAATTGGCATTCAAAATGTTACAGCGCTGAAAGCTGAAAATTGGCCTGGGCAGGAAGGGGGTGAAAATGCCCTGTATTGAAGTGGTTAACTAAGGCTTGCCATGTTTGGCACCTAGTTACTCAGCACAGCCCCTTTTTTAAAAAATTTCCCAAAAATTGGGTATTATAATCTGTTTGTGTGCACTAGAATGCATGAAGATAAAAAAAAAAAAAACTTTAGCCTTTAGAACCACTTTAACCCCTAGGCACCAACGGTATGCAAACATGTGGTCTCTTGGCGGGTGGGCCTTGCCGCAGAGAAGTCGCATATTTCTGTAATAATTTGCAGACAAAGCTGTGCCGAGTGCGCATGCCCTGCGTGCTCTCGGCATAGTTACCGGCGGTTACCGGAAATCTTCCGGTCGCTTCTTCTGATCATGTGATTGCTGTGACATTTTTCTGGCACGGCGGTCACATGATCATAATCTGTGCTTCTGAAACCCCTTAAAGGGCTAGGAGGCGCCGGCATAAAGGGGTTCAATTATTATGAAGTCAACGGGAAACACAGAATAGTGATCCTCTAGGTTGCATCTAGAAGACACAAATCTGAAAAACAAATGTGTGTGTTCTCTGGTTGATTGTTTCAATAGACCTACTTAACGTGCACATGCATCTTTTACTATGATAAAAATACAATTAACGGCAATGCACACATGTAAAGCATTCATATAGGAATGAATGGGATTTATACTTGACATGCATTTTCCTGCAGTAAAATACATGTGTTAAACTGCAGGAAACTGGATGAGTTGTACATAATGAGCTTTGCCTTCAGGGATACAGGATCATTAATGGGAAATTTATCTAGTGCTGCATAGATCACTAAAAGAAGCATGATCATTTAAAATATAGCTAGAATATACTCAAAATATACACATAATATGCATATATTTATATCTTGTAGTTCAATGGGTTTTGTCAAAAAGAAGGATTATGCATGTTTGATTTTAAATAATAATAAAAAAAAAACATTCATTTCATTCTTTTTTTTTTTTGTTACATATCTCAAAAAAAAAAGTCAATAGTGTTAGCAAGTGACTGCAGACATAATTCTCTAAAGCACACAGCATTAAATATTTAGAACCTAAGAAGTGTCTGTGTGTATGTCAAGCATATTAACATTTGCTGGCTTTTAAACTACTTGCTGATGCTCCAGTGTCACACAGAATTCGGCCTCATGGTGTTAGCAAAAAAAAAAAAAAACTTACTATTTTTTTTATAAATCGATATATAGGTATCCTATCTATAAAAACTAAGTTAAAATAAAAATACTCTAAAAAAAATAAAAAATACTCTTATGTAGGGATGAGCTTCGTGTTCGAATCGAACATACGTTCGACTCGAACATCGGCTGTTCGATCGTTCGACGAAGATCGAACGATTTGGGCCGTTCGCGCCAAATTCGAGTGACGCGAACGGCCCACAATGCACTACGCCATCGCAGTGTCATCCAGGCGCTGTGATTGGCCAAGCATGCACTGTGACCCCGCATGCTTGGCCAATCACAGCGCCGGCAGCGAGGAGAGCAATGATTGGCCACAGGCAGGATGCCTGTGGCCAATTATTGCTGAGGGTGTTTAGTACACGCCCCACACTATAAAAGGCCGCCAGCACGGCGGCCTAGTGTAGTGTGTTCCGGAGCAGGGATAGAGCAGCATAGGCAGGGACAGTGACTTTTATTTCTTTCTTGCTTAACCTGGATTCCTTTAGTTTAGGGAAAGAGAAGGATAGGTAGGGAGAGTGTCAGTGTGTTTTGTGCTTGTGCTATAGTGTGCTTAAAAAAAACATTTTTTCTAGGGACAGAAAACTGTAGGTAGGGAGAGTGTCAGTTTCTTTCACTGTGTAAGTCCTTGTTTCTAGGGACCTGGAAGGACAGTGAGTGAATTCTCCTTGTGCTATATTGTGCTTAAAAAAAACATTTTTTCTAGGGACAGAAAACTGTAGGTAGGGAGAGTGTCAGTTTCTTTCACTGTGCAAGTCCTTGTTTCCAGGGACCTGGAAGGACAGTGAGTGAATTCTCCTTGTGCTATATTGTGCTTAAAAAAAACATTTTTTCTAGGGACAGAAAACTGTAGGTAGGGAGAGTGTCAGTTTCTTTCACTGTGCAAGTCCTTGTTTCTAGGGACCTGGAAGGACAGTGAGTGAATTCTCCTTGTGCTATATTGTGCTTAAAAAAAACATTTTTTCTAGGGACAGAAAACTGTAGGTAGGGAGAGTGTCAGTTTCTTTCACTGTGCAAGTCCTTGTTTCTAGGGACTGGGAAGGACAGTGAGTGAATTCTCCTTGTGCTATAGTGTGCTTAAAAAAAACATTTTTTCTAGGGACAGAAAACTGTAGGTAGGGAGAGTGTCAGTTTCTTTCACTGTGCAAGTCCTTGTTTCTAGGGACCTGGAAGGACAGTGAGTGAATTCTCCTTGTGCTATATTGTGCTTAAAAAAAACATTTTTTCTAGGGACAGAAAACTGTAGGTAGGGAGAGTGTCAGTTTCTTTCACTGTGCAAGTCCTTGTTTCAAGGGACAGAGAAGGACACCTGAAGGTAGCCCTTATTGCTTTTTTCCCATCTCCCTGCAGGCCATCTATTAGAATGTCTGGAAGGCAAACAAGGAGAGGCAGACAGTCAGGAGGCAATAAAAGAGGGCAAGCAGGCTCTGTGTCTGGGGGCAACAGTGCTGGTCGTGGACGCGGTGCATTGTCATCAGCACATGGCCATGGGACACGCTTGTCCTTCTTTTCCGCAGCTGGACATGTTGAGCCACATCATGCCGAAGACTTGGTAGAGTGGATGACCAAGCCCTCCTCCTCCTCCTCATCCTCTCTCACCCAGGCTCAGGGTACTGGCAAAGCAGCTGCCAAAGCGTCCTCTTCCCTGGTATCAATGTCAGACTCATCATCAGTCACTCCTTCCCTAGACCCACCATGTCCTCCTCCTGAGGAGTCCCCCGAACTGTTTGAGCACAGTGTTGGGTACATGCTCCAGGAGGATGCCCAGCGTTTCGAAGGGTCTGATGATGAAACCCAGCTACAGGAAGGCAGTAGGGTGAGAGCAGACAGAGGGGATGCTCAAGAAGGACACCAATCTGGCAGTCATGTTCCAGCAGCTGCAGCATACTGCCAGATTGGCTCCAGTGATGAGGAGGGAGGGGATGATGAGGTCACTGACTCCACGTGGGTGCCTAATAGGAGAGAGGAGGAGGAGGATGAGGAGGAGACACATCTCCAACGAGACAGGATGCCCTTTGGTGGCCAGCGTAAGGGCAGTACACCAACGGAATCACACCGCAGAGCTCCGCCTGTGCAGGGCGCTGCCTCTGCCCGTCATTCAAAAAGTTCCTTGGTGTGGGCCTTTTTTGAGGCTAGTGCATCAGATCGCACAGCTGCTGTTTGCAACATATGTCTCAAGCGTATATCGCGTGGCCAAAACATCAGCCGCTTGGGTACCACATGCCTGACCAGACATATGTTGACCTGCCATGCAGCTCGTTGGCAAGCCTACCTCAAAGATCCACACCAAAGAACAAAGCGGACCTCTCCTTGCACCGCATCAGCTGGGATTTCCAACCCCACTATAACTTCAGTCCTCTCTGAAACATGCACTGAGAGGAATAAAGGTGTAGAATTAGGTGTGTCACAGCCAAGTACTTGCGGCCACTCTGCTAGCAGTACACCGACGTCCGATTCTAGCAGGCAAATTTCCCTGCCCCAGCTGCTGGACCGTCGAAAGAAGTTCACTCCCAGCCATCCACATGCCCAGCGGTTGAATGCTAGCTTGGCTAAATTGCTAGCGCTTCAACTGCTGCCTTTTCAGTTGGTAGACTCGGCCCCCTTCCGTGAGTTTGTGCAATGTGCGGTTCCTCAGTGGCAGGTTCCCAAACGCCACTTTTTCTCACGGAAGGCTATTCCGGCTCTCTACCGGCATGTGGAAGGCAATGTCTTGGCCTCGCTGGACAGGGCGGTCAGCGGTAAGGTGCATATTACCGCTGACTCATGGTCCAGCAGGCATGGACAGGGACGTTACCTTTCTTTCACGGCCCATTGGGTCACTCTTTTGGCAGCTGGGAAGGATGCAGGACAAGGTGCAGTAGTGTTGGAGGTTGTCCCACCGCCACGCCTCCAAAATGCTACTACTGGTTGTGACACACCTCTCTCCTCCACCCCCTCCTCTTCTTCTTCCTCCATGGCCTCTTCCTGTGGTTTGTCCTATGAACCAGCGGTGCTCCGTAGCCGTTCACGGGGCTACGCAAGTACGCAGGCAAAAAGATGCCATACCGTGCTTGCGCTGGTGTGTTTGGGGGACAGAAGCCACACTGGGGCAGAGGTCCTGTCTGCTCTGCAGGGCCAGGCCGAGAGGTGGTTGACGCCACGCCAGCTTAAGCCAGGAATGGTGGTTTGCGACAATGGCACCAACCTCCTCTCCGCCCTCCGACAGGGACAACTGACCCATGTGCCCTGTGTGGCTCACGTCCTTAACCTGGTGGTGCAGCGGTTCTTGGGCAGGTACCCGGGCTTACAGGATGTCCTGAGGCAGGCCAGGAAAGTCTGTGTGCATTTCCGCAGATCTTATAATGCCAGTGCTCGCCTGGCTGAGCTGCAAAAGGAGTTGAACCTGCCCAAGAACCGCCTTATATGTGACATGCCCACCAGGTGGAACTCAACGTTGGCCATGCTGCAGCGGCTGCACACGCAGCAGAGGGCCATCAATGAGTACCTGTGCGACTACGGCACCAGGACAGGGTCAGGGGAGCTTGGTTTTTTATCTCCACGCCAGTGGGGCATGATCAGGGATGCATGCACTGTCCTGGCACCATTTGAGGAGGCCACGAGGATGGTGAGCAGTGACAGTGCATGCATCAGTGACACTGTACCTCTTGTCCACCTGTTGGAGCACACGCTGCGTGGAATAATGGACAGGGCACTTGAGGCAGAACAGAGGCAGGAAGAGGAGGACTTCCTTGCCTCTCAAGGCCCCCTTTACCCAGACAGTGTTCCTTCTGTCCCACCCATCGCACAGGAAGAGGAAGAGGAGGAGGAGGAGGAGGAGGAGGATTGTGTCAGCATGGAGGTGGAGGCTGGCACTCAGCATCATCAGCAGCAGTGTTTTAGGGATGATTTACAGTCCCAAGAAACCAGTGGACTTGTACGTGGCTGGGAGGAGGTGACTGCGGATCATGTCGTCCTTAGTGACCCAGAGGACTCCGGAGCGAATGCCTCAGCAAACCTACGCTGCATGGCCTCCCTGATCCTGCAAAGTCTGCGGAAGGATCCTCGTATTCTTCGGATCAAGGAGAGGGACCATTACTGGCTGGCCACTCTCCTTGATCCACGGTACAAGGGTAAGGTTGCGGACCTTATGTTACCGTCGCAGAGGGAGCAGAGGATGAGACAACTCCGGGAGGCCTTGCAGAAAGGTCTGTGCAACGCGTTCCCAGAGACTGGGAGGTTACAAACTCCTGGTCCAGGACAACGAGTTGCTGAGGCTTCGGCCAGTCAAAGAAGGAGCGGTGGGGAAGGTGGCCGTCTGACCGATGCGTTCAGACAATTCTTTAGTCCGCAGCCCCAAAGTATGATTGGTTCCAGCAACCATCGCCAGCGTCTGATAAACATGGTGCAGGAATATCTAGGGGCAAGGTCAGACTTGGACACCTTCCCCACCGAAAATCCTCTGGCTTACTGGGTCTTGAGGATGGATCACTGGCCAGAGCTTGCACAGTATGCAATTGAGCTACTGGCCTGTCCTGCATCCAGCGTTCTTTCGGAACGCACATTCAGTGCTGCTGGAGGATTTGTCACGGATCACAGGGTGCGCCTGTCCACCGACTCGGTTGATCGACTGACTTTCATCAAGATGAACCAGTCTTGGATCACCACCAGCTACCACACACCTGATGCTGATATAACAGACTAATTGATTTTAACATGTCACATCCTTTCAAGACTGATGCTGATGCTGAGTGTCTGTGCTGTTATGTTGACTGGCTATCCTCCTCCTCCGAGTCCTCAATGATACGATTGATGATGATAGCTTGGAAGATCATTTTTGTTTATGGGTGCCGCCACCAGTGGCTAAGGCCCAATTTTTCAGCCCCTGTTTTACAGGGGCGTGTAATTACAATTTTTTTAGCAATAATTTGCCATAGGGCTCATTGCTGTGCTCCAAGTACAGTATCTGTGAGGGCTTGGAGTGTTGTGGCACCAGTGCCTAAGGCCCAATTTTTCAGCCCCTGTTTAACAGGGGCGTGTCATTACAATTTTTGAAGCAATACTTTGCAACAGGGCTCATTGCTGTGCTCCAAGTACAGTATCTGTGAGGGGTTGTAGTGTTGTGCCACCAGTGCCTAAGGCCCAATTTTTCAGCCCCTGTTCAACAGGGGCATGTAATTACAATTCTTGATCTAATAATTCACAGCAGGGCCCATTCCTGCACCCACCAAGAGTAACTCTGAGGGCTTACAGTGTTGTGTCAACACCACCACCACCACCAAAGGCCCAATTTTTCAGCCCCTGTTCAACAGGGGCATGCAATTACAATTCTTGATCTAATAATTCACAGCAGGGCCCATTGCTGCACCCACCAAGAGTAACTGTCAGGGCTTACAGTGTTGTGGCACCAGCACCACCATCAAAGGCCCAATTTTTACTACCACTGTTCAACAATTATATGTAATTACAATTCCTGATATAATAGTTGACAGCAGGGCGTTCCAGCACCAACCAAGAGTAACTGTGAGTGCTTACAGTGTTGTGCCAACACCAACAACTAAGGGGCCTATTTCTGCAGAGTATCTACGGCAGGTCCCTACTTTCAAACATCCAACTTACAAACGACTCCTACTTGCAAACGCAAGAAGACAACAGGAAGTGAGAGGAAATCTACCCCTAGGAAGGAAAATTCTCTCCTGTAAGAATTAATATGGGAGAAAGGTGTCTCCTCTGTACTGATGCTTTATCAGCAATCCTTGTTTCAAGAAAAACACCACATTTCAAAAACAGTTGTCATTGGGACGGAAAGTGAGGTGAAATGTTCTGAACAGGGGCACAGACAGCAAAACAAATGTTACAGGGGTGATAACCCTTACCTATGTTTTCCAAAAAGTTTAAAAATAGATTTTTTGGCTGGAGCTACACTTAAACAATGTACCTGTTCAAAATTACAAACAGATTCTACATAAGAACAAACCTACAGTCTCTGTCTTGTATGCACCGCCTGTATACGGCTGTTCAGAGTATATAGGGCCTTTTTTATTTTATGTGCGGGGTTCCCCTTAATATCCATACAAGACCCAAAGGGGCTGGTAATGGGCTGGGGTAGGGGGGGGGGTCATGGGGTAGCTATGCCATTTTTCTTAAAGATTTTCATCCATATTACCGGGACCAGACATTACATTAAAGCCGCAAGCAGTTTTAAATGGCTTTTTTTTCCTTTAGAAGTGTCATTTTGTGCAGGGACAGTTCTAAACACGGGAAACACGTGGCACTTCACAGGCATACTTTAGACACCCCCCAGGTACGATATTTAAAGGAATATTTGACTTTTTTTTTTTCACTTTATGCATCATTAAAATGACTGCTCCCGAAAAACAACCGTTTTTAAAACTTCTTTTTGCATTGATACATGTCCCCTGGTGCAGAACCCGGGTTCCCAAACCCTTTTTAGGACAATAACATGCATAATAGTTGTTATAATTAGCACTTTAGAATTCGAACGTTCGCATCCATTGTATTTAATAGGGTTCTAATGTTCGTACGAACTTTCGGTCCGTTCGCGGGTTCTGGTGCGAACCGAACCCGGGGGTGTTCGGCTCATCACTACTCTTATGGTCAAAAATCACTTAAAAGCTTAGCAGCTGAACACAAAACTATAGTCCAACTGTGGATAATAGTCACGAATAAGCAAAGAAAAAGTTGTGCAGCGCTTTAAGTCCTTTGCCTTTACCTCATCTTTTACCAAAACATCCCCTCTTAAATATATACCATATATTCAATCCTTTTTCCATAATATATTAAAGTGGTTCTAAAGGCTAAAGTTTTGTTTTACAAGTGCAACTCCCCCCTCAGCCCTCTCTAAATACTTACCTGAGCCCGAACTCAGTTCAGCGCTGTGAACGAGAGCGGCAGCGCTACTTTGTCTCTCCCTACTCACTTGACTCTGTGAGAGCAGCGGGAGCCAATGACTCAACTGTCAATCAAATCCAGTGATGAGGGAGCGGAGGGCGGGGTCAAGCAGCACTATGTGTGTCAATAGACGCACACAGTGCGGCTCAGGATCGCAAGCAGCTTGCTGGGGGGGGGGTATTCGAAGGGGGGAAGAGCAAGGATCTCCGGCAGGGAACCTGATAAGAGGAGGATCAGGGCTGCTCTGTGCAAAACCCATGTACAGAACATATTTGTTTAAAAAAAATATTAACCTTTAATATCACTTTAACAGTGATATTTAACAATGACTTTAAGGGCTAAGTTCACCTTTGTACACTTTTTTTTTCTTCTAAATTCCAGCTCCCCCCGATGTATGGCCAGCTTTAGAATGATTGTCAGTCATGTAGTAGTTAAGTGTGGATAGTAGCCCTACTAATATATGAGCAAGTCTACTGTAGCTGTGAAACGGTCTGTGTCATATTGTTTAACAGAAGTCCTAATATATTATTATTTTTGTAGACACAGAAAAATCTCAACAAAACCAAACAGATGACTCCAATCCTGAAGATGGATCACTTAAGAAGAAACAGAGGAGGCAGAGGACACATTTTACAAGTCAACAACTCCAAGAGCTTGAGGCCACCTTCCAGAGGAACCGTTACCCAGACATGAGCACCAGGGAGGAAATCGCAGTTTGGACCAATCTCACAGAGGCCAGAGTTAGGGTAAGATGCAAAACTATTACTAATGTTAGTGGTACAAATGTGGTAACTTAAAGAGGAACTGCAGTCTGCTCACATAATTTGTAATAAAAACATCTTTGCCATTCTGAAGCTTCCCTCCAACCACTTTGCATATTATTTTATATATACTGTGATTCTGTACTTGCCAAATATGCTACAGAAATCTCCCTCCACTGAGTCTGGCTGCATCCATTTTAACTGTGGGCAGCTGAAGCTGCTGCCTGTTCACTTCCTGGATTTACACAGACACACAGAGGCCCACCTCCAGCTCTGCAGCCCTGCAGCTCTCATGGGCCCTCTTATGACTCATCCCCCCTCCCTTCCTGGCAAACTCTCACAAGAGTGAGAGAGAGCGCTGTGCATGATGTCATAAGCTTAGGCTTTTTACCAGACAAGAAACAGGAAGTGGGCTGTATAAGGTATTTACTGGCCGGAAAAAAAAAAAAATACTATCCAAAGTTAAAACAAGGGCAGAAGATTAACCGGTAATAGATGGAAAGTTGAAAAAATGACTGAAGGTCCGCTATTAAACAATTTCTACATAATTCTGTCAGGGGGCAACATTTTGCTGAAATTTATAGAGGTATTATAGAAAGGTTTTACAATAATGCAGGACAAAATGTTACTTTTGGTTAATGTACAGGCATACCCCACTTTTAAGTATACAATGGGATTTATTTACTAAAGCTGGAAAGTGCAAAACCAGGCTCACTTCTGCATAGAAACCAATGAGCTTCCAGGTTTTATTACCAAAGCTTAATTGAACAAGCTGGGGTTAGAATCTCATTGGTTCCTATGCAGAAGTGAGCCTGATTTTGCACTCTCCAGCTTTAGTAAATAAACCCCATTGTATACTTAAAAGTGGGGTATGCCTGTATTTCCTTTCTGATAGCAAAGAGGAAAAAACTTACATTAGCTGAACTGTGTTGTACACTTTGCATGTTTTTAGTTATTGAGTAGATTTCGATTTCTATGGATTTATTCAATGAAATGGTGCAATAAAAAAAAAAAAGAAGTTCAATGCCTAATTATAATCTATGTCATGATCTGACTTCAGTAAAGTCAAACCACATGGATGCAACCACCTGCACTGTTTATTGAATAAGTCCATAAGGCTAGTGCTGTGATTGTGCATGTAAAAATTGCCCAAAGCATAGTACAATGGGCTAAATTTAGTTGAAAACAAAGCTGAGATTCCAAATAAATGTCTACAGTTGCTTGACTCCTTAAACCGTCAGAAAACACATAACAGTGAAAATGCTACTATACTAAATTGACTGGATGATGTTTAGATCTGATCAGTAGGGCACAATGCACTATATAATTACTTTATAGATTGATATTGGCAACATCTGTACATGTTCCTAAATATCCTAAAACATCTTACCTAATAGTAAGTGCATATTAATTAATAATGCTGTCACCAATATTTTCCTCAGTATGATGAAACAATAAATTATTTTCTTTTTAGGTATGGTTCAAGAACCGGAGAGCCAAGTGGAGAAAACGAGAACGAAATCAGCAAGCTGAACTTTGCAAGAATAGCTTTGGAGCCCAGTTTAATGGACTTATGCAGCCCTATGATGACATGTACTCTGGATACTCTTATAACAACTGGGCTACCAAAAGTCTTGCAACTAGTCCCCTCTCTGCTAAAAGCTTTCCATTTTTTAACTCCATGAATGTAAGTCCTTTGTCATCCCAACCAATGTTCTCTCCACCCAACTCAATAGCCTCTATGACTATGCCTTCGTCTATGGTTCCATCAGCTGTGACTGGAGTTCCAGGCTCTAGCCTTAATAATTTGGGGAATATCAACAACCTTAACAGCCCCAGTCTCAATTCTGCTGTCTCAGCCAGTGCCTGCCCCTATGCCTCTTCAGCGAGTCCCTACATGTACAGGGACACATGCAACTCAAGCCTTGCAAGTTTAAGGCTGAAAGCTAAACAACATGCTAACTTCACGTACCCAGCAGTACAGACTCCGGCTTCAAATCTAAGCCCATGTCAGTATGCTGTGGACCGGCCAGTATGAACGACCACATACCAAAGACTCAATGGTAGCCATAATACAGAAGACCTTATTGTCCTGCAGTGGATGCCTTTTTAAAAGTCAAAAACAAAGGGCATAACATTTTTCTGAGGAACCATTTCCATTTTGAAAATGACAAAACTGCAGACTTTATTATAATTTGGGTTCAAGAGGACATTCTTTATGAATTGCTCAGAGGAAGACAGTGTTTCCAATCCAAAGAAAAACTGAATTCCAAGATCTTGAGTACTCTTGGTTCACAAGGCAAGCTGTTTAATTGTTGTGCAGTTTTGATTGAACAGGAAGTTGTCAGGCTCCCCCTATTTTGTACAGTTTACCTAAACTAGAGACGTAAAATATGTAATAGAATATTTCAATGCAAAAAAGTCACCAAGTCTACTTATTTATCAAAAGGATAATCCAAACAGCCAACAGTACAGAGCAACAAATGCTGCAAATATATGCGAATATATGCATGGCTGTGGCAATTGTCCAGTGGGGAGCCACAAATGTAATCTAAGAAAATAGGATGTATATATATTATATAAAGTATAAGATGAACCTTTTTTTCTTGTTTTTTGTATGTGGATTTATCTATAAAATAGAATTTAAACATAAGGCGATGCATGTCCCAGTTGAAGCAGACTCCCACAGCATTTTTGGCAATGATGTTTTGCAAGCCTGCTTCAGATACTTTGAAAGTGTAACTTTAAATAATGGTCATTTTTCTTTCAACAAGCTTCAGTGCCGCTCTCTGTCTTTTCTCCCCAAGTTCCATTTGAAACACACAAAAAAAATAAAATAAATGTTGCAGAAATCGGTTTCTGATTTGTAATTTTTATAAACATGTTTATTGGGTTTCATGTTCATATTATTTTAGCACTTGCTGTTTATGCAATAAAGGCATATTTGAAAGAAGTATAACAGTTAGGACCTGCGTTTGTCCACTCCCTTTTCTTAGTATGTCATAGCTGAGCAGGTCTGAACTAAGAAAAAAATTCTAACTGCTCTGTAATGTAAGGGAAACAAGGTGTTAATTTGTTCTATTTAGCTCAAAATCATAATATTTATAATTCTATCTATCTATCTATCTATCTATCTATCTATCTATCTATCTATCTCGCTATATCCATCTATCTATCTATCTATCTATCTATCTATCTATCTATCTATCTATCTATCTATCTATATATCTCTATCTATCTATCTATCTATCTATCTCTATTAACATTAGATGTAGATTGTGCATTGTCATGACTCTAGGGTAGAACTCTGCAAATGGCTTCCCATTTGATATGGGAATATTCATGGTATGGAGCGGTGCCAGAACAGGCAAGTAAATATGCTCCTCTTTTACCATTTGTAAAAGTTATTGCATGAGGGTCAAATTATACGAGTGTCCTTCATTTTCTGTGCTCATTTGGCAGCTGTTTTTCATAAGAAAATGAATAATCAAATTAGTTAGCATATGTGCATTGAAACAAACAGGTCTACTTTAAAACAGTGCTATTTGGACATGTCAAGCCTCGTACACAAGCACGGTTTTCTCGGCAAGAAAGCTGCTGGGAGAGCTTTTTGCCGTGAAAACCGTGCGTGTGTATGCTTTCTCGGCGAGAAAACTGCCGGGAATCCCGACGAGAAAAATAGAGAACCTGCTCTCTATTTTCTCGTCGGGATTCTCGGCAGAGTGTTTCCTGCCGAGAAAACCGTGAGTGTGTATGCTTACCTGTCCCCAGGTAAACCCGCGCATGCTCGAAAAGACTTTGACGCATCTGCGGTAGCATACAAGGGTAGTGTAGGGTGTAGCAAGATGGCGGCGACGGCATCGAATGTGATGAGCGCAGGCTCGTCGTAGTCGATGATGTCACCACGTTCTTGCCATTCAAAAGAATGGCGGTTCTTTTGAATGGCCGTCTGTATGCATGGCTTGGCAAGGAAAGCTTGCCAGGAATCCCATCAGGAAAACCAACGTTTTTTTCCTGACGGGATTCCCGGCCGTGTGTACGAGGCTTCACATTACATTCATGTCACATTAAATTCACATGTCACATTCACAGAGTAAAACTTTATCAAATAACAGATTTATGTTCTTTCCTGAAAATAGATTATTAGGCTCTTTTTCAGTTGTTTACCAGGCTAATATTAGCTGCTTTTCTAAAAATAGACTGACCCTACAGTGCTCAGTTGATGAATGACAAATAGAACCCACTAAAGTACGGAAAGTAGAAAAAAGGTGTTGGGTGCTGGATCACAGTCATCTCTTAAGCAGTGCAGGGAGACTGATACTCCTTAGCCTAAAACGTGGGTGTGCAAGGAGGAAAGTGCCAAAAGCAGAACATATACGGTAAATTCCAGATTAAATTCTCTTCCAATTCCTATGTCCTAAAATTCCAACATGTTTCAGGGGTTCAAAGGATCCCCTTTCATTTGGGGCTTGTTACAGCTGAACAAGGGTGTACTGCACTGATAAAATTGAATCCAGAAGGATAATTAGTATAATCACTCCAGATGCCAGCTAAGCAAGTAGTACTAGTAGAAAATGAGGAGTGTAAAACAGTGGATTTGGTATTTACTCCCCTTTTAAGCTCTATATACAGTACTTTTTTTTAGTCTAACTCTTCAGAAAGTTAAGGATCAGAGATGATTTGAGGTCTCATTGCCTTATCTCTTGGTTTTGTTAGAGAGCATTACAATGTCAAATAACTGAGTCCCAGAGGTGTGTGAACAGCTATAATGCTTTACTATTTTATACTGTTATGACCTCTCAGAAAACCTGGAGACAATGGGGTTGATTTACTATAGGAGTACAGACTGTTCACTGTGTAAAGTGATTGTTAGTGAAGGTAAAGCTTTGAATACCCAATCATATATTAGAAAAAAAAATTTTTTTTGAATGTATCTTTCTCACACATAATAGGGTATTCAAAGTCAATACCTGATTCACTAATATACATTTTGAAATGTGATCAGCCTCTACTCCTGTTGTAAATCAACACAATTGTGTAAGGTCAAGTGGTTAACTGAGTAAGGTAAAGTTGAATAAGGGCTTAAATAACTCTTTCATGAATAAGCTTGCACAATTATAATAACTTAAGACTGAATATTTAAATTCTTGCATTAACCTAAATCATGATTGTTTTTCTTTAACGTCAACCGCCATGTAAATATAAAAGACCTGTCCAAAAGTGGATGCCACAAGATGACTGCTATCACCTTCAACACGAAAAGTCTATGTGCCCATGTCTGATTAAGTTTCACATTGGTACTGGTGGTCAAGTTTCCTTGACTTCATGGCAAAACTCCATTCTCTGTCCAATGAGAGTTCACTTACAGGCTACCTAGGTTATCGCACTGGACAACAGAATGGCATTTGCAGAGCTTAGCTATGAAGTCAGGCAAAGTCAGGCACCAGTAACAAAATGATACTAAATCAGAGGGATACAGGGGTACAGAAAGCTCCTGCTTGCATGCATTCTTGGTGTCTAAATGCCTATATCTGTGATGCATTTACCTATCAAAGCTTATGCAGATTAAACACCTACTTAATATTTTGTTCATCTAGAACAGGGGTCTCCAAACTTTCCAAACACAGGGCCAGTTTACTGTGCTTTAGAATTTAGGGGGGCCGGACTGTAGTCAGTAGGAGTAAAAAATGTCCTGATGCCAGTGGGAGTAAACAATGGCCCATCTTTGGTATTAGGAGAAATATTAGTGCCCCATTGTTGGTGTCAGTGGGAGGAATAATGCACTATCATTGGTATCAGTGGGAGGAATTGTGCCCCACTGTTGGTGTCAATTCAGGAATTATTGCCCCATTGTGGGTGTCAGTGGGAGGGATAGTGCCTCGTATCAGTGGGAGGAATATCACCCCAAGGGCCAAATAAAGGTACACAAAGCGCCTCATTTGGCCCCCGGACGGCAGTTTGGAGACCATTGGTCTAGAAGAAAGGCTTTTTCATGTGTAATGTTGTTTGCTACTGTCATCATGGTGAGAAATGTGAAGAATGTTTTTTCTTCATTGGAAGGCTCTCCTGTTTAAGTGGTATTGTTTTCAGCTGATTGCCATGTTGCACCCAATCACCATTCTACTATGACATACTGCAAATACTGCAGGACAAGTACAGCATAGTGTCCTTTTTAACTTAAAGAATAGTCTGGTTGTCCACTGTACCTGATTGCCACCATATTATTAAAGACTGTTTTGTATATATGTAAAAGATATATTCAGTCAGATAACGTTGTGAAATTTAATTTATTTATTAATGATTGCTATTAATAAAATGTATTTAGTGGTCCTTAAACACTGTCACATTTTTCCTGCATCATACTATTTTGTTCAATTACTGACTCTAAACTGCCTAAAGATAGCAGCAACTGCAAGCCATATTGTGACAGTAAACTTTACTGTTCAAAGTGTACATAAACAGGTTAATAGAGAATAATTATGATAAAAAATACAGCTTTTATTTTATTAACTTTTAACCTTTTACTTTTAGTATGGTAATGCTACATGTCAGTATAAAGGTGTGATATGTGTTTTGACACATTGGGGTTTATTTACTAAAACTGGAGAGTACAAAATCTGATGCAGTTCTGCATCATAGCCAATCAGCTTCTAACTTCAGCTTGTTCAATTAAGCTTTGACAAAACAACCTCAAAGCTGATTGGTTTCCATGTAGAGCTGCACCAGATTTTGCACTCTCTAGTTTTAGTAAATCAACCCCATTGGGGGTTGATTTTCTAAAGGCAAATAGGCTGTTCACTTTGCAAGTGAAGTTGCATTTTGTATGTGAAATTTTCTCAGAGCAAAGCATACCCAATCATATGTAAGTTAAAAAAAAAAAAACAGCATTTTGCTTGAACATGATTGGATGATGGAAGTCAGCAGAGCTTTGCTTCATTCACTAAGCTCTGGGGAAAATTCCCTTGCAAAATGCTACTTCCCTTCCAAGGTGAACAGTCTAATTGCCTTTTGCAAATCAACCCCATAATGTTTGAAAAATTCTATATTTAAATTGAATTCATGTGGGGGAATACAAGCAAGAATCTATCTCAAGATCAATTACAATTTTCCTGCACTGATGTCAGCAGCTGACATGGATTGATTCATAAATACCTTTGTATAAGAAAATTACAAATCTGGTATGACAAGTATTGTTATCATTGGAGGTAATTAGGACTTCATAGCTACAGCTTCAAAGTCAAATAAGATGCTATTTTCTGTTCTAATCGAATATTTGTTATAATTCACTCCAGCTAAATGGTGGGACAAATACAATACTAAAGTGCTGCAATATTGTGTATCCCCCACCGTACTTCCACCACCCCCTCCTGCGCTTGTATCTCCTTCAATTTGCGCCGGTATTGTGATGGGGCAAAGCATGAAGGATGTCACACAGCATTGAAAATTTGAGCTGTGCTGAACTGCCACATTACAGTGTGTAATGAGGGGGCAGGGATATGCATTCCCCGCTTTCTCAGCACTGTCTACGGGCAGCTGGCAGGTGGGACAAACTAAAACTTCAATGCTGCTCCCGGTAGGATGGAGGGTGCAGCGTTAGGGAAAGGTAATGGTATAGGGAACGGAACTGTATTTTTACCTTTGTGACAGAGGGTAAAACAAATCTTAATGCCTGAACACAATTTTTCAACTTTGATATGTGTTAGTAAAGCTGTACATTGCATTACAACTACTTTGTGTACCCAGGTGGATTATAATTTATTTTTTTCAGGACAAATTGTGCTTTCTTTTTGCATTAAATGATAATAGATATCTTTTGAATTTTTCTTTTTATCAAAGGAAAACAAAGTAATGAAAATAATAGTTTTATTTGTATTTTTATAAATATATTTATATATAATAGTATATTTATTTTATATTTATATTTTCTATTACCATAATGTACCACCAAAAAACAACCCAAAATAATATCTCCTGCTCCTGATGATTGCAGCAATACCAAATATGGGTTTGTTATTTGTTGTTTGTACCTGTAGTAGGGCCCATAAACAATAGTGCGCATTTTGCTTTTTAATCCTACCTTAAACACTCTAAGGGTTAGTTTATACTTGCTTCAAAACATGGCTTCGGACAGGCTTTGTTAAAGCTCTCCGAACGCTAGTCCAAACTCCTGTCACTAAATAAAATGGTTAGCTTACAGTCCTGTTTTTACTTTGATGAGGCTTCGATGAGGCTTCAGAGGGGTATCGATGAGCCTTTGGTGGAGCTTCGATGGGGCTTTGATGAGTCTTTGGTGGGGCTTTGGTGAGGCTTTGTGGGGCTTCGATGAGGCTTCGGTGGGGATTCAGTGGGGCTTCAAGCGATCTTTGCCATAGACTTCTATGGAGGCTTTGAAGATGATTTGAAGCACAACTAAACTAAAGCTACATGGGGTATAATTTTTGAAGTGAAGCTGAAGCAAATTAAAGCAAAGCAAAGCAAAGCAAAAGCAGGACTGTTAGCTAACCATTTTATTTGGTGACAGGAGCTTTGACAAGCATTCAGAGAGCATTAACAAAGCCTGCCCGAAGCCTTGTTTTGAAGCAAGTGTAAACTAGCCGTTATTGTGTGTTGATAGCAAAGCAAGTGTAAATGAGCCCTAACACTGACACTTAGGGCTCATTTACATTTGCTTTGGCTTCAACACACATTAGGGCTAGTTTACACTTGCTTCAAAACATGGCTTCGAACAGGCTTTGTTAAAGCTCTGAGCGCCAGTTAAAGCTCCTGTCACTGTATAAAATGGTTAGCTTACAGTCCTGTTTACACCTTGCTTTTGCTTTGCTTTGGCTTTGCTTCAAAAATGATACCCCATGTATCTTTAGTTGTGCTTCAAAGCATCTTCAAAGCCTCCATTGGGCTTTTTTGAAGCCCCACTGAAGCCCCACCGAAGCCTCATCAAAGCCCCACTGAAGCCCCAAGAAGCCTCATCAAAGCCCCACTGAAGCCCCAAGAAAC
Source organism: Rana muscosa (assembly GCA_029206835.1). NCBI lineage: Eukaryota > Metazoa > Chordata > Amphibia > Anura > Ranidae > Rana > Rana muscosa. The sequence goes on along the minus strand of CM055123.1, from coordinate 115,235,710 downwards.
CTCATCGAAGCCTCACGAAGCCTCACCAAAGCCTCATTAAAGCCCCATCAAAGCCTCATCGAAGCCCAACCAAAGACTCATCGAAGCCCCACCAATGGCCTCATTGAAGCCTACCAAAGCACCAAGCAAAAGCAAGGTGTAAACAGGACTGTAAGCTAACCATTTTATTTAGTGACAGGAGCTTTGACTAGCATTCAGAGAGCTTTAACAAAGTGTGTCCGAAGCCATGTTTTGAAGCAAGTCTAAACTAGCCCTAACTGACACTGATACAAATTTAAAAAAATGTTGTTTTTTTTTGTTTGTTTTTTAATTCTACCCAAAATATACTGACCTTTGACCCTTATCTTAACCCTAACACTAACCCTGACACTGACCTAGATCAAACCTTGATCTAGCAATTTTTTTCTTAAATTTTATTTTACACACTTTTGTTAGTTTACATCTTTCTCCCCAGGCAGGCAAAGAAAGATGCCATGGGAGAGATTTACTAAAACTGATGCACACAGAATCTGGTGCAGTTGTGCATAGTAACCAATCTCAGTAAGTTCAAAGGAAGCAGCAAGCTAAAACGAACAGTACTTCAGCTGCGGTGTGAACCAGTCAGCTGTAGCGTAGTGACGTCACGATCAACAGCTCCACCCGACGCTGCGTTTCGTCGTAAGAGGCGTCCACTGGGAAAGGAGCCTCCTTTCCCAGTGGACGCCTCTTACGACGAAAAGCAGCGAGCTGTTGATCGTGACGTCACTATGCTACAGCTGACTGGTTCACACCGCAGCTGAAGTACTTTTCGTTTTAGCTTGCTGCTTCCTTTGAACTTACTTGATGTCATTTTACCCAGGGTCAATAAAGGGTATCATACTTTTAATAAGAAGTATTGCACCATGAGGTTTTTCTTTTTCTTTCTTTCATTTTCAACTTTTTATACCGCTGTGTGAGCGATCTTGTGCAAGCTGACACCTGGAGGGAGTTCCCTCCCAGAAATCCCCCTTTTGGAAGATTCCTGAAGACTGAGACACTAGCCGAATCCAGTGTTTTGTTGCAGATCGCCTGTGGGATTGCTACATGAATTTGAGCCCCCATAGATCTCCGTAATAGAGATCCATCTGATCCGGTAAGCTGCCATTTCTTCTATTCCTTACCTGAACAAGTTGGATATGGATTTCTGCTTATAGCTGCCTTGAGGAGTTGTAACACACCTATACCATCAGATGTGGCCATCTTTCCTGCTCATGAATTAAATCAATTGAAAAAAATCCTTAAATTTCTTGGCTTTGTCTTTTTCTTTTTTATATATATGTGTTTCACCATTGGCACTTACATATATATATATATTTTTCTCTAAGACAAATACCACTGTCATTTGATTTCCCACACAGGACATTATTAGTTTTTCCAGCACAGGACGTTGTTCCAGTTTTTTACACATGTGTGTACATACATATGAACTTATTAGCACTGTGATTGCTTTTTTAAGGGTTGCACATTTATATTTCACTTGTTGCACATACTTATCTAGCTGTTATTCCAGCCATTCCTTATTTGCAGCACCTATTAATTTTTCATCTTCACATATGTAACATATATTTTTATATATAACAGTTTACCGCTTATTATTATTATTTTTAAGTAAAATCGCGGTTAGCGCGGATTCTCTATGCCTTTATACGGTAATACATATGTAACTCTTTATTAAGACACAATATTCTGGTTCACACATATTGCAATAGGCAATTCTGTTAAAATTAATAAAAATCTAAGTGATCTCCTCACTTATTGGTCCCTACAGTCCTTAGTTTTCAACATAAAATATTTACAAGAAATACTGTGTGTCTATCTCCTAAGCCTCTGTGCAGTAAAACTTTCCAGGGATCTGGGATGAACTAAATGGCACATGCCTTAACAGGCATAGACTTACACAGCCTATTTTAGTTAATCCATGACAATACTCATCATGAATACCTCTGGCATCAGGATGTCTATAGCATTTTGTCCTATAAACTTTTTTTTACACATTCCTTGAACATTCAGTAAGCGTTTTTTGACTGGTAGATGGATGTGACTCACATAATATTTTTTTTTTCTTTCAGTAATCCCTTATAGCACAGGTGATATGCAAAGCCTGTATACTGTACCAATACATCTATGACTACTTTAGGAATTTCACTCTGTACCTTTTCTAAAAGTACTTTAACAAGAGTACAGAACTACATTAGTAACTGGAAAAGGGAGATTGAGACCCATCCCAGCCTAAAAGCATACCAGAATACCTCCATCCCTAAATAATATGTAAAAATGCAGGAAGGTAGTGGAGTTGGGACTTTAATTGAGGCATAAGGGTATAATAAATGAAATAAGATAAATAACTTGGATGTCATGGTTCCCTCTAAATTGGCATGATACGGTATAAGTAAACCAGTAATCACAATACGTTTATGATACAGAAATGTAATCACAAAGAAACAATTTATAATCATCATTAATTTAATAACACATGATTAATTGGGGAACATGATTAATGACATACAAACATAGTAATAAATGAATCAATGAATAATAAATATATAAAAATAATAGCAACATGATCAACACGTATGTAATTGATAAATAATAATATGGGCTGATGTAGAGCATCCGAGGATGTAAACTCTACGCGTTTCATGGTCGCCTACCACTCATCAGGAGTTTGGATGCATGAAAGTAATCTAAAATGAAAAAAATGGAAAGATTTGTTGTGGTAGTTTCTGGGGATCCACTAGTCCCCATAGACAAACCCAATGCAGTAAAAATAGGGGAGGAGGGATAAGAAGAAAAAGGGGGGGGAATAAAAAATTTAGCAATATTGTACCTTGCTAAACAGCCCGTGTACTGAGACCTTGGTTGGGGAAGGGCCTGGGAGGTGATACCGCATATGATGTCTCACCCGGGGTTGAGGCGGGAGATCCGCTAGCCAGGGTGCACGGGGGGGTCGTGGGGGGCAGACCCATCGCTCGCCGCAAGCCACCATGCCAGGATAGAATGCTTGTATGCTGATTGGATAAGTCCATCTTCATACAGACTTATCCAATCGGCATACAAGCATTCTATCCTGGCATGGTGGCTTGCGGTGAGCGATGGGTCTGCCCCCCACGACCCCCCCGTGCACCCTGGCTAGCGGATCTCCCGCCTCAACCCCGGGTGAGACATCATATGCGGTATCACCTCCCAGGCCCTTCCCCAACCAAGGTCTCAGTACACGGGCTGTTTAGCAAGGTACAATATTGCTACATTTTTTATTTCCCCCCCCCCCTTTTTCTTCTTATCCCTTCTCCCCTATTTTTACTGCATTGGGTTTGTCTATGGGGACTAGTGGATCCCCAGAAACTACCACAACAAATCTTTCCATTTTTTTCATTTTAGATTACTTTCATGCATCCAAACTCCTGATGAGTGGTAGGCGACCATGAAACACATAGAGTTTACATCCTCGGATGCTCTACATCAGCCCATATTATTATTTATCAATTACATACGTGTTGATCATGTTGCTATTATTTTTATATATGTATTATTCATTGATTCATTTATTACTATGTTTGCATGTCATTAATCATGTTCCCCAATTAAGCATGTGTTATTAAATTAATGATGATTATAAATAGTTTCTTTGTGATTACATTGCTGTATCATAAACGTATTGTGATTACTGGTTTACTTATACCGTATCATGCCAATTTAGAGGGAACCATGACATCCAAGTTATTTATCTTATTTCATTTATTATACCCTTATACCTCAATTAAAGTCCCAACTCCACTACCTTCCTGCATTTTTATACATTAGTAACTGAATAATGATTATAATACTTTTTCAACACGATTAGCAATTACTTCAATTTCTACTTATCTAGAAATATTTGAGCTGAAGTTTAAGGCCGTGATCACATACAGTATGTGCGGCCGTGGTTCCCAGCATAGGGTCTGGTGCACTCCTGTTTACCGGTCCCAATTTTTGTTTTTAGCGAGGTAAGAAAAAAAAAATGAACCCAAGTCCCACCAAGACTGCATTTTTATAGAAGTAAAAGGGGTGATCTTGTGGCCATGGGAGACTAAAGGCCAAGGTTTTTTTTTTGAGCATATGTTAAATATAAACATTTGATGAACTGCCCATTTGCCTAAGGAGAATGCAGGGCTATATCTTATGTTCTTTACACTTAAAGGATTCTAATTTTAATATCTTTAAAACAGGATTGTTATCCTGACATAAATAAAGTAATGTAAGGAGCTGCTTTTTTCTCTGTTTTTTAAATGATGAGGTTAATATTTATGGTAGAATTAGTGTGTCATAGACAGTTATGTCCTACTTGAAGGTGAACATGTACTTTTTGCCCCTGCTAGCTAGGTCAGAAACCCCAGAATGGAGGACTGTGATATTCTGATTCGTGATGGTTTCTGAGAAGTGCAGACAGAATTGGACTACATGATCTTACACAAGGTGGGATGCTGCTGTTGTGCTGTGTATTGTATTTCATCCAGATCAGCAGCAGAGACTTTTAAGTCTAGTACACATTATTTAATTTTTTTTTTCATTCAACCCAGCGGGCTGAACGAAAAAAACTGAAGCGCTCGGGAGGAAACTAACTGTCCATGGTTATTACAGCGATTTCCCTGCTGACCTATTGTGTTCTGAGAGGGAAAGGCCCCCCACCAGAGCACATCGGTCAGCGCTCTCAGCCATTGGCTGAGAACGCTGATCGGATACCGATCGGCAGACCTTTTTCAGATACGCCCTTTCGATATAACCAGGATGTTCGGCCAGCTTCTGTCGAAGGGGCGAGACTGAAAAAGGTCTGCTGATCGGTATCTGGTCAGCGCTCTCAGCCAATGGCTGAGAGCGCTGACCGATGTGCTCTGGTGGGGGGCCTTTCCCTCTCAGAACACAATAGGTCAGCAGGGAAATCGCTGTAATAACCATGGGGAATGAGGGAAAGGCCCCCCACCAGAGCACATCGGTCAGCGCTCTCAGCCATTGGCTGAGAACGCTGATTGGATACCGATCGGCAGACCTTTTTCAGTCACGCCCCTTCGACAGAAGCCTGGATGTTCGGCCGGCTTCTGTCGGACCAGCTGCCGTACACACAGGTGTAATGTTGGCCCGTGTGTACAACCCTTTAGGCCACTGGTTCTCCTAGGTACCTACAGGTTTAGTGCCATAGACTGTTTGGAGAGGGCCATATCCCATAACCCCCCCCCCCCCGATAAAAAAAAACAAGGCTACAGTACCAAATGGTAAGCAGCCAATAATCCTACAGTCCAGATGAGCAGGTGCTTTGTTTAAGGTAATTAGTGAAGGAAATAAATCGGAAATGTTGGGTAAACTTCTGCTGTCGATTAAACCATTGTTCAGAGGGCTGAAAGTGGACAAACAAGTTGAAGGATTTCAATCTTCAGGGGTGGCCTGATCATGCAGGCTGTCTAGACATAAAGCATTCTTCCTGAGGAAGGTATAGTGTCAAACATACAATACTGATGAATGTCATTCAGAACAGAGGGTTGTAGCTCAGCTCAGAGATCATTGACATGTTTAATCCCCAGTACATCAGGGGTAAGAACAATATGGGTGAAACTGTGACATATAAGGAAACTTGGAAATCCAGTTCAGAGAAATGAGTTTCAAACAAATAACTTAAGGCCATTTAAAAGAGCCTAAAAGTGGTGGTACACTGCATTTCTTCAGCTCCAAAGTGCCTGTTCGTAGACATGCATTACTCGAGGTGGCTATGGAGAAGTTTCAAGTCTTTTTATTTGAGAACAATCAGACCTGCGGAGGATCTCTAATTCAACCTACCCGTACCCATTCAAAGTAAAACAAAGACAGTATAAGTGTACATTAAATAACAATGCTTCATAATTTTAAATATGGCAGGTTACTAGCAATAGCAATTTCAAACTAAAGTAATTTGTGCATCAACACAGTAGCATTGTTGCATGATCCCATCATCATGCTTATCAAAGCCCAGCTTTAATCTATGCTTTAAAGTATATCTTCACTTTCACTAACCATTAGATATTTGTACTTGTCCCTGCAGCCTATGAAAATGGTAATATGATTTCTGAACCTAATCCAGCAACAGCTGTAGGCCGGGTCCTTCAATGCCCCCCCCCCCCCACACACACACACGCCACCATTCTCGTCCTTTATCGATGACTGCTACAATAGATCAATTAAAAACATAATTCCACACACGAGAACACTGAAAATAACTGGCTTTAATTGTACAGACTGAAAATACTCTGTAATGCAGAAAATGCATTTTAAAGATTATAGCAGTAAGAAACTCCCTAAAAATTTTTAGTTCTAACTTTTCTTTTGGCAAACTCATCGTTAATATCTTCGTAGGACAAAGTACTTAAAAGTTCTGACTCAATGGCAAGTAGAGCTAAACTGTTCAGTCTTTCTTGACCCAAAGATGATCGTAAATAGTTCTTTACTTGTTTTAGACATGAAAAAGATCGTTCTGCTGAACAGTTAGTAACCAGAGTGCAAAGATAAATACGCATTGCTATATCACTATTAGGGTAAATAACCTGCAATTTTTCTGCTTTGAATGTTTTGTAGAGCTCTGAAATTGAAGCTTCACCTTTATCAATATTTTTCAAGTAAGAACAAAGGTGCAGACATTCATCAGGAAGTGACAATTCCAAATCATCAGGATAGCTGTTACATAGGTTGGAAGCCTAAGATTGTATATCACTGGTTGCTAGTGTAGTAAGCTTTTCAATAAAATTAAACTTGTTGTAGACTTGTTCATAAGCCTCAGATCTTCTTTGCAGCTCTTACCTCAATCTCTGCAGCAGCTTATTTTCAAAGGAATTCTGTCCCTCCCACCAACACAGGAAGCATGAGGCTCTTCAGTGATGGACAGTGCACCCTGTGTATCTGAGGCAGGAGGCGGAGAGGCCCGCCTCCTGCTGCCTCCTTGGCCAATGAGCAACTGAAAGACTGTTAAGTTCCTTCCTCATAACATCTCCCGAGTCCCAGCCCTGCCAGCTTACTATGCTTAGCCTACGGCTGCGTCTCTCCTGCAGACCTTCACTATATCTCCTCCGGCTCCTCTCTCCTGCATACTTCCTGGCTGCCGCCACGCCCTGGGCACCTCCAGACACTCGGGCCCGGTACATGTGTATCGGCTATACCCCCTAATGGTGACCCTGCCCCCCTGTTGCCACGGCGCTGCCAGGGATGGACTGGGACAAAAATTTGGCCCTGGACTTCATCCAGACTGGCCAACTAATTTTGCAAACAAGCACAAAAACAAGTGAAGTGGGGGCTAACGTCATGCAGGAACATTGCTACAGCCTTATTGGCCAGGTTAGGTGATATACAGAGCCAGGTTAGATGGTATACAGAGCCAGGTTAGGTGGTATACAGAGCCAGGTTAGGTGGTATACAGAGCCAGGTTAGGTGGTATACAGAGCCAAGTTATGTAGTATACAGAGCCAAGTTAGGTGGTATACAGAGCCAGGTTAGGTGGTATACAGAGCCAGGTTATGTGGTATACAGAGCCAGGTTAGGGGATATACAGTGCCAGGTTAGGTAGTATACAGTGCCAGGTTAGGTAGTATACAGTGCCAGGTTAAGTGGTATACAGAGCCAGGTTAGGTGGTATACAGAGCCAGGTTAGGGGGTATACAGAGCCAGGTTAGGTGGTATACAGAGCCAAGTTAGGTGGTATACAGAGCCAGGTTAGGGGGTATACAGAGCCAGGTTAGGGGGTATACAGAGCCAGGTTAGGTGGTATACAGAGCCAGGTTAGGTGGTATACAGAGCCAGGTTAGGTGGTATACAGTGCCAGAGTAAATATACATGACAATGTGAATAGATAAGAGAATACTGGCCCTGTTCCCCTCTTCCTCCATCACCTGTACTAAAAGCATGAATCTATGACTGTCCCTGCTGCTGCTGCAGAACCTCCTTCTCCCCCTCCCTGATGTAAACATAAAGAAAAAAAACTCACATGGGAGTTGCACGCTGAGGACTGATTTTAGCTTCTTCTTCCTGGAACACTGAAGTCAAAATGTGGCGGGTGGGAGGAGAAGAGGGAGGGGCTGCAGCCTGGACAAAGCATTATTGGCTAACACTGAGATGAAATCCAAATATCTCCCCTCCACCTCCCTTTGATGGTCAGGAACGGGACACTGAAATAACGTCATCCAGCCCTGATAGGGGTGGAAGCACTGCTGCTGCTCGAGCTGGCTCTGCCTGCTTGTCATTATGACACGCAGGAGACCTGAACTGCAGAGGGAGAGACACAGAGCAAACCGGCCCACAGAGCAAACCGGCCCACCGGGAAAATCCCGGTTCTCCCGATGGCCAGTCCATGCCTGGGCGCCGCCCCTGCACCCACTGCCATTCCAAGGCCTGGCCTCAGTGGCCTTGTCAGGAATCCAGCCCTGTTTACACATATCTTTAGCTGTCCATGGCCACCAATACTATAGACAGGAGATCTGCTCTGCATTGAGCTGAATGAGCAAGGAGCATTTAGAATGTACTCAAGCTGCTGGCAGTATTGCTGGAAACAGGAATTATCTTCTGTAAAGCTAATATATTTTGCATTGTTTTCAGAAGCTCTGAAACAAGTATCATTTATATTTTTTAGTCAAAGTTTAGTTATACTTAAAGTAGAAAATTAAAAGAAAAGGGTTTTTGGGACTTTAAATGAAACACATGGCACAATGAGCTCAGTGCCTCCATCCCTAATTGGATTAAAGAGGAGAAGGGAGGTTGGGAATTTAAATGAGGTGCGTGCGAAACAGTTGGTAAATAATGTGGAAAAATACATATTAATAAATCATATGTATATATAAATAGAGTCATAAGACAATACATATAAAGAAAAGTAGTGCTGAGAGCAGATTTTATTGGGCAGCCCCATCAACAGAATGTAGAAAAATACATAGTTACAGTAATTCATATATGTGATAAAACATTGCCTCAATAATTCAATAGGATAATAACACACTATAACACACTATAACATGTGGATATTGGATTAGGAGCTGATAGTGTGGATGGATTTAAATAAAAAAATACAATGAGATTCATGATTAGCAAAATAATCCAGTTTAAAAATCAAACATATAGACGCATGGTTGCAATAATGGCATCCTAGAAGGCTCAACGCGTTTCGTGGAGTTTATTCCACTTTCTCAGGAGCGGTGCAATGTGCCTAACTATAAAAAGTATATATAAATAACATTGTATTCTCATGATTAAACAAAAATAGGGGAAGGGGAGGGGAGAAGAGGAAAAAAGCCCACCCCAATGAAGGAGTACCCTTTCCCATTTTACTCACACATCAGCTCAAAGGTCACTACTTAAAATAGAACAGAAGAAAAATATGTTGTAAAAAAATGAACTTTTAAAGACTACACAATAAACTTAAAGTGAATGTATAGCCATTCTATTTAATCTTAGCTAAGGCAGCTGTCAAATTATCATTATTATTGCTGTCTAGAACAAGAGGTGAGGGAAAATCTTTAAATGGAGACATCTATTTTGGTGAAAACTGTCCAAAAAAGGGAATTTCCCTTTCTTGTAAAGATTTCCTTTCACTTCCTGTTGCATGTCTGGGACAGAAAGTGAAGAGAAATCTACCCAGACAGCAAAAATAAACTGACAGGGGTTTAACCCTTGACTGCTCTACCCAAAACAAAAAAACATTAGTTATACTTATGTAGCGGAGCCTCACTCTCCCTCTCGGGTTTTCTCGTTTGATTATAAATATATAATAAGTGTGGCGCTAATGAGAATTTAGGATAAAAGTCCTAAATATAGTAGGGTGTGAAAAATATTCTAATTTAATCAAAAACCCATGCTGGTATATATTTCGAAATTAGTGAAAAATATAGAAATACATATATAGCATAAATAAGTGTCTGTAATCCTTCTGTGATTACAAGTATTTAACCAACATATTAATGTACAACAAAAATTATAATGCAAATATTATGTTGTGAAACATAAATAGCAATAGAGTGATAATCCTAAACCAGTGAAATTAGAATAATATTTCTATCAGACATCAAAGATGAGTATATGTCCCTGTAGTTGTCTAACAATAGACAAAGTACCATCCAAAAAGACCAAAGTCCAATATGGGATTGTTATAGAATACGTAGATATGGATGTTCAATGTGGATATACGTGGTAACACCCGGGAGTGCCTTCACCTTGTGTTAATGGGGGAGAGATAAGGTACTCTTACCAGCTGGGATGGATCCAACACACCGTACGGCGGTGGATCTTCAAGACTTTGTCCACTTCGTGGGCGGATCAGACAGCCAGGCTTTGTAGAGACGACCAGGATCTATAGGACACCTCCTCCCAGGATCAATGGCAATCCAACCAGGAAAAATCCGGATAGGCGGGTAGCAGCTACCCTATCCATTCATAACCATGGAAAACAAAAAATTGCTCCACATGGTGTAAATCCAAAAAAGATTTATTAGAAAAAAAATTTTCTCCATAAAAAGTTCACACAGTATGAACATCCAAAACAAAACTCCAAAGCATAAACAAAGAAATCCAAAAAATCCACACTCTAGAATATAAGTAGGCAGCGTGATAGGAACAGCAAGAGCTGGTGTATTTGTCCCGACCGGTTTCGTCTAATAAGACTTCTACTGGGGTATACAGAAACTCTCTGTTCCCCACGCTTTTATAGAGAAAGGAATGTAGTTTTAAAATTAAACACAGCTGATCACTCATTGTATTTCCCGCTTCCGGGATCACCATACCCTATTGCTAGAGCTGATAATAATGTGAATCCAGCCCCTAGTGGGATTAGCCAATAGTGTCACTTGTACCATGGAAGAGCTCCGCCGCATCATCCACTCTCAGTCTCCTGGCTGTCAGCGTGCGGGAATACATCAGTACCATGTGACTATCTCTTGCAATACATCATCCGCATAGTAGTCTGGGAAATGTAGTCACAAAGAGGGCCATAGGCCATAGTCACGCACAGCATTATCCGGCATTGACCCCACCCCCATGCCTTCATTCCCACCAATGATAGAACCGGAGTGCACAATCTCGCAACAGACATTAAAGCAGCGTAAGCCGAGATGTGCTCACGGACAGATCCAAATGCTCCGGTCGTCATGGTGATATGCACAGAGGGCGGCCGCAGCGGAGGTGTGTCTTTGGTACGTCATCTGTCTCGATTACTCGAGCTTCCACCCTGAGGCATGTTGGGAAGTGTAGTTTTAAAGTAAGAACGGAAGGAAATTAATAATAGTAAAGTGGTTAGATAGATACGGTTGTTCTATCCCTCAATACTAATAAAGGGAGGGGGAGAGAACCGCAAACCTCTATCATACATCGATTTTATAATCAGTCTCGGAATCAGAAATTGAACTAAAAATCAAAATGTTCACTATTGTTGGCAACCATCAGAGATTAATGGGTATTATAAAATAAAAATTAAAATATATTAATTAAAAAATGGGCTTGGTGTCCCGGATAAGGAACTACACCTATACAGCCTTCATAATGGCATGGTACCGCTCCAATAAATGTAAATAATCATAAATCCAATATAACTTGAGTGTCATATATTAACAATATGGTATGGGCATCATATGCCACGTACCAAAGGAAACGGTTCATGGAAGTATTAAAATGAGAATGCACATAAAATAGAATAAACCATAAAGATGTATAACAGATTATAGAAACTATAGTAGTATCATCTTCATAGTAACATAGCAACCACTATAGAGAGATGCACTTTGACATGCATCCAATGTAACATAAATGTCCTATATATATAATGAATATGGCATAGGTATCAAGTAGAGAGGCAGTTCATAGATGTATTACAGTAAAAAATGCACACAAAAAAAGAAGAGGAATAAACCACAAAGGTGTATACAAAAATGGGTCAAGCCTTATTTATAAAAGCGTTAATGTCCCAATCAACGTTTAGGCCATAAGGCCTGTAACACTTAAGCTGATATATCCAGTATGTTTCTAATTTAGAAACCCCTCTCAGGCGGGATTCACCCCTCCAACTAGGGACAAATTTGTCTATGATTTGAAACATAGTACCTTTGGGGTTCTTATTATGGAATTCTAAATAATGTCGTGGGACACTGTGATTTGTTTTGCCCTTTTTTATGCTGGTTAGATGTTCCCCCACTCTTATTGAAAAAGTGCGAATAGTGCGACCTACATACTGTTTCCCGCATGGGCAGGTAAGTAAATATACTATATATTTTGTCGCACATGTTGTAAAGCTTTTCATTTGATAATCAATCCCTGTGGATGTAGACCTAAAAGTGTCCGTTTTTCGTTTTCCACAAATGTTAATTTGACAAACCTTGCATTTTCTGCAGGGATAATATGCCTTTAAGTGTGGAAAAAAGGCTGGTAATATTGGTGGATCAGAAACGTTGGGCGCAATGCGATTTCTCAGTGAGGGTGCCCCTCGATATGTTACGCCCGCTTTTTCAGGAAGTGTGGGTCCTAGAATCTGGTCATTTTTCAAAATTTTCCAGTGTTTCTGAAATATATCCCTTATTTGTCTGTGTTGGACAGAGTATGTTGTGTAGAAAGACCATTTATACTTCGAGTCTTGGATAGGCTTAATTTGTTCTCTAACTAAAGAATCCCTCTCAATCCTAGCAACTTGTTTGATCTCCTCCTCTATAACGGAGGGATGGTAACCCTTATCTACAAATCTGGACTTAAGTATACTAGCCTGACAGTGGAAGTCAGAAAGGTTTGAGCAATTACGTCTAATCCTTAAAAGCTGACTTCGGGGCACTGATTTTAACCATGCTGAATGGTGACAACTATCGACCGGAATGTACCCATTCCGGTCCGTTGGTTTAAAAAATGTCCTAGTTTCTAGCTTACCATTATTAGGGAATATTTCGAGATCCAAAAAATGTATAGACTTGAAACTGGCCTCATAGGATAGGCTGATACCCACATCATTGTTATTCAGAGTGGACATAAATTTGTTTAAGGAGGTCTCATCACCCCTCCACAGGAGGAGGATGTCATCTATGTATCGAACCCAGAGGATGATCTCGGGTCGATCGTAAGCATAGATGACATCCTCCTCCCATTTGGCCATAAAGATGTTAGCCAAACTGGGAGCAAATTTTGCGCCCATGGCAACCCCCTTTTGTTGTAAAAAGAAATCACCATTATGCCAAAAGTAATTGTGGTGGGTTGCAAAATGTAAAAGATCCATAATATATCTTTTCTGCGTGCCCGAAAGGTCATTAACTCTAGACAAAAACAGACCAACAGCTGACAAGCCTAATTCATGTGAGATGCTAGTGTACAGTGAGGCAACATCTGCTGTCACGAGCAAGATGTCCCTACTGTAAGTAATCTGCTGCAACAGTGAGATAACATGACGGGTGTCCTTTAAATATGATGGAATTGATTTCACAATAGGTTGTAGATGAAAGTCTATATACCTCCCTATCCGTGAGGTTATCGAATCGATTCCACTAATAATTGGGCGACCCGGAGGATGTTTGGCATCCTTATGTATCTTCGGCAGATAATACATTACAGGAATGCGTGGGGCAACAGGAACTAAATAACTTTTTTCCTTCTTGTCAAGAATCCCCAATTGTGATCCGGTGTCGACAAGATCTAATAGAGCTATTTTATAGCTCTGAGTGGGGTTACCATTCAAACGAGTATAAGTTGTGGTATCGCTTAGTATCTTATTCATTTCGAGGTGATAGGCTGTCTTATCCAGAACAACAATACCGCCCCCCTTATCGGCAGGGCGTATCGTCAGATCCTTTCTTTCACATAAGGATCTGAGGCCAGTTTTTATCCTAGGGTCATTGTAAATACGTTTTTTAGGGAGCGCCTCCAAGTCCTTCAAGACTAGGTCCCTAAACACCTGAACTGAGGGTGCTATAGGGCATGGTGGATTGAAGAGTGAGGGATTAGAGAATCCTGAATGTACCATAAGTGAATTGGTTTCAGGTAAAGCAGGTCTAGTGGGATTGGAGATAAAATATCTTTGTATATTTAATTTACGCACATATTTGTGTACATCTATGAACGTAGCAAACTTATTTAGATGTTTAGGGGGGACATATTTAAGCCCTTTATTTAAAACAACTTTTTCAGCTTCTGTAAAGGTCGCTGTACTTAAATTGAAGATTCCATCATCCTTTACATACATTTTCTTTTTTTGGGCACGCCATCCGCCTCTACATCCCCGCTGGTGTCTGGGTTTCTGTTGTACCCGCTCTGTTCTTTCTGAAAACCCCCAGAGTATGATGGACCGGGGTGATTTTGATTATAATTGAATGGAGATCGATTATGTGAGTAATCATCATCTCTGTCTCTATAATTATATTGGGGTGGATACATTCCCCTATCTTCTCTCAGAGGTGAAAACCGATTATAAGTTTGTGTAGGGGTTCTTTGATTTTGGTAAGAGTAGTAATCGGTATTTGGTTGACTGTAACCACCCCTCCGTGGTGAATCATGCCTCCAATATTCCCGAGAGCCATCCTTCCTACCTTTATTGTTGCCTCGGGGACCTCTCCCTCTTCCCCCTTGTATTGGGGGTGGACCACGATGTTGTGTATTGGGGGTACGTGCATTCGTTTGTTTATGATTAGTTTCCCTAGTAGCCAAAGGGCGACTTTGGGCTTGATTGGATGTAGATGGTTGTGGTCTCCCATCATTAACTAAAGGGGCCGTAGTGTCCATATTATGGTTGTTTCCTTCTATTCTTAAAATATTATCCTTAGATTGCCAACTAAAAACACAGTGGTTTTTATAATCATTAACATCCCTAGTATATATTTTTTGTTTTTTTGTTCTTTGTTCTCTTTCTTCTTTCTCTAAGTGGCTCTTTAGATTAGTGGATAATGAGCCATATTCTGAGGTGGATTTATGTGGCAAGAGTTTATCTCTAATATCCTTGATTTCTTTGTCTATCAGAGCTAGTCTGGTCACCTTTTTCTCCAATAAAAAAGAAATAAATGAAATCCCTGCTTCATTAAAATAATGAAACCATGCATCTATATCCAAATCTCCTTGTTGGGGGCATACATCCCATCTTAACCCTCTAGGGACCATGCGTTCCTTCACATATTGTTCTAGGAACGCCTTGTCCCATTCAAGGTGCAGTTCTGAGGTCATAAGGTTCTTCAACCGCATGAACATGCCCCCCATTTCGGAGTCTATATTTGTAGAAACAAACACACCCTCTGTGATTAGAGTGCGACTAGTACGGTACTCAAAAACATCCATGATGTATTGAACCAATATAAGCTAAGTGAGAGAGGCAGCAATATAAACAGTCTAGAGAATCGAAAACAAATAAAATTATATAATACTGCGCCAACCCAAAATATTGTAGCAACAGCAGCCAAACACCAAAATCAGACAAAATTAATTAAGTGTAAATATATAATAAGTGTGGCGCTAATGAGAATTTAGGATAAAAGTCCTAAATATAGTAGGGTGTGAAAAATATTCTAATTTAATCAAAAACCCATGCTGGTATATATTTCGAAATTAGTGAAAAATATAGAAATACATATATAGCATAAATAAGTGTCTGTAATCCTTCTGTGATTACAAGTATTTAACCAACATATTAATGTACAACAAAAATTATAATGCAAATATTATGTTGTGAAACATAAATAGCAATAGAGTGATAATCCTAAACCAGTGAAATTAGAATAATATTTCTATCAGACATCAAAGATGAGTATATGTCCCTGTAGTTGTCTAACAATAGACAAAGTACCATCCAAAAAGACCAAAGTCCAATATGGGATTGTTATAGAATACGTAGATATGGATGTTCAATGTGGATATACGTGGTAACACCCGGGAGTGCCTTCACCTTGTGTTAATGGGGGAGAGATAAGGTACTCTTACCAGCTGGGATGGATCCAACACACCGTACGGCGGTGGATCTTCAAGACTTTGTCCACTTCGTGGGCGGATCAGACAGCCAGGCTTTGTAGAGAAGACCAGGATCTATAGGACACCTTCTCCCAGGATCAATGGCAATCCAACCAGGAAAAATCCGGATAGGCGGGTAGCAGCTACCCTATCCATTCATAACCATGGAAAACAAAAAATTGCTCCACATGGTGTAAATCCAAAAAAGATTTATTAGAAAAAAAAATTTCTCCATAAAAAGTTCACACAGTATGAACATCCAAAACAAAACTCCAAAGCATAAACAAAGAAATCCAAAAAATCCACACTCTAGAATATAAGTAGGCAGCGTGATAGGAACAGCAAGAGCTGGTGTATTTGTCCCAACCGGTTTCGTCTAATAAGACTTCTACTGGGGTATACAGAAACTCTCTGTTCCCCACGCTTTTATAGAGAAAGGAATGTAGTTTTAAAATTAAACACAGCTGATCACTCATTGTATTTCCCGCTTCCGGGATCACCATACCCTATTGCTAGAGCTGATAATAATGTGAATCCAGCCCCTAGTGGGATTAGCCAATAGTGTCACTTGTACCATGGAAGAGCTCCGCCGCATCATCCACTCTCAGTCTCCTGGCTGTCAGCGTGCGGGAATACATCAGTACCATGTGACTATCTCTTGCAATACATCATCCGCATAGTAGTCTGGGAAATGTAGTCACAAAGAGGGCCATAGGCCATAGTCACGCACAGCATTATCCGGCATTGACCCCACCCCCATGCCTTCATTCCCACCAATGATAGAACCGGAGTGCACAATATCGCAACAGACATTAAAGCAGCGTAAGCCGAGATGTGCTCACGGACAGATCCAAATGCTCCGGTCGTCATGGTGATATGCACAGAGGGCGGCCGCAGCGGAGGTGTGTCTTTGGTACGTCATCTGTCTCGATTACTCGAGCTTCCACCCTGAGGCATGTTGGGAAGTGTAGTTTTAAAGTAAGAACGGAAGGAAATTAATAATAGTAAAGTGGTTAGATAGATACGGTTGTTCTATCCCTCAATACTAATAAAGGGAGGGGGAGAGAACCGCAAACCTCTATCATACATCGATTTTATAATCAGTCTCGGAATCAGAAATTGAACTAAAAATCAAAATGTTCACTATTGTTGGCAACCATCAGAGATTAATGGGTATTATAAAATAAAAATTAAAATATATTAATTAAAAAATGGGCTTGGTGTCCCGGATAAGGAACTACACCTATACAACCTTCATAATGGCATGGTACCGCTCCAATAAATGTAAATAATCATAAATCCAATATAACTTGAGTGTCATATATTAACAATATGGTATGGGCATCATATGCCACGTACCAAAGGAAACGGTTCATGGAAGTATTAAAATGAGAATGCACATAAAATAGAATAAACCATAAAGATGTATAACAGATTATAGAAACTATAGTAGTATCATCTTCATAGTAACATAGCAACCACTATAGAGAGATGCACTTTGACATGCATCCAATGTAACATAAATGTCCTATATATATAATGAATATGGCATAGGTATCAAGTAGAGAGGCAGTTCATAGATGTATTACAGTAAAAAATGCACACAAAAAAAGAAGAGGAATAAACCACAAAGGTGTATACAAAAATGGGTCAAGCCTTATTTATAAAAGCGTTAATGTCCCAATCAACGTTTAGGCCATAAGGCCTGTAACACTTAAGCTGATATATCCAGTATGTTTCTAATTTAGAAACCCCTCTCAGGCGGGATTCACCCCTCCAACTAGGGACAAATTTGTCTATGATTTGAAACATAGTACCTTTGGGGTTCTTATTATGGAATTCTAAATAATGTCGTGGGACACTGTGATTTGTTTTGCCCTTTTTTATGCTGGTTAGATGTTCCCCCACTCTTATTGAAAAAGTGCGAATAGTGCGACCTACATACTGTTTCCCGCATGGGCAGGTAAGTAAATATACTATATATTTTGTCGCACATGTTGTAAAGCTTTTCATTTGATAATCAATCCCTGTGGATGTAGACCTAAAAGTGTCCGTTTTTCGTTTTCCACAAATGTTAATTTGACAAACCTTGCATTTTCTGCAGGGATAATATGCCTTTAAGTGTGGAAAAAAGGCTGGTAATATTGGTGGATCAGAAACGTTGGGCGCAATGCGATTTCTCAGTGAGGGTGCCCCTCGATATGTTACGCCCGCTTTTTCAGGAAGTGTGGGTCCTAGAATCTGGTCATTTTTCAAAATTTTCCAGTGTTTCTGAAATATATCCCTTATTTGTCTGTGTTGGACAGAGTATGTTGTGTAGAAAGACCATTTATACTTCGAGTCTTGGATAGGCTTAATTTGTTCTCTAACTAAAGAATCCCTCTCAATCCTAGCAACTTGTTTGATCTCCTCCTCTATAACGGAGGGATGGTAACCCTTATCTACAAATCTGGACTTAAGTATACTAGCCTGACAGTGGAAGTCAGAAAGGTTTGAGCAATTACGTCTAATCCTTAAAAGCTGACTTCGGGGCACTGATTTTAACCATGCTGAATGGTGACAACTATCGACCGGAATGTACCCATTCCGGTCCGTTGGTTTAAAAAATGTCCTAGTTTCTAGCTTACCATTATTAGGGAATATTTCGAGATCCAAAAAATGTATAGACTTGAAACTGGCCTCATAGGATAGGCTGATACCCACATCATTGTTATTCAGAGTGGACATAAATTTGTTTAAGGAGGTCTCATCACCCCTCCACAGGAGGAGGATGTCATCTATGTATCGAACCCAGAGGATGATCTCGGGTCGATCGTAAGCATAGATGACATCCTCCTCCCATTTGGCCATAAAGATGTTAGCCAAACTGGGAGCAAATTTTGCGCCCATGGCAACCCCCTTTTGTTGTAAAAAGAAATCACCATTATGCCAAAAGTAATTGTGGTGGGTTGCAAAATGTAAAAGATCCATAATATATCTCGTTTGATTGGCTTGTGTCTAGGGGTACCTGGGAGAGGAGAGTGCAGGAACACTACGCCAAGCTCTCCCCTCATATGTGTATGAGGGTTGAGCAGAGTTACTTGAATTACCACCGGGTCTGTTCACTGCATACGAAGCCTTCAGCTGTCCCGTGGAGATGTGTCTGCCAATAACATAGAGCCCCACACCAATCAAAAGTCCAACACTCCTTTATTTCTCTACTTTCAGGGTGAACACAATCAGTTGAACCTTCAGTAACAGACAGACAGGGGTGTGGGTATGAGTAGGCCCAGGCACAGCTGAGCTCTCCTATTCCTTTACTAGCGAATAGGCCTGGCGCACGGTCTCTGCCACCGACCGTGAGTTTTGGTCGCTGTTCCCATGACCGGATGAACCGTTGAGGCCCCTGCCACAGGCCTAATACTAGGTCTCTGCCACTGACCTGAGTTGAATAGTTGGACCGCTGCCACCGGTCATTGAACATGAACCACCTTCCTCCAGAGGTTCACCCGGCACTGGCAATCTGCTGCACCAGGTCTTCGTATGAGTCCCTCCTCCGGTCCCTTACGCCTCTGGATTCGGATGCCCCACTCCCGGGGCCCCCTAGGACAATCCCTTCCTCGCGGGACCCAGCGGAAGGTACTGGGCCCCAGGCCTCCAGCTGAGTACCTCACCCCAGACTAAAGGTGTCTGGGATGGAACACGAACTACAGGTGTCCAGGCCTAGGCCGCCTGGACACCGACCGTGAACCGCAGCCCTCAGGCTGAAGGTGCCTGGGACTCGACGCTCGTGGCAAAGATGTCCGCCCCTTTATACCTTCTCCCAGCAAGCACGGCGGGTTCCCCGCCCCGCCGTACAACCGCTACGAGAGGTCACAAAGGGTACGGCACTGCAGCGATGGTTCAACCCCGGCCCAAAGTGACAGCGCCACCTGCTGGGCCGCAGGGAACTATGCATCACTGGTGTCTTCACCAGTTTTAAAAGTATATACCCGCTACACTTACAATTTAAAGTGGAGTTCTAGCCTGGGCGAAAAAAAAAAGAAGAAAAGTCAGCAGCTACAAATACTGTAGCTGCTGACTTTTAATATAAGGACACTTACCTGTCCAGGGAGCCCGTGATGTCAGCACCCCAAGCTGACCCATCCATCGGCTCTGGATCCTTACTAAGGGAAAAAGAAAGTGAAGCCTTTCGGCTTCAAGCCTGTTTCCTACTGCGCTTTCTGAATGATTCCGCTGTCTTTTGGGACCTGTGTGTCTCCCAGAAGGCAGCGGAGTGAAGGAGGAGGGGCCAGAAGTTTCATAGATTGCCGCACAACGATTTTACATGGAACTGGGAGCGGAATCCTGGTTTTGACAGGTATCTGCTCCCCCCTTCCCCTTTAAGGTGCCAAATATGGCAGATGGGGGAGGGAGATTGCGAAAAAGCAGAGTTTCCACTTTTAGGTGGAACTTCACTTTAAAGTGTATGTAAAGGCAATTTTTTTGTTAAACTTTTCTAGCTTTTTGATGCCTGGGTCCCGCTGGGGATACTTCCTGTCCTGAAGAAGGAAATGAAAGACAATCTCCCAAATGTAAGGGGGATTCCCATCTTAGACAGTTGTCACCTGAACATTTGTCTAATTGGATTACTTATCCCTTCCCTTTCTTTAGTGACAACTCTAAAATTGTCACTTTCTTTAGTGACAACAACTCAGCAGGACAAACAGAGGGGTGAATCACCCAAGTGGAGACACAGACAGCAATTAATTGATTTTACTGTCTTTTATTTTAATACATTATCATTTCAATATTGAGGACTGACCACAGACTCATAATTTACATCTAATGCTGGGATAGATAATTAGAAAATAAATTCCTAAAATATTAACTTCTATTCTTTGCTTCCGCTAAGGCCCTGGTTCTGATTACCCTCTGAAGAACCTCACGGCAGTATGAATTTATTTGTAACTGTTTTTAAAGCTTCAGCAAGATTCAATCTTTAATCTTTGTGAAGCTTTGAAAACAGTGATAAATTCATGCAGATGTAAGGCTGCTGATCCTACTAGCAGGAGCTGGAACTCTAAAAGTGACAGCTGACACCAGGGTCTACATGATGAGTGAATTACAGGGAGACAGGAAAAGACTACAGTCGGCAAAAATTTAGACTCCGCAGTAAAGCTATTTATAAGTTATAACTGGACATAAACCCAAAAACATTAATGCTTATTTTACAGTTGAAGTCATAATGATCTATTTATTCATACCTGTAAAAGGCTTTAAAGTGAAGTGTGATATCAACTGTATATGTGTTATAGACCAGGATCTATTCTTTCAAGCTGATGTCGCTACAAACATTTGTTCCTCCCATGCATAGCTAACTGTACATTGCCATGTTTATTAGAATATAAGACAATAGAACCCCGAGCTATGGTACAGTATATACTCTTTATAGCTGCCTGCACTGAGATTGCTCTGTAAAGGGTTAATCTGAATGTCAATATCACCAATTATGTGCGGAGCTATTTACATTTGTGTATTTAAAGTGCTCAAAGTGCTCCAATGAAATTAGTATACAATTCAAACTATAAATCACATGATAAAGTGTTGCGTACTTCAAATGAATACATATACATTCAATAAAGTTCATGGGTTTCAAGTGCTTAGTGCTTCAAAAATTCATGGGTTCTGTGCTTTAAAATGCAACACTCCGCGTTCCCCTCCTTTGAGTCCCCACTCACCAGAAAGGTAAGGTAAATTATGCAGCTCCTCCTTTGGCTGTGTCCATATATCATTTGTATTGGATGGGACACCTCCTTTATCAGCAATGCTTCATCAGCGTTCCATAATATGCATGCATGCAGAGGGAAATATAAGCCAAACGACATCCCATAGTGTCATTCCATTTATTAAAAAGTAGTTTAAAAACATACAATTTGCTACTCACATAATCAATATGCGCATGTACTCCAAATGTTTTGCGTTCCACAGTCCGGAAACCAAACAGACAGAAGTGATGCCAGCAAGCCTCGTCCAACACGTTTCGTCACTCTGATGTAATCAGGACCGTCGCCATAATGGTACACTTTGTCCGCTATATACCCTGGTCTTTGTTAACACTTGCTTAGGGTTCTGTGAGCCAGCCTTTAATACAATATACATACAATGTATCTCTTGCTTTATATTCCTTGGAAAAATGATCCTATGCATATACGATTAGTAATAAAAAATATAAGCCAAATAAAATTGTATATGCCATGGTGGTAATTTCTATTAGGGACTAAATCTGCTGTTAAAAAGGAGATTCCAGCGTTCAAAGTTTTAAAGATATATTTATATGGGAGGATTCCAGTGACGAGAAGATATAGATTTGTTTCTAAGCAGGGATCCACATTCTCCTTTAAAGAGGGTCTCTGACTTCTTACATGTCACTTTCTTAAAGTAAAATTCAAACTATATACCAGAACAAAGGAGTTAATATTAGAGCATAAATCCATCTCCTTAGAGGGAAACCCCATGTTTCTAAATGATAAAATATTCAGATCAGAGGGGACTTTAACCCCATATTATGGGTAGAGCTAATGATAAAGGAAAGATGCCAATGACTCTATGATCAGAAAGGTAAAATATTCAAACGGGTATTCTAACCCCATTCTATGGGTAGAGCTGATGTTATAGTTCAAGGAAAAATGCCAGTGACTATAAAGGAGACTAGGTTTACAGATGTTATGTTTGTAGATGACTACAAGTGTTACTAACTAAAAAAACTCAGATGGTCAGGAGGTTTTATTTACAGGTGTTAATGAAGTTATAAAGGGGAACTCCAGTGACCGAAAAAATGAATGCAAATGTTCTTATTCTATACAACTATCTTAAAGGGGAACCCCAACCACATTGCCTCATAAAGACCCCGACTCCAGTTCTTTGAATAATCATATATAAAGCAATTTAGATCTATATCAACATTAAGTCCTCCCGGGACAACTTTTTTGAAACACATGAACTTTATTGAATGTATACATATGCATTTATTGTTATTATTATTATTATTATACAGGATTTATATAGCGCCAACAGTTTGCGCAGCGCTTTACATCAGGGAAGACAGTACAGTCACAATACAATTCAATACAGGAGGGATCAGAGGGCCCTGCTCGTTAGAGCTTACAGTCTAAAAGGGAGGGTCAAGTGGAACAAAGGGTAGTAGCTGTGGGGGATAAGGGAAGTAGCTGTGGGGGATGGGCTAGTAGCTGTGGGGGATGAAGCATGCAGCACTTTATTATGTGATTTATAGTTTATGAGTTTATTGAGATCTAAAATACACATGTGTAAATAGCGTCGCACATAACTGGTGATATGTTTATTAGAATTATACAAAGGAGTGCAGCGCAATATTAGGGCTCATTAAAACATTTCATATGTGATAAAAAGTCCATATAAATCCAAATTAAAAACGAAAGCAGAAGGTGGACTAACAGTCCCAGCAAGCAAAGAGTCCCAGTGAGAAATTTCAATGCAAGGGTGACTTTCCCTCCACCTCCAGCACATTCGCTTTGCTCAACTCATGGCAACGCTGTATCCTGGCCTAGGCCAACAAGGCCCAGGCCTAGGGCAGCACTTTGAAGGGGGGCAGCACGGAAAGAGTCCCCGCCGGCTTGCGCTACACTGTTAGTGTAACGCAAGCTGCTTCTAATTTTGACTGTCCTATCATTCTGGACCACAAACCTTCCTCACTGTGCTATATGTTTTCTGCTGCACCATTGGCATGGTTATATCTTCTTAGTCCTCTTCATAAAATTATCAGAAATTTGTGCTTAAAGTAGAACTATAAGCAACACTTTTTTTCATTTTGGATAGAGTAAGGGAGGGTTATAGCCCCTGTCAGTTTTTTTTTTCCATCCCTGTCCCATTGCAGGGATTTCCTTTCACTTCCTGTCCCATAGCCAAACAGGAAGTGAGAGGAAATCTATGCAAATTAAGGGAATCCAATGCCCCCCAGGCCCTAAGAACTAGTGTCCCCACTCGAAAACTTCAGGGCGGGTCTTAAACAGAAGGGGTGTGGCCTTGACAGGAAGGGGTGGGTCATATTTAAATTAGGGGGTGCACGAGTTTAGTCAGGCCTAGGGCAGCACAAAACCTAAATACACTACTGCCTCTAGGAGTGGACCACCGAGCTAACATATGGTCAACAACGCATGTCCCATATGGGTATAGTCTCCAAACAGGATCCAGATCCACCGTTCGATATCTCAGTGGTATATTATTAAGAGAGAAGCAGAATCTAAGTGCACACTGATGATTTCCTTTTAAAAAAAGCTTTATTTAGCAAACAAATGGCTATTCAAATGGACTTCATAGAAACAGCGCAAATAGGAGCAGACACCTTAAGCATGGAGGTCCAGGATGACAGCAGGTGACTCTCCGCCCCGCTGAGGAAGTTTGTGCGAACGAAACGTGTACGGGGTAGGAGCCACGTTCTGACGTCACCCGCTGTCATCCTGGAACTCCATGCTAAATGTGTCTGCTCCTATTTGCGCTGTTTCTATGAAGCCCATGTGAGTAGCCATTTGTTTGCTAAATAAAGCTTTTTTTAAAGGAAATCATCAGTGTGCACTTAGATTCTGCTTCTCTCTTAATATTATACCCCTGGGATATCGAACGGTGAATCTGGATCCTGTTTGTAGATTATACCCATATGGGACATGCGTTGTTGACCATCTGTTAGCTCAGTAGTCAACTCCTAGAGGTGAGCGAAGCGAGTGTGCTGGAGGTGGAGGCAAAGTCACCCTTGCATTGAAATTTCTCACTGGGACTCTTTGCTTGCTGGGATTGTTAGTCCACCTTCTGCTTTCGTATTTAATTTGGATTTATATGGACTTTTTATCACATATGAAATGTTTTAATGAGCCCTAATATTGCGCTGCACTTGTATAATATCGACTGTTGGATTAGGTGAAAAATCTTTTAGTGTTCAGCTGCATTTTATCTCTGCTAATTTTCTCTTAGCGCTGATTGTATTCATTCTAATATGTTTATTAGAAGGCCTGCTGCAAATAAGAAATACAATTACTTAACCTCTTCAGATCCACGTTATAGCCAAAAGACGGCTACAGCGTGGACCTGAATTGCCGGGAGGGCGTCCCTGGACGTCCTCCCGTTCTCGAGCGGCCTGCGCGCCCCCTGCAGGGCGAGCGCGGCGCGCTCTGTGATCAGCGAGTCAATGAGACTCGCTGGGTCACAGATCGGAGTAAGGAGTCGATCCCGACCCATTACCACATGATCAGCTGTCAGCCAATGACAGCTGATCATGTGATGTAAACAGAGCCGGTAATCGGCTATTTTTTCTTCTCACGCTGATAATGTGAGGAGGAAAAAAAAGCCGATCACCGGTGGCTGTTAGAGGGACATCGGTCCTGATCAGGGAGAGCAGCCGCCTGCTCATTTGTGCCACCTGCCAGTGCCACCTAGCAGTGCCCACCAGAGCCACCCATCAGTGCCCACAGTGCCACCCATCAGTGCCCACAGTGCCACCAATCAGTGCCCACAGTGCCACCCATCAGTGTCACCAATAAGTGTCACCTACAAGTGCTGCCCATAAGTGTCACCTACCAGTGCCCATCAGTGCCATCAGTGGTACCTATTAGTAACACCCATCAGTGCCACCCATCAGTGCCACCTTATCTGTGCCCATCAGTACCCCCTCATCTGTGCTCATCAGTACCACCTTATCTGTGCCCATCAGTGCCGCCTTATCTGTCCCCATCAGTGCCACCTTATACGTCCCCATCAGTGCCGCCTTATTTGTGCCTATCAGTGCCCACCAGTGCAGCCTATCAGTGGCCACCAGTGCAGCCTATCAGTGCCCACCGGTCCCGCCTCATCAGTGCATATCAATGAAGGAGAAAAATTACCTGTTTGCAAAATTTTATAACAAACTATGAAAGATGATTTTTTTTTCTTCAAAATTTTCCAGGTTTTTTTGTTTGTTTAGCAAAAAATAAAAACCCCAGCAGTGATTAAATACCATCAAAAGAAAGCTCTATTTGTGTGAAAAAAATTATAAAAATTTCATTTGGGTACAGTGTAGTATGACCGCGCAATTGTCATTCAAAGTGTGTCAGCGCTGAAAGCGGAAAATTGTTCTGGGCAGGAGGGGGGTTTAAGTGCCCAGTAAGGAAGTGGTTAAGGTAAGGACATGCAGATCTCTAAGAAAATAGATACATTGAAAACACCATTGCCCAATGCAAAATCTTGACACACCAGGGCACTTTGCAAGGTATGTACCAGGACCCCTGAGCTTCAATGCTCATCACGTGTATTACAATCTGACTATACAATCTTGGCACACTTAACTTTAAATCTACCAAAATGATCATTTCAGCACCTGCCTAAACTATCTGGTAAGTCTGTATGGACAATAATCAGACTGTATCAGGGGTGGATAGCACAATTCCATACCTACTGCTCCAGAAACAACATCCCTAACACAAATAACATCTTCTACAAGAGGTTAGAAAGACTTTGACAGCCACAAACATGTTTCCCAGAG
Source organism: Rana muscosa (assembly GCA_029206835.1). Taxonomy (NCBI): domain Eukaryota; kingdom Metazoa; phylum Chordata; class Amphibia; order Anura; family Ranidae; genus Rana; species Rana muscosa. The sequence goes on along the minus strand of CM055123.1, from coordinate 115,209,255 downwards.
ACAGAAGCAGGATGGGACTTGTAGTTCTGCAACAGATAGAGGGCCAAAATTTGTTTACCCCGCCCTACATTTAACCTGCCAACCCTATTACCTCCTGCACCTGAATCTACCTACCCTTTATAACTCCCTCTGCAGATAAACACCTACCTCCTTTAACAGTATGTCCCCTCTTCTCCAGAAGAAGTGATTTAACTTGTTTATGGTGATAGTCACAGAGAGGGCATTTATACATGGCTATGTACAAGAGGGTTTGTTAAGCTGCAACAGGAACTACTTGCCTTCCTACAGCTCTTCCATTGTCTCTGGATTTCTACAGTCAAGTAGAGTTCAGTACAGAACAGGAAGCCTCAAGTCATCAGTTTTACTTTCTTCACTGAACCCTCTGAAGGCACATTGGTGAGAAACTCTCTTGTAATAAGCCTTCAGTGTAATACATTGATGAGAGGGTACTGGGACTTGATTTCTGGCTCCAATGCACCATCTTTGCCATGAATCATTGATAGGAAGGAAGTGGAAAGGCAGTGTAGTCAGTGTAGTTTATTTTTTAATTATGGTAATGTATTCCGTAAACCTGAATTTTATTTTATTTATTTTTTGCTGTCACAATGTGGAGTATAAGATATAATATGTGCCAGGTCTTGCCACAAAGAGTTAATCCTCTTTTATTGTTCAGTGAGATAAAACAGGTAAACAGAGAAAAACCTTTGTCCGTTCCGCCCCCTTGCTTTGAGTGACAGGTTATTTACAGGTTATTTACATATCTCGTGCACTAGCTTTAGACAGGCATTATTTTTTAATTCCCACCCCCATTCCTTTTCTGAAGTCATGTGGTTACTTTTCTGGATTTTGACTGAATGTTAGTGATCATAGCAGAAGGAATACACAGGAGAAAATGCATGTTGACAAGGGGAGTGTAGAGGTGGGCGGGGAGTCTACTGACATCATGACTCCACCCACCAAGCTCCAGACAACAGATCCACCCACAGAATCTGCAGTTTTTCAGTTCTTATAACAGACAGAGGGGAGACATTTGACAGATAAGGATACATGCAGGAGGCATCTATATCCTTATAGATCAGCACTATGGCAGTAGTTTAGAAAGGATGAGAGTGGGTTTACATCCACTTTAATGAAGGGGGCTAATCATGCCAAGATTGCCTCCCTGACAAATTATTTGTTAAAAAGATGTTGGGAAAATTAAATGCTAATTCCACATAATGTTAACTATGTATCATTAAATCTGTTTGCCAAAAAAACTGGAATATTAGAAAGTTCAAGCACAAAGATCTGCTAGCTGTAAGGCCCCTTTCACACTGAGGCGTTGAAAAAACGCTCAAAAATTATGGGATTTTGTACCTCTATTTTACCGCGATTTTACCGCGTTTTTACCGCGATCGCGGTAAAAATAGCGCTAACGCGTATGCGTTTTTACCGCGATTTTACCGCGTTCGCGCTAAAATTAGCGCGAACGCGGTAAAAACGCATAGGCGTTAGCGCTATTTTTTAACATAACGCTTATGCCTATGCGTTTTTACCGCGTTTTTACCGCGAATCCCATTCATTTCAATGGGGATAGGCGTTTTTACAGCGCTATTTTATGCGCCCTAAAGTTGCTCTAAAAAAGCTGTTTGCAGGATTTTTTTCAACGCCCAGCCAGCAAAACGCCTCAGTGTGAAAGCCCTCAGAGATTTCACATTGAGAATGCTGGGGCAGGATTATTTCAGGCGTTATTACAGCGCTATTTTTACCGCGAAAACGCGGTAAAAACGCCTCAGTGTGAAAGGGGCCTAACTTGACATAATCATATGGCTCACTAGTGGATTCAAATTAATCTTTAATTATGTGTTATGAATATGGATATAGTCTGTAGATTGCAATAAGTATGTCTCAAAAATAAATATACATACATATACAAATATGTATAGCAGAATATATTCTTATAATATTAAATAATGCTAAAATTACATGTTTGCCCCTTTGAAACTTGTTTCCCGACACTTTTAGATTTGTAATCCACTTAACCACTTAAGCCCCGGACCAATACGCAGTATAAAGACCAGGCCCCTTTTTGCGATTCGGCACTGCGTCGCTTTAACTGACAATTGCGTGGTCGTGCGACTTGGCTCCCAAACAAAATTGGCGTTCTTTTTTTCCCACAAATAGAGCTTTCTCTTGGTGGTATTTGATCACCTCTGCGGTTTTTATTTTTTGCGCTATAAACAAAAATAGAGCAACAATTTTGAAAAAAATTACATATTTGTTACTTTTTACTATAATAAATATCCCCAAAAAATATATAAAAAAACATTTTTTTTCCTCAGTTTAGGCCGATAAGTATTCTTCTACATATTTTTGGTATAAAAAAAAATCGCAATCGGCGTTTATTGATTGGTTTGCGCAAACATTATAGCGTTTACAAAATAGGGAATAGTTTTAAGTAATTTTTCTTAATTTTTTTTTTCTTACTAGTAATGGCGGCGATTAGCGTTTTTTTTCGTGACTGCGACATTATTTTTTGTTTTCAAAAGATTTTTATTATGCAAAATAAAAACAAAGATTTACCATACACATGGACTTATGACACGGGTCAATTCAATAATTATCAATTAAAGATGACAAAGGGGAGACAAAAAATTTCCAAGGATCAAAGCAGAACATTCGGCGGTATATAAGATCTAAGCCTTTGGTAAACATTAGGCGACATTATAAGCAGATCATGCAGGTAAACCATTACCAAAGCCATATAAAATGGAAATAATAAAAGTAAAAAGAGAAATAAGAGAGAAAGAACAAAAAGTAAAAGCACAACAAACATAAATTCAGTCAGTCTTGAAGTTTAAACAAGAACCAAGGGTTCCACTTAGCATCAAATAAGGGAATAGAGTCGTGCAAGGTATGAAATGTTTTTTCTGACAACATCATTTGGTCAACCCGTGTAATAACCTAAGGGAATGGAACTGACAACTTTTTCCAATGCAATGCAATAGCCCACTGCATGCCAATGCAGATTGAATGGATCAATTTCATAAATGGTTTAGGGGTATCAGGCAAACTTTGAAATAAAAGACAGTGCGAAGGGCCACGGGACCACCCGCCAATTTGTCTATCAGATCCAGGGTCTCCCTCCATGTAGGTAGCAATTTTTCACATTCCCAAAATAGGTGCAGGAAGGAGCCTTAATTGTCACAACCCCTAAAGCAAGAGGGGGAGGCCTGTGGGTAAATTCTGCTTAGGCGTAGGGGCGTGTAATACCACCTAGTCAATAATTTAATGGCTGTTTCCCTGACTGTCAAAGACTTGGTGCAGTCACGCATGTTTCGCCAACCCTTCGCCCAATCCAAATCCTCCTCATCTAAATCAAGGTCCTGCTCCCACTGGGATCTATATTTCAAAATAGGTTTCTCATGAACTGATTCCAACGACTTATAAACACCTGAAATTAGACCCTTTTGTCTGGGTGCAGAATCGCATATATCCTCAAAAAATGTGTTTGAATCAGAGGCCGTAAAAGAATAGTGCTGATGAAAAAAATGTCGGATTTGGAGAAAGTGGTAAAATTCCCCAGCTGGGATTTGATGACGGTTTTGTAAATATGAGAAAGTTACAAATTTAGAATCTACTAGAAAGTCATCCAGCTTGGTTAGGTCACAGTCCACCCAGATCTGAAAAGATGCCGGGTGTTCATATGCCGGGGGGAATCGAGAATCTCCAAGGAATGAGGCTCCCCGGGGGGGGGTCTGCGATACAAGATCATACTTCAGTGACTGCGACATTATGGCGGACACATCGGACACTTTTGACACATTTTTGGGACCATTGTCATTTTTACAGCGATCAGTGCAATAAAAATGCACTGGTTACTGTAAAAATTACACTGGCAGTGAAGGGTTTAACCACTAGGGGCGCTGGAGGGGTTAAGTGTGCCTAGGGGTGTGTTTCTAACTGAGGGGGCGTGGCTACTAGTGACACGTCACCGATCTCCGCTCTGATTACACAGAGCGGAGATTCCTGACATTGTCAGTAGGGGAGCGGGGAGATGTGTTTACACTAACATCTCCCCGCTCCATGCCTCCGTGAGATGATCGCGGGGATCCCCGCGGCGATCGAGTCCGCGGGACCCGCGGCCGACTCACAGGGAAGGCAGGGGGGTCGCGAGCGTGCCAACGTCGGCAGTTAAAGGGCCACGTACAGGTACATGATTGTGCCTGTACGAGCCATTCTGCTGATGTATATATACAGTGAGGGGTCTTTAAGTGGTCTCTTGTGCTGGCCCCTGCAATTGGTGAGCCATTTTTAACATAGGAGATTGTCCTTAACTGCCCATTGATACAGATAACGGTCACGAGGTGTTATTTAATTAAGGAATAATACTTCTTATAACCACGGATAGTCAAACAATACGTGGACCCCATCTGCCATCAATATTACAAATTTAGTTTAGGCAGACTGATATGCACAGAGAAGAGGTTGTTTCTCTTTCTCAGTGATTTATGGATTATGAAATGGAAACATAATGCACATTCATCTCTTCATTTTCCTTAACGTGTTTTTCCTAAAATTGAAAACAGCAGTACATGTAAGACTTACCTCTGGGAGAACCTCTATTCATTGTTTGGCCTGATGTCCTCTACTCAGACAATGCGTGCTGTCCACAATAGCAACTGCTTTCATTAGCCTTTCTTCTGAACCTTGGGGCTAAAGCAAAACCTTATGATGTGAAACTTTTATTAAAGGATTTGGAGTCAAATCACCAAGATTTAAATCAGATGGGCTGCCACCAAAATATTTTCCCTGTGAATGCCTGCAAAAGAAAACACAATAGGATTCTTGGTCTGACTTCTCTTTTGGCAAGAATGTTCACTTTAGCATTAGACAGCCAGAACAACACTGTACTTTTCCGCTTGGTGCCTACAATGGGGAATTTTAATAATTTGCTTCTTTCAACACGGGCTATACATGTCAAATCTGTAATGTAATATTATCAACGTATGGGACAGATACTCTTGTGTTCTATTTATCTTTTAGATTAATTTTGATGACGAACACCTTCCATTGTCACAAACACACAGCAATAACTGTTGGACCAGTAAAAGAATAGTTTAGGTGCCAGCAGCCTTCAATCTACAGTATAACCATGTTCATACAGTATGTGATGTAAAACCTTTCTGCAGATGGTGTTCTAAAAAAAACTTTTCAATAGAGGTACTGTATATTAAAGAACTGACAATGCACATTTTTAATGCTGCGCTTTTGACAGCGGCGTCAACCTTCACAGCTGTTAAAGCAGAACTCCAGGCAATTTTTTTTCCATGTCCTTGTTGCTGATCTCCTACCTTCACCAACTTTGCCATTCCATGTTCTTCTGAGATCTGTAGTTCCTCTGTAATAGGCTGCTGAACTTGCTGGAAAACCGTTATTGCCTGCTGACATCCTGTTTGTAAGACCGCTAGGCTTCTATCCCTCTCCTAAGCTCAGCCAGCGGTCTGACACGCCCAGTTGTAGTCCTCTGAAAACAAGCAGGGAGGAAGCAGACATGTTGTGGGTGGAAGGGGTCTCCCAGCCCCCGGTCTGTGCTGCCCATGGAGGAGGTGTCCTCCTTCTCCTCTCTCCTCCCACCTCCTCCTCTGCTCACTGACAGTCACCGCCCCTCCGCCGCCTGCTATCTCCGTGCAGAGTGGGGATTATCATCAGTAATTACTTGTATGACGCAGTGGGGATCTTCCACTGTGTCAGGTAATGTTATATGAGAACACTGCTCGCTGATGTCCCGCCCCCACCGCTATAGGAACAGTGCGCTGTCTATCATAATAACGGCGGGAGGCGGGACATCAGTGATCTGTGTTCTCACATACAATACCTGACACCTTGTGTCATACAAGTGATTTCTGATAATAATCCCGGCTTTACACTGGTGGTCCTTGACATGGTGGTCCCATGGTGGTCCCTGACATAGTGGTCCATGACATGGTGGTCGCTGACAAGCGACACTGGTAAACCGTAACATGGTGGTCCCTGACAAGCGGCACTGGTGGTCCCTGACAAGCGGCACTGGTGGTCCCTGACATGGTGGTCCCTGACATTTTGCATTTATATTAACCACTTTACCATTTATATTAACCCCGGACCATTTTGGTGGTCAAAGACCAGGCCACTTTTTGCGATTCGGCACTGCGTCGCTTTAACTGACAATTGCGCGGTCGTGCGATGTGGCACCCAAACAAAATTAACGTCCTTTTTTTCCCACAAATAGAGCTTTCTTTTGGTGATATTTGATCACCTCTGCGGTTTAAATTTTTTGCGCTATAAAAGAAAAAAGAGCGAAATATTTTGAAAAAAAAATCAATATTTTCTACTTTTTGCTATAATAAATATCCCCCAAAAATATATAAAAACATGTTTTCCACAGTTTAGTCCGATACGTATTCTTCTACATATTTTTGGTAAAATAAGCGTTTATTGATTAGTTTGCACAAAAGTTATAGCTTCTACAAAATAGGGGACTGTTTTATGGCATTTTTATTAATATTTTTTTTACTAGTTATGGCGGCGATCAGCGATTTTTATCATGACTGCGACATTATGGCGGACACATCGGACACTTTTGACACCATTTTGAGACCATTGTCTTTTTTACAGCGATCAGTGCTATAAAAATGCACTGATTACTGTAAAAATTACACTGGCAGTGAAGGGGTTAACCACTAGGTGGCGCTGCAGGGGTTAAGTCAGTACTAGGGAGTGATTCTTACTGTTAGGGGGCGTGGCTACACGTGACACGTCACTGATGACCGTTCCCGATCACGGGGAACAGTCATCAGTGACAGTGTCACTAGGCAGAATAGGGGAATGCCTTGTTTACAAATGCATTCCCCTGTTCTGCCCTCACCGACCGGAATCGCGGGCCGCCCGGAAACATCGAGTTCCCGGGACCCGCGGCCGCACTAGCGAGGCACGTGGCGGGTGCGTGCCCACTGGGCGGCAAATTTAAAGGGACGTACCTGTACGCCAATGTGTCTGCCCGCGCCATTTTGCCGACGTACATCGGCGTGCGGCGGTCGGCAAGTGGTTAAATGCATTAAATGTATTAATTTGATTTAAATGTATTTATTAAATTAATATTATATTAATATGCATTTATATTAAAATGCTTTGTATTTATAAGGCTGTAACCTATCATACCGTGTGTTATGTATGGCTTGCTGGCTGCAGAATGGGGGTGTGATTTATGTTGAAGTGGGCGAGTTCACATTTACATGTACAAGCCTAGTGTACCTCCCACATTCACTCCCATCCCAAGGATTCATGGGAAATGTAGTCTGATTACAGTTAGAGAGAGAGGGGAGAGGATATGATGCAATCACTGTTCCAAGAGATCCTCCCTGCCAGAAAAAATTATGCATTTTTTGAATCACAAAGCTGACATCCTGAAAATTAAATCACAAATCTCTCTTAAACGGTAAGAAATGTAACAAATGTAATAACTGTTTAGTGTTTTGTGTGTGTGTGTGTGTGTGGGGGGGGGTACTAATGGGGGATTTTTTGAAAATCCCAGAGTTCTGCTTTAAAGAGTTTTTCCAAAGCTCTATTTTGTTGGCCTGTTAGCCATCAAATTCCAAAACCATTCTATGGGAATTATTATTGAAACCTTATTGTGACTATACTGGCCCCCACTCTTCTCAGAAGGCTTTCTACAAGATGTTGGAGCTTTTCTTTTCAAATCATTCTAATGCCCCATACACATGATCGTTTTTCATGCCGTTAAAAATGCCATTTTAAAAAATGGCCATTAAAAATGATCGTGTGTAGGCTCCAGAGCATTTTTAACGACGTGAAAAACGGCCATTAAAAATTCCGGACATGCTCTCTTTTTTCACGTCGTTTTTCATGTCGTTTTTTTTAACGGCGTGAAAAACGATAGTGTGTATGCTTTCACGACGTGAAAAAAAACGCGCATGCTCCGAAGCAACTATGAGACGGGAGCGCTCGTTTTGGTAAAGCTAATGTTGGAAATGGAGATGGCACATTCGTCACGGTGGAATTAATAGCATCGTTTTAATGCTGCGCATTCCGTTCTTCTTTTGATAATGCTTTAAAATTACCCTCTTTTGATAATGACATTGAGAGTTATGCCAAACTTGTTTCTAAAGTAATTCCAAATTGCTCTAATGATTATAAAATATTATTTATAAGCCGCACATCCCTCCTAAATAATACTAATAATAATAAAATAATGTAATTCTCCTTTTTTCTTTAAATTTAATTTAACTTTTTTTTTTTTGTGGCCTTTTTTTTATTATTTTGGCTTAAATTATTCTTGTGTAAAGTTACCACAACAACCTTCCAAATGTGTCTCATTTGGCCTCAGGGAGGTTTGTGTCCCCTGATAATAACAATAATATAATTTGAGATGTCCCTGCCTGCTCCCTAGCAAGCTCTCTTTTGAAATACAAATCACATAGTCAAGTATTTTAAGGGCACTCAAATTTTTTTTATTTCAGAACATTAACAAATTAAAGTGGAAGGCAGCACTGGAGAGCCTGCTTGCATTTGTGCATCCCTTTGACCCCACAACAACCATACAAGATGTCCAAACCAAAATAGAGATTAGATCCCCCAAAAAAATTAGCCCAATCTTGTCTTGAGCTCCCAGAGGTCAGGAGCCACAGCAGATAAGTCCTATATGTCCCCAGTCCGTGGTACTACAGCAGGCATTATTTTCTCCTCTTCCTTGTAGCCTTCTCTCCAGCCTTCTCTGCAGCCTTGGTTGGTTTCTTCCTTGGAGGCTGGGGATCAGGAGGAGAGGTTGTGGCAGGAGGAGTAGTAGTAGTAGGAGGAGGAGGTGGAGGAGTAGGGACAACCTCCGTTATGTCCGTGTACCTAGTGAGTTCACCCAGCACGCCCTTATTGATGACTTTCAATAGCAGGGTCTCACTGAAATTTTTTTGCTGCAACTCCATTTGCCCTAGTTTGTGGGCGAGGACTGCGGCAAATCCCTCATCAACAGAGGGTGCCTCTCTGAGGGCCGCTGTTGCCTCTCTGAGGAAGGCCCTGGTTTCCTTCTCCACCTGCCTACCTCTCCTTGGCCCTGGTGGTTTAACTACCAGGGGAGGCATCTGGGCTCTTGTGCTGGGCCAAGCCTCCTCCTGGGTGCCACTGGGCCCAGCCTCCTCCTGGGTGCCACTGGGCCCTGCCTCCTCCTGGGTGCCACTGGGCCCTGCCTCCTCCTGATCCCCAACATCAGCCTCTTCCTGGCTCTGCTCTGGCTGTAAAAAAAGAAAGGGACATTATTTATTTTGCCACATCATCATTCACAGACATTGTTCACCTCTAGACATTGTTGAAATCAATGCCAAAAGTTATGTCATTTTCATTGATTCCGCATCCTGGTTTTGTTGTCTTGTGCACATAAAATTAGGCCACTACTGTATCTTGCTCTTCACAAACTTTATTGGTAGAAGTGTACATACCTTTAACAATACTAACATCTATTTAAATTCTACAATTTTGTACGATATAAATATAGATATCAATACTTTACCTGGCTCCATATCTCCAAATCTGCCTCCTCAAGGCCCTGATCTTGATCCTCAGAGGAAGCCAGAGCAGGGTTGACAGGAAGGCTGGAGGACTGGCTGCAGGGAAGGCTGGAGGGTTGGGTACAAGGAAGGCTGGATTGACCTCTGGGGGGAAGGGTGGAGAGAGATTCCCGCACTTCCAGCTGGTCATCCAGAAAAGCAAGCTTACTGTAGTACCACAGACTGGGTTTATAAACCTTATCTGCTGGTGCACCTGACCTCTGGGACCTCAGGACCATAGTCCTCTGGGTCCTGTATGTCCCTCTGATGGTCGCTATTTTGTTTTTGACATCTTGGAGAGTTGTTGTGGGTATCTTTGTTTGCACAAATGCAAGCAGGCTCTCCAGTGCTGCTTTCCTGGCGTCTTTATTTTTATTACCGCCACTTTTTGTTTGCCATAATATAGGGAGCTCTTGCCATTTGTCGATGAACTCCCCCATGAAGTCTGGGTTTTTAAAAGTATTCATGATATCTGTAAAAGCGAGAAACCAAAAAAAATATATATTTCAGGCAACATTCCTCAACTGTGCATTGTCTACATATTTTGAGCACACAAATCTCCTCGTCTGATGAACCTCAAAAAGTAAAATTGTTAGGTACCTTGGTCACGACGTTCGTTGCTAACTCCCTCTCCCGACAAATGAACGTATTTCCCAGACATGGATCTTCACTTGATATACACAGCGCATGCGTGAAACTCCGCACGCTTTCCCCGCCCCTGACGTTCGATATTGTACTTTCCCCGCCCCTTCTCGCTCGTAGTGCTGAACAAAACATGGCGGAGACACAGGTGGCTGAGATTACCTCTACAGAGGATGAAATTACAGAGGAGCCCAAATCAAGACCCAGGAGATATAAGGCATCCAACATGTCATTCGAGGAAATGGTGGAGATGGTCGCCATTTTAAAGAAGGAGGATTATGATGCCAAGCATGGTCCGTATAAAAGGCCTAATCTGGTCAAGTCCAGAATTATGGGCAAAGTGGTCAAAAGTCTCCACAAAAAATTCGGGGTGTGCAGAACGAAGGAACAGCTCAGAAAACGATGGTCAGATCTGAAGTTGCGGGAGGCCGACCAATATAAAAGAATCAAGAAAGTTATATTAAAAAGTAAGTTTTTTTTTTTGAGTTTCCATGGTACATATTATTTTCTTGTATTCTGTCGTGTATTTTTAACTTTCATATAGTACACTGAAAGATACCATCTTTCAGGTTCGTCCGCACAGTAAACGGACGTATTAAACCTTTCTCCGTACAGTTCCTCAAACGATGTTTTAGGATCATCCAGTGTGAACACCCATGTATTTTGGTTTATTTGGGGGAGTAAATTTGGGCCACACTTATTTTTGGTGTGCTAATCCAAAGGACATTTGTTCATTTGAAAAAAGGATATGCATGGTAATGTTAAAGGGAGTGAATGCTCAGCAGCTGATGAAACATCTGAACGCAGTAGTACAAGTGTGGGCCTAAAGCCCAAAAGCTTGAGGGAGTCACACACAGGTGATCCAGTGTAGATACTTTGGGGTGTTACAATGTTTCAAATTTGTGTACAAAATGTATATGCTCTGTTTTGGGCTATGTATCCAATCATTTGTCCCGGTTGGCACAGGGCGTAAAATTTAAAATGGAGCATGCTTTAAAAGAATGATTACCAAGTTTTTTTTCATGTTTCTTATTTTAGCAAAATTGAGTCGCTACTAATGAAACTATTCCTTTTATTTCAATCTCCCTAGGGATTCGAAAAGCTACCTCAGATGAGACGAGAATTGCAATACCTACAACAATACCCCCAGAACCCCAGGATGGAGAGGAATGTGATGTTGTGGAAGTGGAAAGTGGCACCACCACAGGTCAGAGAGAAACCAGACACATGCATGTTAAATAGATGTAGGCCTACATATTCTATCCTACATATTTCTTTTTACATTTAGGTGCAGTTCTGGCCGAAGACCCCAATAAGTTGACACATCACAGTGCCCAGATCCTGATCCAATACCTGATGGTCTGCTGTCGTGACCTCGAAAAAATTAAGGGAGATTTGCTAGAGATCAGGGCAAATACAAAGCGGGTGGAGGAAAGGCTCCAAAATATCATGGCTGTGCTTGGGCGTGTCTAATGTTTTTACACCAAATAACGTTTTACTTGCAGAGATTTCTATGTTTTTTTGTTATTTTACCCTTTAATGACTAGCACATGTTTAGCTTTTTCAAAATTTTGAGAAATATAGTTTGTTTATGCATGGCTGGTCATGCGTTTTAATACACCCGAAATTAAGGGAACATCCACATTTCTTAGGAAGTTGCCCACCTAAACAAAAAAAATAAAGGTATTTTTACATAACAAATCATTGTGGCTTCATTATGTAAATGTGGTGCTGAGTGAACTAATCAATGTTTGGTGTTTACACTGACAATGAAGGCTAATTAAAAGATTGTTTAATCCACATGGCAAAACAAGTGCACTAGGTAAACCTACCAGAAACATCAAACATTATACAATAAAAAATACAAACCAATCTTTACTCAAGAAAAAGTTTTATTTTTTTGGTCTATAAAATTATTATAGATTGTCTGGCATTTCAATGGCCCCCCTACCCATAAAATAGTCCACATATTGGTTATGGACCTCACGTCCGGTTAGGGGGGCCAAGCCAGGACGGCCAGGTTCCAGGGCCACCAAAGTTTCTGCATTGATTAAAGAGGCCTCAGGCCCACTCAAAGATATATAACTCGTTGAATGCACCCTTAGGAAATTATGCAGCACACAGCACGTCATAACCACATGGTTCCATTTGTATGGGGCAAGGTGGATGGAGGTAAGGAAGAGGCGAAATCGGCTGGCCATGATCCCAAATGCATTTTCCACCACCCTTCTGGCTCTGGCCAGCCGATAATTGAAAACCCTCCTCTCAGGGGTGAGGGTGCGTTGCGGGAATGGCCTCATCAAATGGGGTCCCAGGCCAAACGCCTCATCCGCCACAAACACAAAAGGTAGTCCCTCCACATTCTGCTCCAGGTGGCAAGGCCAGCAGATCGAAAAGGAGCCGTTCTCCAAACTCCGTCTGGGCAAAAACTCCTCCATCAGACATCCTGCCATTCTTGCCAACGTCCACATAGAGGAACTCGTAGGTGGCCGACACCACTGCCATCATCACGACGCTGTGGAACCCCTTATAATTATAATAAAAGGATCCCGAATGGGGTGGTGGGACGACCCGAACATGTTTGCCGTCGATGGCTCCTCCACAGTTCGGGAAGTTCCATCGCTGGGCAAACTCGGAAGCCACATTCTGCCATTCATGTGGCGAAGAAGGGAACTGTGTAATTAAAGAAATAACAAATTAATACTTGGAGCCAGAAACATTGAAAGCTGATTTCATACACACATTCATGGCCAACATTGGTAGAAACTGTTCAATACATAAAAAATTGGAAGCAAGAAAAAAAAAAAAAAAAACATTATGGGGGGGGGGGGGGGGGGTTTAAGATGAGTTGGGAATATCACACATGAAGGCTGTAGCACTCTGTATTGAAGTTAACAAAAATGAAACATTCCTAGGCAAAATTTAGGGTGCGTTTTGGGTAAAGCACTACGATGGAACATATAATAAAAAACATGGAAATGACTAGGCAAGGTAGGTATGGCCCCAGGATAGCATGCTGGAGAGGTTAGGTAAGCCAAATTTACAGGTAGGTCTCAAACCCCAAACTTTAAATAATAAAACATGGGGAGAAAGGGGACATTCCCTGCAGCTAAGAATCATGTGAATTAGGGACTGCAAATAAAGCAAATTAAAAATATCCAAAAATAAAAACCATGCAATGTGAATTTTTGAAGAAGAACACTTACCTTAATATAGTCCTCCTGCAAAACTTGAAGGATGGCAGAACAAGTCTCTGGTATAATGATCCCCAGAGCCTGGGGGGATATGCCTGTGGAGAACTTAAGGTCCTGCAGGCTTCTCCCAGTAGCCAGGTATCGCAACGTGGCGATGAGCCTCTGCTCAGCACTGATGGCTTCCCGCATAACGGTGTCCTGCCTGGTAATATAGGGGGACACCAAAGCCAACAGCTGCTGAAATACGGGGTCAGACATCCTGAGGAAATTCCTGAAATCATCAGGATTATTCTCCCTGATCTCCCGCAACAAAGGCATGTGACAGAATTGGTGCAACCAATTCTTGGTCCATGAACTCCTCCTGACCCTGCTCATGGCATGGAGTCGGGATACAGCATGAACCCCTGCACCAACTACAGCACGAACTCTACGACGAGTACGTAGCCGCAACATGGCTAGATAACGGTCGGCTGAACAGAACGAACTAGAAGAACGCACGGAAGAACAGCAAGGCCTATGAAGAACAAGCTGAAAAACACGAACGTGAAGAGCAGGCCGCACTGAATAAACAGATACGAACTGACTACAAGCAGTGCTAAACAGATACGAACCCACAGGCGCAAACTGAACTCCCGAAAACGATCTTCAAAGCACGAAGACTGAAAAGCGCGAATCGTCTCTCACCAAACTTTTACTAACACGCGGTAACACGGAATTAGCAAAAGCGTCCCAAAGGGTGGCGTCATTCGAACGGAACTTCCCCTTTATAGTGCCGTCGTACGTGTTGAACGTCACTGCGCTTTGCTTGATCGTTTTTTTTAATGATGGTGTGTACGCAAGGCAGGCTTGAGAGGAAACATGAAAAAAAACAAGGAGAAAAACGTCGGTTTAAAAAATGACATTAAAAACGATCGTGTGTACGGGGCATAAGAGTGTTTATTAGCCTGAAGGTCTAGGCTATGTGCAGACTACTAGAGTTCCTCCACACCAAACTCATCAAACCATATCTTCATGTAGCTGGATTTGTACATAGTGGCAAAGTGACGCTGCAATAGATAAGGGACTTTCACAAACTGTTGCTACAAGGTTGGAAGCTGGCAGATGTCTAGCATGTCTTTGTACTGTATACTATGACATTTGCAATACCATTCACTGGAAACATCCAAACTCAATCATTTGTAAGGGGGTCCACGTAGTTTTGGCCATTTAGCGTGGATACAATGGACAGGTGTCAAGAAACATTTGCCATAGAGTATAGATGACCTCATCTTGTCTACCTATGTCTGTATTTCGTTTTTGACTTTAGTATTTTTAAGAAAAATGTATCTTTCAAACATTTTTGGGTCAGTGACATGAACTGATCCAGCAAATGTCCTTTTACTATAGATTCCGGGCAACACGATAGACATTGCTCATGGGACAGACCAATCCAGGCTGATATCAGGGCCTGGATTCAAACTGGGAACCTCTGCTGTTTCAGGCAATGTCTCTTCTTGCTGAGCCACCTGGAATGCTAAACAATTTCTTGAATGATCCTGCCTTGAACCTTGATTGTCCTGAACCTTTAATTTTTTGCTCCTCCCATTAACTTCCTGATTTAAAGGATTTAAAGTTCACCTTTCCAAAAACAAATAATAGATAGCAGATCGTGGGTGCAATGCCACGGTCCTGCAGACTGTCTGTGTATCTGTCTGGCCGGATCGACGAAACGGCCAGGCAGTTATATTATGACAGGAAGCATTAATGAACTACCACAGCACTCAATCGCACCGTGGTAGTTCATTGAGAACTACAAGCAGACATCCCCAAACGCTGTCTGCCAGCAAGTCAGGGTGCCTTTGGCCAATCATGGCTCAGGGGATTAGGTACACGCCCCACACTATATAAGGCCGCCTGCGTGTCGGCCTTGTGTAGTGTGTTCCTGCGTTCAGAGAGAGAGAGAGCGATTGTGGCTTTATTTCAGTTAGCAATAGCTAGATTGAGCAGGCAGTTGATTGAGCTAGTTAGATCCAGTATTCCAGTATATTTAGTATATATATATATGCATTGCACGCTTTGTATATATATATATATATATATATATATATATTTATATATATACTGTATACAGTTTAGCTAGATCTGTTATTCTATTCCTACTAATAATACAGGCAGGCAGTTGATTGTGCTAACCTGCAGTATATTAAGTTATGTGTATGTGGGGTGAATGGCGCTCCCAATGGAGGGTGTCTATAGATCAGAATAAGAGGTCTATGTAAACCTGGGTGATTGAGCTGTGTAGCACCCAGAATAGTGCACTAAAACAAATAAATAACAATTAAATAACAATAAGTGGATTGAAAATGACTGTAACAGGTATGCAAGATCCTGATACTTAGTTCAGTATAAGATAAATTTCCCCAATAGTGTCCAATCAGGAACCATGAAGATAGGTGACTTGTGTGAGATTCCTTGCATCTAATATAATCCAGGTGACACTTGTGCTCCCCCTTAAGATGTTCTACTCACCAGAAGATGGAACCCCTACAGGGGTACAGAGCGTGTGGGTGAGTGACTTGATGCCTTGGGGCAATGCCGTGGGTCTCTGCTGGTCCTGGTGTTCCTCTGCGTCCCTGGACTAGCCGTTCCAGCTCACAACAATGCTCCTCAAGGGAAACCATAGCGTAATCCAGATTTATTTTAAAAAAAGGATAAATTTGATGTATTACATCAAATTTTTTAAGCATATGTGACACTTTTAGTTCTGACAGTGACTAGTTTTTAAAATAAATCTGGATTACGCTATGGTGGCCCGTGCCCTTTTTTTCCCTTGAGGAGCATTGTTGTGAGCTGGAGCGGCTAGTCCAGGGACGCAGAGGAACACCAGGGCCAGCAGAGACCCACGGCATCGCCCCAAGGCATCAAGTCACTCACCCACACGCTCTGTACCCCTGCAGGGGTTCCATCTTCTGGTGAGTAGAACATCTTAAGGGGGAGCACAAGTGTCACCTGGATTATATTAGATGCAAGGAATCTCACACAAGTCACCTATCTTCATGGTTCCTGATTGGACACTATTGGGGAAATTTATCTTATACTGAACTAAGTATCAGGATCTTGCATACCTGTTACGGTGGACATTTTTGGTTAATTGTCCCACACCGGGACCAATATTGTTATTGTAATTGATTTATACTTTCTCAGTTTTTTGGTATGGTTTAACTTACACTCACCACGGAGGTCTTTACCCCCCATTTTTTTCACTTCTTTTCATTTTTTTCATTTTTTCATTTTTTCATTTTCTGCCATATATATATAAAAAATATTGTTTCACTCTTCTAACACACGTATGTACCTAGCATTCTAGAAACTTATATATTAGCACAAGTTTATTATCTCACACCAACTTAGGAGCACGGAGAGGTCATTTTCAACCCACTTTTTGTTATTTAATTGTTATTTATTTGTTTTAGTGCACTATTCTGGGTGCTACACAGCTCAATCACCCAGGTTTACATAGACCTCTTATTCTGATCTATAGACACCCTCCATTGGGAGCGCCATTCACCCCACATACACATAACTATTTCTAGTCCCTGGTTACAGGGGCCAAACCGGGGGGGGCAGCAGACCATTTGTTCTAGTCCTAAGCGCAGGCTCCTCTATATCATTCATCTGCAGTATATTAAGTCAGTGTACCGTATACTGGGCACAGTGTGCACGTAAAGCTGACTGCAGCCAATTCCTGTTCTATGCCTAATAATACAGGCAGTTGATTGAGCTAACCTGCAGTATATTAAGTCAGTGTACTGTATACTGGGCACAGCGTGCAGCTAAAGCTGACTGTAGGCTATTCCTGTTCTATTCCTAATAATGCAGGCAGTTGATTGAGCTAACCTGCAGTATATTAAGTCAGTGTACTGTATACTGGGCACAGTGTGCAGCTAAAGCTGACTGCAGACAATACCTTGTGTACCTATTCCAATTCCTTTAAGTACAGTATGTCTGGAAGGCCAGCCAGGAGAGGCAGACACACACAGGCCAATAAAAGAGGGCAAGCAGGCTCTGTGTCTAGAGGCAACAGCGCTGGTCGTGGACACGGTGCATCCTCATCAGCACGTGGCCGTGGGGCACGCTTGTCCTTTTTTTCGGCAGCTGGCTGTGTTGAGCCACAACATGCAGAAGAGTTGGTAGAGTGGATGACCAAACCGTCCTCATCCTCCTCATCCTTTCTCACCCAGGCTCAGGGTACTTTGTCTGCCAAAGCAGCTGCCAAAGCAGCCTTTTCCATCGGCTCAATGGCATCAGTCACTCCTTCCCTCGTCCCACCATGTCCTGAGGAGTCCCCTGAACTGTTTGACCACAGTGTTGGGTACATGCTGCAGGAGGATGCGCAGCATTTTGAAGGCTCCGATAATGGTACCCAGCTTGAGGAAGGCAGTAACGTGAGCTCAGAGAGAGGGGATGCCCAAGAAGGACAGCAAACTGTCAGTCACGTTCCCCCAGCTGCAGCATACTGCCAGGTTTTCTCCAGTGATGAGTAGGGAGGGGATGATGAGGTCACTGACTCTACGTGGGTGCCTGATAGGAGAGAGGAGGAGGAGGAGAGAGGAGGAGGAGGAGGCACATCTCCAACTAGGCAGAATGCCCTCCAGGAGCCAACTTAAGGGCAGCCAACCGACTACATCACACCGCAGAGCTCCGCATGTGCAGGGCGTTGCTGTCTCTGCACATTATTCCAAAAGTTTTTTGGTGTGGGCCTTTTTTGAGACGTGTGCAGCAGATCACACCGTTGCTATTTGCAACATATGTTTGGAGCGTATCTCGCGTGGCCAAAACATCAGCCACTTGGGCACCACATGCTTCACCAGACATATGTCGACCTGCCATGTGGTCCGTTGGCAAGCTAACATAAAAGACCAACAGCAAAGAACAAAGCGGATCTCTCCTTGCTCCTCATCAGCTGGGATCTCCAACCCCACTATACATTCAGTCCTCTCAGAAACCTGCACTCAGAGGAATGAAGGTGTAGAATTAGGTGTGTCACTGCCAAGTACTTGCGGCAATCTGCTATCGGTACACCAACGTCCGTGTCAGACCCAGCGCTACAAACACTTACTTCCGGGTGTCAGCAAGAAATGCCCGTTCCGCAAATGCTAATGCGCATGCGCGCGCCCATGTGCGAACTGCACGTGCCCATGCGCATGCGCACGACCCTTCCAATCCCGGTGCACGCCGCCCTATTTAAACCTGGATCACCTGAGTGTCAGTGCTGGATTGTCTTTTCAGCTAGTACCTTGGCTCCTGTGTAAACCTGTTATCGGATTGACCTGCTCCTAAAAGATACCTGGCTTGTTTGACTACCCTTCTCGGATCTCCCTTACCTGTTCTCCTACCTCTGCCTGCTTTACTGACCAACGGCCTGGACTTTGACCACGAACCTGCCTCTTGATTTGGTACCTCTCTGCTAGCCCGTTGCTGACTCCTGCCTTCACCTGTTTATTCTCTTGGATCTTCCCTGCACGGATCTGACGCTTGGTTCCCGCAGCACCTGTGCTCTAAGAGGTCTTCAGTATCTCCCAGAGACTCTATCTGCATCAACAGGCACCTGCACCTTCTCGTGCCCCTGCATTTCCCTGTCCTCACCTCCAGGGGGTGCGGGGACCGGGATCACGCGAGAGGCCGCCCCCACTTCCTCGGCTCCGCTGTAAGGTACGTGACAGTCCGATTGTACCAGGCAAATTTCCCTGTCCCAGTTGCTACACCGGCGAACGAAATTCGCTCCCAGCCATCCACATGCCCAGCGGTTGAATGCTAGTTTAGCTAAATTGCTAGCACTTGAACTTCTGCCTTTTCAGTTGGTAGACTCTGCCCCCTTTCATGAGTTTGTGGAATGTGCGATACCTCAGTGGCAGGTTCCCAAACGCCACTTTTTCTCACGGAAGGCGATTCCGCATGTAGAAGCAATGTCTTGGCCTTGCTGGACAGGGCGGTCAGCGGTAAGGTGCATCTTACCGCTGACTAATGGTCCAGCAGGCATGGACAGGGACGGTACCTATCTTTCACGGCTCACTGGATGACTCTGCTGGCAGCTGGGAAGGATGCAGGACAAGGTGCAGTAGTGTTGGAGGTAGTTCCACCACCATGCCTCCAAAATGCTACTAGTGGTGTTTCTGACACACCTCTCTCCTCCACCCCCTCTCTTCTTCTTTCTCCATGGCCTCTTCCTGTGCTGATATGTCCTCGGAACCAGCGGTGCTCCGTAGGCGTTCAAGGGGCTACGCAAGTACGCAGGCAAAAAGATGCCATGCGGTGCTTGAGCTGGTGTGCTTGGGGGACATGAGCCACATTGGGGCAGAGGTTCTGTCAGCACTGCAGGGGCAGGCTCAGAGGTGGTTGACGCCACGCCAGCTTAAGCCAGGAATGGTGGTTTGCGACAATGGCACCAACCTCCTCTCCGCCCTCCGACGGGGACAGCTGACCCATGTGCCCTGTTTGGCTCACGTCCTTAAATTGGTGGTGCAGCGGTTCTTTGGCAGGTACCCAGGCTTACAGGATGTCCTGAGGCAGGCCAGGAAAGTCTGTGTGCATTTCCGCCGGTCATATAATGCCAGTGCTCGGCTGGCTGACCTCCAAAAGCAATACAACTGCCCAAGAACCGCCTAATCTGTGACATGCCCACCAGGTGGAACTCAACGTTGGCACACGCAGCAGAAGGCCATCAATGAGTACCTGTGTGACTAGGGCACCAGGACAGGGTCAGGGGAGCTTTTTTTTTGCCACGCCACTGGGTCATGATCAGGGATGCATGCACTGTCCTGTCAGCATTTGAGGAGGCTACGAGAATGGTGAGCAGTGACAGTGCATGCATCAGTGACACTATCCCTCTTGTCCACCTGTTGGAGCACACACTGCGTGGAATAATGGACAGGGCACTTGAGGCAGAACAGAGGGAGGAAGAGGAGGACTTCCTTACCTTTCAAGGCCCCCTTTATCCATACAGTGTTCCTGCGGGCCCGCCGATCACACAGGAAGAGGACGAGGAGGATTGTGTCAGCATGGAGGTGGAGCCTAGCACTCAGCATCAGCAGCAGCCTTCAAGGGATCATTTACAGTCCCCAGAAACCCATGGACTTGTACGTGGCTGGGAGGAGGTGGCTGCAGATCATGTCATCCTTAGTGACCCAGAGGACTCCGGACCGAATGCCTCAGCAAACCTACGCTGCATGGCCTCCCTGATCCTTCAAAGCCTGCGAAAGGATCCTCGTATTCGTGGTATCAAGGAGAGGGATCATTACTGGCTGGCAACCCTCCTTGAACCACGTTACAAGGGTAAGGTTGCATACCTTATCCAGCTGTCGCAGAGGGAGCAGAGGATGAAACATCTATGGGAGGCCTTGCAGAAAGGTTTGTGCAACACGTTTCCAGAGCCTGGGAGGTTACAAATTCCTGGTCCTGGACAACGTGTTGCTGAGGCTTCGGTCAGTCACAGAAGGAGCGGTGGAAAAGGTGGGCGTCTGACTGATGCGTTCAGACAATTTTTTAGTCCGCAGCCCCAAGGTATGATCGGTTCCAGCAACCATTGCCAGCGTCTGATTTACATGGTGCAGGAATACCTAGGGGCAAGATCAGACTTGGACACCTTTCCCACCTAAAATCCTCTGGGTTACTGGGTCTTGAGGATGGATCACTGAACAGAGCTTGCACAGTATGCAATTGAGCTACTGGCCTGTCCTGCATCCAGCGTTCTTTCAGAACGCACATTCAGTGCTGCTGGAGGCTTTGTAACCGATCACAGGGTGTGCCTGTCCACCGAATCGGTCAATCGGCTGACCTTCATAAAAATGAATCAGTCTTGGATCACCAGCTACCAAGCACCTGATGCTGATGTAACCGAATAATTTTTTTTGAATGTGAGATCCCTTCAAGACTGCCTATGCTGATGCTGAGTGACTATCCTGTTATGCTGAGTGACTATCCTCTTCCTCCTCAATGTTCATGTTGATAGCTTGTAAGAACATTTTTGGTTCTGGGCACCCCACCAGTGCCTAAGGCCCAATTTTTCTGCCCCTGTTCAACAGGGGCATGTAATTACAACTCTTGATCTAATATTTCACAGCAGGGCCCGTTCCTGCGCCCACCAAGAGTAACTGTGAGGGCTTACAGTTTTGTGGCAACACCAACACCTAAGGCCCAAATTTCTGCAGAGTATATAGGGCAGGCCCCTACTTTCAAACATCCGACTTTCAAACGACTCCTACTTACAAACGTAGGGAGACAACAGGAAGTGAGAGGAAATCTACCCCTAGGAAGGGAAATTCTCTCCTGTAAGAGTTAATATGGGAAAAAGTTGTCTCCTCTCCACTGATGCTTTATCACCAATCCTTGTTTCCCTAAAACCCCCAAATTCTCTAAATCCAATTGTCATTGGGACAGAAAGTGAGGTGAAATCTTCTGAACAGGTGCACAGACAGCAAAACAAATATTACAGGGGTGATAACCCCTCCCTATGTTTTCCAAAAAGCTTAAAAATAGATTTTTTTGGCTGGAGCTACACTTTAAAAATGTACCAGTTCAAAATTACAAACAGATTCTACTTAAGAACAAACCTACAGTCCCTGTCTTGTTTGCACCACCTGTATACTGCTGTTCAGAATATATAGGGCCTCCTTTTTTTAATTTGGGTGCGGGGTTCCCCTTAATATCCATACAAGACCCAAGGGGGCTGGTAATGGGCTGGGGGGGGGGGGGGGGTTACCCATGCCATTTTTCTCAATGATTTTCATCTATACTGCCAGGACCAGACATTACATTAAAGCCGCAAGCAGTTTTAAATGCCTTTTATTCCTTTAGAAATGTAATTTTGTGCAGTGAAAGTTTTAAACACGGAAAACACGCGCCACTTTACAGGCATACTATAGACACCCCCCAGGCACGATATTTAAAGGAATATTTCACTTTTATTTTTTCACTTTAAGCATCATTAAAATCACTGCTCCTATGGGCGGGGTATGTATCTACGGGTCCCCCCTCTCTGTCCTCTGGTAACTCCCTTCTACAAATGTCTCCACAGCAGCTCTTACAGTCTTCTTCGATTATCTTTCTTCCAATCCTCCCCTGCTTCTTCTTCTTTCCCGTCTCCCTTTCTTTTTCAATTCACGCCCCTCTTTGGGTCGCTCCCCCCTTTTTTTTCTTCCTTTTTATTTTTTAATTTCTCCAAAAATAAAATTTTAAATTCTTTGTATACAATCTTATTATGAACAACGGGGCTCTCCTAGCCGGAATTACTCTTGGCTCCAAATGACAGTCGTTGTTGTTGATAATATACTGTTTGACGATAGGAGTTAAGCCGTGGGCGATAGCCATTGGGCTGACTCACCACACAAGTTCGCTAGCGATTGTCACTAGATTGTAACTTTAGACGTTGTTTCTTGTATTGTCTGTTGACCTACCAATAAAGACATTTTTAACCCTAAAATCACTGCTCCTGAAAAAACTGACGTTTTTAAAATTGTTTCTTGCATTGATACATGTACCCTGGGGCAGGACCCGGGTCCCCAAACCCTTTTTAGGACAATAAATTGCATATTAGCCATTAAAATTCACACTTTTGATTTCTCACGTTCGAGTCCCATAGACTTTAACAGGGTTCGAAAGTTTGCGCGAACTTTCGGTTCGTTCGCATTTTCTGGATGCGAACCAAACCGGGGGGTGTTCGGCTCATCCCTACTGTCCACGAGGTTTAGGAGTTTGTCTATGGGAATGTTTGACCATTCTTCCAAAAGCGCATTTGTGAGGTCAGCACCGATGTGGACGAGAAGGCTTGCCTCGCAGTCTCCGCTCTAATTCATCCCAAAGGTGTTCTATCGGGTTGAGATCAGGACTCAAGTGCGCAGGCCAGTCAAGTTCCCCCACCCCAAACTTGCTCATTCATGTATTTATGGACCTTGTTTGTGCACATAGACACACTCCTAAACCTTGTGGACAGCCTTTCCAGTAGAGTTGAAGCTGTGACTGGGATGCCATTAAAGTTCATGTGTGTGTAAAGGCAGGTGTCACAATACTTTTGGTAATATAGTGTATTATATACCATCTTAGATTCAGTGCTGCTAACTTGCAGCCTAAAGATATCAGGTTCACTTGGGTAACCTGCTGTATCTTAAATATGTTTGTTAGAGGTCTTTAAATGTATCACACTTTTAGCTTAATTAAAAATGTGGTTGTATGTCCAGCCATCTTTGTTTTTTAGGGGTGGCATGGCGGTATGGAATACTCTTTTAATGTGTCCATTATAAATTTTCTCCTGGCATTTTATTCTCTCAAGAAGGTCCTCTAATCAAAGAAGCAAAAATGTCTACAAAACAGTAAAACCCACCCCCTGACTTGCTAATGGAACTGCAAACCTGATCCTACCTTCCAAGTAATTGTGTTTAGTGTAACTGAAGTTTATTTGTACAGATTAAGCAGGCAGACTGAGAAGCAAAATTGCCTTGAATGAATTTGTCACTATGGGTGGTCCTCTTAAACCTCCCTCCTCCCCATCCTGTCAGTAAGGGTGAGGCAAGGATTAGGGTGCAATTACTTGCAACGCACACACTCTGCCTCAGGGAGAAGTCAGAGCATCACGAATCTACATCAAACACATTTCCAGGAATCAAACAGAAAGAATTCCGTTCTATCATTGGTGAGATGTGCCATCTAACTAAACTGTGGATTTCTGCTCCTTTCAATGGTACCCAAGGCTAGCTCAGCCATAGACAGATCTGGCATCAATTTAACTAAAAGCGAAAACATTTGTCTGTCCTGTTTTGTATTGTTGCACACCTGAACTCAACTAACTACCCCTTTTTACAAAGTTCCATGGGCAGTATAAGGCCACGTTAGGTCAATAGGATCTCTATGACAGCCATCATAGTTAATTCCTTGTTATCCCCATTTAGATAGAACTATTACATGCCATTGACTCTACTCAAGTCGTATTCCATTAGTTATTTTTTTTTTTTTTTTTTAATCCACTGTGAGTATAGATTGGCAACTACTGTACATAGTGTACATACCTGTTTGTCAGGTAATAGTTCTCGGTGGGGGCCGTGGCGGAGAAAAAAAAGCTCTGTGTTATCCACTGAAAAGAAAGAACAAAAGAGAAGAGACGGGAGAGTCCCTATATTGTAGTAAATATGAAATAATGTTGGATTTATGATGGTCTGATAGAGATAGAAAAACACTTACATTTAGTAAAATTGCGAGTTTAGGGTAAACACAATCTTTTAGTTGAGCATGTGGAGAATACCTGTCAACACACAGGAAGTAAATGGTCACGCTTGATGCCTCGGGGGGAACCCAGCCCTAGGTCTTCCAAGGGAGATGTTAGGATGGTTAGTAGAACTCGTTTTTGGAAAGAGAAAAACCTGTCAAATGGCTTGTGTGGCAGAGGAACCCTTGATGGTGTAGAGCAGGGATATGCAATTAGCGGACCTCCAGCTGTTGCCAAACTACAAGTTCCATGAGGCATAGCGAGACTCTGACAGCAGCAAGCATGACACCCAGAGGCAGAGGCATGATGGGACTTGTAGTTTGGCAACAGCTGGAGGTCCGCTAATTGCATATCCCTGGTGTAGAGTAAAGATCATGGGAGGTCAAAGTCATCCTTAGTAAAAAGCAGGTGTTTATTAGTTACACCGAAGACGTGTTTTGCAAAAACTGATGAAGTGGTGTATAAGCCACAAAACACATTTTTAGTGTAAGTTGTAAATAAAATAAAAAATGCTTGTTTTTTACTTACAGTAACATCGACCCCCCTATGATATTTTTTCCAAACCATCCAGGTCTACTCTGCCACACAAACTGTTTGACATGTTTTTGTCTTTCCAATAATGAGTACTAAGATCCTTGTTCACCTTCTTATGGATAAATAGTAAATACCAATACAATGTAAAATCTTTCTAGGCCAAGCTAGATTAACTTTTGCCTGCCAATTTGTACTAAAGACAACCAGTTAAAATAAAAACAGTATATGTACGCATACAGTAAAAACATATCTCCCAGTGTCCCCACATAGACACTTTAACATAGAATGCAGACAGATAGTTTCAAATTTTTTAACCCAATGATAGGACAGCTGGTGTTCAAATCTAGTTCACAGATGACAATGAAGAACTGTAAAAACAGTACAGACAGGGTTATTTATGCTAAACATTACCCACATACCCCCCTCTTAAACATTACAAAGCTGCAAGAGCAAGTATAAAAACAAATTAAAACGGTAACTAGCAAGTTTAAAATATATATTTTTTCATGCTATGCTATGTTTATGAGATCATGTACCAAATATATTATTCCAATTTGGCTGCAAAAGTGGAAATACACTTTAAGCTCGGACAGTGAAGAAGAAGAATAAAATAATCAGAAACACAGCGCTACACACGCCTAAATTACTTTTTCCTGTCCCAAAAAGATGTACCTTTACTCTCTAAGGCTTCCATCAACCCCATGTACTTATTGGATCATCGTCCAATTTAAATTACACTTTTACTTCCCGGACAACACTCTGCTCTTTGGGATCTGGCGTCTAGATCTCTCCCTCTTGACAGACCCCGTTGCTGTAGCTGATATTTGCAAATGTATTCCTATTTACTTTTGAGCACTTGCCCAACGTCTCCTTCCTTTGCATTGGGAAGCGCACAAGTGTGTCATTAGAGGAGAACTGATCAGATTAGCAGCCCAGACGTGTAGGGAGAAACAGGTACACTTGAAGAAACTCCTTGAACGAGTCCAATCCCTTAAACTGGCGCATAAACAGTCTTGCGCTACACTACAAGAACTGCTGTTGGCCAGGTCGCTCCTCCTTGAGGGACTGGGCAAAGTGACAAAATGTATAGTAAGAGTATGATAATAAATGCGGCTAGCATTTAGCCAGAGTCCTTCAATCCAAGTGTGTGGAATTGAAGGTGAACAATATTTGCTATACAAACGGTCATTTGCCCGTGTCTAATGAGGACATAGCGAACCAAGTTGTACAGTACTATTTCAATCTATGCAACCTACAAACTCAATCTGAGGCGCCCTGAGATGCAGGTGCCAGGGCCCAGATGATTGATGAATTACTTTGACACTTGAAGGTGGGCAAGAGTCTGGGCCCTGATGGCCTAACAACAGCCTATTATAAAATGTTTTCAGACGAGTATATACCTTCTTTTCTCGCAGCCTGTCTTGTCCTACCCTTAGCTCAGGGAATCTTCTTGAGGCCCACATTACGCTTATCCCCAAGCCAGGCAAAGATGCTTTACTAGTTACCAATTAAAGGCCCATCTCCCTTCTAAACGTGGACCCCAAACTTTTAGCAAAAATTATAGCTAATTGCCTGTTTCCGTTACTCCTCACACTCATCTCCTGGGATCAGGTGGGCTTCATCCCGGGCAGACAGGCCAGGGATAATACTCTGAGGGCAATCAACCTACAAAACTGGGTTACTTCCTTGAGTCAATCGGGTTTCTTCTTATCACCAGATGCGGAGAAGGCATTTGACAGGGTGACCTGGGACTATATGACCACTGCACTCCAGCAGTTGGTATCTGTGAGCATATGCTTCAGTTTATTTTATCCCTGTACTTCACCCCAACGTCAAGAGACTGGGTCAACGGCCACCTCTCGATCCCTTCTCCATATTCAACAGGACTAGGCAGGAATGTCCATTTTTCCCCCTTATTTTCATGCTGACCCTGGAGCCCTTACATCAAAGCTAACGCACAAACGTGGAAATAAAGGGTATTCAGGTCTGAGGCACCACTTATAAATTTGTGGCCTTCGCAGATGATATTTTGCTCTTCCTATCATGTCCCGATCCCTAACCCCTTTTAATAGATCAATGAAATGTCACTTTACTTTGACCTAGCTTTTTTGTGAAATATATAATATAGAGAAGCGGAAGCCATTGAAGTAAAATTTCAGCTATTGTAAGACCACTATTTGGTTTTATAATTAAATAAACATAAAAAAAATCATTTTAGTGATAGAAATCATAATTTAAACAATCACACTGATTTTACCTTCACCTTATTATAAATAGGCCCCTAAGAAGCCCTACAGAAAATATAACAAAAAATTCAGAGAAATCTAAAATAGTGTTCAAAATCCTTACTTAAATATTATTTGCTATTGGTTCAAAAGTTGTTCCTAGCTACCTCTGAAGCCCTGTACACACGATCGGATAACCTATGGATTTTCGTCCGATGGATTTGACCATCGGAAATCCGATGAAACTGTTTTTCATCAGTCTTGGCCACACACCATCAGTTTAAAAACCGACGGCAACAAAACGACGGCACGTACAATACGTACGACGCGCTATAAAAGGGCCGAACAAATCTAATGGCGCCACCCCTTGGGCTGCTTTTGCTGATTTCGTGTTACCGCGTGTTAGTAAAAGTTTGGTGAGAGCCGATTCGCGCTTTCCAGTCTCCGTGCTTTGCAGATCGTTTCCTGTTGTTCAGTTTGTGCTTGTGGGTTTGTATTTGTGATTCAGTGCGTGCAGTCAGGTCGTTACTGCCTTGCAGTGCCGACTTGGCCGTTTGTTTACTGTTTTTCAGATCGTTCTTCTCAGGCCTTGCTGTTCCACGGTGCGTTCTGTTTGAGTGCGTTCTGACCAGCCGACCGGTTTAAAACCATGTTTGAAGTGCGTTCTCGTTCTCGAGCTCGTGCTGGCTTTGGGCTTGGTGTTGCAGTTAACACTGTAACCTGAGTTCAGTCTGTGAACAGGGTGAGGAGGAGTTCATGGACTAAGAATTGGTTGCTCCAGCGGGACCAATTCTCTCATATGCCTCTGCTGCGGGAAATCCATGAGAATAACCCTGATGATTTCAGGAATTATCTCAGGATGACGGACCCCGTATTTCACCGTCTGTTGGATTTGCTGTCCCCCTTGTGACAGCAGGAAGGTAAAGTCACCTGGTTGCATCCAGGGGGGTAGATATATTTCGCCCAGATTCAGGCTTTACGCCGACTTATACAACTAGGTGGAGAGTTGTATAAGCCCAGCTGAGGCTAGTGGGCTCATGGATGACTCATACCTCTAGGGAGAGTGTGGGGCGTCGTGCAGACAGGGAGTTGATGAGACCAGCTGAAGCTTGTCAGCTCATTTAGGCCTCTATAAGAACTCCCAGCTTCATTAGAGGTTAGCTCATGCCTGGACCCAGACCTGTGTGGACTGTCTAGGGAGAGTGAACCCCTGTGCGGTGAGACAAAGCCTGTGTGGCTATTTGCTTGGACATTTAAAACCAGGGACTTAGGGACTAGGACAGCACTAGGCTGATCCCAGTTGTTAGTTAGGAAACCTGTATGTTTAGTCAGAGGTCAAGTTGACCAGGATTTATTTTGTTTATGTTTCTTTTGGCTTTGCTGTGTTTTGTCACTGTAAATAGAAAATAAACCGCACCTTTTTTTTGATTTTGAAAACCACAACCTCCGTTTGCTGGGCCTGTTTTTGTGTGGGGAGCCCATACCGGGGGTCACACACACCCGCTGCCGAGCTAACCCCCTCACACCCTATATCACGAGGCAGGACACTGTGATGCGCCAGGCCATCACTGCCGAGCAGAGGCTTATTGCCACGTTGAGATACCTGGCGACTGGGAGAAGCTTGCAGGACCTCAAGTTCTCAACAGGCATCTCCCCCCAGGCTCTCGGGATCATTATCCCTGAGACGTGTTCGGCCATCATTCAGGTCCTGCAGAAGGACTATATGAAGGTAATTATGCTCCTTTAACCTCACATTATCTTTTTTTATTCTCGTTTTTTTTAATTTTTTTTCCTCCTAACACAAATATGCCTGTTTGTAATATCCTGGTAATGTCCCCATTTTCCACATGCCTTTTTTTACCTGTAAATCCCTTTTTGGGCCCTACATGCCTATTTCCCTTCACTAACCTCTCCAGCATGCTATCGTGGGCGCAAACCCAGCTAGCCTTCTATTTTCCTTTTCATTTTTGGGGGGTCATTGCCCTCGTAGTTTGACAACCTTCCCTCCCCCCTAAAGATGTTAAAAAATTAGTAGTTCTCAATCAAGCTCAGCAAAGTGGTAGAGCCTTTTTTGGGATCCCCCACAATCACCTTAGGCCCCCCCTTAGATTATTTTAGAATGTCCACTCAGCGGGGGTGAGGCATCTGCTAAGTGGGCCTTTGTTTATTGTTCGGAAAAACTCCCTTAAATAATAATGTTACTCAACAATGTTTTTTTGTGTGTAATCTGCTTGCACTGTAACCATAAACCGTACTGATGTCTTCTTTTTGTTTGACTCCACAGTTCCCTAGCACACCACAGGAATGGCTGACTGTGGCCTCTGTGACAGCAGGAAGGTAAAGTCACCTGGTTGCATACAGGGGGGTAGATATATTTCGCCCAGATTCAGGCTTTACGCCGACTTATACAACTAGGTGGAGAGTTGTATAAGCCCAGCTAAGGCTAGTGGGCTCATGGATGACTCATACCTCTAGGGAGAGTGTGGGGCGTCGTGCAGACAGGGAGTTGATGAGACCAGCTGAAGCTTGTCAGCTCATTTAGGCCTCTATAAGAACTCCCAGCTTCATTAGATGTTAGCTCATGCCTGGACCCAGACCTGTGTGGACTGTCTAGGGAGAGTGAACCCCTGTGCGGTGAGACAAAGCCTGTGTGGCTATTTGCTTGGACATTTAAAACCAGGGACTTAGGGACTAGGACAGCACTAGGCTGATCCCAGTTGTTAGTTAGGAAACCTGTATGTTTAGTCAGAGGTCAAGTTGACCAGGATTTATTTTGTTTATGTTTCTTTTGGCTTTGCTGTGTTTTGTCACTGTAAATAGAAAATAAACCGCACCTTTTTTTGATTTTGAAAACCACAACCTCCGTTTGCTGGGCCTGTTTTTGTGTGGGGAGCCCACCCCGGGGGTCACACACACCCGCTGCCGAGCTAACCCCCTCACAGTTGGTGGAGAATGCGGGCAGTTTTTTTTAAGCCAGCATGGAGGAGATACTGAAGCAGCTGGCTCTAGCAAATGCCAATCAACAGCAGACAAATGCAGGTTTGCAAAAGAGCCTTGCAGCTCATCAACAGAGCCTTGCAGCTCAACAACAGAACTTCGCAGCCCAGCAGCAAGCTCATCAACAGAGCCTTGCAGCCCAGCAGCAAGCTCACCAACAGAGTCTGGAAGCTCAGCAACAAGCCCAGCAGCAATCTGAGGCCCGCTTCATAGACCTGTTACAGAAGCAAGAGCAGAGACTACAACAAATGGAAGCAGTAATGCAGCAACGTCCGCAGACCAGTGAGGAAAGCCGTCCCACTAATACCGCGTCCTTTGGGGTGAGTCGTTTATTGACAAAAATGACTGGAGAGGATGATCCAGAGGTATTTTTGACCACATTTGAAAGGACTGCTGAAAGAGAAAAGTGGCCTGAGGAGCAGTGGGCTGGACTGGTGGCTCCTCTGTTAACTGGTGAATCGCAGAAGGCTTACTATGACCTAGAGCCTGACCAAGCAAAAGACTATGTGATGCTAAAAGCTGAGATATTGGCAAGGCTGGGTGTCACCCAGGCTGTCTGGGCTCAGCGTGTGCATAACTGGACTTTCCAGCTTGGAAAACCCCCCAGGTCTCAAATGTATGATCTCATTCACCTGAGCAGAAAGTGGCTACAGCCAGAGACTTTGTCTGCACCAAAGATTGTGGAACGTGTTGTAATGGATCGGTTTTTGAGAGCTCTTCCTACTGCCATCCAAAAGTGGGTAAGCCATGGAGACCCAGAGACGGCCGATGGTCTTGTGGATCGTGTGGAGAAATACTTGGCTACAGAGAACCTGACGGCCTCTTCCAGAGACACTCGGACTTTCCACCCTAAGACCAGACCATCCCCAGGGGCGGATAAGAGGATTCCAAGGGGTAAGGGTGGAGAGAGTGAGAGGGTGGGAGCTCTACCCCAAGTTTGGCGAGAACAGCCTGGGAAATCAGCGGCTCAAGAGGCGGCAAGAAGGATCGTTTGCTACCGCTGCCGGCAAGCGGGACATATTGCAGCCAATTGCCCGGTTGTGGAGGAACCCATGCAGTGTGACTTTCTGACGGGCAGACGTCAGTCGCTGTGTGCGACAGTCGCATGCACTGCCATTCGAGGAACTGAGAAACATTTATGCAAAATGTGTGTTAATGGTAGAAATGTTGTGGTATTGCTGGATTCAGGTAGCCTTGTGACCCTGATAAAGGCTGAGTTAGTTAAAACAGAGGTCTCTGGGAATAGCAAGGTAGCTGTTATTTGTGTGCATGGGGACACCCGAGAGTATCCAGTGACTACAGTGTGTTTCGAGACCCCCAAAGGTACCCTCTCTCATCCAGTGGGCTTAGTATCTCAGTTACCGTATGACGCCATTGTGGGAAGGGATTTTCCGAAGTTCTGGGAACTGTGGGATGATCCTGAGCCCCCCACTGGTGCCCCTATGTACCAGGAATGTGATAGCCAGAACTCCCCTGAGAGTGGTGAGGACTCTCCGGAATTTCCCCTATCAGTATTGGCAGGGGAGACTCAAGAAACTGGAGAGGAGCCCACCTCCTCAGACGAAAACCTACCGTCTGTGGAGTTTTCTGATCTTGAGGTTCACAGGGAAAACTTTGCCACAGAACAGTTGAAAGACCCCGCCCTAATAAAGGCACGGGAAAACGTAGTGAAAATAGATGGCGAGTTAGTGAACCCAGATAATACCTGCACTTACCCATACTTCAGCGTAGAGAAGGACCTACTGTATCGGGTGGCAAAAAGGGCAGAAGAAACCGTTGAGCAGCTTGTGGTGCCCAAACCTTACAGGAAGTTGGTGTTGGAGTTGGCCCATGGGCACATTCTTGGAGGTCATCTGGGGACAGAGAAAACCCGAGAGAGGGTATTACAGAGATTCTATTGGCCGGGGGTGATGAAGGACATAGAAAATTATTGTTCCTCCTGCCCTGTGTGTCAGAGGTCGGCCCCGATGCCACATTTCCGTAGCCCGCTGGTCCCTCTACCCATCATTGAGGTCCCGTTTGAGAGGATCGCCATGGATTTGGTAGGTCCTATAATCAAGTCCGCTAGGGGGCACCAGTACATATTAGTTATAATGGACTATGCCACCCGTTATCCAGAAGCGATCCCTCTCCGAAATACCTCGGCCAAAACCATAGCCAAAGAGCTATCTCTTGTGTTTAGCCGGGTGGGTATTTGTAAAGAACTGCTTACGGACCAAGGTACACCCTTTATGTCCCGGGTTATGAAGGAGCTGTGTAAATTGTTCAAAGTGACGCAATTACGTACATCTGTGTATCACCCCCAAACCGATGGGCTGGTTGAAAGATTCAACAAAACCCTAAAACAAATGTTGAAGAAAGTGGTGGATAGAGATGGAAAGGATTGGGACTGTCTACTTCCTTATCTGATGTTTGCTATTAGGGAGGTGCCCCAATCCTCTACGGGATTCTCCCCCTTTGAGTTACTGTATGGGAGACACCCAAGAGGGCTGTTGGATATTGCCAAGGAAACTTGGGAAAGTGAGAGTTCTCCCCACAGGAGTGTGATTGAGCATGTCGCCCTGATGCAAGACCGAATTGCACAGGTAATGCCCATCGTGAAGGAACATTTGGCCCAAGCGCAGTTAGCACAGCAGAGAGTGTACAACCGTGGAGCCAAGACCCGTACCTTTTCCCCGGGGGATAGGATACTGGTACTTGTCCCTACGGTTGAAAGTAAATTCCTTGCCAAATGGCAAGGCCCCTACGAGATAATGGAAAAAGTGAGCGAAGTGAATTACAAGGTCAGACAACCAGGAAGGCGAAAGCCCGAACAGATCTATCACGTTAATCTGTTGAAAGCCTGGAGGGATAGAGAGTCCCTAGTCGCAGACACTTGGTCACCAGCTCAAACTGGTTGTGTGATTCCTGAGGTTGGAATAACAGCCACCTTGTCACAACCCCAACAACAGGAGGTTAAGGAGTTTGTGCTTCGCAACAAGGAGGTATTCTCTGAGCTGCCGGGACAAACATTTGGGGTAGAGCATGACATCATTACCCCGCCCGGTGAAAGGGTGAAGTTAAAACCCTATCGGATCCCAGAGGCCCGACGGGAGGCAATACGGGAGGAAGTACAGAAAATGCTGAACTTAGGGGTGATAGAGGAGTCCCAAAGTGATTGGTCTAGTCCCATTGTGTTGGTGCCTAAACCGGATGGGAGCTGGTGATTTTGTAACGATTTTCGTCAGTTGAACAAAGTTACAAAATTTAACACCTACCCCATGCCACGTATAGATGAGTTGATCGACCGGCTGGGAACAGCCCGATACATGACGACTCTTGACCTCACAAAAGGGTATTGGCAAATCCCCCTGGCCAAATTGGCCAAAGAGAAAACCGCATTTGTAACCCCAGACGGGGCGTTCCAATATAAAAGAATGCCGTTCGGGTTACAGAATGCGCCGGCCACATTCCAGCGGAAAATGGACCAGATGCTGAGGCCCCATCGGAAGTATGCTGCGGCTTACCTGGATGACGTAATTGTCCATAGCACAGATTGGGCCTCACATCTGCCAAAAGTGCAAGCAGTCCTGGACTCTGTTCGGGAAGCGGGGTTTACGGCTAACCCCAAGAAGTGTACCATTGGGCAGGAGGAGGCCAAATATCTTGGGTACACCATTGGGAGGGGAGTAATAAAACCCCAACTCAACAAAGTCGAGGCCATCCAGAGTTGGCCACGTCCCAACAGCAAGAAGCAGGTACGAGCCTTTCTGGGAATCGCTGGGTATTATCGGCGATTCATTCCCCACTTTGCTTCTAAGGCTGTGCCCCTAACCAACCTAACGAAGGGGAAAGGGTCGGTCATGATTAAATGGACCCCCGAGGCTGAGGCAGCATTCCAATTCTTGAAACAAGCCTTATGTAGCCAGCCAGTGTTGTACTCACCCGACTTCTCTAAAGACTTTGTCGTACAAAGTGATGCGTCAGATGTGGGGTTAGGAGCAGTATTGTCCCAGGTCTGGAACGGGGAAGAGCACCCAGTCATTTACCTCAGCAGGAAGTTGAAGTCCCATGAGGTAAATTACGCCACCGTTGAAAAGGAGTGTTTAGCGGTGAAGTGGGCTCTAGATTCCCTTCGGTACTACCTGCTAGGTAGGCACTTTGACATGGTTACGGATCACGCTCCGTTAAAGTGGATGGCTCAAAACAAGGAAACAAATAGAAGAGTGAATAGGTGGTTCCTGGCCCTCCAGGAATTCAACTTCACAGTAAAGCATCGCCCTGGCGTTCAAATGGGGAATGTGGATGCTTTGTCTCGAGTACATGAATGCCTGATTGCTGGTGTTCCAACCCCGAGGTTAAAACAAGAGGGGGGGGTATGTGACAGCAGGAAGGTAAAGTCACCTGGTTGCATCCAGGGGGGTAGATATATTTCGCCCAGATTCAGGCTTTACGCCGACTTATACAACTAGGTGGAGAGTTGTATAAGCCCAGCTAAGGCTAGTGGGCTCATGGATGACTCATACCTCTAGGGAGAGTGTGGGGCGTCGTGCAGACAGGGAGTTGATGAGACCAGCTGAAGCTTGTCAGCTCATTTAGGCCTCTATAAGAACTCCCAGCTTCATTAGATGTTAGCTCATGCCTGGACCCAGACCTGTGTGGACTGTCTAGGGAGAGTGAACCCCTGTGCGGTGAGACAAAGCCTGTGTGGCTATTTGCTTGGACATTTAAAACCAGGCACTTAGGGACTAGGACAGCACTAGGCTGATCCCAGTTGTTAGTTAGGAAACCTGTATGTTTAGTCAGAGGTCAAGTTGACCAGGATTTATTTTGTTTATGTTTCTTTTGGCTTTGCTGTGTTTTGTCACTGTAAATAGAAAATAAACCGCACCTTTTTTTGATTTTGAAAACCACAACCTCCGTTTGCTGGGCCTGTTTTTGTGTGGGGAGCCCATCCCGGGGGTCACACACACCCGCTGCCGAGCTAACCCCCTCACACCTCCCAATTTGGCCAGCGGTGGGATTTCTCCAACTGTGGAGGGGCAATTGATGGGAAGCACGTCCACATAGTGCCGCCACCCCCGTTCGGGGTCATACTATTTAAACTATAAAGGTTTTAATAGCATAGTGTTAATGGCGGTGGTGTCGGCACGGTACGAGTTCCTGTATGTGGACGTGGGGAAGAACGGCCGGATGTCCGATGGCAGATCATTCGCGGAGATGGAGTTCGCTCACCGTCTGCAAGCTGAGGGTCTTGCACTGCCTCCAGATGCAGAGAACGTTGAAGGGCTCCCGTTCGTTTTCATTGCGGATGAGGCTTTTGGACTAGGACCACACCTGATGCGGCCGTTTCCCCAACGCACCCTCACCCCGGAGAGAAGGGTTTTTAATTACCGGCTGGCCAGAGCCCGGAGAGTTGTGGAGAATGCCTTCGGGATAATGGCCAGCCGGTTCCGCCTGTTCCAGACAGCGATACATTTGGCGGATTATAAACTGAACCACATCGTCTACTGCTGCTGCATATTGCACAATTTTCTACGCAAATTTGCAAACAATTATGTTTCATCGTTTGGGCCTGAGGCCGGTCCATCTGAACTGATTAATCTGACCGGCCTCAGCACTGCCCGTACTGGCTTGGCCCCCCAAAGTGCCCGTGAAGTACGCCAGAAATACGTAGAGTACTTCACGGGTAGGGGGGCCATCGCAATGCCAGACCACATCTGACCAAGTATTAAACCTTTTAAAAAAAAAAAAAAACATGGAATTCATACAAACTTGTGTTGTCATTCTTGTATTTTGGGTTTATGTGTCTCCCAGGTTCTAGTAGTGCCAAGTGTAATTGTCCTTAGTAAATAGCCTCAAAACTCAGAGCGAAAAACACGGTTTTTGCATCTTCAGAACTGCTCTTGAGCATAGAAAGAACAAGGCACACCTTTTTTATACTTCCCAAATGTTTTTATTGTTTGCACCGCATTTTTTTTTTGGTTTTTAGAAATGCTATTTTTTTTTTTTATGTGCGGCTTTTTTTGCAGAAACATGCATGGGTCGTAAGCCATTTTTTAAGTCTGAAAAAGTAATAAAATAACACTGTGAAAAATACCAACTGGAGATGGGGTGATGGTACCCCTGATCCATCCCAAATGTTAACAAACACACTTTCTTTTGGGGCTCAAATGGGTATCTTCAACAAGATCCCATGGCTAGGGTAAACATGTGCTATCTGCCATCATGGGGGATCAATGGTCGTGCTTTGGGGATGTAAACCCTTCCTCTCCCCTACTTGAGGAGGGAGGAAGAGGTTGCACCCCCAAAACAGGGACATAGATATCCTGTGACGGCAGATAGCACATGTTGAGTCTTCAGTGTGTGCATCTTCACATTTGGGATGTTGGAAATCCCTGAGATAATTTCAGACGCATAACAAAAAACACAAAAAGGGGGGGGGGTTCACACTATTCTCCCCAAAATATCTATCATGTTTTTATATTTTTGCTCAATCACAATCATTCTCTTTCTCATAATGTCCATTTCGCTACTGCATTCCATGATTTCCTGAATGATTATTTTGGCGCTGGCACTCGAGAATGGCGGATTTGGACTTCCTGACACACCCCCACGTTCAGTCCCTAAAACAAAAAAAAAGGTTTTACACTAGGCAGTCCTACATCTGTATTTACCTTGAAGTTGTGGTGACAGACACTGACCTGTTGTGCTGATAAGCTCCACCTCTCCTTCCTCCACCTCCCCTTCCTCCACCTCCGCTTCCTCCACCTCCGCTTCCTCCACCTCCGCTTCCTGAACCTGCTGATCTTGGTCTGCTTTGGGAGCTTCGGGGATTTTCTGTGGTGTTGGGTTCCTCGTCTCATGAGCATGGTGTCCTCCCACTCTCCTCTCCCCTATGGGAATTTACAACAAAAATGTATACTTTAGCACACAGACTTTTTTAAGGCCTGAAAAGGGATCCTCACTGTTTTGAAGTGGGGTACAATTGATATTTGGCCCTGAGTTCCAACATGAACATATGTGATCTTGCAAACTCAACAAAGCAACCTGTTATTTTTGAGGACATTCACAAATACACTTGGATAACCACCAAGGTATCCACTGGACCACCTGTGTGTGACACCGTTAATAAATTTGGTCATGTGGCCCAGAGTATAGTATCTTGCTGAAGAACAAAAAAGAGTACACAACTGCTGGAGTGTCATCTCCTTTACCCAGAATACAGTTTCTTCTTTCAGTCACATTCTAAATTTCCTTACAACACATCATCTAGCCAACAATGTGTAGATAAACATTGTTGAAGTAAAATGAGGCATGCCCACATGTAGTTTACGTGCATATGTGCCAAACATGTTTGGGGGAAGAGCAGCAAGTTATTGGTCAAAACATTGGGCAAATAAGTGGACTCTCCACTTAACCTAAAAGATGAGATTTCAAAATGTGAACCCAGTCAAGCCAAGCACATGGTGCAAAACATGGAAGAATACATATTACAATGTGAAAGAACACAGTAAAATATACTTACTTTTTTCTATGCTTTTTATAAGCTTCCTATACTGCTCCGGCTCCCTGATCTTCAGGTCTGACCACCTTTTACGGAGTTGTTCCTTGGATCTCCTGACCCCATGTTTTTTATAGAGAGTCTTCGCCACTTTATCCATAATTTGTGACTTCCGGAGATTAGGGGTGTCGTATGGGCCATGTTTGCCGTCGTAATCCTTCCTCCGCAGAATGTCCACCATCTCCGCCATCTCAGAAAAAGACATATTAGTCGCCTTGTATCTTTTTTTACAGGATCGGGACGTTTCCGCCTCCGGGCTTTCCTCGTCGGTAATTTCAAGTAAAGAAGCCACCTGTGTCTGAGACATGTCGCCGTCTCACACTGTGCGCCGATCGTTAAGGGGCGGGGAAATGCAGAAAAAGTCCGTCATGGGCGGGCGACGAGGGCGGAGTTACACGCATGCGCAGGGTATAAAAAGGGGAAAGAAGTTATTAGGGATGCGCGGAGTAAGGACGACCGGAAGTGAACCCACGAAGTGAACTAAGGTAAGAAGGGAACTCGGGCCTGCAGTGGCATATTAATGGGTCATGATTGTAAAGGGCAATATTGTGATAAGTTGAGGAGAATCAATTCTGATCCTTTTTTTTTTGTACTTGCTGATCCTAATAGATGCATAAACTAAGAGAGCCGGAGGTGATGCTTGTTTTTATTGAAAAGTATAAGGAACAGCGCAACCTTTGGGAGCTCAAACTCCCTGCGTATCACAAAAGTGATGTGCGACGGGCAACTATTACCAAATTAGCCGAG
Source organism: Rana muscosa (assembly GCA_029206835.1). Lineage (NCBI taxonomy): Eukaryota > Metazoa > Chordata > Amphibia > Anura > Ranidae > Rana > Rana muscosa. The sequence continues at coordinate 115,170,565 of CM055123.1, read as the reverse complement.
GATATGAAGCCATGGATCCCAGATGCAGACTACACTATGATCAATAATAAAATCAACAACCTGCGCAATTCTTATAAAAAAAAAATCAAGGAAGTGCGCCAGTCCAAGAGATCAGGAGCAGCAGCCGACAATGTAGTAAAGCCCAAGCTGTGGTACTACAGACATCTTCAATTCCTGGATGACCAGATCGAGGCCAGGGAATCTATTTCCAGCCTTCCCTCAACCCTTCCTTCCACCCTTCCCTCCAGCGTTCCTTCCACCCTTCCCTCCACCCCTGCAGAGGCGGAGGAGGAGCCTCCCGAGCTAGAAGAGCCAGATCTTCACATCTTCAGCCCGGTATAATATTTTTGATGCTAATTATTGTCCACTAAGTAATATGGAGTTGAACTGTTTGGCTTAGCCATAAATGATCCCACCCCCCCCCCCCCCTCCAAAATAAACCAGTAATGAGATCAAAATTGTGTGTGATTGATTCCTCAAATAATAGAAATCTACATTTTATTTTATAAACAGGATGAGGCAAGCCAGGAGGAAGAGGGTCAGGAGTGTGACAGGCAGGAGGAGGCAGGGCCCAGTGGGACTCAGCAGGTCCCCAGGCCTAGTGGCAGCACCGTCTCCCAAGTGGCTCCCCTCCATGTCAGACCGCCAAAACAACGGCGGATGACACAAGTGGAGGAGGAGTCACTAAAGATGATTCAGGAGGCTGCTGCCATTATGAGGGCCCCCCTCAACCCTACGGAGGGGTTTAGCACCTATCTGGCGGATAAGCTGCTCAGAATGGAGGCGGGACAACGGGCCCTCTGTGAGCATCTCATCTATATGGCCGTACACATGGGGGCGAGGGGGCTGCTGACTGAGGCCACCCATATCTCGCAGCAGCCCAATCCCTCTCCTCCTTCTCCTCCTGCCACATCACCACCCACAGTGGCCCAGCCTGCAAGGGTGCATAAACGGGGCGTGGAGAGAACGCTGCAGAGAGGCGTGGAAGGAAGGCTACAGGGAAGAGCAGGAGGTGATTCCCTGGCCTCGAGCTGCTCATCCAGAAATTGAAGGTTGATGGAGTACCACAGCTTGGAATGATGTATGTCTTTGGCTGCTGCTCCTGATTTAATGCTGTTGTTGATTTTATTATTGATCATAGTCAGGTCTGCATTTGGGATCTAATGACTTTATATTCTCTGCTAATTTGGGAATAGTTGCCCTTCGGTTTTTGATTTGTTTTTTCCAAAATAAAGGGAAATTTGATTTCAGCCAACCTACATGCCTGATGTGTTTTTTTTTTGAGAAGTAGCAATAAGATTGCATAAATACAATGTGTAATTAAGAACAAGGGACACCAACCTCCATGATTTTTCTAAAATTAAATATTATGTTGTTCTGAGAAATTGACACACCAAAAAATGCACAACAAATTTTAAGAGTCAAAAAACATAAAGGTGTAATTTGGGAGGTCGGCCTTGCAGAATTTTAATAATTATTCCTAAGATCACTAGAAAAAAGAAAGACATACATTTGTCAGAACTCAGGAGAAAGATCTGCTGCCAAAATGACATTTTAAAGACCGTTCGAAAGCAAAAAAACATGCGCTGCATTAAACGAAGCAATAACTTGCAGAATGACGAATGTGCTCTCTCCATTAGGAACGCTAGTTTTACAAGAACGAGCGCTCCCGTCTCCTAATTCAGTCTGAGCATGCGTGGGTTTTTAAACCGATGGACTTGCCCATAGACGATCGGAAATTCCCATCGGTTTTTTATCCATCGGAAAAATTTAAAACAAGTTCTATTTTTTCCATCCGATGGAAAAAAGACCGATGGGTACCATACACGATCGGTTGGTCTGATGAAAACCATCCATCGGACGGTTTTCATCAGTTAAACCGATCGTGTGTACGGGGCTTGAGAATTACAAAATCCTCCCCCCATGTAATGGAGAAGAGGGGTGGGTGTTTGTAGTGCTGTCCAAGGGTCACAACACTGCGTCTACATAGATACAGTTTGGTGAGTGGGAATTGTCACACTAGGACAGGGGGTTAATGTCAAGATCACCAGGTGCAGAAATAGAACAAAAAGCCTCAAAAAAATAAAATAATGCAGCAATAATGAGGACCTATAAGCTGCAATATGTTTCATGTTGGGTTTGGATATGCTTTAAGAACACCTATATGACTTGGATTGCACTGCTTAGATCAGACACATGGCTGGAGTAAATCACATGATGGTAGGGTGACCACATTTCCAAACTACCATTTAGTGACACCCTCCCTTCCCAAAAATCAGCTTGTGCTGTAACGAATCACAGCACAGTGATTGGACTCAACAGCCGGGATTTATGATTTCTCCAATCACAAGCAGGGGGTGGGATTGTGCTTCTCCAGGTATTCCCGGCCAGGACAAGTACTGTCAGTGAGAAAAGCGGTGATGTGGCAGCCTTTTTTGGGAGCATCAGATTGGCCCAGGGGGTGGCTGTGTCAGTTTCATTCCGGGACACTGTATTGTCCTGGAATTAATGTGTCCGGGACAGACCTGCAAAATGCGGGACTGTCCCGGGCAATCCGAGACACGTGGTCACCCTACATGACGGACATAAATGGTCATATTGTATATGATAAGCCTAGATTGTCAGATCTGCTTTGAAATTCAAATGTGATTTTCATTCAGTGGATGAAGATCTTGTTGTTAATTTATTCTCCAGTCGGGTCACCAAATGAGAAACCACTCCTATGCCCCGTACACACGTTCCGATTATCGGATGATAAAAATCGCTTTCGGAGCGATCGTTCGATAATCTGATCGTTAGTACACAGCTTTCGACAGCCGATCACGACAGTCCGTCCAACAAAATCCGAAGAGGCAAACACGAAAACTTTGCTCGCACGACAGCCCGTCGTACGATAATCGTGTAATCAGTACAGTATTCGTCAGATAAAAATCGATCGACAAACACCACGCATGATCAGAAACACGAAAATAAACCAGAAGGACACTGGGGTCACACGTTACGTTGCTACGCACACCGGAAGGTTTTTCCGGAATCGTACGACAAAAATCTAGCGCACATTTTTATTATTGGATTCGATATTTGCTAAATGCAACTACAGTCGGACGATCTGTCGTACGATAATCTGATTGTGTGTACGGGGCATTATTCTACATTGTTGTCAACCCTGAATGCTGACCCTAAACAAATGCTGGAGTGGAGTTTATACTCTCAAGCCTCGTACACACGGCCGAGATTCTCGTCGAAAAAAACATGTCGTTTTTTTCGACGAGATTCTTGGACAAGAAACTTGTCCCGGCCGAGTGTACACACGCTCCTTTCAAAGAACCCGCGGTTCTTTGAATGGAGCGAACGCGGTGACGTCATCGAATACGATGAGCATGCGCTCGTCACATTCGATGCCGTCGCCGCCATCTTGGTTCACCCTACCTATGCCTAGGAAGCTACTGTGCATGCGTCAAAGTCATTTCGAGCATGCGCGGGCTTCCCGGAGGACAGGTAAGTGTACACACACACCATTTTCTCGTTGAGAAACAGGCTGACGAGAATCTCGACGAGAAAATAGAGAGCAGGTTCTCTATTTTCTCGTCGAGATTCTTGTCGCTTTTCTTGACGAGAAACCATACACACGAACGAATTTCTCGGCAAGACATCTCTGCCAGCAAGTTTCTTGCTGGTTTTTGCAGAGAAACTCGTTCGTGTGTACGAGGCTTCAGACATTTTTATTCTGCTGATGACATTGTAATACATTTTTTGTGTGCAATCAAGCCTGAATTGCTGAAATCATCTTTGCATATTATTTGAAACATAAGAAAAATGGCATAAAATAAATGAGGTGCAAACTTGTGTGCACACTGTTTGCATACAAAAATATACACGGGATTCATAGTTACACCTAAAATGGCACAGAAAAACGAAATGAATTAGGAAGAAAGTACAATAAAAAGAAGCAATTTGTCTCTTGAAAGCTAGGACACAATTTTTTTTATCAATTGAGCAGTTTATTATGGACATACACTACTACTAGTGTGAAAGGAATGGGGAATTTACAATTCCAAGTTTAGCATCATTATTTACAATGTGGTGTATTAGCGCCTCCTTGTGATACATTTCAATGATGACAATGTACTGGTTGTAGGATTTTTTGATCTCTGCTTGGACCAGGAAAAGGGAAAAATAAACTGTAACCCCTCGTTCACACCGATGCGATTTGACAGTTCAAAATCACATAACAAGTCGCACCCTATTTTTGGCAATCGAAACGTTTAAATCGTTGCAACTCAAGTTGCAGCGACTTTTAAAAAAGGATCCTGTACTACTTTTCTGCAATTTCATTGTGACTTGCATTGACTTCTGTTAACCACTTGACCTCTGGAAGATTTACCCCCCTTGTTTTTACCTGGCCATGACCAGGCCATTTTGTTTGCGATACGGCACTGCGTTACTTTAACTGACACTGTCCCCAAATAAAATGTATGTCCTTTTTTCCCCACAAATAGAGTTTTCTTTTAGGCTGGGTTCACACATATGTGGTGCGAATTGCAGCTACGATTTTAAAGCGAAGATAAAAATGATTCATTCAGCGGTTCCTCTCCACTGTAGCTGCGGATCAGCTGACCTGGGAGAGGAGGGAGGTGTGGTGAGGAGGGGGAGAGCATTCCTGTTCACAACGGAACAGATCTGCGAATCAGATGCGTTCCCATTAAAGATTATGTGCCTGCAATTCGCACTGCACTGCCTAGAAAACGCACACGTATTTTGTGCAATGTGGAGTGAGGATGTGAAGCAGCCCCAGTGAGAAGAACATATTTTCAAATGTTCTGCGAATTGGATGTGGTGTGAGCTGCATCCAATTCGCATATGTGTGAACCCAGCCTCAGTTGTATTTGATCACCTCTGCGGTTTTTAGATTTTGCACTATGAAAAAAATATATATATTTTTTACTCTCTTCTATAAAACATATCAAATAAAATAAAATAAAATAATTTCTTCATCAATTTCTGCTACATATATTTGTTTAAAAAAAATCTCATTAAGCGTACATCGATTGTTTTGCACAAAAGTTATGGCATCTACAAACTATGGGATATTTATCTATTTAACTGCTTGCAGACCAGCGCACGACGATATATGTCGACATGGCACGGACAGGCAGAAGGACGTATATTTACGTCCCCTTTAAAATAACGGCATTGTGGACGGGCGCGCCTGCCGCGAGCTCCGTGACTCCGACCGCGGGTCCCTTCGACTCAATGTCCACGGGCATACCCGCGATCGTGTCACGGTGAGGAAGAAGGGGGAAATGCTTATTTAAACAAGCATTTCCCCAGTCTTCCTAGTGACAGGACAGTGTACGCAGCCTCATGTAATCGGAAGCTGTGATCACTGTCGTGTCACACATAGCCCACCCCCCCTACAGTAAGAATCACTCCCTAGGGCACACTTAACCCCTTCAGCGCCACCTAGTGGTTAACCCCTTCACTGCCAGTGTCATTTTCACAGTAATCCAGGGGTCTCAAACTGGCGGCCCTCCAGCTGTTGCGAAACTACAAGTCCCATCATGCCTCTGCCCATGGGAGTCCTGATTGTAACTGTCAGCCTTGCAATGCCTCATGGGAATTGTAGTTCTGCAACAGCTGGAGGGCGGCCAGGTTGAGACCCCTGCAGTAATCAGTGCATTTTTATAGCACTGATTGCTGTAAAAATGAAAATGGTCCCAAAAATGTGTCAAAAGTGTCCGATGTGTCCGCCATAATGTTGCAGTCACGATAAAAATCGCTAATCACCGCCATTAGTAGTAAAAAAAATATATTAATAAAAATGCCATAAAACTATCCCCTATTTTGTAGACGCTATAACTTATTGCGTTTTTGTTTACCAAAAATATGTAGAAGAATACGTATCGGCCTAAACTGAGGAAATTTTTTTTTTTATATATATTTTTGGGGGATATTTATTATAGCAAAAAGTAAAAAAATATAGAATTTTTTTCAAAATTGTCGCTTTATTTTTGTTTATAGCGCAAAAAATAAAAACCGCAAAGGTGATCAAATACCACCAAAAGAAAGCTCTATTTGTGGGAAAAAAAGGACGTCAATTTTGTTTGGGAGCCACTTTGCACGACCGAGCAATTGTCAGTTAAAGCGACACAGTGCCGAATCGCAAAAAGTGGCCTGGTCTTTGACCAGCAAAATGTTTCGGGGTTTAAGTGGTTAAAAAAAATGTTTTATCTAGTAATGGCAGCAATCAGCGACTTATAGCTGGGCTGCTATATTGCAGCAGGCAAATCGGACACCTAAATGACACTTTTGACACTTTTTGGGGTCCAGTGACACTAATACAGTGATCAGTGCTAAAAATATGCACTGTCACTGTACTGGCTGAAAAGGGGTTAACATCAGGGGCAATCAAAGGTGTGCCGAGCCTGTGATTTCTCACTGTAGGGGAGGTGCTTTTACTATGGGAAGGCATTGATCCATGCTACTGCTTTGCAGAAACACAGGATCAGTAACTTCCCTACTGACAGAACAGCAATCTGCCTTGTTTACATAGGCAGATCACCGTTCTGCCTGTATACTGTACAATCGGTGGGTGCTGGTGGACATTGAGTCTGTGGCACCTGCCACTGGGCTCTCGCTTTATGTGATCACAGCGGGAGCGGGTCACCAGCGGTGCGTGCGTGACCCAGACCTGGAAGTGTCAGATCACGTACCAGGTACGTGATCTGGCACTGAGAGGCCACCCTGCCACAGTATATCTGCGGTGGGTGGTCGGGAAGTGGTTAAATTAAGTCGCAAGCCACAATGAAAATGTCAACCCAATTCACACTGATCTGGGGCTTTGAAATTGTGCTGAAGTAGCGCAATTTCAAAGCCGCAATGATGTGAACCAGGGCTAAGGGCATTAAAAAAAAAAATCACTTACAGTACTCATCTGTGTTGGTACAAGTGCAGTTACAATCACCTTACACAGGATTATTTCAATTAAAAGTTGAATTTTTACATTTATACTCTTTCATGTCTCAATTAAGAAAGCAAACATTTCAGTTATTACACATATTATGCAAACATAAACTTTTCATATACTGAAACATATATCTGATAAAGCTGTAACTATTTTCAAAAAGTTCAAGGTTCTGTAGAGAGAATGTAAACCTTAAAGCGGAGGTTCTGCGGGGCATACTTTTTTTTTTTATATTCATTCTATGTAAAAACCTTAGCAAAGTAATTACTCACGTCCGCCGCTCTTTAAAACACCCCCCGTCCGTTTTGCGGTAAAAAAAGAGTTTATAAAACTCTTCCTGCTTTTTCCATTTTGCTTGTGGGCATCTTGAAGCCCACAAGCATATCCTTCCGGGTAGAGATGAATGCCTCTCTCCCGGCATTCAGCGCTGGATCTCGCGCATGCGCAGTGTTGACGGCGAGCAGCGCCGTCAACACTTCCTGGTTTCCATGACAACGTGCCTAAACATTTAAAGTACACGCCCACTAGTGATGAAAGCCAAAGAAAAAGAAACAGCAGGAACGTCTCACAACACTCTATAGACACAGCTTGGCATGTAATGTTTATTTCTCCCTCTCTGCCAAATTAATTATAACAATTTTTTTTTTAATAAAGAGCATATACATAGATATATCTAAAATATTCTTCCAAAAAATTATTTAATTTTTGGTGTATTTGTGTATATATTGTGAGGGGGTTAACTCGGTAGCGGGTGTGTGTGACCCCCTGGTTGGGCTCCCCACACAGAAACAGGGCCAGCAGACGGAGGTTGTGGTTTTCAAAATCAAAAGGTGCGGTTTATTTCTCTATGTACAGTGACAAAAACACAGCAAAGCCAAAAAGAAACAAACAAAATAAATCCTGGTCAGTTTGACCTCTGACTAAACATGCAGGTTTCCTAAACTAACAACTGGGATCAGCCTGGTGCTGTCCTAGTCCCTAAGTCCCTGGTTTAGTAAAAGTCCAAACAAATAGCCACACAGGCTTTGCCTCACCGCACAGGGGTTCACTCTCCCTAGACAGTCCACACAGGTCTGGTTCCAGGCATGAGCTAACATCTAATGAAGCTGGGAGTTCTTATAGAGGCCTAAATGAGCTGACAAGCTTCAGCTGGTCTCATCAACTCCCTGTCTCACGACGCCCAGCACTCTCCCTAGAGGTATGAGTCATTCATGAGCCCACTAGACTCAGCTGGGCTTCATCAACTCCCTAGTTGTATAAGTCGGCATAAAGCCTGAATCTGGGAGAAATATATCTACCCCCCTGGATGCAACCAGGTGACTTTACCTTCCTGCTGTCACATACCCCCCCCTCTTGTTTTAACCTCGGGGTTGGAACACCAGCAATCAGGCATTCATGTACTCGAGACAAAGCATTAGGGATGAGCTTCGTGTTCGAGACGAACATACGTTCGACTCGAACATCGGCTGTTCGATCGTTCGACGAAGATCGAACGATTTGGGCCGTTCGCGCCAAATTCGAGTGACGCGAACGGCCCACAATGCACTACGCCATCGCAGTGTCATCCAGGCGCTGTGATTGGCCAAGCATGCACTGTGACCCCGCATGCTTGGCCAATCACAGCGCCGGCAGCGAGGAGAGCAATGATTGGCCACAGGCAGGATGCCTGTGGCCAATTATTGCTGAGGGTGTTTAGTACACGCCCCACACTATAAAAGGCCGCCAGCACGGCGGCCTAGTGTAGTGTGTTCCGGAGCAGGGAAAGAGAAGCATAGGCAGGGACAGTGACTGTTATTTCTTTCTTGCTTAACCTGGATTCCTTTAGTTTAGGGAAAGAGAAGGATAGGTAGGGAGAGTGTCAGTGTGTTTTGTGCTTGTGCTATAGTGTGCTTAAAAAAAACATTTATTCTAGGGACAGAAAACTGTAGGTAGGGACAGTGTCAGTTTCTTTCACTCTGCAAGTCCTTGTTTCCAGGGACCTGGAAGGACAGTGAGTGAATTGTCCTTGTGCTATATTGTGCTTAAAAAAACATTTATTCTAGGGACAGAAAACTGTAGGTAGGGAGAGTGTCAGTTTCTTTCACTCTGCAAGTCCTTGTTTCCAGGGACCTGGAAGGACAGTGAGTGAATTGTCCTTGTGCTATATTGTGCTTAAAAAAAACATTTATTCTAGGGACAGAAAACTGTAGGTAGGGAGAGTGTCAGTTTATTTCACTCTGCAAGTCCTTGTTTCCAGGGACCTGGAAGGACAGTGACTGAATTGTCCTTGTGCTATATTGTGATTAAAAAAAACATTTATTCTAGGGACAGAAAACTGTAGGTAGGGAGAGTGTCAGTTTATTTCACTCTGCAAGTCCTTGTTTCCAGGGACCTGGAAGGACAGTGACTGAATTGTCCTTGTGCTATATTGTGATTAAAAAAAACATTTATTCTAGGGACAGAAAACTGTAGGTAGGGAGAGTGTCAGTTTATTTCACTCTGCAAGTCCTTGTTTCCAGGGACCTGGAAGGACAGTGACTGAATTGTCCTTGTGCTATATTGTGATTAAAAAAAACATTTATTCTAGGGACAGAAAACTGTAGGTAGGGAGAGTGTCAGTTTATTTCACTCTGCAAGTCCTTGTTTCCAGGGACCTGGAAGGACAGTGACTGAATTGTCCTTGTGCTATATTGTGATTAAAAAAAACATTTATTCTAGGGACAGAAAACTGTAGGTAGGGAGAGTGTCAGTTTATTTCACTCTGCAAGTCCTTGTTTCCAGGGACCTGGAAGGACAGTGACTGAATTGTCCTTGTGCTATATTGTGATTAAAAAAAACATTTATTCTAGGGACAGAAAACTGTAGGTAGGGAGAGTGTCAGTTTATTTCACTCTGCAAGTCCTTGTTTCCAGGGACCTGGAAGGACAGTGACTGAATTGTCCTTGTGCTATATTGTGATTAAAAAAAACATTTATTCTAGGGACAGAAAACTGTAGGTAGGGAGAGTGTCAGTTTATTTCACTCTGCAAGTCCTTGTTTCCAGGGACCTGGAAGGACAGTGACTGAATTGTCCTTGTGCTATATTGTGATTAAAAAAAACATTTATTCTAGGGACAGAAAACTGTAGGTAGGGAGAGTGTCAGTTTATTTCACTCTGCAAGTCCTTGTTTCCAGGGACCTGGAAGGACAGTGACTGAATTGTCCTTGTGCTATATTGTGATTAAAAAAAACATTTATTCTAGGGACAGAAAACTGTAGGTAGGGAGAGTGTCAGTTTATTTCACTCTGCAAGTCCTTGTTTCCAGGGACCTGGAAGGACAGTGAGTGAATTGTCCTTGTGTTATATTGTGATTAAAAAAAACATTTTTTCTAGGGACAGAAAACTGTAGGTAGGGAGAGTGTTTTTTTTCTTTCACTCTGCAAGTCCTTGTTTCCAGGGACCTGTAAGGACAGTGAGTGAATTGTCCTTGTGCTATATTGTGCTTAAAAAAAACATTTATTCTAGGGACAGAAAACTGTAGGTAGGGAGAGTGTCAGTTTATTTCACTCTGCAAGTCCTTGTTTCCAGGGACCTGGAAGGACAGTGACTGAATTGTCCTTGTGCTATATTGTGATTAAAAAAAACATTTATTCTAGGGACAGAAAACTGTAGGTAGGGAGAGTGTCAGTTTATTTCACTCTGCAAGTCCTTCTTTCCAGGGACCTGGAAGGACAGTGACTGAATTGTCCTTGTGCTATATTGTGATTAAAAAAAACATTTATTCTAGGGACAGAAAACTGTAGGTAGGGAGAGTGTCAGTTTATTTCACTCTGCAAGTCCTTCTTTCCAGGGACCTGGAAGGACAGTGACTGAATTGTCCTTGTGCTATATTGTGATTAAAAAAAACATTTATTCTAGGGACAGAAAACTGTAGGTAGGGAGAGTGTCAGTTTATTTCACTCTGCAAGTCCTTGTTTCCAGGGACCTGGAAGGACAGTGAGTGAATTGTCCTTGTGTTATATTGTGATTAAAAAAAACATTTTTTCTAGGGACAGAAAACTGTAGGTAGGGAGAGTGTTTTTTTTCTTTCACTCTGCAAGTCCTTGTTTCCAGGGACCTGTAAGGACAGTGAGTGAATTGTCCTTGTGCTATATTGTGCTTAAAAAAAACATTTATTCTAGGGACAGAAAACTGTAGGTAGGGAGAGTGTCAGTTTATTTCACTCTGCAAGTCCTTGTTTCCAGGGACCTGGAAGGACAGTGACTGAATTGTCCTTGTGCTATATTGTGATTAAAAAAAACATTTATTCTAGGGACAGAAAACTGTAGGTAGGGAGAGTGTCAGTTTATTTCACTCTGCAAGTCCTTCTTTCCAGGGACCTGGAAGGACAGTGACTGAATTGTCCTTGTGCTATATTGTGATTAAAAAAAACATTTATTCTAGGGACAGAAAACTGTAGGTAGGGAGAGTGTCAGTTTATTTCACTCTGCAAGTCCTTGTTTCCAGGGACCTGGAAGGACAGTGACTGAATTGTCCTTGTGCTATATTGTGATTAAAAAAAACATTTATTCTAGGGACAGAAAACTGTAGGTAGGGAGAGTGTCAGTTTATTTCACTCTGCAAGTCCTTGTTTCCAGGGACCTGGAAGGACAGTGACTGAATTGTCCTTGTGCTATATTGTGATTAAAAAAAACATTTATTCTAGGGACAGAAAACTGTAGGTAGGGAGAGTGTCAGTTTATTTCACTCTGCAAGTCCTTGTTTCCAGGGACCTGGAAGGACAGTGACTGAATTGTCCTTGTGCTATATTGTGATTTAAAAAAACATTTATTCTAGGGACAGAAAACTGTAGGTAGGGAGAGTGTCAGTTTATTTCACTCTGCAAGTCCTTGTTTCCAGGGACCTGGAAGGACAGTGACTGAATTGTCCTTGTGCTATATTGTGATTAAAAAAAACATTTATTCTAGGGACAGAAAACTGTAGGTAGGGAGAGTGTCAGTTTATTTCACTCTGCAAGTCCTTGTTTCCAGGGACCTGGAAGGACAGTGACTGAATTGTCCTTGTGCTATATTGTGATTAAAAAAAACATTTATTCTAGGGACAGAAAACTGTAGGTAGGGAGAGTGTCAGTTTATTTCACTCTGCAAGTCCTTGTTTCCAGGGACCTGGAAGGACAGTGACTGAATTGTCCTTGTGCTATATTGTGATTAAAAAAAACATTTATTCTAGGGACAGAAAACTGTAGGTAGGGAGAGTGTCAGTTTATTTCACTCTGCAAGTCCTTGTTTCCAGGGACCTGGAAGGACAGTGAGTGAATTGTCCTTGTGTTATATTGTGATTAAAAAAAACATTTTTTCTAGGGACAGAAAACTGTAGGTAGGGAGAGTGTTTTTTTTCTTTCACTCTGCAAGTCCTTGTTTCCAGGGACCTGTAAGGACAGTGAGTGAATTGTCCTTGTGCTATATTGTGCTTAAAAAAAACATTTATTCTAGGGACAGAAAACTGTAGGTAGGGAGAGTGTCAGTTTATTTCACTCTGCAAGTCCTTGTTTCCAGGGACCTGGAAGGACAGTGACTGAATTGTCCTTGTGCTATATTGTGATTAAAAAAAACATTTATTCTAGGGACAGAAAACTGTAGGTAGGGAGAGTGTCAGTTTATTTCACTCTGCAAGTCCTTCTTTCCAGGGACCTGGAAGGACAGTGACTGAATTGTCCTTGTGCTATATTGTGATTAAAAAAAACATTTATTCTAGGGACAGAAAACTGTAGGTAGGGAGAGTGTCAGTTTATTTCACTCTGCAAGTCCTTGTTTCCAGGGACCTGGAAGGACAGTGACTGAATTGTCCTTGTGCTATATTGTGATTAAAAAAAACATTTATTCTAGGGACAGAAAACTGTAGGTAGGGAGAGTGTCAGTTTATTTCACTCTGCAAGTCCTTGTTTCCAGGGACCTGGAAGGACAGTGACTGAATTGTCCTTGTGCTATATTGTGATTAAAAAAAACATTTATTCTAGGGACAGAAAACTGTAGGTAGGGAGAGTGTCAGTTTATTTCACTCTGCAAGTCCTTGTTTCCAGGGACCTGGAAGGACAGTGACTGAATTGTCCTTGTGCTATATTGTGATTAAAAAAAACATTTATTCTAGGGACAGAAAACTGTAGGTAGGGAGAGTGTCAGTTTATTTCACTCTGCAAGTCCTTGTTTCCAGGGACCTGGAAGGACAGTGACTGAATTGTCCTTGTGCTATATTGTGATTAAAAAAAACATTTATTCTAGGGACAGAAAACTGTAGGTAGGGAGAGTGTCAGTTTATTTCACTCTGCAAGTCCTTGTTTCCAGGGACCTGGAAGGACAGTGACTGAATTGTCCTTGTGCTATATTGTGATTAAAAAAAACATTTATTCTAGGGACAGAAAACTGTAGGTAGGGAGAGTGTCAGTTTATTTCACTCTGCAAGTCCTTGTTTCCAGGGACCTGGAAGGACAGTGACTGAATTGTCCTTGTGCTATATTGTGATTAAAAAAAACATTTATTCTAGGGACAGAAAACTGTAGGTAGGGAGAGTGTCAGTTTATTTCACTCTGCAAGTCCTTGTTTCCAGGGACCTGGAAGGACAGTGACTGAATTGTCCTTGTGCTATATTGTGATTAAAAAAAACATTTATTCTAGGGACAGAAAACTGTAGGTAGGGAGAGTGTCAGTTTATTTCACTCTGCAAGTCCTTGTTTCCAGGGACCTGGAAGGACAGTGACTGAATTGTCCTTGTGCTATATTGTGATTAAAAAAAACATTTATTCTAGGGACAGAAAACTGTAGGTAGGGAGAGTGTCAGTTTATTTCACTCTGCAAGTCCTTGTTTCCAGGGACCTGGAAGGACAGTGACTGAATTGTCCTTGTGCTATATTGTGATTAAAAAAAACATTTATTCTAGGGACAGAAAACTGTAGGTAGGGAGAGTGTCAGTTTATTTCACTCTGCAAGTCCTTGTTTCCAGGGACCTGGAAGGACAGTGAGTGAATTGTCCTTGTGTTATATTGTGATTAAAAAAAACATTTTTTCTAGGGACAGAAAACTGTAGGTAGGGAGAGTGTTTTTTTTCTTTCACTCTGCAAGTCCTTGTTTCCAGGGACCTGTAAGGACAGTGAGTGAATTGTCCTTGTGCTATATTGTGCTTAAAAAAAACATTTATTCTAGGGACAGAAAACTGTAGGTAGGGAGAGTGTCAGTTTATTTCACTCTGCAAGTCCTTGTTTCCAGGGACCTGGAAGGACAGTGACTGAATTGTCCTTGTGCTATATTGTGATTAAAAAAAACATTTATTCTAGGGACAGAAAACTGTAGGTAGGGAGAGTGTCAGTTTATTTCACTCTGCAAGTCCTTCTTTCCAGGGACCTGGAAGGACAGTGACTGAATTGTCCTTGTGCTATATTGTGATTAAAAAAAACATTTATTCTAGGGACAGAAAACTGTAGGTAGGGAGAGTGTCAGTTTATTTCACTCTGCAAGTCCTTGTTTCCAGGGACCTGGAAGGACAGTGACTGAATTGTCCTTGTGCTATATTGTGATTAAAAAAAACATTTATTCTAGGGACAGAAAACTGTAGGTAGGGAGAGTGTCAGTTTATTTCACTCTGCAAGTCCTTGTTTCCAGGGACCTGGAAGGACAGTGACTGAATTGTCCTTGTGCTATATTGTGATTAAAAAAAACATTTATTCTAGGGACAGAAAACTGTAGGTAGGGAGAGTGTCAGTTTATTTCACTCTGCAAGTCCTTGTTTCCAGGGACCTGGAAGGACAGTGACTGAATTGTCCTTGTGCTATATTGTGATTAAAAAAAACATTTATTCTAGGGACAGAAAACTGTAGGTAGGGAGAGTGTCAGTTTATTTCACTCTGCAAGTCCTTGTTTCCAGGGACCTGGAAGGACAGTGAGTGAATTGTCCTTGTGTTATATTGTGATTAAAAAAAACATTTTTTCTAGGGACAGAAAACTGTAGGTAGGGAGAGTGTTTTTTTTCTTTCACTCTGCAAGTCCTTGTTTCCAGGGACCTGGAAGGACAGTGAGTGAATTGTCCTTGTGTTATATTGTGATTAAAAAAAACATTTTTTCTAGGGACAGAAAACTGTAGGTAGGGAGAGTGTTTTTTTTCTTTCACTCTGCAAGTCCTTGTTTCCAGGGACATGTAAGGACAGTGAGTGAATTGTCCTTGTGCTATATTGTGCTTAAAAAAAACATTTATTCTAGGGACAGAAAACTGTAGGTAGGGAGAGTGTCAGTTTATTTCACTCTGCAAGTCCTTGTTTCCAGGGACCTGGAAGGACAGTGAGTGAATTGTCCTTGTGTTATATTGTGATTAAAAAAAACATTTTTTCTAGGGACAGAAAACTGTAGGTAGGGAGAGTGTTTTTTTTCTTTCACTCTGCAAGTCCTTGTTTCCAGGGACCTGTAAGGACAGTGAGTGAATTGTCCTTGTGCTATATTGTGCTTAAAAAAACATTTATTCTAGGGACAGAAAACTGTAGGTAGGGAGAGTGTCAGTTTATTTCACTCTGCAAGTCCTTGTTTCCAGGGACCTGGAAGGACAGTGACTGAATTGTCCTTGTGCTATATTGTGATTAAAAAAAACATTTATTCTAGGGACAGAAAACTGTAGGTAGGGAGAGTGTCAGTTTATTTCACTCTGCAAGTCCTTGTTTCAAGGGACAGAGAAGGACACCTGAAGGTAGCCCTTATTGCTTTTTTCCCATCTCCCTGCAGGCCATCTATTAGAATGTCTGGAAGGCAAACAAGGAGAGGCAGACAGTCAGGAGGCAATAAAAGAGGGCAAGCAGGCTCTGTGTCTGGGGGCAACAGTGCTGGTCGTGGACGCGGTGCATTGTCATCAGCACATGGCCATGGGACACGCTTGTCCTTCTTTTCGGCAGCTGGACATGTTGAGCCACATCATGCCGAAGACTTGGTAGAGTGGATGACCAAGCCCTCCTCCTCCTCCTCATCCTCTCTCACCCAGGCTCAGGGTACTGGAAAAGCAGCTGCCAAAGCGTCGTCTTCCCTGGTATCAATGTCAGACAAATCATCAGTCACTCCTTCCCTAGACCCACCATGTCCTCCTCCTGAGGAGTCCCCCGAACTGTTTCAGCACAGTGTTGGGTACATGCTCCAGGAGGATGCCCAGCGTTTCGAAGGGTCTGATGATGAAACCCAGCTAGAGGAAGGCAGTAGCGTGAGAGCAGACAGAGGGGATGCTCAAGAAGGACACCAATCTGGCAGTCATGTTCCAGCAGCTGCAGCATACTGCCAGATTGGCTCCAGTGATGAGGAGGGAGGGGATGATGAGGTCACTGACTCCACGTGGGTGCCTAATAGGAGAGAGGAGGAGGAGGAGGATGAGGAGGAGGCACATCTCCAACGAGGCAGGATGCCCTTTGGTGGCCAGCGTAAGGGCAGTACACCGACGGAATCACACCGCAGAGCTCCGCCTGTGCAGGGCGCTGCCTCTGCCCGTCATTCAAAAAGTTCTTTGGTGTGGGCCTTTTTTGAGGCTAGTGCATCAGATCGCACAGCTGCTGTTTGCAACATATGTCTCAAGCGTATATCGCGTGGCCAAAACATCAGCCGCTTGGGTACCACATGCCTGACCAGACATATGTTGACCTGCCATGCAGCTCGTTGGCAAGCCTACCTCAAAGACCCACACCAAAGAACAAAGCGGACCTCTCCTTGCACCGCATCAGCTGGGATCTCCAACCCCACTATAACTTCAGTCCTCTCTGAAACATGCACTGAGAGGAATGAAGGTGTAGAATTAGGTGTGTCACAGCCAAGTACTTGCGCCCACTCTGCTAGCAGTACACCGACGTCCGATTCTAGCAGGCAAATTTCCCTGCCCCAGCTGCTGGACCGTCGAAAGAAGTTCACTCCCAGCCATCCACATGCCCAGCGGTTGAATGCTAGCTTGGCTAAATTGCTAGCGCTTCAACTGCTGCCTTTTCAGTTGGTAGACTCGGCCCCCTTCCGTGAGTTTGTGCAATGTGCAGTTCCTCAGTGGCAGGTTCCCAAACGCCACTTTTTCTCACGGAAGGCTATTCCGGCTCTCTACCGGCATGTGGAAGGCAATGTCTTGGCCTCGCTGGACAGGGCGGTCAGCGGTAAGGTGCATATTACCGCTGACTCATGGTCCAGCAGGCATGGACAGGGACGTTACCTTTCTTTCACGGCCCATTGGGTCACTCTTTTGGCAGCTGGGAAGGATTCAGGACAAGGTGCAGTAGTGTTGGAGGTTGTCCCACCGCCACGCCTCCAAAATGCTACTACTGGTTGTGACACACCTCTCTCCTCCACCCCCTCCTCTTCTTCTTCCTCCATGGCCTCTTCCTGTGGTTTGTCCTATGAACCAGCGGTGCTCCGTAGCCGTTCACGGGGCTACGCAAGTACGCAGGCAAAAAGATGCCATGCCGTGCTTGCGCTGGTGTGTTTGGGGGACAGAAGCCACACTGGGGCAGAGGTCCTGTCTGCTCTGCAGGGCCAGGCCGAGAGGTGGTTGACGCCACGCCAGCTTAAGCCAGGAATGGTGGTTTGCGACAATGGCACCAACCTCCTCTCCGCCCTCCGACAGGGACAACTGACCCATGTGCCCTGTGTGGCTCACGTCCTTAACCTGGTGGTGCAGCGCTTCTTGGGCAGGTACCCGGGCTTACAGGATGTCCTGAGGCAGGCCAGGAAAGTCTGTGTGCATTTCCGCAGATCTTATAATGCCAGTGCTCGCCTGGCTGAGCTGCAAAAGGAGTTGAACCTGCCCAAGAACCGCCTTATATGTGACATGCCCACCAGGTGGAACTCAACGTTGGCCATGCTGCAGCGGCTGCACACGCAGCAGAGGGCCATCAATGAGTACCTGTGCGACTACGGCACCAGGACAGGGTCAGGGGAGCTTGGTTTTTTTTCTCCACGCCAGTGGGGCATGATCAGGGATGCATGCACTGTCCTGGCACCATTTGAGGAGGCCACGAGGATGGTGAGCAGTGACAGTGCATGCATCAGTGACACTGTACCTCTTGTCCACCTGTTGGAGCACACGCTGCGTGGAATAATGGACAGGGCACTTGAGGCAGAACAGAGGCAGGAAGAGGAGGACTTCCTTGCCTCTCAAGGCCCCCTTTACCCAGACAGTGTTCCTTCTGTCCCACCCATCGCACAGGAAGAGGAGGAGGAGGAGGAGGAGGAGGAGGAGGAGGAGGATTGTGTCAGCATGGAGGTGGAGGCTGGCACTCAGCATCATCAGCAGCAGTCTTTTAGGGATGATTTACAGTCCCAAGAAACCAGTGGACTTGTACGTGGCTGGGAGGAGGTGGCTGCGGATCATGTCGTCCTTAGTGACCCAGAGGACTCCGGAGCGAATGCCTCAGCAAACCTACGCTGCATGGCCTCCCTGATCCTGCAAAGTCTGCGGAAGGATCCTCGTATTCTTCGGATCAAGGAGAGGGACCATTACTGGCTGGCCACTCTCCTTGATCCACGGTACAAGGGTAAGGTTGCGGACCTTATGTTACCGTCGCAGAGGGAGCAGAGGATGAGACAACTCCGGGAGGCCTTGCAGAAAGGTCTGTGCAACGCGTTCCCAGAGACTGGGAGGTTGCAAACTCCTGGTCCTGGACAACGAGTTGCTGAGGCTTCGGCCAGTCAAAGAAGGAGCGGTGGGGAAGGTGGCCGTCTGACCGATGCGTTCAGACAATTCTTTAGTCCGCAGCCCCAAAGTATGATCGGTTCCAGCAACCATCGCCAGCGTCTGATAAACATGGTGCAGGAATATCTAGGGGCAAGGTCAGACTTGGACACCTTCCCCACCGAAAATCCTCTGGCTTACTGGGTCTTGAGGATGGATCACTGGCCAGAGCTTGCACAGTATGCAATTGAGCTACTGGCCTGTCCTGCATCCAGCG
Organism: Rana muscosa; assembly: GCA_029206835.1. Lineage (NCBI taxonomy): Eukaryota > Metazoa > Chordata > Amphibia > Anura > Ranidae > Rana > Rana muscosa. Next base: position 115,151,701 of record CM055123.1, on the reverse strand, counting down.
TTCTTTCGGAACGCACATTCAGTGCTGCTGGAGGATTTGTCACGGATCACAGGGTGCGCCTGTCCACCGACTCGGTTGATCGACTGACTTTCATCAAGATGAACCAGTCTTGGATCACCACCAGCTACCACACACCTGATGCTGATATAACAGACTAATTGATTTTAACATGTCACATCCCTTCAAGACTGATGCTGATGCTGAGTGCCTGTGCTGTTATGTTGACTGGCTATCCTCCTCCTCCGAGTCCTCAATGATACGATTGATGATGATAGCTTGTAAGATCATTTTTGTTTATGGGTGCCGCCACCAGTGCCTAACGCCCAATTTTTCAGCCCCTGTTTAACAGGGGCGTGTAATTACAATTTTTGAAGCAATACTTTGCAACAGGGCTCATTGCTGTGCTCCAAGTACAGTATCTGTGAGGAGTTGCAGTGTTGTGCCACCAGTGCCTAACGCCCAATTTTTCAGCCCCTGTTTAACAGGGGCGTGTAATTACAATTTTTGAAGCAATACTTTGCAACAGGGCTCATTGCTGTGCTCCAAGTACAGTATCTGTGAGGAGTTGCAGTGTTGTGCCACCAGTGCCTAAGGCCCAATTTTTCAGCCCCTGTTTAACAGGGGCGTGTCATTACAATTTTTGAAGCAATACTTTGCAACAGGGCTCATTGGTGTGCTCCAAGTACAGTATCTGTGAGGAGTTGCAGTGTTGTGCCACCAGTGCCTAAGGCCCAATTTTTCAGCCCCTGTTTAACAGGGGCGTGTCATTACAATTTTTGAAGCAATACTTTGCAACAGGGCTCATTGCTGTGCTCCAAGTACAGTTGCTGTGAGGGGTTGCAGTGTTGTGCCACCAGTGCCTAAGGCCCAATTTTTCAGCCCCTGTTCAACAGGGGCATGTAATTACAATTCTTGATCTAATAATTCACAGCAGGGCCCATTGCTGCACCCACCAAGAGTAACTGTCAGGGCTTACAGTGTTGTGGCACCAGCACCACCATCAAAGGCCCAATTTTTACTACCACTGTTCAACAATTATATGTAATTAAAATTCCTGATATAATAGTTGACAGCAGGGCGTTCCAGCACCAACCAAGAGTAACTGTGAGTGCTTACAGTGTTGTGCCAACACCAACAACTAAGGGGCCTATTTCTGCAGAGTATATACGGCAGGTCCCTACTTTCAAACATCCAACTTACAAACGACTCCTACTTGCAAACGCAAGAAGACAACAGGAAGTGAGAGGAAATCTACCACTAGGAAGGAAAATTCTCTCCTGTAAGAATAAATATGGGAGAAAGGTGTCTCCTCTGTACTGATGCTTTATCAGCAATCCTTGTTTCAAGAAAAACACCACATTTCAAAAACAGTTGTCATTGGGACGGAAAGTGAGGTGAAATGTTCTGAACAGGGGCACAGACAGCAAAACAAATGTTACAGGGGTGATAACCCTTACCTATGTTTTCCAAAAAGTTTAAAAATAGATTTTTGGGCTGGAGCTACACTTCAACAATGTACCTGTTCAAAATTACAAACAGACTCTACATAAGAACAAACCTACAGTCCCTGTCTTGTATGCACCGCCTGTATAGGGCTGTTCAGAGTATATAGGGCCTTTTTTATTTTATGTGCGGGGTTCCCCTTAATATCCATACAAGACCCAAAGGGGCTGGTAATGGGCTGGGGTAGGGGGGGGGTCATGGGGTAGCTATGCCATTTTTCTTAAAGAATTTCATCCATATTACCGGGACCAGACATTACATTAAAGCCGCAAGCAGTTTTAAATGGCTTTTTTTTCCTTTAGAAGTGTCATTTTGTGCAGGGACAGTTCTAAACACGGGAAACACGTGGCACTTCACAGGCATACTTTAGACACCCCCCAGGTACGATATTTAAAGGAATATTTGACTTTTTTTTTTTCACTTTATGCATCATTAAAATGACTGCTCCCGAAAAACGACCGTTTTTAAAACTTCTTTTTGCATTGATACATGTCCCCTGGTGCAGAACCCGGGTTCCCAAACCCTTTTTAGGACAATAACATGCATAATAGTTGTTATAATTAGCACTTTAGAATTCGAACGTTCGCATCCATTGTATTTAATAGGGTTCTAATGTTCGTTCGAACTTTCGGTCCGTTCGCGGGTTCTGGTGCGAACCGAACCCGGGGGTGTTCGGCTCATCACTACAAAGCATCCACATTCCCCATTTGAACGCCAGGGCGATGCTTTACTGTGAAGTTGAATTCCTGTAGGGCCAGGAACCACCTATTCACTCTTCTATTTGTCTCCTTGTTTTGAGCCATCCACTTTAACGGAGCGTGATCCGTAACCATGTCAAAGTGCCTACCTAGCAGATAGTACCGAAGGGAATCTAGAGCCCACTTCACCGCTAAACACTCCTTTTCAACCGTGGCGTAATTTACCTCATGGGACTTCAACTTCCTGCTGAGGTAAATGACTGGGTGCTCTTCCCCGTTCCAGACCTGGGACAATACTGCTCCTAACCCCACATCTGACGCATCACTTTGTACGACAAAGTCTTTAGAGAAGTCGGGTGAGTACAACACTGGCTGGCTACATAAGGCTTGTTTCAAGAATTGGAATGCTGCCTCAGCCTCGGGGGTCCATTTAATCATGACCAACCCTTTCCCTTTCGTCAGGTTGGTTAGGGGCACAGCCTTAGAAGCAAAGTGGGGAATGAAGCGCCGATAATAACCCGCGATTCCCAGAAAGGCTCGTACCTGCTTCTTGCTGTTGGGACGTGGCCAACTCTGGATGGCCTCGACTTTGTTGAGTTGGGGTTTTATTACTCCCCTGCCAATGGTGTACCCAAGATATTTGGCCTCCTCCTGCCCAATGGTACACTTCTTGGGGTTAGCCGTAAACCCCGCTTCCCGGATAGAGTCTAGGACTGCTTGCACTTTTGGCAGATGTGAGGCCCAATCTGTGCTATGGACAATTACGTCATCCAGGTAAGCCGCAGCATACTTCCGATGGGGCCTCAGTATCTGGTCCATTTTCCGCTGGAATGTGGCCGGCGCATTCTGTAACCCGAACGGCATTCTCTTATATTGGAACGCCCCGTCTGGGGTTACAAATGCGGTTTTCTCTTTGGCCGACTTGGCCAGGGGAATTTGCCAATACCCTTTTGTGAGGTCAAGAGTCGTCATGTATCGGGCTGTTCCCAGCCGGTCGATCAACTCATCTATACGTGGCATGGGGTAGGTGTCAAATTTTGTAACTTTGTTCAACTGACGAAAATCGTTACAAAATCGCCAGCTCCCATCCGGTTTAGGCACCAACACAATGGGACTAGACCAATCACTTTGGGACTCCTCTATCACCCCTAAGTTCAGCATTTTCTGTACTTCCTCCCGTATTGCCTCCCGTCGGGCCTCTGGGATCCGATAGGGTTTTAACTTCACCCTTTCACCGGGCGGGGTAATAATATCATGCTCTACCCCAGATGTTTGTCCCGGCAGCTCAGAGAACACCTCCTTGTTGCGAAGCACAAACTCCTTAACCTCCTGTTGTTGGGGTTGTGACAAGGTGGCTGCTATTCCAACCTCCGGAATCACGCAACCAGTTTGAGCTGGTGACCAAGTTTCTGCGACTAGGGACTCTCTATCCCTCCAGGCTTTCAACAGATTAACGTGATATATCTGTTCGGGCTTTCGCCTTCCTGGTTGTCTGACCTTGTAATTCACTTCGCTCACTTTTTCCATTATCTCGTAGGGGCCTTGCCATTTGGCAAGGAATTTACTTTCAACCGTAGGGACAAGTACCAATATCCTATCCCCCGGGGAAAAGGTACGGGTCTTTGCTCCACGGTTGTACACTCTCTGCTGTGCCAACTGCGCTTGGGCCAAATGTTCCTTCACGATGGGCATTACCTGTGCAATTCGATCTTGCATCAGGGCGACATGCTCAATCACACTCCTGTGGGGAGAACTCTCACTTTCCCAAGTTTCCTTGGCAATATCCAACAGCCCTCTTGGGTGTCTCCCATACAGTAACTCAAAGGGGGAGAATTGGGGATTGGGGCACCTCCCTAATAGCAAACATCAAATAAGGAAGTAGACAGTCCCAATCCTTTCCATCTCTATCCACCACTTTCTTCAACATTTGTTTTAGGGTTTTGTTGAATCTTTCAACCAGCCCATCGGTTTGGGGGTGATACACAGATGTACGCAATTGCGTCACTTTGAGCAATTTACACAGCTCTTTCATAACCCGGGACATAAAGAGTGTACCTTCGTCCGTAAGCAGTTCTTTACAAATACCCACCCGGCTAAAAACAAGAGATAGCTCTTTGGCTATGGTTTTGGCCGAGGTATTTCTGAGAGGGATCGCTTCTGGATAACGGGTGGCATAGTCCATTATAACCAATATGTACTGGTGCCCCCTAGCGGACTTGATTATAGGACCTACCAAATCCATTGCGATTCTCTCAAACGGGACCTCAATGATGGGTAGAGGGACCAGCGGGCTACGGAAATGTGGCATCGGGGCCGACCTCTGACACACAGGGCAGGAGGAACAATAATTTTCTATGTCCTTCATCACCCCAGGCCAATAGAATCTCTGTAATACCCTCTCTCGGGTTTTCTCTGTCCCCAGATGACCTCCAAGAATGTGCCCATGGGCCAACTCCAACACCAACTTCCTGTAAGGTTTGGGCACCACCAGCTGCTCAACGGTTTCTTCTGCCCTTTTTGCCACCCGATACAGTAGGTCCTTCTCTACGCTGAAGTATGGGTAAGTGCAGGTATTATCTGGGTTCACTAACTCGCCATCTATTTCCACTACGTTTTCCCGTGCCTTTATTAGGGCGGGGTCTTTTAACTGTTCTGTGGCAAAATTTTCCCTGTGAACCTCCAGATCAGAAAACTCCACAGACGGTAGGTTTTCGTCTGAGGAGGTGGGCTCCTCTCCAGTTTTTTTGAGTCTCCCCTGCAAATACTGACAAGGGAAATTCTGGAGAGTCCTCACCACTCTCAGAGGAGTTCTGGCTATCACATTCCTGGTACATAGGGGCACCAGTGGGGGGCTCAGGATCATCCCACAGTTCCCAGAACTTCGGAAAATCCCTTCCCACAATGGCGTCATGCGGTAACTGAGATACTAAGCCCACTGGATGAGAGAGGGTACCTTTGGGGGTCTCGAAACACACTGTAGTCACTGGATACTCTCGGGTGTCCCCATGCACACAAATAACAGCTACCTTGCTATTCCCAGAGACCTCTGTTTTAACTAATTCAGCCTTTATCAGGGTCACAAGGCTACCTGAATCCAGTAATACCACAACATTTCTACCATTAATACACATTTTGCATAAATGTTTCTCAGTTCCTCGAATGGCAGTGCATGCGACTGTCGCACACAGCGACTGACGTCTGCCCGTCAGAAAGTCACACTGCATGGGTTCCTCCACAACCGGGCAATTGGCTGCAATATGTCCCGCTTGCCGGCAGCGGTAGCAAACGATCCTTCTTGCGGCCTCTTGAGCCGCTGATTTCCCAGGCTGTTCTCGCCAAACTTGGGGTAGAGCTCCCACCCTCTCACTCTCTCCACCCTCACCCCTTGGAATCCTCTTATCCGCCCCTGGGGATGGTCTGGTCTTAGGGTGGAAAGTCCGAGTGTCTCTGGAAGAGGCCGTCAGGTTCTCTGTAGCCAAGTATTTCTCTACACGATCCACAAGACCACCGGCCGTCTCTGGGTCTCCATGGCTTACCCACTTTTGGATGGCAGTAGGAAGAGCTCTCAAAAACCGATCCATTACAACACGTTCCACAATCTCTGGTGCGGACAAAGTCTCTGGCTGTAGCCACTTCCTGCTCAGGTGAATGAGATCATACATTTGAGACCTGGGGGGTTTTCCAAGCTGGAAAGTCCAGTTATGCACACGCTGAGCCCGGACAGCCAGGGTGACACCCAGCCTTGCCAATATTTCAGCTTTTAGCATCACATAGTCTTTTGCTTGGTCAGGCTCTAGGTCATAGTAAGCCTTCTGCGATTCACCAGTTAACAGAGGAGCCACCAGTCCAGCCCACTGCTCCTCAGGCCACTTTTCTCTTTCAGCAGTCCTTTCAAATGTGGTCAAAAATACCTCTGGATCATCCTCTCCAGTCATTTTTGTCAATAAACGACTCACCCCAAAGGACGCGGTATTAGTGGGACGGCTTTCCTCACTGGTCTGCGGACATTGCTGCATTACTGCTTCCATTTGTTGTAGTCTCTGCTCTTGCTTCTGTAACAGGTCTATGAAGCGGGCCTCAGATTGCTGCTGGGCTTGTTGATGAGCTTGCTGCTGGGCTGCAAGGCTCCTTTGCAAACCTGCATTTGTCTGCTGTTGATTGGCATTTGCTAGAGCCAGCTGTTTCAGTATCTCCTCCATGCTGGCTTAAAAAAAACTGCCACTGGTTCTCCACCAACTGTGAGGGGGTTAACTCGGTAGCGGGTGTGTGTGACCCCCTGGTTGGGCTCCCCACACAGAAACAGGGCCAGCAGACGGAGGTTGTGGTTTTCAAAATCAAAAGGTGCGGTTTATTTCTCTATGTACAGTGACAAAAACACAGCAAAGCCAAAAAGAAACAAACAAAATAAATCCTGGTCAGTTTGACCTCTGACTAAACATGCAGGTTTCCTAAACTAACAACTGGGATCAGCCTGGTGCTGTCCTAGTCCCTAAGTCCCTGGTTTAGTAAAAGTCCAAACAAATAGCCACACAGGCTTTGCCTCACCGCACAGGGGTTCACTCTCCCTAGACAGTCCACACAGGTCTGGTTCCAGGCATGAGCTAACATCTAATGAAGCTGGGAGTTCTTATAGAGGCCTAAATGAGCTGACAAGCTTCAGCTGGTCTCATCAACTCCCTGTCTCACGACGCCCAGCACTCTCCCTAGAGGTATGAGTCATTCATGAGCCCACTAGACTCAGCTGGGCTTCATCAACTCCCTAGTTGTATAAGTCGGCATAAAGCCTGAATCTGGGAGAAATATATCTACCCCCCTGGATGCAACCAGGTGACTTTACCTTCCTGCTGTCACAATATATATATATATATATATATATATATATATATATATATATTTATATACATATACACACGCACACACATAATAAATTAATCCATGTTTAGATACGTGTGTGTGTATATGTATGTATATATATATATATATATGTATATAAATATATATATATATATATATATGTATATATATATATATATATATATATATATATATATACACACACACACACATATATATATATATATATATATATATATATATATATATATACAAATAATTAGATATGTGTGTGTATATATATATAAAAATATATATATATATGTGTGTGTATATATATAATGTTTATTAATATTTTATTTAAATTATTAAAAATTATTTTTAGTTAAATTAAAAAAAAAATTAGAGTAGAGAAATTTGGTTAATTCTTTTTAAAGTTTAATTTGCTACAGTTATAGACTATGTACAGACTTGTTAAATATTATTAATAATCATGAAAATAAACACAAACATTTTCCAAAGCAAAAATTTTTTTTTTTTCTAAATAAAAACCATGTAAACTGTAGAAATCCATTTATAATAAAAAAAAACAAAAAAACATATTTACATTTATATTATATTGTTTATTTTAACATAGCAAACTATACAGATATTTACACCAAAAATTCCATATTTGTATGCTTATTTAGCAACTTTTGGAAATCGTGACATGTGTTCCTTTACTGCCACACTTGTTTCAGGCCTTTCAATTGGGGCAATGTTCCTTGGCATGAGTTTGTTTTTGGATTCCCAAGAACAAATAAGTGTACCCTCAACAATGCTAATCATGTCGGATAGTATAATGTAAAGATGTTCGTTTTTCATGTTTTCAAAAACATTACGCACAACCCATTTTTTTCTACCTCTTGGAAATTCCAGATTTTTACGTTCAACAAGAAATTCTTGGCAACTTTCATATTTCTTTTTGGTCAGAGCGGGGTTTCGTACCACATTGTGATTGTGGCATAAAGCTGCCAATTTTGTCCTAGCTTCCATTGAATCAAATCTGTAATGAATTCTTTTGGGCCGATATTTAAGAATCATACTGTGGTATGTTTCAATAACCCCTGTCTGACAAAAAAAAGTTAGATGCTTTATGTCTTTATCCAATTGACTATCCAAGACAATTGTGGACAATGAATGAAATGCAGGTGTGTTTTTGCTTATCCAGGGAACAGGATGAGAATCCACACTGAGTGGATCGTGTAAGCATTTGTGCTGTACACCGTCAATTTCCCATTCAATTTACTACATGATATAGTACAGAGTGCCAAAGCTCTCTGAAAACCTTCTCGTCTCCCTCACAATGTCTACTACAAAAATAGAAATGCAGCAAAATTGCACGGTTTATTTTTTTTGGGGAAATTTGCATCAATTTTCTTTGTATATTTTTCACGTAATGCCACATATCAAATTAATGGTTTATGTTTTTGTATTTTTCGTTTGTCGAAAGTAATTTTCGAATACCAGTGTGTCGATCCGTTCCCATAAATTGAACATCCAATCCATTGTCAATTATGCGATCTAAACATTTGATAAATCCAAACTTCTCCATCGCAACAGAAGAAGTGGTCTGTGACACCTGCACTAGTTCAAAATCCACAATTTTCTTTGAAATAAAATCCATGAACAAGTATGTAGAATACTTTGCTGAAAACCCTGGGCTATCACATCGCCCATCCCCTAACAAGAACACTGGTTTTCCTAACAATTCCTCAGTGACATTAGAAATCATAGTTTGCCAACTACGATCAATTGCTTTAAAAACAAATGCATTTTGAGCTCTGTGGAAAGAAGTTTTTCCAAACATTTGTATGCCACAGAGATCAAACATTTCTCTAACTTTTGCGTAGCTTCCTCCGGTTAAAGTTATAGCCCCAGAAAGCAAAATATTACCAGCTGAATAATGTTTAATTTTGGGCTGGCTTTCCCAAAGTTTTGAACGATGAAAATCTGTACAGATCGAGTGAACTGAAATCATTGTGCCAATAATTTTTTTCCCAATCTTTCTGATTTTTGAAAAACAGCCAGGTTCAGGGCAAATCAACGCATAAAACGGAAAATTTATATCAAATACTTACCGTAATTTTCCTTTCCTGATGGACTCCATGGCAGCCTACGTGTGGGTTAATCCCGCCCCTCATACCTCATAGGACCCTTCTCCCATAAATCTTTGCTCTGGGCCAGAGGCCGTGTTCCATAATTTAGCCTACTCCAGCCACTGGGAGGGAACTCCTGCTGCCATGGAGTCCATCAGGAAAGGAAAATTACGGTAAGTATTTGATATAAATTTTCCGTTTTCCTGACAGACTCCATGGCAGCCTACGTGTGGGAAATAACTAGCCATACACACCCGGGTGGGCAGAGTGCTGGACAAAAGAAAAAAGGTTTAATTGGCACCATCAACAGACAAGATACGTAAACCACTACGCAGTAGTGTGCCATGAACGTGTTAATTGAAGACCACAAGGCCACCTTGCAAATAACTTCTGGAGGCACGTGACGTGATGCCGCCCATGATGAAGACACTTCTGGTTGAGTGAGCAGTCACCGCTTCTGGAGGCGCCAAGCCCTTGGCTTTATAGGCCCACTGAATGGCCTGAACAATCCATGCTCCGATAGATCTGGAAGAGGCACGCATTCCCTTATACTTCCTGTGAAAAGAACGAGCAGGTGGTCGGTCTGACGGAAAGAAGCTGTAGCTTCAAGATACTGACTCAGAGCTTTTCCAGCATCTAAGGGATAAACACTGGAATCCTCGGTAGATCTGAACGTTGGAAGAGCAATCTCCTGATTGTCATGAAACACAGATGCCACTTTGGGGTTTGAACCCAACATAGGAATTAAAAGGTTTAGAAATGGCTCCTTGCATCCCTGAGAGCTGATTTCAGAGACCCCCTTGGCCGATGTTATAGCCACCAAGAAGACAACTATTAGAGAGAGTCATTTGACAGAAGATTGATCTTCATGTTCCAACTCTCTACCTAAGAAAAAATCCAGGACAAGGGGAAGATCCCAATTAGAAAAACTTGGCTCTGAGGTCTGAGCCTTATTGCTCCTCTGAAAAACGACTGAGTAAGAGGGTGTCTAGCCCAGGAAACACCCGTAAAGGCAGAGATTACAGCGATTTGGACTCGCAGCGACCTGACTGACAATGAGAGATCCAATCCTGATTGTAAGAAGCCCAGGATATCATGTATCTTTGGGTTATTGCAAGAACCTGCAGTGGAAGAGGTGTAGTCTGAAAACTTTTTCGAAATCCTCTGGTAGACCCTGTTGGTGCCTGTTCTTCTGGCATTTAATATTGTGGAGATGGCCCTACTTGGACAGCCTAGGGCCTCCAACCTTCCCCTCTCAAGAACCAGATCATCAGATGTAGATGGGCCGGGCATGGATGTAGAAATGCCCCTTGTGATAGGAGATCTGGTCTGGAGGGTAGAGGAACTGGGTTCCGGAAGCTGAGTTGCATCAGCAGTAGAAACCATGGCTTGTTTGGCCAGTACGGGTCTATTGCCACTATCTCTGCTTCTTCCATCCTGAGCCTCGACAAAAAACGTAGAATGACAGGAACCGGGGGGAAGGTATAGGCCCTGTGGAACCGCCAATGGTCTGTCAGAGCATCTACCCAAAAGCCTGGGGATACCAAGACCTCGTGTAGTATCTCTCTAGTCTGAAGTTGCATGGGGAGGCAAACAAGTCTACTTCCGGAATGACTCCCAGGGACAGGACCCACCTGAAGACGTCGGGGGGGAAGTCCACTCGTTGTCCAGAGAAACTCTAAACAGAAAATCTGCCTGAACGTTCGGGACTCCAGGGAGATAGACAGCTGTCAGGTTAGCCAGGTTTTTCTGGGCCCAGATCATGATGGGCTCTATTTCCTTTGACAGGGAGAGTCTGCGAGTACCCCCCTGTCTCTTGATGTATGCGACTGCCTTTGTGTTGTCCAGTCTTAGGAGGACTGAGTCTCCTGCTGTTAAGTGGTGAAAGGCCTGCAGAGCGCAGAACGCTGCCCGGAGTTCCAGAACATTGGAGACTATCCTGTGAGAGGGAAAATTCCATATGCCTTGGGCTACTTCTGTCAGCCCCTGTTGCTGGCATCTGTAGTGATGGTGACCCAAGACACAGGTGCGATGGAGTGACAATTGAGGAGGTTCCTCTGTTGTAGCCACCAAGGAAAGCTCTCCCGCATGGATGAGGTTATTTGGATAAAGTGATCCCGAAGCCCTGGATTATACTGCTGGAGGAAACCCTTCTGGAAGGGCCGCATTTTCCACTGAGCCCACTTTACCATGGGTGTTGTTGCCACCATGGTGCCAATGATCTTTAGGCATTGAGAGGCTTGGAGATGGGGACGACATTGCAAGCCAAACTCTGTCCCGGATCACTGGGATTTTTCCAGGGGTAACAAGATGGTGCTCTTGATAGCGTTGAAGTGTGCCCCGAGGAATACCAGGGACTGCGTAGGATCCAGATGGCTCTTTTCCAGATTCAGAAGCCAACCAAACTTGAGTAGAGTGGAGATGACCTGGGATCTGTGGATTAGCGACTGCTCCTTGTCCCGAGACAACAGCAGGTCGTCTAGATAGTGATACAGACGGATACCTCTGGTCCTGATCAGAGCCACGACAGCCAACAAGTTTTGAAAACACACGAGGCGATGTTGTAAGCCCGAAGGGGAGACAGGTGAACTGCAGACGGATTTGATCGACAGCAAAGCGAAGGTATTTCTGGAATTCTGACGATATCGGAACATGGAAGTAGGCGTCCTTCAGGTCTATAGAGACAAGCCAATCGCCTGGTTGGATTGCTTGACTGATCATGAGTAGTGTCTCCATCTTGAACTTCTCCTTCTAGATAAAAGAATTCAAGTGGGTTAGGTCTATAACTGGCCTCCAGGAGACGTTTTTCTTCAACACCATGAAGAGGGGCGAGTAGACCCCTTAAAACCTTTTGTCATCTGGAACTGGAATTGCAGCGCCCTGAGCCACAAGAGAGACAGGAGAATTCGCTTTTTCTCTTCCGAGAGAGGCAAGGATGCCGACTCGCTCTGTTTTAGGCAGGTGCAATATCATAAAGACTTAGGGGATTCTTGTCCACCGGAAGATGCCCCTTTTGAAAACTTCTGGCCTGAAGGCTGTTTTTTCTTCCAGGTCTTCTTGAACTCACGGCCAGGCCTATAGTAGCGAGCATTCCTTGCTCGATCTGAACTTTGCCTGGGCTGTGTTCTCTTCTGGTTTAGCAGACGGCGATCCTGGGGAAGGAGCTCCGACTTGCCCCCTGTGGCACGGGTGATGGCACTGTCCGATATGTTCCCAAAGAGGGACGAACCCCCAAATAGAATCCTGCACCATGCCTGCTTGGAGGCAGGGTCAGCTACCCATGGGCGCAGCCACAAGGCACGCTTAGCCGTGACAGATGTCAGCATGATCCGAGCCACCAGGCAAATTATGTCTAGGGAAGCCCCACGAGAAAAGCCAACGTCAACCTTAGCCCATGAATAGGTGAGCTCCTGGCCAGTTCTTCCGAGATGAGATGCTCCTCAGAGAAGCATCTACGTCGTCTGCCCAGACTTCCATCGCTTTAGAAAGGGCTGCGAGAGCTAGAGCTGGTTTGCAGGTCATACCCGCTGTAATGTAGATCTGCTTGAGGTCGGTATAAATTTTCCACTCCAGGCAATCCCTAAAGGAAACAGTATCCTCCAATGGGAGTGTGACATGCCTCACCATCCTCATTAGGGCTGAGTCAATGAGAGGAGCCGACTCCAGGTGTTTTACATCCTTGCTTTTAAATGGGTACATTTTTGATACCTTCATTAACAGGCAATTCCTCCTTTCAACACCACCCCATTTGTCGGTAATTATTGCGCTGAGTTCACCCAAAAAGGAGAAATTAGGGTGTTCTTTTTTGAGGTGTTTAAAATATTTCCTCTGTTTGGAGGGTGCCTCCACTGGCTCTTCCATCTCAAAGCTTCTTTGACAGCTTTTGACCAGCTGTGGTACTAGGGCAAATTCAAAACCTGCACCAGGGTCATCTACCTCCACCTCACTGTCTGAGGCTTCAATTGAGGAATGGCTCGGCTGTGAAGGGCCTGGAGCCTTGAGATCATCCCTAATAGGGACTGACATAGTGTCGCCAGCAGGGTTGTGGGTATGACCAGAATCCCCTTTACTCAGGGACTCATGGACCACCTTTCTGACCAGTGCTTCCACTTGTTGGTCTCCACCCTCTCTTTCTTATGCGACTTTAGAAAAGCATCGTTTGCAGAGCGATTAGCCTTCAGGAACCTGGGCCCCGCATACCCAGCAGGCTTTCCTCACAGAGCGGCTGGAGTGGCGGTGAGAGTGACGCCCAGAGGTGGTTTTAGACTCCTATCTGTGGTACCTAGATCTAAAAGGAAGATCTGATGCCTGGACCTTGAAGAGGAGTGACAACGTTGAGACCTAGGACGGTCTTTGCCGTGCTTTGGTGTTCAGACCTAGAAGAGCTGAGTGAAAAAGAAAGGGTTAAGAGCTCCTGAATGAGTGAACCCAAGCATCACAGGTAGAAAATAAATAAATCCTACCTGCAGCGCAAGGGTTGGCCACAAGAGGGCGGTGACAGATCCATGGCAAGGCAGTTTGAAAGTGAAATGAATCATTAAAGCGTTATGAGAAACAGGAGTGACAACAGGCATGAGAGAGCACATAACAAAACATAGCCAGCACCCAGGGAGCCTGCAGCAAACAATTTACCTTGTAAACCAGAGCCCAGTGCCTGGGTAAATACCGCATAAGCCTGCAAGTCATCCCAAGTAATAGCTGCTTTGACAGCTATTTAAATCTGCCACCGTTAACGATGTCACCGCCCCATAGCGGTTGTCATCTGGTGGCGGCCAATCGCATTCGCGACCGCCGCCGCCATTTTGGCGAAACTGCGCCTGCACGAACCAAGCACAGAATCTTCGTTCGCGGCTTGCGGATGCGCAGCGACTTCCTGAAACGGCGAGCTGGAACGCAGCTGCGCTCCAGCCGCCGTGGCCACTCACTGGAGCTTGATAGAAAATAAGGAGACACACAAAACACAGAGATACGGCTGCCATATAAAAGGAATATCTTTGTACATTACCACCACCACGGCACGATCCGGACCAGAACCTGGGACTGGGGAGCTGTTCGCTCGACCCACCGCACGATCGGGCTTTTACAAAGCCTCCCGCTAATAGCTGGGACGTTTGGCCATATTGCCGCTTGCCTGCCAATGGCCAGGTTAGTAAGCTCTTCATGGTATCACATCATATCGCCCATGTCCACCTGCTAATAGCTAGGATTGCTGGACTGCAGAGAAGATCACCGCTAACCACCAACGTATCGCCGTGCACACCGCCAGGCCTGGATTACAGGAAAACTTCATGAAAAGGTAAGATATATCTTGGTCCTAGGAGGAGGACAAAAAAAGGAACACGGCCTCTGGCCCAGAGCAAAGATTTATGGGAGAAGGGTCCTATGAGGTATGAGGGGCGGGATTAACCCACACGTAGGCTGCCATGGAGTCTGTCAGGAAAGTAGTTTATCAAGGCAGCTTTCAAAAACAATACATTTTTTCTCTTTCACCAAATTCAAGGGATGAGGAAGTGCATCTTCTGTTTCAATTTCCACCTCACTTTCACAAAGACTATGATCGCCTTTTTGGGGTGTATCACAATCTGACTCGTGAAAGCTCGGATCCTCCAGATAAGACAATTTTCTTTTAGTCCCAACTTCTGGACTTTCAACATACGGGTTGAAGGCTGATTTACTTTTTCTTGGTATTAGTGAAGGGGTAGACAACACAGGTAAAGAGGGCAGAAAAAGAGATCTCCGATTGCACTTCTGTTGTCTTTTGATGACTTTCTGGTGTTGACACTAGAAGTGGTGTCATTAAAAGATCCTCTTTGCTACAATACGAATGTTCTAAAAAAATTGTATCACTTGTACCTTCCGATTCCACAAATTCAGAATGTCCAAGGCCAGTTTGTGTGCAGGCGTCAATGTTTGTCACATGTTTAGATTGACTTCTAACATGACATTGGTGTAGCGGGGTCCCCTTTAAGACTCCCGGGACTACCTTGCCCAGAATCCCTTTCGGCATGTTTCCACCCCAGAGACTCATGGGAGGGGTTATAAAAGGAGGAGGCGAGGCTGGGCTCGGCCTCTTTGGGACACGAGACTTCAGTGACTGGTCCTCCTGTGCGGATGTGCCGAAGTGCAAGGCCTGAAGCCGGAGGCCTTGCGCAACACCAAAGAGCCTTCCACCCCACTGTGAGCCTGGGTGGCATCTGACTTCGCTTGTCTACAGCCTTGGTTGAATCGGGGACCCGATCGCTGGAGACACTGTGTGTGTGAGGACACAGTCGGTGGAAGTTCCCGGACTGGGATCGCGTCCGGAGGGGTGAGCGAGCGTATGCTCAGACCACATACTGTTGTTGCTAATGTGCCTATAGACTGCCGTGGCCCACAAGTTTATATCTGATACTCTCACTGGAGATCCATGTCAGAGCTGAACTCAGAGTTCATTCAGTAAAGTGTTTATTTCATCACAATCTTCCCACTGGATTACAAATGGTATTCTGTTATGTGCACCACCTTTAAAGAATTGCCGGTGAAGAAACCATCATCCCCTATAGACTGAGTTTTAGATATCTGAGCCAGGCCTGGCCAGCTAGTTAGTTCATTTAGTTACTGCGCCACAGGGCGCCTAGTTAACGGTTGCCCACGCGGCGCACCTTTACTGTTCATTTAATGCATATTATGTTTATTGCTGCAGGGCTCTGCAACTTATTACCTGTAAACTGTTACCACTGTTAACCTTTCTTTACCATAAGCTTAAAGTAAATTTGATACCCCTTTCATTATTGCCTTGATGTCTGAGTTTACTCATACAGTATAATAATTATATTGCTGCCATAACTAACTGTGCCAGTAGGGGGTTGAGTACATTGCCGGGGGTTGGCGGAGCTGTTTTCAGGACCCAAACTAATCTGCGGCCTTCTTAGTTGAAGGTATCGCCAGATGTGCCGTCATGGACTCGCAAGGAATAAGAGCGTGGTGCGAAGCGGCTAAGACAGACCCAAGCCAGTCAGTGGTCATCAACCTACCAGGGGAGGAATGGTCAATTGAAACGATAGAGGAGTTAATGAAGTCAGTGTCCCCAGATCACACACCGTGGGTGATGGGAATAAAGTCAGACCCAGACATCTCATACCAGTATGCACTCGTGGAGTACTTGGACGGGATGCCAGAGGCTTGTAAGCGCAACTGTGTACAGACGCCAGATAATAGATCCTATAGGTTGGCGCACGCAATTAAGAAGGAGCCATCACCGACGGGATCACCGCAGGCTGCGGCCCGTACCCCACCTGAAAGAGGAAACAGGGCGACGTCTCCGGTGGCGCCTGCACCTGTCACTGCTATATCACCAGAACTGATAAATGTAATAGGGGATCTGCTAACCAAGTGTCAGAAGACAAGCATGGTGCATGTAGAGACTAGCTACCAGAGACTAAAGACATTCTCAGGGAAGCTCCCTGTTCCTGCAGGTGAAGAAGATTTTGACACCTGGGTGGAGCAGGCATTACAAGCAGTGGAGGCATGGGAGGTGCCTGAAGCGCAGAAGAGGCAACGAGTGATAGAAAGCCTTAAAGGCGCAGCAGCAGAAGCAGTGAAAAGTTTTTGGTTTGGGAATGCAGACTGCACGGCTCAAGACTGTCTAGCCATGCTACAGGAAGAGTTTGGTCAATTGGAAAAGGTGACAGAGATGGTCTACCAATTTGAACATACTTTCCAACAACCGAAGGAGAAACTTTCAGAGTATGTTAGAAGACTGAACAGGTTGCTGTGCAAGATTGTGTTAAAGAAGGGAATGAAGCCCCAAGATACAGATGCGGCAAGAATGAAACAAGTCTTGAAGGGAGCGTTGCGCTCGGATCCAGTCTGGCTGCACCTGAAAACCTCGGGAGGAGGAACGTTACTGACTTATGCTGATTTGATAAAAATCATCAGAGATGAGGAGGCGCTACAACAGGACCAGCAAATGATTAAGACAAATGTTGTACCCGCACAGGTGCTAGTCAATCCAGTGATGACCCCTGAAAGAGACTCCGAGGTAGACACTCTAAAAGCTCAAATGTCAAAGGTGTTAGAGATGTTGACCTCTCTGATGGCAAAAGACCCAGAGGGTCCCAAGAGAGAAGTACCAAGGAAGGAATTATTCCCAATTGCCTCAGCACCTGCATCTTTACAAGAATGGGGAGATATAGTCTGCTTTAACTGTGGAGGAATTGGCCATATTGCAGCTACATGTTCCAGTCCCAAGAAGAAGAAACCAGATAACCGCAAGCCGGCGGGAAACTCCAGAGGGCCCCGGTGAAGGAGTCAACCGGGTGCCCATCACCTTCAGTGAGCTCCAAGCTGAATACGAAGCAGAAGAAAAGAGGAAATAAAACACCTCAGAGGAAACACAACATTCCTCAACAGAGACACACCCCAGAGAAAGGGGGCAAGACCTCTCAGAAGAGGCACAGCATTCCCCAAAGGGGATGCACACCTAAGAAAAACAATAATGTCCCTCAACGGGTCCCTACACCCATTGAAAGGAGGGAAATCAATGCATACCAGGCTCAAGAAAGATTAAAGTCCAAAGGGAATTGGCGAGAGGGAGTCCGAAAGTAAAGGGCCAGAAGAAGGCGACCCCTGCCAGGCCATATCCGGAGAAGCTGGTAGGCCCATCTCCTATAGTGCCCATTCAAGTGGAGGGAGTCTACACGAGAGCCATCTTGGATACTGGGGCACAAGTGACCCTGTTATATCGAGATTTCTACGATAAGCACTTGAGTCACCTGCCCATCCAGAAGATAGAGGAACTAGAAATATGTGGGATTGGAACTCAGAATTTCCCCTACGGTGGCTATCTGCCCGTCAAGATGATCTTTGACCCATCTGTGGCTGGAAAAGCCGAAGTGTTTGACACCCTGGCAGTTGTGTACCCTCGGCCGCCAGGAGCCCACAAGAGTTCCCTTATAATAGGGACGAACACGGACCTGGTCCGAAGACTCCTAACCCCTCTAGTGAAAGAGAAGGGGCAAGCGGCCACCAAGATCCACCCCATGCTGAAGACGGCCTACCAACGGCTGGTCCTAGAGCAGAAGACCCCTGGAGAGGGGTTAGGGAAGGTGTGGAGACTTGGAAGAGAAGGGGTAGTGTTGCAGCCCGGTGAGGTAGCCTGTCTCAGGGCCACTGTGAAGCTTGCTTGGGAGCAGCCTGGACCCTTTGTCATGTTGGAGTCTGACCCAAGGGAAGAGTCTCCTGGTCTGGAAGTGATACCAGAAGTGATTCCACTGAAGGCCCTGAAGAAGGCCCATTGTAGAGTTCCGGTGAGTGTCAGGAACAATACAGATGACCCCATGAAAATCCCAGCTAGGATGCTGCTGGGCCAGGTGAGCCCTGCTGCCCCTGTTACCCTGTCGGAAGTCAAGGGGATGGGTGAAGGAGGAGATGCTTGGGAGAAGCTATCCATGGAAAACCCGAATCTGCCCAGGGCTTGGAAGGAGAGAGCCAAGGCCCAGTTGACCAGTTGGGAGAAGATCTTCTCCAAAGATGAGTTCGATGTGGGGTGTGCAAGGAGTGCCACCCATCGGATCCGCCTCCAAGAAGATAAGCCCTTCAGAGAGAGAGTCAGGCGGGTCCCACTAGCAGATCTGGAGGATCTAAGGGAACAACTTGCAGAACTCAAGAGGACTGGTGTGATACGGGAGTCTAGAAGCCCCTATGCCTCCCCGATTGTGGTGGTCAGGAAGAAGAATGGATCGTTGAGGCTATGTATCGACTACAGGACTCTTAACAGGAGAACCATACCCGACCAGTACACTACTCCGAGGATAGAGGATGCTCTACAGAGCTTGTCTGGAGCCAAGTGGTTCAGCGTTATGGATCTCAAGAGCGGATACTATCAGATCCCTATGCACCCAGAAGACAAGGAGAAGACAGCTTTCATAACCCCAGTGGGGTTCTTTGAATTCGACCGGATACCCCAAGGTCTGTCTGGAGCCCCAGCTACTTTCCAACGTCTCATGGAGAAGACTGTAGGAGACATGAACCTTATTGAAGTCCTTGTATATCTGGACGATGTCATTGTCTTTGGAAGAACTCTGGAGGAACACGAGGGGAGGCTGGAAAAGGTCTTAAGGAGACTCAGTGAGGAGGGACTCAAACTTTCGCCTGAGAAGTGTTGGTTCTACCAGTCTTCTGTGAACTACCTGGGGCACATAGTGTCTAAATAAGGGGTGGCCACAGACCCTGAGAAATTGGAGGCAGTTACCTCCTGGCCACGACCCACCACAGTAACAGAACTCAGATCCTTCTTAGGGTTCTGCTCCTATTACAGGAGGTTTGTGGAGGGATTCGCCCGAATTGCTAGACCATTGAATGAACTGCTCAAGACTGAGGGAGAAGAGGATGACTCAGGGCCCAGGAAGCCGGGAGAGTCCATCAGAGATCAGTGGAATCAGAAGTGTGAAGAGGCCTTCCAGGCATTGAAGAAGAGCCTGACCACTGCTCCAGTCTTGGCCTACGCAGACCCAACCAAATCCTATGAACTACACGTAGATGCTAGTCATGACGGTCTGGGAGGAGTACTTTATCAAGAACACGAAGGGCAACTACGGCCTGTTGCCTACGTGAGCAGGAGCCTGACCCCCTCTGAGAAAAACTACCCCACTCACAAGCTGGAGTTCCTGGCCCTTAAGTGGGCGGTAATAGACAAGCTCAAAGACTACCTGTATGGGGCGGAGTTCACTGTGAAGACCGACAACAACCCCCTGACCTAGCGGAAAAATGGAAAGAAACTTTTGGACAGCCGCACTCCAAAAACAGTTCCTTTATTGGAAAATCACAAAAATCCAAGCCACAGCAAAAAAATATAATAACCCCCTGACCTACCTATTCACTACAGCAAAGCTGGACGCCACTGGACACAGGTGGCTGGCCGCATTGTCTGGATTCAATTTCAGCCTAAAGTACAGGCCAGGGATTGGGAATCGAGATGCAGACGCTCTGTCCAGGAGATCTCATGGTCCCACCAGTGACATGGAAGACTGGACTCAAGTGGCACCTGACGGGGTGCAGGCCCTTTGTCAAGGGGCTGAATTGCAAGCCAGAGGGGGCTCAAGGGCGGAAGAGATAGGAGTTACCATGGTAGGAGTCCTCAAACAATACTGTGGAGTAACTCAACTGGAGGAAGACCATCTGCCAAAGCTGTCCAAGAAGGAGCTAAGATGTGACCAATTAGAAGACCCCATGGGGAAATTAGTTCTGGAAGCTCTGGAGAATCAGGATCCAAACAGACTTCTGAGTCACTCTTCAAAGGAAGCTCGCCTGTTGAGGAAAGAGTGGGACAGGTTACAGGTGCATCAGGTAGTGGTCTACCGAAGGGGCCCCTCTGATGACCTGGAAGATAAATGGCAATTGTTTCTTCCGGAAAAACACAGAGAGACTGTTCTGATTGCCCTACATGACAATCATGGCCACTTAGGGGCGGAAAGGACCTTTCAACTTGTCAGAAGTCGGTTCTATTGGCCCTGCATGAGGGCGGAAGTGGAAGAGTACTGCCATTCGTGTGCATGTTGCATCCAGAGGAAGACTTTACCCCATCAAGCTGCCCCAATGGGCCATCTACAAAGTCAAGGCCCAATGGATCTGGTATGCATTGATTTCCTCTGCCTCGAACCCGATCTGAGTGGACTAGGAAATGTTCTGGTGATAACCGATCATTTCACCCGGTATGCCCAGGCTTTCCCAACCAAAGATCAGAAGGCTTCCACAGTAGCCAAGGTACTTATGGAGAAGTATTTTGTCCATTATGGGCTGCCCCAGCGACTTCATTCAGATCAAGGAAGGGACTTTGAGAGTCGACTGATCCGGAAACTCCTGGATTCGTTGGGAATCAAGAAGACTCGAACTACACCTTACCACCCACAGGGAGATGCTCAGCCGGAGAGGTTTAACCGAACCTTGCTCAACATGTTGGGGACTCTGGAAAGTGAGAAGAAACAACATTGGAGCAAACACATAGCAGCTATAGTACATGCTTACAACTGCACCACCAGTGATGCTACAGGCTACTCCCCATATCGACTCATGTTTGGGAGAGAAGCGAGATTACCTGTGGACTTGGCCTTTGGCACCTCTTTAGACCATTCCTCAGCCACATCCCACAAAGGATATGTGGACAGGCTCAGACACAGCCTGAAAGTAGCCTATGAACAAGCTCAAGCGGCCTCAGATCAAAGGGGAGCTCGAAACAAAAGAAACTTCGACTTGAAGGTCCGGGTACAAGACCTGCAGCCCGGGGACCGAGTACTGCTACGCAATCTGGGGGTCCCTGGAAAACACAAACTTGCAGACAGATGGAGATCTGAACCCTATGTCATCTGTAGGAAGTTGCCGGGCCTACCTGTCTACAGGTTGAAGCCAGAAGGAAAGGTAGGCCCACTGAAGACGTGGCATCGAAACCACCTGCTCCCACTTGCTGAAGCAGTCAGGATACCTCCAGTGAAAGACTCCCCTGAACCAGTTTCTATTCTGGATACCCCCAGGCCAAACACTAGGTCCCAGACCTCTCGGACTGAAGATACAGAAGCTTCTGAACTCAGTGGAGATGAAGAGAGAGAGCTTGACTGGCTGTGGCCTTCCCCAACTCAAGGGACTTCTGCTATAGATCTTCCAACTACTGAAGACACTATAGATACACAACTGAATGCAGAAGCCGCTGAATTCATCCCATATAGTCCTTCATTTGATTACTGGGAGGATGCCTGTGATGTTTACCCTGAACAGGACCCTAGAGACTCTATGTATCCCTCGGCTCCTGAAGCAGATGTTACAGAGCCTGCCGTGTTGCCTGAGCCTGTTACAGAAGAAGAGCATGTGGCACCAGAGCCAGAAACCCCAAGGGAACAAAGGGCTCGCAGAGTCATAAGGCCTCCTAAAAAGTTGACCTACCCACAAATGGGGGAGAGCTCAGAAGACTCTGTGATCACTGCTAGGAGGAGTGTAGAGAATCCGGACCCCTCCACTGTACATTTGGTAGAGGGCAACCCCCACTCACTCTCTGGCACAGTTAGGCAGATCACTCAGGATAGTATGACCTGTGGGAAAGGGAATCCAACCCCTCGGTTTTGATGGGAATTCCCTATGCCAACCTCTTATGCAATGTTGTCTGGGGTTGTACGCAGTGTATGCTAAGGTTTCTTTGGGGACCAAAGAATTTAAGTGGGGGGAGTGTGTAGCGGGGTCCCCTTTAAGACTCCCGGGACTACCTTGCCCAGAATCCCTTTCGGCATGTTTCCACCCCAGAGACTCATGGGAGGGGTTATAAAAGGAGAGGCGAGGCTGGGCTCGGCCTCTTTGGGACACGAGACTTCAGTGACTGGTCCTCCTGTGCGGATGTGCTGAAGTGCAAGGCCTGAAGCCGGAGGCCTTGCGCAACACCAAAGAGCCTTCCACCCCACTGCGAGCCTGGGTGGCATCTGACTTCACTTGTCTACAGCCTTGGTTGGATCGGGGACCCGATCGCTGGAGACACTGTGTGTGTGAGGACACAGTCGGTGGAAGTTCCCGGACTGGGATCGCGTCCGGAGGGGTGAGCGAGCGTATGCTCAGACCACATACTGTTGTTGCTAATGTGCCTATAGACTGCCGTGGCCCACAAGTTTATATCTGATACTCTCACTGGAGATCCATGTCAGAGCTGAACTCAGAGTTCATTCAGTAAAGTGTTTATTTCATCACAATCTTCCCACTGGATTACAAATGGTATTCTGTTATGTGCACCACCTTTAAAGAATTGCCGGTGAAGAAACCATCATCCCCTATAGACTGAGTTTTAGATATCTGAGCCAGGCCTGGCCAGCTAGTTAGATCATTTAGTTACTGCGCCACAGGGCGCCTAGTTAACGGTCGCCCACGCGGCGCACCTTTACTGTTCATTTAATGCATATTATGTTTATTTCTGAAGGGCTCTGCAACTTATTACCTGTAAACTGTTACCACTGTTAACCTTTCTTTACCATAAGCTTAAAGTAAATTTGATACCCCTTTCATTATTGCCTTGATGTCTGAGTTTACTCATACAGTATAAGAATTATATTGCTGCCATAACTAACTGTGCCAGTAGGGGGTCGAGTACATTGCCGGGGGTTGGCGGAGCTGTTTTCAGGGCCCAAACTAATCTGCGGCCTTCTTAGTTGAAGGTATCGCTACATTGGCAAGTACATGTATCACTGACCATGGCTGTCTGAGAGGTTCCAGCCTTCATGTGTTGTGTCATCCATATTTTTTTCAATCGATTAAGCCATTTATTTCCAGTTTTTTCTGTGGTTCCTGTTTCGTTAAATATGGTAGGAACAGATTGAGGACTTAATCTCCTTTGACTTCCCCTCATAATAACGCACTCACTTTCAAAATGTGAAGAACACATACGATAAATATCAGAACGAATGTCCGCTTTGATAATTGGAATATATTCTTCTATCATTCCTGGGTCCATTCCAGCATTGCGCAGCCATATTTTTATTTGCTGTTCCTCTTTCGGAAAAGCAAAATAACTTAATTTTGTTTCTTTATTTCCGGGAGTAGTGCAGTTTGAACCAAATTTTGCCATGCATCCTGGCATTTCTAAGAACAAAATATCCATTAAGAAGTTTGGGTATGTATTTAGTAAAATGTTATATATTAAATAAATATTACTATAAATCAACAATTTATTTTATTCATGTTAATGGCTGTGTACTAAAAAAAATCAATCAATAAAATATTCAATTGATTACATTATTATCTCTCTGTTATATTATTTTTAAATAATTAAAAATATTAATAAAATTATGTATTTGGACTAGATATTTAAATAAAAAAATAAAAAACAATCATTATAATTTAATTAAACTAAAATAAACATATATATGTGTATTCAACTAAACAAAAGACAACAACGCTTTAATTTCATAATATAATATATCTTTATTTTAATTTAAGTAGTGATATGAACAAATAATAATTGTTAAAAAATATATTATTATTATTATTAAATAGAGAGTCAATTATTTTTTTTTTTAAAGGGTAAATAAAAGGAAAAAATAAGAAAAATGTATAAATACAGCGAGAGACCTAGAGAGAAAGAGAGAGAGGGTTACATAGAGGAAAAGAGGGAGAGAGGTACAGAGGGAAAGAGAAAGAGGAAGAGATAAAGGGAGAGAGAAAGAGAGAGGAAAAGGAGGGAGTGATAGAGAAAGAGGGATAGAGGAAATGAGGGAGAGAAAGAGGGAATGAGGGACGAAAAAAAAGGAAAAAATTAGAGGGAGAGAGAGAAAGAGGGAGTGATATAAGGAGAGAAAGTGGAAGATATAGGGAGAGTAAGAGGGATAGAAAGAGATAAAGAGAGAGAGAGGAAAAGAGGGAGTGATAAAGAAAGAGAGATAGAGGGAACGAGGGAGAGAGAGAGAGGGAATGAGGGAGAAAAAAAAAGGGAAAAAGGTAGAGCAAGAGAGAGAAAGGGAGAAAGGGAAAGAGGGAGTGATAGAGGGAGAGAGAGGAAATGAGGGAGAGAGAGAGGGAATGAGGGAGGAAAAAAAAGGGAAAAAGTTGAGGGAGAGAGAGAGAAAGAGGGAGTGATATAAGGAGAGAAAGTGGAAGATAGAGGGAGAGTAAGAGGGATAGAAAGAGAGAAAGAGAGAGAGAGGAAAAGAGGGAGTGATAGAGAAAGAGAGATAGAGGGAATGAGGGAGAGAGAGAGAGAGAGAGGGAATGAGGGAGGAAAAAAAGGGAAAAAGGTAGAGCAAGAGAGAGAAAGGGAGAAAGGGAAAGAGGGAGTGATAGAGGGAGAGAGAGCAAATGAGGGAGAGAGAGAGGGAACGAGGGAGGAAAAAAAAGGGAAAAAGGTGAGGGAGAGAGAGAGAAAGAGGGAGTGATATAAGGAGAGAAAGTGGAAGATAGAGGGAGAGTAAGAGGGATAGAAAGAGAGAAAGAGAGAGAGTGGAAAAGAGAGAATGATAGAGAAAGAGGGATAGAGGGAGAGAAAGAGGGAATGAGGGAGGGAAAAAAAGGGAAAAAGGTAGAGCAAGAGAGAGAAAGGGAGAAAGGGAAAGAGGGAGTGATAGAGGGAGAGAGAGGAAATGAGGGAGAGAGAGAGGGAATGAGGGACGAAAAAAAGGAAAAAAGTAGAGGGAGAGAGAGAAAGAGGGAGTGATATAAGGAGAGAAAGTGGAAGATAGAGGGAAAGTAAGAGGGATAGAAAGAGAGAAAGAGAGAGAGAGGAAAAGAGAGAATGATAGAGAAAGAGGGATAGAGGGAGAGAAAGAGGGAATGAGGGAGGAAAAAAAAGGGAAAAAAGGTAGAGCAAGAGAGAGAAAGGGAGAAAGGGAAAGAGGGAGTGATAGAGGGAGAGAGAGGAAATGAGGGAGAGAGAGAGGGAATGAGGGAGGAAAAAAAAAGGGAAAAAGGTGAGGGAGAGAGAGGAAATGAGGGAGAGAGAGAGGGAATGAGGGACGAAAAAAAAGGAAAAAAGTAGAGGGAGAGAGAGAAAGAGGGAGTGATATAAGGAGAGAAAGTGGAAGATAGAGGGAGAGTAAGAGGGATAGAAAGAGAGAGAGAGGAAAAGAGGGAGTGATAGAGAAAGAGAGATAGAGGGAATGAGGGAGAGAGAGAGGGAATGAGGGAGGAAAAAAAGGGAAAAAGGTAGAGCAAGAGAGAGAAAGGGAGAAAGGGAAAGAGGGAGTGATAGAGGGAGAGAGAGGAAATGAGGGAGAGAGAGAGGGAATGATGGAGGAAAAAAAAAGGAAAAAAGTAGAGGGAGAGAGAGAAAGAGTGAGTGATATAAGGAGAGAAAGTGGAAGTTAGAGGGAGAGTAAGAGGGATAGAAAGAGAGAAAGAAAGAGAGAGGAAAAGAGGGAGTGATAGAGAAAGAGAGATAGAGGGAATGAGGGAGAGAGAGAGAGGGAATGAGGGAGGAAAAAGGTAGAGCAAGAAAGAGAAAGGGAGAAAGGGAAAGAGGGAGTGATAGAGGGAGAGAGAGGAAATGAGGGAGAGAGAGAGGGAATGATGGAGGAAAAAAAGGAAAAAAGTAGAGGGAGAGAGAGAAAGAGTGAGTGATATAAGGAGAGAAAGTGGAATTTAGAGGGAGAGTAAGAGGGATAGAAAGAGAGAAAGAGAGAGAGAGGAAAAGAGGGAGTGATAGAGAAAGAGAGATAGAGGGAATGAGGGAGAGAGAGAGAGAGAGGGAATGAGGGAGGAAAAAGGTAGAGCAAGAAAGAGAAAGGGAGAAAGGGAAAGAGGGAGTGATAGAGGGAGAGAGAGGAAATGAGGGAGAGAGAGAGGGAATGATGGAGGAAAAAAAGGAAAAAAGTAGAGGGAGAGAGAGAAAGAGTGAGTGATATAAGGAGAGAAAGTGGAAGTTAGAGGGAGAGTAAGAGGGATAGAAAGAGAGAAAGAGAGAGAGGAAAAGAGGGAGTGATAGAAAAAGAGAGATAGAGGGAATGAGGGAGAGAGAGAGAGAGAGGGAATGAGGGAGGAAAAAGGTAGAGCAAGAAAGAGAAAGGGAGAAAGGGAAAGAGGGAGTGATAGAGGGAGAGAGAGGAAATGAGGGAGAGAGAGAGAGGGAATGATGGAGGAAAAAAAGGAAAAAAGTAGAGGGAGAGAGAGAAAGAGTGAGTGATATAAGGAGAGAAAGTGGAAGTTAGAGGGAGAGTAAGAGGGATAGAAAGAGAGAAAGAGAGAGAGAGGAAAAGAGAGAATGATAGAGAAAGAGGGATAGAGGGAGAGAAAGAGGGAATGAGGGAGAGAGAGAGGGAATGAGGGAGGAAAAAAAAGGGAAAAAGGTAGAGCAAGAGAGAGAAAGAGAGATAGAGTGAGAAAAAGAGGGATAGATGGATAGAGAAAGGGAATGAAGGAGAAATAAAAAAATAAAAAATAAAAAACACAAAATATACCAAGAGTACTAATAAGATATTCTTGCATGGGTTTGAAAATTTCAAATCAACTTCTTGTGTAATCTAGGAAATAAAAAAAAATAATAAAATGTAATGTTGTATTAAACTAATTTTTTTTTGTGTTTTTATAAGATGTGATATATAATATATTTGTTATATTAGAAGTACTTGACGTAATTGTAGCCGTATTAGTGCAATTGTGACAGAGAAAATTAAGTACTGTCCGTGATACTTTTTTTATTTGCACTAACATAGAATTTTTCAGGACAAGCTTTCGGGGTATGTCCCCTTCTTCAAGGTCCAAGCAGTACTGATTCACAATTTTTTTAGCAGAATGTTGAAACAAAACAAGAAAAAAAAAAAATCTCAGAGGGAAAGGAAAAAAAACACATACAAATCAATGGTAATAAAGATAGCAGCAGAGTTAGTGAGATAAGACAGAGTTAGTGAGATAAGACAGAGGGAGAGCTATAGACTTGAGGGGGGAGATGCTAGTCACAGAGGGGGTCATAAAACCTTAGTATAATGGGTAAGGAAACCAATATCTAAATTTAGGCCATTTAGGCCACGAATGGCCTAAATTTAGATATTGGTTTCCTTACCCATTATACTAAGGTTTTATGACCCCCTCTGTGACTAGCATCTCCCCCCTCAAGTCTATAGCTCTCCCTCTGTCTTATCTCACTAACTCTGTCTTATCTCACTAACTCTGCTGCTATCTTTATTACCATTGATTTGTATGTGTTTTTTTTCCTTTCCCTCTGAGATTTTTTTTTTTTTCTTGTTTTGTTTCAACATTCTGCTAAAAAAATTGTGAATCAGTACTGCTTGGACCTTGAAGAAGGGGACATACCCCGAAAGCTTGTCCTGAAAAATTCTATGTTAGTGCAAATAAAAAAAGTATCACGGACAGTACTTAATTTTCTTTATATTAGAAGCAAAGTGAGACGTGTATATACATACATATATATATATATACACACACACACACACATTTTGATTATATATATATATATATATATATATATATATATATATATAAACACACACAAACACACACACAGACACATACACACACAAAATATACCTTCTAAAACTACACACATTCTCCACATGACAAACAGGTAGAAAATTTATATAAAAATTTTTATAAAAATAAAATGATAAATTTGATCTATAAGAAGAATATTATATATATATATATATATATATATATATATATATATATATTTTTAAATAATAAAAAGAATATGATTTTTTTTTAAATAATTTATTAATAAAAAAATATATATTTTTTAAAATATATTTGTTTTTTAAAGATAAACTAGAAAAAAATGATTGAATATAAACGCACGCACACACACACACACACACACACACACAAAATATTTTAAATATACATACATGGGTAATCACAACAACACATATATATATATATACATACATGATAAAAAAAAATATATTATCTTACCTGATTAAAAAGCGTATGATAAAGTAATATGAGAAATCGAAGTTGTAATACCAGTTAAACAATCTAGAAAAAAATATATATTTATATATGTTATTTTAATAAGCTATTAATATATATATATTATCAATAATATTTAAAATATTATAGTCAAGAAAACAGCAAGAAAATATATAAATATAACAATTTATAACATTTAATACATTTTAAATTAGATATTTATATAAATGTGATCAATATACATACCTGTAAATATATGCAAGGAAACGTGGAAGAAACTGATGATCTGTTCCTTTCTTTACAAACGAACGAATAAAAATTACCTTAAAAAAAAAAAAATCCAAGTAAAATATGTTAAAATGAATGAACATATATATACATTGAACATATATGTATAAAATTAAATTGCTTACCTTTTCAAGTAATTTGCGAACAGAAATCTATAATTGAATTTTTCGGTCAGATGATTTGTATGCCGTCCTTTACCTCGTGTCCGCAGGTGTATAATGGCAAAATACACCTGCGTGCCCTTATCTAAAATGGCGGAATTAGATCCGCCCCCGTCACGTGACCGGCTAGACGAGTCACGTGACGATACACTTATCGTGAGATCTGACTCTAAGGAGGGTACATTGTAGTCCTCGGAAGCAGGACAATTTGCTCCCAGGATCCACTGCGAGAATAGGAGCATAGGAAAGGACACGCCTACTCCCGCAGGAGTAAATCCGGAAGTAAGAATAAAGATATAAGATAAAGGCAAAACTACTTAAAAAAAAAAAAAAGGTTAGTGCTATAATTTTTTACGTGATAAGAGGAACTAATGATCTTAAAGTTAAATATGTGGGTGAACCTCCACTTTAAAAATCCCACAAAGCTGAACTCCAGAATAGGTAAATATTGTCTAAATACAAGTGGCATGTGTATTTTGATTTGGAGCTTGGTGTGCTTTGTGAATTTCTTCCAGATCTAAGCAGTAATCCAGTGTGAAACATTGTGCCTGTACAGGAGCTTCATGTAATAAAGACCGGTCACTGCTGCTTTCGCTCCTTGTACAGAGTGACTGGTCTTGTCTCCGCCCCCTCCTGTAGTTTTCTGCAGGCAGGCTGTAGTGGGTGGAGCCTGTTGGGCCCCTCCCACAGCTCTGCTCTCTGCACAGGCTATGTATAGCACAGTAATGATGTCCCTGCTACTTTAAAAGGTAATATGTGGGTTTTCAAAGGCATTTGGTGAACACAAAGTGGATTTATATTCTTGCTATTGAGGAATATATTTGAACTAAAGTATTTGAGTCCATAATTCAACTTTAATGTTCTTAGTAAAAAAAACAACTCAGCAAGTGATAAATACTACAGAATATCTTTACTGTAATATAAATAGTTTTTTTGAGGCAAATGGACTTTCCTGGTACCAACACAGGACATTACAAGAAGTAGATAATTAAAAATGAATAGTTCATTCATAAAAAGTGACTTAAAAGCATTGTTACAAAAAAAAAATTACAAATGACTCCCTCACAGCTAGGCTATACAGTAGTTTCCAATACCATACTCTACAACACCATAGAATAGTTAGTACAGCATAAAAGCGAGTATATAGCCAGCTCTTCTAAACACGTTTCGTGTTTAGAAGAGCTTCTTCAGGAGTATTTTGGAGGGAGTAAATTTCCTATAGAAAAATAGGTATAACAAAAAGTATATACAGTACACAAAAATGCATGGAACAATCAAGCTCTACTCTCATTATTAAAATGCAGTACAGCATAAATAAAGAGTATAATTTATTTTAGAATCTATCTGTAGTCAAATTAAAATACAGTGCATCTGGAAAGTATTCACAGAGCTTTACTTTTTCCACATTTTATTATGTTACAGCCGTATTCCAAAATGGATTAAATTCACTAGTTTCCTCAAAATTCAACAAACAATACCCCATAATGACAATGTAAAAAAGGTTTGTTTGAAATCTTTGCAAATTTATAAAAAAAAAAAAAAAATCTCATGTACGTAAGTATTCACAGCCTTTGCCATGACACTCAAAATTGAGCTCAGCTGCATCCTGTTTCCACTGATCATCCTTGAGATGTTTCTACAACTTGATTGGAGTCCACTTGTGGTAAATTCAGTTGATTGGACATGATTTTGAAAGGCACACACCTGTCTATATAAGGTCCCACAGTTAACAGTGCATGTCAGAGCACAAACCAAGCCACGAAGTCCAAGCAATTGTCTGTAGACCTCCGAGACAAGATTGTATCAAGGCACAGATCTGGGGAAAGGTACAGCAAAAATTTCTGCAGCATTGAAGGTCCCAATAAGCACACTGGCCTTCATCATCCGTAAGTGGAAGAAGTTTGGAACCACCGGGACTCTTCCTAGAGTGGGCCACCTGACCAAACTGTGTGATCGGGGGAGAAGGGCCTTAGTCAGGGAGGTGACCAAGAACCCGATGGTCACTTTGACAGAGCTCCAGCGTTTCTCTGTGGAGAGAGGAGAACCTTCCAGAAGAACAACCATCTCTGCAGCACTCCACCAATCAGGCCTGTATGGTAGAGTGGCCAGACGGAAGCCACTCCTCAGTAGAAGGCACATGACAGCCCACCTGGAGCTTGCCAAAAGGCACCTGAAGGACTTTCATGCCATAAGAAACAAAATTCTCTGGTCTGATGAAACAAAGATTGAACTCTTTGGCCTGAATGGCAAGCGCCATATCTGGAGGAAACCAGGCAACCCTCATCACTTGGCCAATACCATCCCTACTGTGAAGCATGGTGATGGCAGCATCATGCTGTAGGGATGTTTTTAAGGAACTGGGAGACTAGTCAGGATTGAGGGAAAGATGAATGCAGCAATGTACAGAGACATCTTTGATGAAAATCTGCTCCAGAGCACCCAGGACCTCAGACTGGGGCGGAGGTTCATCTTCCAATGACCGTAAGCACACAGCCAAGATAACAAAGGAGTGGCTACGGGACAATTTGTGAATGTACTTAAGTGGCTCAGAGTCCAGACTTGAACCCGATTGAACATCTCTGGAGAGATCTGAAAATGGATGTGCACCGACGCTCCTAATCCAACCTGATGGAGCTTGAGAGGTCCTACAAAGAAGAATGGGAGAAACTGCCCAAAAATAGGTGTGCCAAGCTTGTAGCATCATACTCAAAAAGACTTGAATCTGTAATTGGTGCCAAATACGCTTTAGCAAAGTATTAAGCAAAGGCTGTAAATACTTATGTACATGTGATTTTTTTCGATTTTTATTTTTAATAAATTTGAAAAGATTGCAAACAAACTTCTTTTAAGTTGACATTATGGGGTATTGTTTGTAGAATTTTGAGGAACTTTATGAATTTAATCCATTTTGGAATAAGGCTTAAGGCATAACAAAATGTGAAAAAAGTGAAAGTGGTTGTAAAACTCTTTACAACAACTTTAACCTACAGGTAAGCCTAGATTAAGGCTTACCTGTAGGTGCTTGAAATATCTCCCAGACCTGCACGGTCTAGGAGATATTTGCAAATCGACGTACGGCGATTTCTTCTGCGCATGCGAAGGAGCTAGAAAGGGCGCGCTGCGCCGTTTCTAACACGGATCATGCCGCGAGTGGAGTTCGCGGCCCCGGAAGGAAGAGGGGTGAAGAATGGCCACTCGCTACTAGCGAGGAATACGGGGACATCGCGGGCTTCTGCTGCAGGTAAGTGTCACATAATGGGCTACTATGCGATGCATAGTAGCCCATTATGCTTTACTTTTGCAGGGAAACAAAGAGGAAGTAACACCCATCAGGGTTTACTTCCTCTTGAAGTGCTGTGAATACTATCTGGATGCACTAATTAACAAAAGGCAATAAAGTTGACTAGAGTGAAGAGACATTAGAACCGTTGCCAGGTTTTTGCGTTTATTGCTGTTGGTGTCCCTGTTAGGGAGATTAAAGCCTCGTACACGATCGGATTTTCTGCAGACAAAGCGTCTCACTTTTCAGTGTGCCTGGATTTTGTCTTACATACAAACGGCACACAATTGTCATCCAACAAACATGAACGTAGTGACGTACTAGACGTACTACGTGTTTTTTCAGCTCTTGAGCGCCACCCTTTGGACACCTTCTGCTAATGTCGCATTTGGTGAGCATTGATTCTGAGCATGTGTGCTTGTACTTTGGACTTTTGTCTGACGGACTTCTATACACACAATCGGAAAATCTGACAACAGACCGTTGTCCACGGAAAATTTTAAAGCCTGCCATCCAACATTTGTCCACAGAAAATCATTACATTAATGAGGAAAAAAATGAACTTAAATGATTTTAGCAAATGGCTGCAATATAAAAAAAGAGTGAAAAATTTAAGGGGGTCTGAATACTTTCCGTACCCACTGTACGTGATCTGACATTTCTGGATAGGGGGTACGCACATGCATGGCCAGCGACCCGGCTGTGCTGTGATTAAACACAGCAGATGTCGATCACCAGATGTCAGTCAATGGATTACTGCCAGCACCTGGTGATCATCATGAATTTACACAGGACAGGGCATTGCCTATATAAACAAGGCAGAGTCAAGTCCTGTCAGTGGGGAAGTAATAGTAAACAACATACCGTATATACTCGAGTATAAGCCAAGATTTTCAGCCCTTTTTTTGGGGCTGAAAGTCCCCCCCTCGGCTTATACTCGAGTCATATAAATTTTTACATTGTAAATATTCCCTGTAAAGAAGTTGCGGCTGCGGCGTCCATCGTTCAAATTCCGCGGTGTCCATCGTTCAAATTCCGCGGTCTCTTCCTGTTCCTTCCTTGATTGGCGAGTCTCAGCAGACACTCTCCGCCTATCACGAACATTCTCTCATCCTCAGTTTTCCAGCAGACGTCTGTGATTGGCGGAATACCCAACACAGTGTCTGCTGGGAAAACTAAGGATGAGAGAATGATCGTGATAGGCGGAGAGTGTCTGCTGAGACTCGCCTATCAAGTAAGGAACAGGAAAAGACTGCGGAATTCGAACGATGGACGCCGCGGAATTCGAACGATGGACGCCGCAGCCGCAACTTCTTTACAGGTAATAATTACAATGTAAAAATTTCTATTTACAGGGTACAGCGAGCTAGGGAACAGTGGGGCATCGGCTTATACTCGAGTCAGTAAGGTTTCCCAGTTTTTTTGGGCAACATTAGGTACCTCGGCTTATACTCGAGTCGGCTTATACTCGAGTATATACGGTAACTCTTCCTACACTTTTTTTTTTCCAGCTCCACTCTTCCCAAGCAGAGCAAGCTTCAGGCCCCAGCCTTGGACCTACCTTTCCTAGTAACATTTGTTCTCCTCATGCAGCGGCCTACAAAGTCAGGAACAAAAGTACACATGTCCTCCCCAGGCAAACTTGGGAGGCATGAGAGCTTTTAGAAGGTTTCCTCTACATGCATAAGAAAAAAATATATTAATCCCAGATGTAATAGAAAAGGGGATTAAAAAGAAAGTGGCTACTTTTAAACAACATTTTAGTCTGGGCCATAGGGTTAGAAAAATATATACCATTTATTGTTGAGTATCAAAAGAAAAGCAATTTTGTACATATATATTCAGTGAAATACTCTGATGAATAAAATATGACTTCTTACACTATTTTACCGATTGACTCCTAGGGGAGGAGTCAATTCGGAAAATATTACAATCAAACAAAGAGGACAAACAGAACTAACAGTACCATCACCAACAATAAGGGAAAGACACACAGCACAGATGGTCCGGACGCCGGCAATTAAATTCAAAGTGGAGCTGCAGGATGGCAAGACTAACTTGATAAGAATCAGTTTATAAATCTATTTTGGTCATATGGACAGAATATACCATGGTGCAGCTTCACTGTGAATAAACCCTAATGAAATTTGGGCCCAACTGGAGAAGATGACAATGTATCCATTAATATCAACCTCCTGGGGGAGGAAGGAAGTTCATGGAGTATTAGGTAGAATTTGGGAAAAGGAAGGACAGGGGACAAGTGTTCCTGTTGCGCTTTGGGAATCACAGTATAATACTCAGATAACCTTCTGTATGATTTTTCCAGATGGTAAATTTAATCACATCTCCTCAAAAAATGGTCGGTTGGGATGGGGATGATGAGGGGTTTAAGTCATTTGTTGATAGGTTAATTAAGGAATATGACCCTTAATAGCATGACTGACAATAATTCAATACAGCGCGGAGTGGTGGGAGTTAGGGTAGCCACAGGTGTACAACAACTTCTTAGTGTATTCAGAAGTAAAGGGATTCAGTTACCACTGACATACTGAGCGGGGCCAGTTTAGTTCACTGGACTCCCGTTGGTACTTTACCCTCTCAGTTGCTCAGCGTCCTTTGAGCTAGCTGTGGCTCCGTGCTCTACCGAACCTCCTTGTCGCGGTGGATTGTCTCGCTGTCCGCCGGTCTTTGCACGCCGGTTTGTAGAGGATCTTATGGCAGCGTGGAGATTCCAGACTTCGCTCTGTATCGCGGTGGGATGTCTCGCTGTCCACCGGTCTTTGCACGCCGGTTTGTAGCGAATCTTATGGCAGCGTGGAGATTCCAGAATTCGCTCTGTATGCGCTGCACACGCGCCGACCGGGACTTCGAAAGACCGCCGCGTCCGGCGCTGCTGTCTGCTAGTGTCCTCCGTGCATCGATCTCCACTGTCAGGCTGAGGGGTTGCGTTGACCTTTCCCAAATTATACCTAATACTCCATGAACTTCCTTCCTCCCCCAGGAGGTTGATATTAATGGATACATTGTCATCTTCTCCAGTCGGGCCCAAATTTCATTAGGGTTTATTCACAGTGAAGCTGCACCATGGTATATTCTGTCCATATGACCAAAATAGATTTATAAACTGATTCTTATCAAGTTAGTCTTGCCATCCTGCAGCTCCACTTTGAATTTAATTGCCGGCGTCCGGACCATCTGTGCTGTGTGTCTTTCCCTTATTGTTGGTGATGGTACTGTTAGTTCTGTTTGTCCTCTTTGTTTGATTGTAATATTTTCCGAATTGACTCCTCCCCTAGGAGTCAATCGGTAAAATAGTGTAAGAAGTCATATTTTATTCATCAGAGTATTTCACTGAATATATATGTACAAAATTGCTTTTCTTTTGATACTCAACAATAAATGGTATATATTTTTCTAACCCTATGGCCCAGACTAAAATGTCGTTTAAAAGTAGCCACTTTCTTTTTAATCCCCTTTTCTATTACATCTGGGATTAATATATTTTTTTCTTATTCAGTCTCTTAGGCTACAAACGACAAATTATATTCCTAACTCTAGTCATATATCTTTAGTTCATATTTAATGAACGGCCTTTTGGGTTAAACCACCCTGGTACTCGTTGTTCTTTTTCTTTTTGTATGTTCCTCTACATGCACTTGTGGGCGGGGCTTAGGTACCCGTGTGGGGGACAAGTGGAATTGCACTCGCTAATGCCTGAACTTCGGACTGGGAGCTGCGTTCATGTGACAGTCAGCATTAAGGCACTTAGATGCGAGCTGCAATGACACTAACTCCTTACTCTCTGTGCTAAATCCATTACACCGATGACACTTGTACACTTCAGACACTTATGCATAGAGGACACCACTCCCAGGTGTGCAGCATTTTGAGGCCAGTACCACTGAGACGGTACTGGGCTCCACCAATCAAGCAGTTCATGTCCCCTTTCTCCCAGTAGGACATCTGATCATTGCTATGGGATACAGGAAATGCTCTCTTTCTC
Source organism: Rana muscosa (assembly GCA_029206835.1). Lineage (NCBI taxonomy): Eukaryota > Metazoa > Chordata > Amphibia > Anura > Ranidae > Rana > Rana muscosa. The sequence continues at coordinate 115,115,438 of CM055123.1, read as the reverse complement.
CAACCTCCTTCAGCTCTCTTCTTCCTGGGCCCCTCTACATACTCTTTCCAGGCTGGGTCCCTAGGCACCCTGTGCTGCAGGTCCAGTCCCAGAAAGTAGGGAACTGGCCGCTAGTGGAGGTGCCAAGCACTTAATGCCCTCCACTACCAGAGGAACCGTCAACCTTGCCCATCACAGTCTCCTGGCTGATTGGCTGCCTTGCTTGGGATATAAACACTGGAATGCTTAGCAACAACACATTACCTTCCTCTTGACAGTACTCTGTATGTTAGACCCGTGTATGTATGTGTAGCCCAGGGGTTGCTACTATAGTTATTATGTTGAACGGTTCATTGTTTCTTAAATAAGAGTTTGGCTCCCCCTAGTGTCCGCTGAACTCTGTCTGGATATTTCCTTCCTTCTGAGAAGTGAGCAGAGCCATGCATTGTGGGATATGTAGTCTGGATGAGGAAGTGACTCATTTGTTGAATCAGCTTTGGACTACAGGACACACAATGCAAAGCACACAGAACAGCCTGCTGGGAGGAGAGATAAAAGGTCAGGCGCGGCCTGCTTTCAGCCTCTCTGGACCCCATTTAACACTTGCCAGCAGGAGGTCTGTGTGTGACCAGGAGTGAGAGACTGCAGCCTACAGCGGAGAACCGGATTATCCGCCCCAGAGGGATCTTTGAGGACGGTCCTGCTAATCTAGCAGGTGGATCGGCCTGCGTTTCAGAGCATTTGGAGCCATCTGCATTCCAGCCCACTGGGAGTTGCAGCACGGCACGGCGACGCCTTCTTCACTAACAGAGGCACCAGGAGGAGATTCCGGAAGGAGTCTAACATCTACTGGGATCCACTGTGGTGAGAGGGCACCTGCCCATCCAAGTAGTGACTACAGATTGCTGGTGAGACTTGTAGTTCCACGGCTGTGGATCTGCTCCATCCCAGGCATCATACAGCTAGACTTTGGGGCCTTGCCTTTCTCCCCTGTGCTGTAGGGTCAGTACTGTATTACTCACACATGTAAGGAGGAACCTTCAAGTGGGAATAGTTCTTCAATTGAGCAATTATCAGCATCTTGTTCTGCAGCTTTAGTCTTTTGTTCTTTGGATTACAAGCAAACACAAAATCATCAATGCAGTATAATATCAGGCTAGCTGAAGACATCCAGAATTAAAGGAACGCTACATTACCATAGTGTGTGTGTCTTTAAGAGGAATGAATTTGTTTCCAAGGACTGAGACATTTATTTTCCATTTGTGCGTAGATAGTTGTAGATGGTTCAGGATCTGTTCCTTCCTCAGAAATTCACTTTGTGGGCAAGCCACTGATTTCTTTGGATACACCACTACAACAAGAATTTGCAATACTGCATAAAGGACTATACTTTCCTGCCTGTAGCGGTTGGTCTCATGTAAGTAAATTATGGATTGGACTTTCTAAAGTGCATCTAGTATTTTAAAAAGTCAATACCTTGAAATTGTATAGAGTGTCATTCTCACAGAAATTAGGCTTTAGCTGTTTTTTTCTTTTCTTTTTGCTGTACAGTGACTCTACGCACACCGGGTCAGTGGCAGTGACTTGCAATTATTCACCAGGTCAGTGGCAGTGACCAACCTCATGGTCCGTGGCAGGGACCATGCGCCAAGCCTGTTTGTGCAAACCAGAACAGGAGAAACCCAAAATTAAGTTTGTGACTGGACCTCCACCCACCTTATCTGACCCGTGTTTGTCTCAACTTGTCTGCTCTCAAAGAGACTATTTATTGCCCTTAAGAATAAATAAGAAGTTGGACTTTTCAGTTGGTGTGGACAGTTGCTTACTGGGGAGAACTAAAGACTTGTTTCTGGCTACCCTAGAAACGAGGTCAGCTCTGGAGGTTTTCAAACACTGGCTGCAGGCAGGCCCGAGAAACTGGCACCGCTCAACCTCCCCATCCAGGAGGGTACGGGCTTGTGGTGCGGTGTGCCTCAGTCTTTTCCTGCGAAGTAGTCAAATAGAAGAAAAGCAGGTAAAGGCTGGGGTGGGTGCGCTACAGTAACTAATTGCCTTCTTTTGAACTTTCCCTCTTCAGAACATATCCCAACATTGTCAGCAGCAAAACAACACCCCAGATGGTAGGAATGTCCCATGCAGCAGGTACACTCTCAGCTTGGTGGAGTCGAACGTTTGATTAGTCACCAATAGTATTTTGGATTTTGGATTGCCTTCCTTGTCCACTGTGGTGAAGCAATGCACTGTGCCCAGGTCTGCGCTTGACAACTTAATTTAGAATAGATGTGCCTTCTAACTGGGTGAGGGTTCTTTCTCAGGGTATGGCTTTGGCACTCCCAGGTAGTTCTCAAATTGCTTTATGAACTAGTATAAGCCATAAGCCTGAGCTACCCTCTTTTTGACAATCCATTGTAAGTGGGTCATTACGGGCAGCTCTGGGGTCTCCACAACCCGGGAGCACACAGGAATCTGCAGTCTTCTTCAAAGACCTATATAAAGCTGATCCTTCTGTGGATACATTAAAATTTATTTAACAAAAATGAATGTGTAATTTGATTACATTTTGTGTAATAATTAATGCATGGGGGGTAAATTGTGATTGTTTTATTGTGCTGTGTGCTTTAAAATGCATGGCAAACACCTCCGTACTTTAACTCTTAATCGGCCTCTGCCAGCATACAGGGAAAGTAGCGGCGGTTATATGTCTTGTAGGATTGCTACTGTGCCTATCCTGTATTCTGTAATTTTCTTGTGTTGAATTGTGACAGACAGCATGTAAAGTCTCTCTTCTATACACCTCTGGGTGTAGATGTAAAACAGGTTTAATCAACACATGGAAAATGGCAACTCACATTTGTGAAGTTAAAACAGGCATGTAGTAAGTCCCAGCAAAGTTGGGGGGGGGGGGGTTGTCATCAATCCTGGTCCTGGATGAGAAGCGCAGTGCTCGCTCGTTCACCGCTTACTCATTCACCGCTGATGTGTAGAGCCGGCCACGGTGGGGAAGAGCTCAGAACGAGGCCTGGAACGCTGATGGTACAGGAGGCGAGAATGGATGACGTCACTGGCATGCCTTGCGTTTCCTGAGCATGCGCGCTGCGGGTCACACTGCAGCCACGCTCCTTTTTAAAGCTGACTAGTGGGACTACAAGAGCTGCCTTATAAAGGGTACACGGGGGAGGAGCCGGTACACACATTCAATACTAGCACAATGGAATAATTAGAATGTCTCTAAGTCTTATGGATTAGTAGTGGACAACAGTTAATAACATTATTAGACCAGATATAGGATATAAAACATGATGTATACACATATAAAAAGTTGTAAACATTAAAGACATTTTAGACCACATGATTGTCAGGCAATAATCATAATTGGACTAACCATCATTATATTATTTTAAAAAACATATTGGGCATCAGATATAAGTATTACGGTATACTCAATAGGGGAAAGAAATATACTATATATAGGGGAAGGGAAATTAACAACAATAATATATGCATAGCCATCATAATAGAAATCATACTCTACATGATGAACACATTTATTTTAAGTGAATTATGAAAAGTTAATAATTAAAAAATCAATTGGAAGGCCAAAGGTAGACCAAACCTTGGGGGAGTGCAGATATAAAAGGTTAGATGTATTGAACTTAAATTATGTATACTAATATATATGTACTCTCAATCACACATATGAGCATATTTATATATGCCCATATGCATTCATCCAGGTGTGATATCAGATGATACCTATATTAAAGGATGGTGGCAATCTCAATCCCTTAATTTATACCTCCTTGCGAGAGAACATCAGACTGTAGATCCAGTATGTTTCTATCGCACACAATTTAGTAAAACTTTCAGCTGCAGAGAGGGATCTGGGAATCTGCTCAATGACCCATACTCAAAGTCCCTTGGTGGATCCATGGTGAACCTCTGCAAATTGTCGCGGTCCTCACCTCCTTCAATGAAAGGTCAATGCTCGCCAAACCTCTGCCTCAAAGGTCGAATGGTTCGACCCACATAGATCAGGTCACAGGGGCAGGTGAGACCGTAAACCACAAAATTGGATGAGAAGTTGTAGAATTATTTTAGATAGTCTTTTGACCATGTTTTACGAATTTATACGTTTTGCAAAGTGCCCTAGGACACTGGTACATGCCCACCAATGGTATCAATACTCACGTGGGTGGTGAGGTGATGGTAGATTTAAATTTGCTAGGAGCAAAAAAAAAAACATTTTGGACTAGGCCAGAAACCAGGAAGAAATAGAAGAAATGTTAATAACAAGTGAATATAATATACTTTCCTATCTATTTACTAATGCCAGCAGCATAAGGATTAAACTAGTTCACTTTCATTGAAAGAGTTTAGCTTTAAACTTAATTCTGAGAAGTAGTGCGTTGGCATATAAAGAATGACAAGGTGCAACACTGAAGAGAAAAATTAAGCAATGTTGCCACCAAAAACATGATGTTCATGTCTTGAAATTATACTAGCAAGCTACTACACATCTAAATCAAATGGGTAATACCTGCAACCAGGGCCAGTGCTACCACTATGCCAACTAGGCAGCCGCCTAGGGTGCACTGCTGCCTAGGGCTCAGCCACGGTCACTGGTTTCCTTACTCTCCGCTGGCTTCCTAACACTCTGCTGGCTTCCCCACACAGTCCACCACATGTTCCCTACCAGGGCCGCCAACAGGGGGAGACAGTCCATACACATGTAGGGGGCCCGGGTGTCCCAAGGGGCCTGGGCAACAACCAAGCAGTTGTTGCTGGGTACAAACCCCCCCAGAGCATCCTGCCAAAATACCCAGTCAGTGTCCCTGCTGCCACAGCCACACTGCTCAGCAACAGCGCAGGCTGTGCAGCAATCAGAGCTGTCCCTGAATGTACGGCGGCTGACAGTATGCACCGTTGCTGCTGCTGCCCGCTGTTCTCAGTGCTAGGATTTGATTGCTAGGACTGCCCATGTCCTAGCAACCAATCACTGCTTGCCCCTCCCCAAGGCCCCGGCATTCAGAGAAGGGGCAGGAAGTTCTTCCTGCAAATCTATCCAGTCCCAATGCCCAGCCTTCCAGCTTCCACCTGTCCTGGTGCAATGAAAAGGAACAGATCCTGATGTAAGCTGGGGTCATCACAATACTCCGTCCTCCCCTTCCACTACCCAAACTATTCTCTTAAGCTTCTCCACTCTCCTTACCCCACTCTTCTCCTCCCTTCTAAATTTGGGGACCCTATTGAAAGGGAATGGGCTCTAGGGACCATGATGTAAGGGGGTTTTAGAGACCATGATGTAAGGGGGCTTTAGCGACCTTTATGTAAGGTCGCTTTAAGGACACTGATGTAAGGGGACTCTGGGAAATCTGATGTAAGGGCGGCTCTGGGGACGCTGATGTAGGAGGGGGTGACTTTGGGGATCCTAATGAAAGAGGCAACTCTGGGGTCCCTGATTTAAAGAGGGTTTTTCAAAAGATTAGGGTATAGTCAACAAGGTAATTCAACATACCAAATAGGTAGAAAAAAAGAGAAAAAGACAACCCCCTAGCGGAAATTTAAAGGCCTACAAAATAGTGCCAATCCTTGGTAGAGTATGAATCAACAAAAGAATATTTTAAAAATCTCAAGTATAAATTTTATTAATAAAAATTGTTAAAAACAGGTTATGGCTGGTGCAGAATAAAGCCAACATAGTGCGAGTCACATAGATGTATACAGTTCTACATATTCCAAAGATACCACGATAAGGGCACCGCGGCAGAGCATATACCGGAAAACACCCAATGCGTTTCAGAAGTTCATTCTTTCCTCAGGGGTGTGTACAATCGTAGAACAGACAACTTCTACAAATGAAGCAAAAGAATTATAAACATCATACTTCATCATACGGAAGATGATTCCTTTTGTTTGGAGAAATAGATGAACACTCACATGTTGTCAGCAAATAGAACTTTTACACATCAGCTAAAGAAATGTAAAGACAATCAGTGTTATCCCTCCCATTGCCAGGAAAGAAGGTGGCCCAGTAATATATCATACTCCATGGGAAGTCCAACAGGACCTGCTAGGGTGCACGCCAGAAGGAGGGGAACTCAAGTATCAACGATTTGGTCTAATCAGAAAAAGAAAAGAAAAAGAACATGATACTAGTACAAAAAAAGTCTACAATGATTTAAGAAGGGAGGACTGGGGACCCTGATGTAAGGGAGGGGGCTCTGGGGGACCCTGGTGTAAGGAGGGGCTATAGGAACCCTGATGTAAGGGGGGACTTTGGGATCCTAATGTAAGTGGAGACTTTGGTGACCCTAATGAAAGTGGAGTCTCTGATGTAAGGGCGAACTCTGGGGACCCTGATTTAAGGAGAGAGAACTCTGGGCACCTTGATTTAAGGAGAGGGGACTCTTGGGACCCTTATATAAGGGTAATGACTCTGGGGACACTGATTAAAGAAGGGGGGACTCTGAGGACCCTGATGTAGGTAGGAGAACTTTGGGGACCCTAATGAAAGGGGTTAACTCTGCTGTAAGGGGGTCAGGCCTGGGGGGCCCAGGCCTAAAGCTGTATAAGGGGCCCCAAAGTTTCTGATGGCTGCCCTGTTCCCCACACACTGCGCCGACATTCGGCATACCTCGACAGGATTGGATGATGTTAGCTCGAGACTAAGCTGTCTCCTGCCAACTTCAGCCAATCCGTGAAGAAGAGATATCCAGTCAATGAGGTGCCACCCAAGCCGTGCTACGCGCAATATCACTTACTCCCAGCTCCCCAGTCAGTCTGCACATGGAGCTAACGTTGGCAAGGAGGTGAGAAAGCATCCCTGCACAGGCTGCATTTGCAGCCTTTATTTTGTTTTGGGGGGTGTCCAAGTAGCTGGTTTTGCTTAGGGTGTAAAATAGTCTAGCACCTACCCTGCCTGCAACCCAAACTAATATTTTTCCCCTTTTTTTGGAGACATATTACAAGTGTAATAAACATCTTTCCCACTTGACTGAAGTATTACTTATGTGCACAAATACTGCATAGAATAAGAGGAGGGTTATCTATTTTTTAGTGTCAGTTGCCCTGACCACTTTATATCACTGGGAGTGCTGGTCATTCAAATGGCCCATCACCTGCACACCTGGAGGAAGATGTAAATGTTGGTGAAGACCGACAGTTGAGGTAAGAGCCTAATTTCTATCACTCCCAAGATGGGAGGAATGTCCTAAGAGACGAATATTCACAGCTTTTAATAATATCCAACAAAAAACTAAGCAGTCCTAAGCAACAGGAGCTTGTGCAATGTGTATTTTAATTCCTTTGGCATTTCCTGAGTTTCCTTCTGATGTAAGGGACACAAGGACTTTACTCAGGTTTTCTCCAGGCAATATGCCAGAAGTTATGGCACACCTGAGTGCACACCCACAGCTTTCCATTCAAGGAAAAGATACAGCAATTTCTCTTGTCACGCTCATCAGTTGCTAAGATCTGAATACGTAATATAAAGGAGTTGCCCAATATTTACATGTCTAATCATTTAAAGCTATAAAAAGATTAGGTTGAAGACTCAGCTTCCACAAACACTTATAGAATTGTTAATTTGATATGTATAATCTCTTTTCTATTGTTCTATTACGATAGATAAATAAAGAGAAATAATTTGCTTTATGCTTTAAATTCACTGTATATATATGTAGCAGGCATGTACTATTTAGGGGGAGCATCTGGGTGGTAGCATGACCCAGATGCACTAATTGGAAGAATAGGGCTGTATTCTGTTCGGGTGAGGACATCAGTGGTGTTTAGTTCCCCCCGGCTCAGCAGGTGGCGCTGTCACTCTGAGCCGGGGTTGAACCACTACTGCAGTGCCGTACCCTTTGTAACCTCTCGCGGCAGCTGTACTGCGGGGCGGGGAACCCACTGTGCTTGCTGGGAGAGGGTATAAAGGGGGCGGACATCTTCACCACGAGGTCGGAGTCCCAGGCACCTTCAGCCTGAGGGCTGCTGTCCGTGGTCAGTGTTCAGGCGCCCTTGGCCTGTACACGTGGAGTTCGTGTTCCATCCCAGACACCTTCAGTCTGGGGTGAGGTACTCATCCGGAGGCCGGGGGCCCAGTATCTTCCGCTGCGTCCCGCGAGGGAGGGATTGTCCTAAGGTGCCCCTGATGTTGGGCACCTGAATCCAGGGCGTAAAGGACCAGAGAGGTGACCCTTCATGAAGCTGGTGCAGCATATTGCCAGTGTCGGGTGGACCTCCGGAGACCGCTTGGATGGATATCGTTCTCCAACAAGGGCCTATCCATAAAGGAAGGTAATTCATGTTCTGTGACCGGTGGCAGCGGTACATCTAGTCAATTCAGGTCAGTGGCAGAGACCTGCTATTAGGCCTGTGGCAGGGGCCTCAACAGTTCACCTGGTCGGTGGCAGCGACGAAACTCAAGGTCGGTGGCAGCGACTGTGCGCCAAGCCTATTCGCCAAAGAAGGAATAGGAGAGTTCATTGTGCCTGGGCCTACTCGTATCCACACCCTGTTTATTCGTTTGAAAGTTTAACTGATACTGTTCATATGTGGAGAAGAATAAAGGAGTGTTGGACTTTTTATGGTGTGGGGCTCTATTACTGACAGTTAAACTTGCCCTCTGCAGGAGGGCCAAAGGCTCCATCCAGAACACAGGACCCAAAGGTAAAATAGTGTTGGCCTAATGGCCTTCACCTCTACACCTTAGAGGACAGGGGCCGTAGTGAACCTCATCCTCCTCCCGCATACCCCTAGACAAGCAAGCCACTTTATTCACAAGGGGACGGGGGGTGAGGCCGCTACATATATATATATATATATATATATATATATATATATATATATATACATATATTGGTAAATTAGCTACTGCCATATATATATAAAACATATAGGACACAAACAAATAATACATTCATCTTTCTTTGGAAGCAAGAGGTTGGAACCATCTTTATTCAGCTATCACCAAAAGTGGCTATGTGATTGCATTTCCAAGATATTGACCTATGGTTGCGGTTATTTATTTCAGGTACTTATACAGCGCCATCAATTTACGCAGCACTTTATATATATATTGTACATTCACATCAGTCCCTACCCTCAAGGAGCTTACAACCTAAGGTCCCTAACACACATATGCTAGGGCCAATTTAGACAGAATGCAATTGACCTACCAGCATGTCTTTAGAGTGAGGGAGGAAACCGGAGGAAACCCACGCAGGCACAGGGAGAACATACAAACTCCAGGTAGTTGGTGTCGTGGTCGGGTTTTGAACCAGCGACCCTTTTTGCTGCTAGGTGAAAGTGCTAACCACTACACCACTGTGTTATGTAAATCCTAATGCAAGCACGGCAGCCTTTAAATTTTGACTAAAGTTCCAACATACAGTATGAATGAGTGATTTCTGGGAGAAGACATACATTTTCCTGCCTGCTGCAGATTCAAATGGTCTTCTATTAGATACCGCTCACAGGAAGGCCCTGAGCAAATGGAACGTAAGCACTGTGTTTTCCATGTAAAAGGAACCAATTTTTTTGAAGTTATTGTTACTGTATTGTATGACTAGCTAGGAACAGCAACATACACTCTCAGATATGTGGGATAACATTATGGTGATATATATAGACAATTTTGATATCAATATACAGTACATTAATATGGGCCCTTTAGTCATAATTAGTTGTCTGAAATACAGTCATTTGGAGAAGCCGCGCTAATAAAGTTCAATAATTGCAAATTATTATCTGATTGTAGAAATAATCATCATATTCCTAATGACAGAATGATGAAATAATAAATCAGGTTCTTCTAAACCAGGGATCCTCAAACTACGGCCCTCCAGCTGTTGCGGAACTACAAATCCCATGAGGCATTGCAAAACTCTGACATTCACAGACATGACTAGGCATGATGGGAATTGTAGTTCCTGAACACCTGGAGGGCCGTAGTTTGAAGACCCATGTTCTAAACAGACACCACAGTGAAGTCATTCAGCAAAATGTGCCACCACCTTTAGAAAAACTCGCTTACCAGATGGCAAGAAAAACCAGGCATGTGGCTATAGCCCAGCCAAGGCTTTTGCTTGCACAGAAGATCGTAGGGATAAACTGGATGGATGGCTGCATACATATGTCCAAAAATACAGTGCCTTTAAAAAGTATTCATACGATTTTATACGATAGACTAACACAAAGTAGCACATAATTGTGAAGTGAAAGGAAAAAGATAAATGGTTTTAATTTTTTTTTACAAATAAATATGTGAAAAGTGTGGCGTGCATTTGTATTAAGCCCCCCTGAGTCAATACTTTGTAGAACCACCTTTCACTGCAACTACAGCTGCAAGTCTTTTTGGGGATGTCTCTACCAGCTTTGCACATCTAGAGAGTGACATTTTTGCCCATTCTTCCTCGCAAAATAACTAAAGCTCTGTCAAATTGGATGGAGAGCGTCTGTGAACAGACATTTTCAAGTCTTGCCACAGATTCTCAATTGGATTTAGGTCTGGACTTTGACTGGACCATTCTAACACATGAATATGCTTTGATCTAAACTATTCCATTTTAGCTTTGGCTGTATGTTTAGGGTCGTTGTCCAGCAGGAAGGGGAACCTCCACCCCAGTCTTTTGCAGACTCTAACAGGTTTTCTGCTAAGATTGCCCTGTATTTGGTTCTATCTATCTTCCCATGAACTCTGACCAGCATCCCTGTCCCTGCTGAAAAAAAACATCCCCAAAACATGATGCTGCCACCACCATGTTTCACGATGGGGATGGTCTTTTCAGAGTGATGTGCAGTGTTAGTTTTCCACCACACATAGCATTTTGCTTTTAGGCCAAAAAGTAAAATTTCGGTCTCATCTGACCAGAGCACTTTCTTCCACATGTTTGCTGTGTCCCCCCACATGGCTTCTCGCAAACTGCAAACAGGACTTCTTATAGCTTTCTTCTTGCCACTCTTCCATTAAGTCCAGATTTGTGCAGTGCACAACTAATAGTTGTCCTGTAGACAGCTTCTCCCACCTAAACTGTGGATCTCTGCGGCTCCTCCAGAGTTAGCATGGGCCTCTTGTCTTCTCTGATTAATGCTATCCTTGTCTGGCCTGTCAGTTTAGGTGGACGACCATGTCGTGGTATGTTTGCAGTTGTGCCATATACTTTCCGTTTTTGAATGATGTATTGAACAGTGCTCTATGAGATGTTCAAAGCTTAGAATTTTTTTTTATAACCTAACCCTGCTTTAAACTTTTCCACAACTTTATACCTGACCTGTCTGGTGTGTTCCTTGGTCTTCATGATGCTGTTTTTTCACTACGGTTCTCTAACAAGGGGGGCTTGGCCTAATGCAGCATGTGAGCGGACGTCTTTCTCTGCAGCTCTGAGATCCCCTCTGTACAATCTTGTGTAATCCTGCATACCTGCTTCTCCAAAGCAGCTGATTTCTAGACATGTGCACACTGAAATATTTTTTTTCGGAATCTCGTTTTCGTCCGAAATTAGTTTTTATTTATTTTGTTTCGTTAAAAAAATGCATTAGTCCAAAAATCCAAAATGTTCTAAGAAGATTCGACGAAGCAGCTAAACTGTACGACAACGCAATCGTACATTTCCGGTCGAATGCTCCGCCCACAAGCTATAGTAGAATTCTAATGTTGCATGACTAGTAATAATTATATTTATTAAATATTATTACTAGTCAACCAACATTAGAATTCTTCTATAGCCTATGGGCGGAGCATTTGACCATAAATGCCCGCTCGCGGCGATCGTATGTTTTTAGCTGCTTCGTCGAATCTTCATGTCTCTATAATGTCGAATCTCTTCTCTCTATGTCGAATAATCTTGGACTAATAGAGTTAGGTTAGGCACGATAGAGACAGATCGCTATTGTCACCGTCATGTCGAATCTTCTATCTTTATCAAACTTTTTTCGCAACGAAACCAAAATAAAGCATTTTTTATGTCTGATCTTTTTTGGATTTCGGATTCTGCACGTTCGTTATCGTTTGTTAAAACAAACGCGAAAATCCCAGAAATTTGGACAAAAATGCATTTGGACGAAAACGAATGCACATGTCTACTGATTTCTCTCCTGGCTCCTTGGAGAGCATTTACTGAGCATTTAGGTGGATGGGAAGACGGAGGAGACAGCCCCTGGCCAAGAATTGTATCTCTGCGCGCTCCGGTCAAGATGGCCGCCGCTCCACCGCTCCTCATTCCTGCCTGGAATACACGCCGGAATTGTTCGGGGAAGCGCCGGAGCCCTCTCCACCACCATCCTCAGGGGCATCTGTTCTGCTGGTGCTGCTATCCCAGACCTCTCCGAGCAAGGACGGACTGGAAGATGACCTGGAGCCAGAGCCTACCCTGTTGGATGTCCTTAAAATCATTAAGGTAAATCATTCTGATCTTATTGGGAAGGTGGAGGAGCTTAAACTGGACATAACTATAATGTGCCAGGATAAGCATTAGATACAGGACCGGGTCTCCGCCACTGAGCGGCACATCAGTTATCTGGAGGAAACTGTTAACCCTGTCCTTCCTGCAGTTAAAACCTGTGGTACTAATATCAAATCTCTGGAAGATAAGGTTGACGACTTAGAAAATCACCTGCGCCATAGGCGTGTGCACAGGGTGTGCCAGGTGTGCCTGGGCACACCCTAATCACCCTGTTCGCATTAGCATTATTGCTCTATGTGCTAGTGGGGTGATGAGATATCTCCCATTGAGCGAAGCTGCTTAAAGGAAACGTGTGGAAGCATTTCTCTCTCACTCTGAATATGCAAGTATGGGGATCGTGTGTTGTGCTGTGCTGTACAGTGAAGACTGTATGTATGTATGTATATGATATATATACATTTATATATATATGCACACACACGCACGCACATTCATGTATTTTTGAGCTTTGTTGTGCACCCCCTAATGCAATAGGCTGCGCACACCTATGACCTGCGCACAAATAACCTCAGATTGGTTGGCCTGCCTGAGCGGGTGGAGGGTTCTGATACGGTGTCCTTCCTTGAGAGTTGGTTCACCCAGGAATTTGGAAAGGACTGTCTGTCTCCCTGCTTTGTGATTGAAAGACCCATAAAGTCCCTGGCAGGCCGCTCCCTGTGGCCAACCCTCTCCGTACCATGGTGATTCGTCTACTCAACTACCAGGACAGGGATTCCATCCTACGTTCTGCCCGCTTGAAAGGGTGCCATAAACAACACGGCGGTGACCCTCTTCCCGGATTACTCCCTGCTGTCCGTACCCTGAGGGCTAAGTACCAACATGTCAAGCAGTAATTGAGGGAGAAAGCCATCCAATGCTCTATGTTATTTCCTGCCACCCTGAGAGTTGTCTACCAAGACCAGGTTTATTTCCTTTAAACCCCTGTTAATGCTCTCTCCTTTTTCGTTCATCTGAACGCACTCCTAAGACCTGATCTGGACCAATTGAAGCCTCTTCATTATGAATCTAAGTTGTTTATTCAATGGTGTGCCTCCTTTGGGTATGTAGATCTATGGAAACAAAAATACTCCACGGATAGAGTCAGTCATATCATGCTCTTTCCAGGCTGGACTATGCTCTGGGTACGCCAGACTTAATTCCATGTATTCATGCAGTTTCATATATAGCTCAAACGATATCTGACCATTCTGCCCTTCGTGTAGATTTGATATTGGGGCATAGACCTTCTTTTCGGTTGTGGAGACTCAGTCCCCTCTTGATATCCACTTCTGGTTTTCAAGAACCCATTTGTCAGGATATGTCTTAATACTGGGAGGGGAATGCCTGTTCCTCCTCTACAGGCCCCACATGGGATGCCTTCAAGGCGACTGTATGGGGCTCATATATCTCTATCATTGCTAAACATCGGAAAACTAACCAGGCAACCCTTCGGGCCTTAGAGACCTCCTTGGAAGCAGCTAGGGCCCATTATACTGTACACCCCACTCCGGACTCCCATGGTGTCGCGGTCGGGGAGCACAAAGCTCTTTATGGTAGATATAACCCAGAAACAGCAGCTTTATTTATCGGCTAGGTTGCATGAACATAGTGGGAGAAATGGGAAGCTACTGGCTTATCTTTCTTGCACAGAATATACTGATAGGTCTATATCATGCATACAACTACCTGATGGATCAATTTCCTCTGACCTGTTGATCATTAACCAGACATTTAGGTCCTTTTATGAAAGCCTCTACTCGGACCCAGGGCCCCCAGCTTAAATTGAGTTTGAGGGGTTCTTTGAATCTGTTCACTTCCCAGAACTGGAGGACTCTCATAGACTTATTTTAGATAAACCCCTGATGATCGAGGAAATTACAGAGGCTATACACTCCCTTCCTCCAAATAAGACTCCCGGGTTAGATGGCTTACCTGCAGAATGGTACAAGACCTTTGTGGAAGACTTAGCACAGAGACTACATTCTCTTGTTTTAAATGGTATTTAAAGAGGGTGAGCTTCCCGTTTCTATGTGCGAGGCACTGATCGTAGTATTGCCCAAACCTGAGAAAGACAAATCGAAATGTGGGTCTTATCGTCCCATCTCACTGTTAAATAGTGACGTGAAAGTGCTGGCGAAACGCCTAGCTATAAGACTGAAAAAGGTCATTGTTCACCTTGTGCACCCAGATCAAACAGGGTTCATGCCTGGTAAGAGTACTTATGACAATATTTGTCGTCTTTATTTGCATATTTACAAAGCGGCCATTGCCCAGAAAAGTGGACTAGTACTGTCTTTAGATGTAATGAAGGCTTTTGATACTGTTAACTGGTAATTTTTTTAGGAGGCTATGCACCGGATGGGTGTTAGCCTTCAGTACATCAACTGGGTCTGGCTACTCTTTATTAGGGTATGTACCAATAAAGATACTTCAGATGTATTCTCTTTACAAAGGGGCACTAGATGGGGCTGCCCGCTCTCGCCGCTTCTGTTTGCGCTGGAAATTGAGCCTCTTGCTCTGGCAGTGCGGCAGATGGCGATGGTGGGGGCATCTGCTATGGCGAATCATCTGAAAAGATCTCTCTTTTTGCTGATGATGCATTAATCTATCTAGATGATTCGGAGCAGTCTTTTGTGTCTCTGATGGGGGTTGTGGAGGAGTTTGGGAGAGTCTCCGGGCTACTGTACGTGTTGGATGGGTAAAACCTGTGGTTTTTCCAATTGGCCCCAAACTCAATTATGACTATCTACTTCGGTCCAAACTGGAAATTCAGCCAACCTTTAAGTATTTAGGGATCCACATTAATGTTGATCTATCCACTTTTAAGTCTCCTAATATAACACCAATTCTATCACACATGGGAACTAGGCTATGTACCTGGACTTCCTTGCCTCTCAATTTGATTGGCCGTGTGAAGATTTTTAAAATGATATATCTACCAATTTATATATTTTTGGGCATCCCCAGTTTTCTTGCCTAAGAAACTTTTCAGAAAACTGGTCGTCTGGATGTTTACTCTAAGATGGAAGAGTAATATTTTGGGCCCTATGTGGCCCACCTGAAGCAACTCTGACATGTTATTTTTATGGCATTTTCCTCCATTAGGGAGTGTATGGGACGTGTTACTATTTCACTATTATTTTGGCCAAAAATTGTCCGTCTGCTATATACATACAATGTGTATTCAATGTCACTTTGAGATGTGCCTTTTAAAATTGTTTTCCGAAAATGAATAAATAAATACTTAAAAAAAAAAAAAGCTTCTCTAACAAACTTCTGAGGGCTTCACAGAACAGCTGTATTTATAATGAGGTTAACCACTTAAGGACCGCTCACCGCATATATACTGTGGCAGAGCGGCCCTATTGGCCCTGTTGCACAGCGGGAGAGCCGATGCACGGGTCTGGCGCCCGTGATGTCCGCCGACCACAGTATACAGTGCCTTGAAAAAGTATTCATACACCTTGAAATTTTCCGCATTTTGTCATGTTACAACCAAAAACGTAAATGTATTTTATTGGGATTTTATGTGATAGACCAACACAAAGTGGCAGATAATTGTGAAGTGGAAGGAAATTGATAAATGGTTTTTCAAATTTTTTACAAATAAATATCTGAAAAGTGTGGTGTGCATATGTATTCAGCCCCCTTTACTCTGATACAAGGAGAGCATTAATCAGAGAAGAAGCCAAGAGGTCCATGGTAACTCTGGAGGAGCTACAGAGATCCACAGCTCAGGTGGGAGAATCTGTCCACAGGAAAACTATTATGCCCTGTACACACGATCAGATTTTCCGATGGGATAAAATCCGATGGAATTTTTCGTCGGAATTCCGTTCAAGCTGTCTTCCATCAGTCTTGCCTACACACTGTCAGACAAAATTCCGACCGCCCAAAACGCGGTGACGTAAAACACTACGACGAGCCGAGAAAAATTAATTTCAATGCTTCCGAGCATGCGTCAACTTGATTCTGAGCATGCGTGGGTTTTTTCTCCGTCGGAGTTCCACACAGACGATAGGAATTACCTATCGGTTTTTTTTCCATCTGAAAAAATAAAACATGTTCTATTTCTAAACACCGACGGAAAAAAATCCGATGGGGCCCTCACACGATCGGAATTTCCGATGAAAAAAGTCCATTGGACTTTTTTCATCGGAAAATCCGCTCGTGTGTACAGGGCATAAGTTGTACACTCCACAAATCTGGCCTTTATGGAGGAGTGGCAAGAAGAAAGCCATTGTTGAAAGAAAGTCAGGAGAACTCCCGTTTGCAGTTTGCGAGAAGCCATGTGGGGGACACAGCAAACATGTGGAAGAAGGTGCTCTGGTCAGATGAGACCAAAATTTTACTTTTTTGCCGAAAAGCAAAACGCTGGGTGTGGCGGAAAACTAACACTGCACATCACCCTGAACACACCATCCCCGCCGTGAAACATGGTGGTGGCAGCATCATGTTGTGGGGATGCTTTTCTTCAGCAGGGACAGGGAAGCTGATTAGAGTTGATGGGAAGATGGATGGAGCCAAATACAGGGCAATCTTAAAAGAAAACCTGTTAGAGTCTGCAAAAGACTTGAGACTGGCACAGAGGTTCACCTTCCAGCATGACAATGACCCTAAACATACAGCCAGAGCTACAATGGAATGGTTTAGATCAGCCCTCAAAAATTGCACTCGCCTGCTCGCATTTTACAAGTGAATTTTGAGGGCTGGCGTGGAAGGACTACCTGGGAGCAGGGGGGTGAGCACCGCCGGCATGTGGGGTTGTATGGGAGTCCTTCTCCCAGCACTCGCTGAGGTGACCAGAGAAGAGCAGGCGGCCGGAACATCAGTGTGCGGGGAACATCACAAGCGGCTTTCATTTCAATAGCAGCAGTGTGTTCCCCGCACTCGCTGTCTCACACAGCACCGCCCCCCTGATCCCGGGACTTTGATAGACAGATTATCCATCCAATCCAGGGAGAGTGACGTGTATCACAGCTCCCCGACCAGGGGGCGGGGCTGTATGTGATGCCGAGCGGCAGGAAGACACTACTATTGAAATAAAAGCTGTTTCAGTGGTGTTCCTCGGCGCTGTAATCATCCGGCCTGCAATCCTCTTCCTCTCTTCTGCTCCACTGCATGATGGACACACGTAGGCTGCATGGTGGGCACATGCAGACTGCATGGTGGACACGGGTGGGTTGCATGGTGGACACGGGTGGGCTGCATGGTGGACACGGGTGGGCTGCATGGTGGACACGGGTGGGCTGCATGGTGGACACGGGTGGGCTGCATGGTGGACACGGGTGGGCTGCATGGTGGACACGGGTGGGCTGCATGGAGGACATGGGTGGGCTGCGTGGTGGACACGGGTGGGCTGCATGGAGAACACGAGTGGGCTGCATGGTGGACTCGGGTGGGCTGCATGGTGGACACGGGTGGGCTGCATGGTGGACATGGGTGGGCTTCATGGTGGACACGGGTATAGTTGTTGTTAATATTTATTTTTATGACTTAATTCTGCAAAAAACATTTAAGTGTAATTTCATGAGATAATTTATGAGGGCGTGTTTAGGGACGGAATTAGGGGCGGGGCAGGGTAGGGGTTGGGTGGGGCGACTGGTGGCGAGTAACCCTTGAGGCCTGGCTAGTAGCTCAGGACTTGAAATTTTGAGCCCTGGTTTAGATAAAAGTACATTCTTGTGTTAAAGTCCAGTCAAAGTTCAGACCTAAATCCAATTAAGAATCTGTGGCAAGATTTGAAAATTGCTGTTCACAGACGCTCTCCATCCAATCTGACAGAGCTTGAGCTATTTTGCAAAGAAGAATGGGCAAAAATTTCACTCTCTAGATGTGCAAAGCTGCTAGAGACATACCCAAAAGACTTGCAGCTGTAGTTGCAGTGAAAGGTGGTTCTACAAAGTAGAATGGGGGCTTAATACAAATGCATGCCACACTTTTCACATATTTATTTGTAAAAATTTTAAAAATCATTTATAATTTTCCTTCGACTTCACAATTATGTGCCACTTTGTGTTGGTCTATCATATAAAATCCCAATAAAATACATTTCTGTTTTTGGTTGTAACATGACAAAATGTTGAACATTTCAAGGGGTATGAATACTTTTTCAAAGCACTGTATATAGATTGGAGGTGAGTGCATTTTAAGAAAGGTGGCGGGACCCACGATTGAAGTGATCACATAGCACAAAGCAGAGGAAGACACCATTTACTTTTTTTGGATTTGTGGGCTTTTTACTGTTGTAAGTCGTACCGACTTCAAAGTAGTTCCTGCACTACTTTGGTCCGACTTTGATCCTACGTCAGCTCATTTAATATCACTGAAGTCAGATCAAAGTCGAATTACAATATTAACTGATCCGACTTTGTCATGCGACTTGTGCTCTGATGATCTTGAAGGGGAACTCCACGCCAAATAAAAAATAAATAAAAAACGGCATGGGTTCCCCCTGCAAGACCATACCAGGCCCTTCAGTCTGGTATGGATTTTAAGGGGAACCCCCCATGCCATTTTTTCGGGGGAACCCATGCCGTTTTTCTTTTTTTTAATTTAGCGTGGAGTTCCCCTTCAAGATCATCAGAGCACAAGTCGCATGACAAAGTCGGATTAGTTAATACCGCGATCTGACTTTGATCCGACTTCAGTGATATTCAATGGGATCAAAGTTGGACCAAAGTAGTGCAGGAACTACCGTACTTTGAAGTTGGCAAGACTTGAAGTCGTACTAATATGAATGGTAGTCATTGGAAATCATGGGAAACTACTTATGCTACTTTGCAGTCCCAAATCGTGGGACAAGTCGTACAAGTGTGAAAGGGGCCTAAGCCCCATACACACCGGTAGAATGTCGGCAGACATTTACGGATACAAAAAATACCGCCCGGCATTCTGCCCGTGTGTATGTTGTTCTGTCGAACTTCTGTTGGACGAGCATGCTGGAGAACCAGCAGCCAACCAAAAAATACAAAAAATACCGCCCGGCATTCTGCCCGTGTGTATGTTGTGCTGTCGAACTTCTGTTGGACGAGCATGCTGGAGAACCAGCAGCCAACCAAATAATACAAAAAATACAGCCCGGCATTTTGCCCGTGTGTATGTTGTTCTGTCGAACTTCTGTTGGACGAGCATGCTGGAGAACCAGCAGCCAACCGACTCCCGATCGGGAGATTGCTGGACTAACCTGACATGTTTAGTCCAGTGGCTCTCGACCGGAGCTGTCAGTTTTTTTTTCGCTCAACCCGCTGCGTTGCATGAAAAAATACTGTAGTGT
The DNA here is from genome assembly GCA_029206835.1 of Rana muscosa. Taxonomy (NCBI): domain Eukaryota; kingdom Metazoa; phylum Chordata; class Amphibia; order Anura; family Ranidae; genus Rana; species Rana muscosa. Next base: position 115,095,743 of record CM055123.1, on the reverse strand, counting down.
GTACCCGACTTTAATGATGGCAAAACACTGTCTAGGCTTCACACAAAGAGAAACTAGTAGGATTTCACAATTACGGAATTTCCTGAGCAAAACAACTGAAAAAATAAGCTGCAATTGTATTTATTTTTTAAAGTTATGCTATATGAAGGAGAACAATTTTAGCCAAAGCGCAGGCTGGCTTTATAAAAAGCAGAGAAAAAAGTGTCAGAAATACTCCTGCCAGATGTCCATCTTGCTGCCACAACTATACATTTCAAGCTAGTATGCTTACAGATAGTACATATTATAGACTTTGTGAATACCACATACTGTAAATTTTTCACGTTTGCATCCTTGTCACTCTTGATACAACATTCCACAGACGAGCAAGAAAAACCTGTTCGGCAATGAGGTTACGTGAGTTGAAACTGGCAGAGAGGTGTGGCAGCTATTAGTGTAGGATGGGTTAGTGTGCTGTGCAAATGAGGAGAGGTAGGCACTGACAGTCACAATGATATAAATCAGAGACAATAGATATCTCACTCTGATGCAAAGGTTTAAATTACAAAATACTTTAATTTAATGCCACAAATATAAACATCACCTTTCATAGGACAAATGTACAAATATTTGAGCATTGATTTCTAATGAAAAATATATTTCTGTAAGTGTATATAATATACATGAAAGTACAATTTATAGTTTAAGGAACAAACTTTAACTAAGGAACTAACTCCGTTACCCAGTTGCATGTTTTATCTCTCCATTATCAGATCATGGGACATTTTCACAGCATAAAGTATAAGCAAACAAGCTGAGAGTATCCCCTTTCTTCATCTAGGAGTCACCATACACAAAGACATCAAGCTCTTTATATTGCAGCTATATGTTGCCTTTTTTAAAGAGGAAGTAAACCCATCGATTTAACAGTTTCAAAAAGCAGTTACATTCCCGGCATGCCGAGAATGCCAACTGTCACATTCGTTGTGCTCTCAACCAAACTGTGGAACCATCCAATGGCTGGTGTCATAACTGATCACATGTGCAGCATCATGGCAGTTGAAGATTAAATAAACAGAGGCCAAGATGGCAGCTTCCTTGCCTGAAAATGATAGGAGGGTTTACTTCCACTTTAAGCCTGTAGTCTTCCAGCCTCTGTTATTACATTTTTTTTTTGCAAAACAGCAATATGATTAAATTGTAGCTAAATGTTCTACTTGCAGGATAATAGTTAATCCATAGCACCATTTCACGTTTAATTAAAGCTCGAGATTATAAACTGTTATAACGTGATTATTAAAGGACACATTCTGACTTCTCTAATAAGTGAAGAAGCAATGAAAAAAAAAAAAAAACAATGTTACAAATAGCAACCAATCATAAATGATCTTTACCTAATCTGACTTCATGCAAAAGTCATTTGATTGGTTGTAATGAAACTGCACTTCATACATCATTACTGCTCATTGGTTTGTGTATTAAAAAAAAAACAATTATGTTACACAGGCAGAAATTCCATAAAAATATGAAATAGTCAAATATCCAGCAGCTTTGCTTTGTAAAAGGTAGTTTTTTTTAACACAAAAAATAGAAATAAAAAGATAAAATAGAAGAAGTACTTATTTCAGATTCAACCGTGCTTTTTCATTAAAAAAAAGGGAGGGTTCTCTTAATGGAAGCCAATCAGAATACAGGCTGATGTCTGATATATTCCTATTTTCTTCAGGCCCAGCTTGTAGACTTCAATTAGGCTCCATGCACACTAGCGTTTTTTTTAAAGCTCAAAAAATGCTAAAGAAAAAACACTGAATGAAAAATGCTGATAATAGCATTTTTGTGCCAGCTTCTAGTAGCCTTTTAGTAGATTTTAGAAGCTTTTAGGAGCATTAGCATTTTATTTGCACTTTTAAAATACATGAAGAAAAAAAAAGGAAAAAAGCTCAAAAAAAGCTGTTACTGTGTTTCCCCGAAAATAAGCCCGGGTCTTATATTAATTTTGGCAACAAAAGACACATTAGGGCTTATTTTCGGGGTAGGTCTTACCATGTAATGTGCTGTCTTCTCTCCCCCTCTCCCTCCCTGCCTGTCAGGAATCCCCAGTGTCAACTGAGTTAAAATGCTTGTAAAATCCTATAATCCACTCTATTACAGTATTATATAATGTACAATGTGTGTGTTTCTGTAATATAATTGTGCCAAATACCTACTTTATAGCACCGTTCTGCGCTTATGTGACCCGCCTGAGCTCTCTTCCCCGCAATTATATTACAGAAACACACACATTGTACATTATATAATACTGTAATAGAGTGGATTATAGGATGTTACAAACATTTTAAACTAGGGCTTATTTTCGGGGTAGGGCTTATATTGCAGCCCTCCTGGAAAATAACGCTAGGTCTTATTTTCAGGGTAGGTCTTATTTTCGGGGAAACACGGTAGGAGCATTTTAGAAGCGTTTAGTTGCGTTTAGGAGCGTTCAGAATTTTTTTCTGCTCAAAAAAACTCTACCAAAACATTTTTTTTTATTTCTGCGCCTGGACGCTGAAGCTCAAAAAACGCTGATAGCTTATTGTAGTGTGCATGGACACATAGAATAACACAAATAAGCTTCTAGGAGCAGAAAAAATGCTTATAACAGCTTATAACAGCTTCTAGGAGCCTAAAAAACGCTAGAGTGCATGAAGCCTAAAAGATTAACCAAAAGTAGACTTTAGTAAAGGATATACTAAATAAGTAGTTTATCTTAGTGACATAGGTGTGCGCAGCCTATTGCATTAGGGTGTGCACCCAAATGTATTAAAACATGGACGGTGTCAGTAGAGCAGTGGTCTTGTCAGTAGAGCAGAGTTTGGTGTCAGTAGGGCCGTGGACAGTGTCAGTCGTTTTTTATTTTTATTATTTTAATCTTTTTATTTTTTACAATTTTTTGGGGGGGTCATTGGTGCAATATAAGCAGGGGGAATCTGCACCTTAAGCGGTGATTAGGGTGTGCCCAGGCACACCCGGCACACCCCCTGCGCACGCCTATGCTTAGTGATTCTATGTGTGCTTCAGGCATCAAAAGGAAGGGGAGTTTTCGTTTTAAAAAAAATTCTGCACAATTGGTTGTTGGAAGGTTCACTGAAAAGATCCCTTTGTAAATTCCCTTTGTAACTCATATCTATACATATAGAGATCCAGATAATTCCTAATCCATTGATTTATAGCGCACTATTTTTGTCAGCGCATTCATAGACACATACAGTATATATTGACTTAAACTCTTGACCATGGATCTTGACATCAAAGTGGACCAGGTCTAACACTGCAAAAAAAAATACTTTTAATAGTAAATACAATTGGTATTCTAATGCCAAGAGATTAGTACTACCTAGTAACAGTAACCTGTGTTGAAAGAAGCTAAGGGAGGAGCCCCTTGCGTTTGGCCTTTAACTATCTCACTTACTGGAGCCATCTACCTTGCTGACCCTCTGGTTACAATACTTTCTTATTCAAAAATCTAGAAAGCCAGGAAAATAAGTCAGTGTTTGAACACTTTTTTCAGGCCAATGACTCAATGTACTATAGACAGAAAGTTAACATGATAGCTAGGTAATCAACATTTTAAAAAGGACAGGTCAGCAATTGATTTATCTGTGTTTCTTCATGGCAGGTTTACTTTAAAGTTCAGCCAATATATTAAAATACAAATTAATGCAACTATGTGTTTAAAGCCTCGTACACACGGTCGGACTTCCATCTGACTTTTCCGTGGATTTTTGTCCAAAAGGAGTTGGTTGGGAACACCCATAGCATACACACACTCGGACTTTTCTGCAAACTTTCTTAAAACTTCTTACAACATCACGTGTTTTTTCTGCTCTTTTCTGATCTTTACTGCCACCCTTTGGTCAACTTCTGCTATTGTTGGTTAATTTTAACATTAGTTGTTTTGTCCATCGGACTAAAGTCCGATGGTTATCTGTACACACAGTCGGACTTTGCTCCATCAGACTTTTGTTGGGCAAAAGTTTGTCTGTTTGCAGACCCAACTTTTGTCCGATGAAATCCAAAACCAAACGAAAAAAGTTTGTCCGATGGAGCGTACACACGGTCGGATTGTTGGTCCAACTTGCTTTAAACGAAGTTTGTTGGGCAAAAGTCCGACCGTGTGTACGGGGCTTTATACAAAACCATTAAATGTATTTTAAATTTAACATGTATAGATATCAGATTTTGACTTGATTTCAGCCTCTTGTAATCCCCTGTACAGCATTCTGAGAAAGTGAATGGCAGCACTCTGAGCCAATTGGGAATGCTGGATACATATGAACTGACTTGGAACATGTTTACAGGAGGAGAGAGATTACCTCAACAGGCTGTTGCTGCTCCATCACTGTCCAATCAAATGTTAGGGGTGGGAAGGTGACCTAAATGTGTTGCTGAACTACAGCAGAGAAATGTCAGGCCACCAGGCTGACTGTGCTGTCTATGCTTTGTATATCACAGGAGTGGATGGACATAAATACAAATACTTTACCAGATAATATAAATCTGATATATGTTTTTCAACTGTGTATTTTGTTGTTTGCCTGGAGTTTGGCTTTAAGCCACGTGTTGCTGTAATGGATGATTTTTTTGCTTTGGATGTTGAAAAATAATAGATTGGCTATAAAACTAGTATTGCAGTAATGCAGTATTGTAATTATAAATATACAGTATAGCCAATTCTCTTTATATATGCATGTCAACATAAAATAAAAACACATCTAGCCTTTAGCAAAGTAAACACCACAGTCCATAATGCCTTTTAGACTTGCCATTATAATATTACACTGACTATACACAATTAAAGCGGAGTTCCACCCTAAAGTGGAACTTCAGCTCATCGGATTCCTCCCCCCCTCCGGTGCCAGAATTGGCACCTTTCGGAGGGGAGGGGGGACAGGATACCTTTCAAAGACAGGTATCCTTTCCCACTTCCTGAAGTCTGGCCGCGGCCGTGGCATCACCGCGGGGCTCCCTCCTCCTCCTCCTCTTGCCGCCCGGCTAATAGGAGATAGGAGGGGGGCCTCGCGCATGCTCAGTAGGGTTCCCGGCGTGAAGCCGAAAGGCTTCACTGCCGGGTTCCCTTACCCGCAATGGCGACGGCAGCACCCGACAGCTGTTGTGAAACATCAGCTGCGGTGCCGACATCGAGGGACACCAGGACAGGTAAGTCTCCATTTATTAAAAACCAGCAGCTGCAGTATGTGTAGCTGCTGGCTTTAAAAAAAAAAGATTTTGCCCGGGGTTGCCTGAAACACCCCTTTAAGTGCCAAATAACATTGAAGACTCCTTGGTTTAAAGTAAGATATTTCTTAAAACATTCTTTTAGATTAATAAAAGTTGTTTTGCACATGTGTCATCAAACTTTAATAATTAAAGCTAGGTTCATTAGTACTTATAATTTGGAACTTGGAATACATGGCCCATTAAAAATGTCCTTTACATATCTGGATCGTCAATATTGTGCAGTATTGCACAGGTAACATATGTGTGAATAGTATACCTGCTAATCGTCCTTGGGTCTGGAGCTCCATAAAATCCCATTTGTAGGACATTTAGGCTAAATGCACACTGGCATAAAATACGTTGCTTCTACAGGAGTTTTGTGTTCAGCCTGTAGAAGCAAGTCAATGTTATCCTATGTGTCCATGCACATTAGGACGTTTACAGACATATTTTGAGATCAACGTTAAAAGGCAGAAAAAAATACCCTTCTCATTCGCGTTTCTAATTTGAGCTCACTGGCAGAAAAAAATTAAAACTCTCCTAAACTCATCTAAACTTTGTACAAAAAATGCTCTATATGAACGTTTTTTACTCCAAAGAGAACAGACGTTTTTTTTTAAGCCCAGTGTGCATGGAACCTTAACGGGGAATTGACAAAATGTAGTTGTAGGTTGCGATTATGGCAAAATCTGAATAAATTTCAGTTCAGATTTTTGCAGCATTTCAAATCTAATTCCAATATTGGTGATACAACATTTTTAGAAAAAAAATAAAAATATTTCAAGCATATTTATAAAATATAGTACCTGGTAACAGTTGGAAATGTATGATGGCAAGTTCACAGTCTATACCTAAATACAGGTTATTCTGCCTTACTCTTGGCTGGTGTTCTCATATAAGCGTTATAAAAGAAGCTGCAGAAAAGCACCAGATAGCTTGAGTACATCACAATCGACCAGAATATGTTCTCCGGTGTGCTTGAACATGTCCCGTCCTGCATCCACCGGTACACCAAGACATTGACAAAGGTGCCCATTACCATTTGCAGGATCTGGGTCATTGTGATGAACATGGCACATAATCGTGGCACTTGGATCCCTGCTGCTCTCAGTGTGTAATAAGAGTACATGAAAGCATGAACAGTGTAATTCATTGTCATGAACCATCCTCCTCCAGCCACGGTGTCCTTATATGTGTACCAGGTGTAGAGCAGTACAGTAATGTGATGATACCAGTGTAGGAAGATCAGCTTTTGTTTGCGAAGAACGATGAACAACGTGTCTCCTGTAGAGCAACAGAAAAAGAATTAGTGCAGTCTCTCTATACAGTATATTAGCACTGGTGCTTGTCTGTGTCTAGTAGTGTGAACATTTTGCTTATTCGGTAGTAAACCCAAATCTGTCAGACAGGTCAGTATGAAAAGTGTATTCTCCCTAGTCGGCATAACCGTCATACCTTGGTTCCTGCGATTTTTTTGTACTTTAATATGTACACCACTGTAAAAGGTATAATTAGAGCCCTTTCACACTGCCAGCGCCCAAAAAATGCAGGTTACCAGCGTTTTTTGGGTGCTAGCGGGGTGCTTTTAACCCCTGCTAGCGTGGCACTTTGCAGGCGCTTTGGCGGCGCTGCCTATTGATTTCAATGGGAAGGGGCACTTTAGGAGCGGTCTATACACCGCTCTTAAAGAGCCTCAAAGAAGCTGCTTGCAGGACTTTTTTTGACGTCCTGCCAGCGCAGCGCCCCAGTGTGAAACCACTCGGGCTTTCACATTGGGATTGCAGATGAGGTTTTGTTCAGGTGCTTTACAGACGCTATTTTTAGCGCTACGGCACCTGAAAAACGCCTCCGGTGTGAAAGGGGTCTTAGGATGCTATATAAATTAATTATAATAGTAATTGCTCTTGGTTCCTTTGCTAAAGATACCGTCGTTTTTTTGTTTTTTTTTTTATATTTACAGTAGTGCTTTAATGTTATTTAAATCCTAACACAAAGGGTTCTGGCTCGTACACATAATCAGAAAATTGTACAAAAAATATAGATTTAGAAGCGATTGCACGATATCTGATCGTTAGTACACAGCTTTCGAGAGCCGATGATGACAGTTCTTCCGATATTATCCGATGGGACAAGCACGAAAATTTTTACCAGATCGTAAGATTTTCCTTTAACCACTGGCCACTTTTACCCCTGCCTGCCCAGGCTAATTTTCAGATTTCAGCGCTGTCGCAATTTGAATTACAATTGCGTGATCAAACAACACTGTACCCAAAATACATTTTTATATATTTTTTTCACACAGAGAGCTTTCTTTTGGTGATATTTAATGACCACTGGGGTTTTTATTTTTTGCTAAATAAATGAATAAAGACCAAAAATTTTGAAAAAAGAAACTCATAGTTTGTTATAAAATTTTATAAACAGGTAATTTTTCTCCTTCACTGATGTGCGCTGATGAGGCTGCACTGATGGGTACTGATGGGCATTTATGGGCACTAATAGGCTGCACAGATGGGCACTGGTTAGGTGGCACTGGTGGGCACTAAAGAGGCAGCACTGATAGGCTGCACTGATGGGCACTGATTAGGGGGCACTGATTAGGGGGCACTGATGAGGCGGCACTGATGAGCATTGAAAAGCACTGATAGGCTGCACTGATGAGGTGGCGCTGGTGGGCACTGATGAGGCTGCACTGATAGGCGGCACTGATAGGAGGCACTGATGGGCACTGGTAGGCGGCACTCATAGGTGACACTGGTGAGGAGGCACTGATTGGCAACACTGATGGATACTTATTTAAAGCACTGGTGGGCACCCTTTGGCAGCACTGGTGGGCACAGATTGGCAGCACTGGTGGGCACAAATTGGCAGCATTGGTGGGCACTGTTGGGACTGCACTGATAACCAGGCGACTGAAAATCAGTGCCCTGATTATCAGTGTACATGTCCCTTTTAGAGAAGCCGGTTATCTGCTCTCTTCACCTCTCCTAATGCTGACAGCATGAGGAAAGGAGTGCTGATAACTAGCGCCTGTTTACCTCCCTTATCAGCGGTGATTGGACACAGCTGATCACATAGTAAAGAGCTGCTGATTGGCTTTTTACCTCAATCTGTGATCAGCAGTGTCCTCCAGACACTGTGATCACATGTGCGCCTCCTGCAAATTTTTATTCTGTCGTACGAGAATTTTTGTGAATTTAGTAACCTTTTAATTTTTGATATGGGATTAGCATTAAAAAAAAAACAGACGATAATTTATTCGATAATCTCATTGTGTGTACCAGGCATAAGGTATGACAAGCACAGATGTTATACAGTATTTCAGTAGACAAGTATTTGTGAAACCAAACGCTCTTAATACTGAACAAAAGAGGACACAAAAAAAGATTCCAAAAAAGGCAGCTAATCAGTTGACAATCTCATGTCTATTGGCACTAGGATGCCGCTGGTTGAGAGATCGCAGCAAAAACTTTATCTGATTGTTTTTGTTCCCTTAATAAGATAAACTGAGGCTAAAGATGCCTCCCTTGACCCATAGCGTAAACGTGATTTCAATGGTTGCTAGGAGTCCTTGTGGAGAGAGCATTGGCAGATTATTGTCTTGCCTACACTGGCCACCAAAGTAAGAGGCCACTACAATTTTCACTTATTATTGTTTAATTTCATGATTATCACTAAAGATAATTGTGTTATATATATATATATATATATACCGAGGGGATGGGGCTTAAGTATATACCATTCTTTTTTCTTCCATTTAGAACTCTCTACAATTTACTGATTGTAAAGATGTACCATGAGGTGTGGATAGAATTGTTATTGGGGACCCCATAGACCTGAACATTGTTTCAAGGTATCGTCAGAGGTAAAAGGTTAAGAAAGTTTAAATTCAAATTACATAAATTATTTGTTTTAGGTATAGTTGGTTTTGGATAGAGAACAAGAGGGCGCCGCCATCTTAGTCTCTATTCATCGTTTGTGTATTAGGTGACTAAAGATTTTTTCATGGAAAGCTGCAACCATCAGATTGAGTGACTTCTTAATAGCTCCCCGTCCAATTATTTATCTTAAAGAGAACCTGTCAGCATAGTAGTTTTTATTCACACATCTATATGGTTTTTCCCAGAATAGTATACAGTATTATCTATTAGTCATCTGACTCACAACTCATTCCTTTAAAAATAAATGGGCAGACTCAATGGACTACTGGGTCTTTTACTGCCATCACTTTTCTAAGTTTCTATGGCCTATTACTATAAGCGTCTCAATGCCCAATAGAAATGTGTGGGAGGAAAGTAAGAGCTAGGTAAGCTTTTGAAGCTGTTGCAGGCACATGCAGTAGCTTTTTAGATGATAAAGGATCTTTAAAATATATAACTGGAATATGTATCAAAGGCTTTTACATTGTTGTAGCACATACAAATACAGCCTTTACCTAACACTATTCTATGGACTTAATATTTTTACAAAAGATTCTCAAAGATGCACTCACATAACATTTGTGTGGTGTACAAATATGGGAAATATAAGGGAAAGGATTGCGGCATCACATCCAGGATCAGAAACAGCAGAACAACAGTAAGACGGCGCTTTGCACGCCGCGATTCTCTGTATCATTTTTATCTTTCAGTTGTGATGTAAGAGTCCAACTTTATACTCTTAATAAACCCTTATTTATTTTTACCACAATACTACACCATTGGAGGTTTCTTGTCTGTTCCCCGGCCGGACCCTGGGTTGGAGGTCTGCCCCCAACCCCCCTCCCTCCCTCCTCCTCCCTTCCATTTGCAGGTGGCGTGAGTGGTGGTGGCCGGATTTTGTTTGTCCGAGTGGAGATGATTCAAAGAGAAAGATAAGACCCCAGGTTAAGCCAGTTTATCCCTCAATGAGGTGAGCATATTGGGAGACAGGTGGAGGATATACCAGTGGTTCAATACTCCAATTGGATATTTTATCTAGAAGACCCTGACTCCAAATAAGGACTATATCTATTCGTTTACCCTTATCATTAACCCATGGACTTTATGATCTCAATTATCATTGCACCATTGCAATATTGAACCCACACTTTATTGTGTTTATTTGTTCACGTTCACTGATTTGCATGTGTTTCTTTCACTAGTGTTTAACTATCAATACTTATTGACTTACCAGATTAGTTTTACCATTACTATTATTAGAGATATTGTGTTATTGTGATATGCACATTATAATTTTTGTCACTTTGTCACTTAGTGTGTGGGTTTTAGTATTATTACACATTAGCGCAAAATCCCCCCCTCATTTTTTTTTTGATTTGTGTGGTGTAGAGACTGCTTTAACATTCTGTAATATGGAACACTGTACACTGATGTGATGCAGCTCATTGGGGAAAAAAAAAGAAAAAGCTTACAACATGACTATAGACATGGGTTGAAAGTTGTAAGATCCATCTACCAAAATGTGCAAACTGGAAAAAAGCTTAGTCTTTTCTTAAAATGTTGTAACAGGACATCCCTATTCTATAGTAGTGTGTTTTATTGGCCAAGTTAGCTTTAGATCATGAACACACTGGATGTGATGTACAGTTAGTTTTTTCATCTCAGAGTCAGACATAATTGATGACATGACAGTGGCTGCAATACATTTCAGAAGTTCCATCCTTAAAGCAGATGACAAAATGCAATGCATTCAACATGTCTTAAGCCCTATACACGATCGGTTTTACCGATGAAAACAGTCCAATGGACTTTTTTCATCGGACAAACCGATCGCGTATGGGCCCCATCGGTCTTTTTTCCATCGGTGTTAAAAAATAGAACATGTTTTAAATTAATCCGATGGAAAAAAAAACGATAGCAAATTACTATCGTCTGTGGGGAACTCCATCGGATAAAAAACCCACGCATGCTCAGAATCAAGTCGACGCATGCTCAGAAGCATAGAACTTAATTTTTCTTGGCTCGTCTGAGTGTTTTACGTCACGGCGTTTGGGAGGATCGTTTTTTTTACTGATGGTGTGTAGGCAAGACTGATGGAAGTCAGCTTCGTTGGATATCCGTTTAAAATCCATAGGAAATCTGATCGTGTGTACAGGGCTTCAGCTTCTCTCAAAGGTGCCTTGCGATTGAGCTATGATGTGTCCACTCCATTGCCACAGATGAAGCCAAACTCAACTGATACATATAAGGTGCACATAGTCTAAAGCTAACCATAAACAACTCAAATTTTGGCTGACTCAGTAGGAGTCAAAATTGATTTAACAAGATGGCATCACTGTTCAGTTATTCAGACAGTCATGGGTGCAGTGGCAGTCTGATTACAATAGCCAGCAGTGCAGATTCCTCTGTCCGTAGTGTTCAGCATGGATGGGGGAACCTACAGATTTTCTTTTGTTCCACCCATGGGCTGAACCAAAGCAAATATAATGTAAATTGACTACCCTTATTAAGTTTTCCAAATGTAAACCTGTAAAGTTGACTTTTGGGGAAAGCCTATTACTTTGTAATGAAGTTCTTTAGTAATGTAAATTACCAAAGATGTCCAATTAGGCTGAAAGTATAAAAAAAAGTAATTCAATGCTTGGAGATGAGGTTGACTTAAAATAAAAATACTTTTGGTTTTGTTATGCCTCGTACACACGACCGGTTAACTGGACGAGAAAACTGCCATTTTTTAGATTGGTCGGGAAAACCGGTCGTGTGTATGCTCCATAGTAGTTTTCCTGACGAGAAAACTGCCTGCAAAAAAATTAGAACCTGCTCTATTTTTTCTCGTCGTGTTTCCCGTCAGTCTTTTTTTCTCGTCTCGAAAACCGCTCGTGTGTATGCTTTTCCGAGGGGTAAAAAAAGCGTGCATGCTCAGAATCAAGTGTGAGACAGGAGCGCTCATTCTGGTAAAACTAGCGTTCGTAATGGAGATAGCACATTCGCCAGCCTTCTGAACAGCAGAAAACGATCTGAAAGCACGAAGACTGAAAAGGGCGAATCGTCTCTCACCAAACTTTTACTAACACGCGATAACACAAGATCAGCCTAAAGGGTGGCGCCATTTGAATTCAACTTCCCCTTTATAGTTACATAGTTAGTAAGGTTGAATAAAGACACCAGTCCATCCAGTTCAACCTGAGTGAGTGCGTGTCTATCCCTGTGCATTGTGTCTCATTAAGATGCTCATCTATTATATTATTATTTGTGGGTATTATTTATTTAAGGTACCCACATAGTGCCGTCAATTTACGCAGCGCTCCACACATACATCGCACACTCACATCGGTCCCTACCCTCAAGGAGCCCCCAACTCACATTCATACACTAGGGCCAATTTTGTACAGAAGCCAATTAACCTACCAGCATGTCTTTGGAGTGTAGGAGAAAACCGAAGTACCCGGAGGAAACCCACGCAGGCACAGGGAGAACATGCAAACTCCAGGCAGGTAGTGTCGTAGTTGGGATTCGAACCAGTGACCCTTTTTACTGCTAGGTGAGAGTGCTACCCACTACACCACTGTGCCGCCCATAGTGCCGTCGTACGTGTTGTACGTCACCGTGCTTTGGTCGAGCGTTTTTTTTGCCTGAACGTGTGTATGCAAGGCAGGCTTGAGAGGAATCACGTCGGGAAAAGCGTCAGTTTTTGGCATGTCAGGAAAACCGGTCGTGTGTACGAGGCATCAGACTGGAAAAAATGCAGTTTTAAAAGCAGTGGTGGCTCTTGTTTTTTTGTTTGGGGGGCAGCAAACAACCCCCCCGCAGCACCTCAAAGCCCCCCACCCCCGCTTGCTGTCTGCCAGTCGGTCCACTTACCCCATCTAGGCTGCGGCGGACATCAAGGAGCAATGGGGATCGGGTAGTGGCTCTTGTGTCTTTTCCGCCTCTCTCCTCCTAATTTCTGCCATGAATCTCCTCCCCTTCTCCTAGGTGTCCAATAGGATCGCCTGTCCTTTGGCCAATGTGGTGATGGGTATCGGACCCGCTTCCCGATTGGCCGGGAGCTGGATCAGTGTTGCAACAGCGAATATTAATTTGCTGTTGTAACACCTGGATGGGCTCGTAGCAATGCTCTACGCCACGGGCCCACCCTATTTTGAAGCCTATTAGAGCCTCTGGCTCTAATCAGGTGCTTCAAAAAAACACCCCCACCACTGTAATTCAGGCACCTGCCATCCTGAAAGGGATGGGAATACCTAATGCCGCGTACACACGACCATTTTTCTCGTCGGGTAAAATGAAATTTTTTGTCTTTGACGAGAAAAACGACCGTGTGTGGGCTTTTGGTCATTTTTCCCGACGAGAAAAATGGCATTAATCACGACGAGAAAAATTAGAACATGGTCTAATTTTTCTCGTCGTGATTCACAGCATTTTTTTCCACGGCAGTTTTGCCATAGGGAAACACTGCCGGGGAGCCTACACACGGTCATTTTTCTCGACCAAGAGAAAAAATTATGGGAAAAACGGCCGTGTGTAGGGGAACAAGCCGTTCCTCGTTTTTCCCGTCGGGATTCACGTCGGTGTTTTCACCGCCGTGAATCTCGATCGCGTGTACGCGGCATAAGAATTCATTGTAATAGAACACATCCAGGGGGCTATTAAAATATCTATAATTTTATTTATGTGTGTGCTAGATGGCACACATCCATAGTATCATACTTGAAAGACATTTACAAAAGGGGCCAGCTGCATCATGGTAATAATACCTTTATATCAGATTTACTCATTTATTTATTTTTTCATCTTTGTAACTGTGGAGAGATTGTATCATCACCAGCATAAATAACTTCGCTCTAGGGTTGTAGGTTGAAAGAGTTCAAAGTGATGGGGCTCTAGAAGTCATCCTCTTTACCTTAGACATACTTCTGATAATTTCTTTGTGACTGTGTTTATCTTTGAAATGAGAAAAATACAATTTAGAGGTCCACAAGTCGAGATTTGAATACCAGAAAGTAAAGGCATTTTACTTACCAAGCTCTGGGACCTTGCTCAAGACAAAGGCATATGCCCAGAACTTGCTAACAGGCCCGTTATAAAATCCGCTGTCACATATTGATTCCTTGAAGCCACTAGACAGGAGCAAGTTACTCAGGTAATAGCCAGTGCGGACTGCTCCGATGATACTGCAAGCCAAAAAGAAATACTAGGAGTCAACATATTATAAGTGGTTAATCTGCATTTTTACTGCCTATCTACAAGCAGATATGGCAGACACTCAGGTCTGATCACATTGTCATGGCCACAATCCTTCACTTCATGTGGTCACAAATTAAGCTTGCCATGTTGCATTTGGCAGGAATTCTGGTTACCAAACGTATCCATTGAGGTCAATGGGACCACACCAAAACTGAACGCCAAGCACTTGACATGCAGTTGCTGCATGGTATTTTAATATATAATTCTCCTTTGCAATAAAAAAAACAGGCATTCAAGAGGACGCAGTATCAGCTCTGTCATACTTACAAACTGCCACTTGGTTGCCTCTAAATAGAGAGCCACTGCTGTTTGCTTTTCAGGCACCCATATTAAAGTAGCCCTACATACAGTGGGTATAGAAAATAATCACTCCCTTTTAAAAAACAAACACATTTTGTTGCTTTTCAGCCTGAAATCAAGACCGACATCGTTTTTGTTTTATCCAGCTGTATTTACTAGTGCAACTTATAACATCCAAGTGAAAGATATAACACTAACATGAAAAAAAACAAAAACAAAAAAAAACAGAATCACTGAGTTGGAAAAAGGATCACCCCCTTATGTCAGTATTTGGTCAAACCACCCTTTGCTTTAATTACAGCCTTTAGTCTGTTGGGATATGTCTCTACTAACTTTGCGCATCTAGGCTTTGCAATATTTGCCCACTCTTCATTGCAGAACTGCTCAAGTTCAGTTCAATTTGATGGTGACCGTTTGTGGACTGCAATCTTCAAGTAATTCCACAGATTTTCAATAGGGTTTAGGTCTGGACTCTGACTAGGCCATACAAGGACTTTTACTGTTTTCTCCTTCAACCACTGTGTGGTCATTTTTGCTGTGTGCTTTGGGTCATTGTCATGTTGGAAGGTAAACCTTCTTCCCATTGACAACTTTCTGGCAGAGGCCAGCAGATTTTCCTCAAAAATTTGACGGTATTTGGGGGTGTTTCTCTGCAGTAGGGACTGGAACACTTGTCAGGATAGAAGGAAAAATGGATGAGGCAAAATATCATCAAATTCTTGAGGAAAGTTTGCTGCTCTCTGCAAGAAAGTTAGCAACTGGAAAAAGGTTTACCTTCTAACATGACAATGACCCAAAGCACACTGTAAAAATATTCTTGCATGGCTTAGTCAGAGCCCAGAATTAGACCCCATTGAAAATCTGTAAAATGACTTGAAGACTACAGTCCACAAATGGTCATTATCAAATTTAACTGAACATGAGCAGTTCTGCAAAGAAGAGTGGGCAAATATTGAAAGTCTCGATGTGCAAAGTTAGAGAAATATCCCAACAGATTAAAGGCTGTAATTAAAGCAAAATGTGGTCCAACAAAATAATGACATAAGGGGGTGATCCTTTTTCCAACTCAGTGATTTTTTTTATTTATAAAAAAATTTTATGACATGTTGGTGTTATATCTTTCACTTGGATGTTATACGTTGCACTAGTAAATACAGCTGGATAAAACAAAAACGGTGTCTGTCTAAATTTCAGGCTGCAAAGAAAGAACATTTTATTATTTTTAATGGGGGTGATTATTTTCTATACCCACTTTATCTCCTCCCCACCCTACCATGACTAGACAGTTTAAAGAGAAGCAGCAGGCTGATGACATTATCTCTGTCAATTTGCTCTCTTCTCTTGTAAGTATCTTCTGTGCTCAGCAGTACAGATGACTGGCTCCCTGGGTTGCTTCTCCCTCCCCCAGGCTGAGCTTTGCTTTACAGGGATTGCAAAAGACTGATACCAAGTCAAATTCAGGTATTTACACTACTTGCATTAAAAACATACATTTAAGGGTGTATTACGAAAACAAAGCTGCATTCATGTATGTCTTTAAATTGGTGCTTAGTTCCCCTTTCACTAGAAATCACATCAATATGCATGCTCATATAAAATCACCATACATTCATTAGTTAAACATTTACATTTTTTTTTTACTTTGTTGTTGAGTGAGGCACTGGTGATGTAACTAGGGCCTCACAGATGCATCCTGGGAAGGCTACATCACCAGTGCCCTCCCCCTCAGATGATGTCCACTGTCACATGTTTCAGGAGGCAGACCAAGAGTTCCAGAAAATAAAGGAACATGAATTAAGGAGAAAGGGGAGGAAAATAAAAATAAGGTATGCAAAGCATAAAAAGCCTTCAATTATCTATATGTACCTGTTTGTAGATTGCCATTAATAAACATTTCTAAAGGTGCATTTGTTGTATTTTTTACAATAAGAGTGAAGCAAACCGGAGACAAAGCTCATAAGAAAATAAGATGGTATTGGAAATGAAACACAAGTATAATCTGCAGTCATGGGAACTGACTAAAACCCAACAGTCAAAGTTGGGCTGAACTGATAGGCTGGCCATACAGAGGACATTGAGGCTGTCACTCCATGAATGTGCCAAGGATCAGCTTTGATCTGACCAGTACAGAAGTTCCCACATCATTATGGATGTATCATCCACAGTGGGGAAAAAAAGTATTTAGTCAGCCACCAATTGTGCAAGTTCTCCCACTTAAAAAGATGAGAGAGGCCTGTAATTGTCATCATAGGTATACCTCAACTATGAGAGACAAAATGTGAAAACAAATCCAGACAATCACATTGTCTGATTTGGAAATAATTTATTTGCAAATTATGGTGAAAAATAAGTATTTGGTCACCTACAAACAAGCAAGATTTCTGGCTCTCACAGACCTGTATCTTCTTCTTTAAGAGGCTCCTCTGTCCTCCACTCATTACCTGTATTAATGGCACCTGTTTGAACTTGTTATCAGTATAAAAGACACCTGTCCACAACCTCAAACAGTCACACTCCAAACTCCACTATGGTGAAGACCAAAGAGCTGTGGAAGGACACCAGAAACAAAATTGTAGAACTGCACCAGGCTGAGAAGACTGAATCTGCAATAGGCAAGCAGCTTGGTGTGAAGAAATCAACTGTGGGAGCAATAATTAGAAAATGGAAGACATACAAGACCACTGATAATCTCCCTCCATCTGGGGCTCCATGCAAGATCTCACCCCATGGGGTCAAAATGATCACAAGAACGGTGAGCAAAAATCCCAGAACCACATGGGGGGACCTAGTGAATGACCTGCAGAGAGCTGGAACCAACGTAACAAAGGCTACAATCAGTAACACACTACGCCGCCAGGGACTCAGATCCTGCAGTGCCAGACGTGTCCCCCTGCTTAAGCCAGTACATGTCCGGGCCCGTCTGAGGTTTGCTAGAGAGCATTTGGATGATCCAGAAGAGGATCGGGAGAATGTCATATGGTCAGATGAAACCAAAGTAGAACTGTTTGGTAGAAACACAACTCGTCGTGTTTGGAGGAGAGAGAATGCTGAGTTGCAACCAAAGAACACCATACCTACTGTGAAGCATGGGGGTGGCAACATCATGCTTTGGGGCTGTTTCTCTGCAAAGGGAACAGGATGACTGATCCGTGTACATGAAAGAATGAATGGGGCCATGTATCGTGAGATTTTGAGTGCAAACCTCCTCCCATCAGCAAGGGCATTGAAGATCAAATGTGGCTGGGTCTTTCAGCATGACAATGATCCCAAACACACCGCCCGGGCAACGAAGGAGTGGCTTCGTAAGAAGCATTTCAAGGTCCTGGAGTGGCCTAGCCAGTCTCCAGATCTCAACCACATAGAAAACCTTTGGAGGGAAGTGAAAGTCTGTGTTGCCCAGCGACAGCCCCAAAACATCACTGCTCTAGAGGAGATCTGCATGGAGGAATGGGCCAACATATCAGCAACACTGTGTGACAACCTTGTGAAGACTTACAGAAAACGTTTGACCTCTGTCATTGCCAACAAAGGATATATAACAAAGTATTAAGATGAACTTTTGATATTGACCAAATACTTATTTTCCACCATAATTTGCAAATAAATTCTTTCCAAATCAGACAATGTGATTGTCTGGATTTGTTTCCACATCTTGTCTCTCATAGTTGAGTTATACCTATGATGACAATTACAGGCCTCTCTCATCTTTTTAAGTGGGAGAACTTGCACAATTGGTGGCTGACTAAATACTTTTTTGCCCCACTGTATATATTCCTAATAAAAAGACACTACTATGCCCTAACAACTACCTCTCTCACTGTAAATAACATCTAAAGCACTCAAGGGCAGACTGATCCATTCAATTATTTACTAGCAACCTTTATCTGTAGTATCAGAAATATCTGGGCTTCCCTCAACAACAGCAAACAAAACATGTTACATATAAAGAATACAAGGCTCTCAGGTAACACGGAAAACTAGTTTTGGCTTGTTAAGCAACAGCATGAAACACAATGTGCACAGTGCACATACAAGCTTGTAAATTACACATGCAAGTTTAAGCAAGCAACAACATGTACCATGTGTTACAGTAATAGATACTCAGGGGGTGGAATAAATAAAGCCTAAGCCTCATAAATAATATGGATATGAAGAATGAAAGGTAACATCATCCAAAATGATTGAGAAAATTGGGACAAGGAAACCTGTCCTCAATAGGTCACCGAGAAGGGAAAGAGAAGGATGGACTATCGCAGTACCAAAATTATTTAAACATTTTTTAGGATACATATCCCAAAATAACATATAAAGTAGTACATTACAAGTTTTAAAGTCACTGGAAAAAATTGGCATTACATGTGTGTCACTATTACTGAATGTGCTCCATAGAGGAGAACAGAGGTATTGTGGATCCTCACAAATCATGCATTACTCTTGCTCAACATGTTTTACGGGACTTTGCCGCTTCATCAGGAGAGTATTGTCAATGGATCTGCATCAAAACAACACCCAAAATTCCCCTACGGTGGATGTGGGGGGCACATTGAGCATGGACGACAATTAGAACTGGAATGACTGATAATAATCTTGGATATCCAGGGGGGATAAGGCAATTGCAGAGGATAAAATTGAGGGTTTGCATATAAATCCCAGCAGATTTCTCTGCGGGTGATTTAGTGCAGCTGTGGACTTCAGATAGGAGCCACACACCATCCGCACAATCCAACTCTCCTCTGAGTGACGTATATATTCCCTCCTGGAACAGGCATCTAATGATTGGATGCCTGATCCAGGAGGGAATATATGTCGTTTAGAGGAGTTGGATGTCTGTTCCAGGAGGGAATATACGTCGCTCAGAGGAGAGTTGGATTGTGCGGATGGTGTGTGGCTCCTATCCGAAGTCCACAGCTGCACTAAATCACCCGCAGAGAAATCTGCTGGGATTTTTTATGCAAACCCTCAATTTTATCCTATGCAATTGCCTTATTCCCCCTGGATATCCAAGATTATTATCGGTCATTTAAGTTCTAATTGTCGCCCATGCTCAATGTGCCCCTCACATCCACCGTAGGGGAATTTTGGGTGTTGTTTTGATGCAGATCCATTGACAATATTCTCCTGATGAAGCAACAAAGTCCCGCAAAACATGTTGAGAAAGAGTAATGCATGATTTGTGGGGATGCGCTACATCTCTGTTCTCCTCTATGGAGCACATTCAGTAATAGTGACACATGTAATGCCGATATTTTCCAGTGACTTTAGAACATGTAATGTATTACCGGTACTTTATGTTATTTTGGGATATGTATCCTAATTTTTTTTAAAATAATTTGTATTAATAAAATATACTTTTTTATAACCGAATTTGTACTTTGTTCAAGTTGGTACGGGCAATATATTATAAAAAACAATCACACACAACACTAAAACTAACAAAATGCAAGCTGAACACAAAAGGTTAATCACACAAAAAAAACTCAATAAAGAGTATAAAAAGTAAATAGTGCAGCGCAATGAATATATAACATGAAGTCCATGTACTGAAAATAATAATAATCCAAACGAAGGAAAAAACACCCCGCTTTTCTTATGGTGGAGGATATGTCACTCTGAACAACCGAATTTCCGTTTAAAGATTACTACTAAACGGGGTGTTTTTTCCTTCGTTTGGATTATTATTATTTTCAGTAGACATGGGAGCCGTCAAAAAATTAGTTTTGTTTCGTTCTGTTCCGTTTCGAATTTTAAAAAAATCGTAATTCTCAATTTGTGTATGGAATTTAATTCAGATTCGTACGAAATATGAATTTCGTACGAATCGTTAATATTGAACTCTATAGACTCATGCCGCGTACAGACGATCGGAAATTCCGACAACAAAACTGTGTATTTTTTTTCCGAAGGATGTTGGCTCAAACTTGTCTTGCATACACACGGTCGCACAAATGTTGTCGGAAATTCCAAACGCCAAGAACACGGTGACGTATAAGACGTACAACGGCACTATTAAAGGGAAGCTCAATACCATAATTCGTACTTTCGGACAGGGGTAGAGTACATTGTTTTGGTTGATTTTGGACACAACTCCTACTTTCGTAACTTTTTTGTTTGTTTGTTTGTTTCGTATTAGTTGAAATTCGTTATTTGGTAGTTTGGATTCGGATAATTTGGATCCGAAATTCGTAAACGAAATTTCGTATTTCGTACAGAATTCGTATTCATAAAAATTCGTAATTCGGATTCGAATGTACGAATTTCGAAAAATTCGTACAAATTTCCGATTCGTACGAAACTAATCGCACATGTCTAATTTTCAGTACATGGACTTCATGTTATATATTCATTGCGCTGCACTATTTACTTTTGGTATGGGCAATAGTACATTCTTCTCTTTCCCTTCCTCTTCTTGGCGACCTGTTGGGGACAGGTTTCCTTGTTCCAATTTTCTCAGGAAGTGGAATAATGTACAGTATATACAAACTAAGAGGGTTACTGCAATGGCTATGTGCCACATCTCACTGTAGCCACTGGGCAATGAGGATTTTGCCCAATTGTTCATATTGTTCCTCAAGTTTGTGTAATTACTAAACAATTTTTTTTTATATAGAACTTACACGTGAACTCACTGAATCGGTCAACATTTTTTAATAAAATCATTTTAAAGCGACACTAAACAATATCCAAATTCTCCAAAAATAATCCATTCACATCCACTTTCTAATGGCTCTGTAATCTATTTTTCATTAAATTGTTTATTTGTTTTTGTGCATCCCTTTGCACTCTACACATCCCATAGCCCACCATCTCTTGTCCATCTTGAGAGAGGTCGGCTACTAAAGAGGTCAAAAGGAGATTGGGACATGCCAAACGGTGCTACTGGGTGCATCCATTGCTATATATATTTAAAAGTAAAGGGCAGTTTCAGTCCTTATTTCAGGAATTGCGATGCCACCCTGAAACATTCTTCTACTATATACACAGAACCATCAAAAGGTGAAACCATGCGGCACACAATAGTTCCACCACAATTACTTTATAGCAGTGTTTCTCAACTCCAGTCCTCAAGGCGCCCAAACAGGTCATGTTTTCAGGATTTCCCTCAGATGAAAGGGCTGTGGTAACTACTAAGGCAGTGAAACTGATCAAAGCACCCGTGCAAAATAATGGAAATCCTGAAAGCATGACCTGTTGGGGCGCCTTGAGGACTGGAGTTGAGAAACCCTGCTTTATAGAGCTTAGGGATCCATTTTGTCAATACTGAGTGTAATCATCTTCACATAAATTAAAAAAAAAAAATATTAAAATCCAGATGTGTTGCATTTGTTTTGCACATCACTGCAGGATTGTAGTGTGAACATGGCACATTGAAAATGTTGTAACATAAATAGATGATTTGAGCGCACTCTGGATTAGGAAATACAAAAGAAAAACTAAACATAAAACGGGGCAGACAGAATGGGAATGGAACTAAAATAGGCTGTATAGAAACACACGTTAAAAGTCCATATCAATTAGTCCATGTGTGGAATAGCTTGAAGACTATCCGCAAGGAAGGCTGCCAGCTTACAGATAGAAGTGATCTGAAATAAGACAGGGAGAGGAAAAAAGCAGCGCCTTCTAAGCGTAGTAGTATCAGAAATTTATTAAAAAATATATTATACAGCGGCAAGAAATACACTCACAAACGAGTATAGTAAGAGGCTTATCTTAAAAGTTGTCATCCGCTCGACCCGGGAGCTGCGAATCCTGATGTTCACAAGCTGGAATCCCACGTAGTGGTTGGCGGTGGTAGAAGGAACTTCACTCTCGTGGCCGCAGAGATGGGGAAGAATCCTCACTGGAACACAGCTAGTGGAATCGTCACTTCCGGGTATGATGTCAGCGGGAGTTGCGCGCGTTCGAAGCATGCGTGCTTCTTCATCAGGCTCATGAAGGCTTTTTCTGTTCTGCACCATCTCCCTGTTAGTTATAGCAGCAGATTGCCTGTGCAATTCGTGTGGACATGGCCACGTGTTGTCTAAACTACAAGTGACAGATTGACAATGCAGGAACAAAGTTGGGAGACAGATTTCACCCATAACAGGAAGCGATTGAGCGCGAACCTTCATGGCAGAATCACTGGCTATTCATGAATTATATAAACATACTAAAGCTTTTTGTAAAATCTTAGTGCTTGGACTTATATCACCTTTATATGTACAACCATCTGCATAGCCCTGTCTTAAAATGAACACATACAAATTGAGTGCAGGCAAGACCACATGTAGTAGGATGCAACAGTAGACTATTACAAGGCTCCTGGCTCTTTATTTTAAAGGCAATGCCAAAATAAATATTCAAGAACAAACAAATGTATCTACTCCCAAGAACAATAATGCAATATTTTGCAGTCTACTATTTCTTAGATGTGGTGGTGCATTAGTTTTCATTATTTAGGCTTTTTTTTTTATTTTTTATGTGTGGTCAACAATGGCCATTCTTAATTTAAAAAAGTACCTTATATTGCTATATTGGCTACGGTCATTGTTTATGGTCCCACTGCATGTAGAAACATAGCTACATTCTGTACTTGCTTCTGAGATGGACTAGGGACTAGGGAGCATTGCACAAGATTGCAACTAATCTGCACTGCTCAATCCACACTAAGGCCCCTTTCACACTGGCACGTTTTTCAGGCAGTTTAGCGTTAATAATAGCGCCGTTATACCGCCTAAAAAAATCGTGCCCTGCAGTCTTCAGTGTGAAAGCCCGAGGGCTTTCACATTGAAGCGGTGCGCTAGCAGGACCGCTCCAAAAGTCTTGCTAGCCGCATCTTTACAGCGGTGAAGGAGCGGTGTGTTCACCACTCCTTTACCGCGGCTGCCCATTGAAATCAATAGGACACCGCGGTAATACCGCCCGCAAACCGCGGCAATAGCCGTGGTTTGCGGGCGGTATTAACCCTTTTTTGGCCGCTAGCGGGGGTTAAATTCACCCCGCTAGCGGCCGCATACCGCGGTAATAACGACGGTATAGCGGCGCTGAAAATCGCGCCGCTAAACCGCCACCGCACCTGCCCGCCCCAGTGTGAAAGGGGCCTAAGAGCCCATTCACACTGGGGCGGCACGACTTGTCCCGCGACTCTGCCAGGCGATCTTCACGCGACTTCAAAGGTGACTTGCAAAATGACTTCTGTATTGAAGTCAATGGAAGTCGTCCTGAAGTAGTACAGGAACCTTTTTCTAAGTCGGAGCGACTTGAGTCGCTCCTATTAGAACGGTTCCATTGTACAGAACGGGACGCGACTTGTCAGGCGGCTGAGTTGCCTGACGAGTCTCCCCTGTGTGAATGGGGTCTAACAGAAGTGAGGAGGAAAATGAGAGGGACAGGAGCTCATTGAGAACATGACAGGGAGGCAGAAAAACACAGTAAGAAACAATTGCATGAAAAATAGATTAAGTAGTGGATTTGTATGGATTATTTTTGGAGAATAAGGATATAGTCACTTTAGGTTTTCAATTAGTGATCTGACCAACACACTTCCTCTGATTGGGTGGCTATGCTCACTTCTCCACTATATCTATGGAGGAGCAATGTAGCCAGCCTTGAACAGCAACATTGTCAATCTACGGCAAGGGTAGTGTTAACCTAGCCATACACTGTAAGATTTCTCTTATCACTCAATTCCCCCAGTCATGCTAAACAGCCTGGATGGACAAATCTCCCCTGCTGGCTATTGTATTCTGACAGTCAGAACCTGCGGCTGTCAGAATTCCTGCACAGTGGCTGCATTTGAATGACTTTACAAAGCTAATAAAGGGACTAGAGGATCTAAGTTATGGGGAAAGACTGCAAGCACTGAACTAATTCTCTCTGGAGAAGAGACACTTGACAGGGGATATGATTTCAATGTAAAAATACCGTACTGGTGAGGTGACCCCACAATAGGGATAAAACTTTTCCGCGCAAGGGAATTTACAAAGACACGAGGCCACTCACTAAAATTAGAAGATAAGCGGTTTAACCTTAAACTGCATAGAGGGTTCTTTACTGTAAGAGTGGTAAGGTTGTGGAATTCTCTTCCACAAGCAGTGGTTTCAGCGGGGAGCATCGATAATTTAAAAAAATTATTAGATAGGCACCTAAACGACCACAACATACAGGGATATACAGGGCCGCCATTAGGAATTTTGGGGCCCCTTACACAGCTTCAGGCATGGGCCCCCTGGGGCAGAGGAGAACCGGGGGGGGGTACTGCCGCTGCGAATTGAGAAGCGGGGAGTGCCACGAATTGAGAAGCGGGGGGTGCTGCCGCCGCAAATTGTTAAGGTCGGGGGGGGGGGACATTGGGTGCTCTGGGGACCTCTGGGCCTCTTACAAAAAAAAAAAATTATAAAAAATATATATATTATTATTAAAAAAAAAAAGGGGGTTGCCATCCGGGGGCCCTGGGGACCTCCGGTCCCCTGGGGACTTCTGGGCCCCTTACAAAAATTTTTTTTTATTTTTTTTTAAATAAAATAAAAAAGGGGGGGTTGCCATCCGGGCCCCTTACAGATGTACTGCCTGTACCCCCTTGATGGCGGCCCTGGGGATATACGATTTAATATTAACATTAAACCACACACACACACAGGTTGGACTTAATGTCTTTTTTCAACCTTACCAACTATGTACCGGTAACTATGTACAGTATCTCACAAAAGTTAGTACACCCCTCACATTTTTATAAATATTTTATTATAGCTTTTCATGTGACTACACTGAAGAAATGACACTTTGCTACAATGTAAAGTAGCGAGTGTAGAGCTTGTATAACAGTGTAAATTTGCTGTTCCTCAAAATACAGCCATTAATGTCTAAACCGCTGGCAACAAAAGTGAGTACACCCCTAAGTGAAAATGTCCAAATTGGGCCCAAAGTGTCAATATTTTGTGTGACCATCATTATTTTCCAGCACTGCCTTAACCCTCTTAGGCATGAAGGGTACCAAAGTTTCACAGGTTGCCACTGGAGTCCTCTTCCACTCCTCCATGATGACATCAATGAGCTGGTGGATGTTAGAGACCTTGCGCTCCTTCACCTTCTGTTTGAGGATGCCCCACAGATGCTCAATAGGGTTTACATCTGTTGACTTGTATAGCCAGTCCATCACCTTTACCCTCAGCTTCTTTAACAAGGCAGTGGTCGTCTTGAAGGTGGGTTTGGGGTCGTTTATCATGTTGGAATACTGCCCTGAGGCCCAGTCTCCGAAAGGGAGGGATCATGCTTTGCTTCAGTATGTCACAGTACATTTTGGCATTCATGGTTCCCTCAATGAACTGTAGCTCCCCAGTGCCAGCAGCACTCATGCAGCCCCAGACCATGACACTCCCACCACCATGCTTGACTGTAGGCAAGACACACTTGGCTTTGTACTCTTCACCTGGTTGCTGCCACACACGCTTGACACCATCTGAACCAAATAAGTTTATCTTGGTCTCATCAGACCACAGGACATGGTTCCAGCAATCCATGTCTATAGTCTGCTTGTCTTCAGCAAACTGTGAGCTTTCTTGTGCATCATCTTTAGAAGAGGCTTCCTTCTGGGAAGACAGCCATGCAGACCAATTTGATGCAGTGTGCAGCGTATGGTCTGAGCACTGACAGGCTGACCCCCCACCCCTTCAACCTCTGCAGCAGAGCTGGCAGCACTCATGTGTCTTTTTCCCAAAGACAACCTCTGTATATGACGCTGAGCCCGTGCACTCAACTTCTTTGGTCGACCATGGCGAGGCCTGTTCTGAGTGTAACCTGTCCTGTTAAACCACTGTATGGTCTTGACCACCGTGCTGCAGCTCAGTTTCAGGGTATTGGCAATCTTCTTATAGCCTAGGCCATCTTTATGTAGAGCAACAATTCTTTTTTCCAAATCCTCAGAGAGTTCTTTGCTATGAGGTGTCTTGTTGAACTTTCAGTGACCAGTATGAGAGAGTGAGAGCGATAACACCAAATTTAACACACCTGCTCCCCATTCACACCTGAGACTAACAAGTCACATGACACCGGGGAGGGAAAATTGATAATTGGGCCCAATTTGGACATTTTCACTTTGGGGTGTACTTACTTTTTTGCCAGTGGTTTAAACATTAATGACTGTGTGTTGAGTAATTTTAAGGGGACAGCAAATTTACACTGTTAGACAAGCTGTACACTCACTACTTTACATTGTAGCAACGTTTCATTTCTTCAGTGTTGTCACATAAAAAGGTACAATAAAATATTAACAAAAATGTGAGGGGTGTGCTCACTTTTGTGATATACTGTAACTAAGGAGGCTACTGAACCCGATGACAGGTTTTCCTAAGGTAAACATCAGGGATTTTTTAGACCTGTAAAGTCAACTCTGCAAGCTGAAAAATTTGAAGAATTATTTGCTGATCTCCTGCAGGTCTGTATCTTGCCACCTGCCATGGAAGTTTCAAGAAGGGAGCAGTAAGCTTGGGAACAGGACGGGGGTAGGGTGACCACATGTCCCAGGTAGCCCGGGACAGTCCCGCATTTTGCAGGTCTGTCCCGGGCACATTCATTCCAGGACAATACAGTGTCCCGGAATGAAACACAGACACCCCCCGGGCCAATCTGATGCCCCCAAAAAAGGCCGCCACATCAACGTTTTACTCACTGACAGTACTTGTCCTGGCCGGGAATGCCTGGAGGAGCACAATCCCGCCCCCTACTTGTGATTGGAGAAATCATAAATCCTGCCTCTTGTGTCCAATCACTGTGCTGTGATTCGTTACAGCACAAGCTGATTTTTGGGAAGGGAGGGTGTCCCTGAATGGTAGTTTGGAAATGCGATCACCCTAGACGGGGGGGTGGGGGTGGGAAGGAGTCTCAGGCAGGGGGGTGTCTGTATCACTTCTGGCATGAAGCTGGCAGTCAAGACTAGGCTGCTGATGCTTTTTCAACTTCTTTTCACCAGCATAACTATTATGTGGGTGGCAGCATAAAGGTTAGAGTAAGTTGAAAAAAAAAAGACTGGCCAACAGGACCAACTGGAAATACAACTATGTTACAGGGGAACTCTAAAAGGCAAAGACTGCAGTGTTAATTCTACTGTCAGACTGCCTCATATATGCTATTTTTGGTTTTGCCCATAGGTCCACTTTCAACTCTGAAGCCTCGTACACACGAACGAGTTTCTCTGCATAAACCAGCAAGAAACTTGCTGGCAGAGATTTTTTGACGGGAAATTTGTTCGTGTGTATGGTTTCTCGTTAAGAAAAGCGACAAGAATCTCGACGAGAAAATAGAGAACCTGCTCTCTATTTTCTCGTCGAGATTCTCGTCAGCATGTTTCTCGACGAGAAAATTGTGTGTGTGTGTACACTTACCTTTTCGCCGGGAAGCCCGCGCATGCTCGAAATGACTTTGACGCATGCGCGGTAGCTTCCTAGGCATAGGTAGGGTGAACCAAGATGGCGGCGACGGCATCGAATGTGACGAGCGCATGCTCGTCGTATTCGATGACGTCACCGCGTTCGCTCCATTCAAAGAACCGCGGGTTCTTTGAATCGAGCGTGTGTACACTCGGCCGGGACAAGTTTCTTGTCCAAGAATCTCGACGAAAAAAACGACATGTTTTTTTCGACGAGAATCTCGGCCGTGTGTACGAGGCTTGAGAGTGTCTATTTTTGTAGAGCCAGGTGATTTAAAACATTCCATACCACAATTATTGTAGAGATTGTAGATACACGAGATTGGCTACTCACCTGAAGACAGCAAGGGCCAATGACCACAGGACTAGAGGCCTTCGCAGTTCAAATCTTTTCCTTTCTTTCATAACACGCTGGGCCCAAAATATTATTCCAGCATATAGAACAGAGAAAAAGAAGGACTTGCTCCTGTGCAAGAGAAAAATAATATATTACTGAGAAGAACCAAACTCAGGCAAGACTTGGTTTTAAAGCCCAACTCCAGCCAAAAGCGTATTTTTTTAGTGATAAATTAAAACCATAGCACGGGGTACACATCAGTAATTTTAAAGAGACAAACATCCACACAGAAACATAATGCATGACGTCAGACAAATCATTGTCCCACAGAACCTGTTTTTCAGTGTTGTCTATGTCTTTGTTAATGCCGCGTACACACGACCGTTTTTCCTGACGAGAAAAATGAAAACATTTTATTTGGTCATTAAAAACGAACGTGTGTGGGCTCCAGAGCATTTTTGACGACGTGAAAAATGGGCATTAAAAATTTGGAACATGCTCTAATTTTTCTCGACGTTTTTCACGTGAAAAAAACGTGCATGCTCAGAAGCAAGTGATGAGATGGGAGCGCTCGTTCTGGTAAAACTAGCGTTCATAATGGAGATAGCACATTCGTCACGCTGTAACAGACTGAAGAGCACGAGGCTGAAAAGCGCGAATCGTCTCTCACCAAACTTTACTAACACGAGGATCAGCAAAAGCAGCCCAAAGGGTGGCGCCGTCCGAATGGAACTTCCCCTTTATAGTGCCGTCGTACGTGTTGTACGTCACTGCGCTTTGCTCAAGCATTTTTTTTCATGATAGTGTGTAGGCAAGGCAGGCTTGAGAAGAATCACGTCGAGAAAAACGTTGTTTTTTTCAATGACATTAAAAACGGTCGTGTGTACGCGGCATTAGACACCTTAACCTTCCTCTGCCAATCAATTTCTGTTCAACCACCCTGCCAGATAAAAGCCGCTCGGTATATAATAAAATATAATCAGAAATATGACTGTATGATCCATACATATATTACTGTATACAACTGACAAAAGGTGACTCCGAATAGAACAGGTCTACTTTTATCAATAAGTAGGGAACTCCATAGCTTCCCCCCTCACGGCGGTCCACAATGCAAGGAGGCTTCCCAATGCCTCCCTCCAAGTCAACACCCAGTTGGGAGAACTCAGGATATCAAATGAGGGGGAAGCGGGAAGCGGGGGGAGGAAATGAACCCAAAACGTCAGTAGCATTGAGTGCAGAGTTTAGAGTTGTGCTATGCCCAGGGTGCAGGGTTCAGCTCTCTTTCACAGGCTGTTCACATTTCACTTACACCCCTCCTTGGCTCTAACCTCAGCACCACTCTCCTCCATCCCCCACTTCTGCATACATCTCCCTTCACAGCCCTTATTCCCCACCCCACCAGTGGCGGCCAGTGGTAATTTTTTTTTGGGGGGAGCGGCAAACAGTACCCCCCACGTCGGTCGGCAGCACTTACCCCATCGCTTCACCAGCGGCTTCCCCTACTCGGCGGCGGCCTCCCTTTTCCCTGCTCTCCACAGGTCATCACGGCGGTGGCCTCCCTTTCCCCTGCGCTCCATGGGTCATCACGGCAGCGGCGGCCTCCTGTTCCCCTGCTCTCCACGGGTCATCACATCGACTTCCATTTCCTCCCTCCTTCTTGGCGGCCAATCGGGAGTCTTCTCTTTTCTGCCAATCGGAAAACGAGTCTCAAACCTGCCTTCTGATTGGCCGGATTGAGGATCAGTGTTTCAACAGCGAATGTCCATTCACTGTTGTAACACCTGGGTGGGTTAATGGCGCAATGCTCGCCATGAGCCCACCCTATTTTGAAGCCTATTAGAGCCTATGGCTCTATACAGATACTTTAAAAATACGCCCCCCCATTGCTCGGCATCCTAAATAGGGGATGGCCGCTGCTGTGCATGAATCTATCTATTATACATATAGGGGGTGGCGTGGATACAGTGGGCGGCGTATGGGCGCCCCTAATGGACGGGCTGCCACTGCTCCCCACCCAAAGCTTCCTCGCATCTCACCTACCGGCTTTAGTACCACCTTGCAGTGTAGGCATCTCTGCCTCTCTCTCCCACTTGCAGGGAGATCATTGGTCAGCATCTGTGTCCTCAGGCACAGATGGGGATCACATTGCAGCTTACTACGTGACACGTGATGCCGCATCCCACACTGCACCTGCATCTCCCTTGTCCCCGCTGTGAGTGCAGGGCAAGCAGAAATCTGTGAGAGCCCCTAAAAGGAAAGACGTCCTTGTAAACACAGAAGGCTTCTGTGTTTACAAATTACAGTGGTGAGGGGGGAGCGGACGGAGAGATCCAGGGGTGGCGGAACAGAGTTCCACCACGTTCCAGCAGAGAAAAAGCCCTGCGTGCGAGGGTCACTTGAAATGGCCGTGTGTTTGACACATGTGCTCTAAATAAATCAAATTGTAGGAGTTGATAGTTGATTACATCAATTATTGGGATGTTTTATCTCTGACTTGGATTGCAAGAACCTGTTCAGTCCAATTGGTTGTTAAAGCGTAGTTCCGCCGAAATTTTTTTTATTAAAAGTCAGCAGCTACAAATACTGCAGTTGCTGACTTTCAATATATGTACACTTACCTGTCCAGGGAGCCCGCGATGTCGGCACCTGAAGCCAATCTGTCCCTCGGCTCTAGGGTGGAGGCGCCACCATTTTCGGTAAGGGAATCAGAAAGTGAAGCCTTGCGGCTTCACTTCCTGGTTCCCTACTGCGCATGCGCGAGTCGCGCTTGTGCGGTTTCACTGGTCCCTACTGTCTTCTGGGACCTGTCTGTCTCCCAGAAGACAGCGGGGGGGACAAAGCAGGGGCTGGACATGGCGTAGATCGCCGCGGATACTGCGGCAATCTATGACCGTAAGTGGGAGCAAATTCCTGGATTACACAGGTATCTGCTTCCCCCTAAAAGGTGCCAAATGTGACACCGGAGAGAGGGAGGATTCCAAAAAGCGGAAGTTCCATTTTTGGGTGGAACTCCACTTTAAGTCTTCTTTTTATTTTCATTCTCTTTCTATACTTGTCTAGCACAAAGACCCTACTTCTGGTGGCTTTTTTCTGATTTATTTGGATGAATAGAAAATGACTTATAAAAATATTTTTTTCACAAATGACTGTGGATTTTCAGTTTCAGATTTATATATTACAATTAAGTCTCAATTGGCAGAGCTTTGAAGTGGTTCTCTGCATTAAGGTAAAAAAAACTTCCACGATTAGTTCCCCCCAGTCCACAGTACATACTTACCTGAGCCCGATCTCGATCTCGATTACCTGAGAACAGCATCTCTCTCTGCCCTCACTGGCTCAGAGGCAACAGTGGAAGCTATTGGCTCCTGCTGCTGTCAATCAAATCCAGTGGGGAGGGAGCAGGGCTGAACTGCGCTATGTGTGTCTATAAACACACAAAGCCCAACTCGGGAGCGAGCCTGGATTTCAGCCCCATAGCAAGCGCTTGCTATAAGAGCATACACAGAAGAAGAGGAATAGAGAAAGCCGGCGGGGGGACACTAGAAGAGGAGGTTTAGGGCCGCTCTCTGCAATACCATTGCACAGAGCAGGTAAGTATAGCATGTTTGCTATTTTAATTTAAAAAAATTGCCTTTAGTAATGCTTTAACACAAAGATAAAGATCTTTATTTTTAGTTATGTGACTGTAATGTTTTAAATGTTATTTAGCTGAAAATAATTGTATTTGTTTTCATGATAGGAATCCTTATCTTGGTGTCTTAATGTGTTTTTTACCCCAACACTTCATGTTCCTGATATGTGGCTGCTGTACTATGTACTTGTATGAGAAATCATTGTGTTCTCTTTGTATTGCTTCCTTTATGTGAAATCCCTGGTGTTCCTGACAGTCCCTCTGCTTTCCTATTAAAAACTGACCACACAGGAGAGCACACTGTGGTCGGTTCTCTAGCTATAATGGGAACTCAGTGTGCTCTCCTCCAATGATCAGACTTGTCCTGACACACCCCACCACACGGCCTTTTACTGGGTAGCTTAGTGTGCTGCTGCTTTTCCTCCCCCCAGCTCCTATGCAGCTGAGAAAGGAGGGAATGTGATCACTTATAAAAAATGAAAAAGAGTGTATTTATAATGTTTTTTTATATCTCTTTACAAAAATGTTTTTCCCTTCATTTCTATTTTAAACTGAATAGGTTGTTTTACAAGGTGATTGTTTACAATCACTTTAAACTTTGTGGAGTGAGCTTTCTGATCTTGGTGAAACTTTTAAGCCTTTGTTCAGATACAGGGGCCTATTTATCAATGTGTGGAGCCAAGATCAACACAACGTTCACCCAAGATCCACACATTTTTCACATAAGATTTATTTGAAAAATGTAGGGTGAAAACATTAGTAAACAGACCCTAGAGTAAACATGTATTCAGATAGTTTTTCCTCCTTTTGCTGATTTGTTTTCTAGTTGATAAAAGAAAAGAAAAAACTCCACTGATTCTGTTTTTATAAGGTGCAGATATGATATGATATAATAGATATGATTATACAGACACTTGATACAAGTCCATGAATTGCATCCAAATATGATGGGATTCATGGATTTCATACTTTGGATCTTTGTCATAATATTGTTATTGGAGTTGAAAGACATATATCTCAAACTCAAACCAGATTCTTTGCAAACAAAATATGTATGGTAAAGCACAGATTTAAACCTTGGTTTATTATTTCTTCATTTGGATTATGTTTGGGTGTAATTGCCCAATTATAGGACCATGGCACAGGTTCTAGGAATAGGATTTGCGGACATTAACCTGTTTACTTGGGTTGATTATACTAGATGAAACATGACCAGGTGGAAGCAGGTGTTTTATATTGATGTAAATGAATTTGTCTTCTCGTTGTGCCAATATGAAAACTGTGCCAGCGCTCACACACACGGTGGTCATACATTCACATGTGATACAAAGTAGGTATTTGTTTTCTGCAAGTCTTATTTGTACTTGCCAACCTGATACTCTTTAACAGACTTTCTAATTACAATCAGCCAGACAGCAATTCCTAGTGTAGCGATACCTTCAACTAAGAAGGCCGCAAGTTTTGTTTGGGCCCTGAAAACAGCTCCGTCAACCCCCAGCAATGTACTCGACCCCCTACTGGCACAGTTAGTATTGGCAGCAATAAATATTAACTTATACTGTATGAGAAAACCCAGACACCAAGACAGTAATGAAAAGGGTATCAAATTTACTTTGAGTTGTTGGTAATAAAAGTTAACAGTGGTAACGGTTCACAGATAACAAATTGCAGAGCCCTGCAGCAATAACACTCTATGCATTTAAGATGAACAGTAAAGGTGCGCCGCGTGGGCGACCGTTAACTAGGCGCCCTGTGACGCAGTAACTAAATGAATTAACTAGCTGGCCAGGCCTGGCTCAGATATCTAAAACTCAGTCTATAGGGGATGATGGTTTCTTCACCGGCAATTCTTTAACCACTTGACCACTGGGCACTTAAACCCCCTTAATAACCAGACCAATTTTCAGCTTTCGGTGCTCTCACATTTTGAATAACAATTACTCAGTCATACAACACTGTACCCATATGAAATTTTTGTCCTTTTTTTCACACAAATAGAGCTTTCTTTTGGTGGTATTTAATCACTGTTGGGTTTTTTATTTTTTGCGCTATAAAAGAAAAAAGACTGAAAATTTTGTAAAAAAATGATTTTTTTTTCGTTTCTGTTATAAAATTTTGCAAATTACTATTTTTTCTTCATAAATTTTGGCCAAAATTTATACTGCTACATATCTTTGGTAAAAATAAGTACAAATTGGTGTATATTATTTGGTCTTTGTGAAAGTTATAGAGTCCACAAACTATGGTGCCAATATCTGAAAATTGATCACACCTGAAGTACTGACGGCCTATCTCAATTCTTGAGACCCTAACATGCCAGAAAAGTACAAATACCCCCCAAATGACCCCTTTTTGGAAAGAAGACATTCCAAGGTATTCAGAAAGAGGCATTGTGAGTTTTTTGAAGTTGTCATTTTTTCCCACAATTCTTTGCAAAATCAAGATTTTTTTTTTCTCTTTTTTTTTTCCCACAAAATTGTCATATTAGCAGGTTATTTCTCACACACAGCATATGCATTCCACAAATTACACCCCAAAACACATTCTGCTATTACTCCTGAGTATGGCGATACCACATGTGTGAGACTTTTACACAACAGGGCCACATACAGAGGCCCGACATGCAGGGAGCACCTTCAGGCGTTCTGGAGAACCCAGGCCAATTCTGACATTTCTCTCCTACATGTAAAAATCATAATTTGTTTGCTAGAAAATTACATAGAACCCCAAAACATTATATATGTTTTTTTAGCAAAGACCTTAGAGAATATAATGGTGGTTGTTGCAACTTTTTATCTCGCACGATATTTGCGCAGCAATTTTTTTAACGCGTTTTTTTACGGAAAAAAAATGTTTTGTGCTTAAAAAAAAAAAAAAAAAACAGTAAAGTTAGCCCAATGTTTTTGCATAATGTGAAAGATGAAGTTACGCCGAGTAAATAGATACCTAACATGTCGCCCTTAAAAATTGCACACACTCGTGGAATGGCGCCAAACTTCGCTACTTAAAAAATCCCCATAGGCGACGCTTTAAATATTTTTACTGGTTACATGTTTTGAGTTACAGAGGAGGTCTAGGGCCAAAATGATTGCTCTCGCTCTAACGTTCGCAGAGATACCTCACATGTGTGGTTTGAAAACCGTTTTCATATGTGGGCGGGACTTACGTATGCGTTCGCTTCTGTATGCGAGCTCACGGGGACAGGGGCGCTTTAAAAAAAATAAATAATTTTATTCTTCATTTTACTTTATTTATTTTAGTTTGACATGTTTTTCCGCCCTAAACATTTTTTTGATCACTTTTATACCTATTACAAGGAACGTAAACATCCCTTGTAATAGGAATATGGCATGACAGGTCCTCTTTACAGTGAGATATGGGGGGGGGGGGGGGGTGTCAATAAGACCCCACATCTCACCTCTAGGCTGGGAAGCCTGAAAAAAATACAAAAAAAAAAACAACAATCCTGGCTTTGATCGTAGCGGTGAGTCGGTAGAAGCACCGGAGGGCGGTGGGGGGGGACATCCCCTCTCGCCTCCCGTAAGAATGATCAAGCGGCGGAACAGCCGCTATGATTGTTCTTATGGTGTAGGGAATCGCCGGCTGAAAAAGCTAATATCTGAATGATGCCTGTAGCTGCTCCCATCATTCAGATATCCCCGCACAAAGTCAAGGACGTCATATGACGGCCGGAGGGCGGGAAGTGGTTATTGCGGAGTATTGCCGGGCATTGCGGAGTATTGCCGGGCATTGCGGAGTATTGCCGGGCATTGCGGAGTATTGCCGGGCATTGCGGAGTATTGCAGGGCATTGCGGAGTATTGCGGACTATGGCAGGGTATTGTGGTGTATGGCAGGGTATTGCGGTGTATGGCAGGGTATTGCACGGGTATTGCACAGGGTATTGTGGAGGGTATTGCACAGGGTATTGTGGAGGGTATTGCACAGGGTATTGTGGAGGGTATTGCAGAGTATTGTGGAGGGTATTGCAGAGTATTGTGGAGGGTATTGCAGAGTATTGTGCAGGGTATTGCAGAGTATTGTGCAGGGTATTGCAGAGTATTGTGCAGGGTATTGCAGAGTATTTTGCAGAGTATTGCGCAGGGTATTGCAGAGTATTTTGCAGGGTATTGCAGAGTATTTTGTAGGGTATTGCAGAGTATTGTGCAGGGTATTGCAGAGTATTGTGCAGGGTATTGCAGAGTATTGTGCAGGGTATTGCACCAGGGTATTGCAGAGTATTGCACCAGGGTATTGCAGAGTATTGCACCAGGGTATTGCAGAGTATTGCACCAGGGTATTGCAGAGTATTGCACCAGGGTATTGCAGAGTCTTTCGCAGGGTATTGCAGAGTATTTCGCAGGGTATTGCAGAGTATTGCACCAGGGTATTGCAGAGTATTGCACCAGGGTATTGCAGAGTATTGCACCAGGGTATTTTGCAGAGTATTGGCAGGGTGTATTGCAGAGTATTGGCAGGGTATAGCACAGGGATGGCTGAGCAGGGATGGATGGATGGCTGGATCTGTGACTGCAATTGTCACAGATCCAGCCCACAGTGCTGCTGCTGCCATCCGCTCCCTCCCCCTCCCCTCTCACACTGTACCGATCGGTACAGAGAGGGGAGGGAGGAACCGGCGTCATCAAATGACGCCGGTCTGTTTACAAGTGATTGCTCCGTCATTTGACGGAGCGATCACGTGGTAAACGGCCGCTATCAGCGGCGATTTACCGCGATTCGTGATCCGCCGGGTCCTCTGTGAGAGCGCGAGCGCGATTCTGGGAGGACGTTATATAACGTCCTCCCAGAGTTAAGCAACCACCTTGTCGACGTTATTTGTCGGCAGGTGGTTGTTAAGTGGTTAAAGGTGGTGCACATTAACAGAACAACATTTGTAATCCAATGGGAAAGTTGTGATGAACTAAACACATTACTTCATGAACTCTAAGTTCCGCTCTGATATGGATCTCCGGTGAGAGTATCATAAATAAACTTGTGGGCCACGGCAGTCTATAGGCACATTAGCAACAACAGTATATGGTCTGAGCATACGCCCTCTCACCCGTCCGGACGCGATCCCAGTCCGGGAACTTCCACCGACTGTGTCCTCACACACACAATGTCATAGTTGCCAACATTGCAAAAAAAACATCTGGGACACTTTTTTTGTATTGAGGCGGAGCCTTGCTATAATTAGGGGGCGGGGCATTCGTTTGTAGGCGTGTCATGCTGGAATGAAAATTGCGGCGTGCGAAGCGTGCCGCGCCGAAAAATGGGCGTGGTTTACGCACGATAGTGGGTGTGGCTTAAATGGGCGTGGTTCAAAGGGGTGTGGCTAGAGTCTGAGGTGAGAGAAAGAGAGAGAAAGAAATAGAAAGAAAGAAGCCAGATCCTACACCACAATAGAAATGTGTAACAAAATTGGCAGATAAGGATACTCCAAAACACCTGTTGGCGCTTCAATCATCCCGGCACCATGGTTGTTACGGTGTCAGGATGATTGAAGTGCATTATTTCTATTATTACATTGTAATATAAAATGAAATCATTCAACTCACCATAATGCCGAATCAGTGGAAGCCCTGAGCGTGTTACCTGCCACGTCGCCTGCCACCAGATGGCCTCCCCAGCAGTCCGTCCTTGCATCAGGTGCCTCCCCAGCAGTCCGTCCTTGCATCAGGTGCCTCCCCAGCAGTCCGTCCTTGCATCAGGTGCCTCCCCAGCAGAGCTCCCTCCACACTTGTGGACAAGGGTCCAAAAATCATGATTGTCCCGGGAAATTCGGGACTGTTTGGCAACTATGCACTACACTGATTACCCCGCCACCCACTACACTGATTACCCCGTCACCCACTACACTGATTACCCCGCCACCCACTACACTGATTACCCCGCCACCCACTACACTGATTACCCCGCCACCCACTACACTGATTACCCCGCTACCCACTACACTGATTACCCCGCCACCCACTACACTACACTGATTACCCTGCCACCCACTACACTGATTAACCCGCCACCCACTACACTACACTGATTACCCTGCCACCCACTACACTGATTACCCCACACTGATTACCCCACCACCCACTACACTACACAGATTACTCCGCCACCCACTACACTAATTACCCCGCCACCCACTACACTACAATTACCCCGCCACCCACTACACTACAGTGCAATAGTACGGTACCTGCGGTGCGTGAGGATGTGCTGGTGGTCCGAGGGGTCTGCCAAATGGAGTGAGCCAGGACCATCACAGTGTCCCCAGCCAGCGGTGCCCCGGTCCTTCCATCAGTGTCCCCACTCGTCGGACACACGGGGGTGGGGCGGAGGGTTGTTGGCAGCGGCGGCGCCGGGTGCTGATAGGCGTCAGTGTCCCCAGCCAGTGGAGCCCCGGTCCTTACATCCGTGTCCCCGCTCCTTGTCGGACACGGGGGCTGGGCAGAGGGTCGTTGGCGGCGGCGGGTGAAGCATGCTGCTTCCTTGTGCCTCTCCTTGCGTTCAGTGGAGAGCGGGGAGGAGTCGCCAATCCGAAGCCGATTGGCTGCCCCAGGCTCTGCACTGAACACAAGGGGAAAGCGTAAACAAATATGGTGGCGGCAGCGGCCATTTTTGTGTAGCCGCTGCCGTTTTTAGCTAAAGCATTCCCGAATTTACCGGGACAAAACGGGACAAAAAGAACTGGGCTTGTCCCGAATCGGGACAAGCCCAATTCGGGACAAGGGTCCAAAAATCGTGCTTGTCCCGGGAAATTCGGGACTGTTGGTAACTATGCAATGTCTCCAGTGATCGGATCCCCGATCCAACCAAGGTTGTGGACAAGCGAAGTCAGATGCCACCCAGGCTTGCAGTGGGGTGGAAGGCTCTTTGGTGCTGCGCAAGGCCTCAGGCTTCAGGCCTTGCACTCCGGCTCATCCGCACAGGAGGATCAGTCACTGAAGTCTCGTGTCCCAAAGAAGCCGAGCGCAGCCGCGCCTCCTCCTTATATAACCCCTCCCATGAGTCTCTGGGGTGGAAACATTTCCGAATGGGGTTCTGGGTAATGTAGTCTCTCTCCTCTGCTTTCACTTCCGGTAATGTCTCTTCTCTACTTCCTCCCGACTCACCTCTCACCCGGAAAGTCCTCTCTCTCTGTATTAAAGGGGAAGACCCCGCTACACTAGTAATTAGAAAAGTATAGTATATCTCCTGCTCTCCGGTGCAGTAAACTTAACATGGATATCTCTCTTTCATCACTGCATGTAGTGTTCTCTTTAACTGCTTGCCGAACAGCCGCCATCATTACACTGCAGCAGGTCAGTATGGCTGCACAAATCACCGTAGGTGTACACCGCCCGCTTTAAGAGCAAATGCAGGTGCAACGCCAGAGCCGATGCACGTGGCCGGGGGCCACGATGTCCGCCGGCCACCCGCGATCGCTCCACAGAGAGCCAGAACGGTGATCTGTCAATGTAAACAAACAGATCCCTGTTCTGTCAAGGGAGTAGAGAGAGATCTGCTGTTCCTAGTAATCAGGAACAGTGATATCTCTCCTCCTCCAGTCACTACACTCCCCCCACAGTTAGAAACACCTCCCTAGGGAACACTTAACCCCTTGATCGCCCCCTAGTGTTAACTCATTCCCTGCCAGTGCCATTTATACAGTGATCCGTGGCTATTTTTAGCTCTGATCGCTGTATAAATGTCACAGGTTAAAAAAAAGTGTAAAAAAAGTGTCCCATCTGTCCGCTGCAATGTCGCAGTCCTGCTAAAAATCGCTGATCACCGCCATTACTTGAAAAAAAAAATTAAAATAAAAATGACATAAATTGTCGGTCTTTTTTTGGTTATAGCGCAAAAAATTTAAACCGCAGAGGTGATAAAATACCACCAAAAGAAAGCTCTATTTGTGGGGAAAAAAAGGACATAAATTTTGTTTGTGTACAATGTCATATTGTCAGTTAAAGTGACGCAGTGCCGTATCGCAAAAAATGGCCTGGTCATTAAGGGGGTACATTTTTCCGGGGCTGAAGTGGTTAAAGTACTAATTATCTAAAGCCAAAACCGGTTGGGTTGAAACCCCCGTCAGATTTTTATTGCTGTCTGTTTCCAGACTAAAGGGATGTACTCTCGCTCTTTTTGTTTTGGTGACTTCTGTTACTGGGACTAAAAGTGATGGGAAATCCTAATTTTTAAATCTTCTCCAGAACAAAAATAGAGGATATTTCCTGTCTACAGCACAGAAAAAGATAAAACATTTCCCCAATGGGACACCGGGATGGTAAAACAAAAAACTTGACAGGGGTTTTAACCACTCCCGACACTATCCAGGGTGGAAAAAGGGGGCAGTTATGTGGCAAGTCCCCACCCTATCCTTAAGAAAATATACTGAGCTATTGGTATTAGAGCTGCATGATTTATCGTTAAAAGATTGTGATCTCAATTCAACCCCCCCCCCCACACACACGATCTTAATCCAGCATTTCCATGATTCATGTGACAAGTGCAGAGCAGTTCCCCTGCTCACAGCTCTCAAAAAAAAAGAAAAAAAAAGCAGCTGGCAACAACATTGCTCAGCGAGAGATAAAAAAAAAAACATTGTATCTTTCTGTTCATTTACAGATCAAAGGGATGAACTTTGATCTGTAAATGAAGTCAGTTTAAAGCAACCTTGTCAAGCAAAATTATTCATTTATTAATTTGTTCCTCTGTTTAACCCCTTATTAACCCTTAATTTACTCTAATCAGCCTTATTAACTCCCTATTCTCCTTCTCTATTTAATTATTATTTTTCTGCTGATTTTTTTTATTTTTATTTACTTCTGTGTTAATAATTAACTATTGACTATGTTAACTATTAATGTTAACTATTAATAATTATAATTTTTTTTTGGTTTGCTTTGTTCATTAATATTTTTACACCTTTAACATATATGTACACGTTTCACATTGAAAAAAGCGTAAAATTAAAAAATATATATATATTTTCATTTGTAAAATAACTTTTTAATGCTTTGTACCATTGCTGGCAGCTGAAGTGTAAACAAAAAAGTTGCGGTAGGTATATTGGTATCGACGAGTACTAAAAAAAAAAAAAAACTAATATAACTTAATGGTAATTTTTTTTTTTTTCTTTACTCATTACATTATTTTACATTACATTTCTTTACATTTTATTGAAGCAAGGAGTATTATGTCTTATTTTATTGCCATCTTGTTTGATTACCTAAAGTTCAGGTGTTGTAAATCTTTAAAATAAAAAAGTTCTTCAGAATCGTGATCTTTATTCTAAGCAAAAAAATTCAAATTTTATCCAGAATCGTGCAGCTCTAATTGGTATATCTGTATATAAACCAACAGCAGCCAACCGGGCCGCCAACAGGAGAAACATGCTGGGTCCAAACCCCTCCCTCCAAGCATCCTTCCCAAATATCCAGTCGGTGTCCCTGCTGCCACAGCTATGCCATTTAGCAACAGTGCGGGCTGTGTAGAAATCAGAGCTGTGCCTGAATGTATGGCAGCTGACAGCATCCACCGCTGCCGCTGCCTGTTGTCCTCACCACTAGGGTTTTGTTGCTAGGACCGCCATGTCCTAGCAACCAATCACGTGCTTGCCCCTCCCTGGCATTCAGAGGAGGAGGAGGAGGAAGTACACCTTTCAAACTTATCCGATCCAAGTGCCCAGCCTTTCAGCTAACACCTTTCCTGTAGCGGACTGCTGCAATGAGAAGGAATGGATCCTGATGTAAGCTGGGGTCTTCACAATACTCCCTTCTCTCCTTCCACTACCCCAACTATTCTCTTAAACCTCTCCACTCTCCTTACCCCACTCTTCTCTTCCCTTATAACTTTGGGGATCCTGTTGAAAGAGAATGGGCTCTATGGACCATGATCTAAGGGGGTTTTGGGGACCCTGGTGTGTAAGGTCACTTTAGAGACCCTGATGTAAGAGGGCTTTAGGGACCCTGATGTAAGGTCGCTTTAGGGACCCTGATGTAAGAGGGCTTTAGGGACCCTGATGTAAGGGGGGCTCTGGGGACCTTGATGTAAGGGGGCCTCTGGGGACCCTGATGGTAGGGGGGTTGACTTTAGGGATCCTAATGAAAGGGGGACTATAATGTAAGGAGGAACTCTGTGGTCCCTGATATTAGAAGGGGGGACTCTGGGGACCCTAATGTAAGGGAGGACTCTGCGGATCCAGATTTTAGGAGGCGGGTTCTGGGGGACCCTGGTGTAAGAAGGGGCTATAGGGACCCTGATGTAAGGGGGGACTTTGGGATCCTACTGTATAGGGAGACTTTGGGGACCCTAATGAAAGTGGGGTCTCTGATGTAAGGGTGAACTCTGAAGACTCTGATTTAAGGAGGGGGAACTCAGGGGACCCTGATTTAAGGAGGGGAACTTGGGGACTCTGATTTAAGGAGGGGTTACCCTGGGGACCCTGATTTAAAGTGGGGGAACTATGGGGACCCTAGTTTAAGGAGAGGGAACTCTTGGGACCCTGATGTAAAGGAGGGGTGATTCTGTGTACACTGATGTATGTGGACCCCCCGGTCGGTGAGTCACTTACCTGTTCTCGCGGGCAGTGTGGCGGCTTCTCTCAGGGCTGCTCGCTTGATGCTCGGTTCCCCTGCGTACATCTTCTCTCTCCTCCGTGCGTCTCCTGCAGGCCAATCCGATCTCCTTTCGGCCAATCAGGTGAGGGGTCTCATGACCCATTCCTGATTGGCCGGGAAGAGATCCAGTGTTACAATAGCAAATATTAATTTGGTATTGTAACACAACTGGGTGGGCTCCGAGCACAGTGCTCTGCGCCCGAGACCACCCTTTTTTGAAGCCTATTAGAGCCTCTGGCTCTAATCACGTGCTTCAAAAAAAAAAAACACCCCCCATTGAAATCCATGGTCCAGCATCCCTGTATGTAGATTAGGGGGCAGGATGGATGGATGGATGGGGGTCGGCGCCCGTGCACCCCTAGTGGACGGTCCGCCACTGCTGTACATACACAAATGTTTTGCCTTGCATTTCTATTTTAAACGGAATGGGTTGTTTTACAAGGTGAGGGTTCATATATACTTTATTCAAATAGCTGTAATAATACATATTAATAGAAGTAAAGATCTTTAAAGTTGTGGTAAAGCCTTAAGGTTTTTCACCTTAATGCATTCTATGGATTAAGGTGAAAAACCTTCTATTCTGCAGCTCCCCCCAGACCCCCCCCCCTTTTTCTTACCTGAGTATGATCCAATCCAGCGATGTGCATGAGCACAGTGGCTCCAGCCACTGTCTCTCTCCACATTAGACCGATTGATAGCAGCAGGAGCCATTTGCTCCCGCTGCGGTCAATCAAATTATGTGACACGGGAGCGGGGGGTGGGGCCGAGTCCCGCTGTTTGTATCAATGGATGCAGCAGCTGGACTCGGGAACGAGAACGCACAGGTGCCCCCAGGGAAAACAGCTTTCCGTGGGGGCACCCAATGAAGAGAAGGGGCCTGGAGCGCAGGCGGGGCACCCCAAAAGAAGAGGATCGGGGCTGCTCTGTGCAAAAGCATTGCAAAGAGCAGGTAAGTATAGGCATGTTTGTTATCTGTATGCAATACAAAATTGGGTTTACAACCCCTTGAACTTGAATTGAACATGGCATTTTCTTCAAAAGTTGTCTGTACCTCGCCCAAGAGTTTTGCTAGTCACTGCTTGTAAATGTAACTGCAAACATAGCCATTTCAATATACACCTCATTGTCAAACTGCTGAAATCAGACGTACCATTGTGCAAAGTAAGAAATAATCCTGACCTTTGTTCCAGGAAGCTGCCTCATACATTCTCTGTAGAATACTATAGGACTTTCTCTTCTTTATGGGTGTGTATGGAATGTATAATCGTGAGCCCTTTATGTCATATTTCAATGCAGACAATAAATGCCAACCATGTGTTAGTTTACAAGATCAAATCATAAAATCAAGATGCAGTAGTACTAATGGCACCATAGACTTAGGAGGGCGATCACCATATGACAAGGTGAGGGGGTCAAAAGATATTAGGGCAGGCTGAAAAACAGCTAGATCAGACAGTTGTGATCTCTTGTTTATGCTTAGACATTGGGAGGATGTGCCTCTTTGCAGTGGCGTAGCATGGGTTGTCAGCGCCCGGGGCAGGGCAAGAGATTTGCGCCCCCTAACCCGCGGATTTTTAGCACTCATTGAGTCCCTTCCACTAGTACAGTAGTACTGACCAACCTGACTCCTACACCGACCTACCTGATCACTATACTAACCTACCTGATTCCTACACTGACCACTAAACTGACCCATCTGATTGCTATACTGACCACTACACTGACCTACCTGATCCCTATACTGACCACTACACTAACCTACCTGATTCCTACACTGACCAACCTGATTCCTACACTGACCACTAAACTGACCTATCTGATTGCTATACTGACCCACCTGATTCCTATACTGACCACTACACTGACCTTCCTGATTCCTATACCGACCTGCCCTCCTCCTTCCTCCCAGTCTCCGCACAGTCACAATCCCTGGGATCATCATGGATGGTCTTCAGTGTACATTTACTCACTGCTGTGTCAGTGTCACCGCTGGAGCCTAAGCCGGGACTACACCGCAACTTCTTTCTCATAGTGAAGCGGAAGAGCTCACAGTCTCCTAGACAGCACAGTGCAGGAGAAGAGCTGCAGGTAACCTGCCGCCTGCCGATGCGCCCCTCTAAATATTGCGCCCGGGGAAACCGTCCCTGCCCCCCCCACGCTACGCCACTGCCTCTTTGTCACTATGGAGGGTAAGTACTCTCCAGACTTTCCTAGAAAATCCAACCCTTCTGATTGACCCTTAAATTGTCACAGGT
This sequence comes from Rana muscosa, assembly GCA_029206835.1. NCBI lineage: Eukaryota > Metazoa > Chordata > Amphibia > Anura > Ranidae > Rana > Rana muscosa. Next base: position 115,050,816 of record CM055123.1, on the reverse strand, counting down.
CAACCACAAGATGTGGGTTTATGAAATCATGTCCAGAAACAACAATCAGATCCAAATCCAACCTTTGAAAGACAGAATTCAGTAAACAATTGCTTATATAATTTGTATGTGGGTTTGGTTAGTTTTCAGTCTAAAATGAATCTATTCATCTATTTACAATGTTTCCACACCCTACTCCCAACATCCACAGTTTCTTTAGGTGATGTAAAATATGAAATTATTTTAATAAACCTGGATTCATATTTAGTAAGTTGGATGAATGACTTTTGTATCATGTGTTGTGTGGTTTCCTTCTGCATCACTGATGGGAACTTTGGAATATTCTAAGATGCAAATCTATCATTGAGCCTTTCTCAGCCTTTTCACTCCAGAGGAACCCTGAAATAATTTTGAGGTCTCGGGGAACCCTAGCTAAAACCAATTAATTGAGGGTCAGTGGGAGGAATGCCTCTTTTCAGTGGTGATCAGAATGGCCCCTTACAGACAGGCCTGGAATAGGACAAAAAATAGCCTCCTGTATTATAGACTGAGCAGCTCATACCAAGGGTGGACTGACAACTCATGGGGCTCCCGGGCAATAGGAGATCATGGGGGCCCCCTGTCCCCACCCACACTCAAGCAACACCCACACAAAACCCCACCTACATATTGCAGCTAAGCTGCATAGAGGGGGCATTTAAATATCAACTGCAGCATAGCCTGCTGGAAGTTCCTGGCTTTTTTCCGTAGAAGCTGCTGGGCACTTTCAGGTTTAAAGATGCAGCCATCTTTAAGAGCAACCAGGGGAGTTTTATAAAAGGAGTGGGCTTGTGTGCAAGATCGTAAGTTGGGTTCTAAAGCTAGAGAAAGAAGCAACTGCGGCAAATATTGAGTGTGGTTTTTGGGGACTGTAGGTAGTGCCTGCTGGTTACATAGTAAAGATGCCTGATGATTGAGGGTTTGCCTTGTGTAGTCATTCTGCTCCAACTCAGTTCCTTCCTGACAGGATTGCCAACCCCTCACAACTTTTTTTGGAACGTGGAAAATGTTTTTGACAGAATGCATTTTTTACTAAAAACCTGAAATATGACAGAAACTTCTATGAGAAACTAAGAAGGGCAAGATGGGGTGGAGGTATAGAAGCAGAAGGGGGGTGGGGGAGGAGAGATAGAAATAGAAGTAGAGAGATGGAGGAGAAAATAGGGGAAGGGGTGAAAGAGAGAGGGACAGAGAGGGGGGGAGAAAGAGATGGGGTGATAGAGAGAGGGGGTGAGAGAGAGAGGGGGGGAGAGAGGGGGAGAGAGATAGAGGTTAGAGAGAGGGGGTCTCTCTACGATCCCTCTCCCTCCCCTCCTCCCACCATTACAGCCAGTAACTCTTCCATAAGGTTTTGTCCAATCAAAGGTAAAACACCCAATTATATTGGCACCACATCCCGGAGGTAGTATGTTTGAAAGGGGGCAAAGGGGGGAGTAAAGGGATTTTTTCGGTGCAAAGAGTAAATAGTGATGAGAAGGGAATCGTCTTCATAAAAGAGATAATTTATTAGATATTCATAAAAATACATATAAATGATGTATAAACAATCCTAGGTATACAAAACAAAAGATACATTTCAAGGTGGTCATAGTATACAGGTAATTTTCAAGCCCAGAGTGAAGAGTTATCGCAGGAAGTTTCCTCCTCCTCACCGGGCTCTCCCGGTGCCTCTCTTTCCTCTCAGGACCGGGCCCCGGAGCCTGCTGACACCATCCATCCCGCGGCTGAATCCATCCTGCCCTGTCCACCCAGGAGTATCTCATAGGTCCCCCTACTGCCCCTGGCCCTCGGGCACTTAGCCCAAGTGCCTGAGTGGCCAGTCTGCCCCTGGGGGCGGGCCTTGCAGCTGTCACAGGGCTACCACGGGCAGCGCTGATTGGGTCTCGCTCGGCGGGGCCTCGCACCCCCAGAGTTGGAAGACGATAAGCAAAGGGAGAGGGGTGAAGGCATAGTTTCAACATCGGATTTGATTTTGATAGGACATGAGGACCGGTGGTCAACCGGGCAAATGCCCGGTCTGCCCTATGGCCAGTCCGGGCCTGCTTACAGACAGCAAAAAGATCATTGATGGAATGATACTGAGTCTGTCAAAAAGCATTGGACCCAGAATTATACAGGTACCATCAAGTAGAAGCTTAATCAGCCACAGCTCAAGAAACCTCTAGCAACTTTTGGAGGAATCCTAGGTTGAGACTGACTGGTCTAGTTCATGCATTGTAAACTGAGGGGTAGTATGTTTTTACAAGAAAGCAGGTAATCCCTCTGGTTCCTTTATGGTAAAAACCAGAGTGTACCCTAATGGTATCCTCACTACAACTTCTGCAAGTCTTTCCGCTTTTTTTTTTTTTCAGATGCACCAGACTGGAAAAGCTATTAGATTTTCACAAGTTAGTTATATTGTCCTTTTTGCACAGGTGTAGGACTTTATAGACCTACCATCTAATTCTAATTGTTAAAGCTATTAGGTTTAGGTGGCCTTGCTTGCCAGAATTTGTCTGAAAATAAATGAAATGCCTGATTGGTTGCCAAGGGCACATCACATTATCTTTCCAACACAATGGGGTTGATTTACTAAAACTGGAGAGTGCAAAACCTGGCGCAGCTCTGCAAAGAAACCAATCAGCTTCCAGAGTTTTTTCTGTCAAAGCTTAATTGAGCAAGTTGAAGTTAGAAGCTGATTGGCTACCATGCACAGCTGCACCAGATTTTGCACTCTCCAGTTTTAGTAAATCAACCCCTAAACCAAATGCAGCTTGTGGCTGTCTATATGCCAGTGAGCACATGACAGCAATATATGACATCATTTACTTCCTTTGGCTGTTTAACAATGTGGCCATATCAAGATGACACACATTCAATGTCACTGTAATGTGATGTAATGGAGAATCTAGTATTTCTAAGGCAGATCAGAAAAAAAGCAACCACCACAAGCATGCAGTGGATAAACACTTCCAGAAATTTCAGTGTGAACATACCTTCTACTAGGTAAGTACTTTTACTGATTTTTCTAGCAATATTGGAGAACATGTGCACAGCATAAGGGCATGATAACTACTTGTCAATTCATAGGATAATTATTAGATATACCTGTAAATATTCTAGGAGAATTTGTACCTTTGTTGGTCCTAGTACTGAAAGGATAGCTTGTCTTAAAGTGGTTGTAAACCCTGTTACACCACTTTTACCTACAGGTAAGCCTATAACAAGGCTTACCTGTAGATACCTTGAATATCTCCTAAACCTGCACAGTTTAGGAGATATTCAGTATATGCGCTGCTGTCGACGTCATCGGCGCATGTGCACTGAAGTAACGGGCCGCTGGTGCCGTTTCTTGAGTCGTGCCGTGACCGGCGGCTCCCACGTGCATGTGCAGGATCTACGTCATTACGGCTCCGGCCAATCACAGCGCCGGAGCCGTGAACCCGGAAGTAACTCCGGTGGAAGATGTCCGCACTGTACTCGGAGGGCTGACTCTGATCCAGGGCATCGTTCTATGGTAAGTATTTCATAAGGAGCTAGTTCTTTATGCCTTTGCCTTGCAGGGTTTTTTTTATTTCCTCAAGGCTTACAATCTTTTTAACTCAGTTAAAATTAACACTTTACACAATCAATTGATTTGAGAGACAACAGTCTATCAGAGCTGCAAAATTAAAAAGTAACTCCAATTTTGTTGAGAGAAAAGCATCCCCCTCTGAGGTATTTTATGTACATTACAAGGATTATAACAAACTTTGTTGCAGATTCCTACCTTTTGTTAATTTGAAGAAATCCCAGTATGTTAGTCTGTGTTCATGTGGAATGTGAATGTAATGGGAGTGGCTTCATAATTATTAATCAACTGCTGCACCTGCAGGGCTCTAATGAGGAAAGTTGCAGGGTCTGCATGCCTTTAGACATGATTTCCTAGTGGTAGTATCTCACCAAAAATTACATTTTTGTTGCCGAAAATCTGACTTGTATCTTAGTGCAAACTTTTGGGAAAATCAGTGAGCCAATCACACAAGCAGGAAATTATGTTCCTGGGAGGTGTTCTCTACACATTCTGTGTGCAGAACACCTCAAGGTGGCCGTATTGCATTGCACTTTACAGAAAATTACAGAGCTGCAAATTGAAAAGGAAAGGTCATTTTTAATAACATTCGATTACAAGAGGACTGTGTAGCAATTGTATGCGTTATATATATATATATATATATATTTTTTTTTTATTTGCTATTTTTTTTCCACGAAAGTGGAGTTACCCTTTAAATAAAACAGTATATCATTTTTCAAGTATTATAGACTTGATAGCAAACATTGCTCCATGTTGGCACGCACACCAGTCAGACCACAGGTTCAGGTCTAGCACATCTATAGCCAATTCAGTAAAATACACAAATAGAGATGACTGTTCACTATGACACTATATATCAGAAAATGACACAGAATAAAAGTTTTTTTTTTGCATGTAATGCTGCTCCAAGCGCTTTATCAAAGAGTACATAATTGTATTAAAGACTTGATGATATGAAAGTTTGGTAGCAGTGTGTTTTAATTTAATTAAACATGCATGTTCCCACCCTGGTTTTTAGAACTCACCAGTTCTCTTGCATCCATTGGATGGCTTCTTGGTCATTAAATCGCTTCTCAAAATCATATTCCTGTAGCAGAACCACTGAGAGGTTGCGCTCCTCCATTTTCCTGTGTGCATGTGAGCCTGTTCTTCTGCTGTGCTGTCTGTTGAATGAGAAAGGACCAGTAAAAGGAAAGCCAGCTAAACCGGTATTACAGTACTGACACCCCGCCCTTATACACTACAGCCTACACCTGCCTATGACATATGTCAGGTGTCCAGCCCTTAAAGAGATAAGCTGTGTTAGCAATTTGCAACATAGATTCAAATCCTATCTGAGAATTATATATTTATATAAAAGGGTAACACATGGAGTCGGATGCAAAAATTTTAATACTGCACAAAAAAGTCACATTGAACATTTAAATACGCTGAAGAGAACTACTATTAACAGTTAATATATAATGTCTACAGTTATATGGCTGAACTCGCATTGGAGTCGCAGGAAAATTGTGCAGGGACTTTTTCTTCCCCGCCGTGAAATCAGATCGCACGGGTGTTCTCACCCATGAGATCCGATTCCTGTGCGAGTCGCACTGCGATCTGTGAACCGATCTGGGGGTGTCATTAACTTTGTATTAAAACAAAAATTCTCCTGCGCTCTCGGTGTATCGTCAAAACATAGGAGTCGTGGTTCTGTCTAGAGGCAAAGTCTATAATCTTGCAGCCCTCCTCAGAACAATGGGTGTTCATATGGCTAGAAAAAGAAAGAAAACAGGAGGGCGCACCGACCTAGTGCATTACCACTTACAGGTTTATTAAAAACAATGGCTGGAGATCTTGGCATTCACCGACCGGTGAATCAGGTTCATCCACTTAGGCTCTGATGAAAGGCAGTGTTGTTCATCTTGCTCTAAAAAAGTAGTTACAGTTACAAATTACTTCTCCCAAAAAGTAAGTGAGTTAATAACTCAGTTACTACATAGGAAAAGTAACTAGTTACTCAGCAAAGTAACTATATTGGTTATATTATATATACACGGGGGCGGGGGCGGGGCGGTAGAAGGATGATATATATGTAATTTTTTCAGTGTATAAAAATAATAGGAGGGATAACAAATAATATTGGTACTGTGCCCATGCCTCACTGTGCCTCACTGTGCCTCACGCCTCACTGTGCCCATGCCTCACTGTGCCCAATGCCTCACTGTGCTCATGCCTCACTGTCCCCGAGCCTCACTGTGCCCCATGCTTCACTGTGCCCATGCCGCAGCCTCACTGTGCCAAATGCCTCACTGTGCCCATGCCGCAGCCTCACTGTGCCCAATGCCTCACTGTGCCCGTGCCTCACTATGCCCGTGCCTCACTGTGCCCGTGCCCCATGCCTCACTGTGTCCCATGCCTCACTATGCCCATGCCTCACTGTGCCCCATGCCTCACTGTGCCTGTGTGTTACGGTTACGGTACCTCAGATCGGCGGCGTCCCGAGACTCCCGGCAGCCATTCTATTATTCAAAAACCGCGCCTCCTCCAGTCCTCCTCGTTTGTGATAGGTGGAACACTCAATTTCCCAGCAGGCAGTGTTCCGCCTATCACGGACATCCTCATAACACAGACGGGGATGAGAGGATGTCCGTGATAGGCGGAACACTGCCTGCTGGGAAATTTAGTGTTCCGCCTATCACAGGCGACGAGAACTCGGGAGGCGCGGCTTTTGAAGACTGCAATGGCCGCCGTCTGTCTGCATGACACGCTGTTCAGGTAGGCAGACGGCGGCTTGCAGTTAGTTAGACTTACATTACATCTACTTGCGGCGGCTGCGGCGAGTAGATGTAATTGGGGTAACGCCGCCCAAGTAATGGGAACGGCGGTGCCACGAGGGTAAGAGTAATCAGTTAGATTACTCGTTACCCCAAAAAGTGTCTACGTTACCTAACGCCATTTATTTAACCACTTAAGCCCCGGACCATTTCGGGCCATTAGGACCAAGCCTGTTTTTGGGATTCGGCACTGCGCTGCTTTAACTGTAAATTGTGCGGACATGCAATGTTGTACCCAAATGAAATTTGCGTCCTTTTCTTCCCACAAATAGAGCTTTCTTTTAATGGTATTTGATTGCCTCTGCGATTTTTATTTTTTGCGATATAAACAGAAAAAGACCGAAAATTTTGAAAAAAAATGATATTTTCTACTTTTTGTTATAAGAAAAATCGAATAAACTCAATTTTAGTCATACATTTAGGCCAAAATGTATTCAGCCACATGTCTTTAGTAAAAAAAATGTCAATAAGCGTATATTTATTGGTTTGCGCAAAAGTTATAGCGTTTACAAACTAGGGTACATTTTCTGAAATTTACACAGCTTTAAATTTATGACTGCCTATCTCATTTCTTGAGGTGCTAAAATGGCAGGGCAGTACAAAACCCCCCCAAATGACCCCATTTTGGAAAGTAGACACCCCAAGGAAATTGCTGAGAGGCATGTTGAGCCCATTGAATATTTTTTTTTTCGTCCCAAGTGATTGAATAATGACAAAAAAAAAAAAAAATTACAAAAAGTTGTCACTAAATGATATATTGCTCACACATGCCATGGTTATATGTGGAATTGCACCCCAAAATACATTCTGCTGCTTCTCCTGAGTACGGGGATACCACATGTGTGGGACTTTTTAGGAGCCTAGCCACGTACGGGACCCCGGAAACCAAGCACCGCCTTCAGGATTTCTAAGGGCGCAAATTTTTGATTTCACTCCTCACTACCTATCACAGTTTCGAAGGCCATAAAATGCCAAAATAGCACAAAACCCCCCCAAATGACCCCATTTTGGAAAGTAGACACCCCAAGCTATTTACTGAGAGGCATGTTCAGTCCATGGAATATTTTATATTTTGCCACAAGTTGCGGGAATATGACAAACTTTTTTTTTTTTGCACAAAGTTGTCACTAAATGATATATTGCTCACACATGCCATGGGCATATGTGAAATTACACCCCAAAATACATTCTGCTGCTTCTCCTGAGTACGGGGATACCACATGTGTGGGACTTTTTGGGAGCCTAGCCGCGTACGGGACCCCAAAATCCAAGCACCGCCTTCAAGGTTTCTAAGGGCACAAATTTTTGATTTCACTCCTCACTACCTATCACAGTTTTGAAGGCCATAAAATGCCAAGATGGCACAAAACCCCCCCAAATGACCCCATTTTGGAAAGTAGACACCCCAAGCTATTTGCTGAGAGGCATGTTGACCCCATTGAATATTTTTTTTTTGTCCCAAATGATTGAATAATGACAAAAAGAAAAAAAAAAAATGTACAAAAAGTTGTCACTAAATGATATATTGCTCACACATGCCATGGTTATATGTGGAATTGCACCCCAAAATACATTCTGCTGCTTTTCCTGAGTACGGGGATACCACATGTGTGGGACTTTTTGGGAGCCTAGCCGCGTACAGGGCCCCAAAAACCAAGCACCGCCTTCAGGATTTCTAAGGGCGTAAATTTTTGATTTCACTCCTCGCTACCTATCACAGTTTTGAAGGCCATAAAATGCCAAAATAGCACAAAACCCCCCCAAATTACCCCATTTTGGAAAGTAGACACCCCAAGCTATTTGCTGAGAGGCATGTTGAGTCCATGGAATATTTTATATTTTGCCACAGGTTGCGGGAATATGACAAACTGTTTTTTTTTTGCACAAAGTTGTCACTAAATGATATATTGCTCACACATGCCATGGGCATATGTGAAATTACACCCCAAAATACATTCTGCTGCTTCTCCTGAGTACGGGGATACCACATGTGTGGGACTTTTTGGGAGCCTAGCCGCGTACGGGACCCCAAAAACCAAGCACCGCCTTCAAGGTTTCTAAGGGCATAAATTTTTGATTTCGCTCCTCACTACCTATCACAGTTTTGAAGGCCATAAAATGCCAAGATGGCACAAAACCCCCCCAAATGACCCCATTTTGGAAAGTAGACACCCCAAGCTATTTGCTGAGAGGCATGTTGAGCCCATTGAATATTTTTTTTTTTTGTCCCAAATGATTGAATAATGACAAAAAGAAAAAAAAAATGTACAAAAAGTTGTCACTAAATGATATATTGCTCACACATGCCATGGTTATATGTGAAATTACACCCCAAAATACATTCTGCTGCTTCTCCTGAGTACGGGGATACCACATGTGTGGGACTTTTTGGGAGCCTAGCCGCGTACGGGACCCCAAAAACCAAGCACCGCCTTCAAGGTTTCTAAGGGCATAAATTTTTGATTTCACTCCTCACTACCTATCACAGTTTTGAAGGCCATAAAATGTCAAAATAGCCCAAAACCCCCACAAATGACCCCATTTTGGAAAGTAGACACCCCAAGCTATTTGCTGAGAGGCATGGTGAGTATTTTACAGCTCTCATTTGTTTTTGAAAATTAAGAAAGACATTTTTTTTTCTTTTTTTTTTTCTTTTTTTACATTTTCAAAACTTTGTGACAAAAAGCGAGATCTGCAAAATACTCAACATACCTCTCAGCAAATAGCTTGGGGTGTCTACTTTCCAAAATGGGGTCATTTGGGGGGGTTTTGTGCCATCTGGGCATTCCATGGCCTCCGAAACTGTGATAGGCAGTGAGGAGTGAAATCAAAAATTTACACCCATAGAAATCCTGAAGGCGGTGCTTGGTTTTTGGGGTCCCGTACGCGACTAGGCTCCCAAAAAGTCCCACACATGTGGTATCCCCGTACTCAGGAGAAGCAACAGAATGTATTTTGGGGTGTAATTCCACATATGCCCATGGCATGTTTGAGCAATATATAATTTAGTGACAACTTTTTGTACATTTTTTTTTTATTTTTTTTTTGGTCATTATTCAATCACTTGGGACAAAAAAAAAAAAATATTCAATGGGCTCAACATGCCTCTCAGCAAATAGCTTGAGGTGTCTACTTTACAAAATGGGGTAATTTGGGGGGGTTTTGAACTGTCCTGGCATTTTATGCACAACATTAGGAAGCTTATGTCACACATCATCCACTCTTCTAACCACTTGAAGACAAAGCCCTTTCTGACACTTTTTGTTTACATGAAAGAAAATTTTTTTTTGCAAGAAAATTATGTTGAACCCCCAAACATTATATATTTTTTTAAAGCAAAGGCCCTACAGATTAAAATAGTGGGTGTTGCATTTTTTTTTTCCACACAGTATTTGCGCAGCGATTTTTCAAACGCATTTTTTGGGGGAAAACACACTTTTTTTATTTTTAATGCACTAAAAAACACTATATTGCCCAAATGTTTGATGAAATAAAAAAGATGATCATAGGCCGAGTACATGGATACCAAACACGACATGCTTTAAAATTGCGCACAAACGCGCAGCGGCGACAAAACTACATTCATTTTTAAAAGCATTTAAAAGCCTTTACAGGTTACCACGTTAGATTTACAGAGGAGGTCTACTGCTAAAATGACTGCCCTCGATCTGACCTTCGCGGTGATACCTCACATGCATGATGCAATTGCTGTTTACATATGACGCTAGACCGACGCTTGCGTTCGCCTTTGCGCAATAGCAGGGGGGGACAGCGGTGCTTTTTTTTTTTTTTTTTTTTTTTTATTATTTATTTGGCTTTTTTATTTTATTTTTAAACTGTGCCTTCCATATTTTATTTTTTTACCATTTTTATCGTTATCTCAGGGAATGTAAATATCCCCTATGATAGCAATAGGTAGTGACAGGTACTCTTTTTTTGAAAAAAATTGGGGGGTTAGACCCTAGATCTTTCCTCTGCCCTCAAAGCATCTGACCACACCAAGATCGGTGTGATAAAATGCTTTCCCAATTTCCCAATGGCGCTTTTTATATCCGGGGGGGGGGACATTCCCTCCCACTGCTTGTAAAAGCAGTCTAGAGGCTAATTATCTGCTAGAATTGCTTTTACATGAAAGCCGGCTGCTGGCTGAAAAGAATGATACCAAGATGATACCTAAACCCGCAGGCATCATTCTGGTATAAACATTCAAAGTCCAGCAACATACCAGTACGTTGCTGGTCCTTGTTGGACATGTATTGTAATCTTTTTTTTCATACAGCCTATTGGCTGAACGAAAAAAAGAGATTGATTGGTGGGTATGCCCACCATTAGAATACCTCCCTTCATCCACCCACTTCTAATGATGGGCATATATGCCGAAGCATGGGGGCATCCTCCCGCAAAAAAGTTATGCCGCGTACACACGGTCAAGCCTTCGTCGGAATTTCGACCGTATGTACCCGGTATAAAAGGTTATGCCGCGTACACACGGTCAGACTTTTCCACGGATAAGCCTCCGTTGGAATTTCGACCGTATATACGCGGCATTAGGAGCAAAATCGCTCCTCCGCCCCTGCTGACCCCATGCTTCGGCATATATGCTCTTTTTTTTAACTGTGGTGGTGAAATCACCTCCTACAGCGTTGGAGTCACGGCTTTATGTATCGTGGGAGCAAGCGCTGTTGCTGTCAAGATAAATAGATCCGCGCTGCAACTGAATGACGTACCTGCTAAGCAAATGGTGGTTAACATTAAAACAAAGTAACATTACAGTACAACAGTAAGACCTTACCATGCCATACCTGCAAAGCAAATACCAAAACAAAACCTAGTAAAAAAGAAAAAAATGTTTTAACGCAACCTGTGCCTAAAATATATATATGCCGAAGCATGGGGGCATCCTCCCGCAAAAAAGTTATGCCGCGTACACACGGTCGGAATTTCGACCGTATGTACGCGGCATTAGGAGCAAAATCGCTCCTCCGCCCCTGCTGCCCCCATGCTTCGGCATATATGCTCTTTTTTTTAACTGTGGTGGTGAAATCACCTCCTACAGCACTGGAGTCACGGCTTTATGTATCGTGGGAGCAAACGCTGTTGCTGTCAAGATAAATAATTCCGCGCTGCAGTTGAATGGCGCACCTGAAAACAAAAAATTACATACCTGAAAAGCAAGCATGATAAAACATTGCAGAATAGAATACAGTAAAAAAGAGCAGAACAATAGAGAGAAAATAGAGAGAGAGAGAACAATAAAACGACAACTATTTTTGGGTTTTTTATTTTATATTTTTTTTGTGTTTTGTTTTTTACGTTTTTTTTTTTCTTTTTTACACTTTTTTTTGTAACTTTACAACTGTAATGGTTCGGGTCTCTCAAAATGTAATGGCATCTTGGGAGACCCTGTGTAAGTGTGTCCTAGTCTGTGAAATGCTGTACCCTACGCTAAAACTTCACTTTTGAGTGGTAGCGTTCAAAACATTCACCTTGGCAAAGACCAGGCTTGTCAGGACAGAGTGGACAAAAACTACGGGTGTCACGCCTAAATCCGCGCTTGCTACAGACACGACATCTTTTTTGGGGGTGGCTTTGGGTAGGGGTACTCGGGAGGACATACGAATAATGCCTCTCATGCAGCCGGCTTACTGCATTTGGTTGGGGATGGTGAGGTGCAGAACCGCCTGGATACAGGAGTTCTGTGACTATCTCATTCTGGAATTTTAGAAGAGATAACGTCCCGCCTGAAGCTCTGTATAGCACATGAGCGTTCAGCAAAGCCAATTGGAATAATGATAGAGACACTTTTTTGTACCAGCGTCTCGCCTTACGGTCAATTAGATACGGCGCCATCAACTGGTCGTTGAGGTCCACCCCTCCCATATTTTGGTTATATTCGTGGACACAGAGGGGTTTCTCCACAACACCAGTCGCCGTACGAATTTGGACTGTCGTGTCTGCATGAAGGGAGGTAAGAAGGAAAACATTCTTATTGTCCCTCCACTTCATAGCGAGCAAGTTATTACACTTCAAGCAGGCTCTCTCCCCCAGCCTAAGACGGGCATCTACAAGCCGCTGGGGAAAGCCCCGGCGATTAGGTCGCACGGTGCCACATGCTCCAATCTTATGATCAAACAAGTGACTAAACAGTGGCACGCTCGTGTAATAATTGTCCACATACAAGTGGTACCCCTTTCCGAATAAGGGTGACACCAAGTTCCACACTATCTTGCCAGCGCTCCCTATGTAATCCGGGCAGTTGACCGACTCAATCTGACTGTCTTTTCCCTCATAAACCGTAAAGTTCACTACATAGCCTGTTGCCCTGTCACAGAACTTGTAGAGCTTGACCCCGTATCTGGCACGCTTGCTGGGAAGGTACTGCTTGAAAGACAAGCGGCCAGAAAATTTAATCAGGGACTCATCAACGCAGACAACTTGATCGGGAGTAAACAAGGCTGCAAAACGTTCGTTGAAGTGGTTTATGAGGGGCCGAATTTTATAGAGCCGGTCGTATTCAGGGTCCCCACGTGGATGACAAAGTTCATTGTCGTTGAAGTGCATGAACCGCAAAATCTGCTCGTATCGTGCCCTGGACATGGAGGCAGAGAACACGGGCATGTGGTCAATTGGGTGCGTGGACCAATAAGCACGCAATGACGGAAATTTATGTGTGCCCATGTTGAGGGAAAGGCCCAGAAAGGTCTTAAATTCGGAAACCGTAATTGGTTTCCAATTTCTGGCAATTTTAGGCAACTGGGGGTTAGCGGCGATAAATTGACCAGCATATAAATTACTCTGGTCCACAATAGATCTATAGAGATCTTCCGTGAAAAACAGCGAATAAAAATCGATTGGCATAAAATCAGCTGTTTCCACCTGAATACCGGGTTGGGCAGTGAATGGGGGAAGTACGGGTTCTGCAGAAGTGGTGGGGACCCAATCAGGATAGGCGAATTCTGCAGGAAGGGCAGTATGGGCACGACGGGCCTGCCTTTGTCTTCTTGGTGGCAGCGGGACACTACTTGTGCTTGCCACCTCGCCAGCTTGAACTGCACTTATGGGACTCGCCACGTCACCAAGTGTTACTGCAGTGCTGGATGTACGTCCAGGCTGTACTAGGCCGCTGGTGCTTGCCAATTCACCAGAAGGAATAGCGGCGCTAGTACTACTCTGCTCCATGATACGAGAGACCTGCGGTTCTTGCTCCTCAACAACCTCAGAAGATCGGGATCGGGTACGCCTGACCTTAGCAGGGACCTCAACTTCGTCGTCAGAGCTATCTGACGTGGGGCCGCTGACGTCACTGTCTTCTACGGGAAGATATTCTGAGCCTGAATCTGACAGATACGTGACCTCCTCTTCACTATCTGTCATGCTCAGAATCTCGTAGGCCTCTTTACTAGTGTACCTTCGACTTGCCATTTTGGGCTCTAAATTTAGGGGTACACTAGTAAGATTCACAGGAAAAAAAGCACCTGACTGTCGTCAGCAAATATATCAAACGCTACAAAAAAACTGTTAGCGATCGCAGGGATCAGGCCTGTCTCTGCGAACGCTGCAGTTATGTGTGTTGTGTTTGGTAAGTGACAGTGATCGATCGATACTGCACTTGGGTGGGCTGGGCTGGGCTGGGCGGAGGGGCTAAACGCAGGTACTAGCAGGTATCTGGGCTGATCCCGCTAACACTGCGTTTTTGGGAACCCTAAACCGCTGGGGATGCTAGTATAGATCTGATCAGATACTATACCACTAAGGGGGGTGTATGCTTTGCGCGTGGGTGTTAGCGTTACTGGCACTAACCTAACACTGCCTGGGGCGACGCAGACCCTCTCTGGCGCTAAAACCTAATTGATCTCACCCGCCGGGCGATCAGGGGGGTTAAACCTTTATTGGGTTATATACGGCGGGTGCCCTGATGCTATAAAAAGCAAACTAATCAACCAGCGTCACCCGTAACCTTTATATGGTGATCACTGGTGAAAGGGTTAACTAGGGGCAATCAGGGGGTTAAAACCTTTATTAGGTTAAATATGGGGGTACCTGACACCAATAAAAACCTGCGGCGAACCTAAAAAAAAAATAACTGCCTATCTAAAACACCAGCGACACGAATACAGCGATCGGAAAAACAATCGCTTAGTGACGCTGAAGTTAGGGGGTGAAAGGGTTACCTGGGGGGTGATCAAGGGGTTAAACCTTTATTAGGGGGGTTAGGGGGCTACCCTGGACCTAAAGGGGCCTAATCCTAACTGCCTTGCAACTTTTTACAATCACAGATGACACTAAATGCAGTGATCAGTAAAATAAATGATCACTGCAATCAGTGACACTGTGATTGGGGGCTTTGGGGTGACCTGGGGGGTGATCTGGGGGTGACTGGGGGGTGATTTGTGTGCCTATGTGTACCTACGTGTCAGTGGACTGTTGGAGCACTAACCTCTGTCTTCACTCCTCGGCGCCGGGAACGAAAAGACCGCGGCGAGGGAGATGACATCACTTCCTCCAGCCTGTGTTTACATCACATGGCGGAGGAAGCAATTTCATTGGCCGGGAGCGATCGCGAGGGGGGGGGCGGAATCGAGCGGCCGCCCCCTCATGCCTGATCGCTCCCGAACACTTAACGGCCGCTCACTACAGTGAAGGGGGGTCCGGATGGACCCCCCAACTGCACAAAGGCGATCACGTAGATCTACGTGATTCTGCCTGTCCGTGCCATTCTGCCGACGTAAATCGGCGGTGGGCGGTCGTTAAGTGGTTAAACAGCGTTAGTTACAACACTGACGAAAGGGGGCGCCCCTGAAACACGTCAGCTATCTGGATGTTTTGGGGTATCGTTTGACCCTCTCTGTCATCAAGTCCGGTCGGTGAATGCCAAGATTTCCAGCCATTGTTTTCGATAAGCTTGTATATAAGCTCTGTCTGTGAGTAGGACTATTGCTTTTTAATTACATTTTAATAAACCTGTAAGTGGTAATGCACTAGGTCAGTGCGCCCTCCTGTTTACTGACTTTGTATTGACACCTGCAGCGGTTCCGCAGAGGGCAGTGTGAACTGCCTGCATGAGAGATGCGATGCGGGAAGCGTCGCTGGAATCGCGCCGGTTCCCACATCGCATACGTGTGAACCTAGAGGGTTGATTGAGGGAGATGCTGGTCTGTAATGCAAAAAAACAAAAGCGCTAACATTTATCCAGTTTTAAAAAGAAAACAGTAGTACAAACTAAAGTCATATGTATACTCAAATGGACTACTAGATATAGTAAAGAGATTATAGGGTTGATTTACTAAAACTGGGGAGTGCATAAATCTGATGTAGCTCTGCATAGAAACCA
Source organism: Rana muscosa (assembly GCA_029206835.1). Taxonomy (NCBI): domain Eukaryota; kingdom Metazoa; phylum Chordata; class Amphibia; order Anura; family Ranidae; genus Rana; species Rana muscosa. The sequence continues at coordinate 115,035,095 of CM055123.1, read as the reverse complement.
ATCAGAAACCAATCAGCTTCCAGATATTTTTTGTCAAAGCTTTATTAACCGCTTCAGTACAGGGCACTTTTACCCCCTTTCTGACCAGGCCAATTTTTAGCTTTCAGCGCTGTCACACTTTGAATGACAATTGTGCAGTCATGCAACACTGTACCCAAGTACATTTTTTATTCTTTTTTTTTTTTACAGTAAGGAGACACACTGATGGGGACACTTTATGTAATGTGATTTTATTTTGTAATATGGATGTGATTGGCCTACTTACGTTTCTAATAGAGAGCAATTTGGAAGGTATTTTTAGTGACTGGACCTCCTTAAATTTGAATTCACAACCCCTGCCCTAGGTAGACATTCCTGAAATGCACGTGTAGCGCCCTTACCCGCCTTCTCTCCTCTCTTTATGGCTGTATGACTCGTCTAGGGGTATCTGGGAGAAGGGGGAAGATGTACACCACCAGCTCGGCTCTCTGATGTAGTATGCAGAGATGTGAGCAAAACCGTTTACCTTCGGGTCTGCGTTTTAGGCCGGAGCCTCAGCTTCTCCTGCGGAGGATGATTGCCACTGTCTCACAGACAGGGACACTTAGCTGCCAGTAACACGAGTTCCACACCATAAAAAGTCCAACACTGTTTTATTTGCTTTGATCAATAGGTAGACTGGTTGAACTTTGAAAGAACAGACAGGGTGTGGGGAAGAGTAGGTCCAGGCACAACTTAGTGATTAAAGTCTCTCCTGTTCCGTTTAGTGCAAACAGGCTTGGCGCACAGTCGCTGCTACCGACTGTAAATTTGGACCCTGCCACTGACCTGGGTGAACGTTGAGGCCTCTGCCACAGGCCTTAGATGAGGCCTGCCACTGACCTGATGAAGATGGGTCCCTGTCACAGACCATGAGAACATGAAATACCTCCGTTAGGACAAACGACCCCTGTCAGAGGAAGACATCCATCCGGACAGTCACCAGAGGCCCACACCGGCACCGGCCAAATGCTGCACCGGCTCTATGGGAGGGTCACGTCTCCGGTCCCTTACGCCCTGGATTTAGGCACCCAATACCGGGGGCACCTTAGGAATGCTTCGCCCTCGCGGGACCCAGTTGAAGGTACTGGGCCCCAGGCCTCCTTGTAAAGTACCTCACCCCAGGCTGAAGGTGCCTGGGATGGAGCTCGACTCCACGCGCCCAGGCCAAGGGCGCCTGGGCACAGACGAACCGCAGCAACCCCCAGGCTGAAGGTGCCTGGGGGAATGGACCTTGTGCGCAAGATGTCCACCCCCTTATATCCTCTCCCAGCAGGCACAGCGGGTTCCCCGCCCCGCCGTACTACTGCCGCGAGAGGACACAAAGGGCACGGCGCTAGAATGGCAGTTTAAGGCCCGGTCACAAGTGACAGCGCCACCTAGGGTCCGCAGGGAACATGACACCATTCATACCTCCCACACTCCAAAGCGTCCATAAATTCCAAAAAAATCAATGTATCTGGGCCATCTATAGCCCAGATACGCCCCTCTAAATTTGACACCCGCTACACACAAAAACACACAGCCCTTTTGCAGGTGTACAGTGGTGCCATTAAGTCTTAATGACATAACCACCCACTTTGCTTTTGCGCTCATTCACCTGCAGCAAAACCTATGGTAACAAAGTATCATGCGTTTTGGTGCAGCATCATTTTTAAAAAGGTTATACAGGTTTTACATCTATTCGTACTACATTTAATTTTTCATTTGTTATGTATAATTATTAAAAACAGTTTTTGCTGTGTGCTGCTTAGTTCTGTTTTGGCTTGAAGCAAAGGTGGCAACCCTAGCTAGCTGGGATGAGCAGTTCCATCAATAACAAGCATCAACACATACACACAAATGTGCTTGCCAATGAATAGGTTCTTATTAGTATGTTTGTTGTTTAAACTAAACTGCAGCCCTGTAATTTATGGCTCTTTGTATGTAAAGTGCTTTGTTTAAACATTTACTGCAGCACAAATAATGGTGCAGTGATCGCGGTGCTGCCTTTTTGCCCTCAGGGGATCCCAAGTAAACTTTGTCTATGAGCTGAGTATGCACTTGTTTCTCCTGCTTCAAGACATGTTTCACCTTTTTGTAGTTACTATAGGAACAAATCTTGGAAAAAACACTGTAGTAGGTATGTTGTAGAGACAGAAGCTTCCCGGTTACAACAGTCAGAGTAGAAGAATATCAATATTTGCAACTATTTAGCATTTCACACAGATAGCTGCTGTACATGTCACATTCTTACCATATCGGAGCACCCTGCACATTTCAGGCTGTGATAGTTTGTAAGAACCATGCAGTTACCCAACCCATCAATAAACTTTGATCTGTAGAGGAAGTATGCAGGTCATTCAGTTCAATGAGACACCTCCCATACAAGAGGAATAAAAACCCCTTAATAAAATCCACTTTTTATATATCCTGTGGACAGCACTTGTTTTTATAGTTATTTCAGGGACAATAAAATGAACGTCTAGTTATGCGACCTTACTATCTTTAAAATAAAGTTAAATGTGTTTCCTATAAATATATATACTGTATATACACTATATTGTCAAAAGTATTGGGACACCTGCCTTTACACGCACATGAAATTTAATGGCACTCCAGTCTTAGTCTGTAGGGTTCAATATTGAGTTGGCCCACCCTTTGCAGCTATAACAGCTTCAACTCTTCTGGGAAGGCTGCCCACAAGGTTTAGGAGTGGGTCTATGGGAATGTTTTGCCATTCTTCCAGAAGTACATTTGTGAGGTCAGGCATTGATGTGGATGAGAAGGTCTGGCTTGCAGTCTCCACTCTAATTCATCCCAAAGGTGTTCTATCGGGTTGAGGTCAGTCAAGTTCCTCCACTCAAAACTCGCTCATCCATGTCTTAATGGACCTTACTTTGTGCATTAGTCCAAATCATTTGGTGGAGGGGGGGATTATGGTGTGGGGTTGTTTTTCAGGGTTTGGGCTTGGCCCCTTAGTTCCAGTGAATGGAAGTCTTAAGGCGTCAGCATACCAAGACATTTTAGACAATTTCATGCTCCCAACTTTGTGGGAACAGTTTGGGGATGGCCCCTTCCTGTTCCAACATGACTGCTTACCAGTGCACAAAGCAAAGTTCATAAAGACACAGGTGAGTTTGGGGTGGAGGAACTTGACTGGTCTGCACCTCAACCCGATAGAACACCTTTGGTATGAATTAGAGCGGAGATTGCAAGCCAGGTCTTCTCATCCAAAATTAATGCCTGACCTCACAAATGCACTTCTGGAAGAATGGTCAAACATTTGTGGACAGCCTTCCCAGAAGTGTTGAAGCTGTTATAGCTGCAAAGGGTGGGCCAACTCAATATTGAACCTCCATGGACTTAGACTGGGATGCCATTAAAGTTCATGTGCGTGTAAAGGCAGGCGTCCCAATACTTTTGCAATATAGTGTGTGTGTGTGTATATATATATATATATATATATATTGTGACAGCAGGAAGGTAAAGTCACCTGGTTGCATCCAGGGGGGTAGATATATTTCGCCCAGATTCAGGCTTTACGCCGACTTATACAACTAGGTGGAGAGTTGTATAAGCCCAGCTGAGGATAGTGGGCTCATGGATGATTCATACCTCTAGGGAGAGTGTGGGGCATCGTGCAGACAGGGAGTTGATGAGACCAGCTGAAGCTTGTCAGCTCATTTAGGCCTCTATAAGAACTCCCAGCTTCATTAGGGGTTAGCTCATGCCTGGAACCAGACCTGTGTGGACTTCCTGGAGAGAGTGAACCCTTGTGCGGTGAGACAAAGCCTGTGTGGCTATTTGCTTGGACATTTAAAACCAGGGACTTAGGGACTAGGACAGCACTAGGCTGATCCCAGTTGTTAGTTAGGAAACCTGTATGTTTAGTCAGAGGTCAAGTTGACCAGGATTTATTTTGTTTATGTTTCTTTTGGCTTTGCTGTGTTTTGTCACTGTAAATAGAAAATAAACCGCACCTTTTTTTTGATTTTGAACACCACAACCTCCGTTTGCTGGGCCTGTTTTTGTGTGGGGAGCCCATCCCGGGGGTCACACACACCCGCTGCCGAGCTAACCCCCTCACAGTTGGTGGAGAACCAGTGGCAGTTTTTTTTTAAGCCAGCATGGAGGAGATACTGAAGCAGCTGGCTCTAGCAAATGCCAATCAACAGCAGACAAATGCAGGTTTGCAACAGAGCCTTGCAGCTCAACAACAGAACTTCGCAGCCCAGCAGCAAGCTCATCAACAGAGCCTTGCAGCCCAGCAGCAAGCTCACCAACAGAGTCTGGAAGCTCAGCAACAAGCCCAGCAGCAATCTGAGGCCCGCTTCATAGACCTGTTACAGAAGCAAGAGCGGAGACTACAACAAATGGAAGCAGTAATGCAGCAACGTCCGCAGACCAGTGAGGAAAGCCGTCCCACTAATACCGCGTCCTTTGGGGTGAGTCGTTTATTGACAAAAATGACTGGAGAGGATGATCCAGAGGTATTTTTGACCACATTTGAAAGGACTGCTGAAAGAGAAAAGTGGCCTGAGGAGCAGTGGGCTGGACTGGTGGCTCCTCTGTTAACTGGTGAATCGCAGAAGGCTTACTATGACCTAGAGCCTGACCAAGCAAAAGACTATGTGATGCTAAAAGCTGAAATATTGGCAAGGCTGGGTGTCACCCAGGCTGTCCGGGCTCAGCGTGTGCATAACTGGACTTTCCAGCTTGGAAAACCCCCCAGGTCTCAAATGTATGATCTCATTCACCTGAGCAGAAAGTGGCTACAGCCAGAGACTTTGTCCGCACCAAAGATTGTGGAACGTGTTGTAATGGATCGGTTTTTGAGAGCTCTTCCTACTGCCATCCAAAAGTGGGTAAGCCGTGGAGACCCAGAGACGGCCGATGGTCTTGTGGATCGTGTGGAGAAATACTTGGCTACAGAGAACCTGACGGCCTCTTCCAGAGACACTCGGACTTTCCACCCTAAGACCAGACCATCCCCAGGGGCGGATAAGAGGATTCCAAGGGGTAAGGGTGGAGAGAGTGAGAGGGTGGGAGCTCTACCCCAAGTTTGGCGAGAACAGCCTGGGAAATCAGCGGCTCAAGAGGCGGCAAGAAGGATCGTTTGCTACCGCTGCCGGCAAGCGGGACATATTGCAGCCAATTGCCCGGTTGTGGAGGAACCCATGCAGTGTGACTTTCTGACGGGCAGACGTCAGTCGCTGTGTGCGACAGTCGCATGCACTGCCATTCGAGGAACTGAGAAACATTTATGCAAAATGTGTGTTAATGGTAGAAATGTTGTGGTATTGCTGGATTCAGGTAGCCTTGTGACCCTGATAAAGGCTGAGTTAGTTAAAACAGAGGTCTCTGGGAATAGCAAGGTAGCTGTTATTTGTGTGCATGGGGACACCCGAGAGTATCCAGTGACTACAGTGTGTTTCGAGACCCCCAAAGGTACCCTCTCTCATCCAGTGGGCTTAGTATCTCAGTTACCGTATGACGCCATTGTGGGAAGGGATTTTCCGAAGTTCTGGGAACTGTGGGATGATCCTGAGCCCCCCACTGGTGCCCCTATGTACCAGGAATGTGATAGCCAGAACTCCCCTGAGAGTGGTGAGGACTCTCCGGAATTTCCCTTATCAGTATTGGCAGGGGAGACTCAAGAAACTGGAGAGGAGCCCACCTCCTCAGACGAAAACCTACCGTCTGTGGAGTTTTCTGATCTTGAGGTTCACAGGGAAAACTTTGCCACAGAACAGTTGAAAGACCCCGCCCTAATAAAGGCACGGGAAAACGTAGTGAAAATAGATGGCGAGTTAGTGAACCCAGATAATACCTGCACTTACCCATACTTCAGCGTAGAGAAGGACCTACTGTATCGGGTGGCAAAAAGGGCAGAAGAAACCGTTGAGCAGCTTGTGGTGCCCAAACCTTACAGGAAGTTGGTGTTGGAGTTGGCCCATGGGCACATTCTTGGAGGTCATCTGGGGACAGAGAAAACCCGAGAGAGGGTATTACAGAGATTCTATTGGCCGGGGGTGATGAAGGACATAGAAAATTATTGTTCCTCCTGCCCTGTGTGTCAGAGGTCGGCCCCGATGCCACATTTCCGTAGCCCGCTGGTCCCTCTACCCATCATTGAGGTCCCGTTTGAGAGGATCGCCATGGATTTGGTAGGTCCTATAATCAAGTCCGCTAGGGGGCACCAGTACATATTAGTTATAATGGACTATGCCACCCGTTATCCAGAAGCGATCCCTCTCCGAAATACCTCGGCCAAAACCATAGCCAAAGAGCTATCTCTTGTGTTTAGCCGGGTGGGTATTTGTAAAGAACTGCTTACGGACCAAGGTACACCCTTTATGTCCCGGGTTATGAAGGAGCTGTGTAAATTGTTCAAAGTGACGCAATTACGTACATCTGTGTATCACCCCCAGACCGATGGGCTGGTTGAAAGATTCAACAAAACCCTAAAACAAATGTTGAAGAAAGTGGTGGATAGAGATGGAAAGGATTGGGACTGTCTACTTCCTTATCTGATGTTTGCTATTAGGGAGGTGCCCCAATCCTCTACGGGATTCTCCCCCTTTGAGTTACTGTATGGGAGACACCCAAGAGGGCTGTTGGATATTGCCAAGGAAACTTGGGAAAGTGAGAGTTCTCCCCACAGGAGTGTGATTGAGCATGTCGCCCTGATGCAAGACCGAATTGCACAGGTAATGCCCATCGTGAAGGAACATTTGGCCCAAGCGCAGTTAGCACAGCAGAGAGTGTACAACCGTGGAGCCAAGACCCGTACCTTTTCCCCGGGGGATAGGATACTGGTACTTGTCCCTACGGTTGAAAGTAAATTCCTTGCCAAATGGCAAGGCCCCTACGAGATAATGGAAAAAGTGGGCGAAGTGAATTACAAGGTCAGACAGCCAGGAAGGCGAAAGCCCGAACAGATCTATCACGTTAATCTGTTGAAAGCCTGGAGGGATAGAGAGTCCCTAGTCGCAGACACTTGGTCACCAGCTCAAACTGGTTGCGTGATTCCTGAGGTTGGAATAGCAGCCACCTTGTCACAACCCCAACAACAGGAGGTTAAGGAGTTTGTGCTTCGCAACAAGGAGGTATTCTCTGAGCTGCCGGGACAAACATCTGGGGTAGAGCATGACATCATTACCCCGCCCGGTGAAAGGGTGAAGTTAAAACCCTATCGGATCCCCAGAGGCCCGACGGGAGGCAATACGGGAGGAAGTACAGAAAATGCTGAACTTAGGGGTGATAGAGGAGTCCCAAAGTGATTGGTCTAGTCCCATTGTGTTGGTGCCTAAACCGGATGGGAGCTGGCGATTTTGTAACGATTTGTCAGTTGAACAAAGTTACAAAATTTGACACCTACCCCATGCCACGTATAGATGAGTTGATCGACCGGCTGGGAACAGCCCGATACATGACGACTCTTGACCTCACAAAAGGGTATTGGCAAATCCCCCTGGCCAAATTGGCCAAAGAGAAAACCGCATTTGTAACCCCAGACGGGGCGTTCCAATATAAAAGAATGCCGTTCGGGTTACAGAATGCGCCGGCCACATTCCAGTGGAAAATGGACCAGATGCTGAGGCCCCATCGGAAGTATGCTGCGGCTTACCTGGATGACGTAATTGTCCATAGCACAGATTGGGCCTCACATCTGCCAAAAGTGCAAGCAGTCCTGGACTCTGTTCGGGAAGCGGGGTTTACGGCTAACCCCAAGAAGTGTACCATTGGGCAGGAGGAGGCCAAATATCTTGGGTACACCATTGGGAGGGGAGTAATAAAACCCCAACTCAACAAAGTCGAGGCCATCCAGAGTTGGCCACGTCCCAACAGCAAGAAGCAGGTACGAGCCTTTCTGGGAATCGCTGGGTATTATCGGCGATTCATTCCCCACTTTGCTTCTAAGGCTGTGCCCCTAACCAACCTAACGAAGGGGAAAGGGTCGGTCATGATTAAATGGACCCCCGAGGCTGAGGCAGCATTCCAATTCTTGAAACAAGCCTTATGTAGCCAGCCAGTGTTGTACTCACCCGACTTCTCTAAAGACTTTGTCGTACAAAGTGATGCGTCAGATGTGGGGTTAGGAGCAGTATTGTCCCAGGTCTGGAACGGGGAAGAGCACCCAGTCATTTACCTCAGCAGGAAGTTGAAGTCCCATGAGGTAAATTACGCCACCGTTGAAAAGGAGTGTTTAGCGGTGAAGTGGGCTCTAGATTCCCTTCGGTACTACCTGCTAGGTAGGCACTTTGACATGGTTACGGATCACGCTCCGTTAAAGTGGATGGCTCAAAACAAGGAAACAAATAGAAGAGTGAATAGGTGGTTCCTGGGCCTCCAGGAATTCAACTTCACAGTAAAGCATCGCCCTGGCGTTCAAATGGGGAATGTGGATGCTTTGTCTCGAGTACATGAATGCCTGATTGCTGGTGTTCCAACCCCGAGGTTAAAACAAGAGGGGGGGTATGTGACAGCAGGAAGGTAAAGTCACCTGGTTGCATCCAGGGGGGTAGATATATTTCGCCCAGATTCAGGCTTTACGCCGACTTATACAACTAGGTGGAGAGTTGTATAAGCCCAGCTGAGGATAGTGGGCTCATGGATGACTCATACCTCTAGGGAGAGTGTGGGGCGTCGTGCAGACAGGGAGTTGATGAGACCAGCTGAAGCTTGTCAGCTCATTTAGGCCTCTATAAGAACTCCCAGCTTCATTAGGGGTTAGCTCATGCCTGGAAGCAGACCTGTGTGGACTTCCTGGAGAGAGTGAACCCTTGTGCGGTGAGACAAAGCCTGTGTGGCTATTTGCTTGGACATTTAAAACCAGGGACTTAGGGACTAGGACAGCACTAGGCTGATCCCAGTTGTTAGTTAGGAAACCTGTATGTTTAGTCAGAGGTCAAGTTGACCAGGATTTATTTTGTTTAAGTTTCTTTTGGCTTTGCTGTGTTTTGTCACTGTAAATAGAAAATAAACCGCACCTTTTTTTGATTTTGAACACCACAACCTCCGTTTGCTGGGCCTGTTTTTGTGTGGGGAGCCCATCCCGGGGGTCACACACACCCGCTGCCGAGCTAACCCCCTCACAATATATATATATATATATATATATATATATATATATATATACACATACAGTCATGGTAACTCACAAGTGAGTACACCACTCCAGTGGCGGCTGGTGAAGTTTTAGGATGGGGGGGCGCAAGACCCCGCCCCTCCACGTTTGGCCCCTCCCACTTCTCATAAGCCACACCCCTTATAGAATCCACCCACTCCGTCCCCTGTATTCCACTTGCTTCCACTCATAGTGTCAGGAGTATAGAGCCCCAGCATCACAGGACAGAGTATACAGCCCCAGCATCACAGATCATGGTATATAGCGGAGCTTTACAGATAGGCGCAAAACAAACAAAAAAAATTACACTGTTAGTAAATCGCATATATCTGCATTCTGCAACCTGTAAAAAAGTTGCACATATCTGCAACCTGTAAATAGCACATATCTGCATTCTGCACCCTGTAAATCGTATATATCTGCAACCTGTATATAGCACATATCTGCATTCTGCAACCTGTATATAGCACATATCTGCATTCTGCACCCTGTAAATCGTATATATCTGCAACCTGTATATAGCACATATCTGCATTCTGCAACCTGTATATAGCACATATCTGCATTCTGCACCCTGTAAATCGTATATATCTGCAACCTGTATATAGCACATATCTGCATTCTGCAACCTGTATATAGCACATATCTGCATTCTGCAACCTGTATATAGCACATATCTGCATTCTGCAACCTGTAAATCGTATATATCTGCAACCTGTATATAGCACATATCTGCATTCTGCACCCTGTATATAGCACATATCTGCATTCTGCAACCTGTATATAGCACATATCTGCATTCTGCAACCTGTAAATCGTATATATCTGCAACCTGTATATAGCACATATCTGCATTCTGCACCCTGTATATAGCACATATCTGCATTCTGCAACCTGTATATAGCACATATCTGCATTCTGCAACCTGTAAATCGTATATATCTGCAACCTGTATATAGCACATATCTGCATTCTGCACCCTGTATATAGCACATATCTGCATTCTGCAACCTGTATATAGCACATATCTGCATTCTGCAACCTGTAAATCGTATATATCTGCAACCTGTATATAGCACATATCTGCATTCTGCAACCTGTATATAGCACATATCTGCACTCTGCACCCTGTAAATTGTATATATCTGCAACCTGTATATAGCACATATCTGCATTCTGCAACCTGTAAATCGTATATATCTGCAACCTGTATATAGCACATATATGCATTCTGCAACCTGTATATAGCACATATATGCATTCTGCAACCTGTATATAGCACATATATGCATAGTGCAACCTGTATATAGCACATATATGCATAGTGCAACCTGTATATAGCACATATATGCATTCTGCACCCTGTAAATCGCACAAATCTGCAACCTGTATATAGCACATATCTGCATTCCGCACCCTGTAAATAGCACATATCTGCATTCTGATACCTGTAAATAGCACATATCTGCAACCTGTAAATCGCACAAATCTGCATTCTGCAACCTGTAAATCGCATGTATCTGCATTCTGCAACCCCCCCCCCCCCAATCAAGTCAGCTACAGTGCTACACTATACACATGGCAGGGGGGTGGTGGACACAGCAATCACCCCCCCCCCCCCTCAGACCAGCACAGGGTGGCAGGGCAGACAGACACACTCCTCCAGGCGACAGCCTCTACTTCTTACAACACTACTACAAGTCCCAGCATTGGAAAAAAAAGTCATGACCACTCATCATCCTTCGAGTTTTATGTTATAATCTGCTAGGTCCCCGGATGATTTAGTTCCCTATGTATGTGTGGGACTACAATCCCAGCATCATAGAACTCTGGTGCATGCAATCCCCCATTATGGGACTACAAGTCCCAGCATCGCACGGGCACCCATCCTCCTTGGAGCCCTATACTATAACCTGCCGGGACTTGTAGTTCTCCACCTTCTCCTGGAGAGATCAGGTTAACCTATTGCACGCCAGCCTGCTGAGATTTGTAGTTCTCCAGTCTCTCCCTCCTAAGACTCTGGTTCATGTAATTCTTTTAGGCAAGGGACTACAAGTCCCAGCATCGCATGGGCACTGGGCCACTTTGGAGCTCTATGCTATAACCTGCTGGGACTTGTAGTTCTTCATCCTCTGCTAGGTTCTGCAGGTTCATGCTACAGCCTATGTACTACAAGTCCCAGCATCACATGTGTACCCATCTATGTTGGAGCTCTATACTATTTCTTGCTGGGACTTGTAGTTCTCCACCCTCTCCTGGGGAGATCAGGATCATGCATTGCACACCAGCCTGCTGGGATTTGTAGTTCTCCAGCCTCTCCCTCCTAAGACTCTGGTTCATGCAATTCTCTTAGGTAAAGGACTACAAGTCCCAGCATCACATGACCACTTATCTACTTGGAGCCCTATGCTATAACCTGCTGGGACTTGTAGTTCATCTTCTGCTAGGACTCATACTGGTTCATGCAATCTCCCATGTATGGGACTACAAGTCCCTTCAGTGCTAGGAAAACACCTGGACACCCATCCACCTTGGAGCCATATACAATAACCTGCTGGGACTTGTGAAAGGGTAAAGAGTGTAGTTGTGGCGCTGTTCTGGCGTATGGACCAACTTATGCCAATATTAGTGTGTGATCTTTGAGTTATGCCTCTAGGATAATAAAAGAAAAACAGAAAAAACAAAAAACAAAAAAACTAAATTTGGCTCAGCCGGGTGTTTGCTGCTCCCTGGGTTTTTTTTGAGAGTGCTATTGAGGTTGAATCCTGGTTGGGATGTGTACAAGGGAATTTTTAAAATTAAAATTAAAAATAATAATAAGATTAGTGAATATCCAAACTTAAGTTGGTGTCTCGGCCAGGTGTTTACTGAATCCAAAATTGGCCGATGTGGTGTATTGGTGCTGGATTGCTGTAGAGTGAGATTTGAGATATAAGATCCCGAGGGAATCTCTGATCTTATGCAGTATAATACACTTTAGGTACCTATGTTATTACACATATTGTTGCTGTGATGAATCATGTTAAATAAAATAACATAAATTATTTTCCAGTATTGAGTCCACAATCACTATAACAAGTGGTGACAAGGTAAAATATTGGTGACTTGTGCTGCTGTGCTTGTCCTATGGACTCAATACTGGAAAATAATTTATGTTATTTTATTTAACATGATTCATCACAGCAACAATATGTGTAATAACATAGGTACCTAAAGTGTATTATACTGCATAAGATCAGAGATTCCCTCGGGATCTTATATCTCACTCTACAGCAATCCAGCACCAATACACTACATCGGCCAATTTTTGGATTCAGTAAACACCCGGCCGAGACACCACTTGATTTCTGGACATCTTCACCAATTCCTTCACTCCTACCTTATTTTATTCATTCTTTTGAAATACTCCACACCAGGAGTTATCCCAATTTCCACTAAACACTTTTCACCAATCGGGATGTAGCAAACACCCGGCTGAGCCAACATTTGGTTACACCTCTTTATAACCTTTTTACATATCACAGAGGCACAGACCTCTCAACATCTAGCACTAATATATCACATCGGCAACTTCTGTAATTGGTTCAGTAAACACCCGGCCGAGACACCAACCTAAGTTTGGATATTCACTAATCTTATTATTATTTTTAATTTTAATTTTAAAAATTCTCTTGTACACATTCCAACCAGGATTCAACCTCAATAGCACTCTCAAAAAAAAAAAACTCTGGGAGCAGCAAACACCCGGTTGAGCCAAATTTTGTTTTTCTGTTTTTCTTTTATTATCCTAGAAGCATAACTTAAAGATCACACACTAATATTGGCATAAGTTGGTCAATACGCCAGAACAGTGCCACAACTACACTCTTTAACCTTTCACATTTCTTGCTCCACCTACATAGGTGGCAGCAATAAGTAGAGGCAGCAGTTCTGCCTACTGTGCAACGTTTGAATTCCTTTGTGCGGAGTCACCCCCTCTTTTTTCTGTACTCTGCTGGGACTTGTAGTCCTCTATCTTCTCCTGGGGCTCAGGTGCATGCAATCCACCATCCAGTGTCCAGGTGTTTTTCTCTCACTGCTGGGACTTGTAGTCCCATAGATGGTGGATTGCATGCACCTGAGCCCCAGGAGAAGATGGAGAACTACAAGTCCCAGCAGGTTATAATATAAGGCTATGAGGTGGATGGGTGTCCACTGGACACCCACCCACCTCAGAGTCTTATATTATAACCTGCTGGGACTTGTAGTTCTCCATCCTTTCCTGGGGAGATCAGGTTAATGCACTGCTGAGAGTTGGGCCGAAAAGCATGTGTTATAGTTATACAGGTCACTCACTGGTCAGGAACATGCACCCCTTGCCTTGCACAAATACATATAAATCAGGAGCCTGGAGGACTATGTCCAGAAAACTGCACAGCACAGACATGAAGGGAGACACGGAGGGGGACGGCGGCACGGAGGGAGACCGCAGCATGGAGGGGGACATGAAGGGAGACACGGAGGGGGACGGCGGCACGGAGGGAGACCGCAGCATGGAGGGGGACATGAAGGGAGACACGGAGGGGGACGGCGGCACAGAGGGAGACTGCACCATGGAGGGGGACATGAAGGGAGACACGGAGGGGGACGGCGGCACAGAGGGAGACCGCAGCATGGAGGGGGACATGAAGGGAGACACGGAGGGGGACGGCGGCACAGAGGGAGACCGCAGCATGGAGGGAGACATGAAGGGAGACACGGAGGGAGACCGCAGCATGGAGGGGGACATGAAGGGAGACACGGAGGGGGACGGCGGCACAGAGGGAGACTGCAGCATGGAGGGGGACATGAAGGGAGACACGGAGGGGGACGGCGGCACAGAGGGAGACCGCAGCATGGAGGGGGACATGAAGGGAGACACGGAGGGAGACCGCAGCATGGAGGGGGACATGAAGGGAGACACGGAGGGGGACGGCGGCACAGAGGGAGACTGCAGCATGGAGGGGGACATGAAGGGAGACACGGAGGGGGACGGCGGCACAGAGGAAGACCGCAGCATGGAGGGGGACGGCGGCACGGAGGGAGACCGCAGCATGGAGGGGGACATGAAGGGAGACACGGAGGGGGACGGCGGCATGGAGGGAGACCGCAGCATGGAGGGGGACATGAAGGGAGACAGCAGAAAAACAGAGGGGGCTGGAGGAGGATACGGGGACAATCAGCGGTGATCGTGTGTGGGGGAGTAACAAGCACTGATCACCGCTGATTTTAAAGCAACTGAAAGCCGCGGGGGGGGGGGGGGAGAGAGAAGGGAGAAACAGCGGTCAAACTTTTACATCTATACAGCGGTGATTGGTGCTTGTAACTCCCCCACACACGATCACTGCTAACTGTACAAAAGTATCGGGTGAAGCATCGGGAGCATTTGCCCGAGTACAAGTACTCAGGCAAATGCTCGGTATCGGTACCGATACCAATACTAGTATCGGTATCGGGACAACCCTAATAGATACATACATACATACATACATAAAATACATACATAGAATACATAGATAGATAGATAGTTTGATAGATAGATAGAATAAACACCCTATGTAACTGTACATTTGAACTTCCTAATAAAATTTTGTAAACAAAGAATACATACATAGATAGATAGAGAGATAGATAGATAGAATACATACATAGATAGAGAGATAGATAGATAGATAGATAGATAGATAGATAGATAGATAGATAGATAGATAGAGAGATAGATAGATAGAATACATACATAGATAGAGAGATAGATAGAATACATACATAGATAGAGAGATAGATAGATAGAATACATACATAGATAGAGAGATAGATAGAATACATACATAGATAGAGAGATAGAATACATGCAACATAGATATGGGATAGATAGATAGATTAGATAGATAGATAGATAGATAGATAGATAGATAGATAGATAGATAGATAGATAGATAGATAGATAGAATACATACATAGATAGAATACATACAACATAGATATGGGATAGATAGATAGAAAGATAAAGAGAGAGATACAGACAGATTGAGATAAGAGACCTGTAAAGCAGGGCTGTAGGACACAAGTACTCAGAGCCCCTCACACATACAGGAGATGTGTAGCCTCCAGCAGATTGTCGGGTGAAGCACGGCTCCCTCCCCCTCCACTCTCAGTTCGAATCTCTGTCTGAGAATACATACAGCACAACTCAGGTGCTGCTGCTGTATATGGATGGGGTCAGGACACTGGACACAGACAATATAAATGACACAAATAAAGAATTAGAAGAAGAATTGTACTTACCTCCGAGTCTTGGAGCCACAGAGCGAAACCGAAAGTGACACAGCCGCCCAGGGAAATCACTGCCTATTTCCTCCTCTCCACCCAATGAGAGTGGCTGGTGAGGAGCAGGACCCATCGGGATTGGCTAGTGGCGCCCGGTAAAGCGCCACAGAGCTAAAAAAAAACTTGCAAATGAAGCGTCTTGCCTGCATTGCATTGGCATGACGCTTCATGATGCTTTAATACTGCACTGTGCCCGGCGCCCGCCCCGAACATAACACTAAAGGACCTTTTTTTTTTTCTTAAAGGGACAACATTTTTTTTTTTTTTGTGGCTTTGGGGGAGGGGGGGGCGGCGCCCATGCACCCCCTATGGACGGGCCGCCACTGCACCACTCCCATTTTTTTGACAACACCCCTAAGTGAAAATGACCAAATTGGGCCCAATTAGCCATTTTCCCTCCCGGTGTCATGCGACTCATTAGTGTTACAAAGTGTCAGGTGTGAATGGGGAGCAGGTGTGTTAAAATATGGTTTTATTGCTCTCACTCTCTCATACTGGTCACTGGAAGTTCAACATGGCACCTCATGGCAAAGAACTCTCTGAGGATCTGAAAAAAAAGAATTGTTGCTCTACATAAAGATGGCCTAGGCTAAAAGAAGATTGCCAAGACCCTGAAACTGAGCTGTAGCACGGTGGCCAAGACCATACAGCGGTTTAACAGGACAGGTTCTGCTCAGGACAGGCCTCGCCATGGTCAACCAAAGAAGTTGAGTGCACGTGCTCAGCGTCATATCCAGAAGTTGTCTTTGGGAAATAGACGTATGAGTGCTGCCAGCATTGCTGCAGAGGTTAAAGGGGTGGGGGGGTCAGCCTGTTAGTGCTCAGACCATACGCCGCACACTGCATCAAACTGGTCTGCATGGCTGTTGTCCCAGAAGGAAGCCTCTTCTAAAGATGATGCACAAAAAAAACCTGCAAACAGTTTGCTGAAGACAAGCAGACTATGGACATTACTGGAACCATGTCCTGTGGTCTGATGAGACCAAGATAAAATTATTTGGTTCAGATGGTGTCAAGCGTGAGTGGCAGCAACCAGGTGAGGAGTACAAAGACAAGTGTGTCTTGCCTACAGTCAAGCATGGTGGTGGGAGTGTCATGGTCTGGGGCTGCATGAGTGCTGCCGGCACTGGAGAGCTACAGTTCATTGAGGGAACCATGAATGCCAACATGTACTGTGACATACTGAAGCAGAGCATGATCCCCTCCCTTCAGAGACTGGACCGCAGGGCAATATTCCAACATAACGACCCCAAACACACCTCCATGACGACCACTGCCTTGCTAAAGAAGCTGAGGGTAAAGATGATGGACTGGCCAAGCATGTCTCCAGACCTAAACCCTATTGAGCATCTGTGGGGCATCCTCAAACGGAAGATGGAGGAGCGCAAGGTCTCTAACATCCACCAGCTCCGTGATGTCATCATGGAGGAGTGGAAGAGGATTCCAGTGGCAACCAGTGAAGCTCTGGTGAACTCCATGCCCAAGAGGGTTTAGGCAGTGCTGGAAAATAATGGTGGCTACACACAATATTGACACTTTGGGCCCAATTTGGAAATTTTCACTTTGGGGTGTACTCACTTTTGTTGCCAGTGGTTTAGACATTAATGGCTGTGTTGATTTATTTTCAGGGGACAGCAAATTTACACTGTTATACAAGCTGTACACTCACTACTTTACATTGTAGCAAAGTGTAATTTCTTCAGTGTTGTCACATGAAAAGATATAATAAAATATTTACAAAAATGTGAGGGGTGTACTTACTTTTGTGAGAAACTGTATATATATATATATATAATATATATATATATATATATATATATATATATATATACACACATACAGCGGGTAAAATAACGTCACCATTTTTTTAGGTAAATATATTACTAAAGGTGCTATTGACATGAAATGTTCACCACATGTCAGTAACAACCCATGCAATCCATACATACAAAGAAACCAAAACAAACAAGTTCAGAAATTAAGTTATGTGTAATAAATTGGAATAACACAGGGAAAACGTTTTGAACACATGAAGAAAGGGAAGTGCAAAAAGGAATGAAAAGCCAAGACACCAGATGAAATCTATCAGTAATTAGAAAGCAATGCTGCCCCTTGTCAGGAAAATTAATATCAGCTGGTTAAGTCTCAACTGATGGCCTATAAAAAGGTGTCTCATTACCAAGGTGTCACACAAGAAACATCTCATAATTGGTAGACGCAAAGAGCTCTCTCAAGACCTTTGCAACCTTATTGTTCAAAACATACTGATGACATTGGTTACAGAAGGATTTCTAAACATCTGAATGTTCCAGTGAGAACTGTTGGGGCCATAATCCGGAAGTGGAAAGAACATAATTTCACCAAAAAGCAGCCATCACCAAGTTCTCCTCGCAAGATTTCTGACAGAGGATTGTAAAGAATTATCAGAAGAGTTGTCCAAGAGCCAAGGACCACTTGTGGAGAGCTTCAGAAAGACCTGGAATTAGCAGGTACAATTGTTTCAGAGAAAACAAGAAGTAATGCACTCAACCGCCATTTCCTGTATGCTCGCTCACCACGCAAGACTCTATTGCTGAAGTATAATCATGTTGAAGCTCGGTTAAAGCTTGCTGCAGAACATTTAGACAAGCCTGTAAAATACTGGGAGAATATAGTCTGGTCAGATGAGACCAAAATGTAACTCACCCTAATACACACAATGTTTGGAAGTCAAATGGTGCTGCACATCACCCCAAAAACACCATACCAACAATGAAGTTTGGGGGTGAAAACATTATGGTGTGGGGCTGTTGTTTCAGCATACGGTACTGGTAAACTTCATATCATTGAAGGAAGTATGAATGGAAAAAATGTACCAAGACATTCTTTATAAAAGTCTGCTGCCATCTACCAGGATGATGAAGATGAAACGAGGGTGGACATTTCAGCAAGACAATGATCCCAAAACACAAAGCCAAGAAAACTCTCAATGGTTTTAAAGAAAGAAAATAAAGCTTCTAGAATGGCCCAGCCAATCACCTGACTTGAATCCAATAAAAAATCTATGGAAAGAACTAAAGATCAGAGTTCATAGAAAAGGTTCACGGAACCTTCAAGATTTGAAGACAGCCTGTGTGGAAGAATGGGCCAAAATCACATCTGAGCAAAGCATGCGACTAGTTTCTCCATACAGGGGGCGTCTTTAAAGAGGAAGTAAACCCTCTTTTTTTTAAAAAAAAACACCCTACAAGGCAAAGGCATAATGAGCTAGTATGCATAGCATACTAGCTCATTATGAAGTACTTACCTGAGATCAAAGCCCCCGCAGCGGTGCTCAGACACCTTCTCCCTCGGCGCCATCTCTCCACGAGTGACTTCCGCATATCGCGGCTCCTGCGCTGTGACTGGCCGGAGCCGTGATGATGTCACTCCCGCGCATGCACGCGGGTGCCGCCACTAACGGCTTCATCACGGCTTCATCACTCACTCTCAGTGCGCCTGCGCGCCGTTTTCTACGGCCAATGCGCCGTAGACATCGGTGCCTTCCTTTTGCAAATATCTCCTAAACCGTGTAGGTTTAGGAGATATTTGTTGCACCTACAGGTAAGCCTTAATCTAGGCTTACCTGTAGGTTAAAGTGGTCTGTAAGGGTTCACAACCACTTTAAGCTGTCATTACCAACAAACAAATGTGTACTAATTAACAAATAAATATCAGTTAGCGTGTTCAATACTTTTTCCCTGTGTCATTTTATTTTACTACACATAACTTAATTTCTGAACTTACAGTCAGGTCCATAAATATTGGGACATCGACACAATTCTAATCTTTTTGGCTCTATACACCACCACAATGGATTTGAAATGAAACAAACAAGATGTGCTTTAACTGCAGACTTTCAGCTTTAATTTGAGGTTATTTACATCCAAATCTGGTGAACGGTGTAGGAATTACAACAGTTTGTATATGTGCCGCCCACTTTTTAAGGAACCAAAAGTAATGGGACAGATTAACAATCATCAAGCAAACTTTCACTTTTTAATACTTGGTTGCAAATCCTTTACAGTCAATTACAGCCTGAAGTCTGGAATGCATAGACATCACCAGACGCTGGGGTTCATCCCTGGTGATGCTCTGCCAGGCCTCTACTGCAACTGTCTTCAGTTCCTGCTTGTTCTTGGGGCATTTTCCCTTCAGTTTTGTCTTCAGCAAGTGAAATGCATGCTCAATCGGATTCAGGTCAGGTGATTGACTTGGCCATTGCATAACATTCCACTTCTTTCCCTTAAAAAACTCTTTGGTTGCTTTCGCAGTGTAGCGGGGTCTCCGTTGAGGCCCCATGGACTACGTTACCCAGAACCCCGTTTGGCACCCAGGGTGCATTGGGCTGCCGCAGAGACTCATGGGTGGGGTATAAAAGGGGAGGGCGAGGCTTAGCCCGGCCTCTTTGGACACCGCGCGGCTGGCAAGAGAACTTCCTGTGCGGACCAGCTGCGAGTGCAAGGCCCGAGGCCTGGGCCTTGCGCACTTCCAGAGAGCCTTCCACCTCGCTGCGGAGCCTGTGCGGCGACAGACATCTACCTGTTTGAGGGACATCAGTGAACCGGAGATCAGGCGGTGGCAGATCCTGTGTGTGTGAAGACATAGCGGTGGGATTCCCGGACTGGGATCGAGTCCGGAGGGGTGAGAGAGCACCTGCTCACAACCATAATCGAGTACTTTATTACAGGGCCATCTTTTCCATTGGGCACGCTGGGCAGTTGCCCGGGGGCCACACTTGCCTGGGGGGCCCCACCGGCTGCCCAGCGATCCCAGTAAAAAATGGTGGGAACTGGCAGGTCAGAACTGTGCATGTGCAGTTTGCGGAAATCGCAGAGAAGATCCGATCCTCCACGAGTGCTGCCTTTGTCTGTCCGCCGATGATGACGTTAGCCGCACCCGCCAGACTTAAAAAAAAAAGCAGGGGGAGCTGAGGGTGAATGGACAGAGTAGAGTGGTCAGAGCAGACAGCACAGAAGGCTTGTGTCAGAGTGCGGCGGAGTCGGACCCCTGTCGGCAGTGCCGGTTTTTGTGAGCCTGTAACCTGCCCAGCCACCAGCCAGTACAGACACGGAGTGCCCTGGTCGGTGTCGTACGGTGAGTGGCTGTCTGGCTGACTGTGCAGCTTGCACAAAGAGATCGGGGGGTGTTCTGTTGCTCTGATGTAAGTGGGAACTCTGATGTAAAGAGAAAGCAGTGGACTCTGATATAAGGTGGTCTCTGGTCACCAGAGCCCCCCTTACATCAGCGTTTGCCCTTACATCATGATCTGCAGCGTTCCCCTTTACATAAGAGTTCCCTTTCACTGTAAGGGGGAATCCTGCAGACTCTGATATAAGAGGAAACTCTGTGCTGGCTGGGTTATAGTAACCTGGCCTTCATGTCAATAAAGAAATTTGTTTTTTTTAACTTTTGTTTAACTTAAACACATTGCTAATAGCACGATCTATATGTGTATAGTTTAAATACTGACATTTGCAATGTTTGGCACTGAAAACTGTAATTTTAGGTACCTTTTTGCAGTGGCAGTAAAAAATGTGGTTCTGACAGTAAATGTCATGATTTTTGTCAGTAAAAAATTCTCATGCGTGATTGTGTAGACAGGGCCCCAGTGCAGTGTATTGCCCGGGGGCCTATAATGCTCTTAAGATGACACTGCTTTATTAGGCCTATAGACTGCCTTGGCCCATCGGGTGATATTTCCCTTTTTCCTGTCAGGAGACTAGTTGGAGGACTGAGTCACATAGTCTCCGGGGAGTTGTTCCATTACCTTAGACCTTGTTGGATTACAAATATTGTTCCTGTATGTGCTACACCGATCATCTGGCATGCGAAGATTCCTTCTCTAGAGACTGAGCTTTAATTAGATCAGGCCTGACTGTAAGTTGATAGTACTGTTGGGCGCCATATTGCTAACTGGGACCCAAGCTATATGTTGGTGTGTGTTAGAACTAATTGCGCACTATCATTAACTACTGTTAGTATTACTGCAGGGCTCTGCATGCATGTGTTATATGTAATATTAATTGTTAACCCCTTTTATCTACAAGTAAACCTTTTACATTTTCTCAAATCTGATGTTGGAGTCCCTATATATATATATATATATCTTATCACTAGAAGAAAGGTATTGTGGGATTGTGTATAAACTGTTATAGAGCTATATAGAAACACCACCCCTAGACTAGCTGTGACAGAGAAGGGCTGAGTAGATTGCCGGGGGTTGGCTGTGCTGTGTACAGGGCCCAAAAGCAAACCAGCTGCTCCCTTCGTTTGGGGGTATCGCTACAGCAGTATGCTTCGGGTCATTGTCCATCTGCACTGTGAAGCGCCGTCCAATGAGTTCTGAAGCATTTGGCTGAATATGAGCAGATAATATTGCCCGAAACACTTCAGAATTCATCCTGCTGCTTTTGTCAGCAGTCACATCATCAATAAATACAAGAGAACCAGTTCCATTGGCAGCCATACATGCCCACGCCATGACACTACCACCACTATGCTTCACTGATGAGGTGGTATGCTTTGGATCATGAGCAGTTCCTTTCCTTCTCCATACTCTTCTCTTCCCATCACTCTGGTACAAGTTGATCTTGGTCTCATCTGTCCATAGGATGTTGTTCCAGAACTGTGAAGGCTTTTTTAGATGTTGTTTGGCAGACTCTAATCTGGCCTTCCTGTTTTTGAGGCTCACCAATGGTTTACATCTTGTGGTGAACCCTCTGTATTCACTCTGGTGAAGTCTTCTCTTGATTGTTGACTTTGACACACATACACCTACCTCCTGGAGAGTGTTCTTGATCTGGCTAACTGTTGTGAAGGGGGTTTTCTTCACCAGGGAAATAATTATTCGGTCATCCACCACAGTTGTTTTCCGTGGTTTTCCGGGTCTTTTGGTGTTGCTGAGCTCACCGATGCGTTCTTTCTTTTTAAGGATGTTCCAAACAGTTGATTTGGCCACACCTAATGTTTTTGCTATCTCTCTGATGGGTTTGTTTTGTTTTTTCAGCCTAATGATGGCTTGCTTCACTGATAGTGACAGCTCTTTGGATCTCATATTGAGAGTTGACAGCAACAGATTCCAAATGCAAATAGCACCCTTGAAATGAACTCTGAACCTTTTATCTGCTCCTTGTAAATGGCATAATGAGGGAATAACACACACAAGACCATGGAACAGCTGAGCAGCCAATTGTCCCATTACTTTTGGTCCCTTAAAAAGTGGGAGGCACATATACAAACTGTTGTAATTCCTACACCGTTCACCTGATTTGGATGTAAATACCCTCAAATTAAAGCTTAAAGTCTGCAGTTAAAGCACATCTTGTTCGTTTCATTTCAAATCCATTGCGGGTGTGTATAGAGCCAAAAAGATTTGAATTGTGTTGATGTCCCAATATTTATGGATCTGACTGTATCTCTTTTGGTTTCTTTGTAGGTATGGATTGCATGGGTTGTTACCAACATGTGGTGAAAATTTCATATCAATAGCACCTTTAGAAATATATTGACCTAGAAAAATGGTGATGTGTTCAATACTTATTTTACCCGCTGTATATATATATATAATTCCAGGGATGGGTCCTGGATGGGAGGTATGGCCCCCATTGTTTGGGTTGTTGTCCCATTAAGTGGGACAAAAAGAAGCACTGTAGGTTTATGCCAACGTTTTGTTTTATACTGTTTTGTTTTATTTGTTTTAATGTTGGAAGAAAGCGGTTATCATTTTCCTTTGGAAAAATAAAGAATGTTTGCTTTTACCAACACGGCTGGCTGGTGATCCAGTCTCCCTAAATATCACAATATATACAGTACTGTACTGTGCAAATATTTTCGGCAGGTGTGAAAAAATACTGTAAATTAAGAATGTTTTCAGAAATGGAAGAATGAATAGTTTGTTTTTATCAATTAATAAAATGGAAAGTAAATGAACAGAAGAGAAATCCAAATCAAATCAATACTTGGTGTGACCACCCTTTTCCTTCAAAACAGCAGCAATTCTTCAATTTTTTAAGGAACTCGGCAGGTAGGTTGCTTCAAATATCTTGGAGAACTAACTAAAGATCTTCCGCGAATGTAGGCCACCTCAAATCTTTCTGTCGCTTCATATAATCCCAGACAGAATCAATGTTAAGATCAGGGCTCTGTGGAGGTCAAACCATTCTTTCCACGACTCCTTGTTCTTCTTTACACTGAAAATAGTTCTTAATGACATTGGCTGTATGTTTGGGGTCTTTGTTCTGCTGCAGAATAAATTTGTGGCTAACCACACACCTCGCTGATGGTATGGCATGATGGATAAGTATCTGCCTGTATTTGTAAGCATTGAGGACACCATGGATCCTGACCAAATCTCCAACTCTATTTGCAGAAATGCAGCCCCAAACTTGCAAGGAACCTCCACCATGCTTCACTGTTGCCTGCAGACACTCATTTTTGTACCACTCTCCAGCACTTCGGCAAACAAACTGTCTCCTGCTACAGCCAAATAATTAAAAATCTGACTCATCAGTCCAGAACACCTGCTCCTGCTGCCATTTTTCTCCACCCCATGCATAGGATGTGGAAACAAGGCTAAGCGACTCAACTATGCACAAAAACATAGGAACTGGGGTTCAGAAAAATGGCAGCAGGTGCTTCGACTGATGAGTCAAAATTTTTGGCTGTAGAAGGAGGCAGTATGTTTGTGAAGGGCTGGCGAGCAGTATAATAATGAGTGTCCGCTGTTGGAGATTTGGTCAGGATCCATGGTGTCCTCACTCCTCAGTGCTGAGAAATACAGGCAGATATTTATCCATCATGCCATACCATTATGGAGGTGTGTGATTGGCCCCAAACGTATTCTGCAGCAGGACACCGACCATAAACATGCAGCCAATGTCATTAAGAACTATCTTCAGTTTAAAGAAAAACAAGGAGTCCAGCAAGTGATGGTTTGGCCCCCTCAACAGTGATCTACATGAAAATTCCTACCACAGTTAAGCTATCTGGAACCACCATTACAATTTGTGATTACTTAATTTTTTGGATTCATGGACTATTATGTTATTTAGCCAGTTCCATAATAGGCACACTCTAACAAGCTAAAGTAGAGTCATTGCTCCTATAGTGACCCACTGACTGTATAGATTGTTGTTGCATGCTAGGATCAAAGGCTCGGGTAGCCTACTAGCTTATAGCAATTGACATACCTCCTAGGCAGTGAGTCCCTATTGGATTCATTTAACAATTCCTTTCTCCTGTAGGGCTACAATCCGGATTGTTTTTACTTTTATGTTGCATGTATGTAGATACCTGTACACTTGTATATTATTGTGTGTCACATTAGGGACCCATGGACTCACTGAATTTTATATAATTTTTTACTTTATTCAGATATAAAAATGCAATTTGGCTCATTTATGCATTTATTGAATACCAGCATTTTAAATTCCGTTATTTGCATACAATTGTTCCAGTTCAAACTCCAGTACTCAATACTTTTATTCTGGCCTAACCTTGCCAGTTTGAAATCCCTCTTCTTTTTAATCTCTATTGTAAGGAATAGGTCATCAATATAAGGGACGCTGTATACAGCATATGTGCAAATATCCACCTATGTAATGGGGCTCTAAGACACCCTATCTTTAGATTAGCTGCAGAATTACACAGATAAACTTCCATCTCATATCTAATCTCATGTCTGGAAGCTCACATGCACTGATACAACAGCAGTAGAAGGTTCATAGTAATAACTGTAACTGCCACATGTATTGCTGTCTGTTCCCACATGGATAAGTCGAAAGGAAAAAATATTTTATACTGATTACACTAATTCTATTCAGGATGGGGGTAACAAATTTCTCATAAACACTATAAAAATTACCCTAATGTGACATTATACGGATCAACCTTCATTACTATGATAATTTTAGAACACAAATTTCCCCAGTGATAAGTATCATTGGAACAGTCATGAATCCATAGACAACATTTATTACTACAGGCTACAATTCAATCATACTTTCTTCCATGAATCTATGACCTTAGACCAATTCTATTTATTGAAGGACTTCCATTGAGGGCTGACAGGAGCCTTCATTTTGCATTGGGCAGAGGAGGTTGAGTGCCTTTTTGCTTCACCATACATATGTCCTCAGCACTCAGACCTGTTAGCTAACCAAAGTTTTGTAAAACCTGTTTCTTGACACTTCAATAAAAAATAAGTACTGGGTTTAATCCTGACATGGAACACTCTGCATGGAGCTTGTACATATTCCCTATGTCTGCATGGGGACACACGATTTCTTCCCACAATGCAAAAAAACATATTGGTAGATTTAAAGCATTTTCATCATGGTCCATGTCTTCATTTTAGAGATTTTCCTCACTCCCTGTCCCCTGCCACCGAGGCATTTCCCCAATAGGGAAACAACAATGACAACCTAATAGAAGTTCTAACTATTCTACTCTATCTGAACCTAAAATAAGATTTAGCTGTAAAAAAAAAAAAAGTATGTGTTTTATCATATTTTTTATGGCCAGGGATAAGAAACAGATTATTTTTTTTATTTTTATACAGTTTTATATGAAACATTGCATGTAAATATTTTGTATTTTGATTTGTAGCCAGCAGGTGGAGCCTCAGACTCCTTTTCACGTGTTTGACTAATCTCCTCCTTCCCTTCTCCTCCCGTTATTCTCCAGACAGCTCTGTAAAAATCTTTTTTTTTTTTTTTATTGTTTTTATTGAATTTTCTAACACGTACAAAACATACAGCTTAAGCACCTACAGTCATAAAAAAGAACATGTACAGATGAGAATACAATTGCAATGTGAACCCAACGATACAATGCACAGCCATGGAAGGGTACAGCAGCACCGCCCAAATAAATCAAGGAGGGCACCCAATATGGTAAGACCCACTAGTCAATGAACACATATCAGAGGTCATCGGAGGAAGAGGGAGGTATAAGAGCAAGGCAAGACCTTGACACGATGATCTAGTTCACCCCCAACTCCCTAGGCTGTTTCGGGCTCATCTAACCAATTGCGCCAGACCCTGTCATATTTCAGTGGGCAGCCCCGATTGGCATAGGTATCTTTGTATAAAGGAAGGCTGCCGTTTACCAAGTGTTTCCATTGCGCCAAAGTGGGGGGGGGGTAGGCCTCTTCCACTGCATAGCAATATTCTTTCGGGCATAAAAGAGCAGCAAGGAAATTAGCGTGTGTTTGGCAGAGGATGGTACAATGGTCTCAATGAGCCCCAAAAGGCACACCTCCATTGCCAAAGGCACAGCGACTGAGGCAACTCTGTTAATTAGATCCAGCACCATTTCCCAATACTGTTGGACCCCTGAACACCGCCAGAAGATATGGGAGAAGTCGCCCGGTGAGGCGCCGCATCTCCAACACCCCGAGGAGTGGGCAGGGTCCATCCTATGCAGTCTGTGTGGGGTAAAATAAGCTCTATGAACTATTTTGTACTGCACTAA
This sequence comes from Rana muscosa, assembly GCA_029206835.1. Taxonomy (NCBI): domain Eukaryota; kingdom Metazoa; phylum Chordata; class Amphibia; order Anura; family Ranidae; genus Rana; species Rana muscosa. The sequence goes on along the minus strand of CM055123.1, from coordinate 115,008,127 downwards.
CCTGTCTCGATTGGAAACTAAGGAGTTGAAGGGGAGGTCCCACACGTCGTCCCAGTCATCCCTATCTAATGTGGGGATATCAGTCTGCCATTTATTCCAGAGTTTATCCAGAGGTGGAAGAGACACAAAGATCAAGTACGAATAAAGATGTGAGGTGGGTTTGTCTTCACAGCTAAATCTAAGTGTCCTCTCTAGTTCCGACTGGGCCACGATGCACGAAGATTGTGGAAATTGCGCCACAAATGCGTGGGACAGTTGCAGATATCTAAATAGGAAATGGTTGGGTAAGTTGTATTGGAAGGAAAGGTGCGAGAAGGGGAGTAGGGAGTTTTGAGATATTATGTGAGACACAAGTTTGATACCGTATTTTGTCCACGCGTAAGGGTCAGGGATCTTGTAGATGTGAGATAGACTAGGGTTCAGCCAGATAGGGGCATTGGGGGAGATTTCAGACTGTTTACATTTCTCAATAGCTAATCCTGTCCGCCATGCCCGCAGGGTGGTAAGCATAGAAGGGGTCAGAGGATACGGGGCACGAGGGCCCCTAAAAAGTAGTAATTGAAGAGCTTCCCACGAACCGACCACTGTTGCTTCCAGCACAGTCGACGAGTTCGTTCTGTCCGGCTGCAGCCACCACGCCGCAGTCACCAACTGCGCGGAGAGGTAATACTTATGACAGTCCGGGAATGCCATGCCACCCTGCGTTCGTGGCCTCATTAGAGTAGTCAATCTATACCTGGGAGGAGAGGGGCCCCATAAGAAGGAAGAAAAGATGCAGTTTAATTTTTAAAAAAAGGACTTGGGCACCCATTGTGGGGAGTGGCGGAAAAGATATGTCAGTTTGGGAATAATCTTCATTTTTATGAGATTAACTCGCCCCCATAATGACAGGGGCAGGTTACTCCAGGATTTGAGCTTCGCCTGGGACTCCAACAGTACCGGGGCTAGATTTAAGGATATATAGTCTGAGGCTGAACCAGAGACATGTACCCCCAAGTATGTAAAGGAGTCTACCCACAGGAGGGAGCTATCAGGAGGGGATGTGGACCTAGCCGCCGGATCAATTGGGAACAGGAGGGATTTAGACCAATTTACCCTAAGACCGGTGACCTCTGCAAAGGTGTCCAAAATATTTAGCGCTCCCTGCAAGGACGGGCCGGCATCATTTAGGAAGAGTAGCATGTCATCGGCGTCCAGGGCCACCCTCTCCTCCAGCAACCCGAGTCGGAGACCCCTAATGTGCGGTGAGGTGCGAAGTGCCTCCGCCACCGGTTCGATAGCGAGGGCAAACAAAGCCGGCGAGAGAGGGCAGCCCTGCCTCGTTCCCCTGGTAAGCTCGAAGGGGGCCGATAGTCCACCTCCCAAGCGCACCGAGGAAGTGGGGCATTTGTAGATCACCTGGAGCCACCTAATAAACTGCAGAGGAAACCCCATCCTGCGCAAAGTTTCCCACAAGAAGGGCCACTCGACCGTATCAAAGGCCTTTTCCACGTCCAGAGAGGCCACAGTACGAGATCCCTTATTGAGGTGGTGAGCGTGTATGTTGGTGAATAGTCTTCTGAGATTCACATCCGTGGACCTACGGGGCATGAAACCTGTCTGGTCTGGGTCTATCACTGAGGGTAGCATGGGGTATAGCCGAAGGGCCAGAAGCTTAGTCAGAATTTTAAAGTCAGAATTAAGCAATGCAATAGGACGATATGAAGCACAGGAAGTGGGGTCTTTGGGAGCCTTATATATCAGTGTCAAGTATGCGTGATACATTGAAACAGGCAGACTACCGTCTGCCAGGCATACAGTATACAGTTGTGCCAGCAGGGGTGCTAGAAGTTCCACATGAGCCCTATAAAAGTCTATTGGAAGCCCATCCGGCCCCGGCGCCTTGCCGGGGGGGAAGGATCGGATAGCCTTTACGACCTCCGAGACCGCAAAAGGTTGGACCAAAATCTCTCTTTCGTGGTCCGAGAGCCAGCCAAGCGCCAACGGGTCTAACAGACCATTCAGCGACTCCGGCCGAAACTCTGAGGACAGACCGGACGAGTATAACTTGCCATAAAAGGAGTTAAACGTCTGTAGAATATCAGAGGGGGAGGACACCGTCCCGCCCCCGGGGTCTGCAGGGTGGATACAAGGGTAAGGGGTTGGTCGTGTTGTGCCATCATGGCTAGTAGGCGGCCATTCCGGTCACCCTGTTCAAAGGCCCTCTGTTTACCTCTATACGACTCGAGTCGCGTGACCTCAGCCAGGTGCAACTGCAGTTCCCTCCGAGCCACCATTAGTAGGTGAAAGTGAACTGGGGTGGGGTCATTGCTATACTTAGCAGTGTGATCTTCAACAGTCTTCTGCAGCGCCAGCGCCGCAGCCGATTGTTGTTTTTTGATGCCAGCAATAGAAGAAATATACTGTCCCCTCGTGAAAGCTTTAAAGGCATCCCATACAATATCGGGAGAAGAGGAGTCTTTATTATTTTCCCAGAACTCAGACAGCAGGGGCGGCAGCTGGCCAGCGAGGTCAGGATGAGAGACCCATTGTGTGCCCAACCTCCAGAGCGAAGCGCTCCGGGAAGCCGGGGAGCGAAGCACCACCACTAAGGGATTATGATCGGACAGACTGCTAGGCAGATAGGACGTCTCCAGAACATCCGCTAACAGTGCAGGGTTGGAGAAGGCTAGGTCTATCCGCGACGCAGTCTTATATGATGCCGAAAAACATGAATAGGCCCTTGTGGTAGGGTGCCTCCACCTCCAGATCTCCACCAGCCCCACCGCCTGAGCCCAGGCAGAGAGGTCCATACACGGTTTCTTAGTCGGGGCAGGTCTATCTAGCTCAGGTGATAAGATGGCATTAAAGTCGCCCATTACCAGAACCTTCCCCGGGCAGAAAGGTGAAATTTTTTCTAGAACCTCATATAATAATGCGGAGGAAAACGGGGGAGGGATGTATACATTAAGAACAATATACCTGACAGACCATAGCGTGAACACCACTATCACAAATTTCCCCTGGGGATCAGTACGGATCTCCTCAATTACACAGGGGAAATTCTTATGGACAAGGACCGATACACCTCTGGCGTATGTAGAATAGGTGGCATGTATCGCTCGCTGTATCCACGGTTTCTTGAGAGTCAAAATCTTGCTGCCCGTGAGGTGAGTCTCCTGAAGGAGAATAAGCTGGGGGGAGTGAGATTTTAAGTATTTGAATAAAAGGGCTCGCTTAAATTTGGAGTTAAGACCCCTGACATTCCAGGAGAGAACTGTGAAGGAGTCTACTACTTGACTAGCCATTGGATGAAGGGGAAAAACAATTAAGGAGATACTCTAGAGGGCATGTACCGGTGCACCCCACAGGCAGCAAGATCCCGGTCACACTGCAGAAAATGCTGACAGTACTTAAGCGTAACACAAAACAAAAGCATACAGATAAGAAATATAAAACCATAAGAACAAGGGATGACTAAATCCCTAATCAACTTCCCAGGCACGGTGCCTATCCTACTATACCCAGCCTACCTCCTAACAGGGGGGGAAAGTCTGGGAACAGTTTTTACCCAAACGAAAAAACTTTTATAAAGAGTGTTAGTGAACTCTTACACTCGGGGCCCTACACTTCTTGTAGCAGTTCATCCACTCTGTCAACGGGCAGTGTCGCATCCGTCTCGTACGAACAAGAAGCAGAGGGACGTGGGATATCTATCCCATAAACCTGTATCCTCAAAGTCAGCGGAAAATAAAGTCCGTGTTCTAAGAGGAAAAACAAAAAACAAAACCAAAAGCGAAAACAAAGGCAATCTAAAGCCTCGTGGGGGTCTCGTGTAAAAGTATATTTGAAGTAACTCCGGTGGTTGAAGAAGGTGTAATAGGATAGAACGAACAAGGAAGTGGAAGATCCGTGCATCAAAGGTGACCGTGAGAAGATCTCATCAACGCAGGTTGGTCAGCCAGTCATCAGCATCCGCTGGGTTATCAAAGAAGCGGACCGTCCCCTCATGTTGGACTCGTAGGCGGCTTGGGTAAAGCATGCCATATTTAATGTCCTTATCTCTAAGTCGTTTGCGGACATCGTTAAAGGTTTTCCTCTTTCTCTGCAAGTCCGCCGAAAAGTCAGGGAAGAGGAGGACAGAGGAGTTACAATGTTTGAGCGTGGGATGTTGGCGGGCTTCCGACAGAATCTTGTCCCTGTCCCGATACTTAAGAAAACGGACTAAGAAGGGCCTGGGGGGTTTCCCCGGGGTGGCTCGGCCCGCGGGCACCCGGTGGGCCCTCTCCACCACGTAGGTAGGGGGAACATCTGTAAGGCCCAGGAGATTTTTAAAGAACTCCTCCGCAAATATAGCAGGGTGGTCTCCCTCTTCTCCCTCAGGCAAACCTAGGACTCTGACATTATTACGCCTCAGCCTGTTCTCGGCATCATCTGACTTTGCGACGAGGGACTGCACTGTGCGCTGCAGCTCGGCAATGGAGGCGGTATGGGAGGCCGTAAGATCTTCAGTGGTCGACACTCTGGATTCAGTTTCCGCCATTCTACCCCTCATTTTGTCAAGGTCGTTTTGTATGAGGTTACATTCTTCAGCGAGGGGGTCAATATGCACCAAAAGCGAGGTCCTACTCTGCTCGATCGCAGCGAGGATCACTGTTGTACCATCCTTAGCCAGTGGGGCTGGCCCCTCTGTCGGCGGAGCTTCAATGGGATCCATTTCTAAGCCAGCCAGCAAGGCCCGAAGCCGACCCAGAAGTATGGGATCAGGTTGTGGGGAAGATGGCGGTGGCAGCAGGAGTGGTACGTTGGTCTTTGCGGCTTTCGAGGACCTGTTCCCTTTGTTGGAGGAGGAGGACATCTGACAATTCGCCAGGGGGGGCCCACTCTCAGGAGATTTGACGGTGTTCAGACGAGCACCCAGGAGGTAGGTAAGGGGCGACCCAGGCCACAGCAGGTGTCTCGGGAGGGATTATGTCAGGTGCCGCCACCAGTCAGGCTCCACTGCAGGTACCAGGTAACGATAGCCCTCCAGCAGGGCAGGCCGTCAGCGGTTACCGGCAGCCCCCCACCCCACAGTAGACAAAGAAGTAGGGACAGGGTGATAAGGATGAGTAGCTGGGACCAGCGCAGCAAGGCTGAGGCAGAAGGGTGGCAGAGGACCGGAGAAGCTGGGCTCCAGGGGTAACGCAGCCGCTCCAATTTAGGCAAGTTCAGTGCCACAGCACCCCAGGCCTAGGCAGGGATGACAGGGCGTGAGAAGGCAGGCGATCCGCGCTGTTGCGCTCGGCAATGTCGGCCGCGGTGCACTTCCGGCGGGGCGGCGGTTTAGGAAAGACCGGTGCTTCGTAGGCCGCACTAGGCCGCACCGGGCCGCGGCCTCCACTCCACGGATCCCTTTTTCGGCCCAGCGGACCTCCGGATCGGGCCAGGAAGGTGGATGGGCAGGCAAATGTGGCCGGATGACAGTCCCTTACCTGCAGGCAAGCTGGGATCGGGTCCTTGCAGTACAGCACAGTTGCAGGCCGGGAAGATGGCGGCGGCCACAGGTGAGTGGAGGATTCAGGCGTGCAGGCGATCCGGGCAGAGAGTCTCCACAATTTTGTCCCAGGATGAGACAGGGGACACAGGGGAACAGGCTGGAGTGAGTTGTTTCTCTTTTAAATCGATGGAAATGCACGGATGGCAAAGGATTCATCCAGGATAGCCGGAGCTCTTCAAAAACATGTCCGCTGGCTCTCACATCTGGACACGCCCCTTCTGTAAAAATCTTTAGAGTGGGGGAGCCTGAAGTTTGTGCTGTGTTCTCTCTCTAAAAAAAGCGATAATTTGCTGTAAAGCTGGCAATACATGCTTTAAATCTCTCGAGTTCAGTCCCAGTAGTTGGGGGAATCCATAAATTCCTCCATCCAAGCTAAACAGCATGGATAAAAACTGAAGAGGGGTGCCAAGAGAGCCACCCAAAGCTTGACCCATCTATGTGTCTTGCCTTTTTACTTATCAACAGTTGTTATTTTATTTTACTCACAGCTTTATATGTGGATATTTAACACTTGCCATGATTATATCCTGTGGAGTACACATGCAGTGAGTTTCTTAAAGACAAGCTATATTTTTAGGTGAATAATTTTTTTTATGTTTTATTAGCGTTTGACTTGATGTTTTATGTGTTTACTTTGTGCTATTTATATAAAAAGCTAGCCATTGACAGCTCAAACTTAGCTTGAAATTCAAGCTCTGGGTGGCTCTCTTGGCACCCCTCTTCAATTTTTGTCTAAGGAGCCAGCCCGAAAATGCAGACTCTGCACATAAATTGCAGCAGCCTCCAAGTCCCCAATGTTGTACTTGAATGCCAGCCACTTTGTTTTGAAGCTTGCCTGCTTCTTTCCTTCTTCTACCCATTCCCATTGGTGAGTGAGACAGTCCATCATACTGATGGGCCAAGAGAGAAACCTGTGGGAGGGTAGAATTTGCTGAACAGACACGCTTCAACACTAGGGATGAGCCGAACACCCCCCGGTTCAGTTCGCACCAGAACCTGCGAACGGACCGAAAGTTTGCGCGAACGTTAGAACCCTATTAAATACAATGGACGCGAACGTTCGAAATCTAAAGTGCTAATTATAACGGCTAATATGCATGTGATTGTCCTAAAAATGGTTTGGGGGCCTGGGTTCTGCCACAGGGGACATGTATCAATGCAAAAAGAAGTTTTAAAAACGGACGTTTTTTATGGAGCAGTCATTTTAATAAAGCATAAAGTGAAAAAAAAAAAAAAGTGAAATATTCCTTTAAATATCGTACCTGGGGGGTGCCTAAAGTATGCCTGTGAAGTGGCATGTGTTTCCGTGTTTAGAACTGTCCCTGCACAAAATGACATTTGTAAAGTAAAAAAAGCCATTTAAAACTGCTTGCGGCTTTAATTTCTTGTCCTGGCAATATGGATGAAAATCTTTAAGAAAAATGGCATGGCTACCCCATCACCCCCCCCCCCCCTACCCCAGCCCTTTACCAGCCCCTTTGGGTCTTGTATGGATATTAAGAGGAACCCTGCACCCAAAATAAAACCCTATACATAAAACCCTATATACTCTGAACAGCAGTATACAGGCGGTGCAAACAAGACAGGGACTGTAGGTTTGTTCTTAAGTAGAATCTGTTTGTAATTTGGAACAGGTAAATTTTTAAGTGTAGCTGCAGCCAAAAAATCTATTTTTAAGCTTTTTGGAGAACATAGGGAAGAGTTATCACCCCTGTAACATTTATTTTGCTGTCTGTGCACCTGTTCAGAACATTTCACCTCACTTTCCGTCCCAATGACAAATGTTTTTGGAAAAGTGGGTTTTTTATTGAAACAAGGATTGGTGATAAAGCATCAGTAGAGAGGAGACACCTTTTTCCCATATTAACTCTTACAGGAGAGAATTTCCCTTCCTAGGGGTAGATTTCCTCTCACTTCCTGTTGTCTCCTTCCGTTTGCAAGTAGGAGTTGTTTGTAAGTTGGATGTTTGAAAGTAGGGGCCTGCCGTATATACTCTGCAGAAATTTGCCCCTTAGATGTTGGTGTTTCCACAACACTGTGAGCCCTCACAGTTACTCTTGGTGGGCGCTGGAACGCCCTGCTGTGAACTATTATATCAGGAATTGTAATTACATGCCATTGTTGAACAGTGGTAGGAAAAATTGGGCCTTTGGTGGTGGTGCTGGTGCTACAACACTGTCAGCCCTCACAGTTACTTTTGGTGGGCGCATGAATGGGCCCTGCTGTGAATTATTAGATCAAGAATTGTAATTGCATGCCCCTGTTGAACAGGGGCAGAAAAATTGGGCCTTTGGTGGTGGTGGTGGTGGACGGTGTTGCCACAACACTGTAAGCCCTCACAGTTACTCTTGCTGGGCACAGGAATGGGCCATGCTGTGAATTATTAGATCAAAAATTGTAATTACACGCCCCTGTTAAACAAATTGGGCCTTAGGCACTGGTGCTGGTGCCACGACACTGCAACCTCTCCCAGATACTCTAGTTGGAGTGCAGGAATAAGCCCTGCTGCAAAGCATTGCATAACAAATTGTAATTACATGCCCCTGTTAAACAGGGGCTGAAAAATTGGGCCTTAGCCACTGGTGGCGGCACCCAGAAACAAAAATGTTCTTCCAAGCTATCATCAGGATCATTGAGGAGGAAGAGGATAGTCGGTCAACATACCAGGACAGTCACTCAGCATCAGCATAGGCAGTCTTGAAGGGATGTGACATTTCAAAATAAATTATTCTGTTACATCAGCTTCAGGTGCCTTGTAGCTGGTGGTGATCCAAGACTGATTCATCTTTATGAAGGTCAGTCGATCAACCGAGTCAGTGGACAGGCGCACACTGTGATCGGTGACAAAGCCTCCAGCAGCACTGAATGTGCGTTCCGAAAGAACGCTGAATGCAGGACAGGCCAGTAGCTCAATTGCATACTGTGCAAGCTCTGGCCAGTGATCTATCCTCAAGACCCAGTAAGCCAGAGGATTTTCGGTGGGAAAGGTGTCCAAGTCTGGCCTTGCCCCTAGCTATTCCTGCACCATGTATATCAGAAGCTGGCGATGGTTGCTGGAACCGATCATACCTTGGGGCTGCGGACTAAAAAATTGTCTGAACGCATCGGTCAGACGTCCACCTTCTCCACCGCTCCTTCTGCTACTGACCGAAGCCTCAGCAACTCGTTGTCCAGGACCAGGAGTTTGTAACCTCCCAGTCTCTGGGAACGCGTTGCACAGACCTTTCTGCAAGGCCTCCCGGAGATGTCTCATCCTCTGCTCCCTCTGCGACGGCAAGATAAGGTCCGCAATCATCTCCCCTGTACCGTGGATCAAGGAGAGTGGCCAGCCAGTAATGGTCCCTCTCCTTGATCCGAAGAATACGAGGATCCTTCCGCAGACTTTGCAGGATCAGGGAGGCCATGCAGCATAGGTTAGCTGAGGCATTCGGTCCGGAGTCCTCTGGGTCACTAAGGACGACATGATCCGCAGCCACCTCCTCCCAGCCACGTACAAGTCCACGGGTTTCTTGGGACTGTAAATCATCCCTAAAAGACTGCTGCTGTTGATGCTGAGTGCCAGGCTCCACCTCCATGCTGACACAATCCTCCTCCTCCTCGTCCTCTTCCTGTGTGATGGGTGGGACAGAAGGAACACTGTCTGGGTAAAGGGGGCCTTGAGAGGCAAGGAAGTCCTCCTCTTCCTGCCTCTGTTCTGTCTCAAGTGCCCTGTCCATTATTCCACGCAGCGTATGCTCCAACAGGTGGACAAGAGGTACAGTGTCACTGATGCATGCACTGTCACTGCTCACCATCCTCGTGGCCTCCTCAAATGGTGCCAGGACAGTGCATGCATCCCTGATAATGCCCCACTGGTGTGGTGAAAAAAAAACGATCTCCCCTGACCCTGTGCCGTAGTCACACAGGTATTCATTGATCGCCCTCTGCTGCGTGTGCAGCCGCTGCAGCATGGCCAACGTTGAGTTCCACCTGGTGGGCATGTCACATATAAGGCGGATCTTGGGCAGGTTCAACTCAGCAAGCCGAGCACTGGCATTATATGATCAGCGGAAATGCACACAGACTTTCCTGGCCTGCCTCAGGACATCCTGTAAGCCCGGGTACCTGCCCAAGAACCGCTGCACCACCAGGTTAAGGACGTGAGCCACACAGGGCACATGGGTCAGTTGTCCCTGTCGGAGGGCGGAGAGGAGGTTGGTGCCATTGTCGCAAACCACCATTCCTGGCTTAAGCTGGCGTGGCGTCAACCACCTCTCGGCCTGCCCCTGCAGAGCTGACAGAGCCTCTGCCCCAGTGTGGCTTCTGTCCCCCAAACACACCAGCGCAAGCACGGCATGGCATCTTTTTGCCTGCGTACTTGTGTAGCCCCTTGAATGCCTACGGAGCACCGCTGGTTCTGAGGACAAAGCACAGGAAGAGGCCATGGAGGAAGAAGAAGAGGAGGGGGTGGAGGAGAGAGGTGTGTCACAACCAGTAGTAGCATTTTGGAGGCGTGGCGGCGGAACAACCTCCAACACTACTGCACCTTGTCCTGCATCCTTCCCAGCTGCCAAAAGAGTGACCCAATGGGCCGTGAAAGAAAGGTAACGTCCCTGTCCATGCCTGCTGGACCATGAGTCAGCGGTAGTATGCACCTTACCGCTGACCGCCCTGTCCAGCGAGGCATGGACATTGTCTTCCACATGCCGGTAGAGAGCCGGATTCGCCTTCCGTGAGAAAAAGTGGCGTTTGGGAAGCTGCCACTGAGGAACCGCACATTGCACAAACTCACGGAAGGGGGCCGAGTCTACCAACTGAAAAGGCAGCAGTTGAAGTGCTAGCAATTAAGCTAAGCTAGCATTCAAGCTCTGGGTATGTGGATGGCTCTTTCGACGGTCCAGCAGCTGGGGCAGGGAAATTTGCCTGCTACAATCGGACATCGGTGTATTGCTAGCAGAGTGCCCGCAAATACTTGGCTGCGACACACCTAATTCTACACCTTCATTCCTCTCAGTGCAGGTTTCAGAGAGGACTGAAGGTATAGTGGGGTTGGAGATCCCAGCTGATGAGGAGCAAGTAGAGGTCCGCTTTGTTCTTTGGTGTGGGTCTTTAAGGTACGCTTGCCAACGAGCTGCATGGCAGGTCAACATATGTCTGGTCAAGCATGTGGTGCCCAAGCGGCTCATGTTTTGGCCACGCAAGATACGCTTGAGACATATGTTGCAAATAGCAGCGGTGCGATCTGATGCACTCGACTCAAAAAAGGCCCACACCAAAGAACTTTTGAAATAGCGCGCAGAGGCAGCGCACTGCACAGGCGGAGTCAGTGACTTCATCATCCTCTCCCTCTTGATCACTGGAGCAAACCTGGCAGTATGCTGCAGCTGCTGGAACATGACTGCCAGATTGCTGTCCTTCTTGAGCATCCCCTCTCTCTGCGCTCACGCTACTGCCTTCCTCGAGCTTGGTATCATTATCAGACCCTTCAAAACGCTGGGCATCCTCCTGAAGCATGTACCCAACCACTGTGCTAAAACAGTTCGGGGGTCTCCTCAGGAGGACATGGTGGGTCTAGGGAAGGAGAGACTGATGATGACATTGATACGAGGGAAGAGGACGCATTGGCAGCTGCTTTGCCAGTACCCTGAGCCTGGGTGAGAGAGGATAAGGAGGATGAGGAGGGCTTGGTCATCCACTCTACTAAGTCTTCGGCATGATGTGGCTCAACACGTCCAGCTGCCAAAAATAAGGACAAGCGTGTCCCATGGCCACGTGCTGATGACAATGCACCGCGTCCACGACCAGCACTGTTGCCCCCAGACACAGAGCCTGCTTGCCCTCTTTTATTGGCTCGTGATTGTCTGCCTCTCCTTGTTGGCCTTCCAGACATTCTAATGGCCTGCAGGGAGATGGGAAAACCAACAATACGGGGTAGCTTCAGGTGTATACTGTGCAGGAGGCACATACACCCACTGTAACTACTTGCAGATGCCTGTCTGTGTTACACAACAGAACAACATCACGAGCAATAAGGGGTAGCGTATACTGTGCAGGAGGCACCTACACCCACTGTAACTGCTTGCAGATGCCTGTCTGTGTTACACAACAAAACAACACCACGAGCAATAAGGGGTAGCGCATACTGTGCAGGAGGCACCTACACCCACTGTAACTGCTTGCAGATGCCTGTCTGTGTTACACAACAGAACAACACCACGAGCAATAAGGGGTAGCGTATACTGTGCAGGAGGCACCTACACCCACTGTAACTGCTTGCAGATGCCTATCTGTGTTACACAACAGAACAACACCACGAGCAATAAGGGGTAGCTTCAGGTGTATACTGTGCAGGAGGCACCTACACCCACTGTAACTACTTGCAGATGCCTGTCTGTGTTACACAACAGAACAACACCACAAGCAATAAGGGGTAGCTTCAGGTGTATACTGTGCAGGAGGTTTAGCAAAGAATAACACTGACACTGTCCCTGCCTAGCCTTCTCTCTCCCTGCACGCCAACACACTGTAAATGCACAAGGTTTAGCAAAGAATATCACTGACACTGTCCCTGCCTATCCTTCTCTCTCCCTGCACGCCAACACACTGTAAATGCACAAGGTTTAGCAAAGAATATCACTGACACTGTCCCTGCCTATCCTTCTCTCTCCCTGCATGCCAACACACTGTAAATGCACAAGGTTTAGCAAAGAATATGACTGACACTGTCCCTGCCTATCCTTCTCTCTCCCTGCACACCAACACACTACACAAGGCCGCCGCGCTGGCAGCCTTTTATAGTGTGGGGCGTGTACTAAACCCCCCTGAGCTATATTTGGCCACAGGCATCCTGCCTGTGGCCAATTAGGTCTCTCCTCGCTGCCGGCGCTGAGATTAGCCAAGCATGCGGGGTCACAGTGCATGCTTGGCCAATCACAGCGCCGGCAATGCACTGCGATGGCGCAGTATATTGTGGGCCGTTCGCGTCACAAGAATTTGGCGCGAACGCCCCACAAAGTTCTGGTTTTGCCGAACAGGCGAACAGCTGATGTTCGAGTCGAACATGCGTTCAACTCGAACACCGAGCTCATCCCTATTCAACACTAACAGGAAGTTTCAGAACCTTGACCATCAGAACATCCCAGAGGTTGGGCATAAGTGCAGGAACCTCTAAGTGCCTTCAGTGTATTTCTGAAAGCAGATTTTTTTCTATGTTAGTGACAGACCCATTTAGACCTGTCCATTCTTGAAGGTGCCATTAACACATGTGCGTTATTAGGCATTTTGTTACGCATTAACGCGTGTATTGCCTTGGTGCATTGGAGTGGCATTCAAAATTAATGGCAATGAAATGAGTTAATGCACGTAACACACCACCTCACAAACTTCCTAAACCTTGTTCAGTTCATATATGGTTCTCCAATGTGTATGCTGTGCTATGAAATATGGAAACCCGATGTCCTGTCACTGTTAACAGTACCATGAATAGATAGAGGGGGTAGATGTTCAATAAATCAGATCTTTTTATGGTAAGTTAAAATGAATGAAAAGCATGTTGGCATAACACATTACTGACCCAAAATAAGTTTTCTTTATAACTTTTGGTCCTTTTGATGATGTACATATTCTCTATTAGTTTAGGAAAAAAATACTACACTCAAAAAACAAGGGAACAAAATGTTGCACAGATTAAATTTGTCCTGGATATTGCAGTTAGGAAACAGATGGGAAACCTTGGACTGCAAGAAATAGGTAATGCTGAACGTTATATATATATATATATATATATATATATATATATATATATATATATACATATCGCCATACATTGTGCAATGAGGAATGGGTTCTATAACAGCTTGCCTTATCTCCACGTGGCAATGTGTTTCTCCATAGTGGCCTCATGATCACCTGTCAGTATCAATTACTGATATGAAGTCATGCCAAAGTTCATACACAGGATCACTTCCAACCTTGAGATTCTTTCAACATCTGTACTAGATGAAATGAACTATATGAACTATATGATTACAAAACTGCCTGCAGTGCCGGGACAAGGTCATATGGTGCCCAGGGTGAAGTTGCCAAACTGCCCCCCGGATGCAAAGGAAGAGTCAGTGTCATTTCAAAAAAAGAAAATACTTAAAAAATTACTTATTTTACTTTCTGCTATAAAACATATCCAATAAAATAATAATAATAATAAAATAATTCTTCATAAATTTCGACCAAAATGCATTCTGCTACATGTCTTTGTTAAAAAAATAAGTGTATGGCGATGCAGGGCATGCAAGCGGGTAAGGCCCCTGGGCCTGACGGATTACCTATCGAACTGTACTCTGTACATCAGGAGGTATTGGCCCCCAAGCTGACCTCTCTCTTAGCCCAGTCCTCTGCTTTGGGCTCTCTGCCGGACTCTATGTCGGAAGCGGTAGTGGGACTGGTGCCCAAGCCTGGCAAGGACCCTGAGGAGTGTGCCTCATATAGGCCGATCTCCCTAATTAACGCAGACGCCAAGCTACTGGCGAAAATCCTGGCCGTCCGGTTGAATTCGGTTATCGGCGACCTGGTCCACCAGGATCAGACGGGGTTTATGCCGGGGAAGGGCACGGACATCAACATCCGTAGATTATTTCTGAACCTAGATACGCCGCACGATAATGGGGGCAATAGAGTCATTGCTTCGCTTGACGCGGAGAAAGCATTTGACTCCGTAGAGTGGGAGTATTTGTGGGCAGTCCTTAAGCGTTTCGGCATAGGCCCTAAATTCATGCACTGGCTGGGCATGCTCTACAGGGCACCCAGGGCTAGGCTCCGTATAAATAGTACCCTCTCTGGGTCCTTTCCCCTCCAGAGGGGCACCCGCCAAGGGTGTCCATTGTCACCTAGTCTGTTCGCCCTGGCTCTTGAGCCATTGGCGACACGGATCCGCGAGTCCTCCGCTCTTCGTGGTCTCAGGGTTGGCCCTTTGGAGGAGAAGATTTCATTATATGCGGATGATGTATTGCTATATTTACAGGACGCTGGACCGTCCTTGCAGGCTGCCCTGGAAGAGTTCGACGAGTTCGGACGCTTTTCGGGAGTCAAAATTAATTGGAAGAAGTCCGTACTGTTTCCGCTAGATCCTCGGCCTGGGGGAGGGGGGGTCACAGACTCCACTGCTCTGGGTTGAGGAATTCAAATACCTGGGTATAGTTGTGTCGAGGGACCTCCGGGCCTTTCGGCGCCTCAACTTGCAGCCGCTAGTGGGGAGACTCAAGGACCAGTGCTTTAGATGGCGGGATTTACCCCTGAACCTTCTCGGCCGCATTAATGTATTAAAAATGATCTACCTGCCTAGGTTCAATTATGTGTTCCGTAACTGCCCGGTGTGGCTCCCGGCTGCTTTTTTTAAGGAGCTGGACAGCTGCATATCCTCGTTTCTATGGAGGGGGTCTTGTCCCAGACTGGCTAAGTCAACCCTGCAGCTCCCGGTGGGTTGTGGGGTTCTCGCGTCGCCCAACCTGAAAGTGTACTTCTGGGCGGCTATGTTGGTGACGGTACGCTGGTGGTTCGAGCAATCCAGATCCAATGCGGCCACGTGTTTAGAAGCGGCCATTTTGGGTTCCCTCCGGGAACTCGGCAATTTGGTATATCGGGGCGTCACGGCGTACCCCTCGCTCCCAGCCCCGACTAGAGTGACCCTGAGTGTGTGGGGGGTGGCTAGGAGGCGATTCCTTAGAGCGCATCACTACTCTCCCTTCTGTCCTTTGTGGGGTAACCCCACGCTCCCGCACTTTAGGATGCTCCCTGACCCGCAGCTCTGGGCCCGTTTTGGGATTAGGACACTTCAGGATATTATGCCCCGGGGGACGCTCCTGGAGTTTGCAGATCTTAAGTTTGACCTGCCGGGTGGGATGTTATTTAGATATTATCAGCTGAGACATGCGGCGAGAGCGCAATTCCCACTCCCTATAACGCTTGAAGCGGACTCTATTGAAGCTCTTTTGGCACAGGAGACTCTTCAAAAGACCCTTTCTACACTATACTTAGCTCTCCTCGGGGGGACCTCGCAGAGAATGGAGACCTTATGGGAGAAGTGGCGGGCTGACATCCCTGACTTAGATAGGGAGACCTGGGAGGAGTGCTTTGAAGTGGGTTCTAGACTGATGGTTTCCTCTAGGGATAAGCTTATACACACCAAATTTTTACATCGGGTATATTACACACCGCAACGGTTACATAAAATCTATCCTCAGAGGTCCGGGGAGTGTCCTAGGTGTCGCTCCTCGGACAGCACGTTCTTGCACATGTTCTGGACCTGCCCTTCCCTGGCTGGTTATTGGGATGCGGTGTTTGAGTGTATAAATGTGCGCTTGCAGCTGTCCCTTCCCATGTCCCCTGAACTGGCACTGCTAGGCATTCAGGACGATGAACAGAGGCCTAGGTCTACTAAGCAGCTTATCTCCTACGTCCTTTTTTATGTCAAAAAGGAAATATTGCTCAGGTGGTTGTCCCCCTCGCCCCCTACGGTCGAGTCCTGGGATTCCTCTAAAAATTCAGTAATGCCATTGTACAAGTTGACATATATTAATAGGGGCTGTCCACAAAAATTTGATCGCATTTGGTTGCCCTGGACAGAGTAGGTGGGAGTTCTGAGGTGCTGGGCCTCAGGACTGGTGTCTGAAACGTCCTTTTAGGGGGGGTGGCCGGATGGCCCTCCCCTCCCGCTGATATGTGCAGGATTTCCTGGATGTGGGCATTCCACCTATGTTGAGGGGGGGAAGAGATATGTGTATGTATGTGTATGTGTATGTATGTATATATGTATGTATATGTGTGTATGCATGTATGTATATGTATATGTGTATATTTTTTTTTCTTTCCCCTTTTCTTTCTTTTGCTCTTTTTTGTTTTTTTCTTTATGTACAGACATTGAAATGTATGTTTACCTGCTATTGCCCTTCACTGAGTTTCTGAGCCTCTAATTTGTAGGATTTCACCTGATTTGTATTTTGATAACTTAATGACTGCCTTTTGTGACTGCCTCAACTTTCAATAAAGACCAACCTTGTTGTTAAAAAAAAAAATAAGTGTATATTAATTGGTTTGTGTGAGAGCTATAGCGTCTACTAAATGATGCGGTATACTGGAATATTTTTTTTTATATATTAGTAATGGCGGTGATCAGTGACTTATAGTGGGACTGCAATGGTGACACTTTCTGCCACTGACATCACCAGTGACACTAATACAGTGATTAGTGCTAAAAATATACACTGTCACTCTACTAATGACACTGGCTGGAAAGGGGGTAACATCTAGGGGCAATCAAGGGGGGGTTAAGTGTATACCTAACAATGTGTAATGTGTGTACTGTGTGCTGATTTTTGCCACAGATTTATTTGTTTCTTTTCCCTGCTTTGCAGGAAAAAGAAACAATGCGATTGTTCCCTCTGTACAGAGCCCTGTGTTGATTGTCAACACAGGGCTCTGGGCTGTGATTGGACACAGCTGAGCAGCAGGTCTCAGCCATGAATCATTGGCTGGGATCTGCTGACAGATTCCGGCTGTGTCAAATCACAGGGGAGTAGGCGGGTGGGGGCATGTGCCTGTATATGTACTGCAGCGGGCCGGCAAGTGGTTTATTACGAATGGTATTTGTAATATGCAGAATTAAGGGGGTTAATGTACTGCCATTGGTCACTGATGCATTAGTTCCCAGTAGCGGTTAATTAACCTCATTGTGCTGCATTAGTGGCACTAGTGTCAGTGTTTATAAACCCCTTCATGCAGCAGCATACAGGGGTTAATTAACACTGACACTGGTGCCACTAATGCAGCACAATGAGGTTAAATAGTCCTGCATCTTCACACCTCAAATCACCCCAATTCCTGCATCTTCACACCTCAGATCACCCCAATTCCTGCATCTTCAATCACACATCAGACCACCCCAATTCCTTAATTTCACACCTCTGATCATCCCAATTCCTGCATCTTTAGACCTCATATCTGCTCCAATTTCTGTACCATCAAACCTTAGATCACCAAAATTCCTGCACCATCACACCCCAGATCACCCCAATTCCTGCACCTTCACACCTCAGATCACCCCAATTCCTGCATCTTTAGACCTCATATCTGCTCCAATTTCTGCACCATCAAACCTTAGACCACCCCAATTCCTGCACCATCACACCTCAGATCACCCCAATTCCTGCATCTTCACACCTCAGATCACCGCAATTCCTGCATTTCACACCTCAGATCACCTAAATTCCTGCATTTCACACCTCAGATCACCCAAATTCCTGCATTTCATACCTCAGATGACCCCAATTCCTGCATCTTCACACCACAGATCACCCCAATTCCTGCACTGTCACACCTCAGATCACCCCAATTCCTGCACTTTCACACCTCAGATCACCCCAATTCTTGCACCTTTACACATCAGATCACCCCAATTCCTGCATTTCACACCTCAGATCACCCCAATTCCTGCACCTTCACACATCAGATCACCCCAATTTCTGCATTTCACACCTCAGATCACCCCAATTCCTGCACCTTCACACATCGGATCACCCCAAATCCTGTACATTTACACCACAATCACACCAATTCCTACACCTTCACACCTCAGATCACCCCAATTACTGCATCTTTAGACCTCATATCTGCTCCAATTTCTGCACCATCAAACCTTAGATCACCTCAATTCCTGCATTTCACACCTCAGATAACCCCAATTCCTGCACCTTCACACCTCAGATCACCCCAATTCCTGCACCTTCACACCTCAGATCACCCCAATTGCTGCACCTTCACACCTCAGATCACCCCAATTCCTGCACCTTCACACCTCAGATCACCCCAATTGCTGCACCTTCACACCTCAGATCACCCCAATTCCTGCACCTTCACACCTCAGATCACCCCAATTCCTGCACCTTCACACCTCAGATCACCCCAATTGCTGTACCTTCACACCTCAGATCACCCCACTTCCTGCATCTTTAGACCTCAAATCTGCTCCAATATCTGCACCATCATACCTCAGATCACCCCAATGGTTTTCACCTTGGGGCTCCAGCTTGGGCCTGTGAAATATCCCTCTGGGTGATAGATTGGAGGAAACAGTGAACAAACAGAGAGTGCACCAGCCTAGTGCATTATCTTTATGTACCATTTATTAGTAAAATAGGAGTACATATTATACTCTCAAACCAACATGTGTACAAGTATATCAGAACACATCCAGGAACAGAAGGCCAGAGCCTCTGCATATTATCACATCACAAGATGGAGCTGCACAGGCCTGGAAGGCTGATGCATTTTGGGGACATACCCTTTTCCTTAGAGGCTTCCTTTTGTTCCTGGATGTGTTCTGATGAGCTTGTATACGCGTTGGTTTGTGAGTATAATATCTCTTACTATTATTAATAAAGGGTTTATAAAGATAATGCATTAGAGTGGTGCACCCTCTGTTTGTTTGTTCACTGTTTCAGCATACTCAGACTACCCCAGTCTTGGGAGGGCAGTGTGGTGCTTTCATTTGGATCAAGAATGAAATAGTAGAAGCAAGAGCGCAGGAAGCGTGCTTTCGATAGATTGAATTGGAGTTGGCA
The DNA here is from genome assembly GCA_029206835.1 of Rana muscosa. NCBI lineage: Eukaryota > Metazoa > Chordata > Amphibia > Anura > Ranidae > Rana > Rana muscosa. Next base: position 114,989,020 of record CM055123.1, on the reverse strand, counting down.
TACAGAGACTCAAAGTACTGGCAACCAACTCCTCCTTGCAAGATAATATTTTTATTTATTACAGGTACTTATATAGCGCTGTCAATTTTTCACAGCGTTTTACATATTTTCTATATCATAACATCAGTCCCTGCTCTCAAGGTGCTTACATTCTAAAGTCCCTAAGTCACATTCATGCATACAGTACTAGGGCCAATTTGGACAGGAGCCAGTTAACCTATCAGCATGTCTTTGGAGTGTGGGAGGAAACCGGAGTACACAAAGGAAACCCACGCAGGCACAGGGAGAACATGCAAACTCCAAGCAGGTAGTGCTTTGGTTGTGATTCTAACCGGTGACCCTAGTGCTGCCAGGTGGAAGCACTAATCACTTAGTTACTGATAATGTGATCTTCTGTTTGAAGAACTGATATGGCCCTAGTTGAACTTTGTAAAGAAACGTTCACTAAAGCATTTAGAAATACAAGTGCCAACTGGGCATTCTGTTATTGGGTAAGCTGGGAGGGGTAATAGGCCAAGTCTGTGTAAGGGTTGATAGACCCTGAAGGGCTCAAAGTGTGACTTGGGCTGGAGACCAATATGAGTTCCTGGTGGCCCTCTGGCAGTTACCCAGTAGGTGAGAAGGTTTCAGTAGCCCAAGCCCTCATGTTCCACAGTTCTACAGGAAGCCTCCTGGCGTGGGAACTGGCATAACAACCTGCTGCTAGGGGTGCCTGATGAGGTCATCCTTGTATTCTCCCCTCCTGTAAACATGTTCCCTCTGTAAGATGGACAGCACTGTGCAATGAAAAATAGCGCCACCTCCCTGAAATTAGCTTTTGCAGGTTGGGATGTCTGTACTTCCATGCAGCCAGTTGTAGTACATTCCCCTCAGGGCACCATACATGTGTCAGAGTTATTTTTCTTACTCAAATTGAAGGTTTATGGCATCATAAATAAATAAGATAACAATCAGTTATTCTATGCACGATTCAAATTTTCCAGCTCCAGTGAAAGTTTTATACTTTAATCATGTCTAAAGTCTGTCACTGGCCCCAGTGTGACTCCCAGAACATTGCCATATTTAATAGAAACAAAAGAATGTCTCATTATAAGACATTTACCCGTTTCTGAAGGAAAGACTGATTGTGGAACATATGTATTTATTACTTTTAATAGCATCACTAACCTTTTTGGTTTTTAATGCAGCTTTTTTTTTTTTATGTCCTACCACTGATCTCGTTTACACAGTAGTGCCAGATTTTAGAAAGCCAAGTAACCTATCAGCATGTTTTTTTGGTTTTTGGGAGGAAACTCACATTAACATTGGGAGAACATACTGTACACACTGTATTCAGATAACATTGCAGGTGGGATTTACCTGCCAACAATAATGAATACATTACTCTACCCAAGCTGGAAGAGTGCATGTGTTTGCCTTTATTGTATCAGTGGTTTTGTTTGAAGCCAATGTAATATTATTATATAATTTTTTTACAACATTATTACAACAGTTTGTGCAGCGCTTTACAAAATGGAGGGAGACGGTACAATTGCAATACAATCCAATACTGTACCACAGATCAGTTATATCAGGCGGTAGTACAAATTAAAAAAAAACAGTGTTACTTGCTACTCGGATACACAGAACCAAAAAACTAAAAGTTTATATACAAAATATGGTGTCCCACAGCTAAGCTGATCTGAACAGGTGCCAATAAGTGTATTGTACTGTGTGACTGTTACAAACTATACTGTAGTTGATTGACATTATGGGTATGCTAAATAAATATGTGATAGATAACCTATGTGTAATATGCGTTATTTTTATCCACATAATTCCATGCGTCAACCATACACTCAAAGTATATGCTATAAACACAGGAAAATATGAAAAAATAAATAAAAATAAAATAAATATATATATATATATATATATATATATATATATATATATATATATATATATGTAGCGGGGTCTCTAAATTTAGGTGGGATACACCTGGGTGGTAGTATGATCCAGGTGTGTAAATTGTGAGAGGAATTGGACCATTTGTGTTCGTGGAGGATTGGGCTATGTAATAATCTCCCTGGCCTGTGGGTGGCGGGGTACCCGCAGGCTCGGGGTAGATTTACTGCCATAGTGCTGTCCTTTTTGTCCCTTCTCGGAGATGGTACAGCGAGGGCGGGGAACCTGCCGTGACGTCAATGGAGGAGATAAAAGGGGAAGACGCCCTTGCCACGAGGTCTTCTGGGGATGATCTTCATCACACGCCCAGGCACCTTAGGCCTGGGTGCGGGCGGTCTGGAGTTTTCGGCCCAGGCGCCCTAGGCCTGGCCGGAGCAGAGTTGGCGTCCATCCCAGGCACCTTCAGCCTGGGGTGAGGTACTGAATCGGAGGCCTGGGGCCCGGTAACTTCGACTGGGTCCCGCAAGGGTGGAGAAGTCTGAGGGTCCCTGAGGTGGATGGGACCCATGTCTGAGGTGAGGAGGCTGGAGAGGTCACCCGTCCGGAGAGTCCGGAGCAGCATCAACCCGGTGACGGATAGACCTCCAGTAACTCCCTTGGGGGGACATCTTCCCCTGACAGGGGCCACAACGCAGCAAAGGTACTCCTATCTACGTTCTCTTGAGTTGCTGGTAGAGACTCACAAGTTCTAAGTTCTCTCTTATCCGATGGCTATAGTAACCGCTGGTGAAACCACAGTGGTTTAGTTTGCAATCAGGATAGTGCCTCGACCTGCTCATCCCACCGTATTGAGCTGTTATTGGGTCTCAACCAGTTGGCTGCTAAAGCACTGTTTATTGTGAGTGTGACAATAAAGCAAGAGTTGGACCTTTATCGGTGTGTGGTACTCTGGTTTATGGGAGCAAAGGGAAGTGTCAGCACAGCAAGACTTGGTCCTTAACTGAAACACACAGGCCCGAGGAAAATATCTGATACTGGCCTTCACCTCACCCGCTGCCATGGGGAGGACATGGGCCGTAGCGCATCTCACCCTCATACACAAAATACCCCTAGACATATCAGAGGGGGTGAGGCCACTACACGTGGGGGCTCGTGAGGCCGGGATGATGTGTGTTTTGACCTTGGAAGTAAGAATGGCTGTGTCTGGACTTTGCTGCCCGGAGGAGTTCCGAGCAGGTCGGTCATGTGATCGGCCAAAGTGTGTCCCTGCTCAAAGTCGTGGAAATGACCCTAAGACGGGAAAGGCCCATGCGGAAGAGCGAGAAGAGGGAGAAGTCCAGCCGTGTGACATACTACATGTGGGGGCTTTTACTGCACTGCACCATGAGGCACCTCGTGACTACACAGTTCGTGGGCGGAGTTTGATGGAAGCCCGCGAAAACTTGCAAGTCGTGGGAGGAGTCTGGCCATGTGGAGGAACTCACGTGGAGACTTTGGCGCGTGGTCAGTGCGTGATGGAGCAGCAGATAGTCGGGATGGCCTCAAGCTCCCCGTGGATTCCGGTTCCCTACCCCACGAAGATGACTACGTTTGCTGCTCCCCTTACAGACACGGGGATAAGACTCAGGCCCCGAGGGCAGTTGGCTCTGTACACCTGCAGAGACATGGAGGCCCTCGGCGTGATCTGTCCCGGATGTTCGGGACTGGTGGTCCACCTGAAGCCATTCAGGCGTTGTGAAGCATGCAGAGAATTCCTATTCGAGGTGGAGCCATCCACAGTAAGGCCCCGGGCCCTTCGCCTCAACTGCCTCACAGGTACCGTTACTCTGGAAGGGGAGATCCAGGCCTTTGCAGAGGTTCCCGTACGCACTGACCAGGGCGATGTGACTGCCCAACCAGAGACTGAGAAAGAAAAATCTGAGGATGCTGCTTCGGTCACCACAGATTCCCTGCTCCCACCTCCGAAGAGGAGAGTCGGCCTGGTACAGGCGTCTTGTGGTTGTGGTCGAGCTTCACCCCGTCGCTTGCCTGGCCTGGATGGATCCGGTTGGAAGAGTCCTGGACATCCCAGTTCTACGAAAGGTCAAGGTGAGCCAGGGGCTGGGACTGTGGTGGTGGTTGGAGGTGTCGGGGGTCCACAGTCGGTGGAGCCCGCTAGGGAGGGTAATTCCACGTCTACTAGAGACTACCTTCCCACGGAGATGTATGAGAACTTCCTACCTAGAATCGCTGTCGGACTGTGGAGATGACGGTGAAATAGACAAACTTTTTCATCGTAAGGGCTGAGACAAACGCCCATTACCTGTGCTACGTGCACCACAAGATTCGCCTATGTCTATAGGAGATAGTACGCCCCGGGCAGAAGCTCCGGAGTCTACGAGGAAGCCTAGTCCTCCAATTGTTCTTCCACAATCTACAGCATCACCCGTTTTGTTGGCGGGGACACAGCGCGCATCATTACGGGCACCGAGAGCAAAGCCATCAGAGGTAGTGAAAGTACCTCGGCATCCGGAGGCTATCGTTCAACCAGGAGAAGGTGAGCGGGCCACAATGCCTCCTTTGGCCCGACTGCAACAACTCTTCTGTCAGAGGGTCGCCCGTGAGTACGGATGGGAGTATCCTTACTTGCCCCTAGATTTGCTGTTTGAGGTTGAGGTCCTGAGACAGAGATGGTACGATGAGTTTGTTTGGGAGAAACTTAAAGCGCCTCATACTTGTCCTGTTCATCACCCGTGTCGAAAAAATTCAGAGACTGCAGAGCAGACTGGATGTTGGGGCGACATATTCATGCGGACAAGGTGCTTATCTGTCGGAAGGATGGAGAGGACATTGACTATTCGATTGAGGTTTTCGATAAGCACCTGAAGCCCCTGTTTTTGCCTGACCTGAAGTTTTACTTGTAAGAGGAGACTTTCCTGTGTGTTTTTTTTCTCTTTGGAGGAATAAGAGCTGTTTTGTTTTGTTCTCTCTTCTTTCACAAATTCAAAAGACAGGGACTTTGGGGGTAGAATCAGAGTGGGGACACAGAAGAAGGAAGATCTCACCAAGTGTCATTACCATGGCACTGTCACCAGGTGGCAGTGTTGCGCAACGGCTGTGTTTGTTTTTTTTTAACACTTGCATCACTTTACTCGTTGGAGTGAATGGGTCTCTCGGCTGATGGACCCATTCATTCCAAACTAACACAAATATGTTAGGATGTTGTGTTCTTTTGTTTCTCTTCTGCAGGAGATTCATCTGTCAAGACTACTGAGTGTGGGGTGGTTCTTAGGCAGTGATGGGAGGGATTGTATATGTGTACATGCTTATAGGGTTTTATGAAAAAGTTTATTGTTCCCCTTCCTTTGAGCAGGTCTTGGCACGGTTAGGGTTCAAAATTTTTAGGGATAGCCTCTGGGGTCAGGCTTATGTCACCACTCCATGGGAGACATGGGTTTGCACCAGACGCTGGGGACCAGCATCAAATCACAGGGGGGAGTATGTAGCGGGGTCTCTAAATTTAGGTGGGATACACCTGGGTGGTAGTATGATCCAGGTGTGTAAATTGTGAGAGGAATTGGACCATTTGTGTTTGTGGAGGATTGGGCGGTGTAATAATCTCCCTGGCCTGTGGGTGGCGGGGTACCCGCAGGCTCGGGGTAGATTTACTGCCATAGTGCTGTCCTTTTTGTCCCTTCTCGGAGATGGTACGGCGAGGGCGGGGAACCTGCCGTGACGTCAATGGAGGAGAAAAAAGGGGAAGACGCCCTTGCCACGAGGTCTTCTGGGGATGATCTTCATCACGCGCCCAGGCACCTTAGGCCTGGGTGCGGGCGGTCCGGAGTTTTCGGCCCAGGCGCCCTAGGCCTGGCCGGAGCAGAGTTGGCGTCCATCCCAGGCACCTTCAGCCTGGGGTGAGGTACTGAATCGGAGGCCTGGGGCCCGGTAATTTTGACTGGGTCCCGCGAGTGTGGAGAAGTCTGAGGGTCCCTGAGGTGGATGGGACCCATGTCTGAGGTGAGGAGGCTGGAGAGGTCACCCGTCCGGAGAGTCCGGAGCAGCATCAACCCGGTGATGGATGGGCCTCCGGTAACTCCCTTGGGGGGACATCTTCCCCTGACAGGGGCCACAACGCAGCGAAGGTACTCCTATTTACATTCTCTTGAGTTGCTGGTAGAGACTCACAAGTTCTAAGTTCTCTCTTAGCCGATGGCTATAGTAACCGCTGGTGAAACCACAGTGGTTTAGTTTGCAATCAGGATAGTGCCTGTAACGGCACCCCCAAATACGAAAGGGGGTAACGCCGTTTAGATATCTTCCCTCTCCTGGACACAAATTCACTGTCGATCCTCCACAGTCAGACGACCCCTTCCCATAGGAATTACTCCTTCTGGAAGAACGAGACGCACTCTGTATCTTCCTAGGATCGAATGACTTTATTGAGAAAAACATTGAAACTTTTATACCCATCCAATACTGCATTAACCTAAAATGAACAATGGTCCAGCTCCACCCACAACATAACAAGAGCCAATACACATTATTTTGACGTCTGCTAGGAGACAACAGGTTCTAATCCCCTTTATGTTTAAATAAGTATGCATGACCTTTATATTCACCAGACTGTCTGGTACTTTACAATACACACGAGGACAGACTTAATTTCCCCAATCCACATCACCACAAACAATGAACAGGTCTTCTAGAAGCTGGAATTCATTAGCATTACACTAGGCAGACAGGTGATTGAGGCTGAACACCTCAGTATCTCTCAATTAACCTGTTAAGTTCAGAATAAAACAATATTGTGGACTAATATTACTATTTCAATTTCAAGCAATCCAAGCCATATTCTTAATGTCCATGGTTTCCTGGCTCACCCTGTGTCCAACGTGACCCTCCTGTCACACATCTCCCCTTTCGGCAGGAGACTAACACAGGAGGTGACCCCAGACGGGTTGACTCCAAAGTTAGTCCATAGATCCATTCTTCTAATGCCGGTATTCACACAGTACCCCAAATACATTTCTCCAAACAGAGCATTACTTACCCAGCCAACCTCTGCCTCTCTCAGAGAACATACCTGCCGCCGGGGGGAAGACAGGGTGACTGGGCTCATTCCGTCATGCTGTTGGGGATCTGGGCCGACTGCCCAGCATCCCTGGGGTATACAAGTGGAGACTGAAGTCCCATCCACTTGTGGTAGGTGAAAATCCCCCAGTGCTTGCAAAGCAAGGCTGACATTCTCCTGTCCCAGTGTCACACCATTTTCTGGGGTTGTGTCAGTGAGGACCGAAGTCCCATCCGGTACCACAGGAACTCCCTCTTCTGTTAGTTGAGAGCAGAGGCCCGCGGCACTCTGCTCTGTTGCCAGCTCTTGTGCTGGGTTGCTGTGAGTGGAGACCACAGTCCCATCAACCGATATCAGCTCCAGTTGCCGTTGTGTGCAGACGCCAGTAGCATTCTGCCCTGCTGCCAGTGATTCAGCTGGGGCTAAAAGCTTTACCACCTCAGCTTGTTGCTGGAGAGGGGGGCCAACTGCCCCGGCTCCCTGAAACTCTACAGTTGTTTCCGGTGTTGGGCAGAGGTTGCTAGCACTCTGCCCTGTTGCCAGCACTTCTGCTGGGGACTCCACACCATCTGCTCTGGCTAACTGTTGGGGAGGGAAAAGGGCTGCTTCTCCTCCCTGCATCTCTGAAATCCCCTGGGAAAGAGGAACCATCACCTTCTCACCTCGGGCCTCCAAAACTGCCACGGGTGTAGAGCAGGGGTCTGTAGTACTTTGTCCTGCTGCCAGTACTTGAGCAGGCGATGCATAATCCATAACATCCTCTGAACAGTCCCTTAAGTCCATACCTTCTGTAATCTGTGGCTGGGGAGATGAGCCAACTGCCCTAGCTCCCTGGAACTCCATATCATCCACTTCGGCTTTAGGGGTGGCAATCTTCAGATTTTCCACTGCCGATTCCTCAGCCAGGCTAGCTCCCTGGAACTCCATATCATCCACTTCGGCTTTAGGGATGGCAATCTTCAGATTTTCCACTGCCGATTCTTCAGCCAGGCTAGCTCCCTGGAACTCCGTATCATTCACTTCGGTTTTAGGGATGGCAATCTTCAGATTTTCCACTGCTGATTCTTCAGCCAGGATTTCATAGTTGTCAACTGGTAGTCCCAGGCAAAGGTAGCCCCACCCTGCTGCTGAGCAGATTCTAGCAGCTGTCTGTAGGCGATCTCCGATTGCCGTATCTCCGCCGTTCTCCGCTCATGTTGCCGCTCTAGTTCTCTCTTTTGTCGCTCTCGTTCTCTCTTTTGTCGCTCTCGTTCTCTCTCTTGTCGCTCTAGTTCTCTCTTTTGTCGCTCTAGTCCTTTCTCTTGACGCTCTCGTTCTCTCTCTTGACGCTCTAGTTCTCTCTTTTGTCGCGCATCCTGCAGCTGGATGCCTCTAATGGCTTCCTGTATGGCGGTCTCTGATGGGTTAGCACCATATAATGCCAAGCACTGTCGAACTCGTTGCTGAAACAAATCTTCAACTGACCGGGGTCCTGCATCCCCGTCCCTCTGGTCCATCTCGGCTCTCAAGTAGGTCTTTCAGCGTGACTTTCCTGCAGGCTGCATAGCTGGTCATTCACTGTGGTGGTTTGGAGTGTCCCAGGAACTGGAGGGAAAATCCCACAGTTGCCAACCAATGTAATGACACCCCAAAAATGAAAGGGGTTTAACGCCGTTTTAAATATCTTCCCTCTCCTGGACACAAATTCACTGTCGATCCTCCACAGTCAGACTACCCCTTCCCATAGGAATTACCCTTCTGGAAGAACGAGACTCTGTATCTTCCTAAGATCGAATGACTTTATTGAGAAAAACATTGAAACTTTTATACCCATCCAATACTGCATTAACCTAAAATGAACAATGGTCCAGCTCCACCCACAACATAACAAGAGCCAATACACATTATTTTGACGTCTGCTAGGAGACAACAGGTTCTAATCCCCTTTATGTTTAAATAACTATGCATGACCTTTATATTCACCAGATTGTCTGGTACTTTACAATACACACAAGGACAGACTTAATTTCCCCAATCCACATCACCACAAACAATGAACAGGTCTTCTAGAAGCTGGAATTCATTAGCATTACACTAGGCAGACAGGTGATTGAGGCTGAACACCTCAGTATCTCTCAAATCAGAATAAAACAATATTGTGGACTAATATTACTATTTCAATTTCAAGCAATCCAAGCCATATTCTTAATGTCCATGGTTTCCTGACTCACCCTGTGTCCAACGTGACCCTCCTGTCACAGTGCCTCGACCTGCTCATCCCACCGTATTGAGCTGTTATTGGGTCTCAACCAGTTGGCTGCTAAAGCACTGTTTATTGTGAGTGTGACAATAAAGCAAGAGTTGGACCTTTATCGGTGTGTGGTACTCTGGTTTATGGGAGCAAAGGGAAGTGTCAGCACAGCAAGACTTGGTCCTTAACTGAAACACACAGGCCCGAGGAAAATATCTGGTACTGGCCTTCACCTCACCCACTGCCATGGGGAGGACATGGGCCGTAGCGCATCTCACCCTCATACACGAAATACCCCTAGACATATCAGAGGGGGTGAGGCCGCTACATATATATATATATATATATTGTATATAGACAGTACCAATATCAATAGGAGCTCTTCACTGTGCATGTGTTTGCTTTTTCCAAAGAAAAGTGCTCCAAACATGTGTTGTGCCCTATTCCCCCTTTAGATAACAACTCACCAGAGTTAATGAGACCCTCTATCTAATTTGGGTCAGAATATGCTCTATTATATGAACCATAACCTTGCTGCTATATTCCACTACCTTGCCAGCCCAGCATTCCGCTCCAGGTAACTGAGGAACTCTGTTTTAGCTGTGAGGAGTGCACATCGCTGCTCCTGTGTGCACATCAACCTGCCACAAGCTTGATGTTTGCTTTTTGATACTGAACCTTAGTTATGAGCAGGGTATCTATATTTGTACTCCCAGTAGTATTGCAGTATTAATTTGCTTAACCTGGTGTGACAATGGGGCTGAGGTTGCTCTTAGGCCTCATGCACACTGGATGTTAAAATAACGTTATAAAAACGCCAGTAGCTTTGAAGTGAGTTTTTCAACTTTTTGCAATAGCGGTTTTTAGCGGTTTTCCGCTTTAGCGTTTTTTTTCAATGGATCAAAAACATTACAAAACGCTGGTGAGCGACGTTTTTGAGCATTTATTGACGTTTTTCAGCATTTATCAGCGTTTTTACCGCTGAAAAACGTCTCTCAGAGCCCACTAGTTTTGGGGTTTTTTTTACTGCTCAAAAACACCACTGCCCAAAACTGCTGATAACAGCCTATGTGTGCATGGACACATAGGATAACATGATGGAGAGTTTAATGACTGTGGAAAAAAATGTCTACTGCCAAAAACAGCTGCTGTAAAAACGTCAAAAAACGTCCAGTGTGCATGAGGCCTTAGAGTTGAGGCAGAAAAACAGAGAACCCAATCTACCAAGTGGCTCCTACAGGGGTAGCGCTACATTGATAATGACTGAGATTCAAGGATCAAGGTGAAAGATCATGCTTCTTCACATTGACTGGGATTTAAGGGTTGAGGAGAGAGAACATGCTTCTTCATATTGACTCAGATTCAGATATCAAGGAGAAAGATCATGCTTCTTCATAATAAGCAAGGCAGAGGGAGCTGATCAAAAAAGTCAGATTTCTTAGAACTATGAAGAGATTCTGTATATCATTACAATCTGAACAGTTTGTATATTGCACCCTCACTGTTTCGTAAAAAAAAACATTGATGAATTCTCAAGGTAAAAAACCTTCTCTGTGCAGCATAATGCCCAGCCACCCCACCCCCAATATTTACCCGAGCCCCATCTTGATTTACTGATGTGCAGGAGTCAGGAGAGCGGTTCTCTCCATTCTCATTGACTGAGACACAGCAATGGCTCCCGCTCCTGTCAATCACAGGCAGTGAGGAGGGAGCGGCGGTGAGCTGTGCTCTGTGTCTTATGGACACACAGAAGCAGCTCTGGAGAGAGCACATACGAGTGCCCGCATAGCAAACGGCTTTCTATGGGGGCGCTCAGCAAGGGGGAGGGGCCAGGGACACCAGCTGCTCTGTGCAAAATCACAGAGCAGGTAAAGTATATGTTTATTTAAAAAAAGTGAGCCTATTATATATCCCTTTAAATTAAATTGTTTTGAATCTTCTGTAACAGATGTGAATCTACACATGGCACTGCAATTTCTCTTCAATTTAACAAAAGATTAAACAAAGATAACTATACTTATGTAGCACCCTCCTCACTCCCCTCTTTCTCTTCAGCTCGTCTCTCTCTTGTCTAGGGGTATATTTTAGAGGGGAAGGGAACGGGGACACTACGCCAGGCCTTTGTCACAGGTGTCAGTGTGATACAAGCAAAGTTCTTTTAACTTCGGGTCAGTGCTGTGCACCTGGAGCCTCCACCAAGAGTTACCTTGAACGATATCTGTCAGGAAATGAGCCCCACACCATTAAAGTTCAACACTCCTTTATTCTTCTTGAATGAACACAATCAGTTGAACTCCCTTGATAGAAACAGAACAGAAAAGGAGGTGTGGATGCGAATAGGCCCAGACACAATGTATTCTCCACCTTCCTTCCTGAAAGTGGGTTGCAGTCTCCGAACGAGGGGGAATTTCCTTCCAAGCGGTCTCCGGTGAGAGACTCACCCGTCACTGGCAATCTGCTGCACCAGGTCTTCGAATGAGGAGCTCCCCCCGGTCACTTACGCCTTCCGGATTCGGGTACCCACTCCCGTGGTTCCCTAGGATCTCCTTCCCTCGCAGAACTCAGTGTTGGGCACTGAGCTCCGGACCTCCATCTGAGTACCTTACCCCAGGCTAAAGGTGCCTGGAATGGAACACGACCTCCGGCTGTCCTCTAGGCCTAGGCCCGCCCAGAGAACCGACACGAACCACCGTCCACAGGCTGAAGGTGCCCTGGACTCCCCCGTGACAAAGATGGCCGGCCCCTTTATACCCTCTCCCAGCCAGCACGGCGGGTTCCCCGCCCCACCATACCGCTGCCGAGGGAGGACAAAAAGGAGGCACGACACACAGCAATGATTCAACCCCAGCCCAGAGTGACAGCGCCGCCTGCTGGGCTGCAGGGAATTACACATCACCAATGTCTCTGTCAAGTTCAAATTTACACCCGGGAAAGTACATACCCGCTATACTCTCCCCCTGGTGGTTTGACACTGGTCCCCAGTGTCTGGAGTAAATCATGCCCTCAGCGGCTGACATAATCCAATCCAGAAACCGACTAACAATTGTACAAAAATAAAACTTTTAGAAAAACTATCCAACTAAAACATTGTGTCTGAGCCTTGTAAAAAAAAAAGGAAATAAAGACAGAAGAGAAACAACAGCATTGACTCATAACTTTGAATCACATCTTCACATTTTTTGTTTTACTTCCCCCCCCCCCCATCCTGACTAAGACCCACCCCATTCTCAGTGGACTTGATGGGATGCTCTCCTGCAGAGGGAAAAGAAAGGATTAACAGAAATAACCCTGACACCTGTATTCGTGTGATGGAAAAGAAACTTCTCCGGGAAGAAATCCCTTTTCTCCAAAGAGTGAGTGCATGAAAAGTGTTTTAACGTTGCGCAACACTGCCACCTGGTGACAGCACCGTGGTAACTGCACTCGTGGAACTTTCCTCTTCTATTTGGCCCTATCTACCCAGAGTCCATGATCTCTTGCAGGAAAGTGAAGAACAACAGGAACAGTTCTTCATTCCTTTGAGGCACAAAAGCAACGGGCTCCAGAAAGTTCAGCAGCATGATAAGAACGGAGTCTCTTTTCTCCTACAGGTAAAAACGGGGATGCGTCAGAACAAGTGGCTTCAAGTGCTGATCCATGGTTTCCAGATGATACTCCACATCTTCTCCTTCTTTGCGCCGGATCAACACTTTGTCTGCATGGATGTGCCGTCCTAACATCCATTCTGCCTTGCAGTCTTTAAAACGTTGAGAGGCCTTTGGAGAGCATGCCAGGTACCTGCGGGCGTGGGGAACCTGAAGGTGGGTCCACACAAAGTCATTGTACCAGCGCTCCCGGCACACTTCCACCTCATACAGCAGTTCCTTCGACAAGTATGGATACTCCCATCCGTAGTCCGCCGCAACCTTCTGGCCAAATAGGTGTTGTAGTCTCGCTAAAGGAGGCATGGTAGCTCTGTCCCCTTCGCCAGGCAAAACTATCGAGTCCGGGTGGCGAGGGACCTTGATCACATCTGATCTGGGCATTGGTGCCCGCAGCAACAGTCTCTTTTCCCCGGTCTTCGGTACAGATGGCACCAGGGATGTAGAAGCAGGCTGGGGATGGGACCTCTCTTCAGGCGCTGGTGCCTTCACACGGGGTGTACTTTTCCCTGTATACACGGGTGGATCCCTGGTCCTCCGGAATGAAGCGAGAGGTACTTTGTCCCAGCCTTTCTCTGCAAACAGTTCATCTATCGCAACGTCGTCTCCCATGTCCAAAAGCGACTCTAGGTCAGAGGTGTCACACTCCTCCGCAGGCAGGTATCCTGTAGTGGAGACCGAGCTTTCACCTCTTCCCACACACCAAATCTCTCCGCCAGGCTTACCTCGGCCTTTACTTGAAATGGGACGTCCGGAACTCTTGTCGACTGATTCATCCTGGCCGGGCGTAAGCGGGCGAGACGGTCCACCACAACCGCTGGTCGGGGCTACCATGCCGGTCTTTCTCTTCGGTGGTGGACGCTGCGAGATCGTGGTGACCGAGTCAGCATCCTCGGATTTCTCCCGTTTCATTTTTACGACCTCCTTCGCGGTCGCTGCAGTGTGCGCAGGGATGGCAGTCACAGCAGTGATTCCTCCTCTCTGAGTGGTGTTGCCCGCAGCACGGCCGGGGTAGATGGTTCTCGGCTTCTCAACCGCCGGATCCACTTCGAACAGGAACTCCCCACAGGCCTCACATTGCCCGGATGGCTTCAGCTGGCACACCAGTCCCGAACAGCCGGAACAAATCACACCCAGGGCCTCAATGTCCATGCACGAATACAGGGCGAATCGACCCCTTGGCTTTAGCCTGATCCCTGTATCTGTTACCGGAGCAGCAGCAGTCAATGTCGTGGTGGAAGAGTGAACTGGAATCCACGGCGTATGTCCGAACATGGCGACCTGTTGCTGATCCATTGCACACTGCAGAGTTTTTGCGCCAATGTCCCACGTGTAGTCCTTCACACGTATTGGACTCCTCCCCTTTGCTCCAGTTCGTGGGCTTTTCTTCTTTTCTGTTTCTGAGTCACGCCCACGAACTAAGCGATGGGGGTGTGCCTGGTGGCGCAGTGCAATAGAAGCCCCCACGTGTAGTACTTCACACGGCTGAACTTCCCCCTCTTTCCACTCTTCTGCGCAGGCCTTTCCCTTCATTGGGTCATGTCCACGACTTCGAGCAGGGATGCACTTTGGCCAGTGAAGGCCTGCCTATTCGCGTAACTCTTCCAACAGACAGGTTCAATACTGTGGTGCACAAACACTATACCGGACCCGAGCCCCCACGTGTAGCACCCTCCTCACTCCCCTCTTTCTCTTCAGCTCGTGTCTCTCTTGTCTAGGGGTATCTTTTAGAGGGGAAGGGATCGGGGACACTACGCCAGGCCTTTGTCACAGGTGTCAGTGTGATACAAGCAAAGTTATTTTACCTTCGGGTCAGTGCTGTGCACCTGGAGCCTCCACCAAGAGTTACCTTGAACGATGTCTGTCAGGAAATGAGCCCCACACCATTAAAGTTCAACACTCCTTTATTCTTCTTGAATGAACACAATAAGTTGAACTCCCTTGATAGAAACAGAACAGAAAAGGAGGTGTGGATGCGAATAGGCCCAGACACAATGTATTCTCCACCTTCCTTCCTGAAAGTGGGTTGCAGTCTCCAAACGAGGGGGAATTTCCTTCCAAGCGGTCTCCGGTGAGAGACTCACCCGTCACTGGCAATCTGCTGCACCAGGTCTTTGTATGAGGAGCTCCCCCCGGTCCATTACGCCTTCCGGATTCGGGTACCCACTCCCGCGGTTCCCTAGGATCTCCTTCCCTCGCGGAACTCAGTGTTGGGCACTGAGCTCCGGACCTCCATCTGAGTACCTCACCCCAGGCTAAAAGTGCCTGGAATGGAACACGACCTCCGGCTGTCCTCTAGGCCTAGGCCCGCCCAGAGAACCGACACGAACCACCGTTCACAGGCTTAAGGTGCCCTGGACTCCCCCGTGACAAAGATGGCCGGCCCCTTTATACCCTCTCCCAGCCAGCACGGCGGGTTCCCCACCCCACCATACCGCTGCAGAGGGAGGACAAAAAGGAGGCACGACACACAGCAATGATTCAACCCCAGCCCAGAGTGACAGCGCCACCTGCTGGGCTGCAGGGAATTACACATCACCAATGTCTCTGTCAAGTTCAAATTTACACCCGGGAAAGTACATACCCGCTACACTTATATATATTTATTGTTTAAGTTAGCCGCTTACTACCCCTAACCTCTCAAATTCTTATATTCACCTGTCTATGCTCCTAACAGACAAGGAGCTGCATAGGCCCGTAGCACTCTCCTAAAGGGGCCCTTGTTTCTTCTGCAGCTGCACAAAAAAATTAAAAGCAAAGGCTGTCTATTTTGTGCCACTACAATAGGCAGCCTCTCAGTAGGAATGAAAGGGGGTGAGTGTCTGGCTAGTAGAGTCTGCAGTGGCTGCTGTATAGCTTCCCATGGGTGGTTATCCCAAAATGTATTGAACATTCAAACGGGAACATGTGGGACCTTTAGAGAAGGCAGCAGATTTATCAGGGTCCATTAAACAAAAATGTATGTTATTTTTGCGAAGCATCTATTTATTACAATATAAACTGTGTCATGATTATTTAAGCCATTATATAGAGCAGGAATTTTCAGCTGGAGTGCTGCGGCACCCTGGGGTGCTGTGGCAAAATTACAGAAAACCCTGATACAGTCCGATAATTAAAGGTTCCTGTGTTAACGTCTGTGTATATGGAGCAGGGAGAGCACATCCCACTCCTCCTCCGGGCTCTTTTCCCCCTCCCTGCTGCTATCAATACTACTGCTGTTTTTCTATCGAGAAATGGCCTCCGTTGAAAAATGCCTCCGATGGGTCTGCACATGTGCAGTATGCAACATCACTCCAGCTGATATGCTGATCAGCTGGCGTGACGTCAACACTGCCTCTGACGATCTGCGCATGTGCCGTGTTGACGTCATGCCAGCTGATCAACATATCAGCTGGAGTGACGTTACATACTGTGCATGCGCAGACCTATTGGAGGCATTTTTCGACGGGGGGCATTTCTCTATAGAACACCGGCAAAACTGAAAGCTGTACAAGCCAGCCGCCCGCGTCCTACCAACCAATGTTGCTAAGGAATGGTCGGGCAGTGCACACAGCTTTCAGTTTTGCCAGCAGTAGTATAGATAGCAGCAGGGAGGGGGAAAGAGCCCTGAGGAGATGTGAACGGGATGTGCTCTCCCTGCTCTGTATACACAGAAGTTAACACAGGAAACCTTTAATCATCGGACTGTATCAGGGCTTTCTGTAAGTTTGCTGTGATAAAGGCAAAGGGGCGGAGGGGGGGGGGGGGTAGGAGCAAGGGAGGATTTGTGCTAGAGACGGAATTTTTCAGCAGGGATTTGTGGTAGGAGGGGGGATTGTGCTAGGTAGGATGGGGGAATTTGTGCTAGCTGAGGGATGGGTGGGGGGACTTACAACCTACTGGCGACTTAACTCTGCCTTAAAAACTAAATTTTAGGGCTTTTTCACACCAGATGCAGTGCAGTAACGCGGTAATTATGCGTTAATAATTCTTAATGGCACCCTCACACATCCACCAATTGCATGCATGTTTTCGCCCACTAAAACGCATGGTACCGCAGTACCATGTATTTTTTTGGGGCTCAATATAAAAATCATGCCAGCACATTTTTTGCATGTTTTACTAGCATAGAGCAGCCTAATTAAAAATGCAACATGCAGGAACACGTACAAAAAAAAAGCTCATGCTTGGATGCACCTTCTTGTTTGAGTGGGCCCTCAGACTGGAGTGCACCAAGATTTTGTGCAATTCTAAAGGGTAGCCTCGTACACATGACCGAGTTTCTCATTGTAAAAAACCCGTCGATTTTCTCGACGAGCTTCTTGTCAAGCTTTCCTTGCATACACACTGTCAATTCCAAATCTCGTTGTTGTTCTGCGCGGTCACGTACAGCACATACGAAGGCAGTATAAAGGGCAAGTTCGATTTCAATGGCGCCACCTCTTGGGCTGCTTTTGCTGATCTCGTGTTACCGCGTGTGAAGTAAAAGTTTGGGAAGAAACGATTCGCGCTTTTCAGTCTTCGTGCTTTCAGTTCGTTACAGCGTGACGAATGTGCTATCTCCATTACGAACGCTACAAGAAGATGCGCTCCCGTTTCATACTTGATTCTGAGCATGCGTGATTTTTTAAGACTCGGAAAAGCATACACATGACCGGTTTTCTCGTCGCAAAACAGGCCGACGAGAAACCCGACGAGAAAAATGAGAATCCTGACGAGAAAATAGAGAGCAGGTTCTCTATTTTTCTCATCGAGATTCCCGGCAGTTTTCTCGACGAGAAACCATACACACGAACGTTTTTCTCGGCAAGAAAGCTCTCCCAACAGTTTTCTTGTCGTTTTTTGACGAGAAACTTGGTCGTGTGTACGAGGCTTTAGAAGCTGATTGGCTACCATGCAATACTGCACCAGATTTTGCAAGCTCCAATTTTAGTAAATTAACCCCACGGTGTGGCGCTATTAGTCCTCTAGTGCAGTGTTTCTCAACTCCAGTCCTCAAGGCGCCCCAACAGGTCATGTTTTCAGGATTTCCCTCAGATGAAACTGCTGTGTTAATTACTAAGGCAGTGAAACTGATCAAATCACCTGTGCTAAATAATGGAAAACCTGAAAACATGACCTGTTGGGGCGCCTTGAGGACTGGAATTGAGAAACACTGCTCTAGTGCAGTGTTTCTCAAATCCAGTCCTCAAGGCACCCCAACAGGTCATGTTTTTAGGATTTCCCTCAGATGAAACGTCTGTGGTAATTACTAAGGCAGTGAAACTGATCAAATCACCTGTGCAAAATAATAGGAAGCCTGAAAACATGACCTGTTGTGGTGCCTTGAGGACTGGAGTTGAGAAACACTGCTCTAGTGTAAAAGCTTTCACTTACTATCAAATCAATATTTCATGAATTATATATATATATATAAATACATAGGGAAATTAATAAAAAATGAAATCACAAATATTTGTGAGCGATCAATCAAACCAACATAAAAATAAAATCAAATTAATTCATAAACGTCTCTATCAAAGAAATCTCCACCGTGTTTTCAACAGTGCTTCTTATGCTTCTTTCGCCACCAATAATGTGTATACATCTACTGGACTTGTAGATATGTGATCGATCAAGCAATTAAACAAATGAAATCATATTGATGGTGAAATGTGATTGTAAGTGCCGGTTCACACAGGGGCAACACGACTTCCAGCACGACTTTGCGAGGCGACTTGGAGACGACTTCAGCGCGACTTGGAGCTACTTACAACGCGACTTCAAGTCGCCTCCAGGACAGGCGACTTTGCCAGTGGCCAATCAAACAATAATCAGCTCTTTGGGAGGGAGGGGTTTGCCTGAGAAAACAATTTTCTCTTCCTGTAAAGTTGCTTCAGTTAAGACACTGATCCGACTTTGGAGGCGACTTCCATTGAAATCAATGGGTACAAGTCGCCTAGAAGTCGCCTTGAAGTAGTACAGGAACCTTTTCTGAAGTCGCTACGACTTCATACGCATTCATTAAGACGGCTCTCATTCACATAGCTGTGATTTCTGATGTCAAGCGACTTGGGGCGACTTGCGGTCTGACAAGTCGCCCCCCAAGTCGCGGTAGTGTGAACCGGCACTAAAGGTAATACACTATTGAGTGCTTTTTTATGAGGTTGGCTGGAGTCCTAAAGGGACAGGCGAAAATAAAGGAAAACATTTTTGGAACCTGACATCATATTTAAGGATTGGTACGCTGTATTTTATTACATTTTTGCTTTTAGGTTTGGATACACTTTAACCACTTAAGGGCCTGCCATCGTCATTATACTATGGCAAAGTGGCTCGATCCCGCAAATCGCGGTAGGTGTACGTCGGCTCGTACACAGTGATTTGTGGGTGCGTGCGCACATTGACCAACAGGGGGAGCTAATGAGCGGGTCCGGCAGGCCCGATGTCCGCCGGCCACCTGTGATCGTTCCCCGCAGTAACAGAACAGGGATTTGCCTGTATAAACAAGGCAAATCTCTGTTCTGACAGGGGAGATCACACAGATCCTGTCTTTCTGCTATGCAGGAAGACGGATCTGTGTGTTTCCCCAGTCACACAGTCTCCCATACAGTAAAGCCTCATACACACGGTCGGACTTCCATCTGACTTTTCCGTGTTTTTTTATCCGAACGGAGTTGGCCGGACACACCCAAAGCATACACACGCTCGGACTTTTCTGCAAACTTTCCCAAAACTTTTTCCAACATCACGTGGTTTTTCTGCTCTTTTCTGCTCTTTACCGCCACCCTTTGGTCAACTTCTGCTATTGTTGGTTGATTGTAACATTATTTGTTTTGTCCATCGGACAAAAGTCCGATGGTTTTCTGTAAACACGGTCGGACTTTGCTCCATCTGACTTTTGTTGGGCAAAAGTTTGTCCGTTTGCAGAACCAACATTTGTCCGATGAAAAAAAAAAAAAAAAAAAATAAGTTTGTCCGATGGAGAGTACACACGGTTGGATTGTTGGTCCAACTTGCTCAAAATGAAGTTTGTTGGCCAAAAGTCCGACCGTGTGTACAGGGCTTTAGAAAACACAAACAGGAAACACATTTAACCCCTTGATCGCCCCCTGTTAACCCCTGTCATTAGTCATTAGTACAATGTCAGTGCATACTTTTAGCACTGATTACTGTAATATTGTCACTGGTTCCCAAAAAAGCGTCAAAAATGTCAGTTAGGTGTCCAACTGTCCGCCGCAATGTCGCAGTCCCGCTAAAAATCACTAATCGCCGCCATTACTAGTAAAAAAAAAAATATATATATATATAAAAAAAAAAAAAATGCCATAAATCTATTCTCTAGTTTGTAGACGCTAAAACTTTTACGCAAACCAAAAATATGTAGCAGAATACATATTGGCCTAAACTGATGAATAAATTTGTTTTTTTACATTTGTTTTTTGGGAAATGTTTTATAGCAGAAAGTAAAAAAAAATATATATATATATTTTTTAAATTGTCGCTCTTTTTTTGTTTATAGCGCAAAAAATAAAAACTGCAGAGGTGATCAAATACCACTAAAAGAAAGCATTGTTTGTGGGGAAAAAAAGGACATACATTTTGTTTGGGTACAGCGTCGCACGTGCGCAATTGTCAGTTAAAGCGACGCAGTGCCGTATTGCAAAAAATGGCCTGGTCAGGAAGTGGGTAAATCTGTCTGGGGCTGAAGTGGTTAAAGCAAAAGACCAGGTTTACCCAAACTGGATGCTACCCACATCCCAGCCCCCCTAATCGAAACTAGACTAAATCCCAGACACACACCAGACTCTTGCCTAATTCTATTGCACAACTGTGGCCTGATGTTTGCATCATCAGTGATGAAATTCTCTGGCTGCCCTTGACTTGGCAGACCCATTCAATTCAAGAGAGGACCAGCAATGAAGGCAATTTCATCACCAAAAGTGTAAACATTGGACTTCGTAATGGAGATTATGACTTTTGAGTTTAGATTAGGAGAGCTGAGGATGCATTAGCATTGGCTTAAGTAGACCTGAACTTAAATCAAAGCTGTGCTTTGCCTATGCAGGACTGTAGGGATCAAAGGAAATGTGAGGATTTGCTGTTGGGGAAGCAGGGTGTTAAAGTAAACCACCTGCTTTGCCCTGCATGGGCAAAGCACAGATCACTAATCACTACTGTCAAAAGACCAGATCTGGTAACACATCATGGTTATAGTTTGAGGCTTGGTTCTCACAGATGGTTTCTTCAATCTTCTACTATATACAGGTCCTTCTCAAAAAATTAGCATATTGTGATAAAGTTCATTATTTTCTGTAATGTACTGATAAACATTAGACTTTCATATATTTTAGATTCATTACACACAACTGAAGTAGTTCAAGCCTTTTCTTGTTTTAATATTGATGATTTTGGCATACAGCTCATGAAAACCCAAAAATCCTATCTCAAAAAATTAGCATATTTCATCCGACCAATAAAAGAAAAGTGTTTTTAATACAAAAAAAGTCAACCTTCAAATAATTATGTTCAGTTATGCACTCAATACTTGGTCGGGAATCCTTTTGCAGAAATGACTGCTTAAATGCGGCGTGGCATGGAGGCAACCAGCCTGTGGCACTGCTGAGGTGTTATGGAGGCCCAGGATGCTTCGATAGCGGCCTTAAGCTCATCCAGAGTGTTGGGTCTTGCGTCTCTCAACTTTCTCTTCCCAATATCCCACAGATTCTCTATGGGGTTCAGGTCAGGAGAGTTGGCAGGCCAATTGAGCACAGTAATACCATGGTCAGTAAACCATTTACCAGTGGTTTTGGCACTGTGAGCAGGTGCCAGGTCGTGCTGAAAAATGAAATCTTCATCTCCATAAAGCTTTTCAGCAGATGGAAGCATGAAGTGCTCCAAAATCTCCTGATAGCTAGCTACATTGACCCTGCCCTTGATAAAACACAGTGGACCAACACCAGCAGCTGACATGGCACCCCAGACCATCACTGACTGTGGGTACTTGACACTGGACTTCAGGCATTTTGGCATTTCCCTCTCCCCAGTCTTCCTCCAGACTCTGGCACCTTGATTTCCGAATGACATGCAAAATTTGCTTTCATCCGAAAAAAGTACTTTGGACCACTGAGCAACAGTCCAGTGCTGCTTCTCTGTAGCCCAGGTCAGGCGCTTCTGCCGCTGTTTCTGGTTCAAAAGTGGCTTGACCTGGGGAATGCGGCGCCTGTAGCCCATTTCCTGCACACGCCTGTTCACAGTGGCTCTGGATGTTTCTACTCCAGACTCAGTCCACTGCTTCCGCTGGTCCTCCAAGGTCTGGAATCGGTCCTTCTCCACAATCTTCTTCAGGGTCCGGTCACCTCTTCTCGTTGTGCAGCGTTTTCTGCCACACTTTTTCCTTCCCACAGACTTCCCACTGAGGTGCCTTGATACAGCACTCTGGGAACAGCCTATTCGTTCAGAAATTTCTTTCTGTGTCTTACCCTCTTGCTTGAGGGTGTCAATGATGGCCTTCTGGACAGCAGTCAGGTCGGCAGTCTTACCCATGATTGTGGTTTTGAGTAATGAACTAGGCTGGGAGTTTTTAAAAGCCTCAGGAATCTTTTGCAGGTGTTTAGAGTTGATTAGTTGATTCAGATGATTAGGTTAATAGCTCGTTTTGAGAACCTTTTCATGATATGCTAATTTTTTGAGATAGGAATTTTGGGTTGTCATGAGCTGTATGCCAAAATCATCAATATTAAAACAAGAAAAGGCTTGGACTACTTCAGTTGTGTGTAATGAATCTAAAATATATGAAAGTCTAATGTTTATCAGTACATTACAGAAAATAATGAACTTTATCACAATATGCTAATTTTTTGAGAAGGACCTGTAAGTATTTAGAAAGTAGTCAGAACGTGCTCGTAATTAGGAAATCTGAAATAATTGTGAACTACCTTCTACTAGGGTGACCACATTTCCAAACAACCATTCAAGGACATCCTCCCTTCCCAAAAATCATCTTGTGCTGTAACGAATCACATCACAGTGATTGGACACAAGAGGTGGGATTTATGATTTCTCCAATCACAAGCAGGGGGCGGGGATTGTGCTCCTCCAGGCATTCCTGGCCAGGACAAGTACTGTCAGTGAGTAAAGTGGTGATGTGGCGGCCTTTTTTGGGGGCATCAGATTGGCACAGGGGGGGGGGGTGGCTATGTCAGTTTCATTCTGGGACACTGTATTGTCCTGGAATGAATGTGCCCGGGACAGACCTGCAAAATGCGGGACTGTCCAGGGCAATCTGGGACACGTGGTCACCCTACCTTCTACACACCTGAAAATGTTCAGAAATTCTTTGGTTTGGATGTTCAACAAGGTACAATGTGCAGCCTCCAGCAGATACAGTATATGGAAATTTAATTTAATTACATTTATGTATATAGTCTGTTTTGTTTCACTAATTAGTTGTTTATGGTATGCTGCCACCGGGTGGTCATTGTTTTAATTGCTCTATTTATCTGCAATTTCCTGGGGCTAATCATGTGAGCCTCCAAATGGGTCAGCTCCGCCCCTCCGACCCCCACAGGACAACCCCCTGCTCAAATAAAAAGGAGGGATTCTCCTGCTACTGAAAGAATGGGAAAAGAGGGAATAATGACGAGCCCTTCCTGGAGGAGTCTTGTTTGGCAGTAATTCCTCTGTTGATCCGTGATTCCCAGGCAGATGTATGTGGCCTAAATGGTGAGATTGGAGGTCCATGGGGAGTGGCAGCATGGCTTCCCCCCTGCTTGGGGGTATGTCCTTCTGCCAGATTTTACCTTTTTATTTTGTCTGTAATGCATCTTACTTCATTCAGTGATGTTTCTCTAGATTGTACAGGCGCCCATATGGCAGCTGGGGTGTCTTTGAGTTCCACAGCAGCAGCTTGTGGTGGAATTGAGGCACCTGCCTGGCTGCATGTTGCCTATTGGGGTGGGGGACTGGCCGTACACTGCAGTTCTTGTTCGGCTTCCTTTTAGGTTTACCAAAACCATGTAGAGATCAAACATAAGCCCACTTAATTGTGTGCAAACAAGCACACCCTTGCGTCGGTGGTTGCCAACGCTTCCTGGACCTCGAACACACAGGGAGCCGGGGGATGATGACACTTCCGGGTTTGTGGTGGACCAATAGGCGACGTGTTTGCGGAGCATGCACTCCTTCTTCAGGCCTAACAGGGGCCATGTTGGACAAGGACTTATAAGCTCTAGTACCAGAGCTCCTGGGTCCTAATATCCTTTAACTTTAAGCATGCCACATATAGATGTAGCTGGCCAAGTGTTAAAAAGAAACAGGGGAGTTGGGGAAACAAGGGGGAGGGAAGACTCAGCAGATTCAACATATTAAAAGGATCAATAAAAATGGACATTGATGGACATTTAAAATTAGATGCACATTTAAAATTTAGCAGACGTTTAAAAATTGAGCAAAAAACAGGCATTGGTAAACATTTCTAAAAACGACAACGTTGTTTTTTTTTTAATTTTCATTTTACTTGTATCGCAAAAAAGAAAAAACCCAGTGGTGATCAAATATTAACCAAAAAAAAGCTCCATTTGTGTGGAAAAATAAATTAAAACAATTTTGTTTGGGTACAGTGTTGTCATTCAAAGTGTGACAGCACTGAAAGCTGAAAATTGGTCTGGGCAGGAAGGGGGTGAAAGTGCCCTGTATTGAAGTGGTTGAGGGGAACCCTGTGACAGAATTAAGAAAAAAACCGGCGTGGGGTCCCCCCCCCCCAATCCAAACCAGGCTCTTTGGGTCTGGTATAGATTTTAAAGGGAGCTCCACGCCAAAATAAAAAAAAATGGTGTGGGGTTCCCCCCCAAAATTCATACCAGACCCTTATCCGAGAATGCAGCCTTGCAAATAAGCCTTTAAAATGAGGATTTATGATTTTTCATGTTCGTGTCCCATAGACTTTAATAGGGTTCGCATGTTCGCTAGAACTTTTTGCCTGTTCAAACGTTATGGTGCGAACCAAAATCGGGGGGTGTTCGGCCAACACTGTTCCGACTCTCAATACCGAGACCCCTAAGCTGCAAATACCTGCACCACTTCAAATCCACCACACAGATGTATCTACTCAGCAAAAGATATCACCTCCTAACATTAACAAGGTTACTTGTGTAGCGGGGTCTCCTTTAAGGCCCCGGGACTACGTTACCCAGAACCCCGTTCAACACCCAGGGTGCATTTAGCCACCGCAGAGACTCATGGGAAGGGCTATATAAGAAGAGGGCGAGGCTGAGCTCGGCCTCTTTGGACACTGCGCTGCAATCAACAGGTCTTCCTGTGCGGATCTGCTGCAGTGCAGGGCCGGAAGCCAAGGCCTTGCACAACTTCCAGAGAGCCTTCCACCCCACTGTGGAGCTTGGGTGGCACCTGACTTTGTCGAGTTTGGACATCAGTTGGACCGGAGACCCGGTCGTTGCGGATACTGTGCGCGGAGACATAGTAGGTGGAAGTCCCGGACTGGGATCGCGTCCGGAGCGGTGAGCGAGCACCTGCTCATTCATATAGACTGTACTTTGATTCGGCCTAGAGACTGCCTTGGCCCTCCGGGTTCTATTTTACTGTCCCACAGGAGACTAGTGGCAGAACTGAGTTGAGTAGTCTCCTGTGAGGGGTTCATTCTCCTTTTTATTTTCCTACCCTTTGGATTACAAGTTACCATTCCTGTTGTGCACCACCAGTCAAGTTGCATGCAAAGAAATTGTTCTTCTAGAGACTGAGTTTAGATCTGGGTCAGGCCTGATCTGTAGTTAGAACTTTGGTTGCTGCGCCATAAGGGCGCATAGTTAGAGATAGCTGTACTTGGCGGGTAACCGCCTGCGTTATATTTTCTGCTGCAGGGCTCTGCAGACATATATGTGTTATGTGTTAACCTTATGCCTTTTACCCAAAGTAAAGAAATGTTATAATTTATCTGTTGCTATCAGTGTGTTGTCTTTATGCAAAGAGGTTACCCTTGCAATACAGATAGATTATGTGCATAAACTGTTAGATTGTGATAAGAGAACAATCCCTAGACTAGCTGTGACAGAGTGGGTCGAGTAGATTGCCGGGGGTTGGCGGTGCTGTACACAGGGCCCGAAACAAATCCAGTGACTCTCTTAACTGGGGGTAGCGCTACACGTGGGGGCTCTCGAGTCCCGGATCCTGTTGCAGCAAGTAATGCGCCAAAAGTACCAGCATGGACCCACTGGAAGTAGAACAGTGGTGCAAGGCGGCCTACACAGATTCAGCCGCGGTAGTAGTCATAGAACTCCCAGGGACCTGGCAAGAAGAGGCGGTGAAGCGGCTAGTAACGTCACTGTCCCCAAACCAGAAGGTATGGGTGATGGATGTCAGAATGGATTCCACACTGACCCATGCACTAATAGCATGGATGAATGAAATCCCAGAACATTTCAAGAGTCCAAGTATAAGAGCGATGGATTATCAGACCTATAGCTTAATACATGTGCTGCCACTCATACCAGGAGGATGGGGTCAGATACCTAAACCATCATCTCCAAAGGTATCCCCATCGCAGTCCCCAAAAGCAGAAAACCGGAAGGCTAAAGAGAGCTCCGGGTCACCGCCTGCCACCCTCAGCGCAGAATTATGCGCGGTCCTGGGGGAGATTGTAGCCCAGTGTAAGAAGGATCCTACAGACTATCAAATGTCAGGATACAGAAAACTCAGAATATTCTCTGGTAGGAAACCTGTACCTTCGGGTGAAGAGGGGTTTGAGGAGTGGTTGGACGGTGCCACTCAGGCCTTAGAAGAATGGGAAGTCCCAGACTACAGAAAGAAGCAGAGAATTTCTGAGAGTTTAAAGGGGCCTGCTCTAGAGGCCATACACAACCTCAAGATGAGCAAGACAGACTGTGATGCACAGGATTATCTGGACATTCTGCAGAATGTGTTCGGTGGGACAGAGAAAATCACTGAGCTCAATTACCAGCTGGAGAACTGCTACCAAAGACAGGAGAGAAACTGTCAGAGTTCATGAGGCGCTCGGATAAGATCCTGCATAAGATGATACTGAAGAAGGGGATCGACCCACGGAAGGTGGATGAGGCCCGTGTTCAGCAGGTGATGAGAGGATCTCAGCCCCTGGACCCCATCGCCTTGGCACTATGCACAAGACAGGACGGGAAGAGCCTGGAGTACCCTGACTTAATCCGAGTGGTCAGAGAAGCTATGCTGGAGGAGAAGAAGAGGAACCAACCAGTTGATACAGTTAACCCTCCTCCGGTGATGGTCAGGACGGCCATGACCCTGGAAAGAGACTCAGAGGTAGATACCTTAAAGTCACAGATGTCCCAGGTATTGGAGATGCTGATCTCTCTGATGAAAAAGGATCCAGGGATACCAGAGAGGGAGAGGGAAGGACCAAGGAAGGAACTGTTCCCAAACACCTCAGCGCCCGCATCCTTACAAGATTGGGGGGACATGACTTGTTTCAATTGTGGAGGGGTTGGCCATGCTGCCAAAGTGTGTTCCAGTCCCAAGAAAAAAAACCTGAATAACCGAAAGCCACGGAAAACTTCAGAGGGCCCCGGTGAAGGAGTCAACCGGGTGCCCATCATCTCCAGTGAGCTCCAAACTGAATGAGAAGCACAGGAAAAGAGTGGACAAGACCCCTTAGAAGAAGTACAAGGTTCCTCAGTGGGAACACACAAAAAAAAAAAAAAGAGAATAATGTCCCTCAGCGGGTAGTTACACCCATTAAAAGGAGGGAGATCAATGCATATCAGGCCCAAGAGAGACTTGGGTCCAAAGAGAAAAGGAAGAAAGAAAGTCCAAAAGGGAAACGCAAAGATCCAAGGAAAGAGACCCCTTCAAAGCGATATCCAGAGAAGCTGGTAGGTCCCTCCCCGATAGTACCTGTCCAAGTGGAGGGAGTCTACACAAGAGCCATATTGGATACTGGGGCACAAGTGACCCTGTTGTACCGGGACTTTTATGACAAGCATCTAAGTCACCTACCCATCCAGAAGATTGAAGAGCTGGAGATATGGGGGATTGGGACAGAGAGTTTCCCTTATGGTGGCTATCTGCCTATAAAACTGGCTTTTGACCCGTCCATAGCCGGGAAGGCCGAAGTGTTCGATACTTTAGCTGCGGTATGCCCCCGACCGCCTGGAGCTAACAAGAGTTCCCTAATAATAGGGACCAACACGGATTTGGTCCGAAGACTCTTGGCCCCACTAACAAAAGGAAAAGACCCCACAGTCACTGAGATCCACCCAATGTTGAAGACAGCCTACCAGCGACTGATCTTGGAACAGAAGGCCCCAGAAGAGGGGGTAGGGAAGGTCTGAAGGCTGGGAAGAAAAGGAATAGTGCTGCAGCCCGGTAAAGTCGCCTGTTTAAAAGCCACGGTGAAACTCACTTGGGAGCAGCCTGGGCCCTTTGTTATGCTGGAACCTGACCCAAGGGGAGAACCCTCTGGCTTAGAAGTAGTCCCAGAAGTGGTCCCGTTGAGGGCCCTGAAGAAGGCCCACTGTAAAGTACCTGCGAGTGTCAGGAATACTACGGATGGCATCATGGAGATCCCAGCCAGGATGTTGCTGGGCCAGGTGAGCCCTGCTACCCCAGTTGCTTTGTCGGATGTGGAGAAGAAAGATAGAGAAGGGACTGTGTGGGAGAAACTTTCCATGGAGAACCCAAACCTGCCCAGGGCTTGGAAAGAGAGAGCCAAGGCCCAGTTGACCAGGTGGGTGTCATGGATATGCAGTAGTGTTTGTCTGTCAGCTTACCTTCCTTCCCATGTGTTCATCTTAGAGGCCTGAGCCCTTTCACCTGGCTTCCTTTATAATCTCCTCCCAGCCAGACTCCACCCCAGGTCCTATCACAGAACACTATATTAACCTGTGCACTGCAAGCCTGCTTTGCTGATCAACGTGTTTGTTAGGCATTGTGTGTTTGGGTTCCTGCCTGCCGTGTGCTACGTCTGTCTCTCTGTTACGTTATTGGCTTGTCCCCGACTATCCCTGTCTGCTCGTGACCCTTGACCTTCGGCTCGTTCTTTCGTTATCCTTGTCTGCTTGTGGCCCCTGACCTTCAGCTTGTTATTCGGTTCTCTCATATCTTGTGCTGCTGCTTCCCCTCTTTTCCCCTTATCCTACGGGGCGTGAGCTAGGAAACTCCAGGGGCCGCGACCTGGTCCCAGCCTGCAGCATAACATCCTCACCTCTAGAGGCCCTGGAGAAGACCTGCTGGGTCTTAGACTCCGCGCCCTGGGGAATCTTGGCTCTAGCTTCCGTTAGGATCCCGGTTGTGCTCCTCTGGTCCCGCTTTCCACAACCACCCAGTTTCCTATCCGCAGAAGCCAGCCATAGGGTTCACTACCTCGCGGTGCACTCCTGTCCCCCTACGGTGTGCATCTGTCACCTGGCCACAGGTGACCTTGACAGTTTGATCAGCCATGAACCCGGCTGACATCCCGCTTCCCGCGGATGATCCATTGCAGGGCATAGTTTGCAGACTTGAAACCCAGGAATCAAATCAGACTCAGGTGATGCGATTCCTCCAGGATCTGGCTTCTCGCTTCGAGCAGCTTCAGGCCTCCTTGGGAACCCCGAATCCGCAACCTCAAATGCAACCAGCGGCTGCACCTATTGCACCAGTTGCAGCCACACACTCACTACAACTGCCAGCTCCGTCCCGTTTCTCTGGGGACTCCAAGGCTTGCAGGGGGTTCCTTAGCCAATGCACAATTCATTTTGAGCTCCAGCCCCAAAACTTCCTGTCTGATCGGGCTAAGGTAGCCTATATCATTTCCCTCCTCTCTGGTGAAGCTTTAGCCTGGGCAGCCCCTCTGTGGGAACTGAATGATCCAGTGGTTTCTAGCCTGTCTGGCTTCTTGAAACTTTTTCGGAATATCTTCGAAGAACCGGCTCGTGTCTCTTCAGTGGCCAGCGCCCTTTTACGTCTCCGCCAAGAGTCTGCTTCTGTGGGACAGTATGCCCTTCATTTCCGCATACTGTCAGCGGAGTTGAGCTGGAACAATGAAGCCTTAGTCGCAACCTTTTTGCATGGCCTGTCTGATAGAGTGAAGGATGAATTAACAGGAAGAACCATCCCCACTGATCTGGCCGGCGTTATCTCCTTGTGTAACCAGATCGATATTCGCTTTCAGGAGAGGACCTTAGAAAAGCAACGCCAGCACTCCTTGGTTCTTAGTCAGCCTGAGCTCCCCTCTCTTCGACCCGTAGAGCATCTCCTACCAGCTGAGGAACCCATGCAGCTGGGTCGGACCAGGCTATCCCCCGAGGAACGTGCTAGGCGCAGAACTCTTGGTCTGTGTCTTTACTGTGGGGGCAAAGGTCATTTTCGTGACACTTGCTCTCTTTGTCCAGAAAAACGTTCTGGTCCACTTCATCTGGAAAGTGGAGTATTGGACCCAGAAATATCACCTTCCCCTTCTCGTCTTCTGATTTCTGTGTTCCTTCATGTTGGTGCTTCTTCTCATTCGGTCTCAGCATATCTGGATTCCGGAGCCGCTGGTAACTTCATGGACTGGGAAATCGCATCGTCCATGAGACTTACTCTTTTGCCCCTCACCACACCATTGGTGGTCTTGGCGATTGATGGTACTGTTCTCCCAGGGGGACCTATCCGCTTCCAGACCCTCCCTGTTAAGATGTCGGTAGGGACACTCCACCAGGAGTGGATATCCTTCCTTATCTTACCCAAGGCCTCAACGCCTATAATTTTGGGTCTCCCATGGTTACAGCTCCATTCTCCTCATGTGGACTGGACTACTGGACAGATCCTGGCTTGGGGTCCCTCCTGTTCCTCGTCCTGCCTACCCAAGGTTGCCCCCTGTGAATCTGAGCCGGTCATTCATTCCAGGTTGCATAACCATTTACATTTCTCTGTCCCTAACCACCCTTGGACGCACAGCCAGGCTAGCTTGTCTACAAGTCCTGCAGTCGCTACGTCTTGCGATGTGATTCAGGTAGTCGCTACACCTGACTCAGCTATTCACTCTGCCTCTGTACTAGTTATGCCAGTCCAGCCCATGCCCAGTGAGCCTCCTACTTTTTCTTGTTCGGGACATTCTGCTTGTCCTTCAGCTATTCAGCTTGACTCCGGCGACATGTCACCTTCTAACCAACCTGACTTAAGAGTTCCACTGACATCTGCCCAGTCTGATGGTCCTGTGCAAGATGACCAGTTCCCCTTTAAGGGTCTAGGGGACCCTCCTCAGATTCCTGTTGATCCTCTCATGCCCTTGCTTATTCCTAGAGAGCCTTTGGTCCTCAATAGATCTTCTTGTCATCTCCCTACCTCGTTTTCGGTCTCTGAGGATAATCTTAAGTACGAGGTTAGACAAGTTCTGGATTCTCGGCTCTGCAGAGGCATTCTTCAGTACCTTGTGCATTGGAGAGGTTTTGGTCCTGAGGAGGCGTCTTGGATCGCTGCATCTGATGTCGCTGCACCTCATCTGTTGAGAAGGTTTCATCAGAGATTTCCCTTTAAGCCTGGGCCCAGGCGGGGGAGGGCCCATAAGAGGGAGGGTACTGTCATGGATATGCAGTAGTGTTTGTCTGTCAGCTTACCTTCCTTCCCATGTGTTCATCTTAGAGGCCTGAGCCCTTTCACCTGGCTTCCTTTATAATCTCCTCCCAGCCAGACTCCACCCCAGGTCCTATCACAGAACACTATATTAACCTGTGCACTGCAAGCCTGCTTTGCTGATCAACGTGTTTGTTAGGCATTGTGTGTTTGGGTTCCTGCCTGCCGTGTGCTACGTCTGTCTCTCTGTTATGTTATTGGCTTGTCCCCGACTATCCCTGTCTGCTCGTGACCCTTGACCTTCGGCTCGTTCTTTCGTTATCCTTGTCTGCTTGTGGCCCCTGACCTTCAGCTTGTTATTCGGTTCTCTCATATCTTGTGCTGCTGCTTCCCCTCTTTTCCCCTTATCCTACGGGGCGTGAGCTAGGAAACTCCAGGGGCCGCGACCTGGTCCCAGCCTGCAGCATAACATCCTCACCTCTAGAGGCCCTGGAGAAGACCTGCTGGGTCTTAGACTCCGCGCCCTGGGGAATCTTGGCTCTAGCTTCCGTTAGGATCCCGGTTGTGCTCCTCTGGTCCCGCTTTCCACAACCACCCAGTTTCCTATCCGCAGAAGCCAGCCATAGGGTTCACTACCTCGCGGTGCACTCCTGTCCCCCTACGGTGTGCATCTGTCACCTGGCCACAGGTGACCTTGACAGTGGGAAAAGATCTTCTCCCAAGATGAGTTTGATGTGGGGTGTGCAAGGAGTGCCAACCATCGAATCCGCCTCCAGGAATACAAGTCATTCAGGGAGGTGAGTCAGGCGAGTTCCGTTAGCAGACCTCGAGGACTTGAGGGAACAGCTCGCCGAGCTCAAGCGAACCGGTGTGATCCGAGAATCTAGAAGCCCCTAT
Source organism: Rana muscosa (assembly GCA_029206835.1). Lineage (NCBI taxonomy): Eukaryota > Metazoa > Chordata > Amphibia > Anura > Ranidae > Rana > Rana muscosa. The sequence goes on along the minus strand of CM055123.1, from coordinate 114,956,817 downwards.
GCCTCCCTGATAGTGGTGGTCAGAAAGAAGAATGGATCATTGAGGCTGTGCATAGACTACAGGACCCTCAACAGGAGAACCATACCCGACCAATACACCACTCCGAGGATAGAGGATGCCCTACAGAGCTTGTCTGGAGCCAAGTGGTTCAGTTTTATGGACCTCAAGAGCGGGTACTATCAAATCCCTATGCATCCAGAAGACAAAGAGAAGACAGCTTTCATAACCCCTGTGGGGTTCTTTGAATTCGACCGGATGCCTCAAGGTCTGTCTGGAGCCCCAGCCACCTTCCAACGTCTCATGGAGAAGACTGTAGGAGACATGAACCTCATCGAAGTCCTTGTATACTTAGATGACATCATTGTCTTTGGGAGAACCTTGGAAGAACATGAAGAAAGGCTTGAGAAAGTTTTGAGAAGACTCAGTGAAGAGGGACTCAAGCTCTCACCTGAAAAACGCCAGTTCTATCAGTCATCAGTCAACTATCTGGGACACATAGTGTCCGAGGATGGGGTAGCCACAAACCCCGAGAAGTTGGAGGCAGACACCTCCTGGCCAAGGCCCACCACAGACAGAACTGAGATCCTTCTTGGGGTTCTGTTCTTATTATAGGAGATTTGTGGAAGGGTTTGCTTGGATAGCCAGGCCTCTGAATGAGCTGCTCAAGACGGAGGGGGAAGAGGATGACTCGGGCCCTAGAAAGCCAGGGGAGTCAGTCAAGGACCAGTGGAACGAGAAGTGTGAAGATGCCTTCCAGATGTTGAAGAGAAACCTAACCACTGCACCTGTCCTGGCCTACGCAGACCCAAAGAAGCCTTATGAACTTCACGTAGATGCCAGTCATGATGGTCTGGGAGGAGTGCTCTACCAGGAGCATGAAGGGCAACTGAGACCCATTGCATATGTGAGCAGGAGTCTGACTCCCTCTGAAAAGAACTACCCCACCCATAAGTTGGAATTCCTGGCCCTTAAGTGGGCGGTAGTTGACAAACTCAGAGACTATCTGTATGGGGCAGAATTCACTGTGAAAACCGATAACAACCCCCTCACCTATCTTTTCACCACAGCAAAGCTGGATGCCACTGGACATAGATGGCTGGCGGCACTGTCTGCCTTTAATTTCAGCCTAAAATACAGGCCTGGAGCTGAAAATCGAGATGCAGACGCCTTGTCTAGAAGATCTCATATCCCCACCAGCAGTGCAGAAGATTGGACCCAAGTGGCACCCAACGGGGTGCGGGCCCTCTGTCAGGGGGCTGAACTCCAAGCCAGTGGCGGCTCAAGAGCAGAAGAGATAGGAGTTACCATAGTAGGAGTTCCCAAGCAATACTGTGGGGTAACCCAGCTGGAGGAAGATAACTTGCCAAGACTGTCAAAGAAGGAGTTGAGGTGTGACCAACTGGAAGACCCCATGGGGAGATTGGTTCTAGAGGCCCTGGAGAATCAGGATCCAAATGGACTCCTGCGTCACCCTTCAAAGGAAGCTCGCCTGTTGAGGAAGGAGTGGGACAGGTTGCAGGTGCATCAGGGAGTGGTCTACCTAAGGGGCCCCTCTGATGACCTGGAAGACAAATGGCAGTTATTCCTGCCCGAGAAACACAGAGAGGCTGTCTTGGTTGCTTTGCACCTAGGGGCGGAAAGGACCTTCCAACTCGTTAGGAATCATTTCTATTGGCCTTGCATGAGGGCCGAAGTTGAAGAATACTGCCACTCATGTGCACGATGCATCCAGAGAAAGACTTTACCCCATCAAGCTGCCCCAATGGGCCACCTGCAAAGTCAAAGCCCACTGGATCTGGTATGCATTGATTTTCTCTGCCTCGAACCCGATTTGAATTGACTAGGGAATGTTCTGGTAGTAACCGACCATTTCACCCGGTATGCCCAGGCCTTCCCAACCAAAGACCAGAAGGCTTCCACTGTAGCCAAAGTACTTATGGAGAAGTACTTCGTACATTATGGACTACCACAGCGGCTTCACTCAGATCAGGGAAGGGATTTTGAAAGTCGGCTGATCCGGAAGCTCCTGGATTCCTTGGGGATCAAGAAGACACGAACTACCCCCTATCATCCACAAGGTGATGCTCAGCCGAAGAGGTTCAACCGAACCCTGCTCAACGTGCTGGGGACCTTAAGCAGTGAAAAGAAGCAGCATTGGAGTAACCACATAGCGGCAGTTGTGCATGCATACAACAGCACCACCAGTGACGCTACAGGGTACTCACCCTATCGACTTATGTTCGGAAGAGAAGCAAGACTACCGGTAGATCTGGCCTTTGGCACCTCCATAGACCATTGTTCTGCCACTTCCCACAAAGGATATGTTGATAGACTCAGTCACAATTTGAAGTTGGCCTATGAACAGGCCAAAGCAGCCTCAGAACAAAGGGGGGCCCGCAACAAGAAAAGCTTTGATCTGAAAGTTCGGATTCAAGATTTACAACCTGGAGACAGAGTGTTGCTACGGGACTTGGGGGTCCCTGGAAAACACAAGCTTTCAGACAGATGGAGACCTGAACCCTAGGTTATTTGCAAGAGACTACCGGGCCTAACCGTTTACAGACTTAAGCCAGAAGGGAAGGTGGGGCCCTTAAAGACCTGGCATCGGAACCACCTACTCCCACTAGCTGAAGCAGTTCGGATACCCCCTGCAAGGGATTTCCCTGAGCCAACTTCCATCCTGGATACTTCCAGACCAAACACTCGGTCCCAGACCCCTCGGATGGGAGAGACAGAGACCTCGGAGCTAAGTGAAGATGAGGGAGAAGAACTTGATTGGCTTTGGCCTTCCCAGGCCCCAGAAACTTCTGCTATTGATCTTCCACCTGAAGAAGACACCATAGACAGAACACTGAATGCAGAAGCTACTGAGTTCATCCCGTCCAGCCCTTTGTCGGATTCTTGGGAAAATGCCTGTGACATACTCCCCGAAGAGGATTCAAGAGATTCCATGTACCTCCTTGCTCCGGAGTCAAGTGTTCCTGAACCAATGGAAACTCCAGAGTCGGTTCCAGAAGAGGAACCTGTTCCAGCTGAACCAGAAAACCCAAGAGGACAAAGGATGCGAAGAGTCATAAAGCCTCCCAAAAGATTAACTTACCCACAGATGGGGAGGAGCTCGGAAGACACTGTGGTTACTGCCAGGAGAAGTATGGAAGACCCTAATCCCTCCACTGTTCATTTGATGGGGGGCAACCCCAACTCACTCTCTGGCACAGTCAGGCAGGACACTAATGATAGTGTGACCTGTGGGCAGGGAAGTTCACCTCCTTATTTTTGGTGGGAATTTCCTCTGCCAACATCATACGCAACTTTGGCCGATGTTGTGCGTACTATAATTTGATGTTATCTTTGGGGACCAAAGAGTTTAAGTGGGGGGAGTGTGTAGCGGGGTCTCTTTTAAGGCCCCCGGGACTACGTTACCCAGAACCCCGTTCAACACCCAGGGTGCATTTAGCCCCGCAGAGACTCATGGGAGGGGCTATATAAGAAGAGGGTGAGGCTGAGCTCGGCCTCTTTGGACACCGCGCTGCAATCAACAGGTCTTCCTGTGCGGATCTGCTGCAGTGCAGGGCCGGAAGCCAGGGCCTTGCATAACTTCCAGAGAGCCTTCCACCCCACTGCGGAGCTTGGGTGGCACCTGACTTTGTCGAGTTTGGACATCAGTTGGACCGGAGACCCGGTCGTTGCGGATACTGTGTGCGGAGACACAGTAGGTGGAAGTCCCGGACTGGGATCGCGTCCGGAGTGGTGAGCGAGCACCTGCTCATTCATATAGACTGTACTTTGATTCGGCCTAGAGACTGCCTTGGCCCTCCGGGTTCTATTTTACTGTCCCACAGGAGACTAGTGGCGGAACTGAGTTGAGTAGTCTCCTGTGAGGGGTTCATTCTCCTTTTTATTTTCCTACCCTTTGGATTACAAGTTACCATTCCTGTTGTGCACCACCAGTCAAGTTGCATGCGAAGAAATTGTTCTTCTAGAGACTGAGTTTGGATCTGGGTCAGGCCTGATCTGTAGTTAGAACTTTGGTTGCTGCGCCATAAGGGCGCAAAGTTAGAGATAGCTGTACTTGGCGGGTAACCGCCTGCATTATATTTTCTGCTGCAGGGCTCTGCAGACATATATGTGTTATGTGTTAACCTTATGCCTTTTACCCAAAGTAAAGAAACGTTATAATTTATCTGTTGCTATCAGTGTGTTGTCTTTATGCAAAGAGGTTACCCTTGCAATACAGATAGATTATGTGCATAAACTGTTAGATTGTGATAAGAGAACAATCCCTAGACTAGCTGTGCCAGAGTGGGTCAAGTAGACTGCCGGGGGTTGGCGGTGCTGTACACAGGGCCCGAAACAAATCCAGCGGCTCTCTTAACTGGGGGTAGCGCTACACTTGCAACCAGCATGACAGAGCGAGACCCTGTCATTGTGAAAATGGAGGAGATAATAACACAAGATTCGCATTAAAGTAGTACAGGCAACACTCATTTGGCTAATTCATTACAGGAATGCAGTTCGTTCTGCACTCCTGTGACCCGTTTTCGAAGCCTGCTGTCTGCTGACGTCACAAAGCCAGTCCATTTCGGGAAAGATCAGTACCATATGGTTGGGATCTGCCCACATGCCTAAAACGCCACCCAGCTCGAACTCTCAGCGAGCCACTGAGAGCCTGAGTCACCTGCTCCCACCCCCTCTACAGCCCACCACTCTAGTAAACGAGGGCGGGCAGAGCAGAGCAGAGCAGAGAACCAGTCTGACAGTCTGCTGTGCTCAGGTAGCTCTGAAAACCGATGTTTCATGCAGTTTGATCGCTCAGTTCTCAGTCTTTGCGCCTGCAGGGGACAGATACAGCATCCACCTAGGTATGATTCAATAAAAAATAAAAAAAACATTCCCATACTTTTCCTTTGACGGTTAATGCAAGGTTATGGACTATTGCTTCTGAGCAGAGTTTTTGGTTTTCTCTGGACTCGGTTGTTCAAGATTGGAACTTTCAATCCTGTGTCTGGGTTTTACCAGTTAGCTCAGAGCTCCCAGTTTGGTGACAGCTCCCAGTGAGGTCTCACCCAGGGGCCCCAGTAATCAGCCAGGAGGTCTTGTTCCAGGAGTGAGGTCGGCTCCTATCGGGGTGTCAGGAGAACCCCTATCCAGAGGGCAGGATTGGGCCATGGAGCAGGGTGCTGTGACTAAAGGCTACGAGAGCCAAGTGAACCAGTAGAGCTGTACAACACAGTCAGAGGGACTGGTAAAAAATAGCAGCGGCGCTGCTAACAAGGGAGCCAGGTGGCTCAGTATTTTCGTTTGTTCATAATGATGTGGCAGAACCCCTGCATGGGCAACTGATGTCTATGTGAACTTTGTGTTTTATTTAATAAAAGTGGGCTGCTATGCCCTAAAATATAGTTTGGACTGGCACAACTCATTGGAAAAGCTTCTACCGCAAGTATAATCTATTGCCACACTAGCAACAAGCCGCATTTCCAGCTACAGCCCACAGAAGCCTTAGAGGCTAAACCACAGCTTAAAGTGGTTGTAAACCCACAAAAAAAAACTTGCAAGACAAAGGCATAATGAGCTAGTATGCATAGTATACTAGCTCATTAGGAAATACTAGCCTATAATCGAAGCCCCTGCAGTGGTCCCAGTACACAGCTCTGGCCGGCAACATCGCTCCCGGAGTTACTCCTGGGTATCGCAGACTCCGGCGCTGTGATAGGCCGGAGCCGCACACAAGCTGAAGCAACAGCACGAACGAGCCATTGCTTCAGTGCGCATGTGCCGATGGCATCCATGCAGGTTTAGGAGATATCTGGGGTAGCTACAGGTAAGCCTTATTATAGGCTTACCTGTAGTAAAAATAGGGTTTTTGTACTCGCAATAAAATCCGTTTCTCTGGCGTCCATGGACTGACACAGCACCCACCCTTCCTTTTAAGGTTTGTACTGCTTTGTTACGAACTGAGGCTGCTAGCTGCAGGTGGGAGGGTAATGTCCGGAGGGACCGCCCCCTGGGCGGGGCTGTGCAGCTCTGGTTTGTTCTAGAATGTATGTTTCTAACATTCTGCCTAGATCTTCTCCTGCGAGCAGGGACATATACCCACACGTTTACAGTATCCAGCTGTGTCAGCCCATGGACGTCAGAGAAACGGATTTTACGGTGAGTACAAAACTCCTATTTTCTCTTATCGTCCATGGACTGACACAGCTGGATACTGTAAACGTGTAGGACGTCCCAAAGCAGTATCAGAAGGGTGGGAGCAGTATTAAAGGAACAACCAAAACTTCACTCCAAACAAGCAGAGCTCCTCAACGGAGGAGTTGCAACATTAAACAGCGGCCTGCAATGCTTAGCGGCCGAAGGAAGCATCCGAAGATGCCGCCACATAAACCTTATAGAATTTTGAAAAGCTATGAACGGACGACCAGGTCGCCGCCTTGCACACTTGTGCAACCGACGCTTGATGTCAGAAAGCCCAGGAAGCACCAAATGCCTTGGTGGAATGCGCCGCAACCGGAAAGGGAGGTGCCCGCCCCTTAAGGGCATAGGCCTGTATGACTGTCTGCCTGATCCACCTAAAGACGGTGGCAGACGACACCGCTCGGCCCTGTTTTGGACCAGAAACAGACACAAACAGTGAGTCAGACTTCCGAATGGAAACAGTAGCAGACAGGTACACCCGTAAGGCTTGTACCCATCTTAATGTATGAAGCGCAAACTCTCAGGGATGCGATGGGTGAGGACACAAGGACGGAAGAACAATGTCCTCCTTAAGGTGAAAGGCCGACCCCATCTGTTGAAAAGGACGTCGTGGGCGCAACACCGTCATATCCTTATGGAGGACCAAGTAAGGCGACTTGCAGGACAAGGCCGCCAACTCAGACACCCGTCTAACCAAAGTAATGGCCACTAAGAAGGCCACCTTCTGGGACAAGGTCAAGAGAGGAATCTCTCTGATATTCTCAAAGGAATGTTCTTGGAGAACCAAGATGCATCAAATTCAGATCCCAAGTAGGGAGAGGAGGCTTGACAGGGGGGATCACATGGCGAACCCCCTGCACAAAAGGTGCTAATCCAGGAATGGCCCGGTAGTGGTCATTGAAAAAGATAGCCCGGGCCGAAATCCGAGCCTCAATGGTATGCAAGGCCAGCTTTTGGGTCACACCACGCTGTAAGAACAGCAAAATCCTGGGAACGGAATACATCCGAGGACGCCAATCAAGTTCCTCGCACATAGCGATGTAAGCCTTCCAGGTACGGTGATATATCTTTTTGGAGGAAGATTCCCGTGCCAACAACATAGATGAGATGACCGAATCCGTGAGACCTCGGTCCTTCAGCACCTGGCTTTAAACAGCCATGCCATTAAAGCCAAGGACTGTAAAGCAGGATGAAGTATGGGATCATGAGACAGAAGGGTCCACCCCAATAGGCAGTCACCAAGGAACGTCTGCGAGTAGCCGAAGTAGATCGGCGTACCAATGTCGCCGTTCCGGAGCAATGAGGATCACCGGAATGGCCTCAGCCCCTACTCTGCAAAGCAGGCGAGTCAACAATCCCTGGATCTGGCCACGATCTTGACACCTTGCGAGTGAGTCGAGAGGCCATAAGGTCCACATCCGGTGCCCCACCTCTGGTAAAGGAGGTGGAAACACCTCCAGATGTAAGGACCCTTCCCCTGCAATGCACACGGCTAACAGGACCGTCCTGCAGCGAGATGTATGAAAATCCCAAAGAGACTTCGCAATGTATCGGAGAAGAGAGGCCCCAGTGTACAGGGTGCCTCAACTGCTGGCCAATAAAGGCAACTTGACAGAGCTTCCCTAGAAACTCGGTCAGAGGACCAGTACCTCAGCCTCCACAGGTGGGGCAAACCCACCCCGGGCACAGAGACCCTAAAGGCTAAAGCAGTTGCAGTGCACCTGCTAGTCGACTGATAGATGAAGCAGAGGCTTTAGCCCAGTCATTGAACTACAGAAATGCCAGAGACGCAGCCACTAACGGGCGTAACGCTAATCTCAGCCTGGCGAACACAGTCCAAGCCAGCGCTTCTGATCACCACTGAAAGCAGGTGGAAAGTGGTACCCCTGATAACAGGGATCCTTATGACAATGCTCCATCCAGCAGCTACCCCATGGATAAGTGCTGACTGTACAAACACATAGTTTATACTGTGTATTGCGTCAAACGCTCAAATAGAGTGTGGGAGGAAACCCACCCAGCCACAAAGAGCCTAATACAACCACATACGGCGTATGTATTTTAGTATGTGTGGATAAACCTATTAAACACGTTTATACTGTGCCAGCGACGAAGGCACGCACATCATCGTGGCTTGGACGGAAACCAGCCACGCAGATTGTGTACACAACCGTGTAGGTATGTTAGCCTGCGAATAAACAAATTGCACATGTTTATACTGTGCATAGCGCTGAAAATGCGCACACCATTGGAGCGCGGGGGAGAAACCGGAGCACCCGGATGAAACCCACGCAGACTGCATACGCATACCATGTAGGTACTATAGTATGTGTGATAAACATTTTGCACAAGCCTATGTGTGCATAGCACCGAAGGCGCGCACACCGTTGGCGCGTGGGAGGAACCGAAGTACCCCACGCATACCCAGAAAATGCAATACCTACAACTACTGTGAATGTATTTAGTGTTGTGTATAAACATAATGTGTATGTTTACACCGTGTATTGTACCCGGAGGAAACCCACACAGACTGCATACACATACCGTGTAGGTATTATAGCATGCGTGATATACATTGAACTTTTTTAACTGTGCAGAGGGCCAAAGGCGCTTATACCGTCAGCACGTGGGAGGAAACCGGAACACCCAGAAGAAACCCACGCAGACAGCACACAGATACCGCGTAGGAATGATAGCATGTGAATAAACATATTGCACATGTTTATGCTGTGCATTTCCTTTGGAGCGTGGGGGGAAACCGGAGTACCTGGAGGAACCCCATGCAAACAGTATACCCATACTGTAAACATGTATAGTATGTGCAATAAACATATTGAACATGTCTATACTGTGCAGAGAGCCGAAGCGCACATACCATGAGAGCGCGGGAGGACACCCGAGCCGACCCAGAGAGTATAATACATACATATACTGTGAATGTATCTAGAGTTGTGCATAAACATATTGTATACGTTTATATCATGTATGGCATTGAAACACAGCATTGGAACGTGGGGGGACACCCACGCAGACACAGAGACCAATAACACATACATACACTGTGAATGTATGCAGTGTAGAGGTATAGGATGAGTTTAAATTATGGCGCAGAGTCGCATAATCTTCTCTGTATCATTCCAACCTGCTTGACTGTGCTGCCGAAGCAGCATGCAGGTAGCAGGTAACCTCTGATCCTCAGATCGTGTGTCTGTCAGAGCTCAGAGCGTTCCCCAGGAAATGGCGGGAAACCACAGGTACAGAGACCCTGTTGTTGCCTCAGGACATCACACAGAAGGCTCACAGGGACTAGAGACATAAATGAATAAAGTCCCCCCCCACCATGCTGCACCGACCAGGGGGAGGGAAACACTGTGTACCACTGTATCATCCATGCTGCTCTCGACGCAGCGTGTGAGGAAAACAGTGAGGAAGCTGTGTAAAAGAAAGGCTTGAGGGAACCAAGGGAAACAGCGTCCGCCTGAGGTACCACAGCCACAGTAATTCCAGCTTGAGAGTGTTCCTCACATCATCAATGAGTTCACTTACAAGCGCCCTGTCATTCAATGACACAGAACTGGAGTTTTCCTCACAAGGGAATGTCCTGTTCATAAACATTAAAATATTCAGAGCTAGGGTCCTGAGCAGAGTAGCTAGGCCCATATCTGAATCAGAGCACTCCTTCACTAAAGATTTTTGTGGGGAGAGGGGGCTTATAGCTCCCTTCGCTCGCACACCGCTTCCATTCTGACAAGGAATGATTCCAGGACTGCCGACAACTGGTCCATAAGGACCGCAGGTGCAGGAGCACTGCCAGTTGCCTCAGGCAAGTGTGGAGAAGCAGGTGTATTAGACTCCATATCGCCACCCTCTGAGACCTTATACACTACTACAGTGAATATACAGTCCACCCACTGGCTACGCTGAGGCTGAGGAGGGGATACCCGGAGGACTCACCAACCCTTAAGGACCGCTCAGTTCTGCTGAAGAAACCACGCTGTGAGCCTGAGGAGAGTGAAGAATCTGTGAGGAGATTGTGAGGAGATTCGCTCCGCAGCGCCGCCGCTAGAGGCCGAAACCGAAAGTAAATGCTTGGCGGCTACAAGAAAATGGCCACCGGCCGCAGCTATAACTGCGCCATTGAACCACGGCAAGATGTCCGCCGAGCGCGAAATTCAAAGGCAAACAGCGCTAATGCGCGCGCTAATGGCGCACGCAATAACCACCTCACACACCAGGAAAGCTGCCCCTCTCCCCAGAGCCCACTACAGACATGAGCGCCCAGCCAGGCCAGAGTGACCCCCAAAGCACTGTTATGGATTGTTCAATTCTCAAATTAAATGGCTATTTCTATTATGTGCCATATACATACTAAAAATCTCCTTACTCAAAATGCTGACTAGACACCCCCTCCCATCAAGGAAAAATAGGATTTTTTACTCACCGTAAAATCCTTTTCTCTGAGTCCATGGACCGACACAGCTTCTCTATTGACAAAGTGGGTATTATCCGTTAATTAGGAGTGACTAGGCAGAAAAACGTGTAAAAAGTGTTGCATCACACCTTCTACAGTACCACCCATAGGGGGCGGACCCTCTGGGTATACCCTCTCAGTCTGCATCTTCGCAGATCAGTTCGTCAAAAAGCAGTACAAACTTAAAAGGAGGGGTGGGTGCTGTGTCGGTCCATGGACTCAGAGAAAAGGATTTTACGGTGAGTAAAAAATCCTATTTACTCTTTCGTCCATGGACCGACACAGCTTCTCTATTGACAAAGTGGGACGTTCCAAAGCAGTGTCAGAGAAAAAACGAGGGGTGGTAACAGCATAAAAATAAACTTCACCCCAAACACAAAACAGCACTCCTCCAACGGAGGAGTTGCAACTCTAAACAGCCGCTTGCAAAACCTTGCGGCCAAAAGAGGCATCCGAAGATGCACCTACATCAATATTGTAGAATTTTGTGAAAGTGTGAGCGGACGACCAAGTCGCCGCTTTACATAATTGGGAGACAGACGCTTGATGTCGGAAAGCCCAAGAGGCACCTATTGCCCTGGTCGAATGCGCCGTGACAGGAAAGGGGGGCGCCTGACCCTTTAAGGCGTAAGCCTGGATTACTATCTGTCGGATCCACCTAGAGATGGTGGCCGATGAGACTGCTTGGCCCTTCTTGGGACCAGCCACCGAAACAAACAGTGAGTCTGACTTTCGGAACAGGGAAGTAGCAGATAGGTATACTCTCAAAGCTCGGACAACGTCCAAGGAATGCAACGCCGACTCCTTAGGATTCGACGGCTGAGGACACAAGGATGGAAGTACAATGTCTTCGTTGAGATGAAAAGCCGAAACGACTTTCGGAAGAAAGGAAGGCTGCGGCCGCAGCACCACCTTATCCTTGTGGAAAATCAAATAGGGAGCCTTGTAGGACAAGGCTGCCAGCTCAGAGACTCGTCTAACTGACGTAACAGCCACCAAAAAGACCACTTTCTGAGAAAGTGTCAACAGGGGAATATCTCTAATATTCTCAAACGATGCCTTCTGAAGCACCGAGAGGACCAGGTTCAAGTCCCACGGAGGTAACGGGGGACGGACCGGAGGGGCCACCTGTCGGACCCCCTGCACAAATGTACTCACGAGAGAGTGAGTCGCCAGGGGTCGCTGAAAAAAGACAGCCAGGGCAGATATCTGTCCCTTAAATCGTACTTAGGGAAAGCCCTTGGTCCACCCCATGCTGTAAAAACAGCAGGATTCTGGAAACCAAATAGGTACGCGGATGCCATTTAATTTCCTCACACCTGGAGATGTAGGCCCTCCAAGTGCGGTGATAGACCTTCCTAGAGGACGGTTTTCGAGCACTTCTCATAGTAGAGATTACTGAGTCTGACAGGCCCGGGCCTCTCAGTACCCGGTTCTCAACAGCCATGCCGTTAAAGCCAATGACTGTCAAGCAGGATGGAATATGGGACCTTGCGATAGCCGGTCCTTCCGTTGTGGTAGGCGCCAGGGGACGTCTGCTACCAGACGTACTAGATAGATCGTCGTACCAAGGACGCTGAGGCCAATCTGGAGCGATAAGGATCAATGGAATTCCCTCTGCCTCCACTCTGCGGAGCAGAAGAGGAAGAAGCCTTAAGGGAGGGAAGGCAAAGATTAGCCGATACTGTCCCCACGATGCTACCAACGCGTCCGTTGCGTCTGCCCATGGGTCTCTTGACCGGGCCACAAATCTCAATACCTTCCGATTGAGTCGGGAAGCCAGAAGATCTACGTCTGGTGTGCCCCATCTTTGGCAGAGGAGTTGGAACACCTCCGGGTGTAAGGACCATTCTCCCTGGTCCAGCATCTGGCGGCTCAGGTAGTCGGCCTGCCAGTTTTCCACACCCGGAATGTACACGGCCGACAGTGCCGGTACGCTCCTCTCTGCCCACTTCAGGATGCGAGCGATCTCCGATGCTGCAGCTGAGCTTCTTGTTCCTCCTAGATGATTGACATATGCCACTGCTGTGGCGTTGTCTGACTGGATCCTGACTGGACGCCCTTGCAGTCTCTGAGACCATTTGAAGAGGCACAGCTTGATCGCCCGGATCTCCAGGACATTGATCGGCAGGAGGGCTTCCTCTGGGGTCCAGCGACCCTGCGCCGACTGGACACCCCAGACTCCCACCCAACCTGTAAGGCTGGCGTCCGTCGTGATCACTATCCAGTAAACCGGAAGAAATGACTTCCCGGCCATTACAGCCGGTGCTGTCAGCCACCATACCAGGGACCTCCTGACTAGGTGGCTCACTCGGATTTGATAATCCAGAGATGAAGGGCATCTGTTCCATCTGGACAGAACTTCCTTCTGTAACACTCGAGTGTGGTATTGAACATATGGGACCGCCTCGAAGGAGGCTACCATGAGGCCCAACACTCGCATGCAAAAAATGGAGTGACGACCAATTCCTGGAAGTCAGCTGCCGTACTGCAGCCCGGAGGGTCTGCAACTTCTCCATAGGGAGGAATACCTTTGCCTCTGAGGAATCCAGAATCAACCCCAGGTACACTAGGCGTTGAGTGGGCACCAATACTGAATTTTGCGTGTTTAGTATCCAACCACAGTCTCGAAGAGTCTGACAGGTAATGGACATGCTTACCTCTAATTCTGAGCTTGAAGGGGCCTTCAGCAGAAGGTCGTATAAGTAGCCTGTGATAGTGATACCCCGCTGTCTTAGAAGTGTCAGAATCGGAGCGAGCACCTTGGTGAACGTCCTGGGTGCTGAGGCAAGGCCCAATGGGAGGGCCACAAACTGGTAGTGGTCCTTCCCGATAGCAAATCGCAGAAACCTCTGGTGTCTGGAGTATATGGGGACATGCAGGTATGCGTCCTTGATGTCCAAGGAGGCCAGAAAGTCCCCCGGATGGAGAGCCGTGACTACAGATCGAACCGACTCCATCCGAAAACTTTGTACCTTCACAAAGCAATTGAGGGCTCTGAGATCCAAGCTTGGACGAACCCCCTCCTTCTTCGGCACAATGAACAGATTTGAGTAAAAACCCCGTTCCAGTTCTGGAACTGGAATAACTACCCCGCGTTCCAGTAGACCCTGGACCGCCCCATACAGGGCCTCCCGACGGGTCGGTAGTAGCTGGAGATTGGAGGTGTTGAATCTGTCCGGTGGACAAGAGAGAAACTCTATCTTGTAGCCTGAGGAGATTACTTCGCAAACCCACCTGTCGGAGATTAGTGCTGTCCACTGAGTCGTGAATTTGCGAAGACGTCTCCCCACCCGAGAGCTGGGTGGGGGTGGACCTTCATGCGGACGCAAATTTGTCCGCAGGCTTATTGGGTATGCGGGACCAGGGACGCTTTTGTCCTTGGGCAGGCGCTTTATCGGCCTGGGGTCTTTTCCCTGTCGCCCTAGGGGGACGAAAAAAACACTTGTGTGCAGTAAAGGAGGGCCCTTGCCCTTGGCGTGGCCCCTTACCCTTGCTAATTTGGGGAAGCAAAGTGCTTTTACCTCCTGTGGCATCCTTGATGATGTCATCCAGAGAAGCCCCAAAAAGTCTGTCGCCCTTAAAAGGCAGATCCAACAGGGCTTTCTTGGAAGTCTGGTCCGCAGACCAGCCTTTTAGCCAGATCAGGCGGCGTATTGCTACTGCATAAACCGAAGTTTTAGACAGCAGGGGAATAGTATTCATGTCTGACTCGCAGACAAACCTAAGGCCCTGGACCAACAGGTCGGCCAATGTTATCTCATCAGGAGGAGCATCTCGCTCCTTAACCCCTGGAGTAGCAATCTTGCCCATTCAGTAAGTGTGTGAGACACTAGGGCCCCCGCCAATGCCGGGCGTACTGCCGAGCCTACCACTGAGTATAGGTAGCAAGCGAGTGCTTCAGCCTTCTTATCCACAGGGTCCTAGAAAAAAGGAGCCCCTTTTACAGGAATTGTGGTGGCTCTATTAAGTCTGGACACCGGAGGGTCCACTATAGGGGGGAGAGGTCCATTTCTTCAGAAAACTCTCCTCAAAAGGGGTACCGTACCGCAAACCTCTTTGGGGCTGTAAAGACCCTCAGTGGGTTCTCCCATTCCTTGTATAAGAGTTTATCAAAAGACACACAAGGGAACACCTTAGCAGTGCGGGCAGGTCTATGAAACCCAAGTGGACCGGAGTCTCTGCTGCTTCTGCAGTATTTTCCAATTTTAGCATATCCCGCACTGCAGTAATAAGGTCAGATACCAAAGCCGTCTCGCGTACTGACCTGGACTTTGAGTCATTCTCACTGTCCGATCACGGTCTGCAGTCTCTGATGCGTCAGAATCTGGGCCCCGAGCCGTAGCTGGACCTGGTTCTGCACCAGAATTATCCCCAGAAGCTTGCAGGGGATGGGGCGTTTACTACCCCCTGTATTCCCGTGTGCTGCTTCCACCCTGGCAGCAAACGCCTCTAGGATTGCAGTCATAGCGTCCATAGACACCTCAGGGGCACCAGCTGCTAAATCTGGTGTTTCAGGGGAGAAGACATCTGGCTCAGATGCCATGCTGACCACACGCTGACACTCACAGGGCTCCAGGCAAGATATCAATAGGCCACCCTCCTGTGCTGCAGAGAGGCCGGGTCACCCAGAGGACTCACCACCCTGGATAGGTACTGCTATGCTGCGCCTGTGATGCTGTCCCCCTGCTGCTGTGTCAGTCTGCTTCTTTTATCAGCACTTCCTGTGTGAATTTTCGCGCCAGTGTAATGCACCCTAGAGGCCGGAGGCTCTCGAAAAATGGTTGCCAAAAACGTCTGTATGGAAGATAATGTGGGCTCTAAGAAAATGGCCGCCGACAGAAGATAGAGGTCAAGCAGCCATAGCCCACAAAAAGATGGCCGCCGAACGGCAATATCTGCATACAGGGTGGACAAACATGGCCGCCGATCAGCTGATAGGGGCCAGTGGGTGTGGCCGAACCACAGGAAGATGGCCGCCGGGCAGTCACAAGAGGCCAAACTTGGCATGGACCACCTCAAAATGGCCGCCGACAGCATGGAGGAGGAAGGACACGGACACAAACACAGGTAAGAAAAAATTACATTTCTTTTAAATGTTAGTTACAGCCAGCCCCGCTCCAGTGGGACCCCCTAGGTGACCCCCAGCACCCAGCAACCTTTAGCTAGAAGCCCAGGGAGGAGGGAAAGGCAGGGAGAGAGGGAAGAAAGGGGCCACAACCACTTACTTGATCTCTCCAGGAATGTCCAGCTAAATCACCCAGCCGAGGCAGGGGAGTTTTACTTACCTATCCTGCATGTATTATGCTGGAAGACATTCCAAACAGATCATCGTCCACGCACGGAAGGTGACTGTTGGCCAGGCATGCTGTGATTGGACCCAAAAGGGACGATCATATGTATGCCCTGGAGCATGACGCTCACCGGACAGGCTGCTGCGACTCGGCCGTAAGGTCAGCCGAAGCTGAGCGGTCCGATGCAAGCCTTGGAGCGTAAGCTCACCGGCCAGGCTGCTGCGACTCGGCCGTAAGGTCAGCCGAAGCTGAGTGGTCCGATGCAGGCCCTGGAGCGCAGGCTCACCGGCCACCCGTGGAGCGACGGGCATGTCGTGGAAAACCCAGCGCGTAGCTAGGGTCGGCACACGCTCGATGGCCGAAACTGGGGAGACTACAAGGATCGAGGATCCAGCCTGTCACCCAGTCGGCAGTTGATCGAAGATCGCAGGAAACAACAAATGTAGCAAAAAAAAAATATATATATATATCTTTTTTCCCCGGACCAATGGGCCCGAAGGGAGCCATGTCCTACTCCTTGCTAGACAGAAAAAAACTGATCTGCGAAGATGCAGACTGAGAGGGTATACCCAGAGGGTCCGCCCCCTGGGCGGTACTGTAGAAGGTGTGATGCAACACTTTTTACAAGTTTTTCTGCCTAGTCACTCCTAATTAACGGATAATACCCACTTTGTCAATAGAGAAGCTGTGTCGGTCCATGGACGAAAGAGTAACAAGGATTGCTGAGACGTCCGAAAGACTGGATAGATCTGACCAGAAGACCCCAGATAAGAGATGACCAATCCAAGAATGACAACACAAAGCTACGGCTATGTTACTGCATTGTAAACAATGACTCATGCTTCACTATGGCCCCTTTCACACAGAGGAGTTTTTCAGGCGTTTTGCGCTAAAAATAGCGCATAAATAACACCTGAAAAACTCCTGCCCCAGTATGCTCAATGTGAAAGCCCGAGGGCTTTCACACTGAGGCGATGCGCTGGCGGGAGGAGAAAAAATCTCCTGCAAGCCACATCTTTGGAGCGGTGAAGGAGCGGTGTGTATACCGCTCCTTTACCGCTCCTTCCCATTGAAATGAATGGGACACCGCGGTAATACCGCCCGCAAACCGCGGCTGTAGCCACGGTTTGCGGGTGGTATTAACCCTTTTTCGGCCGCTAGCGGGGGTTAAAACCGCACTGCTAGCGGCCGAATACCTCCGCAATTCCGACGGTATGGCGCCGCTAAAAATAGCGGCGCTATACCGCCACCGCACCCACCGCCCCAGTGTGAAACCAGCCTTAAAGAAGGACTATATGTCCAGAGCAATAAACGAGAAGATTCATTTAGCTGAACGAAGTGTCACTGTGTTTTCTTCTCCTATGTGCACATATATTCACACTTCCAATTAGGCCAGGTGCAGATACTCAGCACAGACATTTGTCCCGATCCATATCAACTGGCAGCCCAATCGTGGGGCTTCGGGCTGTGAACCAGAGGAGAGCCGACCAAGAGGCCACTGAGAGGGACCCATCACGGGCAGGACAGAGACTGATCATCTCTGAAAATACGGTAAGATATCACTTTCATATCTTGCTTAGTATATCCTGTTCCCCGTGTTGGTTCCATCTTTGTGTCCGTGTCGGCTGGCAAAGGTCACCAAAGCAGGTAATACTTGCCCAGAGTCAATTACATGAACCTGTATTCTGATTATCTGCAGCCTGTAAAAACCTCTGTGTTGTGTGTTGTATGGGTCTGTGATACATGATGTGTAATATTGAAAGAGATTGACAGACAGGGACCCAGCTGACGTGGGCAAACTCCTTCGGAAAGGTGATAGAGCGGTGTAGCACATCACCCAGAAGGGGGCGTCAGGGTCGTGGATAAACTCCTTCGGAAAGGTGATAGAGCGGTGTAGCATATCACCCAGAAGGGGGCGTCAGGGACGTGGGCAAACTCCTTTGGAAAGGTGATAGTGTGGTGTAGCACATCACCCAGAAGGGGGCGTCAGGGACGCAGATAGCGGGGAAAGAAAATATTCTGTGTGGCATTATAATTTAAACATACACATGTATTACAATTTGTGCAAATGTCATGTTATAATTGTGTTTATGAATTGATTGGGGATTGGTCAAAGTAGTTGAAGGAGGGTATAACAAGGAAAGTTGAGATTACAAAGATTGCTAGAGGAAGTGCCGGAAGGTGTCCTGAACAAGTGGGAGGAAACGTTATCTCTCTGTTAAATGTCTTGTTGAGGGAAGTGAGTGGTCACGCACTACCCGACCCATATTCTGTGGCCGTCTCGGATGGGCAGACCCTGTGACTAAGTCTACGTTTTGGGAAGACGCACCCGGGGGAACCCAGGTGGCAGTCGAGCACTGTAGACTAATCCTCTCCTTATCTTACTATCTGTTTTGTCCTCGTTAACTTGAGATTGGGATATAGTCTGAACCGGTACCAGGTGACGAATAGAGGAATTGCCAGACCCTTTCAGAATCCGAAAGGCAACCTCATGACCCGTCTAAAATCCTGAGCAGACACATAAATATCCCAGTCATCAAGACAAAAATAAATGGGGCAGAAATTATGTCAAGAAAGAGAAAAAAAAAATTTGCAAAGATCTGTAGCATCACCATTCCTCCAGGGGGTAGATTGCAGATGGAGGAATGGCAAAAAATACTGAAGGAAAAACAGGAGGTGTTATCTGACAATGGTCTACTAGAAACTGCAGAGGCTTGGTTCAGTAGGGCAAGAGCAATCCAAAAGGAGAACTGTGTGGAACAGGAAACCCAAGCAGGGGGGGTAATGTTGTATATGTGTACCATGAAGGAAAAAGTGTCCCTAATGCCCTACCTGACCCACCGCCATATGAGGGAAAGAGGGCTGATCCCAACACCCCTGTACCCTGTATTGAATGCTAACGGTTTGTATTTTAGCCCAAACACCCCCATAACTTTAATGCCAAGTTTGAACGGGTCTGTGACAGGGGGATTTGCAGCTGGCAGCAACCAAGCCACTGTGCCACCTCCCATTGCCCAGGTCCCAGACAGCGCAATTCGTGTCTTGCCCACAACACAGAACCCGTTCATTTGTACACCACCTGCTGCAAACATCCCCAACCAGCCAGGCCCCCTCCAGACACCTCCCCCGCCTGTCCTGATACCCCAACAGCTATTTCCCTATGTGCCAGGGCCTGGGCTGCCTTAAAATTGTAAAATTATGTGCAATGTGTAGTCATTTTGCACTGTGAGCTGAAAATCGTTAATTTAAATACTTGCTGGGGTGGCTAATCATGTGGTCATTGGAGCCACACCCAATGCACTTAATAAAATAATTAAAGTAAAATGTTAAAAGATTAGTGACGTAAAAAAAAGCCTTTCACTGATGGTTAAAGTTTAAAAATAAGGAATGGTGTTTTATAGTTCAAGGAGCAACGACCCCCCTCCTACTTTGACACAGGTTAAAGTGCATGTGTGTGTGAACAGCTGTATTGTCATGCAAATTGAGTGAGTGAACTGTAAAAAAAAAAAAAAAGAAAGTAAAACACCTTCTAATAATGTATATTTATATGTATGTGTGTGTGTATTAACGGTAATCTTTTTTTCCATAGAAGAAACAATTTTTGAAGAGCTTTCCAATGTGCTTAGTATGGTGAAGTATAACTTTCTTGCAAGACAAAGGGGAACTTGTAAAAAAAATTTTTTTTTTTAGGGCTACTAATTTTTTACCATGGTGAATAATAGTTTTTTTTGTGTTTATATAGTAATGGTATACCGTACATAGAATCCACGTGGTAGTAAAAGTTTGACGTCAAACAATTTTTGGTATTAGAAAAAGTGCACTGTTAAAATATCTAAGAAAGAAAATGTTCAAAATGCTTACTGTATGCTAAATATCTCTAACCTTTGGTTTATTTTTAGGAGGAAAATATAATGTGTTTTGTTACTAAAAATGTGATGCTTATTCTTCAGATATGCCCTGGGTTGATTTAGGTCTTCAGAACAGAAGGAGACCGCAGCCTTCAAAGACAATTCCCCAATGGAAGTATTGTTCTAATGCCGCGTACACACGATCGATTTTTTCGACGGTGAAAACACCGTCGAGAAAATCGACGTGGAAAACGAGGAACAGCTTGTTCCCCACACACACGGCCGTTTTAAATGACATTTTTTTTTTTGGTCGAAAAACTGCAGCGGAAAAAAAACGACGGGAATCACGACGAGAAAAATTAGAGCATGTTCTAATTTTTCTCGTCGTGATTAATGCCGTTTTTCCCCTCGAGAAAAACGACAAAAAGCCCACAGACGATCGTTTTTCTCGTCCAAAGGAAAAAATGTCATTTTTCTCGACGGGAAAAACGGTCGTGTGTACGCGGCATAAGTGTTTCTATTTTCATATGTAAACATTTCTGGGTTTCACTCCCCCCACTAGCTAAATATTGGTGCAGTCATTTGAGTCTGTACTGCCCTTATCAGTTTCTTGTTCCTATTTACAGCATGAGGTGCTAAAAGTTTTGTTGTATTATGATCTGACATGTATGAGCTTTGAAATTTAACGAGTTTCGACGCCCCGGATAATAAGCGCCTACTGTCTAAGGCTAAGTTTCCACTATAGTGACCCCCAAAGACACGTGATTCAGAGACTCTGGAGTATGACTTTGGTCCAAAACTTTACGGTCTCTAGATCAGAGTTGCATCGATATGCAGTTTGTGTATATTATTTTATGATGAAAAGTTTTATTAAGATTGAATTGAATAATTGTTGCTCTAGTGTTCACACCCAAAAAAAAAAAAAGTAATGAATGTATTACTAGTACATGTATGTCAATGTCACTACATTGAGTGTTGAGATTACTTGGGTATTATTAAGAGTTTAAATTAGACTTTTGTCTCAGATCGTCAGCTTTTCTACAGATCTGTCTCCTCTATTCCCAAAGATCAGCAGGTATGCTGGTATTGTACTTGTTTTGGCATTTAGTTCCATTGCTTCAACTTATAAGGTTTGCGGTTATATCCTGTCCCACAAAACGTATTTTTAAGACTAGTTAACCACTTGAGATCCGCGCTATAGCCGAAAGACGGCTGCAGCGCGGCTCTCAAGTGCCGAGTGGACGTCCCCAGGACGTCCTGTTCTGTTTACATCCCGCCGCGCGCAGCCGAGGGCGCGCGGCGGGGAACAGCTGTGCGCTCTGCATCACGTGATGCCAATGCGCGTGCCTGGCGGCCGCGATGTCCGCCAGGTACATGCGATCGGCTGTGACAGAGGCAGGACGTGGATCTCTGTGTGTAAACACAGAGATCCATGTCCTGTCAGGGAGAGAGGAGACCGATGCAGTGTCCCTTGTACATAGGGACACAGATCGGTCTCCTCCCCCAGTCAGTCCCCTCCCCCCCACAGTAAGAAACACTAATAGGGAACATATTTAACACCTTGATCGTCCCCTAGTGTTAACCCCTTCCTTGTCAGTCACATTTATACAGTAATCAGTGCATTTTTATAGCACTGTTCGCTGTATAAATGTGAATGGTCCCAAAATAGTGTCAAAAGTGTCCGATATGTCCGCCGCAATATCGTAGGCCTGACAAAAAAACGCAGATCGCCGCCATTACTAGTAAAAAAAAAAAAAAATATATAATAAAAATGTCAGAATTCTATCCCCTATTTTGTAGGCGCTATAACTTTTGCGCAAACCAATCACTATACGCTTATTGCAATTTTTTTTTACCAAAAATAAATAGAAGAATACGTATCGGCCTAAACTGAGAAAAAAAATATAAAAAAAAAATTGGGATATTATTATAACAAAAAGTAAAAAAATATTGTTTTTTTTTTTCAAAATTTTCTGTCTTTTTTTGTTAATAGCGCAAAAAATAAAAACCACAGAGGTGATCAAATACCACCAAAAGAAAGCTCTATTTGTGGGGAAAAAAATTATAAAAATATAATTTGGGTACAGTGTTGTATGACCGCGCAATTGTCATTCAAAGTGCGTCAGCACTGAAAGCTGAAAATTGGTCTGGGTACGAAGGGGGTTTAAGTGCCCAGTAAGGAAGTGGTTAAACCTCCTGTTATTAATTGAATTAGCTAATGCCCAGCCAGTACTGCCTTTTTGAGCTGAAGCACATTGCCTTAGGCTTTGCATAATAATGTCCCAAGCAAGTCTGCCTTTGTGTCTCCAAGTGTATTTTAAGCCAGTTTCCTGCTCGGGGTCACAATGCAACTCCTCTACTCATTTCTAGCTGTATTATATGTCTTTGTGTATCTGTCTCCCCAGTGTCTGTGTGTGTGTCCAGGCACACACCCGTTAGCTCGAATTTTACTCCCTACTGTTTAGTGATCCCAGCACCCCAGTGCTGCAAGAGGTTCTTACTAGCATTTTGTTTCCTTCCTGAACCCCAGTGCTGCGCCATACTCCTGTCATTCTTGTAAACCACGTATTCTGTGCTCTCTTGTCTCTGTATTTACATGTTCCTGTAGGATCACTGATCCAAGCCATACGTGATAGCCCCCCCTCTGAGAAGCCTATTGTTCAGGATAAATGTGTCATTTAATTCAGGATAGTGTGGACAGTCTAGTTTGAATAACATTTTATATTAAGTTTTTTCTTTTCTTCTAGGTCTTATTACCTCTAGAACATAGATTTACTTCAGCAGTAAAAAAAAAAAAAAAACTCAAACGGCTTTATAGGCATTTTTGTTAATGATCGAATGTTGGACTAACAATCTGAGTGACACCATCCTCACAAATACCCTCCCTCATGCCTTGGCTTTATGACATCAGCCACAAACTCCATTGATGGAAAAGAGTGCTTTTAAAAGCTTTTTGGATGTCTGAAGAACTTTGATACTCATCATGACAGCTGTCTGGAAAAAAAAAAAAAAGTGTCAAAGCTCAGTTTGCTATAACTGCAAAAAAGGTCTGCAAACCTACCGGAAGTCTCTTGTCATGTGGACTGCGAAAGTCCTGAAGAAAAGAAGATTATGTATGAGTATTGTATGCATTCTAAGGTGTTGCAGTGGAGTCTTATGGCGGACTAGCTGTCAAAGATACAGCGGAGGAATCAACTAAAAATACTTGGCGTCCATACACTGTTAGACCAACGCATAATTTATTTAGACATTTTTTGTATTTTTGTATTTTTTAGCCTTGACAAAGCAAAATGAGATTTTTCTGCAGAAGTAAATTGGGTACATAACCTAAAGTGGTTGTATACCCAAATTTTGTACAAGCACCTACAGGTAAGCCTACATTAAGGCTTACCTGTAGGTGTTTGTAATATCTCTGAGACCTACACAGTCTCGGAGATATTTGCAAAAAAAGCTGTACCGCTATCTACGGCGCATGCGCGCCGTAGATAACAGCGCAGGCGCACTGAGCGCGGCGGCTCTTGAATGGGAGCCTGCCGGACACTGCCGGAAATTCGGGCATGCGCGGGGTTCGTGCCGTTCCCCGCGCATGTGCGGGAGTGACGTCATCGCCGCTCTGGCCAATCACAGCGCCGGAGCGGCGATACCCGGAAGTCACTCCGGGTATCATGGATTCGACGGAGGACGCGTCCGAGGACCGCTGCGGGGGCTTCGATCTAAGGTAAGTGAATGATAATGAGCTAGTATGCTAGTCATACTAGCTCATTATACCTTTGCCTTGCAGGTTGACCAAAAAAAAAAAGTTTTGCGGTATACAACCGCTTTAAGAGGAATATGAACTAGAAAAATAAATATTTAAACTAAGATTAGGCAGTGGGACATGTCGGAACTTAGGAGGGATTGATAGGAATTGTAATTTTATCTGCCTTTCTTTAAAATGCTGTTTATGTTAGGTTGTGTATGTGTTATGAGACTTAGTTTGTTCCCATTTTCCCCAATATCGCTGCCTGTAATATTCACATGTAGTTAAGCCCTACACAGCTTTGACTGTAACCAAAATAAACTTTACACTGAATAGAACAGATAAAAATGGGAAATCCTTGTTAAAAAGGATGAACCTGTCAAAACCAGGTACATGCCTATCCACTGGGAGAACAGGCTACATTATGCCCCTCCACCTCCTCCCATATGACCCATGTTCCCCACACTCTGAACTGTTACCCAACCGTAGGAGAAAGAGGAGTGCTCCTGAAGGAAGTTTTGACCCACATGTGTATATGGATACCACAGGTGTCCCAAGGAGGGTCCCGGATGAGTTTAAAGCCCGCGACCAAGTAAAGGCAGGTTTTGAGTCTCTGATTCCCATAATCACTGTCAATCAAAATGTAGACTGGATAAATTACATATATTACAACCAGCAGCGGTTTGTAAATTACACCAGTAATGCCCTACAGGGGATTTCTGACCAATCAGCCTCCACATCTTACATAACATTTCAGAATAGGATGGCCTTGGACATGATTTTAGCGGAGAAGGGGGCGTTTGTAAAATGATAGCAGGTACATGGACATGCTGTACATACATCCCTGACAACACCGGTCCAAATGGTAAGGTCACCCTGGCCATAAAAAAATTGGAAAGCCTATCAGTAGAGCTGAAGAAGAATTCGGGTATAGATCAGCCATGGGACCAGTGGTTTGGATTGTTGAGTGGTTGGCAGAAAATCTTGGCTCAGATAGGTACTGTAATACTAGTTATTCTGATCTTTCTAGCTATTATAGTATGTTGTATGATCCCAGGTGTAAAGAAATTCCTAGGCAAAATAGTTGACCAAGCAGCCCCAGTGATGATACACCAGGACGCAGAAAATGAGGACTATGAGAAGCCCTATGACCCCTTAGCAGTCCCTCTCCATATCTACAACTTATAAAATAATTTAGCCATATGGATAGCATCTGGAATGTGCACAGACCGTGTGCTCATTATTCTGTGTCCTACGTCTGTTTCATACCCCGACCTTTTAGCTAATCTCCTGACTATCCTTCCTTGTCTCAGTCTGCCGCTTCCACTCTACCTCCCTGTAGTCTACCGTGAGCGTGAGTTGGGAGACCCTGAGGGCCGCGACCTGGAGCCAACTGCAGCGTAACATCGTCACCACTAGAGGCTCTGGTGAACACCTGCTGGCTCTTAGACGCCGCGCCCTGGGGAATCTATGCTCTAGCTCCCAGTGGGACCCGTGCTGGTGCTCCAGCCTTCCTGAACCTCCCGCAGCAGTCATTCCCAGGGTCCACTAATTCTCAAATTAAATGGCTATTTCTATTATGTGCCATATACATGCTAAAAATCTCCTTACTCAAAATGCTGACTAGACACCCCCTCCCATCAAGGAAAACAAGGATTGCTGAGACGTCCGAAAGACTGGATAGATCTGACCAGAAGACCCCAGATAAGAGATGACCAATCCACGAATGACAACACAAAGCTACAGCTATGTTACTGCATTGTAAACAATGACTCATACTTCACTATAAGAAGGACTATATGTCCAGAGCAATAAAAGAGAAGATTAATTTAGCTGAACGAAGTGTCACTGTGTTTTCTTCTCCTATGTGCACATATATTCACACTTCCAATTAGGCCAGGTGCAGATACTCAGCACAGACATTTGTCTGGATCCATATCAGCACAGCACCAGTACAGGGTGCAGAGAGCAGCATAACAGGGGGGAGACAGGGAGAAACCCCCACACACAGAAACACAGCCAGCATGTACTCACCTGCAGCAGGAGAGACTACTTACCCATCCCTTTCAGGGACCCACTGGCTTGTTTCAGACAGACCTATCACAGAGCAGTACTGCGTAGCTGTCGGCCCGGTACACCGTGAGAGATAGTCAGGTACTGTTCAATCTTGAGAGGACCGCGGGAGCTAAAAAGCAACCCGCCCACCCTTGGAGTCATGGGGCATGTCGTGAACTGAGTCTCACGCACACAAGGCGAGGATCAGCACGCTCGATGGTCGGACAGGGAAGACTACGAGGATACCAGTGTACCCAACCTGTTGCCCAGCCAACAGTTGATTGATTGAAGGTCTCAAAAATAAAATTCCCAAAAGGAATACAATTTTAAAGTAAAATCTTCCAGGAGACTGGCTCCTGAGAGAGCCACGTCTTCTCCTTCTGCTAGGCAGAAAAAAAACTGAGGCTGCAGGTGGGAGGGTAATGTCCGGAGGGACCACCCCCCTGGGCGGGGCTGTTCAGCTCTGGTTTGTTCTAGAATGTATGTTTCTAACATCTAACATTCTGCCTAGATCTTCTCCTGCGAGCAGGGACATATACCCACACGTTTACAGTATCCAGCTGTGTCAGTCCATGGACGATAAGAGAAAATAGGATTTTTGTACTCACCGTAAAATCAGTTTCTCTGGCATCCATGGACTGACACAGCGTGTCTTATACACCTTTACACGTGGGTTTATGTCCCTGCTTGCAGGAGAAGACCTAGGCAGAATGTGAGATGTTATACATACATTCTAAACAGCCAGAGCTGAACAGCCCCGCCCAGGGGGCGGTCCCTCCGGCCATAACCCTCCCACTGCAGTCAGCAGACCTCAGTTCGTAACAAAGCAGTACCAACTTAAAAAGAAGGGTGGGTGCTGTGTCAGTCCATGGATGCCAGAGAAACGGATTTTACGGTGAGTACAAAAATCCTATTTTCTCTTGTCATCCATGGACTGACACAGCATGTCTTATACACCTTTACACGTGGGATGTCCCAAAGCAGTGTCAAGAGGGATGGGAGCAGTATAAATGGAAAACCAAAAACTTCACTCCAAACAAGGCAGAGCTCCTCAACGGAGGAGTTGCAACATCAAACAGCAGCCGGCAACACCTTGCGGCCGAAGGAAGCATCCGAAGATGCAGCCACATCAACCTTATAAAACTTAGAAAAGGTATGAACAGACGACCAGGTCGCCGCCTTGCACACTTGTGCAACCGACGCTTGATGTCGGAAAGCCCAGGAAGCACCAATTGCCCTGGTGGAATGTGCCGTAACCGGAAAGGGAGGCGCCCGCCCCTTGAGAGCATAAGCTTGAATGACGGTTTGTCTGATCCACCTAGAAATGGTGGCAGACGAAACCGCTTGGCCCTGTTTTGGACCAGAGACAGCCACAAATAGTGAGTCAGACTTCCGAATAGTAGCAGACAGGTACACCCGCAAGGCTCGTACCACATCCAAAGTGTGAAGCGCAAACTCTCTGGGATGCGATGGGTGAGGACACAAGGACGGGAGGACAATGTCCTCATTTAAGTGGAAGGCCGAGACCACCTTGGGCAGAAAAGAAGGTCGCGGACGTAACACCGCCTTATCCTTATGGATGACCAAAAAGGGCGACTTGCAGGACAAGGCCGCCAATTCAGACACTCGTCTAATGGAAGTAATGGCCACCAAGAAGGCCACCTTCTGAGACAAAGTCAAGAGGGGAATATCTCTAATATTTTCAAAGGGAGGTTCCTGGAGGACCGAGGGCACCAAATTCAGATCCCACGGGGGGAGAGGAGGCTTGACAGGGGGGAGCACATGGCGAACCCCCTGCACCAAAGGTGCTAACCAAGGGATGACCCGCCAGCGGTCGCTGAAAGAAGATGGCCAAGGCCGAAATCTGACCCTTAATGGTACTCAAAGCGAGCTTTTGGGTCACACCACGCTGCAGAAAATGCAGGATTCTGGGAACGGAATACGTTCGTGGGCGCCAGTCCAGCTCTTCGCACATGGCGATGTAAGCTCTCCAAGTACGGTGATAGATCTTTCTGGAGGAAGACTTCCGTGCCCTTAACATGGTCGAAATGACCGAATCCGAGAGACCTCGGTCTCTCAGCACCTGGCTTTCAATAACCATGCCGTTAAAGCCAGAGACTGTAAAGCAGGATGAAATATAGGACCTTGAGACAGAAGGTCCCCCCGTATTGGTAACCGCCAGGGAACGTCTGCGACGAGACGTACCAGATCGGCGTACCAGTGACGCCGAGGCCAATCCGGAGCAATGAGGATCACCGGCATTCCCTCGGTCGCTACCCTGCGGAGCAGGTGAGGGAGCAACTGCAGCGGAGGGTAAACGTATATCAGGTGATACTGACCCCATGGGGCCACCAACGCATCCGCCCAGGGATCCCTGGATCTGGCCACAAACCGACACCTTGCGATTGAGTCAAGAGGCCATCAGGTCCACATCCGGCGTGCCCCACTGTCTGCAAAGGAGTTGAAAGACCTCCGGGTGCAAGGACCACTCTCCCTGGTCCAGCGTCTGGCGACTTAGATAGTCCGCCTGCCAATTGTCTACGCCCGGAATGTAGACGGCCGACAGAGCCGGCACGCTTCTTTCGGCCCACCTCAGGATGCGGGCGACCTCGGAAGCCGCAGCTGAGCTCCGAGTCCCCCCTTGATGGTTGACATACGCCACTGCTGTGGCGTTGTCCGATTGGATCCTGATGGAGTGACCCTGTAGTTTCTCCGACCAGGAGGAGAGGCACAGTCTGATTGCCCGTATCTCCAGCACATTGATCGGTAAGAGGGCTTCGTCCGGAGTCCAAAGCCCTTGGGCCGACAGGACTCCCCAGACTCCCCCCCCAGCCCGTCAGGCTGGCGTCCGTCGTGATCACCGTCCATTGGATGGGGAGGAACGACTTCCCGGACCGAAGAGCCGGGGACCTCAACCACCACGTCAGGGACACCCTGACCAGGTGACTCACCTGGATCTGAAGATCCAAGGACAACGGGGATTTGTCCCAAGTGGACAAGATCTCTTTCTGTAAAGCCCTGGTGTGCGCTTGGGCATAAGGAACGGCCTCGAAGGAGGCCACCATGAGTCCCAGGACTCTCATGCAAAAGCGGATTGACGACCATTTTCGGGACGTCAGCACCCGTACTGCAGACTGAAGTGTCAGTAGTTTGTCTGGAGGTAGGAAGACTCTTGCCTCCAAGGAGTCCAGAATCAGACCTAGATACTCCAGACGCTGAGTTGGGACTAGAACCGACTTCTGAACGTTCAGGAGCCACCCAAACTCCCTGAGGGTCTGACTGACGATAGTCACACTTTCTTCCAATTCTGAGCCACTGTCTGCTCTTAGAAGAAAATCGTCCAGATAACCCACGATAGCAATGCCTCGCTGTCTCAGCAAAGCTAGGACCGGAGCAAGCACCTTGGTGAACACCCTCGGTGCCGAGGC
Source organism: Rana muscosa (assembly GCA_029206835.1). Lineage (NCBI taxonomy): Eukaryota > Metazoa > Chordata > Amphibia > Anura > Ranidae > Rana > Rana muscosa. The sequence continues at coordinate 114,927,784 of CM055123.1, read as the reverse complement.
TAGGCCGAAGGGAAGAGCCACAAATTGATAGTGGACTTCGCCGACCGCAAAGCGCAGAAACTTCTGGTGGCTTGCGCAGATCGGAACATGCAAGTAGGCGTCCTTGATGTCCAAGGATGCCAGAAAATCCCCTTGATGGAGTGTAGCGATCACCGTGCGAATGGATTCCATGCGGAATTTTTGCACCTTCACGAAGGCATTCAGGGCCTTGAGGTCCAGGATTGGCCGAACCCCGTCCTTCTTTGGAACAACAAACAGATTTGAGTAGAACCCCTGAAACCTCTCCTGGGACGGAACCGGCACAATTACTCCGGACCCGATCAAATCCTGTACAGCCCCCCAAGAGGGCTGCCCGACGGGCAGGAAGGAGAGGGAGATTTGAGGGAAAGAATCTGTCTGGGGGCCAGGAGCGGAACTCTATTCTGTATCCTGAGGTGACCACCTCACACACCCACCGGTCGGAGATCAGGGAGGTCCACCGATCCGTGAACCTGCGAAGTCGTCCCCCTACCCCAGAGACGGGCGGGGGCAAGACTTCACGCAGAGGCGTGCTTGGGAGCCGGCTTGTTCGGCTTACGCACCCAGGGGCGCTTGTGCCCGCCAGCCGCACTGTTGTCAGTCTGGGATGGCTTACCCGTGGACTCTGACGGACGAAAAAAAACCTTTTTTGCTGGAAAGGAAGGACCCGGTTTACGTCGGGCCTCCTTACCCTTGATAGTTTGAGGAAGGAGAGTGCTTTTACCTCCCGTGACATCCTTGATGATGTCATCCAGAGCAGCACCAAAAAGTCTACCACCCTTAAAAGGTAGATCCGTCAGGAGCTTCTTAGAGGCTAGGTCAGCAGACCAGCATTTCAACCAGATGAGACGACGCAATACCACCGCCGAGACAGAGGCCCTGGATATCCAACGTGGCGTCGCACACATATATCAGACCCTGCACCATCTGGTGGGCCAGAGCAATAGTGTCTGGAGGAAGGTTATACTCCTGCAGAGTTTGGTGCAAAATTTTTGCCCATTCCGTGAGTGTCTGAGACACAAGGGTCGCCGCTACTACGGGCCGTAGGGCGGATCCCAACAAGGCGAACATGGCTCTGCTCACCACTTCTGACCTCCTGTCAGTGGGGTCCTTAAATGCAGGAGTCCCCTCCATCGGGAGAGTGGTGGCCTTGTTTAAACGGGCGACTGGAGGGTCGACCACCGGGGGAGAAGCCCACTTTTTAAGCAGGGCGTCTTCAAAGGGGTATCTATTAGACAAACGCCGCGGGACCATGAAAGTCTTCTGCGGCTTTTCCCAGACCTGGTCAATGAGCTGGTCAAAGAAAGGTACATATGGAAAAACTTTTAGAAGGCTTGGTCTTAAAAGAACCAAAGGAGACTGTATCCGCCTGAGGTTCTGCAGTCGCAGCATTTAGCTTGAGAGTGTCCCTCACAGCATCAATGAGTTCACTAACAAGCGCCCTGTCACTTACTGACTCAGAACTGGAGTCTACCTCACAAGGAATGTCCTGTTCAAAACCATCTAAATATTCAGAGTTAGGGTCCTGAGCAGCAGCAGCTAGGCCCATATCTGAATCAGAGCACTCCCCTTGTGGAGATAAAGTGGGGAGAGGGCGCTTTTTTGCTCCCTTGTGCTCACACACAGCTTCCATCCTGGTCAGAAATTATTCCAGGACTGCCGACAACTGGTCCATAGGGACCGCAGGTGCTGGAGCACTGGCTGCTGCTTCTGGCATGTTAGGGGAAGCTGGTGACTCTGACTCCATAATGTCCCCCTCTGAGACCACCCACAGGCTGTGCTGACTGAAGTAGGGGAATGCCCAGGGGACCCACCAACCTGACCAGGACCGCTCGGTTCCGCTGCCCTGTCTCTCCGCGCCGCTCAGCGTGAGTGAGCTGAGAGGAGAGAGACTGAGGAGATTCGCGCCGTTCCTGAGCGGCGCTAGAGGCCAAACTAGAGCTAGAAGAAGGTGCGGCTACAAGAAAATGGCCACCGCAATGTGCTCTGGCGGACCACGGCAAGATGGCCGCCAATGTAAAAAACAGCACAGTCACCAAACATGGCGCCAAACGGCGCCCAGGCCCCTCACTCTCAAATAAACAGCCCCAGCGAAATGCAGAGCAGCATGAGCCCCCCCCCCAGGACAGTATGGCCCCCAGGCACCCCACACAGTACAGCGCCAGTGAAGTGCACAGAGAGTGACATTAAAAAACACAGGGGGAGACAGGGAAATCCCCCACACAAGTAACACACAGCATGTACTCACCTGCAGCCAGGAGAGACTACTTACCCGTCCCCTGAGGGACCCACTGGTGTTTCTGACCGAACTATCACAGTGCGGTACTGAGTAGCTGTCGGCCCGGTCCACCGCAAAAGATACAGCCGGACTGTTCTATCTTGAGAGGACCGCTGAGCTGGAAGTCCACCGGCCACCCCTGGAGTCGTGGGGCATGTCGTGAACTGAGTCTCACGCACACAAGGCGAGGATCAGCACGCTCGATGGTCGGACAGGGAAGACTACGAGGATATCTTGTACCCAACCTGTTGCCCAGCCGACAGTTGATAGAAGATCTCAAAAGAAAAAAAAATAGGAAAAAATTCCAAAAGGAATAAAAAATAGGTCAGGAGACTGGCTCCTGAGAGAGCCACGTCTTCTCCTTCTGCTAGGCAGAAAAAAACTGAGGTCTGCTGACTGCAGTGGGAGGGTTATGTCCGGAGGGACCGCCCCCCTGGGCGGGGCTGTTCAGCTCTGGCTGTTTAGAATGTATTAATAACATCTCACATTCTGCCTAGGTCTTCTCCTGCAAGCAGGGACATAAACCCACGTGTAAAGGTGTATAAGACACGCTGTGTCAGTCCATGGATGACAAGAGAAAAGTGTTTTTAAAGGGTTTACAACCACTTTAATGCTCTAGCAACATCATTTTATCCGGGTATACCTCAGCTTCATACACCAAAGAACTTACATTATGCCCAAGTTACTTTGAGACCAAATAGTGAGAGATCAGATCTGCTAACTTCCCCAGATATATGATTTGTTATGAGCTCAATAAAGCGGAACTACAGTCATTTTTTCATCTTTGAAATCTTCTGCCCTTGTTTTAACTTTGGATAGTAAAACCTTTTTTTTCTGCCAGTTAATACCTTATACAGCCCAGCAGCTTCAGCTGCCCACAGTTAAAATGGATGCAGCCAGACTCAGTGGAGGGAGATTTCTGCAGCATTTTTGGCAAGTACAGAATCACAGTATATAGAACATATGCAAAGTGGTTGGAGGGAATCTTCAGAATGGCAAAGATGTTTTTATTACAAATTATGTGAGCAGACTGCAGTTCCTCTAAGTTCAGTCTCTCAATGTTCGTCAACTTTCCAAAGAGCTATAGGGCCTGGCAATCAATCATTAAAGCCGCAAATGCTGACGTCAACCAGGCAGGCCTTACTGCTGCATGGGCAAGAAACAGAATTCTGATGAAACCAAAATTCTTTGGCATATAAGAACATGCAACGCCAACTACTCTTAACACCTGTTCTGGTAGCATAGAGACCTTCAGCAGAAGGGCTGAAGATTGTCCATACCTTCCAACTTTTGAACTTCAGAATGAGGGGCACTTGACGAAGGAGGCGCCGTGGCAAATTGTGGGTGTGGGCAAACTTAACAGTGGGAGGGGGGCTTAATATGTGTGGTTAAACAAAACCTGGGCTTCCTTGTACCTATACTGGGATCAGCAGAGAAGTGCCCATGGGTCAGTATGGCAGAGAAGGGTCACAAGGGCAGAGGACAGGGGGTCAATAGGGCAGGGTACAGCAGGATGGAGGACAGGAGTCAGTAGGACAGGGTAGAGGGGTCAGCAGGATGGAGGACAGGTGTCAGTAGGGGGAGTGTACAGGGATCAGCAGGATGGAATACAGGGGGTCAGTAGAACAGGGTACAGCAGGACGAAAGGCAGGAGTCAGTAGGGCAGGGGTAGAGGGGTCAGCAGGACAGAAGACGGGCCAGTAGGGAAGGGTACAGTGAGTCAAATCCCCCACCCACCATATTCCTCCGCCAAAAAAAATCTCTTACCTGCCAAATTGACCATCCGTGTCCAAATAGCGCCCCCTTCCACAAACCTTTCATTCACAACCCCAATACAAATGATTCTTATACCACCCCCCACTGTAGTCTCAGTAAAATACCCCACCTGTAAGTTGCACCCCCCTCCCCAAACTTACAGGCAGGAAATAGCTGGGGGGGTAATTCAGGCTATGCTCTCCCTCTCCTGTCATACCAGCGTGCCTCCATACAGCACGATAATGGATCAGATTGTACACTGTATGATTACCGTCCCCATCCGCATTTTATGCTGCGGGAAGGACATAGGGGGCGCCAATCAATCAGTGGGTGTTACGTGTGCCTGCACTAGTGCACGCTTGCAGGTAAGCCAATGGATCCAAGGGCTGGAACTTAATCCGACACTGGGCTTTACTCCGGGACAAAGCCTTAATTCACTGTTAAATCTCAGGACAGACCCTTGTCAGTAATAATTTAATGCGATCAGTTACCTGAAGGGAAGAAATTCCTACGCCAGAAGCTGCATAATACCATCCCCACCTGGGCACCTGCTTATCAAATTCCTGCTATGGACATGAATCCTGAAAGCTTACTCCTGTTAGGAAAAGACATTCTCAGAGTAAATAAGGTGCGCCAGTAGTGCAACAGTCCTGACAACACCACAGATGCACAATAACAAAACGTGCAAAGCATCTGAAGTCAACTCCTTTAACATCTGTTTTCAGAAATGGACATATCAAGCATTTCAAACCATGCCATCATAATTAAGGAGAGGCCTGATATCAAAAAGTGCTAAATGTCACCATCTTCTGCGATATCAACTTAGGGAGCGCAATGTTTTATACCACACATGCCAGTAAAATAGCCCCATCAGTTGAACAGAGCATTTGGTAGAATAATGGACAATTAATTCTTCTGAATGACTCCAACAGCTGGGTTGCAGCTTTATCCCTTTGTGCTGCAAGCATCAAGATTCCAAAACAACCATAGGCAGGTCTTGTCCACATTTGTCTTACTGCAGAAAACACTAAACAAGCCTGATCTGAAGAACCATTTATATTGCAGCTTACCAATCATTAGATGTGGTGGCTGCATCAGTTTTCTTTGTTTTTTTCCCCCTGACTTTACCTGGTGATCTGGCCAGTAAGGCTCGGTTCATACCTATGCAGTTTGCTTTTGATCCATTCCTGCAGCGCTATTTGGCACACATTTTTTTTTTTTTTTATGCTTTACATGCCTTTCTGCAGCTTCTCCCAAAAAAAAGAGTATAGATGTGAACATGTTCCATAGGAAACCATCTTAAATGGACTGTAGTGCGTTTCTACAAAAAAAAGACTGCATGTGTGAACCAGGTCTCACACCCTCAGGCACGACTCTAAAAGAGAACAGGAGGCACATCAGAAATGTCAGTCGGGGGGGGGCTTAAATATATTAGATTTAATTATACTAAAACCAAACTCCAGCTCCCACTTTATAAGCTGTTCCAGTAGAATCTCCCCCTTTTTAGGATAAAAAGGTTTCCCATGAATAAAAGCTGATCATTTTAATCCCCCTGGCAGTGTTAGGTGGTTTGTCGCATTTATGTAAACTGATACTTAGCTACAGATTGTGAAAAACAAAGACTTGCTGGCTAGATCAACAAATGTAGATAGTTTGCTTTTTAGGCTTGCTTTCTTCTAATACAGCCATCACATCTAAGAATTGATAAGTTGCAATAGAATTCTGGTCAAGGGCAGCATCAATACTCAGGGGGTATTTACTAAAACTGGGGGAACAAAGAAATCGGTGCAGCTGTGCATAGTGACCAGTCATCTTCTGGGTTTTATTGTTAGGGCTTAATTGAACAAGCTGAAATTAGAAGCCAATTGGTTACAATGCATAGCTGCACCAGATTCTGTATGCCCCAGTTTTAGTACATTCCTCCCTGAGCTTGAGTTTTGTGCAGAGTCAGTCTCTCTCTCTCTCTCTCTCTCTCATAGTGAGGGTAATACCCTGTGGGCTACTCATGGAGTACGATGTGGAATAGGGTAGTTATGTCCAGGTGTAGAACTCTATCAAAGTCCTTGTGGCAAATGGGAGGGAGCATCCCCTCTAGGTGAAGACGTGGCAGTAAATTGGGGTCATGTAATGCCTTATCCACCTGAGATTTAGCTCTGAGTGGTTGCATTTTAGCACCAAGCTTGAAAAGTTTACACTGCAAAATGAATACATTTCAAACATAGTAACAATCAAACATACAGACCCTGTCTGATCTGTCTACAACACTGGACTCTATATAGTATCCACAGTGGGCATAACCCTCAAAGGGGTCGTCTAGGTTCTGAAGGGACAGACCACTGTCCTGGACCTGTATGGTACCCTGCAGCTGACTACATGTATTGCACAAAGTGCCAAGGTGAGTGGCCATGTGGAAACCAGTACCCAGAGGCGGCTCTCTAATTAGGCAATCGCCTTAGGCCTCGCGGTCGCCTAGTTTACCTTATAACAGAGTCGCCTCTTCTAGTAGCAGACATCCCCGCCACAAGCGCAGCGCCGATTAACCTCATACTGACACCGAGAAAACCAGCTGCGAGCTTGACAGATCAGCACGGGGATCAAATCTCACTGAGAGCTCGGTCCAGATAGAGATTAGCTGGGCATATTACAGCCAGCTCTGACCCTTCTCCCCTCCCCCTACTGCCCACACAGCCAATAAGAGAGGAGCTGCTTCTACTCCTCCCCTTTTGTGTCTGCCCCGCCCACTCACCCCAACAGACACTGTTATGCTGCCTAATAGGGATGTGGGCGGGAAGATTGAAGCTAAAGCCCAACAGAAAGGAAAGATGGAGTCTGTCTGATCCATCCAGTCCCTCTTGCCTCCAAGTGAGTACACACTGTACACTGATGTAGAGGTGCCCTTCCTTCCCTTCTCTTTTTCTTTCTTCCTTCCCTCTCCCTCTCTGTCTATTTATATTTCTCTTGCTCTCTTCCCCCCCCCCCCTTTATCTCTCTCTCTCCCCCCCCCCCCCTTATCCATCTTTCTTTCTATTTTTTTTTCTCTTTCCTTCCATTTTTCTTTCTCCCCTGACCACTCCAGTTTTCCTTTACCCCAAACCCCCCCCCCCCAATCTCCTACCCACTCTTCCCTTTTTCAACCCTTCTCCTACTCCATGGTTCCCAGCCCCATCCCCCACTCATTTTTTCAGGGGCTAAGAAAGAACCCAGAGGCAGAGCATCTTACTATTGCTGCTGCTTGTGTGGGAGGGATGTGTGCTGCACCAATCCCTGCTGACCCTCCTCTGCTATTCATCCCATGTGATTGGTGCAGTACACATCCCACCCACACAAGCAGCAGCATTAATAAGATGTTCCACCTCAGGGAACTTCCTTAACCCTTGCAAAGTGCCGCAAGAGAGCAAAAATCTCTGGAGGGGAAGGTAGAGGGGGAGTTGTCATTCGAGTGTAGATTTAGCCCAGTGACAGCCTGACAGAATAGGTGGGATCTGTGAGAGCAGCTTCCCTGTGCAGCTCTGCTTGAGGAGACCATATCTGTAACATTCATTACTGCCCATATACAGTGTCCACTTACCTACCTCCTGTACTGTGCCCCCCTGTACTGTGTTCACTTACCCTCCTGTACTGTACCCTGCCCACCTACCCTCCCCTATATACTGTACCCTACCAATACAGTTTATTTTTATCGATCGCTTTCATTATTTTTCCTATTATGGGCATGAGTGGCGCCTCATGTCTTAGTTTTGCCTAAGGCCTCACAAATCCTAGAGCCTCTGCCAGTACCCAAAGCAAAATTACAGGCCATCCCCAGGGTTTTACAAAGGTTGCTCTGATCCAGATGCATTGCTTATATTGTGGTATTAGAAAACGATGAAGAGTAGATTGAATAATTTAAAGATAAAAAAAAAACTAGTTAAGCTAAAATTTTCTCTGTAAGAGATGAGGTTTATCAACTTAGGACACTAGCAAACACCTAAGAATTCACAGAGTGGGGTAGGGCTATTGGGGAGGTGCCAAGGAGCTTGTCCTCAAAAGCTTTGACAGTCACCTGAAGGTACAAGCCAATAACCCAGGGTCTATGAAGACTCAGCCTGTGTCCTATACAATAAAATAAAATTCTTTCACAGTTTGGAGGTATCAAAATTCGGCCCATCTCAAGTCAGCACCTTTGTTTACATTGTTATGAAAAATCAGAATGATGACCAATCTTTGGTCTATTTGACTAAAACAAGAATTAGCAATACTGTGCAAAGTACATCCGGCTCTCACATAGATATGAAAGCCATAGAGGTGTACAGACTGGCAGATATGGGCACATCAACTTTACTAGAAGAAATAAAGCACACCCGCAATGAAGAAATAAATAGAGGTCAATACTTTGACTTTACTGATGCTCAAGCAAGAGGGCAAGTCGGAACACTCATCTGAGGCACATACTTACTCTGGGTCAAAGACTAAGTACCATATCCACTGATCATTATAGATCAGCAATAAGTATTTTCAAACAAGGTCTACAATGGCAGCTACCATACTTCCCCTGAACGAGTCATCTTTAATATAAAAATTACTATCAAAAGAACATTTGTTATCTTGTACCAACTATGTTTAAGCTGTCTTTAAAAGGTCCACTTTAAAGATGGTTATCCTCTACATATTTTTTTCAATTTTGAATCTAAACATCAGGACGAAATGTTTAAAAATCAAGTTGTAAAAACAAGACAATTTAATCTCACTTTCTCCAAAAAGAAAAACAAAAGCATCTTCCTAAAACGTAATTTTTTTTCTTGAAAGACATAAAAAGAAAGTTCTGCTTTTCTTAGATACACAGAAATGATCAGTCATCGACAACTCCTGGGCAAATAAACTTCCATGCTGATGAAGTTAAGAACTGCAAAAAAAAAGTTCTAAAGTTCAGGCATCTGGAAAGAAGTTCATGGTTCGAAAAAAAAAAGTTCATTCACTGTCAAACTTAAAGGAGTTCACAGTTGTAGAAATGGCACCACCGCAATAACTGCCCCTCTTTTTCTTCGTCTTTTCATGACGGAAAGATTTTCCTTTAGTGAATTTTAAAACATTATTGGCTCTCTCGCCCCAGTCTCCTTGTGATCCTTTCTGGAATAGAAAGAAAAATATAAAAATTAGTGCAAAAATCATTGCAAGATATCATTTACTTGGAACATAAAAAGGTCATTAAGGGTTAACAATTATTTACATCTAAAAGCAAAATGTTCGGCCTTTTCAATACATGTACAGTGGGGATCGAAAGTTAAAAATGTGTATTAATGTGCATAACGAAGCCAAGGAAAGATGGAAAAAATCTCCAAATGGCATCAAATTACAGGTGATGTCAATCTCAAAGGTTTTAAATGGCCAGACTCATCTGACCTTGCCCCAACAATCAGCACCATGGGTTCTTCTAAGCAGTTGTCTAGAAAACTGAAACTGAAAATAGTTGACGCTCACAAAGCTGGAGAAGGCTATAAGAAGATAGCAAAGCGTTTTCAGATGTCAATATCCTCTGTTCGGAATGTAATTAAGAAATGGTAGTCATCAGGAACAGTGGAAGTTAAAGCAAGATCTGGAAGACCAAGAAAAATATCAGACAGAACAGCTCGCAGGATTGTGAGAAAAGCAATTCAAAACCCACGTTTGACTGCACGATCCCTCCAGAAAGATCTGGCAGACACTGGAGTTGTGGTACACTATTCCACTATAAAGAGATACTTGTACAAATATGGTCTTCATGGAAGAGTCATCAGAGGAAAACCTACGTCCTCACCACAAAAAATAGGATTTTTGTACTCACCGTAAAATCCGTTTCTCTGGCATCCATGGACTGACACAGCGTGTCTTATACACCTTTACACGTGGGTTATGTCCCTGCCTGCAGGAGAAGACCTAGGCAGAATGTGAGATGTTATACATACATTCTAAACAGCCAGAGCTGAACAGCCCCACCCAGGGGGGTGGTCCCTCCGGCATAACCCTCCCACTGCAGTCAGCAGACCTCAGTTCGTAACAAAGCAGTACAAACTCGAAAAGAAGGGTGGGTGCTGTGTCAGTCCATGGATGCCAGAGAAACGGATTTTACGGTGAGTACAAAAATCCTATTTTCTCTTGTCATCCATGGACTGACACAGCGTGTCTTATACACCTTTACACGTGGGATGTCCCAAAGCAGTGTCAAGAGGGATGGGAGCAGTATAAATGGAAAACCAAAAACTTCACTCCAAACAAGGCAGAGCTCCTCAACGGAGGAGTTGCAACATCAAACAGCGGCCTGCAACACCTTGCGGCCGAAGGAAGCATCCGAAGATGCAGCCACATCAACCTTATAAAACGTAGAAAAGGTATGAACAGACGACCAGGTCGCCGCCTTGCACACTTGTGCAACCGACGCTTGATGTCGGAAAGCCCAGGAAGCACCAATTGCCCTGGTGGAATGTGCCGTAACCGGAAAGGGAGGCGCCCGCCCCTTGAGAGCATAAGCTTGAATGACGGTTTGTCTGATCCACCTAGAAATGGTGGCAGACGAAACCGCTTGGCCCTGTTTTGGACCAGAGACAGCCACAAATAGTGAGTCAGACTTCCGAATAGAGGCAGTAGCAGACAGGTACACCCGCAAGGCTCGCACCACATCCAAAGTGTGAAGCGCAAACTCTCTGGGATGCGATGGGTGAGGACACAAGGACGGGAGGACAATGTCCTCATTTAAGTGGAAGGCCGAGACCACCTTTGGCAGAAAAGAAGGTCGCGGACGTAACACTGCCTTATCCTTATGGATGACCAAAAAGGGCGACTTGCAGGACAAGGCCGCCAACTCAGACACTCGTCTAATGGAAGTAATGGCCACCAAGAAGGCCACCTTCTGAGACAAAGTCAAGAGGGGAATATCTAATATTCTCAAAGGGAGGTTCCTGGAGAACCGAGAGCACCAAATTCAGATCCCACGGGGGAGAGGAGGCTTGACAGGGGGGAGCACATGGAGAACCCCCTGCACAAAGGTGCTAACCAAGGGATGACCCGCCAGCGGTCGCTGAAAGAAGATGGCCAAGGCCAAAATCTGACCCTTAATGGTACTCAAAGCGAGCTTTTGGGTCACGCCACGCTGCAGAAAATGCAGGATTCTGGGAACGGAATACGTTCGTGGGCGCCAGTCCAGCTCTTCGCTCATGGCGATGTAAGCTCTCCAAGTACGGTGATAGATCTTTCTGGAGGAAGACTTCCGTGCCCTTAACATGGTCGAAATGACCGAATCCGAGAGACCTCGGTCTCTCAGCACCTGGCTTTCAATAACCATGCCGTTAAAGCCAGAGACTGTAAAGCAGGATGAAATATAGGACCTTGAGACAGAAGGTCCCCCCGTATTGGTAACCGCCAGGGAACGTCTGCGACGAGACGTACCAGATCGGCGTACCAGTGACGCCGAGGCCAATCCGGAGCAACGAGGATCACCGGAATACCCTCGGTCGCTACCCTGCGGAGCAGGTGAGGCAGCAACTGCAGCGGAGGATAAACGTATATCAGGTGATACTGACCCCATGGGGCCACCAACGCATCCGAGGCATCCGCCCAGGGATCCCTGGATCTGGCCACAAACCTCGACCCCTTGCGATTGAGTCGAGAGGCCATCAGGTCCACATCCGGCGTGCCCCACCGTCTGCAAAGGAGTTGAAAGACCTCCGGGTGCAAGGACCACTCTCCCTGGTCCAGCGTCTGGCGACTTAGATAGTCCGCCTGCCAATTGTCTACGCCCGGAATGTAGACGGCCGACAGAGCCTGCACGCTTCTTTCGGCCCACCTCAGGATGCAGGCGACCTCGGAAGCCGCAGCTGAGCTCCGAGTCCCCCCTTGATGGTTGACATACGCCACTGCTGTGGCGTTGTCCGATTGGATCCTGATGGAGTGACCCTGTAGTTTCTCCGACCATGAGGAGAGGCACAGTCTGATTGCCCGTATCTCCAGCACATTGACCGGTAAGAGGGCCACGTCCGGAGTCCAAAGCCCTTGGGCCGACAGGACTCCCCAGACTCCCCCCCCAGCCCGTCAGGCTGGCGTCCGTCGTGATCACCGTCCATTGGATGGGGAGGAACGACTTCCCGGACCGAAGAGCCGGGGACCTCAACCACCACGTCAGGGACGCCCTGACCAGGTGACTCACCTGGATCTGAAGATCCAAGGACAACGGGGATTTGTCCCAAGTGGACAAGATCTCTTTCTGTATAGCCCTGGTGTGCGCTTGGGCACAAGGAACGGCCTCGAAGGAGGCCACCATGAGTCCCAGGACTCATGCAAAAGCGGATTGACGATCATTTTCGGGACGTCAGCACCCGTACTGCAGACTGAAGTGTCAGTAGTTTGTCTGGAGGTAGGAAGACTCTTGCCTCCAAGGAGTCCAGAATCAGACCTAGATACTCCAGACGCTGAGTCGGGACTAGAACCGACTTCTGAACGTTCAGGAGCCACCCAAACTCCCTGAGGGTCTGACTGACGATAGTCACACTTTCTTCCAATTCTGAGCCAATGTCTGCTCTTAGAAGAAAATCGTCCAGATAGCCCACGATAGCAATGCCTCGCTCTCAGCAAAGCTAGGACCGGAGCAAGCACCTTGGAAGAGCCACAAATTGATAGTGGACTTCGGCGACCGCAAAGCGCAGAAACTTCTGGTGGCTTGCGCAGATCGGAACATGCAAGTAGGCGTCCTTGATGTCCAAGGATGCCAGAAAATCCCCTTGATGGAGTGTCGCGATCACTGTGCGAATGGATTCCATGCGGAATTTTTGCACCTTCACGAAGGCATTCAGGGCCTTGAGGTCCAGGATTGGCCGAACCCCGTCCTTTTTTGGAACAACAAACAGATTCGAGTAGAACCCCTGAAACCTCTCCTGGGACGGAACCGGCACAATTACTCCGGACCCGATCAAATCCTGTACAGCCCCCAAGAGGGCTGCCCGACGGCAGGAAGGAGAGGGAGATTTGAGGGAAAGAATCTGTCTGGGGGCCATGAGCGGAACTCTATTCTGTATCCTGAGGTGACCACCTCGCACACCCACCGGTCGGAGATCCGGGAGGTCCACCGATCCGTGAACCTGCAAAGTCGTCCACCCACCCCAGAGACGGGCGGGGGCAAGACTTCACGCAGAGGCGTGCTTGGGAGCCGGCTTGTTCGGCTTACGCACCCAGGGGCGCTTGTGCCCGCCAGCCGCACTGTTGTCAGTCTGGGATGGCTTACCCGTGGACTCTGACGGACGAAAAAAAACCTTTTTTGCTGGAAAGGAAGGACCCGGTTTACGTCGGGCCTCCTTACCCTTGATAGTTTGAGGAAGGAGAGTGCTTTTACCTCCCGTGACATCCTTGATGATGTCATCCAGAGCAGCACAAAAAAGTCTACCACCCTTAAAAGGTAGATCCATCAGGAGCTTCTTAGAGGCTAGGTCAGCAGACCAGCATTTCAACCAGATGAGACGACGCAATACCACCGCCGAAACAGAGGCCCTGGATATTAAAGGGGCCGCGTCCAACGTGGCGTCGCACACATATATCAGACCCTGCACCATCTGGTGGGCCAGAGCAATAGTGTCTGGAGGAAGGTTATACTCCTGCACAGTTTGGCGCAAAATTTTTGCCCATTCCGTGAGTGTCTGAGACACAAGGGTCGCCGCTACTACTGGCCGTAGGGCGGATCCCAACAAGGCGAACATGGCTCTACTCACCACTTCTGACCTCCTGTCAGTGGGGTCCTTAAATGCAGGAGTCCCCTCCATCGGGAGAGTGGTGGCCTTGTTTAAACGGGCGACTGGAGGGTCGACCACCGGGGGAGAAGCCCACTTTTTAAGCAGGGCGTCTTCAAAGGGGTATCTAATAGACAAACGCCGCGGGACCATGAAAGTCTTCTGCGTCTTTTCCCAGACCTGGTCAATGAGCTGGTCAAAGAAAGGTACATATGGAAAAACCTTTTTAGAAGGCTTGGTCTTAAAAGAACCAAAGGAGACTGTATCCGCCTGAGGTTCTGCAGTCGCAGCATTTAGCTTGAGAGTGTCCCTCACAGCATCAATGAGTTCACTAACAAGCGCCCTGTCATTTACTGACTCAGAACTGGAGTCTTCCTCACAAGGAATGTCCTGTTCAAAACCATCCAAATATTCAGAGCTAGGGTCCTGAGCAGCAATAGCTAGGCCCATATCTGAATCAGAGCACTCCCCTTGTGGAGATAAAGTGGGGAGAGGGTGCTTTTTTGCTCCCTTGTGCTCACACACAGCTTCCATCCTGGTCAGAAATGATTCCAGGACTGCCGACAACTGGTCCATAGGGACCGCAGGTGCTGGAGCACTGGCTGCTGCTTCTGGCATGTTAGGGGAAGCTGGTGACTCTGACTCCATAATGTCCCCCTCTGAGACCACCCACAGGCTGTGCTGACTGAAGTAGGGGAATGCCCAGGGGACCCACCAACCTGACCAGGACCGCTCGGTTCCGCTGCCCTGTCTCTCCGCGCCGCTCAGTGTGAGTGAGCTGAGAGGAGAGAGACTGAGGAGATTCGCGCCGTTCCTGAGCGGCGCTAGAGGCCAAACTAGAGCTAGAAGAAGGTGCGGCTACAAGAAAATGGCCGCCGCAATGTGCTCTGGCGGACCACGGCAAGATGGCCGCCAATGTAAAAAACAGCACAGTCACCAAACATGGCGCCGAACGGCGCCCAGGCCCCTCACTCTCAAATAAACAGCCCCAGCGAAATGTAGAGCAGCATGAGCCCCCCCCCCAGGACAGTATGGCCCCCAGGCACCCCACACAGTACAGCGCCAGCGAAGTGCACAGAGAGTGACATTAAAAAACACAGGGGGAGACAGGGAAATCCCCCACATAAGAAACACATAGCATGTACTCACCTGCAGCCAGGAGAGACTACTTACCCGTCCCCCTGAGGGACCCACTGGTGTGTTTCTGACAGAACTATCACAGTGCGGTACTGAGTAGCTGTCGGCCCGGTCCACCGCGAAAGATACAGCCGGACTGTTCTATCTTGAGAGGACCGCGGAGCTGGAAGCCCACCGGCCACCCCTGGAGTCGTGGGGCATGTCGTGAACTGAGTCTCACGCACACAAGGCGAGGATCAGCACGCTCGATGGTCGGACAGGGAAGACTACGAGGATATCTTGTACCCAACCTGTTGCCCAGCCGACAGTTGATAGAAGATCTCAAAAGAAAAAAAAAGAAAAAAAAAAAAAAGAGGAAAAAATTCCAAAAGGAATAAAAAATAGGTCAGGAGACTGGCTCCTGAGAGAGCCACGTCTTCTCCTTCTGCTAGGCAGAAAAAAACCGAGGTCTGCTGACTGCAGTGGGAGGGTTATGCCGGAGGGACCGCCCCCCTGGGCGGGGCTGTTCAGCTCTGGCTGTTTAGAATGTATGTATGTATAACATCTCACATTCTGCCTAGGTCTTCTCCTGCAGGCAGGGACATAACCCACGTGTAAAGGTGTATAAGACACGCTGTGTCAGTCCATGGATGACAAGAGAAATCAGCGTTTGAACTTTGCAAATGAACATATAGACAAGCCTGAGGCATTTTGGAAACAAGTTCTGTGGACCGATGAGGTTAAAATAGAACTTTTTGGCCGGAATGACCAAAGGTACGTTTGGAGAAGAAAGGGCACAGAATTTAATGAAAAGAAGCTCTGTCCAATTGTTAAGCATGGGAGTGGATCAATCATGCTTTGGGGTTGTATTGCAGCCAGTGGCACAGGGAACATTTCACGAGTAGAAGGAAAAATGGATTCAATAAAATTTCAGCAAATTTTGGATGGTAACTTGATGCCATCTGTGAAAAAGCTGACGTTAAAGAGGATGGCTTCTACAAATGGATAATGATCCTAAACACACCTCAAAATCCACGGGGGATTACATCAAGAGGCGTAAACTGAAGGTTTTGCCATGGCCTTCACAATCTCCTGACCTCAACAACATTATTGAAAACCTATGGATAGACCTTAAAAGAGCAGTGCGTGACAGACAGCCCAGAAATCTCAAAGAACTGGAAGACTTTAAGGAAGAATGGGCAAAGATACCTCAAACAAGAATTGAAAGACTCTTGGCTGGCTACAAAAATTGTTTACAAGCTGTGATACTTGCCAAAGGGGGCAGTACAAGATATTAACTCTGCAGGGTCCCCAAACTTTTGCAGACGCCATTTTTTTGTTTTCTGTAATTTTGAAAGTGTAAATGGAAATAAAATCTAACTTTTTTTGACATATTATAAGAATGTCTAATCTGTAATTTGATGCCATCTGGAGATTTTTCCATCTTTCCTTGGCTTCGTTATGCACATTAATACACATTTTTACCTGGGGTGCCCAAACTTTCGATCCCCACTGTACACTTTTGTGGACACCTGACCATCACACACATATATAAGCTTATTGCGCATCATTTCCAAAACCATGGGCATTGATAGAGATGTTCCCTCTTTGCAGGTATATCTGCTTCCCCTATTCTAGGAGGGATTTCCACAAGATTTTGACCTATGACTGGGCTAATTTGTGCCCAGCCAAAAGAGCATTTGTAAGGTCAAGTACTGATGTTGGGCAAAAAGATCTGGCTCACAATCAACATTCCAATTCATCCCAAAAAGGTGTTCATTGCGGTTGAAGTCAGAGCTATTTGCAAGCCATTTGAGTTCTTCTGCACCAAACTCATGAAACTGTCTTTGTGGACCTGGCTTTTTGCAGCTGGCCAGTTCAGCCAGGGACAAAAAAAAAAAAGACCTTCTCCAAACTGTTGCCACAAGTGTGGAAGGCCACGGTAGTCTAAAAGGTCTTTGTACGATATATACATCCTTAACTGGAAAAAACAGAACTCAATTTGTAGTGGTGTCCACAAGCTTATGGACACATAGTAGGTGTGTTGGTCTGGTGTCCACAAACCATTGCCCATGTGGCGTACATGCAAAAGATCAGCTTGATGTAAATCATATCAAGAGGTCTAGGCTTTAAAAACCTATTATATATTTCTACGAAAACATGGGAACATCCATGTAACGGAAGGGCCCGGGGAACCCAGAATCCCTTAGAAAGTATGGGATACCCTTGCTTCAGATCCCCATGCACCTCGTATGTCTAAATCACCCGATGTCCATTAGGGGCATACGGTGAGCAAGAAAATGGAAATTAAGAATATGTCTTTGATTACTTGGAATGGGACAGTACTATTTATCCACAATATTCTCCAGGATATCTGTAAAAGACTATTTACTGGTTGTTTAGCATCTTTCAACATGTTGAATTCAGAATCAATGTCATCAGCTCCAACCACCTGTCTTGTCTGCCTGTTGTAATGTTAATGAATCTTCTTTGTGGATTGGGCCAATTGACACTGTATTGTATGAAGGAGTACTGTGATAATGTGTATTGGAGTTTAGGAGACAGCCAGGCTAGGAAACTCAGACAGCCAGGCTGCTTGAAGGAATTAGATAATTAGCTTGTTAATTAGGTCTGGTCACAGGTGTAATTCCAGAGTAATATGACGAACCTCCTTTTAACTGTGTATAAAACTTGGTCTTTTCAATAAAGATAGCTCTGTCTTGAGGCTTAAGCAGGACTGACTATGTCTCGTTATTGGGGGAGAATTATCCTTATGGGTCTTGTTCGCCTGACTGGAGTGTCGGTAGCTGCCTTGGTGTTCGGGAATGGAATATCCTAAAACAACGTTTAACCCCTTTCATACATGGGGTGTCGTTACAACCCATGTATAATTTTATGAAAATACGGAAACATCTACATATACTTACCGTAAGTTTGTATTGGAAGAGCAAGCAGGAAACAAAAATAAGTAGGCCGACTCAAAAACAATGCAATTTCTGTGGCTGATCTCTTAAGCAGAACACAGAGGGCCAGCACTGGACTAATCTATGAATCCGTACACTTACAAAACCACTCCAAAAACTAGAAAGAGCATGCATGAAAATGTAAATTAGAATTTACTTTAAAGTGTTACTAAACCCAGAACCCTGCATTCACTATATCTGGTCTCCCATAGTACATAAAACATGGAAATGCAATTGTTTTTGTAAATATAAACTGCCAAATACCTTTTCTCAGCAGTATATAGCAGTCTTGTGACTATCAGTGTCCAGCTGAGCACGGTTTAAAGCTTGTAGGAGTTTTCATTCTCATCCAATTGTCCTATGAGGCTGCATGACCCCTGATCCTCTGTCTGGACAGTACTAATTGGCTCTGTGCTGATCACATGCACCCTCCCAAGAGGAAAAAAAACCCCTCTAAGAATACACCAAGCTGAGCATGTACAGAATGACTCCATAGACTACCATCAAGAGATCGATTTGGGACTGTGGAAGAAGGGGAGGATCAGAGGAGACAGGATCAAACAGCCTTTTTACACACTGTGGAGGATTAACCCCTTAGGTGCCACAGTGAGTATAACAAGCATGATTTACTGCATATACAGACTGATTGCAGCTGAACACTCACAATTTCATTCCAGCATGTCAGTCTGACTTTGGGGGCGATTTCAGAGACATCTGTGCGGGTTCCTGCAAATCACACGCAGAAGTCACCAAAAGTAGTACAGAAACTACTTTTGGGAATTCAGTGCAGTGCCAAACCGTTTCGAACGGTGCCACTGCCACCAATTTGACATATCAAAATCACATTATTGTGAATCTAGGCTAAAGATGTGCTGCATCCAAGTCATAATGAACCAAAAGTCAGTGTGGTTACCCGACTGCTTAACAGAACTATAGTTTTACTAGTAATGGCGGTGATCCGCGATTTCTAACGGTATTGCGACGGACAGGTCGGACACTTGACACATTTTTGGGACCATTGACAGCGATTAATGCTATAATTGTGCACCGATTACTATGTAAATGTCACTGGCAGTGAAGGGGGTAACACTAGGGGGCGATCAAGGGGTTAACCGTGTTCCCTATTGTGTTCTAACTGTGGGGGCATGGGACTAACTAGGAGAGATGACAAATCGTGGTTTCTACTTTGTAGAAACACACTGTCTTCTCTGCTCTGACAGCACAAACCCCCGTGCTGCCGCTCAGGCGCGCAATTGCCCCCGACGGCCAAGCGCATCGGGTTCCCGCCCTCCGGTGGCTCTCCTGGGCAAAGATACACACACACACACACACACACACACACACACACACACACACACACAGCATTTCGCACAGGAAAGCCATTCTGCTGCAGTAAAACTGCGTGTGCCGGTCGGGAACCGGTTAACTGCCCTGCGGTTTGAAGTTGTGACGTTTGTATATTTTATGCTTTGAAGAAGGCAATAAATATTGGTTTTATCCAAAGCACCATGCCCAGTCTCATCTTTGTTCTAAGATTGCCGCGACCACGGATCGGCACACGTTGGGGTGTGGAGGGGTTATTTGTCCTTGTGCTCACCTAGAGGGGCGACTCCTTTTATAGGCAATACAGCTTGCCATGTTTTCCAGTAACTGAAATTCCAAATTTAGAAATATGCTTTGTTTTCAATTCGCAAAAACTTTAGTGCCCCACTAAGGCCTGGTTCATAACTATGCAGTTTGCTTTTGATCCGCAGTGCTTTTTGCAGTGTTGCATTTTTGCAAATTTTTTTTAATAAGATTTGCGTTTTTGTTAAAGGGGAGATGTTTTTGTTAGGCAGGCTAAAAAACTCAAAATCCATCAAAAACGCACTGTGTGTGTTTCTGCAGTGTGTACATTGAAGTCCATTGAGCCAAAAAAAAAAAAAAACTCACTGACTTGCCAAAATGCAGCAGCAAAAAAAAAAAAGTAGATGTGAATGCGCCCCGAAGGAAAACCATGTTAAATAGATTGTAGTTAGTTTCTGCAAAATGCTAAACACACTAAAAAGTTCATTGGTGTAAACAAGGCCTAAATGCCTCTGCCATTTAGGGCTGGTTCCCACTGGTGCGATGTCTGACATTGGATGCGTTTCGCACCGCACTGCAAATCACATGCGATCTCGGTGTGATGCGATTTCAGCCAGATTGAATGGCTGAATTCGAATTCGGACCAAACTCACACAGGACCCTTTTTTGGTCCACAGCAGAATTGGATTGCATCACACCCATGCGATCCGATACCGGTCTGAATTTTTCAGTTCGCACTGCGATACGCAAACTGATTTGGGGGTGTCATTAACTTAATTGACACACCCAGCAGTTCCCATAGGGCAGTGTGAACTGCCGCCGGGGAGACAGATGCAATGCGGGAACCCGCAGTGGAATCACAGGGTTTCCGCATCGCTGCAGTGTAAACCAAGCCCCTTACAGACCCAACAGTCTGCTGGGATGAATGTTCAAATATAAGAATCCAGCAAATGAAATACCATGCGGGAAGAGGAGAACTATTTTGTTGCACAAAGCACCTTCCTTGTAAATGCTACACACTGTACTTTACCTTTGCTTCAAATGAATTATTACAAACTCGAGGGTCAACGTCAACGTCCTCTTCAACTACTCTTCGGAATGGAACATTTTTCTGACCATCCTATATCGTATCAAAAACAAAAGTTCAAATATAAACAGGAAAGACATAGCAGTCATTTTCAAGGTTGCCTTTTAAATTCCAGAAATATCAAATTGCACAGAAGTATTTAGAAACACTAAGAAATTGTTCAAGTGACATTTTAAGCAGAATGCAGTCTCATCGTGGTAGTGTAGGTATAGTAGTAACAACTAATCCAGACACAGAGCCACGTAGACACATTCCAGAACGAGTGCACAAAGCAGCACGAGAAGGACTATGCAGTGCTTTTCCACAAAGCTTACCAGCCGCAGGATATTTGTGAATGACCCATGTAATGTCTCTTAACCATCATAAGGTTTTCATATATGGAATGGCAAGAAGCCTGCATGTTTTAATTTTTCACACACACAATAATGGAGAGGATTCTGCATTCTATAAGATGGGAAAGGATTGAGGAGGTCGACGATTGTGCAGCCGTCACAGAAGTTTTTAATAGAGGTTGCCAGTTCTTGACCTAAAGGCTGCATACTAGCTCCAGAAAAAATAAATAAGCTGAAGCTATTCAGACATTCTGCTGTGCAACTAACATGCAGGCAAAAAGTCAGAATCGCAGCTTTAAGGAGTTTTCTGAGTCAGGTGTTCCGTGTCATGATCAATTTTTAGTCTACACCTGAAACGGTGCAGTCATTTTTCTTTATTAAAAATAAAGTCAATGTAAATATTACTGTTAATAGGTGTTCTCTTGGTGCTTAAAGCAGAACTAAAAGTTACCTGTAATGGGGACTTATCTATGCTCAACTAACTGTTATTGTACAAATCTTAGTCTCATTCATCCCAGATACTACACACAAAGCTCTTCTTCCAGCACGGTCACGAGTTCCTGGTTTTAAACAGTAAAAGAATCCAGTCATTCACCCTCTGCTCCCTCACCCATTCACAAAAAGCCATGTACTCTTTTCACAGAAAAACTGTACTGTGTAACCACTTAAAGTGGATGTAAACCCAATTTTTTTTTTTTGCCGTCACAATGTAGTGTATAAGATTTCCTATCATTTGTGCCAGGTCTTGCCACAAAGTTAATCCAGCTCTGAGCAATCCTCTTTCATGGTTCAGTAAGATAAAATGGACAAACAGAAAAACCTTTGTCCGTTCCGCCCCCTTGCTGTGAGTGACAGGTTATTTACATATCTCGTGCACTAGCTTTAGACAGGCATTTAATTCCCACCCCCACTCCTTTTCTGAAGTCACGTGGTTACTTTTCTGGATTTTGACTGGATGTTCGTGATCATAGCAGAAGGAACACAAGAGAAAATGCATGTTGACAAGGGGTGTAGAGGTGGGCGGGGAGTCTACTGACATCACAACTCCACCCACCGAGCTCCAGACAACAAATCCACCCATAGAATCTGCAGTTTTTCAGGTCACAGACAGAGGGGAGACATTTGACAGATAAGGATACATGCAGGAGGCATCTATATCCTTATAGATCAGCACTATGGCAGTAGTTTAAAATGTAAACCCACTCTCATCCTTTCTAAAGGATGGTTTAAGGACCAAGCCCCTTTCTGAGATTTGGCGTTTACAAGTTAAGAATTTTTCCAAACATGCAACCTGTAGAATTTTTTAAACATCGCCTATGGAGATTTTTAAGGGTATAAGTTTGTCGCCATTCCACGAGCGAGCGCAATTTTGAAGCATAACATGTTGGGTATCAATTTACTCGGCGTAACTTTAGCTTTCACAATATAAAAAGAACTGGACCAACTATACTGTTTACTTTTTTAATTAAACAGTAATTTTTTCCCCAAAAAGTACGCTTGTAAGACCGCTGCACAAATACGGTGTGACAAAGTATTGCAGCCGCCTTTTTTGGGAAAAGAATTACAGTTTAATTTTAAAAAAAAAGTAAACCTAGTTGGCCCAATTTTTTTTATATTGTGAAAGATAAAGTTACGCAGAGTAAATTGATACCCAACATGTTATGCTTCAAAATTACGTCCGCTCGTGGAATGGCGACAAACTTTTATCCTTAAAAATCTCCATAGGCGATGTTTAAAAATTTCTACAGGTTGCATATTTGGAGTTAGAGTCTAGAGCAGTGATGGCGAACCTTGGCACCCCAGATGTTTTGGAACTACATTTACCATGATGCTCATGCACTCTGCAGTGTAGTGGAGCATCATGGGAAACGTAGTTCCTAAACATCTGGGGTGCCAAGGTTCGCCATCACTGGTCTAGAATCATTGCTCTCCCGCTGCCGATCACGGCAACACCTCACATGTGTGGTTTGAACACTGTTTTCATATGCGGGCGCTGATCACGTATGTGTTCGCTTCTGTAAGCGAGCTTGGCAGGGCGCGTTTAAAAAAAATATATATAAAAAAGTGGGTGTTGTGTTGTTGGTGTTGTGGTGTTGTTGGTGTTGTGGTGGTGGTGTTGGTGTTGTGGTGGTGGTGTTGGTGTTGTGGTGGTGTTGTGGTGGTGGTGTTGTGGGTGTTGGTGGTGTGGTGGTGTTGGTGGTGTGGTGGTGTTGGAGATATATATATATACACACATACACACACATATACACACACACACATACACACACTTATTTTACCTTTTCTTTTTACACAGCTCCTTAAAAATAAAAAATTGTGTCACTTTTATTCCCATTATAAAGAATGTAAACATCCCTTGTAATAGAAAACAAATAAAAGCATGACAGGACCCTCTTAAATGTGAGATCTGTGGTCAAAAAGACCTCAGATCTCATATTTATACTTAAATGCAATAAAAATAAATGAAATATCATTTAAAAATATTTTTTAAGAGCTATGGGCGTCGCTTCCACCCTGCAATGGTATTGAGATGGGTGGGCACCGGTAAGCAGCGGAGGGCACCAGAGAGCGGCCCTCCCCCACCGCCGATAAAAGTGATCTCGCAGCAAAGCAGGCCACTTTTATCTGAAAGTGAACCACCCACTGAAGAGGATACCAGGATTATGGCAGCTAGCCGCTACCAAAACAACGATATCCCTCTTCAAAATACTGCCGTATAACGACGGCGGGCAGTCCGGAAGTGGTTAAACAGACAAGTGGAGAGGCAGGTAAACCACAGGATCTCCCCTTGTTAATTCACAGAGTGCTTGGTAATCTGAAAAGAATACAAGGCTTTATGTGAACAAGCAAGGGGAGAGGACAGGACGAGTGAATGACAGATGTTACTGCTTTTTGCTGCATGCGTGTCACACAGCCACAGCGCTGAGGGAAAAAATAAAATAAAAATGCAGTAACAGAAGAAATTAAACTAAGATTTGTTCACTAAAAAGCAGCAAGCTGGGCATAGGACCGTTGTCATAATAGGCAACCTATTTGATTTGTGCCTAGTCCAAAAGAATGTTTTCCTTGGTGTTCCACTTTAATGTCATACATATTGGTTTTAGCCACTCTACGGATTCCATAAGGCTTCTGCATTTTCTTGAAATTCTGCTCATCATGCGTTAAACTGATCCAAAATGTGTGTAAAACTTCAGTACTAACAACTGAAGGGACATTATCGGAAGCTTTTTCAGAGCCATCAGGCAGTTCAGTCATTTGTTTTTTTTTCACTCGAAAAAGGAAAGGTTTTAAAAAATGT
Organism: Rana muscosa; assembly: GCA_029206835.1. Lineage (NCBI taxonomy): Eukaryota > Metazoa > Chordata > Amphibia > Anura > Ranidae > Rana > Rana muscosa. The sequence goes on along the minus strand of CM055123.1, from coordinate 114,903,646 downwards.
GGCAAAATACATAGATGGAACATGGTAAAGTCTGCCAAAAAACAAACAAGAAAAAAAAAAAACCCCCACGTAGGTAGCATAATCGAAACCCTAAGCCTAATATTTGTTTTATAAATATACCCCTAATTTCTTTGCTGGACATGTTTTTCTTGGATTTAAAATGAAAAATATCTATTTTGGCCACTAGTTATTATAGGAAGTATGCCATCTAGTGCCCAATTACGATAATTGCACTTAAAATCAATGAAAAAACATTTGTTCAGCACACAAAATAGCCTGTTTTTTGCCCAGTCAACAAAATATACATGAATTTTCACTGGGCAAATTATGAAGCTTTTTTTTTTTTTTTAAATATCTATACATTCCTTAGATCAAAAGGGCTCCTGAAAAGTGGCTACTGGTTCATTTCTGCAATTCCTATGCTCTGGAGGACCAGTAACAAGGATGCACTTTGATCTTCAAGGATCTCCACGTGAAACATTGATCACATTTCATATCAAGTCTTAGGAGATGAAAATGAAAAAAACATAAATCTCATAACATGTTGCAAAACTTACAAGTTCTTAAAAATAATAAAGCAGAAGCAGCCACTACATTTAAGGCCTTTGGTTCCTTTACTTTCACCTAGTAATTCTGCCAGCAACACTTCCTGTCCTATGGTGACAACTCACTTTACTGTATCCATGGAGTAGCAGTATTGTCACCCTAGGACAGGACAGGACAAAAAAAAAAAAAACACCTTATGCATAGGAAGTGCTCTATAGCAGCGGTCTCCAAACTGCAGCCCTTTGCTTGTCTTTATCCGGCCCTTGGAGTGCCATTCCTCCCACCTACACCAATGATGGGACATTTTGCCTACCACCGACGGAACACTATTCTGCTCACACCAACGATGGGGTGCTTTTCTACATCCCCTGGCCACAGTCTGGCCCGTCTGAAGGATAATAAACTGGCAATTTGTTTAGAAAGTTTGGAGACCCTTCTCTGTACAAAATAATTACATAAAAGAAAAAAAACACAACTTTGCCACTGTAAAGATATAGGGAGCTACAAGGTAATGTGACACACTGATGGCCATCCATACTTATTAAATCTGCTGCACCCCCAAAACTGTAAAAAATGTGTTTTGGTTTAATGGTGTATATTTATCCAAACCTATGCTTTTATAATTAAAACTAGCAGAACGCCATTCATTCCAGTCACATTTAAGAGTGCCCATGACTGCATCAAAAACACAATGAAGACTATGTACACAATTGTAGGTTTTATTCAACGTCTACAGCAACATGGTAAAAATAAAACCTTTAATATAAAGGAGTATACATTCATCTCCCACAGTCCACACTCATGATGGTAGTCACTCTTCTGTTGATTGCACTCATTTTCTCACCTTCTTGTTAGCCTTGGGGAACGTGTTTGGAGTTTTCACTTGAATTTTCTTATTGTCTGGTGTCAGTCCCTGATCACCTTCCCTTTTCCTTTTTCCTGAATTACCTAAAAACATGTGAAGTATTGTTATAGGAATGCCACAATCTGCACAATGCTACTAATCTTATAGGCTCGATTCACACTAATGCACGTTGCTTTTGAGCGTTTTTGCCTTGCTTTTTGCGGTGATTGCCGCGTTTTTCAACATACGTTTTGCTTTTTTTTTTTATTAATTTTTATAAATAAATTTTTATTTTTACACATTTCCATTAAAAAAAATATAAAAAAAAAAAACGCAAATCGCGGCAAAAACGCATCAAAAACTTGGTACTTGCGGTTTTAATGCAGGTCCATTGACTTCTATTACATGCAAAACGCTGCTTTTTGCATGAAAAAAAGTCCCCGACCCTTTCCAAAAACGCAGAGGTACAAAAATGCATTGATGTGAACATGTTCCATAGGAACCCATGTTAAAAAATTTCCTTGCATTTCAGCAAAATGCACCAAAAAACGCATTAGTGTGAATGGGGCCTTAGGCTTTTTTTGTAGCTGCAAACTATTTAAAGTAGAACTAAAAGGCAAAACTTTATTTTTCAATTTAGATAGAGTAATGGAAGTTTATAACCCCCCCCCCCCCCCCATTTATGTCCTATTTGGGAGATTTCCTTCTTGCCTTATAGTCAAAAGGTCAGGTGGGAGGGAATCCCTGGGTGTCATCAACTTGTGTCCCCATTGGAAGATTTCCCCTGTATTACTGTTCTGGGGAGCACCCAAAACTTGGGATTTCCTTTCACTTTTGGGTGTCAGTTTATGAAGCAGTTAACAGCGGTGATCCTGAGGATCGCCACTCATCACAGTCCATAAAATGGTTAACCAAAGATAATCCGGGGAGAACATTTTTGAACATGTTCTCCCGCCGATCATCTCCGCACAGAGAATCCTCATCGACACAGAAATGGCCAGTTTATGAAGCAGTGATCTCAGCACTTGACTGGTGATCTGAATCAGAATTCACCTCCCAGATTCACCAGCTCAGAGGTGGAGAATCGGGGAGTGACAAATCTGGGGTGATCTGAGGAGGAAAATTATATTAGAGGTCGACCGATATCGGCCAGCCGATATTTAGCATTTTTAAAGAAATCGGCATCGGCCGATTATTATGTAAAAAGAGGCCGATTGTTTGGGATCTGAGACAGGGGCGTAAATATATATATATATATATATATATATATACATATATACACACACACATACACACACACACACACACACACACACACCTTTTGTTTTTTATTATGTAGGGAGACTATTTTATTAGCATTAACTATGCCGTCTGTCATGTTATTAAGCAGGGATAATTCATCACTGCTCAGTACACAGACATCTCGGTGTTTGTGAATTCCTGGTACTGTAATCTCCTAAAGTCTCACAAGATTCCAGTATCAGGGGACCGTCTCCACCGCTTAATAAGCTGGCATCCAGAGGAGAACAATCTCCTCTGAGAATGCCAGAGAATGAAGCAGCGACATTTTTTCACTGTTTCATAAAACGGACACCTTGATGACAGTAAACATTTCCCCAATGGGGTACAGACCGCAAACACTGGATGGGGGGGGGGGGTTCTAATCCCTCTCCGCTGTACCCAAAACAAAAAAAAAAAACAGAGGTTACCTTCAGCAAAGCCTGCATGTTAAAGTATATCTAAGGCAGCAGCTAGTTTGTAGCTATTGAGGAAGATATTTAAAAAGGAAAGTTTTTGTGCCTTGAGTTCAGTTTTAACTTTTCCTGGAAGAAAATGGTTATTTATGCAAAAAATCTTGCTGCTCGCACATTTGGTCATTTTCAGTGTGGCAACAGTTAGTTACTAACACCTGAACAGTGTGGTGCTCACATGGTGACATGAGCACCACGCGGTCCAGAAGCAGGGTGGATATAAATCAACGATTAAAAAAAAAAAAAAAAGATTTTTACTCCAAACGCATTTTATAAAAAATTTATCTAAAATATACTTTTTTATTTAAGATACAATAATTGTTTATTCCGCGTGAAATGGAGCTTAGTTATGTAGCATAAGGCTGTATATTCTGCATTAAATTTTTTGGTAAACTCAATGAATTCAAGCTCTGCAAGCTAAACATGCACTCACACAATGGCACAGTAACAATGAGATAAAACCAAGTTTAGAAATATTCCTTTATACCATTGTTTTGCAAATCTATGTACATTACAAAAACTGTATGATTGAATCGGTTCAGATTTCGCTTTTTTTCTAACCTGACAGCTTATTATTCTAAAAATGGGAAACCATTTTGTTTGCAAGTATTAAATATTCTAACTACACGCAAGAATATTTCCTTACATTTAAAGAGCACCTGTCATTTCAGATCCATCGTGGGAGTGCCTGTTAGCGAGCATCCACTCAACTGCTGCCGCCACTTCCCTCACCTTGTTATGCTAAGTGAATGGGACTGTCCGAGTCAACAGCGGGTCAGAGGAGGAGCAGCTGCGGGACAGATAAATGTTGCCCTTCAAAAATGATTTAAATTGAGTTGATTTAAATCAAATCCACCCTGTCCAGAAGTACCAAGGAGTGCCTGGCAGGCATGATGACATGTCAGCAAGGGGTGTGTCCATGATGGCCTAGGCTTACAAGCAGTAGTTTGGATAACTCCTCAAGTCAACAAGAGGACCTGGCACTGGATTACAGAATAATGAGTCTGTGGTAGACAGCACCAGAGACATTATTCAACAGAAGCAATAAAAGACTGGCAATGCTTTTTTTTTTTTTAGTTTAACTACTTGAAGACCAGGTCTATTCTGACACTTCTCGCATGTTTTTTTTTTAAAAACAATTTTTTTATGTAAAGCGGTATTTGCACAGCAGTTTTTGCAAACTCAAAAAAAATAAAAACCCTGATATAATATCCAATGGTTTGGTAAAATATAAATGTTATGCTATGTAAATAGGTACCAAACAGGTGAACCTTTAAAACTGTGCACGTCTGTGTAATAATTATCCATAGGCAATGCCTTTACAAATCACCACTCTAGCTTTACACAGGTGGTCTGGTGCTAGAATTATTGCTCTCGAACGAACGTTCACGGTGATACCTCACGTGTGGTGCAATCGCTGTTTTCATAGAGACGTGGTACCGACGCATGTGTTAGTTTTTTTAATTTTTATAACCACTTTTATTCTCATCACAAGGCATATATAAAACATCCCTTATGATAGAAATAGGCAGTGATAAGTCCTCTTTACGGAGACATCGGAGATCTTTTGGCCTCCCTCCCACCGCCTGTAAAAGCAATCTAGCAGTCATTTTGATGCAGCTGCAGGCATCCATCCCAGTATAACCAAAGTTGGGCAAAAAAATAATATATATAAAAAAAGAAAAAGAAAAAAAAAAAAAGTTGTGCCCCATCGTCCTTTGGATAGCTTTAAAAGATAACGTGGGTATATTTAACCCATACTACTAAAAAAGGAACAGCAAAAAGAATTGGCAAACAAAAAAAACACAGTAACTAAATACTTTAACCACTTCAAGACCACATCACACACACAGCTATCAGCCATAACCCCGGTATTTATTTTTAATTGGCTCTTACTCATAAAAAGCGATTTCAGCAGCTGATTAGCCATTGGATAGCTTTTAGGAGGGGGAAGGGAAGTGATCAGGGGGAAGCGTTGTGGCATTTTAGGTATTTATTTACTAGGCGTAATATCTTATATTTTACCAAAGAAATCAGGGTATATATAGTGTGTTTTTTACATTATCATTAAAGTGTATTTTTTCCAAAACTGATGAGCAAATACCATGCGATTTAAAAATAAAATAGCAACGATCGCCATTTTATTCTCTAGGGTCTCTGGTAAAATGTGTGTGTGTGTGTGTGTGTGTGTGTGTGTGTAGATATATATAGTTTTGGGGTTCCAAGTACATTTCTAGCAAAAAATTAAATAAAAAATTAAATAAATAAAAAGTTACTTGTAAACAAAAAGTGCCAGAAAAAGGCTTGGTCCTTAAGTGGTAAAGACTGTTACAAATAAGAAACTGACATACCATTCACTTTGACTTCTTCCTCACTGGAGGAGCTTTCCTCTGAACTCTCTTCACCCTTCTTGGCTGAGGGTTTTGGTGTGGACTTTGCACTCTTGGGAGTGGTGGCGGGTTTAGCTGCTGATGGGGACTTTGAGGTAGCAGATTTCTTAGATTTATCCTCTTCTGAGCTGCTCTCTTCAGAGCTACTTTCTTTTTTCTTTGGGACGGACTTGGCTCCATTTTTCACAGCTGCTTGTTTAGGTTTTTCTTCTTCATCGCTGGAGTCGTCTGATGAAGAGCTACTACTGGCTTTTGTTTTATTCACAGGAATTGGTTTCTTGGCAGATGGTGCAGCTGCCGGTGACTTAACCGGTTTAGTGTTTTTTTCCTCCTCGCTGCTTGAGCTGTCAGAATCGGAGCTGCTGCTCTTTTTAGCTACCTTGTTTTTTACTGCTCCTGTAGACTTGGGGGTCAAAGCTTTAGTTGGTGTCTTTTTAGCAGCCTCCACCTGCTTGGCCGATGCTGGTTTTGCTGCAGCAGCTTGTTTTGGAGTGGGCTTACTGGCAGCCTTCTTAGTGGAATCTTCCTCGCTGTCAGAGTCTGGGGTTAAAAAAAAAATAAATAAAAAAAAAGTCATAAATGTGAGAACAGACAGACAAGGGAACAATTAGGCCTCATGCACACTGGACATTTTACAGCAGTTTTTGGCTTCAGGCATTTTTTCTGCAGCCAGTAAACTCCCCAGCATGGTATCCTATGTGTCCATGCACACATAGGCTGTAATCAGCCTTTTTTGGCTAGGGCATTTTCTGTCTGGAACTAGTTGAGTTTTAAAGGAGGAGTTTTTCAGCTGAAAAAATACTACAACTCTGATAAAATCTTTAAAAAGAAAAAAAAAACCCTACAAAACTCATTCTCCAGCTTTCTACAAGCTAACATCTGACGTTTTTATAACGTCCAGTGTGCAAGAGGCCTAAAGGCCAGCACTGCATGTGGGATAGGGAAATAAAGTGAACCTGTGCTATGCAGGCAAGAAATTCACAAAAATGTGTGTGATCATATATTTTTATTTATACACACACATCTCTATCAACAGTACTATATTTTTAACATTAAGCAAATTCTAATGACTGCTTTGCTTATCTACTCACTACTGAATGATGTGCAACGCAATCACATCCTCCTACAGTCCTAAAAACACCCTCTGCTGCTCCAGTTCTTAGTGCTTCAGCCAGGGAGGAATAAGTGAAGGAGAACCAAAGAGGCGTGAGTCAATAGCACCCAGCCTGCCTATAAACCACTGCATCCAAGGACTGCAACATGTTATTGATCAATACGATTCATTGTTAAAGCGGAGTTCCACCCAAAAATTTAACTTCCGCTTTTCGGATTCCTCCCCCCCCCTCCGATGTCACATTTGGCACCTTTGGGGGGAGGGCAGATACCTGTGAAATCCAGGTAATCGCTCTCACTTCTGGCCATAGCATGTCTGGCTCCTCCTCCGCTCTATTCTGGGAGACAGGTCGCAGAAGACAGTAGGGGCCAGTGAAATGGCGCAGCGCAACTCACATGCGCAGTATTCTTGATCCCCTTAACGAAGATAGCTGTGCCTCCACCCGAGAGCCAGATCGGCTTCGGGTGACGACATCGCGGGCACCCTGGAAAGGCAAGTGTCCATATATTAAAAAGTCAGCAGCTGCAGTATTTGTAGCTGCCGACTTAAAAAAAATAAAAAAAAAATAATGATGTTGGCAGAACTACGCTTTTACCACTTGTACCGCACATTTACCGCAGCAGGGCGACCGCTCTGCACCAGCTCACGTACCTGGTATGTGATCTGACACTTCCAGACCTGGGGTGCCTGCACGCTGCCGGCGACCCGCTCCCACTGTGACCACACGGTGTCAGGTGGCACCCACTGATTACACAGGACACAGCAGAACAACAATCTTGTAAACAAGGCAGATTGTCGGTCTGTCAGGAGGAGAAGATATTTGATCCTGTGTTTCTGCAAAGCAGGAACACAGATCTTTGCCTTCCACTAGTCTAAGCACCCCCCCCCCCCCCCACAGTGAGCAAGCACAACCTAGGCACACAGTTAACCCCTTTAATCACCCAAATGTTGACCCCTTCCCTGCCAGTGTCATTAGTACAGTGACTGTGCATACATTTTAGCACTGATGTCGTCACTGGTCTCCAAAAAAGTGTCAGTTTGGTGTTGGATTTGTCCACCGCCATATCGCAGTCACACTATACGTGATCGCCATTACTAGTAAAATTTAAAAAATATAAAAAAATATCCCATAGTTTGTAGACGCTATACTTTTGCGCAAACCAAGCAATATGCTCATTTGATTTTTTTTAACAAAAATATGTAGCAGACTACATATTGGCCCAAATTGAACTTTTTTTTTTTACATTTTTTTTATTGGATAGGTTTTTGAGCAGAAAGTAATTTTATATATTTTTTTTTATTGTTGGTCGCGCTTAGACAGAGGCAATCAAATACCACCAAATAAAAAACATCTGTGGGGGGGGGGAATACAGCGTTTTATTAGGGTGCAGCATCGCAAATGAATTAACGCAGTGCCGTATAGCAAAAAACAGCCTGGTCATGAAAGTGGGTAAGCCTTTCAGAGTTTAAGTGGTTAAACATTCAGAGTTCAGACTGCAGTGTTAATTTTATCAGCAAATTTCGATTTAGTTTAAGTCTTACTCACATTTCAGTCTTCTGCAATTGTTTTTCGACTAAAATTAGGTGTAGTTAAATTGTAATGCATTAAAGTGATACTAAAGGATTTTAAAAAATTTTTTTTTAAACAGGTCACACTTGCCTCCACTGTGCAGCTCGTTTTGCAGTGGCCCCAATCCGCAACTTCTGGGGACCCACGGCGGCTCATGCCCGCATCAGATAACGCCCTGGGAGAACCGCTCTCCCAGGGGGGGGGTGTGTGTGTGTGTGTTTACCTTGCGTGCGCGCTCGAGTCATTCATTCGGCATCCACAGAATGTATGTCTCGGCCCCGCATCATTGGATTTGATTGACAGCAGCGGGAGCCAATGGCTGCACTATCAATCTATCCAATCAAGAGCCGGGACCCTGTGGAGAGAAGCAGAATGCGTCACTGCCAAGCGAATTCCACGGCTCAGGCAAGTAAAACGGTGGGGCTTGTTACAACCCCTTTAAAACATTTCTCTCCAAATTTCCAAATTCATATACTGCTGGAATAAAAGAAAATAATCTAATCTGTTATTTATGGTATTAAAGTTTGAATGTGCACTACAGACCAGTTATATTTGACGTCAAATTTCAATTTAGTTTTAGTCATACTCTTGACTAAAATGCCATTTCGGTTTTAGTCGACTAAAATAGTATTAATTTTCTCAACGAAATTAACACTGCTGGCGATTCTAAAAAAAAAAAAAAAAAAAAAAAAAATTCTCACGCAGTCACCCATTAACCACTGTAGTGTTGGCGGCTCATTGTTAGGGAGCCAGATTAAATTCCGACAATCGTGATCTCTCATTTGCTGCTCAGGATAGGCTAGTATGAATAAAAGGATTCTGTCATTCTTTATTTAATGCCAACATACCAGAACTGTCAGAGCTGCTGTCCTTTTTGGTGGCGGGGGTTGCTTTTGCAGCAGGCTTTGACGGTGGAGTTTTCACTGCTGGTTTAGCTGGTATCTTTTTCTCCTCTTCATCATCACTGGAGTCTGCATGGAGAATAGAAACTTTTTTTGTATAACCACCACAGTACAATAAAGGCTACATTCACATCTGCGTGTTCTGAGAATGCGAGCAGAAAAAAAAAAAAAAAAAAAACGCAAGATTCTGCACATCATGCTTAGGGTACCATTAACAATTGAACGAAGGGGGAAAAAAAAGAAAGCTCCATGAGCTAGTAGCTACTTTGTCACACATAGGACCAATGAATGTCACAGGACAAAATGCGTGTCAATAAAGCTAGGTGTGAATAGGGCCTAAAAGCAAGAATGCCAAACCTATCATAGCTGCCAGAGTCAACTAGATCAGATTAGGCAAACCCTGTAAGAAATATTCCAAGTAAAGAACATACCTCTGATATGAATTGCAGATTATGGAGGAATACATTATACAATATAAGAATCCAGGGGCAGACTCAAGCCCACAGCTTTTACCAAAAAAAAAAAAAAAAAAGAAGGTTTATATTGTGTTTGTGTGTGTACACAAATTCATTTTAGTGTATTGTTTCCCAAAAATATATGTGATAAATATGAGTTGTGCAAATTATCATGCAACTAACATTTCACTAAAGAAAAATTTTTTTTGGGGTTTAAAATAATTTTCTAGCTAAAAAGTCCAATTTCAAGATATCCCAGAAAAAGTGGTTAATAAAAAAAAAAACTCGATGTACTGGTAAAACTGGGGGGGGAAAAAAAAAAATGGCCCAAGTAGACTTGTTCTCTTTAGCCTGGGTTCACCTTGTAGCGATGCAGGAACCAGCACCGGTTCCCGCATCTCTCCCGCAGGCAGTTCACACTGCTCTCTGCGAACCTCTGCGGGTGTCAATACAAGGTTAATGACAGCCCCAGAACGGTTCAGATTGCAGTGCGTACTGTGAATTCGGACAGGAATCTAATTGCATGGGTGAGGACACCCATGCGATCTGATTCCAGTGTGGGGTGGGGGGATCCCTGCACCTTTTTTGTGCGAATCAGATGCGAGTTCAGCCATACAACTGGCTGAAAATCTTACCGGAACTGTCAGAACTACCAGCATCCTTTTTGCCAGCAGCAGCTTTGGCTGGTGCATCCTTTTTGCCAGCAGCAGCTTTGGCTGGTGCCGGTTTGGGAGTTTTGGATGGCGTCTCTTTGGCAGCAGATTTTGCTGGTGGCGTTTTTGCTGTGGGCTTAGCCGGGGCCTTTTTCACCTCTTCATCACTTGAGCCTGGGTAAAAAATAAAAATAAATAGAATAAAGTTACTACTTTACATTCTGTGTTCGCTTTATTAAAGTCTTAGGTGTGTAGATACTGAAGTTTAATGCCAAACACATGCAAGAGGACCTGTTTACTGTCATGATTTATAGTTTTAGGCATAAGCTGCAAAACATTTTACAGCTAAATTTCTGAGAATTTAGTCTAAACTGCAAGTTGTGAACAGCTTGACATAATGGTTTCCAGTGTTTTGTATTTCTTAGTAATCAGTGTTTAGTTTGTGTCACATCAGCACCATTTGTTTAGCAATGTGATAAGATACTTTGAGTCTGATGCCACACATGTACCCACTCACCAGAGCTGTCAGAAGAGCTGGAATCCTTTTTTGTTTGCACAGATTTAACAGCGACCTTAGCAGGTACAGTTTTTTTCACTGTAGTAGTCTTGCCAGATGGTGTTTTCACTCCTGGTTTAGCGGTCTTCTCATCTTCATCATCACTCGAGTCTGAATCACTGGACTCTGCTTTGGCTTTATTTGCAACAGGTTTAGATAATGCAGGGGCCTTTCCTGGAGTGACCTTGGCTACGGATATAAAAAGATTAAAATAAAGTACAGATCATACAATAAGAAAGGAAGATTTAGCTGGGAAGAGAGCTTGCAATGATTTAGACAATTCTAGTCAACACACTGTGCCTGCCACCTGTAGGCAGCAAGTCTTGCCAGCCAATCAAAAAAAAGATTATATGGGTGTGCAGCAACCGAATGAAACAAAGACCGGTAACTGAATAAATCCATGGAACAAAGAAAATACCTTTTTTTGCTGACTGTTCCTCCTCACTATCCGAGGAATCACTGCTGCTTTCTGCTTTCTTAGCTTTTGCCTTGGGAGTAGCCTTTGGAGTGGCTTCTTTCTTGTGGAATGCAGGCGGAGGTACAGCACTGTATGCACCTACAAATTGTTACACAGCAATAAGTGGTTTCCATGCTGGACATGAGAATCACACATACCTGTTCATAAGTCACAAACCTTTCGTTTATAATCTAGCCATAAATATCCAGTAATACAGCTGAATGCTGCAAATCCTGATTTTACAAACATTTTAGAAGCAAAACGTAGGTTTGACTTGGGAGATGTGTGTGCATGTACCTTTCTCTTCACTGCAAGGTTTACAGCTTATTTTGTGCAGGGGGGTATTGACTAAAGCGATATACTTTATTACTTGTTCCCACAAAAGACTGTGCTCCAAGACCAGTCCACTGAAGCCACCAATCTTCATTGCTAGTCAGTCGTAGCTCTTATGTCATCATGCACAATGCAACACTAGCTGTCCCATATTGGATGTGAAGATGGAGAATTAACCCACAACCTAGGATGTAGGAGCACGTTGGTTGCAGGGGTAGCAAGAAATAAGTATATGGCCTTGGATTCATCATCCTCTAGGCAAAATGAGAAGTTAACCCTTTCAGTGTAAAGGAGGGGGAGCTTTCTTTTACCCCGGGTTTCAGCTTGGCTCAAAAGCCCTGAACAGTATTGTACCAAATAAACTGCAGGGCAGCTTCCTGTTCAAAAAAAGCCAATTTAGGTAAATAGAGTTTTAATAAAAAAAATTTTTTCCTCAAAATGGCGTTTGTATTTATTTTTTGCTTTGATATCTACAACAGTCATCATAGGCCATCATTTCTCACCTGTCTTTGGTTTAGGTTTTGCTGCAGGTTTCTCATCCTCAGAACTGTCTGAAGAGTCCTCGCTGCTGGAGCCTTTTTTCTTGCTGCCTGTCACCTTCTTCACTGCAGGTTTGGACACTGCAGGTGATTTCACTGCAGGTGCAGCAGCAGCTTTGGCAGGAGTTTTTATAATAGACTGCAAAATTTATTTTTAACAAGTTAAATTTTTATTAAGCCATACCAAAACAGTGGTTACAGTAAACTTGCACTGAAATATACATGTACTGTACTGATTATGACCTTTGCTTCTGAAAGTGTTAACTGGTGGCCTTTTAAGTGTAAGCTGATTAATTAATAGACATAAATCTGGAAAAGCAATGCATTCAGTAGTGCTAAATTCAATCCTAATCGGCAATGCTTGCTTCAAGTTAGTCACTCAGTATTAAATCTAGGGTAAAACAATTTAAAAAAAAAAAAAGGTAATGTCAGTCCCATCAATGTCCCGCAGTAAAGTTTTAAGTCTTCTTACATTGTACAGCCTAAAAACTGTTTTCAGGCATACAAGCATTTTTTTAAACACTGAATGTTAAGTGCATGAATTGGAAATTGCGACTTCCCAGTAAATCCCATATCCTAGAGGACAAAACGGCCCTAAGTGCATCCTCATAACTCCACCCACTGCAATCGACTCCAGTGATTTAGCTAGCAAAAAGGGGAGGTGGAACTTGTGCCCTGTACTATAAGATATGGAACTTAATGGTAAATCAAATTTCCTATTATCTTAACCATACAGTACAGGACAGGAAGTGAGACTATGGAATGAACCCAAGTAATAAACAGGGCAGCAATATCACAAACAGGCCCACAAAAGTGTAAATGGACCCATAAACATTCTAACCACCACTTGAAGTCAGAACTTTGCATTAGCAGAGGCCTGAAGATCCACCTGTTTAAACGTTGAGAATGTATTAACAGAGGATCGGGTGGCAATCTTGCAAAACTGTGAAACGGATGCTTGATACTAGAAAGCCCAAGAAACACCACCAGAATCTGGTGAAATTAACCTGACAGGGAGGGAAGGAAGGAACCAGCCCCTTGAAGGCATAAGCTCTGGAAATTAGCTGCGTGAGCCACCTAGCAATGGTAAGAGAAAGCAGAATGACCCCTTTTTGGGGGACCTTCAGGGAGGAGAGAATGAAGCTACAAGGTAGACCCCAACTATTCTGACCAGATAGAGGCAGTGCAGTGAAATCTCATTGATGTGTTTTGGGGAAGAATACAAGGAAGGGGGGACAATATCCTCACTGAGGTGAAACTACCACCTTGTGGAAGAAAAAGGGTCTGGATTTCAGGATCCTCTTGTTCTCATGCAAGGCAAGAAAAAAAAAAGGCTTTTTACAAGAAAGAGCCACCAACTGAAAGACACACCTGATTGAGGTAAAAGCCACTGAAAAGGCCACCTTAAAGGGGAGGTCCGCCAAAATTTTTTTTTTTTTAAAGCCAGCAGCTACAAAATACAGTAGCTGCCGACTTAAAATATGGACACTTACCTGTCCAGTGCGCCCACGATGTCAGCACCCGAGGCCGCTGCCATCTTTGCTAAGGGGGTCAGAAAATGAAGCCTTGCGGCTTCACTTCCCTGTTCCCTACTGCGCATGCGCGAGTCGCGCTGCGCAATCGAAATGGTCCCTCCGGTCTTCTATCTCCCAGAAGACAGCAGGGGAGGGACAGAAAGTGCCGTAGATTATCCGCAGATTCTGCGGATATCTATGCCCGGAAGTGGGTGCAAATACCTGTATTATACAGGTATCTGCACCCCCTCCCCTCTGAAAGGTGCCAAATGTAACATGATGGGGGTGGTTCCGAAAAGCAGAGGTTCACTTTTTGTATGAACCTCCGCTTTAAACCTAAGAGGGATAAACAATGGTAAGGGAGGTTTTTGAACAACCGTTACGTACCAGATTCAGATCCCAGGGAGACAGGAAATCAGAACAGGGGGATCAACACACAAACTGCTTGCACTAAAGGTCTTGACAAGAGAATGCATAGCCAAAAGGTTTCTGGAATAGAATGGACAAAGCAGAAATCTGTTCTGTTAGAGTGCCAAGAGCCACATACTGGTCGAGACCAAGCTGGAGGGAGGAAGGCCAGTTTGAGAAATAAATTATTTTTGGGGTTGGGGTGCCTGCTCTTGCAGCAACTAAAAGTAGGCCATCGAGATGCAACAGTAGATACGATAAGGGGTAGATTTTTCCACCTTGAGTAAGGTGGGAATGAGTGTCAACATTGACCCTATTCTTTAGAATCTGGGTTTCAAACAGGTGGAACAGAGGGCCGTATGACAGGAGGCCTGGCCTGTGAGGAAGTCTTGTCCACCAGGAGTCTGTATATCAAGTTCTCCTGGGCCAATTTGGAGCGACGAGGATCACCAGAATCCAGTCTTACTATATCTTGTGAAGCAGTCGAGGAAGAATCTTCACTGGAGGGAATGCATACACCAGTCTGAATATGAAGGCTACCTGGCCATAAATATGTCCAGTTTGTTGGATCTGTAGCCTGTGATGTCCACATCTGGTGATCTCCTTTACTGACAAGCAGTGAGATCTCAGGGTGGAGGGACCACTCCCCTAATTCCAGGCATACATTTTTTTTAATCAAAGTGCCCTTGCCAATTTTCCACTCCTGGCATGTAGACAGTTGTATTGTGGTTCCACACCATGGAGAGGATCAGGGTTTGCTAAAAGGGTTTTGTTTGGAACGAAGCAAAGGGAACCACCTCCAAAAAAGGAGGCCACCATGAGGCCCAGAACCCTCAAACAGAAGAGTTGAAGGGGGCCTGTTTGACCCGAGAGGCCAACAGTTGGACCTCAGAGAAGCAACCTTTTTCCCCAGGTGAAGAAAAATTTTGGCCTGGATCGTTTCCAAGATTAGCCCCAACAACTTCAGACAATGGGGTGGAGGGCAGTGTTCTAGAAGTTGATTAGCCATCCAAAAGTTTAAAGGAACAGGATGGTCTTTTGAATGTTGAAGGAAAGGACCCTGGTTGAGCAATCTCAGGTAG
The DNA here is from genome assembly GCA_029206835.1 of Rana muscosa. Lineage (NCBI taxonomy): Eukaryota > Metazoa > Chordata > Amphibia > Anura > Ranidae > Rana > Rana muscosa. The sequence continues at coordinate 114,888,532 of CM055123.1, read as the reverse complement.
GTTGTCGATGCATTCCATGATAGGGATTGCCCTGAGATCTTAGCAGGGCCAGGAGTGGAGCAAACACGTTTATGAGGACTCCTGGTGTAGTGGAGAACCCGAATGGCAAGGCAAAAAAATTGATAATGTTGATCTTCCAGAGCAAAGTGTAGAAAGTGATGGTGTATGGAAAACATGGGATTGTGAGGACAGGCATCTTGAAAGTCCACTAATGCCAGAAATCCACTCGAACAGACAAGCGATAACAGATCATGCAGACTACATGTACATTGAATCAAGGCGTGGCGAAATAGTTTCTATTTTGTAGCCAACAAAATGACAGACTGAACCCAGAGGTCTGGGATGTCCGACAGGTCCAAGGCTAGCAACAAAAAGGATGAATCTGCCTTTGACCCTTTGAGAGAAAAATGTAGTAGCTGTAGCATGCTAAAGCTGTTTGTGGGGGCAAACGTAACGTGTGCCCTAAACAAACTTTACAGGTCAGCTTTGCTGCTGTTGGGTCTGGTTCCCAAGATGTACATAGTGGGCAACCAATCTAGAAACGTAATCACCCCTAAGACAATGAATAAGTAGTTGGATCCTAATACAAGTGTCAGTTGGTGTAGTGAAGAAAAATAAACAACATTTTAAGAAAACTGGGGTTGTTCCCAGCAAAGTTTTTGTCAGTGTCCAATTATCTGAAGGTAGAGGCATATAAACCAAAGTCTACAACTTCTTGTCCTGTATGATTAAAGGGGTTGTAAAGGTTCATTTTTAATTTTCTAAATAGGTTCCTTTAAGCTAGTTCATTGTTGGTTCACGTGCCTTTTCCTTTGATTTAACTTCTAAATGTTTATTTTCTTTGTCTGAATTTCTCACTTCCTGTTTCTCCTCACTAATATTCACACCATCATTTGAGTGGCGTGGAGTCAGCCAGAACAGCTTACCGAGGAACAGGAAGTGAGAAATTCAGACAAAGAAAAAAAATATTTAGAAGGGAAATCTAAGGAAAAGGTAAGTGAACCAACAATGAACTAGCTTAAAGGAACCTATTTAGAAAATAAAAAACGAACCTTTACAACCCCTTTAAGATGTACCCTTTTGACCTTGCTGGAAATCCAGTGCTGTCCTGTGCAGTCTAATCTCAAGTAGTGTGATCCACCCTGCCCAGGCTACCTCTGAACTACAAAGAGACAGCACAGTGAGTGTGGTCATCCAATGACATTAAGTGTGTTACTGGCAGAGTCACCAATTAAAAATAAAGGGAAAAATCTTGGAAAAAAATAAAATAACAAATGCAGCTGCCACACCAACTGGTAAGCTGCAATATCTTCGATTTTATACTGCTTACCTGGCAAATCTTTTGCCAGCAGAAGGAGAAATAGGAAAAGCCTCTCCAATAAAACCCCAAGATAGTAGTACCTAACAATGGTTTTAACGCCTCAATACCATACCCAAAATCAAAACTGTTGGGGGCGTGGCCTTGCAGCAAATGTAGAAGGACGTGTGCTCCTCCAGCTCCGCCGGCCATCCGTGCATTTATCCTTCTAACTGATCCTGACAAATCGGCAGCACCATACATCACAGCGCCGTATCGGTGAGGCATCCTGATCTAAAAAGACGAATTCTGCTAAGACCGAGTACAAGTACCGATACTTTTTTCAAGTACTCGCCGATACCGATTACTGATACTTTTTTTCAATGTCATGTGACAGTTTGAAAGATGGGCAGTGATAGGCGGCACCTGCGGGCACAGATAGGCGGCACCTGCGGGCACAGATAGGCGGCACCTGCGGGCACAGATAGGCGGCACCTGCGGGCACAGATAGGCGGCACTGATTGCACTATTAGTGCAATCAGTGCCATCTATCAGTGCCCACAAGTGCCACCTATCAGTGCCCATAAGTGCCACCTATCAGTGCAATCAGTGGCATCTACCAGTGCCACCTGATAGGTGGCACTGGTAGATGGCACTGATTCCACTGATAGGTGGCTGGCACTGAAATGCTGCGGGGGGTGGGGGGGAAATGACACAGGATTTCAGAAAAAATAAAAAACTGCTGCAACGCCCATCTTGGTACACCCTGCACTCGGCTGCAGTAAGCAACAGCAGACATCTTGTTACACCCAGCCCATATAGCTCGGGCTGGGTGTAACAAGATGTCTGCTGCTGCTTACTGCAGCCGAGTGCAGGGTGTACCAAGATGGGCGTGGGGACGTTCAGCCGCTGACCGAATGTGACAGCACCGGTCACCGATCCTGATGCGGCTGCGCCCTGAACCCCTGCCAGCTTACCAGGTTCAACTGCAGGTGAGGGACTCTCTCTCCGCCCGCGGACTCCGTCCGACTGTGCCTGCCCTCTTCAGCCAGACTCCGCCCGCACTTTCCTCTTCCGCCCTCCCCAGCCACTGACTCCTCCCGCCCTCTCCGGCCAGACTCCGCCCGCACTCCCCCGCCCTCTCTCCTGCCCTCTCCAGCCACTGACTCCTCCCGCCCTCTCCGGCCACAAAAAAAAAAAAAAAGTATCGGGTGAAGCATCGGGAGCATTTGCGCGAGTACAAGTACTCGCGCAAATGCTTGGTATCGGTACCGATACTAGTATCGGTATCGGGACAACCCTAGCTAAGACCCAGGGTGAAGTCCATAGCCAAGATGACGCCGGCCAGCAACGTGCGGCTAAACACCTGGAGGCCGCACAAAAGCTCTTATTTGGCGGAAAGTCATACAAAGATGGTCTAGCTTTCTCCCCTGCCTGTGGAGAAACTTCTGGGAGCGCAATGGAGGCAGATGATACGGTCCCCTTGGAGGATGCGGACGGATTGTCTCCTGAGTGGCACGCAGTGAGTACTCCTAAAGACACTACCATTAGGCCTCAGACTACCTCCCTAGAGACTCAGATGCTGCAGAACCCACACTGAGGGACACACTCACAGCGATAACATCCTGCAATCTGTCCATCACTGCTTTATCTGATGATATTAAAGGGGTGAAGGCTGAAATTTCATATGTGCGCCATGACATGCAAAAACTGAGAGGGAGAGAACCGCTGCGATTGAGGGCAGATTGAGTACAGTGGAGGAGGATGATTTACCCCCCCCCCCCCCCCCACGCAAAGAGATTTGACACATAATTGCTACCTCTTTGAAGTACATGCAGCGCGACTCGATGAAATGGAGAATCGCAATAATGTACGTGCCCGGGGCATTCCTGAACGAGCCGAGGGTAAAAACCCTGTGGACTTTATTGAACAGTGGCTTACAGTCACGTTTGGTAGAGACGCTTTCTCACCCCTCTTTGCTGTTGAGGGCTCACAGGGGGCCATCCCGTCCTCTGCCCCCGGGAAATCATCCCAGGGCCTCTCTCTTCAAGCTCCTTAACCATAAAGACAGGGATGCTATTCTGTCGAAAGCCAGAACCTTATCTGGGAAAATGGCGATTGACAATTCCAAAATATCTTTATTCCCTGATTTCTCTGCTGATCTGCAAAAGAGGGCTACCTTTAATGATGTTAAGAAACGACTCAGGGACCTCAACCTGCAATATGCCATGCTATACCCTGCTCGGCTCCGAGTAACTGCCCTGGGAGAAGCCCACTTTGATCGTCCATCCGCTGCTGCGCAATGGCTAGACCGTGAGGACAGATCGCTTAGAGCTGCCAGACAACAACATCCTGCTCAGGAATAAGGTGCTGCTATCAGGTTTTTTTTTTCTTTTCCCCTAGCTCAGGCGGACTATGGAGGATACGGAGACTTTTGTATCATTGTTTTTTACTACATGTTGACTGCAACTGTAAAACACCACTTACCATCCAGAAAATACTTCTGCGGGAGTTTCCACTGCTGTCCCCTCCCCGAGGCATATGTCCAGGGGATCTTTGCACTTCGGCCCCAGTGGCTGGGAGCCCGGTTGGCTTAAAGTTTGATTTTACTGTTTTATTTTTTTGATTGTGTTTCTCTCTCTCATTATCAGACTTTGCAATGATTTTGGCCTCCGCACGGAGCCCCATGCTATACGGAAGCGCCTCCCCCGCCTGGCTGGATAGCACCAGATGGTACAAGTTATCTCAGGTCTCGCTACCATTGGACAATCCATGTTTTTTTTACAGGCAACTGTACCCCTTATGACTTTAGTTATTCTACAGGGGGTCCTGGAGTGGCCCTCCGTTTCCTTATACTGTACCCTTATGGCGGCGAATGTTAAAAATTGTGTCCTGGAATGTCAGGGGATTAAGTAGTCCTGTGAAACGCTTGGCAGTCCTTATACAATACCCACCCCAGCAGCTTTGAGATGTCTGTTTACAGGAGACGTACTTCCCTGCGGATAGCACTCCCAGTTTTAACCCCCGGGTGTATGCTTCACAATTTCATTCTACTTACTCTGCCCATGCTAGGGGGGGGGGGGGGGGGGGGGTGAGTGTTCTGATTCGGCAGGATGTTCAGTTCCAATGCACACAAAAAGTCATTGACCCAGGGGAAGATATATTTTCTTACTGTGTAGTATATCCCATGTATTGTGGCGGGTATGTATATCCCGCCCCCTTACTCGGCCGAGATCCTCAGATGCTTGGCAGATGTTCCGCTGCCGGCAGTGGGCGACTAATTATATTAACCACAATCTGGACAAACTGCCAACGTGCCCATCCGAAATGATGGGTCTACATCCTTTGCCGGCCTACTTGAGGAGCTTGGAGTGACAGATGTGTGGCGAGTGAGCTTATGGGAGCTTATCTAGAATTGATTTGGGATTGGGTAATGCTCCATTGCTACAGTTGGTTATCGACTCTGGGTACGGGGACAGACATCTGACCACTCCTCCTTGTGGGTTACGATTACGCTGCCTACTAATGCAAAACCTAAAAGCTGGAAACTGAATCCGTTCTGGTTCTCTCTGTTCCCGAGCCCCGACCCGATTAGGGAGACTTTGAAGTGGTTCTTGCAGGAGAATATAGACTCCACCCGGGTGGGGGTTGTCTGGGATACTGCTAAGGCTTTTTTGCAAAGTCAATTTATTACCACTATTAAAGTGGTTGTAAACCCTATATTTAATTTTTTTCCCATAACCACCTGTAAGAGAAAGGCATAATGAGCTAATATGACTAGCATAATAGCTCATTATGCATCACTTACCTTAGATCGGGGCCCCCAAAGCCGTCCTCGTCTCCCTCTTCAGCCGCATCCATCGCTGCGGCGATAGCCGGAAGGTTACTTCCGGCTATCGCCGCACCAGCCATTCACAGCGCCACCCCGCGCCGCTTTACTTTTAGTAAATATCTCCTAAACCGTGTAGGTTTAGGAGATATTTCTTGCACCTACAGGTAAGCCTTAATCTAGGCTTACCTGTAGGTGCAAGTTGAAAAAGTGGGTTTACAATCACTTTAAGATAAAAACAGACACGAAGGCCTGGGAGGGGGAGGTCTGCCGGACACTGAGGGAATCGGAGGAGGCATATATCTCTAACCCTAATGCGGATACAAAGAGTTTGGTTGGGGGCACAGGCAATGTCTACTCAGCTGGCTCAACCGCTTGCTGAAAACAAGCGATTTTTCCTGCAGCAATCCCATTTTGAGGAAGGGGAGTCGACTGGCCACATGCTGGCCTTACTGGCAAAGGCGCAGAGGTCTACCTCGATGGTTTCGACCCTGTGTGATTCCCAGGGGGTGGCCCACACCCAAACTCCTGTGAGAACGCAAATTTTCAGGTCATTCTATGCCAATCTATACACTTCAAAAAAGGTACACCCCACTGATGGTGACATACTAGGATTCCTGGGGAATTGTGAACTACCCCGTTTGTCTGCTTCGGACAGCGTCGAGTGGCCTTATCTGTGGAAGGTGTTAGAGAGTGCGGGGCTGGGTGACAACTATTAGTTGGGTCAAAACTACTGTATGCTAGTCCATTGGCCAGAGTCAGGGTTAATGGGGAGCTTTCAGACCCATTTCCATTGTTTAGAGGCACCAGGTAGGGGTGTCCACTTTCCCCCCTGCTGTTTGCCCTGGCATTGGAACCTCTGGCTGCACAAATAACGGGTGACAGTGCAATCGTGGGATTCAAGCGCAACACGGGGGCGGATGTTATTTCTCTATATGCGGACGATACCCTACTATACCCGGGCGACACGCAGGGCTCCTTGACTACTGTTATGCATTGCATCAAGACCTTTGGTGCATTGTCTGGCTTCGCCATTAATTGGAATAAGTCAGTACTCATGCCATTAGATCCCCTGACGGTGCCCCCTCCCTCGATGATACAAACAGTGTCCTCCTTCCGCTATCTGGGGGTGCAGGTGTGCCCGGACGTCTCTCAATACATACCTCTTAACCTCACCCCCTTACTTGCTAAATTTAGGACCAAATGTAGTGCCTGGTGTAAACTTCCCTCATCGGTGGTTGGGAGGGTGAACCTCAAAAATGGTGTGGGCGCCACAATTATACATATGCCATAATTACCCGGTGTGGATTCCACGCTATTGGTTTGATAGGATTGACTCCCAATTTAGAGAACCGATTTGGCGCAAGAAAACGGCAAGGATTAGACTGTCTAACTTACAATATAACAAGGATGAGGGGGGGATTGGCAGTCCCGCACGCCAGAGCCTATTTTCTATCGGCTCAGTTACAGCAGCTAGGAGGTTGGGGATTGGTAGATACATCGGACCCTATCCGCAGACTTCTGGCCACTCCGACAGACGAGGCCCCGGCGTTGTCTGGCTTGGAGGCTGGCTATGCACATCTAATGGGTGGGACCCCTTCACGGCTCCTACTAAAAACTTTATGGACCTCTGTTAAACGATTATTGGGTGTCAAGGGATTCCTACCACTCACCCCTGTCGTAATCTTCATTATGGAGAATTATACAAACTTACAGGAAGCTGCAGGGCTCAGATACTTAACACAACTATACAATGGCCGGGTCCTCAAATCCTTTTTGGAACTCCAGGCTGAGTTCGGTATACCTCGCTCTAACTTTTATAAGTACCTGCAATTGCGTCATGCACTACAGGTACAATCCAGATGGATGCCACTTAGGCCAACTGACCACGCCATAATTCAGGGGATTTTCATGGAAGGAGATAAAAAGGGCATGATTTCAAAGGGGCTACGATATTTTGCTCAACGTGCTTCAGGATCCAGCTAGTCTACCATGCAGAAATAAGTGGGAGGAAGATGTGGGGCCTATTGACGGGGAAACATGAAATGTCTGCTTGACAGCTGCTCCTATGGTTTCAGTGTCTCCCTCCCAGAGGCTGTCACATTTATACCTGCTACACAGGGTATATAGAACTCCGGCCAGGCTCCATGACTAGGGGCTACGAGACTCCCCACTGTGTCCCAAGTGCATGAGGGATCATGGAGACCTCATGCATATGTTCTGGAAATGCCCCAAACTCTTCCGATACTGGACAGAGGTGCTTTATGTGATTACACAGGTGTTCACCTTTGCTGTCCCGAGAACTCCCGTTGTATGTCTACTGGGTGCCCTGAATGAGGAACGCCTGACTCCATCGGTTTTTACAGCGGTTATTTGTTTACTCTATGTGGCACGCAAGCTGATAGCTCAGCTTTGGATTACTCCCAGGGTACCCACTAGAAGACAGTGGATTGATCAGGTGAACAAACTTTTAGAGAAAAAACTGACATATCAGCATAGGAATGCACCTCGTAAGTTTAGTTCATTATGGCAGGCCTGGCTTGATGTCCCGGGGTTAGCACCCCACCAATTGGTCAAAGACAGATTACTGCAATGCTAAGAGTAGAGCCGGACTATAGGAGGGATTGGTTTCATGGGTCGGGATGAGCATTATGGAACCTCACAATGTGATGGTGGGCGGGGGTTAACCGTGCGGAATGATCACCTTCTTGTTTCCTTTGGGTATTGTTATATAACACCATTTGGAGGGGGGGGGGGGGGGAGAAGAGAGAGTGGTTAACAATAGGATATGTGCCTTAATGTACGTTTGATATTTTGATGTTACATACACTGAATCTTTATTTTCTGCACTATGATGGCCTGGTCTGGGTACTGTACTGTGATGCAGCTAATGTACGGTTTCTGTTTTATTCACGGACCTCTCTCATGTACAATGTGTATAGTATGTCTGGTAACATTCAATAAAACTTTTTCCGATTTAAAAAAAAAAAAAAAAAAAAAAAACACAAACTGTTTACCAAATGGCAAAAAAAAATGGGAGGGGTAGTTATTTTTTTAGGTCACATTATATTTGAGCACCTGTTTACTAAATGCATTTTTTTCAGTAAAACAAACAAACATTCAAATGAGATCTAGTGCACACAAACACTATAAAATCAAATTCTGTAAAAATGTAAAATAAGATGCCAAAGAAGCCAAGACTGAAAACACTGAGTGACCGTGACACTAGGAAAAACTAACAACCAAAAAACTGTCCATAGGGAATGCTTTAAAAGCCTTCATAGTTCATATACTTGGCTTTGACCGTAAATGGATGGCCCTAGAAAGATATGCATGTGGGAGAGGGCTTAAAAAGAGGGGGGGACCCCCCCCCGTCATTTTACATTCTTCCTCACTTAACTTTGGCATCATAGAGGTGCTGATAGGCACCTATGTGACAGCATTTTTTAGAGTAACCGGTACGGTCAATGAAGACATCAGGGGTCTCTTGGTCCCTTCCTCATACTTGGGAAACTGATCATAGACCTAGCATCCTGGATTACTGCTTCACATGACTCTCCAAGCCAGGTATTGACAACTTTCAAACAGGAAGTGTTCAGGGAGGAGAAGGAGAAGGAGAAGAAGGAGGAGGAGAAGGAGAAGGAGGAGAAGGAGAAGGAGAAGAAGCATTTGCTTATATACCAATACTGCCACTTCTGCAGTAGTTAGATTTAAAAAAAAAAAAAAAAAAAAAACGCTTGTTGGCGGCTTTTGCAAAATTGACCAAACAGATCAAATCAGTAAAGCAAACAAATTATACAATCATGTTTGCAATCAAATGCTGGTTAAAAATAGCTAAACTTGCTAGAAATGTGTCTTGTGTATAGAATAATGAGAGCCAATGTATGTGGACCTGTTACGGATACAAACTGCTGATTAATAGGACGAGGAGGAAAAAAAAAAAAAAATTGTGAAAAAGGACACGAACGCCATTTTACCTTTGCCGGTGTGCTGTCATCTGACTCTTCACTGCTACTGGTATCCGATTTCCGGGTTTTTGTATCTGGAGTTATTTTTGCTGCTGGAGTTGTTTTTGCTGTAGCTGAAAAGGAAAAGGATTTTAAAGATAAAAAATAAATAAAAATAAAAGTGAAATAGCCACCCCCATGAAAGATATTTCTGAAACATTAATACATTTTTGCTATATATGCACTGTCTATGCTTTTATGGTACCAGCCAACTCCTAACTACTGAAAACTGCCAATTATTCTTTGCAATACATAGTCCTGAAAGCGATAAAGTCTTTCTTTTTAAAACATGTTATACTAACCTGCTCTGTGCAGTGGTTTTGCATAGACCCTTTCCTCCTGTTGAGTGCCCCCACAGCAAGCAGCTTTCTATGGGGGCACCCGAGCTGCAGCTCCCTGTTCAGACATGGCACAGCAGCAAAGCTGAGCAATCGAACACCGCCGATCGCTCAGTTTTCAGAGCTCTGAGAGCTGCTGTCAGTAATAGCTTTCTGCTTTGCCACCTCCTCCTCGCTCACTGGAGTGCTGGGCTGTGGAAGGGGCCGAGCGGACAGCTCAGGCTCTCAGCGGCTCTTTGAGAGGCTGAGCCGGGTGTCAGTCCAGGCACCTGGTGGATCCAGACTGTCGCAATGATTGGACTGACATCTGTGACGTCAGCAGAGAGTGGACTTAAGCCTGCTCTCTGCTGAAAACGGGTCACAGGAGTGCAAAACGAACTGCACTTTTGTGATCCATAAGAGAAGTACAGCCAAACCTTGGCTGGACTTCTCCTTCAAGATAAAAAAAAACCTGACTTTACAACCACTTGAACCCTGTACTCAAAAACGGCTTAACTGCATACGTTAGATCTCAACCTATTTTGAGGGTATTTGTATTGTTCTGACATTTTAGGATAGGCCGTTGGATCATGTACAATTCAAAATATTTGTAGATAGTAAAAAAAAAAAGTGTTGCAAGACAGTAGTTGTCAAATCACAGCAATGAAAACTGAAAAATGGCCTGGCAATGAAAATGTTTTTTTTTACACAAGCAAGTGCTTTTAATGGTGGCAGAAAACTCCAGCAGGAAAAAATTGCAAAAACAGTATGAGATTTAATATTTAGAGAAAAATTCAGTGCAGACAGACAAATACATATTTCCAGGAAGAATTAACCACTTGCCGACCGCAGCACGCCGGCAGAATGGCACGGGCAGGCACATTGGCATACAGGTACGTCCCTTTAAATTTGCCGCCCAGCGGGCACACGCGCGAATGTGGCCGCGGGTCCCAGGAACTCCATGTTCCCGGGCGGTCCGTGATTCTGGTCGGCAAGAGCAGAACAGGGGAATGCCTTTGTAAACAAAGGGCATTCCCCTATTCTGCCTAGTGACCCCGTCACTGATGACCGTTCCCCGTGATCGGTCATCAGTGACGTGTCACGGGTAGCCACGCCCTTTAACAGTAAGAATCACTCCCTAGGAAACACTTAACCCCTGCAGCGCCACCTAGTGGTTAACCCCTTCACTGCCAGTGTCATTTTTACAGTAAAAAGTGAATTTTTATAGCACTGATCACTGTAAAAATGACAATGGCCTTAAAATGGTGTCAGGTGTCCGCCATGTCGTCGCAGTCACGATATAAAAAAAAAAAAAAAAAAAAAAAAAAACACACCTCAATTTTGTTTGGGAGCCACGTCGCACGACCACGCAATTGTCAGTTAAAGTGACCCAGTGCCAAATCGCAAAAAAAGTGGCCTGGTCTTTGACCACCAAAATGGTCCGGGGCTGAAGTGGTTAACACACACACACTTTTCTCCTGAAGGAATGCGTAGAATTTCTGTATATTTAAAGGATAAATTCCTCTTTGGAACATGTTCCACTTTTTTGGGGGCGACCAGGTTACATGTTCCAGCATCTGCAGCCTTCCCACCCCCCCCCCCCCCCAATTTTCACCCTGCACCATTTGTCACAATATCTGCCCACACGGGAGTATCAAAACTCGCTGTAACTACTTCACACACTCCTCCCTCATAAGATAGTATCTAGCGGCAGCTTCTCTTTGCAATGCAGACATAAAAAAACATTTACCCAAGCATTCACGTTTAACCCCTTTGCTGCCAGACCAATTTGTTCAGGTGCATGCTTAAAGTGGTCCCCTCTGTAAAATAACAGTATGCCCCATTGTCAGCTTTTTTAGACAGACAATCTGTACCTTATATCAGAGCAACTACCGGCGCTTATGCTTCTCCCGCTATAGCTGTCAGCCGGGGAGGAGAGAGCAGGAGTCACGTGAGCGCCGGGAGAAGCTCTGATAATGTATAGATGCCCAGAGGGGATGGTATGTTTCTATTGTAGTTATGATAGCAGCAGGAGGGGAGAGCTGGGGAGTGGATAGAGTCGACAGGCAGGGAGAGTAGGGGGGAAAGCAGAGGAGAGCTGCGGATGACGGAGGCGCGTAAATTGACTACGTGTCAGGGCTCAGAAGCCATGATAAACCGTTGTCAGTTTGCAGGGGGAGGGCATAGCCAGGCAGGATCAACCAGGTTTTTTTTAGGTGATAGAAAGGGCCAAACTACACAGCACAAGCACTGTGCCGTTATTCATTCTTTAAAGGAACAGTAACTTTTTAGGGTAACACTTTAAAAGCAGTCACGTGAAAATGTATTTCAAACCCCCAAACATTTTCTGAACTTACTTAGCATTCCAACTATTAACATTCCAATACTGCAGTGCTTGTGATGGCAGGAGCAAAAGGGTTAAGGAACAGTTTTCCAGGTACCATCACACTTGTAGGAAAAAAAAACATTTCTTACACTGTGCTGGGGACTTTGCCACAGGGGACTTGGCAGGAAGAGCCTGTTTTTTCTTGGGAGGTTCATCTTCTGAACTGCTGGAGTCTGCACTTGAATCTTTTGCCGCTTTCTTTTGAGGTGGAGCCTTCACATTTGCCACCTTTGCCAGGGGTGTAGTCTTTTGCTGTGCGAAGATAAAATGAAATAAGCTTAAGTGCACATCAGTGTATAATAATGCTACCAAACAAGCAGATTAAACATAAGTACTTGAGGCAGATGTAAAATCTCTAAATACCAGAAATGCAGCCTTTAGGCACTTTCGATTTTCTAAATCTGATGAAGCCTCATACCACGTAAACCCTCTGTTAAAAGTTAATTCATTCCCCTATTTTTAATGATTCCACAATGGTATGATATTTGAAGCTTTGATGCCACATTCTAACCCCTGGGAGACCCTTCAGCAAAGTTTCATAAAAGCTTAAAGCGAAACCAAAAAAAAAAAAGTTCCTTGGCTGCCACTTCTCCCTGGCTTTCAGTCTTCAGCAGTGATTGGCTGGTGCGGTATGAAGTCATTTTTGTGCATGTGAAAGAGTGCAGTAATCCCAGCACACAGGTAGTGTGACAAAATGTAAAGTGAGCTGCAAGTGTATTTTATTGCACAAGAGACATTGCATTGTTTGTTCTGCAATAAAGAGCCTGCCAGTTTGCACATTTATTTTTTTAAACTTTTGTTCCGCTTTAGGAAGTCCATATTGACAGGCTTTTGTTTGCATCGCAACTGTCTTCCCCTATAAAAGGCAATATGAAGCATGTTTATACAGCTTAGGAGGTCAAATGCAAAGTTTGAAAATCTCAAAAGGCACCTCAAACTGATCTTAAAACACAAGTGAATGCACCTGGAAGCATGTGCCTTTGCCCATACACCAGTCCAAAAACTATTCCTATAGATGACTTCAGCTAGGTGAGATCCAGCAATAAGGATTAAAAGAGTAAAATTTACATAACACGCGTTTTGGAATTTGCAGATTAATTTTTTTATTCTATGCACTGGAAAACCGGTCATACAAAAGAATCCCAAAAACTGTTGCCGCAGTGCATAGAAATCAATCAGCTTCCAGGCTTTATTGTCAAAGCTGACCCACTTCCGGACCGCCCCGCCACCGTTATACGTCGCTACTTCGAAAAGGAATATCGTTATGGTAGCAGCTAGCTACCATAACCCCGGTACCCTCTTCAAAAAGCGGGCGGTCCTCTTTCAGATAAAAGTGGTCTCTGCGGCAGATACACTGCATGATCACTTATCGGTGGCGGGAGAAGGGGCTTACCGGAGCCGTCAGGCAGCGGCGGAGGCGATCGGATCCTCTTCCTTCACTGGCCTGGAGACAAGTGAGGGGGAAGATAGCACCCACCGTCTCCATACCACTGCAGGGCGGAAGCCACGTCAAAACGTCACTTCCACCCAATGGGGCCATTTTTTTTTTGACACCAGATCTCATATTTAAACACTTGTCAACCGCCCGCCGTCAAATGACGGCGGGAGGAAGACCCTCTTGTTCTGGGCGGACGTCATGACGTGATCGCCTTCACAAGCTACTAGGGGGGCACGCGTGCCCGTCGGGCACTCGCGATTGCCCAGTAACTGAGCAGTACCGTGGATCTGTGTGTAAACACACAGATCCACGTCCTGTCAGGGAGAGGAGACCGATGGTGTGTCCCTTGTACATAGGGACAACCATCGGTCACCTCCCCCAGTCAGTCCCCTACCCCCACAGTAAGGAATCACAACCTAGGGAACACATTTAACCCCTTGATCCCCCCCTAGTGTTAACCCCTTCCCTGCCAGTCATATTTATACAGTAATCAACGCATTTTTATAGCAGGGATCGCTGTATAAAATGTGAATGGTCCCAAAAATGTGTCAAAAGTGTCCGCCGCAATAGTCGCAGTCATGATAAAAAATAAATAAAAAGCTATAAATCCATCCCCTTTTTGGTAGCTGCTATAACTTTCCCCCAAAACTTTTACTAAAAAAAAAGAATACATATCGGCCTAAACTGGAGGGAAAAAAATTTGTTTAAAAATAAAAATGGATATTTATTATAGCAAAAAGTAAAAAAATTGTGTTTTTTTCAAACTAGTCCCCTTTCTTTTGTTTATAGCGCAACAAATAAAAACCGCAGAGGTGATCAAATACCACTAAAAGAAAGCTCTATTCGAGTACAGTGTTGCATGACCGCGCAATTTTGATTCAAAGCGTGACAGCACTGAAAGCTGAAAAATGGCTTGGGCAGGAAGGGGGTGAAAGTGCCCTGTAGGCAAGTGGTTAAGGAGGACCTGTCATTCTTTTTTCTATTACAAGGGATGTTTACATTCCTTGTAATAGGAATAAAAGTGAGATAAAAAAAAATAATTTAGTGTAAAAATAAAACAATTTAAGTTAAAAAAAAAAAAAAAAAGATACTTTTTTTTTAAAGCGCCCCATCGAGCTCGCACGTATATGAAAACAGTGTTCATGTGAGGCATCGCCTCGATCGTTAGAGCGAGAGCAATATTTCTAGCCCTCCAACTCAAAACATGCAACCTGTAGAATTTTTTTAAATGTCGCCTATGGAGATTAAGGGTAAAAGTTTGTAGCCATTCCACGAGCGGGCGCAACTTTGAAGCGTGACATGTTGGGCATCAATTTACTCAGCGTAATATTATCTTTCACAACGTAAAAAAAATTGGACTAACTACTGTTTAGAAGAATAAATAAATAAATAAATCGCATAACCATGCGATTCTCAAGGTATTGAAACAAAAATAAAATAAATGAACCACCTGTGTGCAAATAAAATATGTCCCATGCATACCTTAACAGTATAGTGAAAAAATTATGGAGGATCAAATTAATATGAGTCCACAAATGAGCAGATTAGTGAAATCCAAAAGTTATGCCCATAAATTATAAAATCAATATGATGAAAAACCATACATATTGAAAATTATGTGGATAAATAATGAAAATAAAGTGCACAAAATAAAATGGTAAAAATCAAAAATGCTGTGAACGAACAACTATACACCAGTGCGCTGTAACAAAAAGTCCATAAAGATGTGAAATGCTGTCTTCAGACTGAGGGAAAAAAAAAAAAAAAAAAAAAAAAACAACTGTTTAATCCACCACCAAATCAGCAGAAATTACTTCTTACCGAATAGCCATGATCCCCCATGACAGAGGATCAAGAAATGCATGTAATGAATCCCGTTATTAATTTGATCCTCGTCATAATTTTTTCACTATACTGTCAAGATATGCATGGGACATTTTATTATTTGCACACAGGTGGTTCATTTTATTTTTGATTCTATACCTTGAGAATCACATGGTTAGCGCGATTTTATTTTTCTTCTAATTTCTATTTTTGTATTAATGTTAAACATAATTGCAGCTTCCGATTGAATAGTTGGGAATACGTTTTCCAGCTATTTGTTTAGTATTTCTTAGCGCGGTTTATTTTCCCCTTTTTTTTCTAACTTTACTGTTGTCTTAAATTCAATTTTTTTATTTTTATTTTTTGAAGGAAAAAAATAACTAAGCACGCTTGTAAGACCGCTGCACAAATACGGTGTGACAAAAAGTATTGCAACAACCGCCATTTTATTCTCTAGGGTGTTAGAAACAAATATATAATGTTTGGGGGTTCCAAGTAATTTTCTAGCAAAAAAAAAAAAAAACACACAAAACAAAGCAGTTTTTAACATGTAAACACCAAATCTCAGAAAAAGGCTTGGTCCTTAAAGCGGAGTTTCACCCTAAAGTGGAACTTCCGCTCATCTGATTCCTCCCCCCCTTTCAGGCGGGTGGACAGGATATTTTTCCAAAAGGTATCCTTTCCTACCTCCGGGAGTCCGGGCCACGACGTCACCGTGGGGCTCCCTCTTCCTCCCCTGGGAGAGAGGAGCGGGGCCTCGTGCAAGCGCAGTAGGGTTTCCGGCGTAAAGCCGAAAGGCTACACTACCGGGTTCCCTGACCCGCAATGTCGGCGGCAGCACCCGACAGCTGATGGAAACAAGCTGCGGTGCCGACATTGAGGGACTCCAGGACAGGCAAGTGTCCTATTAAAAGCCAGCAGCTACACTTATTTTTTTGGGCTGGAACACCGCTTTAAGTGGTTAAAGAGGAAGTAAGCTTACCTCTAATGTTTACCTATAGGTAAGCCTATAATAAGGCTTACCTATAGGTACAATGTAAATATCTCCTAAACTTGCACCGTTTGGGAGATATTTACTGTATACTGCACTGATGACATCAGCGGCGCATGCACTCTAAAGGAACAGCCTCCCATGCCATTTCTTCAGAGCCCTGTGCTGTGCCTGGCGGGGAGTGAAGTCATGCGGCTTCAGCCAGTCACACAGCCGGAGTCTGCTGAACTGGAAGGAAGACGGGCGAAGATGGATGCAGACTCCAGCGCTCCATTTGCAGGTAGGTTTCACATACCTGTGATGCATACTAGCACAATATGCGTTTACTTTGCAGGTGACAAAAAGGGGGATGGGGGGGGGGGGGGCAGTATTTACTTCCCCTTTAACTGAACAAGCTGTAGTTAGAAGCGGATTGGCTCTCATGCACAGCTGCATCAGATATCAGATTCTTAATGCCCCCCCCCCCCCCCCCCCCAAGGGTCCATTCACACTTTGGCACTGCAGTACTTTAAGATACACACTGGGGTTGATTTACTAAAACTTGTGAAAAATCTGGTGCAACTGTGCATGGTAGCCAATCAGCTTCCAACATCAGCTTGTTCAAATAAAATCACACACATGCACAGAAGTTGATTGGTTTCTATGCAGAGCTGCACCAGACTTTGTAATCTAGTTTTAGTAAATCAACCCTCCTAGTGTTATTATGAATGGGTTTCCAATGCAGGCCAAAATGGACTTGACTCATTCATTCCTGCCAGGGGCACCAAATGTTGTGGTGTGCTGCTGTGCGAGTGAGTTGCCTACTACCACCAGTTCAATGAAGAAAAAAAAAAAGAAGGAGGGGAGGGGGGGCAGGAGGTAGAAGACTGCATGCACGAACAGCTCATTAAAGGTAAGCTTCTTACAGGGGGTGGCTTTTTTGTTTCCTCTTCAGAGCCAGAATCTTCACTGCTGCTTTCGGCTTTCTTTTGTGTAGGCACTTTAGTCACTGGATTTTTGGCTGCTGCCGGTACTAAAAATAAAAATATTGGCAGAATAAAAAAAAAAAACACAAGCAAAAAAAAAAAAAAAAAACACATAAAATCACATTTAGTAAATCCATCCTATACATGAACATCTCACCATGTTTTGTGGGATGTGCATCTATGTGGCCTCACGAAAGTGGGTCTGTGAGGCCACATATACGCGCTACAGTGTGTGTTGGGATCACACTGCATAGCGCACTTTCAGGACAGAGACCAACCTGTTTCTTTTTTCTTCAATCTGCAGATTTTTTACATAGTCACATACTGCACACCTCCCTAGTACTTTACGAAGAAAAAGAAAACTAACTAACGCCCCCTGAAGACGTTAATCCAAACGAAACGTACGTCGGCGGCGAGCCTAGTCACGTGATCTCTGTATCCACGCCCTACCCGGATATCCTGGTTGTCTGCACGCTGCATTGGAACGCACGCCGCTGCAGAGGTGGTTTGAGCCTGGAGTATCCATTACATGCATGCAGCCCCAGTGCCGGGAGAGGCACAGGATAATGTAAGAAGCCATTTGGCTGTGTTATTTTAATTTTCGATTTTTAATAAATGGGTTGCACTATGAGAAGTTTCTGCTTATATTCCATGTCATGTCCTTAATTGTCGGAGGAGAGAGGGATTACATTTTCATCCAGCCAATTGTATGTGTACAGGCACCAACCTGTCAAAGCGAGTGTGACTTTCTTTTTAAATAAAGAAGTCTACACATTCTGGTAAGCCTACTACTTAACCTGAGCACTTTGGGTGTTGAATAATTTTCCCATTTCTGTGTGGTGGAGGATTAGGAATGCACTTTACTTGAAGATCTACATTTATCATCACAGCAAGATTCGTTTGTTTTTGTTTGATGATTTATTTTTTCTGGATTGGACTGAGATATCCATTCAAAAAATTTTTTTTTCCCACTATTGGGACTTTTTAGATCTTAACTCGGTCTTTATGTTGCACTGTCACTAGTGTTTATAAGATTGTTATAATTACTGTTTGTTCACAGTTATTGCATTTTAATTCTAATAACTAGCGCCCCCTACTTTTCATTCTTACACTACCATTCAATAGGAGTCTATACTTCATTGCTTTTAGGGGAGCTGCTTATTTTTATCACATATCTTATATAGGGTAGCATTGATTAGTTTTTTGGCGCGGAAGTTTTTTTATTTTTTAAACCCTACATTTATCATGGTTAACACACTGGAATTAAATGTCATCTCCAAATTACATACTACTCATTCATACTTGCTTTGGTTACCATTTCTCTATATAAAAACATACTTGTTTTTTTAGCAGGTGGCTCTTCATCTTCACTAGAACTGTCTTCACTGCTGGATTCCTTAGCAGGCTTTTTAGTGGGCAGGCTATTAGCAAGAAGTTTCCTTTTCTTAGGAGCAGGGTATCTAAAAGCAAAGGGGAGAAAAGACATTAAGAAATATACAATACATGTAGCCAAGAAATTGCATATTGGAAAGACACCATTAAGACTAGGAACTGGATAGCTCCAAAGTTCCCTGGGTAAATATAAAAAGGCAAGATTTTCTGGTCTAGAATCAAAATTATAATTATAAGATTGATGGTGAATATTTATATCTGAGCGTTTTAGACATCGATCTTCTTTAAACACCTCAGCTCCAGAAGGATTTACCCCCTTAATGACTAGGCCATTTTTTTGCGATACGGCACTGCGTCGCTTTAACTGACAATTGCAACGTTGTACCCAAACAAAATTGATGTTCTTTTTCCCCCACAAATAGAGCTTTCTTTTGGTGGTATTTGATCACCTCTGTTTTTTTGCGCTATAGACAAAGACTGACATTTTTTTTTAAAAAAACGTCTTCTATAATTACATAAAAAATAGAAAGTATATATCAGTTTAGGCAAATATGTATTCTGCTACATATTAAAAAAAAAAAAAAAAAAAAAAAAAAAAGAGTATATTGATTGGTTCGCGCAAAAGTTATAGCGTCTACAAACTAAGCGAGAGATTTAGGGACTTTGTTTTTACTAGTAATGGCGGGGATCAGCGATTTTTAGCAGGACTGCAACATTGCAGCGAACAAATCTGACCCCAAGTGACACTTTTTGGTGACCAGTAACTAGTGGTGCAACGAATCAGTGACGATCCATGATCCGAACGGCTCACCCTTTTTGGATCGGCACACCACGTGATCCGCGGAGCGCTCCGCAGCCTTGGCCATAGGAAAGGCCCCGGGTTTGGCCTAGCTCTGGAGCGGAGGCCATCTTGGTACACCTGGCGGTGTCTCGTCAGGAAGTGACATTTTGTCACCGCCATATTGCTCCACCCCACACTCCTGCACAGTACTGATGGTGAGAAGTGGGCAAGCTTGGACATCTTGTTACACCCAACAGAGTTTTAGATTTCACAGTTATTTTCAAACAAAAAAAAAAAAAAGAGCTTATATGCTTAAATACAGTATTTGGAAATCCAATGGACTGTTTACATGTTAAAATTTAAAAGCAGCAGCAAACCTTACATTAGAGGTCGACCGATATATTGGCCAATATTTGGCCATTTTTGATAAAATCGGCATCGGGCCGATTATTATCAAAATTAGGCCGATATTTTACACTGGCCATCCCTCCTGTCCTTCCTTCTCCACACTCAGCAGCTCTGGCAGCATCAAGTGCCGCGCTGAGTGTGTGAACAGAGAGGAGGGAGAGAGAAGCTGTCAGCTTGATGTCGGGAGTAGGGGGGAGGGGGCGGGCGGTGTAGCAGATCACTTCACTTCCTTGTTACTTTATGGTCAGTCCAGGCAGCTCCTCCCGTCTGCACTTATCTCTCTGCCTTGCTGCATGATCACACAGTAAGTCAGCACAGATCCTCCTTGCTCTGGTGCCTAGTTAATTTTTCCCTATCTTATCTGCTGTCCTCTCCATAAATCTTCACTACACATATCATGCTGCCTCCTGTCCTGTCTCAGCTTTGCATTCCACACACACAGATCTTACACCCTTTCCATCCCAGTTTGCTTTTAGCTCTCAGTTGTCCTGTCCCCACCATGCAGCCTAGCACATTCCCTGCATTCTGTCACTAATAAAGACATTAGCACTTACATTTACCACCCCAACCTCCTCACCATTCTCTCTTTTATAATATCTTAACCCCCCCCTTCACATTGTAGCAATTTGACAAGTCGCATCCTATTGCCGGCAATGCACTGTTGAAATCAATGCGACACTGACTTTGAGTTGCCGCATAAATTTGAAAAAGTAGTACATGCACTACTTTTGCGATTTAGGGTGTGACTTCAATAACCACACAGATGTCTTCAAAGTCACAACCCAAAGTCGCACTGAGATGCAGCTCTGAAATTGTGCGATTTCAGGTTAAGTCGCACAATTTCAAAGACACAGTCAATGTGAACGGGGGCTAATAGTAGGTTCACACTGGCGTGCTGTGGTCTGGCCACAGTGCGATTTGTATATTCAGTTTACCCAGAGTTTTTGGTGCGCTCCCATTCAATTCTATTAGACTGTCTGTTTTCACGAAAGCAAATTACAGTCTTGTGTGCTACATCTTTGATGCACAATCAGAAAACACACAGTCCACTAGAATTCATCAGGAGCACACCTACAACTGCAAGTAAATCACACATACAATCGCACTGTGGTCAAACCAAAGCGCACCAGTGTGAAACCGCTATACGGCTAGGTTCACGCGCAGTCAGGATCATGCACAAAATTGTGGTTTTCTTGACAAACACAGAAGCGCACTGTCCTTTAGTAGATACACAGTAGTGCCATTGATTGTTAAAGGCACCCCCACTCATCACACATGTGGTTTGGTACAGGACATTTTTAGAAAAAGGATCTTGGACTTCCTTTCCACATTTCCAAATTGGCACCACTGACCACTACCCCATATGTGTGCACCCATTACTCTCATGTTGCTGCAGCGCAACACTTTAAGTACTAATATAGTGCATGTCACAAACATTACTCAATGGGGGATCGTTTCTCTGATCCCCGCTGAGCAGGCGAATGACAGGTCCGTCTCCGCTCACTGTGCTGAGATGGACCTGTCAGAGACCCGCTCTCCTCTATGGGGAGATCGGATGAAAACGGATCGATAGGCTTTCCATCTGTCTGGATTTCACTGACAGGATCGGGTGTCAGCGGACATGTCACAGCTGACATCCGCCGCTCCATAGGAGTGAATGGAGGTTCCGATCAGGTCCGCCTGAAAAACTGACAGACAGACCTGATCGGAAAGCCTGTGTGAAAGGGGCCCAAGTCCGAACCCGATGGGGCGCACTTTGCCCTGGGCGCTGGATGAACTTGTCCCAGCACTGGTTACAGTTACACTCGGCTTGGTGTGAAACCTGCCAGTGTCACCGCCAATCAGTGCCATCTCAGTGCCATCTGTCAGTGCCACCGCAAATCAGTGCCACCCGCCACTGCCACTTAGTTCCACCAGCCAGTGCCACCCGCCCCTGCCAGCCAGTGCCACCCGCCCCTGCCAGCCAGTGCCACCCGCCCCTGCCAGCCAGTGCCAATTGCCAGTGCCACTGCCAATCAGTGCCATCTGTCCCAAACTAGTGCCATCTGTCAGTTCCAAACCAGTGCCACCTGCTAGTGCCAATGCCATCTGACAGTTCCAAACCAGTGCCACCTGCCAGTTCCAAACCAGTGCCACCTGCCAATGCCAACCAGTGGCAGCCAGTGCCATCTGTCAGTTCCAAACCAGTGCCACCTGCCAGGTCCAACTAGTGCCATCTGTACTGAGGACATCAAGTGTGTGCTAGAGTGACAGGAGTAAGCAAGGAGTGGAGTGGGTGAGTTGTTTTTTTTTTTAAATCGGCCTAAAATATCGGCCACAAAAATCGGCCGCCCCAATTTCTAAATATCGGCATCGGCCAGAGAAAAACCCATATCGGTCGACCTCTACCTTACATGCTTGCTAATGTGACAGAACACCTATGATTTTCACATTTAACATTTAGTTAAATGTGAAAATCAGAGGTGTTCTGTCACATTAGCAACCATGTAAGGTCAGCAGGTTTGCTGCTGCTTTTAAAATTTAACATGTAAACAGTCCGGATTTACATATACTGTATTTAAGCATATAAGCTCAGTTTTGTGTTAAAAATAACTGAAATCTAAAACTCCGGTGGGGGTATCAAGGTCTTTTTTCTGATCCGAAAAATGATCCGATCCGTGACTCTGATCCGAGGATCGATCCGATCCGTCAGTTTTTTGATCCGTTGCACCCCTACCAGTAACGCCAATACAGTGATCAGTGCTATAAAAATGCACTGATCACTGTATAAATGCACTGGCAGAGAAGGGGTTAACACTAGGGGTGATCAAAGGGTTAAGTGTTCCATAGGGAGGTGCCAGCTGTCAGGGAGACAGTTCCTGATCACTAGGAACAGCGGATCTCTCTCCCCTCCTGTCAGAATGGGGATCCACCTTGCTTACATATGCAGATCCCCATTCTGCCTCTTTACCGCGATCGCGGGTGGCCGACGGAACGAGCGCCCGTAGTACAGGTACGTCGGTTTGCGCAGCCGAGCCACCTTGCCGCAGTATATATGGGGAAGGCAGTCGGCAAGTGGGTAAAAGGCCCATTAGAGCAAAAAAAATAAAAAAATCGAAGTGCTTAATACCCGCTATTATAGCGTTAAGTATATGCATTCTTTTTTTTTTTTTTTTTTTTAAACACCTTTAGATAAAATGTATTTAAATTTCACAGCTTAAAAAACAAAAAAACATTTTTTCCCCACAATTACCTGCAGAACAACTATTCAGTAAAAGTATGGGAGTTGGGACAAACCGTAAGACTGCTAGACAAGTTCACCTCATTTACCAACATGTTTTCCTGGTGAACAGCCTCTAGCCATTAGTAAATCAACCCAATGACGTTTCTCCTTGCTTATTTTTGATGCTCTAAAAATGCCTTTAGAGTTCCGCAAGAAAATAGGATTTTTGTACTCACCGTAAAATCTGTTTGACGTCCATGGACTGACACTTGACTTGTGGGTATATGTCCCTGTTCGCAGAAGATCTAGGCAGCATGTTAGATGTTACAACATACATTCTAAAAACCAGAGCTGAACAGCCCCGCCCAGGGGGCAGTCCATCCGGACATAACCCTCCTACCTGCAGTCAGCAGCCTCAGTTCGTAACAAAAGCAATACAAACCTTAAAAAGGAAGGGTGGGTGCTGTGTCAGTCCATGGACGTCAGAGAAGCGGATTTTACGGTGAGTACAAAAATCCTATTTACTCTTATCGTCCATGGACTGACACAGCCTCTTATACTTGACTTGTGGGACGTCCCAAAGCAGTGTCAAAAAAGAGGGGTGGGAGCAGTATAAATGGAAAACCAAAACTTCACTCCAAACAGGCAGAGCTCAACGGAGGAGGTGCAACATTAAACAGCCGCATGCAACACCTTGCCGCCGAAAGAAGCAGCCACATCAACCTTATAGAACTTAGAAAAGGTATGAATGGATGACCAGGTCACCGCCTTGCACACTTGTGCAACCAAACGCTTGATGTCGGAAAGCCCAGGAAGCACCAATTGCCCTGGTGGAATGCGCCGTAACCGGAAAGAGGCGCCCGCCCCTTAAGGGCATAGGCCTGTAAGACAGTCTGCCTCATCCACCAAGAAATGGTGGCAGACGAAACCGCTTGGCCCTGTTTTGGACCAGAGAGACACAAACAGCGAGTCAGACTTCCGAATGGAAGCAGTAGCAGACAGGTACACCCGTAAGGCACGTACCACATCCAACGTGTGAAGCGCAAACTGTCTGGGATGCAACGGATGAGGACACAAGGACGGAAGAACAATGTCCTCATTAAGGTGAAAGGCCGAGACCACCTTTGGAAGGAAAGATGGTCGCAGGCACAACACCGCCTTATCCTTATGGAGGACCAAGTAAGGCGACTTGCAGGACAAGGCCGCCAACCCAGACACCCATCTAAGAAGTAATGGCCACTAAGAAGGCCACCTTCTGAGACAAAGTCAAGAGGAGGAATATCAGATGTTTTCAAAGGGAGGTTCTTGGAGAACCGAGAGCACCAAATTCAGATCCCAAGGAGGGAGAGGAGGCTTGACAGGGGGGATCACATGGCGAACCCCCTGCACAAGGGTGCTAACCAAGGAATGGCCTGCTAGTGGACGTTGAAAGAAAACGGCCAAGGCCGAAATCTGACCCTTAATGGTGCTCAAAGCCAACTTTTGGGTTACACCAAGCTGTAAGAACCGCAGGATTCTGGGAACGGAATACATCCATGGACACCAGTCTAGCTCTTTGCACATAGCGATGTAAGCCTTCCAGGTACGGTGATTGACCTTTCTGGAGGAAAACTTCCGTGCCCTCAACATGGTCGAAATGACCGAATCCGAGAGACCTCGGTCCCTCAGCACCTGGCTTTCAATAGCCATGCCGTCAAAGCCAGAGACTGTAAAGCAGGATGAAATCTAGGACCTTGAGACAGAAGGTCCTCCCTCGTTGGCAGTCGCCAAGGAAGGTCCGCGACGAGACGTACAAGATCGGCATACCAATGACGCCGAGGCCAAACCGGAGCAATGAGGATCACCGGAACCCCTCGGCCGCCATCCTGCGCAGCAGGTGAGGAAGTAACTGCAGCGGAGGGTACACCTATATCAATACTGACCCCACGGGGCAACCAACGCATCCGGGGCGTCCCTGGACCTGGCCACAAACCGACACCTTGCGATTGAGTCGAGAGGCCATCAGGTCCACCTCCGGCAAGCCCCACCGCCGGCAAATAAGTTGAAAAACCTCCGGGTGCAAGGACTTTTCCCCCTGGTCCAGCGTCTGACGACTCAGATAGTCCGCCTGACAGTTTTCTACGCCCGAAATGTAGACGGTCGGCACGCTTCTTTCCGCCCACCTTAGGATGTGGGCGAACTCTGATGCCGCAGCCGAGCTCCCCCCTGATGGTTGATGTACACCACGGCCGTGGCGTTGTCCGACTGGATTCTGACTGAGTGGCCCTGTAGCCTCTCCGACCACGAGGAGAGGCAGTCTGATTGCCCACAGTTCCAGGACATTGATCGGTAGACGGGACTCGTCCAGAGCCCTTGAGCTGATAGGACTCCCCAAACACTGCCCCAGCCCGAAAGGCTGGCGTCCGTCGTGATCACCGTCAACTGGATGGGGAGGAATGACTTCCCGGAACGAAGAGCCAGGGACCTCAGCCACCACGTCAGGGATGCCCTGACAGGGTGACTCATCCGGATCTGACGATCTAGTGATAACAGGGACTTGTCCCAGGTGCACAGGATCTCCTTCTGCAATGCCCGAATGTGTGATTGGGCATACGGAACGGCCTCGAAGGAGGCCACCATGAGTCCCAGAACTCTCATGCAGAATCGGACTGACTACCATTTTCGGGACGTCAGGAACCGTACTGCAGACCGAAGTGTCTGCAATTTCTGAGGGTAGGAATACTTTCGCCTCCGAGGAGTCCAGGATCAGACCCAGATACTCCAAACACTGAGTTGGGACCAGGACCGACTTCTGAATGTTCAGGAGCCACCCGAAATACCAGAGGGTCCGACTGACTATTGTCACATTTTCTACCAACTCTGAGCCATTTTCTGCTCTCAGAAGATGATCGTCCAGATAGCCCACGATAATGCCTCGCTGTCTCAGCAAAGCTAGAACCGGGGCAAGCACCTTGGTGAAAACCCGTGGTGCCGATGCTAAGCCGAAGGGAAGGGCCACAAATTGATAGTGGACTTCGCCTAAATCGCGAAAACTTCTGGTGACTTGCGCAGATTGGAACAGGCAAGTAGGCGTCCTTGATATCCAAGGATGCCAGAAAGTCCCCTGGAAGGAGCGCAGCGATCACCGTGCGAATAGATTCCATACGGAACTTTTGTACCTTCACAAAGGCATTCAAGGCCTTGAAGTCCAGGATTGGCCGGACCCCGTCCTTTTTCGGGACAAACAGATTTGAGTAGAACCCCCGAAACCTCTCCTGTGACGGTACTGGAACTATTACGCCGTACGTAGGCAAATCCTGTACAGCCCCCAAGAGGGCCGCCCGACGGGCAGGAAGGATAGGGAGAAAAAATCTGTCTGGGGGCCATGAACGGAACGCTATCCTGTATCCTGCGGTGACGATCTCGCACACCCACCGGAGGGAGATCCGGGAGGTCCACCGATCCGTGGACCTGCAAAGTCGTCCCCCCACCCCAGAGTCGGGCGGGGGCAAGACTTCATGCGGTGGCAGGCTTAGGAGCTGGCTTGTTCGGCTTACGCACCCAGGGACACTTCTGTCCACCAGCCGCACTGTTGTCAGCCTGGGAGGGGCTTACCCGCGGATTCTGACTGACGAAAAAGAAAAGTTTAAGCTGGGGAAAAAAAGGGGCCCGGCTTACGGCAGGGCTCCTTACCCTTAGTAGTCTGAGGAAGGAGGGTGCTCTTACCCCCAGTGACAACCTTAATAATGTCATCCAGGGCAGCAAACAGTCTATCGCCCTTAAAGGGCAAATCAGTCCGGAGCTTCTTGGAGGCTAGGTCAGCCGACCAGCATTTCAACCAGATAAGACGACGCAACACCACCGCAGAGACAGAGGCCCCAGATATTAATGGGGCCGCGTCTAAAGTGGCATCACACACACATACACCAGACCCTGCACAAGTTATGTCCTGTTCAAAAAACAAAGAATTCAGAGCTAGGGTCCTGAGCAGTAGCAGCTAGGCCCATATCTGAATCAGAGCACTCCCCTTGTCGAGATAGCGTGGGGAGAGGGCGCTTTTTAGCTCCCCTGCGCTGGCACACCGCTTCCATCCTGACAAGAAACGTTTCCAGGACTGCCGACAACTGGTCCATAGGGACCGCAGGTGTTGGGACACTGCCTGTTGCCTCCGACATGAATGGGGAAGCAGGTGAACCAGACTCCATAACTCACCACCCTCTGAGACCTTAATGCACAAAGTGAAGAAAAGTCCACCCACTGGCTGCGCTGACTGAGGAGGGGATACCCAGGAGGACTCACCAACCCGGAGAGGACCGCTCAGTTCCGCTGACTGTACCAGCGCGAGTGAGCCGTGGGGAGATTTGCGCCGTTCCAGCAGCGATAGAGGCCAAAGTAATGTGAAAAGTGCTCGCGGCTTCAAGAAAATGGCCGCCGGCCGAATGTAACTGCCATTGATCCACGGCAAGATGGCCGCCGTGCACACAGTAAAACACCCAACAAGGCGCCAGGCCCGACACACAGAAAAGTCCCAGAGCTCCATGCAGGCAGCTATGAGCCTCCCCCCTGGGACAGCGTGACCCCAAGGTACCCCCACACAGCACATCGCCAGAGTAAAAGGTGCAGAGAGCAGAAAGAACAAGGGGGAGACAGGGAAATCCTCCACACAGAGAAACGCACAGCATGTACTCACCTGCGGGCAGGAGAGACTACTTACCCATCCCAGAGGGACCCACTGCTGTGTTTGACAGACCCATCACAGTGCGGTACTGAGTAGCTGTCGGCCCGGTCCACCGCGAAAGATACAGGACTGCTTAATCTTGTGAGGACCGCGGAGCATAAAAGCCCACCGGCCACCCCTGGAGTCGTGGGGCATGTCATGAACTGAGGCTCACGCACACAAAGCGAGGATCAGCACGCTCGATGGTCGGACGGGGAAGACTACAAGGATATCTTGTACCCAACCTGTTGCCCAGCCGACAGTTGATAGAAGATCTCAAAAATAAAATAAAATTCTCAAAGGAATAAAAAAGAAAACTGTCAGGAGACTGGCTCCTGAAAGAGCTACATCTTCTCCTCTGCTAGGCAGAAAAAAAACTGAGGCTGCTGACTGCAGGTAGGGTTATGTCCTGTTAGACGGGTGTCTGAGTTGTCGGCCTTGTCCTGCAAGTCGCCTTACTAGCGGTGTTGTGCCCGCGACCATCTTTCCTTCCAAAGGTGGTCTCGGCCTTTCACCTTAATGAGGACATTGTTCTTTCGTCCTTGTGTCCTTATCCGTCGCATCCCAGAAAGTTTGCGCTTCACACGTTGGATGTGGTACATGCCTTACGGGTGTACCTGTCTGCTACTGCTTCCATTCGGAAGTCTGACTCAACGTTTGTGTCTCTCTGGTCCAAAACAGGGCCAAGCGGTTTTGTCTGCCACCATTTCTAGGTGGATCAGGCAGACTGTCTTACAGGCCTATGCCCTTAAGGGGCGGGCGCCTCCCTTTCCGGTTACGGCGCATTCCACCAGGGCAATTGGTGCTTCCTGGGCTTTCCGACATCAAGCGTCGGTTGCACAAGTGTGCAAGACAGTGACCTGGTCGTCCGTTCATACCTTTTTCTTACGGTAAGAGAAAATAGGATTTTTGCACTCACCGTAAAATCCATTTCTCGGACATCCATGGACCGACACGGCGTCTCTTTCACGTGGGTATATGTCGCTGCTTGCAGGAGAAGACCTAGGCAGAATGTTAAATCATTCTAGAACAAACCAGAGCTGAACAGCCCCGCCCAGGGGGGCAGTCCCTCCGGACATTACCCTCCCACCTGCAGCTAGCAGGCCTCAGTTCGTTACAAAGCAGCACAAACTTAAAGGAAGGGTGCCGTGTCGGTCCATGGATGTCAGAGAAATGGATTTTACGGTGAGAACAAAAATCCTATTTTCTCTTATCATCCATGGACCGACAGCGTCTTACACTTTACACGTGGGACGTCCCAAAGCAGTGTCAAGAGGGATGGGAGCAGTATAAATGGAAAAACCAAAAAAAAAAAAAAAAAAAAAAAAACTTCACTCCAAACAAGGCAGAGCTCCTCAACGGAGGAGTTGCCACTTTAAACAGCGGCCTACAACACCTTGCGGCCGAAGGAAGCATCCGGAGATGCAGCCGCATCAACCCTATAAAAAACTTAGAAAAGGTATGAATAGAGGACCAGGTCGCCGCCTTTCACACTTGTGCAACCGACGCTTGATGTCGGAAAACCCAGGAAGCCCCATTGCCCTGGTGGAATGCGCCGTAACCAGGAAGGGAGGCGCCCGCCCCATGAGAGCATAGGCTTGAAAGACGGTTTGTCCGATCCACCTAGAAAATGGTGGCAGACAAAGCCGCTTGGCCCTGTTTGACCAGAGACAGTCAAACAGAGAGTAGACATCCTAATAGAAGCAGCAGACAGGCACACCCGCAAGGCTCGTACCACATTCAAAGTGTGCCGCGCACACACTCTGGGATGCGATGGGCGAGGACACTAGGACAGGAGGACAATGTCCTCATTTAGGTGAAAAGACGAGATCACCCTTGATGCAACACCGCCTTATCCTTATGGATGACTAAATATGGCGACTTGCAGTACAAGGTCGCCAATTCAGATACTCGTCTAACAGAAGTGATCGCCACTAAAAAGGGCCACCCTCCGAGACAAAGTGAAGAGGGGAATATCCCTGATATTCTCAAAAGGAGGTTCCTGGAGAACCGAGAGTACCAATTCCGATCCCACGGGGGGGGGGGGGTTGGGGGGAGAGGAGACTTGACAGGAGGGAGCCCATGGCGAACCCCCTGCACAAGGGTGCCAACCAAGGAATGACTCGTAGTGGTCGCCGAAAGAAGACAGCCAAGGCCGAAATCTGACCCTTAATGATACTCAAAGCGAGCCTTTGGGCCACTCCATGCTGTAGGAAACGCAGGATTCTAGGGACGGAATAAGTCTGAGGATGTCAGCCCAGCTCTTTGCATATGGCGATGTAAGCTTTCCAGGTACAGAGATAGTTCTGGAGGAAGACTTCCGTGTCCTTAATATGGACGAAATGACCGAGTCCGAGAGACCTCGGTCTCTCAACACCTGGCTTTTTTAACAGCCCTGCCTCCAAGGCCAGAGACTGTAAAGGCAGAATGAAATATATGACTGAGACAGAAAGTCCTCCCTTATTGGCAACCATCAGGGAACGGCCGCGACGAGGCGTACCAGATCGGCGTACCAGTGAAGCCGAGGTCAATCCGGAGCAATGAGGATCACCGGAATTCCCTCGGTCGCCACCCTGCGCAGCAGGCGAGGGAGCAACTGCCGCGGAGGATAAACGTATATCAGGTGATAATGACCCCATGGGCCACTGACGCCTCTGAGGCATCCGCCCAAGGATCCCTGGATCTGGCCACAAATTTTGACAACTTGCGATTGAGTCGAGAGGCCATCGGGTCCACCTCCGGCGTGCCCCACCGTTTGTGTGGCAAAGGAGTTGAAATACCTCCGGGTGCAAGGACCACTCTCCCTGGTCCAACGTCTGGCGACTCAAATAGTCCGCCAGTTCTATGCCCGGAATGTAAACGGCCGACAGAGCCGGCCCGCTTCTTTTAGCGCACTTCAGGGTACGGGGGACCTCGGAAGCCGCAGCTGAGCTCCGAGTCCCCCCTTGATGGTCGACATACGCCACCACCGTGACTTTGTCCGACTGGATCCTAATGGAGCGATCCTGCAATCTCTCAGACCACGAGGAGAGGCACAGTCGGATGGCCCCCAGCAAAATGGCCGCCAATGGCGCACTTTTTTAAAAATAAAAACACTGCGCCAATGGCGCACAGAAAAAAAAAAAAAAAACCACAGCCAGTCCCCCAGAACACTTCCCAAGCAAAATAACAGTCATGGAGCGGCCCCCCAAGCATCCCCACACAGCACAACAGGGTGCAGAGAGCAGCATAACAGGGGGGAGACAGGGAGAACCCCCCCCCACACACAGAAACACAGCCAGCATGTACTCACCTTGCAGCAGGAGAGACTACTTACCCGTCCCGCAAGCACCTTGGAGAACACCCCCCGTGCCAATAGAGGGACTCACTGGCTTGTTTCAGACAGACCTATCACAGAGTCGTACTGCGTAGCTGTCGGCCTGGTCCACCGCGAAAGATACAGTAGGTACTGTTCGATCTTGAAAGGACCACGGGAGCATGAAAGCAACCCGGCCACCCCTGGAGCCATGGGGTATGTCGTGAACTCAGTCTCACGCACACAAGGCGAGGATCAGCACGCTCGATGGTCGGACAGGGAAGACTATGAGGATACCAGTGTACCCAACCTGTTGCCCAGCCGACAGTTGATTGAAGGTCTCAAAAATAAAATAAAATTCCCAAAGGAATAAAATTTAAAAAAGTAAAATCTTCCAGGAGACTGGCTCCTGAGAGAGCCACGTCTTCTTCTGCTAGGCAGAAAAAAACTGGAGGCCTGCTAGCTGCAGGTGGGAGGGTAATGTCCGGAGGGCCCGTCCCCCTGGGCGGGGCTGTTCAGCTCTGGTTTGTTCTAGAATGTTAACATTTAACATTCTGCCTAGGTCTTCTCCTGCAAGCAGGGACATATACCCACGTGTAAAGTGTAAGAGACGCCGTGTCGATCCATGGATAAGAGAAATCTGTTTCTCTGACGTTCATGGACTGACACAGCACCCACCCTTCCTTTTAAGGTTTGTACTGCTTTGTTACGAACTGAGGCTGCTGACTGCAGGTAGGAGGGTTATGTCCGGAGGGACCGCCCCCCGGGCGGGGCTGTTCAGCTCTGGTTTTTAGAATTTATGTTGTAACATCTAACATTCTGCCTAGATCTTCTCCTGCGAGCAGGGACATATACCCACAAGTTACGTATAAGAGGCCGTGTCAGTCCATGGACGATAAGAGAAAACAGCAATTTCTGACACTCAAATTGCCACTGAAACCAAATGGTCTTTTTAGCCATCTGTAAGGGGGGTGGGTATTCTCACCAACTACAAATGTAAACAACGCAGGTCAATAGTTCTAAACCTCCTTCATATACAGGGCCACACAAATCTGTAAGCCCATAATCTATATTAATTCTCTCAAAACAAAAGTTACATTGAAAACTATGAGACAAAAAAAAAAGTCATTTGTTGTTACAGCGCAACTCCATACTTTTTTAATCTGCTACAAATAGGGCATGGAATGGTTAGATCCGTGCAGTCTGTTTCCTTACATGGAAAATCTATCACGGAATCTCTGCAACTGGGGCACAAACTTTATAACACAGATGGGTAGAGTAAGAATTTACCAAGGTTTCTACGGTTATCTATACTATCCGCCAATTCTTATTTGGGTATTATGGTGACAGGAAGTAAAATCCAACACCACATATGAAGAAAGCCAGAAGCAATATCCAAATCAAACATATACATAACCACTCACTTTAGCCAATCGCTGTATATATCCACAAGACTGGCGGGGCTGTTGTCCTTATCTTTCTGTTGAATAAAATAAAATAAAAATTGGTTATAAATACAGTAAAACAAACAGTAGTTCAATTCCACTTTGAGGCATCCCTCAGAAACCCTAATGGTAAACATATGTGCCACCATAAGCACGTTTTGACAGGCAACATGCTGTTCTGGCACATTCATTTTAATATAGCAAAATTAAACTGTAGTAGCTTAAAAAAAAAAAAAAAAAAAAAAAAAACTAGACCTAAACCCTAACTGGATAACATTAAGATAGTTGGAGCACTGGGCAAAAATGCATGCATGAAACAAATGATGCATTTTTACATTTTTTTCATTGAAGATTTTTTAATTCTTTGTTGCATCTCATGGCTGCAGAACTACTCCAGGCTCTTTAAAGTGGAGTTCCGCCCTGAAATCTCTTTTTTTACCAAAAATCTATATTAAAAAAATAAATAATAATTTTTTACTTACCAGAAATAGCGGTTGCTATGCGGAAGTTCCTAATCTGCCTCTTCATCCTCCGCGGCTGGTCTTCTTCCTCGTCCTACTCGCAGTGTCTTCTGGCGATTGGGGCGCGCTGCCTTCTGGGAACTGCGTGTATCCCAGAGAGCAGCCGGCCCATTCACAAAGCAGCGTGCAACTCGCGCATGCGCAGTAGGAAACGGGCAGTGAAGCCGCAAGGCTTCACTGCCTGTTTCCCATAGTGAGGATGGCGGCGCGGGGACCTGCCGCGATCGAGCGATCTGGGGGGGGGGGGCAACTTTGCCGGCGCCTAGGACAGGTAAGTGTTCTTATTAAAAGTCAGCAGCTACAGTGTTTGTAGCTGCTGACTTAAAAAAAAATTATCGCGGGTGGAACCCCGCTTTAACCACTTGCCACCCAGGCCAATTCTGACATTTCTCTCCTACATGTAAAAATCATAAAAAAATTTGCTACAAAATGACAGAACCCCTAAACACATATATATATACATACATGTATGTTTTAATTAGCAGAGACCCTAGAAAAAAAAAAACGTCGTTGCAACATCTCGCATGGTATTTGCGCAGCAATTTTTTATTTTTTTTTTGTAATGCATTTAAAAAGACAAAGACAGTAAAGTTAGCCCATTCATATTTTTTTTTATAATGTGAAAGCGGTTATGCTGAGTAAATGGATACCCAACGTGTCACGCTTCAAAATTGCACACGCTCGTGGAATGGCGCCAAGCTTGGGTACTTAAAAATCTCCATAGGCGACACTTTAAATATTACATGTTTTGAGTTACAGAGGAGGTCTGGTGCTAGAATTATGTACGCGTTAGCTTCTGCGAGCGAGCACGCAGTGACGGGGCGCTGAAAAAATAATTTACTCCCCCCCCCCTTCTATTTTGACACTTTTTAGAACGTATTCCTATTACAAGGAATGTAAACATCCCTTGGAATACTGCTCGACAGGTCCTCTTTACCGTGAGATCTGGGGTCAATAAGTCCCCAGATCTCACCTCTAGGTTGGGAAGAAAATTAAAAAAAAAAAAAAAACTCAGCCAAGGCAGCAGCTTTTTTTTAAAATGCAGAGGCCGGACGTGATGTCATAACATCGCGCCTGGCCTCCAAACGATCAGAGGCTCCGGGGACCATCTGGTCCGCCAGAAATCTCTATGGTCAGCATCCAAGGCCGGTCGGTTTCTTCTCCGGTTCGCCAATGGCAGGGGCAAGCCGGGAGAAGCACAGGAGGATGTTGGAAGGGATGTCACCTCCCGCTGCCTGTAAGAACAAACAGCTGCTATGATTATTTTTATGGTGAAGGGAATCTCTGGCTCTAGTGTAATGCGGTTCAACACAACCACCTGTACCCTTCACGGTCATGTGGCCGGAACACAATACAGGGAAGCAGTTCAGGCTGGAACTATATGGCAGAATCACCAGGTATTTTAACCACTTAAGCCCCGGACCATTTGGTAGCTAAAGGACCAGAGGTGAATTCAGAATTTGGCACTGCGCTGTTTTAACTGTAAATTGTGCGGACATGCAATGTTGTACCCAAACGAAATTTGCGTCCTTTTCTTACCACAAATAGAGCTTTCTTTTAATGGTATTTGATTGCCTCTGCGATTTTTATTGTTTGCGATAAACGGAAAAAGACCGAATTTTTTTTAAAAAAAAATGATATTTTCTACTCTTTGTTATAAGAAAAATCGAATAAACTCAATTGTAGTCATACATTTAGGCCAAAATGTATTCAGCCACGTCTTTAGTAAAAAAAATGTCAATAAGCGTATATTTATTGGTTTGCGCAAAAGTTATAGCGTCTACAAAATAGGGTACATTTTCTGGAATTTACACAGCTTTTAATTTATGACTGCCTATCTCAATTCTTGGTGCTAAAATGGCAGGGCAGTACAAACCCCCCCCCCCCCAAATGACCCCATTTTGGAAAGTAGACACCCCAAGGAAATTGCTGAGAGGCATGTTGAGCCCATTGAATATTTTTTTTTGTCCCAAGTGATTAAATAATGACAAAAAAAAAAAAAAAAAATTACACAGTTGTCACTAAATGATATATTGCTCACACATGCCATGGTTATATGTGGAATTGCACCCCAAAATACATTCTGCTGCTTCTCCTGAGTACGGGGATACCACATGTGTGGGACTTTTTAGGAGCCTAGCCACGTACGGGACCCCGGAAACCAAGCACCGCCTTCAGGATTTCTAAGGGCGCAAATTTTTGATTTCACTCCTCACTACCTATCACAGTTTTGAAGGCCATAAAATGCCAAGATAGCCCAAAACCCCCACAAATGACCCCATTTTGGAAAGTAGACACCCCAAGCTATTTGCTGAGAGGCATGGTGAGTATTTTACAGCTCTCAGTTGTTTTTGAAAATGAAGACTTTTTTTTTTTCTTTTTCAATTTTTAAAACTGTGACAAAAAGCGAGATCTGCAAAATACTCAACATACCTCTCAGCAAATAGCTTGGGGTGTCTACTTTCCAAAATGAGGTCATTTAGGGGGGGGGGGTTTGTGCCATCTGGGCATTCCATGGCCTCCGAAACTGTGATAGGCAGTGAGGAGTGAAATCAAAAATTTACACCCATAGAAATCCTGAAGGCGGTGCTTGGTTTTCGGGGTCCTGTACGCGGCTAGGCTCCCAAAATGTCTCACACATGTGGTATCCCCGTACTCAGGAGAAGCAACAGAATGTATTTTGGGGTGCAATCCCACATATAACCATGGCATGTTTGAGCAATATATAATTTAGTCACAACTTTTTGTACATTTTTTTTTCTTTTTGTCATTCAATTACTCGGGACAAAAAATATTCAATGGGCTCAACATGCCTCAGCAAATAGCTTGAGGTGTCTACTTTCCAAAATGGAGTCATTTGGGGGGGGGGGGGGGTTGAACTGTCCTGGCATTTTATGCACAACATTAGGAAGCTTATGTCACACATCATCCACTCTTCTAACCACTTGAAGACAAAGCCCTTTCTGACACTTTTTGTTTACATGAAAACATTTTTTTTTGCAAGAAAATTATGTTGAACCCCCAAACATTATATTTTTAAAGCAAAGGCCCTACAGATTAAAATAGTGGGTGTTGCATTTTTTTTCCACACAGTATTTGCGCAGCGATTTTTCAAACGCATTTTTTGGGGGGAAAACACACTTTTTAATGCACTAAAAAACACTATATTGCCCAAATGTTTGATGAAATAAAAAAGATGATCTTAGGCCGAGTACATGGATACCAAACACGACATGCTTTAAAATTGCGCACAAACGCGCAGCGGCGAGAAACTACATTCATTTTTAAAAGCATTTACAGGTTACCACGTTAGATTTACAGAGAAGGTCTACTGCTAAAATTACTGCCCTCGATCTGACCTTCGCGGTGATACCTCACATGCATGATGCAATTGCTGTTTACATATGACGCTAGACCGACGCTTGCGTTCGCCTTTGCGCAAGAGCAGGGGGGGACAGCGGTGCTTTTTTTTTTATTATTTATTTTGCTTTTTTATTTTATTTTTAAACTGTTCCTTCCATATTTTTTTTTTTTATCATTTTTATTGTCATCTCAGGGAATGAAAATATCCCCTATGATAGCAATAAGTAGTGACAGATACTTCACTGCTTGTAAAAGCAGTCTAGAGGCTAATTATCTGCTAGAATTGCTTTTACATGAAAGCCGGCCACTGGCTGAAAAGAATGATACCAAGATGATACCTAAACCTGCAGGCATCATTCTGGTATAAACATTCAAAGTCCAGCAACATACCAGTACGTTGCTGGTCCTTGTTGGACATGTATTGTAATCTTTTTTTTCATGCAGCCTGTTGGCTGAACGAAAAAAAGAGATTGATCAGTGGGTATGCCCACCATTAGAATACCTCCCTTCATCCACCCACTTCTAATGATGGGCATATATGCCGAAGCATGGGGGCATCCTCCCGCAAAAAAGTTATGCCGCGTACACACGGTCGAACTTTTCCACGGGCAAGCCTCCGTCGGAATTTCGACCGTATATACGCAGCATTAGGAGCAAAATCGCTCCTCCGCCCCTGCTGCCCCCATGCGTCGGCATATATGCTCTTTTTTTAACTGTGGTGGTGAAATCACCTCCTACAGCGTTGGAGTCACGGCTTTATGTATCGTGGGAGCAAACGCTGTTGCTGTCAAGATAAATAATTCCGCGCTGCATTTGAATGGCGCACCTGAAAACAAAAAATTACATACCTGAAAAGCAAGCATGATAAAAAACATTGCAGAATGGAATACAGTAATAAAGAGCAGAATAGAGAGAAAAGAGAGAAAATAGAGAGAGAGAGAGAACAATAAAACAACTATTTTTGGTTTTTTTATTTTATATTTTTTTGTGTTTGTTTTTTACACTTTCTTTTGTAACTAACAACTGTAATGGTTCGGGTCTCTCAAAATGTAAGTGTGTCCTAGTCTGTGAAATGCTGTACCCTACGCTAAAACTTCACTTTTGAGTGGTAGCGTTCAAAACATTCACCAAGGCAAAGACCAGGTTTGTCAGGACAGAGTGGACAATAATGACGGGTGTCACGCCTAAATCCGCGCTTGCTACAGACACGACATCTTTTTTGGGGGGCTCGTTGGGTAGGGGGTACTCGGGAGGACATGCGTATAATGCCTCATGCAGCCAGCTTACTGCATTTGGTTGGGGATGGTGAGGTGCAGAACCGCCTGGATACAGGAGTTCTGTGACTATCTCATTCTGGAATTTTAGAAGAGATAACGTCCCGCCTGAAGCTCTGTATAGCACATGAGCGTTCAGCAAAGCCAATTGGAATAATGATAGAGACACTTTTTTGTACCAGCGTCTCGCCTTACGGTCAATTAGATACAGCGCCAACAACTGATCGTTGAGGTCCACCCTTCCCATATTTTTGTTATACTCGTGGACACAGAGGGGTTTCTCCACAACACCAGTCGCCGTAGGAATTTGGACTGTCGTGTCTGCATGAAGGGAGGTAAAAAGGAAAACATTCTTATTGTCCCTCCACTTCATAGCGAGCAAGTTATTACACTTTACGCAGGCTCTCTCCCCCAGCCTAAGACGGGCATCTACAAGCCGCTGGGGAAAGCCCCGGCGATTAGGTCGCACGGTGCCACATGCTCCAATCTGATGATCAAACAAGTGACTAAACAGTGGCACGTTCGTGTAATAATTGTCCACTTACAAGTGGTACCCCTTTCCGAATAAGGGTGACACCAAGTTCCACACTATCTTGCCAGCGCTCCCTATGTAATCTGGGCAGTTGACCAGGTCAACCTGACTATCTTTTCCCTCATAAAGCTCCATACATAGTCTGTTGCCCTGTCACAGCACTTATAGAGCTTGACCCCGTATCTGGCACGCTTGCTGGGAAGGTACTGCTTGAAAGCCAAGCGGCCAGAAAATTTAATCAGGGACTCAACGCAGACAGCTTGATCGGGAATAAACAAGGCTGCAAAACGTTTGTTGAAGTGGTTTATGAGGGGCCGAATTTTATAGAGCCGGTCGTATTCAGGGTCCCCACGTGGACGACAAAGTTCATTGTCGTTTGAGTGCATGAACCGCAAAATCTGCTCGTATCGTTTCCTGGGCATGGAGGCAGAGAACACGGGCATGTGGTCAATTGGGTGCGTGGACCAATAAGTAGAGGTCGACCGATATATCGGCTGGCCGATATATCGGCCGATATTTAGGCATTTTTGATAAATCGGCTTTGGCCGATTAATATCAAAACTGGCCGATATTTTTCACTGGCTGCACTTCCTCCCCCCTCCTCCTCCACACTCAGCAGCATCAAGCGCCGTGCTGTGTGTGTGAAACTGAAAGTAAGAGGAGAGAGAGAGGATGTGTCAGCTTGATGTCGGGGGTGGGCGGGACCCAGCAGATATATTACACCAGCCAATGGGATGGTATCTGGGCGGGCCACTACGTCTAAAGCAGCCCAATCATTGGCTGGTGTAATTTAGCTGCTGGCCCGCCCACCCCCACATCGAGCTCAATTCTAACAGCTCTCTCTCTCTCTCTGTCAGTTTCACACATTACACTCGGCTTAGTGTGAAACCTGCCAGTGCCCCAAGCCAGGGCCATCTGTCAGTGCCCAAGCCAGTGCCCCCAGCCAGTGTCATCTGTCAGTGCCCCCAGCCAGTGTCATCTGTCAGTGCCCCCAGCCAGTGTCATCTGTCAGTGTCCCCAGCCAGTGTCAGTGTCACCGCCAATCGGTGCCACCTGTCAGTGCCACCAGCCAGTGTCAATCAGGGCCATCTGTCAGTGCCACCCAAATCAGTGCCACCGCCAATCGGTGCCATCAGTGCCCCCAGCCAGTACCAATCAGTGCCACCAGCCAGTGCCATCTGTCAGTGCCAATCAGTGCCATCTGTCAGTGCCACCGCCAATCAGTGCCACCGCCAATCAGTGCCATCTGTCAGTGCCACCAGCCAGTGCCAACCAGTGTCACACGCCAGTGCCACCCAGTTCCAATTGCAAGTGCCACTGCCAATCAGTGCCATCTGTCCCAAACTAGTGCCATCTGTCCGTTCCAAACCAGTGCCCCCTGCTGCCAATCGGTGCCATCTGTCAGTTCCGAACCAGTACCACCTGCCAGTGCCATCTGTCAGTTCCAAACCAGTGCCATCTGTCAGTTCCAAACCAGTGCCACCTGCCAGTGCCAATAGAGCCATCTGTCAGTTCCAAACCAGTACCGCCAGCCAGTGCCACATGCCAGTGCCATCTGTCAGTTCCAAACCAGTGCCATCTGTCAGTTCCAATCGTGCCACCTGCCAGTGCCATCTGTCAGTTCCAAACCAGTGCCACCTGCCAGTTCCAAACCAGTGCCATCTGTACTGAGGACATCAAGTGTGTGCTAGAGTGACAGGAGTAAGCAGGAAGGAATAGAGTGGGTGAGGGTTTTTTTTTTTTATTATTTTTTTTTTTTAAATCGGCCTAAAATATCGGCCACAAAAATCGGCATCATATATCGGCCATCCCAATTTCAAAATATCGGCATCGGCCAGAGAAAAACCCATATCGGTCGACCTCTACCAATAAGCACGCAATGACGGGAATTTATGTGTGCCCATGTTGAGGGAAAGGCCCAGAAAGGTCTTAAATTCGGAAACCGTAATTGGTTTCCAATCTTTGGCAATGGAAGGCAACTGGGGATTAGCGGCGATGAATTGACCAGCATATAAATTACTCTGGTCCACAATAGATCTATAGAGATTAGGGTTGTCCCGATACCACTTTTTTAGGACCGAGTACAAGTACCGATACTTTTTTCAATGTCATGTGACAGTTTGAAAGATGGGGACTGATAGGTGGCACTGACAGGTGGCACTTGTGGGCACTGATAGGTGGCACTTGTGGGCACTGATAGGTGGCACTTGTGGGCACTGACAGCACTGATAGTGCAATCAGTGCCCACAAGTGCCACCTTTCAGTGCAATCAGTGCCCACAAGTGCCACCTTTCAGTGCAATCAGTGCAATCTACCAGTGCCACCTTTCAGTGCAATCTACCAGTGCCACCTTTCAGTGCAATCTACCAGTGCCACCTTTCAGTGCAATCTACCAGTGCCACCTTTCAGTGCAATCTACCAGTGCCACCTTTCAGTGCAATCTACCAGTGCCACCTTTCAGTGCAATCTACCAGTGCCACCTTTCAGTGCAATCTACCAGTGCCACCTTTCAGTGCAATCTACCAGTGCCACCTTTCAGTGCAATCTACCAGTGCCACCTTTCAGTGCAATCTACCAGTGCCACCTTTCAGTGCAATCTACCAGTGCCACCTTTCAGTGCAATCTACCAGTGCCACCTTTCAGTGCAATCTACCAGTGCCACCTTTCAGTGCAATCTACCAGTGCCACCTTTCAGTGCAATCTACCAGTGCCACCTTTCAGTGCAATCTACCAGTGCCACCTTTCAGTGCAATCTACCAGTGCCACCTTTCAGTGCAATCTACCAGTGCCACCTTTCAGTGCAATCTACCAGTGCCACCTTTCAGTGCAATCTACCAGTGCCACCTTTCAGTGCAATCTACCAGTGCCACCTTTCAGTGCAATCTACCAGTGCCACCTTTCAGTGCAATCTACCAGTGCCACCTTTCAGTGCAATCTACCAGTGCCACCTTTCAGTGCAATCTACCAGTGCCACCTTTCAGTGCAATCTACCAGTGCCACCTTTCAGTGCAATCTACCAGTGCCACCTTTCAGTGCAATCTACCAGTGCCACCTTTCAGTGCAATCTACCAGTGCCACCTTTCAGTGCAATCTACCAGTGCCACCTTTCAGTGCAATCTACCAGTGCCACCTGATAGGTGGCACTGGTAGATGGCACTTGTGGGTACTGATAGGTGGCTGGCACTGAAATGCTGCGGGGAAAAAAAAAAATGACAGAGGATTTAAAATAAAAAAAAAACTGCTGCAACGCCCATCTTGGCACACCCTGCACTCGGCTGAAGTAAGCAGCAGACATCTTGTTACACCCAGCCCATATAGCTCGGGCTGGGTGTAACAAGATGTCTGCTGCTTACTGCAGCCAAGTGCAGGGTGTACCAAGATGGGTGTGGGGACGTTCAGCCGCTGACGGCGACCGAATGCGACATCACCGGTCACCGATCCTGATGCGGCTGCGCCCTGCACCCCTGCCAGCTTACCAGTTTCAACTGCAGGTGAGGGACTCGCTCTCCGCCCTGGTCTCCGCCCCCCGCCGCACTCTCCGTCTTGGTCTCCACCCCCCGCCCCACTCTCCGCCTAACTCTCCGTCCCCCTCTCTGCCCTGGTCTCCGCCCCCCGCTCTCCACCCCCTCTCTGCTTCCGCTCTGGAAAAAAAAAAAAAAAGTATTGGACTGGGCATCGGGAGCATTTGCGCGAGTACAATTACTCGCGCAAATGCTTGGTATCGGTCCCGATACTAGTATCGGTATCGGGACAACCCTAATAGAGATCTTCCGTGAAAAACAGCGAATAATAGTCAATTGGCATAAAATCAGCTGTTTCCACCTGAATACCGGGTTGGGCAGTAAATGGGGGAAGTACGGGTTCTGCAGAAGTGGTGGGGACCCAATCAGGATAGGCAAATTCTGCAGGAAGAGCACTATGGGTACGACGGGCCTGCCTTTGTCTTCTTATTGGTGGCAGCGGGACACTACTTGTGCTTGCCACCTCGCCAGCTTGAACTGCACTTATGGGACTCGCCACGTCACCAAGTGATACTGCAGTGCTGGATGTACGTCCAGGCTGTACTAGACCGCTGGTGCTTGCCAATTCACCAGAAGGAATAGCGGCGCTAGTACTACTCTGCTCCATGATACGAGAGCCCTGCAGTTCTTGCTCCTCAACAACCTCAGAAGATCGGGAACGCCTGACCTTAGCAGGGACCTCAACTTCGTCGTCAGAGCTATCTGACGTCACTGTCTTCTACGGGAAGATATTCTGAGCCTGAATCTGACAGATACGTGACCTCCTCTTCACTATCTGTCATGCTCAGAATCTCGTAGGCCTCTTTACTATTGTACCTTCGTCTTGCCATTTTGGGCTCTAAATTTAGGGGTACACTAGTAAGATTCACAGGAAAAAAAAAAAGCACCCGACTGTCGTCAGCAAATATATCAAACGCTACAAAAAAACTGTTAGCGGTCACAGGAATCAGAACTGTCTCTGCGAACGCTGCAGTTATGTGTTTTGTGTTTGGTAAGTGACAGTGATCGATCGATACTGCACTTGGGTGGGCTGGGCGGAGGGGCTAAACGCAGGTGCTAGCAGGTATCTGGGCTGATCCCGCTAACACTGCGTTTTTGGGAACCCTAAACCGCTGGGGACGCTAGTATAGATCTGATCAGATACTATACCACTAAGGGAGGTGTATGCTTTGCGCGTGGGTATTAGCGTTACTGGCACTAACCTAACGCTGCCTGGGGCGACGCAGACCCTCTCTGGCGCTAAAACCTAATTGATCTCACCCGCCGGGCGATCAGGGGGTTAAACCTTTATTGGGTTATATACGGCGGGTGCCCTGATGCTATAAAAAGCAAACTAACCAACCAGCGTCACCCGTAACCTTTATATGGTGATCACTGGTGAAAGGGTTAACTAGGGGCAATCAGGGGGTTAAAACCTTTATTAGGTTAAATATGGGGGTACCCGACGCTATATAAAAACCTGACGGGTTACCTAAATAGCTAACTGGGTAACCAGTGACGCTTATACGGTGATCACTAGTGAAAGGGTTAACTCTAGGGGCAATCAGGGGGTTAAAATAATATATGGGGGTACCTGACGCTCTAAAAACCTGCGGCGAAACTAAAAATAAATAACTGGCTATCTAGGGCACCGCCGGCACTAAATACAGCGATTGAAAATACGATCGCTTAGTGACGCTGGGTTACCTGGGGGGCGATCAAGGGGTTAAACCTTTATTAGGGGGGGTTAGGGGGCTACCCTGGACCTAAAGGGGCCTAAACCTAACTGCCCTGCAACTTTTTACACTGATTGGGGGCTGGGGGGTGACCTGGGGGGTGAAATGTGTGCCTATGTGTACCTAAGTGTCAGTGGACTGTTGGTGCACTAACCTGCTTCCTCTCTCCTCGGCGCCGGAATCGAAAAGACCGCCGCGAGGGAGATGACATCACTTCCTCCTGCCTGTGTTTACATCACATGGCGGAGGAAGCATTTTCATTGGCCGGGAGCGATCGCGAGGGGGTGGCCGAAATCGAATGGTCACCCCCTCATCTCTGATCGCTCCCCAACGATAAACGGCCGATCGGACCCCCCAACTGTACAAAGGCGATCACGTACACTGTACGTGATTGTGCCTGTCGGTGCCATTCTGCCGACGTATATATACAGTGAGCGGTGGTTAATGAAAGTTGCAGGTTTAATACATTTATTTTTTAACAATTTTTGAAAAAGGACATTAAAACTTGTTAAAGAATTTATGGGATTTATCGTTTTGCACAGAGTGGCCCCGATCCTCCTGTTCTGGGGTCCCACAGCGGCTCTTCCCAGCAAAAGATAACCCCCTCCCTCTGGGAAGCTCTCTCCCGAGGGGGTTACCTTGTGGGCGAGCTCCTGTGTCATGCATTCGGCGTACATAGCCGCCGAGTGTATGACTCTGCCCCGCCGGGGTCATTGTATTTGACAGCAGCGGGAGCCAATGGCTGCACTGCTATCAATATATCCAATCCGTGGAGAAGAGGACAGCGGGGGACACGCACAGCAGGTGAACTGGCTCAAGTAAATGGGGGGGTCCCCCGTGTTTGCCAGGTGTTTTGTTCACCTTAATGCACAGGTGCCAAACACAAGGCCCCCAGGCATTTCCTGTGGCCCTCGCACCTCTCCTGCAGCTGCTTACTTTCTGCTTTCAAGCAATGCATCCAGCTTCTTCCCAGCAGCAGCATAAAGGAAAGGGGGGGTACACTGATGTAAGGGAGAGTGGGGGACTCAACTTCTGATGGTGGGGTGGCTCTTAACATCTAAATGTAAGAGGAGGGGATCTGCTGGACATCTAATCTTACAGATACAACCGGCCCTTTTGAGGGCAATCAAAATGCTGACGTGGCCCACAATGAAATTGAGTTTGACACCCCTGCCTTAATGCATAAAGGTGAAAAAACAAACCTTTACAACCCCTTTAATACTGCGTATTGTCCCCTTTATCATCAATGACAACTTGAAGTCATTTGTGGATGAGGCTATCTTCTCAGAGGGTAAAGCTGCCCATTCCTCTTGGCAAAAATCCTCCAGTTCCTGTAAATTCTTGGGCTGTCTTGCATGAACTGCACGTTTGAGATCTCCCCAGAGTGGCTCAATGATATAGAGGTCAGGAGACTGAGATGGCCACTCCAGAACCTTCACTTTAGGGCCGAAACAACTAATCGATTAATTTCATAATTGATTACAATTTTCATAATCGATTAATCGGCCAG
Source organism: Rana muscosa (assembly GCA_029206835.1). Classification (NCBI taxonomy): domain Eukaryota; kingdom Metazoa; phylum Chordata; class Amphibia; order Anura; family Ranidae; genus Rana; species Rana muscosa. The sequence goes on along the minus strand of CM055123.1, from coordinate 114,843,823 downwards.
TAACATAATGAGGTTAAAAATAAACTAAAATTAACCCTTTATAGTACAAAAAGAGCAAATTGCTACTGTAAATATTACTTTCACTGTCCCACAGTAAAAAATGAACCCCTTACAGTAGCGATTATTTGCTCTTTTTGTACTAATTTTAGTTTTTTTAACCACGTTACTAAACATCTCAGGCCTGGGTCACACCTCCGTGTTTTTTGGTGCTTTTTGCAGAAACACACTACAGTTCATTTACATGGTTTCTATGGGACACGTTCACATCCATTATTTTTTTCAGCTGCTGCGTATTTGGAAAGGGCAAGGACTTTAACGCAAAACTGTGCCATTTTAGTTTTTTGGTTTAATATACTTCAATGGAGAAGCTGCAGAAAAGCATGTAATGTGTTTTTGCGGCAATTTGTGTTTTGTAATCTGCCCAGCAACAAATTGGCCCAAAAAAAATAAAAAAAATGCAAAAAAACGCATTTTTTTTACGGTTATTAACCGATTAATCGAAATAATAATCGGCCAACTAATCGATTATGAAAATAATCGTTAGTTGCAGCCCTACTTCACTTTATTCTACTGTAGCCAATGACAGGCTGACTTGGCCTTGTGTTTTGGATCATTGTCATGGTAGAATGTCCAAGTACGTCCCATGCGCAGCTTCCTGGCTGATGAATGCAAATGTTCCTCCAGTATTTTAGATAACATACTGCATTCATCTTGCCATAAATTTTGACCAAATTTCTTGTGCCTTAGGGGCTCACACATCCCCAAAACAGGATACTTTGTAACATTTGCGTAGTAATGACTTTCTTCTGTCGACTAAACCATGCAGCCCATCTTTCTTCAAGTGCCTCTTGAAACAGCCACACAACATGTTTTCAGAGAGTCCTGTATTTCACCTGAAGTTATTTGTGGGTTTTTCTTTGCATCCCGAACAAATTTTCCTGGCAGTTGTGGCTGAAATTTTAGTTGGTCTACCTGACTGTGGTTTCGTTTCAACAAAACACCTAATTTTCCACTTCTTGATGAGAGTTTGAACACTGCTGATTGGCATTCTCAATTCCTTGGATATCTTTTTATATCCCTTTCCCGTTTTATACAGTTCAACTACCTTTTCCCGCAGATCCTTTGACAATTCTTTTGCTTTCCCCATGACTCAGCATCCAGAAACATCAGTGCAGCACTGGATGAAAGATGCAAGGGTGTGTCAGGAGTCCAGAAACTCATTGACTTTTTATACACACACTAATTACAAGCAAACAGATCACAGGTGAGGATGGTTTAAAAAGCCATTCAAACACCTTTGTGTCAACTTGTGTGCATGTTATCGGGCCAAAATCACCAGAGTATGTAAACTTTTGATCAGGGTAATTTGGGTAGTTTCTGTAGCCATTATGATTTAAAGCGTAAACACCAAGAAATCCAATTCTGCCAGGGTATGTAAACTTATGAGCACAACTGTATGCTTGCTGCTCTTAAAGTGGAGTTCCACCCATTTTTTAGTTTATTAAAAGTCTGCAGCTACAAAAAGCATAGCTGCTGACTTTTAATAAACCGACACTTACCTGTCCCAGGGTCCAGTGACGCGGCCGCACGGAGGCTCAGTTCTCTCCCCCTCCTCCCCTCTGTCATGGTAATGGTGGGCACCCGGCCATGACAGATTACAGCTTCACTGGGATCTGAGTTTTGTCCCAGAAGATTGCTAGCAGGAAGGGGCCGCCTAGGGCGAGAGGAGTCACCACCTAGGCGGCCGAAGATAGGAAGTGGGACAGGAAGTCAAACGAAAAAAAAAAGGGGTACACACTCTCCCCCCCCCAAAAAAAAAATAATTACATGCCAAGGGGCGAGAAGTGCTTAAAGCGGAAGTGCCACTTTTGGGTGGAAGTCCGCTTTAAGCATGGATATATCTTTCAGCACTGATGGCGCCTTTCCAGATGTGCAAGCCGCCCTTGCCATCTATATGAATGCACCCTAGAGCTGCACGATTCTGGCTAAAATGAGATTCAGGATTTTTTTGCTTAGAATAAAGATCACGATTCTCGCGGCGCAACATCTTTCACATTATACAAAAAAAAAAAAAACACAGCGGTCTCCAAACTGCGGCCCTTTGCTTGCCTTTATCCGACCCTTGGGCAGGCGACACTGGTTGGCACGCACTGCCAGGTTACACAGCCGATAGTGTAACTGTGTGAAACTGAATGCTCTCCGCAGCGCGGAGAGGGAGAGAAATTCAGCGTGATGTCGGAGGGACCCCACAGCTATCCAGCCAATGATTGGGCCGTCTAAGAAAGGGGCGGGGCAACATACACGTAGCGGCCCGTCCAGATCCCGTTGGCTGGTGTTGGATAGCTGGGTCCCACCCACTCCCGACATCCAACCTCAATTTGATCTCTCTCTAGTTTCACACACTGCGGCAATTACAATTAATCGTGCAGCTCTAATACACCCCCATACCGACAGATGCAGGATTTTGAACCAAGCATGGATAACAAGCCAACAGGTCTTTGATTAATCTCACCACAGAAAAGTTATCCACTCTGCAACAGACCATTTTAAATGAGTCTTGACCCAGAGAAGATGGCAGCATTTCTGGATCATGTTCATATATGGCTTCTTCTCTGCATGATAGAGCTTTACCTTGCATTTTTGGATGACACAACCAACTGTATCCACAGACAGTGATTTGCGTAAGTATTGCTGAGCCCATGCAGTGATGTCCATCACAAAAGCATGCCCGTTTTTAATTCAGTGTCGCCTGAGGGCCTGAAGAAGATCATGGGCATTCAATCCTGCATTTCAGCCTTGTCCACAGAGATTTCTACAGATTCTTGAAATGTTATTAAGTAATGTAGATGATATAGTGAAAGTCTTTGCAATCTTACATTGAGGAACATTATTCTGAAATTGTTTGACCATTTTTAGACACAGCTTCTTACAGATGGGTGAACCTCTGCCCATCTTTATGTCTGCGATACTCTGACTCTCTAAGATACTCTTCATACCTAATCATGTAACTGACCTGTTGTCAATTAACATAATTAGTTACAAAAAGCTCTTCCTTGTTAGTATCACTTGCCAGTTTTTTCTTGCCCTGTGCCAACTTTGAGATGTGTTGCTGCCAGCAATTTAAAAAGTACCTTATATTTTCTTAAAAGGGTACATTGTGTACTATTGTGTTGATCTCTGATTGGGTACAGTGATCACATTGTACAGCCAGACAATCACAGCGCACTGTACCATGTGAATAGCTGTGGCCAATCACAGCTGTCCCAACAGTACATAAGGACTATGAAGGGATGCCATATAAAATAAAAAAAATTGCTTTATAACAGTGATCATCACTCTTAGGGTTGCACCGATACAGATACTAAGCATTTACACGAGTATCGGTATGCGCCGATACCTGAAACCGATACCTTCAGGTTCGGCTCTTTCACCTGTAAGCGCGATTCCCACGCTGACAGATGAAATGTATACAAAAGAATATTGCAGGCAGTCATTGGTTAAGGAGCGGGGCCGCCGCATCCTTAACAATCAATGACGTTTCAGCTACCAGTGGGGGGGATTTCCCTTCACCGCAGTGGACCCGCACCGGCTCCACCCCCTCCAGCTCCATTTTTTATGTCCTCCGACAATGTGCTTCTCCTCCTCGGGTGACTTGGGGTGACAGATCTGCCTGCCTGGTGAGTGTAGTGTGTCTTACACTGAGCCAGGCTTTGCTGCTGCAGCACCTTGGAGGGGGAGGGCAAGTCTACTGGGTGTTCTAGTGCAGTGATTGGGTTCCCAAATACCCCCTGCCCCACACTAAACAAGAACACCCCCCCACCCTAATAACCCCCCTCCCCACCATAAATAATAACACCCCCCTTTAAACAATAAAACCGCTCCCCACCACTCCACCCAAACAATAACCCCCCTCCCCACCCTAAAATAAAAAAATAAAAAAAGTAAAAAATAGGTATCGGCGAGTACTTGAGGAAAAGTATCAGTACTTGTACTCGGTCTTAAAAAAATTATATCGCTGCAACCCTAATCACTGTTGTAAGCTGTGTAAAAAAAAAATCCTGACCTCCTCCCCCCAAAGTAGTACAGTGTCACTACGGTAACACTGCTCTGGTCACAGTATGTAAAATGTATTTTCTTAATTTTACCAAAACAGAAAAGAAAAAACAAGTGTGTGTGTGTGTGTGTTTGTTATTTTTACCAAAGAAATGTAGCAGTATAAATTTATGAATAAAAATTACTTAATTGGATGACAAACCAAGAAAAATGCAGGAAGGGGGTGAAAGTGTTAGGCTGGGTTCACACCTATGCGAATTGGATGCCGGTTTCCACCGCATCCAATTCGCAAGACAGGAGATTGTGATCGGCTCTCTATGGAGCAGGTGTTTTTTAGAGATGGTTCCCCTATCGGATAGGGTCCGACTAGGGCTGGGAAAAAAATCGATTTTAATCTTGAATCGAGTTTTGAGCTCAAATCGATTCAGATTTGAAGAAAATCGATTTTTTTAGATTTTTTTCTCCTTCAAAGTTTCCGTAGCAGGGCTGCAGGGGGCGTATCCGGAATGGCACTGGGCGGCGTTACCCCAATTACATCTACTCGCCGCAGCGAGTAGATGTAATATAACACTAACTAACCGCAAGCCGCCGTCTGTCTATCTGATCAGCGTGTCATGCAGACAGATGGCGGCCATTGCAGTGTTCAAAAGCCGCGCCTCCCGAGTCCTCGTCTGTGATAGGCGGAACACTCAATTTCACAGCAGGCAGTGTTCAGCCTATCATGGACATCCTCTCATCCTCGTCTGTGTTATGAGGATGAGCGGATGTCCATGGTAGGCGGAACACTGAATGCTGGGAAATTGAGTGTTCCGCCTATCACAGACGAGGCGCGGCTTTTGAATACTGGAATGGCCGCAGGTGTAGCAGTAAAATCCGTATCCCATGAAAATCTGCATCAGGTACGGGCACAGTGATTGAAGCATGGGCACAGTGAGACACGGGCACAGTTCAATTCAACTAAGAGTAACCTCAAGATTTTTTGTTGTTTTATTAGCTAAATCCAAACACAGTATTAATAATTTGGATGTTTAACAATCTTTGTTGCACACTGACTTTGCAGTTAGAGAAATGGTTTGCCTTTGCAATTTTGTTTGTTGATGCACTTCAATTAATATAATAATAAAAAAAAAAAAAAAAAAAAAAACGCTGATTTTTTTGGGGGGGAAATCGCCCAGCCCTAGGTCCGACACCGACTGGAAATCTCCGAGCCTGAACAGCTGTTCGTCAGCTGTAGACGGAGCATGCGCAATCAACATGGCGCTCATTCCCGATGCTTGGTTATACACGCTGCTCTATACTACACGCCGCTTTATACAGCAAGGGGCAGATGTGCTATTGAGCAGTGCTTTTTTGCTTGGTTATACACGCCGCTCTATACAGCAAGGGGAGGATGCGATATTGAGCAGAGCATAACCGCTGTGTACACATCCATTACTAATGTTTAAATGCATCCCTTGCTGTATAGAGCGGCATGTATAACCAAGCAAAAAAGCACTGCTCAATATCACATCTGCCCCTTGCTGTATAGAGCAGCCTGTATAACCAAGCATCGGGAGCCAGCGCCGTGTTTGCGAATGCTCCGTCTACAGCTGACGAACAGCTGTTCAGGCTCAGAGATTTCCGTCGGCTCGGATTGCGCCTGCGCGGTCCAGGCCGGACCCTATCCGATAGGGGAACCATATCGTTAGAACGCGGGTTCACATATCTCTGTTGCGACTGCAGAGCGGCTTTGGCTCAGTTTCATTGCCGAATTCTGGCAAAAATTTGGCTCAATTCGTCCCTAAAATGTAGAACAGGGACGCAGCGGGCCCCTGCTGCGAGCCACATCGGTATTAGGTGTGAACCTAGCCTCAGGTATTGAAGTGGTTAAACATTTGATAAGTTTTCTATTGTGAATAAAATATGGGTTTATTTGATTTGCAAATCGTTGCATTCTGCTTTTATGTAGATTTAACCAAAGTCCCAACTTGTTTCGGAATTGGAGTTGTAGATATAAACCCAAAAATTAAAAGGTTCAAGGATTTTTACCTTCATGCATTCTATGCATGAAGATAAAAAAAACCTGTGTGCAGCAGCCCCACCAGCTCCCTAAATACTTACCTGAGCCCCACCACGATCCAGCAATGTGCAGAAGTGTCTCGGCTCTCCGGGAACCAATTGGTGGTTACCCTTTAGGCGCAGCGAGATGCACCATTACCCTGCATTTACCTTATTCTTTTAACGTCACAAAACATGAAGTCATTCGAGTCTCAACACTGCAGCATATGGTGACGCACTGTGGTGAGTTACACGGGGCTTAAAAATCCAGACATGCTGCATTTGTTATGTAGCACACCTCACCTCATCGTTTTATGGCATCAACAGGGCATATAGAACAATTGTTTTGCCATGTGCCCTTGCTCTGAGCCTGCTGATCCATGCAACGGATGATCTGAACAGACATGGTATGAATAAGCCCCAGGAGGGGAATCCCTTTTCCATTGGGAGATTTATTTTTACTTCGACCATGTCCCTGCAGCGACCAGAAAGTTAAGGGAAATTACCTCAATGGTAGGGTGTTTAAAGCGGAGTTTTGCCTTGGGGAAAGAAATTAAAAGCCAGCAGCTACAAACACTGTAGCTGCTGACTTTTACTATATGGACACTTACCTGTCCAGGGAGCCTGCGATGTCGGCATCCCAGCCGATCTTCGGATCAGGTGCAGCTGCCGCCATTCCATGTAAGGGAAACCCGTCAGTCAAGCCTTTCGGCTTCACGTCCGGTTCCCTACTGCGCGTGTGCACAGATGAGGCTGCACTGATCAGCACTAATGGTGATGCACTGATCAGCGTAAATGTCCCCAGTCACAGGATAGCCAGGCTTTCCTTTTCTCACACCGTGACCGCACTGAGGTAAGGAAATGCAGATAACTGGCATTTGTTTACATGTGATCAGCTGTGATTGGCCCTTTACCTCAATCACAAAGCGCATCCGATGGTTCAGGAAGGACGTCAATAGATGCCCCCCAGAACTGGACAGCCGCGCTGTAGCTAGCTTTCGGCTTTAGCACGGTCAGCAAGTGGGAGGCAGATGTGCGCAGCTGGACGCAATTTTTAGACACCATGGCACCTGGGGATTTGTCACGCCCTGAGGTACGCAACAGGTCAGCCACTTGGCACAGGACCCAGGAGCTAATGGAGCATCGTGGGTCTACCACGGGAATGGCACGTGCATACTTAGAGTGGACCAATAGAACTACACCTGGAATTTACCTTTACCTATAAAAGCTCCCGTGTAGGAGTAAAGAAAAGCCCAGCAGTGCCTTAGTAAGCCCAAGCTGTATGACGTCAGGGGAGATGATGATGATCCCAGCACACTCAGTGTCATGTGTTACCTATGGAGTGCCAGGCTGGTTACATAAAGGAGATGGTGACCACGTGTTCCAGCCCTCCCCTCCAACACTTACCAGTCCTGTGGCCTTGCTGAACTCTTTGGCGGCGCTTACGAACTGGTTGTCCCGCAGAAAGCGCAGTATATGAGGGAATAAATCGCTGGGCACTACAGGTTTGTCCGCCATGGTTCCGGCCTCACACGCTGCACTTCGTTAATCACGTGGAAAAGAATACTCTAACGCTCGTCGCCTACGTATTACGTCAGAAGCAGGCGACCCTGAGCAGACCAGAAGGGGAGGGGCTAGGTATGGGTGGAGTAAGATGGAGTCTAGTTACTGCCTGTCATAGCTGGCTCTATAGACTGCTGCGGGTATAATGTGGGAGACCCCGTACATACAGTATTAGAAGATGTACTGTAGGGCTTCATGCAATGGGCAAGCAAGCTTCATTCCTGAGCACACTGAGGAATAAAAAGTCACCGCTCTTTACAATCAATCAGAACAGAAGGCTCCATTCATACCACATGCATTGGGCTGCATTGCCCCGTGTGATGACAAGCTGAAAATAGAACTAGAGAGGGATAAGAACACCTGGCATGCTTTTTTGGCTGTGCCCCCATTAGGGAGATTACCTCTCTCTATTTCTCCCTTCTACTATTATGAAAATAAAATAAAATCCCACATTTTGGGTTGTCCCCAGAACACCAATAGAGGGGAAATCACCCAATTGGGTCACTAGTTCTGGTGACACCCTGGGATTCCCTCACTTTGGTTGGAGGGATTTCCTTTCACTTCCTGTTTTGGCTATAGGGACAGGAAATAAGGGGAAATCTCCCCAATGGGACACAGATGGCAAAAAAAATAAAAAATGGAATGAGGGAAAAAAGCTTTGCCTTTAATTCTATTTGAAATCTATTTTTGAAAATGTATAAGAGTGGGTAGCGCCACTACCCCCTCTTATACATTTTCATTTCCAATCCTCCTTAGGGAGTTTTCTGGGGGGGGGGCTGCAACCTGCATGTAACTTGCCTAAGCAAGTCCTACATTTACAATTTATCTGATCACCTTAGTGTGTGAGTTTATTCTGCAGCTATGGATATTTTTGCCTATATGAACAGTAGAAATATTGACATAGGAGCAGGGCCGCCATCAGGAATTTAGGGGTCCCTTACACACACAGCTTCAGGCATGGGCCCCCTGGAGCAGAGGAGAACCGGGGGGTGCTGCCGCCGCAAATTGAAAAGCGGGGGGTGCTGCCGCCACAAATTGTTGAGGTCGAGGGGGGGCTTTGGGTGCTGACGAAAAAAAAAAAAAAGGGGGGGTCACCATCTGGGGACCTCCGGGCCTCTGGGCCCCTTACAAAAAATAAAAATAAATGATTATTAAAAAATTTTTTTTATATGTAGCGGCCTCACCCTCTCTCTCTTCTTTATCGGTTACTCTGGCTCTGGTCTAGGGGTAAAATGTAAAAGGAAAAAAGAAGGTGCACCGACCTAGTGCATTATCAATGGCTAGGTTTTAATAAAAATAAGTTGAAAGATTAAAAATACTCACAAAGCAAGTATAATGATAGGCACATAATCATTCCATCAAAAGAGATTGCCTCCTACTGGAACCAGATGACCTAGAGAGTCCAGACAACAGAGTTCACAGCTACGGCTGACGCGTTGCGAGGGCGCACCCTCTTCCTCAGAGCCAAAAAGTGATCACTTTTTGGCTCTGAGGAAGAGGGTGCGCCCTCGCAACGCGTCAGCCGTAGCTGTGAACTCTGTTGTCTGGACTCTCTAGGTCAGTGGTCATCAACCCTGTCCTCAGGGCCCACTACCAGGCCAGGTTTGCAAGATAACTGAAATACATCACAGGTGATATAATTTGCTGCTCAGTAAATGCAGTACTATAGTCTGCATCTCCCCAAGGTAATACATAAAATCTGGCCTGTTAGTGGGCCCTGAGGACAGGGTTGATGACCACTGCTCTAGGTCATCTGGTTCCAGTAGGAGGCAATCTCTTTTGATGGAATGATTATGTGCCTATCATTATACTTGCTTTGTGAGTATTTTTAATCTTTCAACTTATTTTTATTAAAACCTAGCCATTGATAATGCACTAGGTCGGTGCGCCTTCTTTTTTCCTTTTACATTTTAGTCTTAAAGAATACCAATTATTCTGAGGAGGGCAGCAAGATTCCTGGTCATTTTCCTACGGAACACTCTGGTTGTGTCACTAAGAGACTGTACTCCCGAGCGCAGGAGACTGTTTTGTGTGTCTGGTCTAGGGGTACCTTGGAGAGGAGAGCGAGGTGCGCCACGGCCCATGTCCTCTAGATTATAGCGTGTAGAGGTGAAGGCCAGAATCAGATTACACCCAAGCTGTGTATACGCTCAGAGCCAGGTCTGTTCTGCTGATAACCCCCTTTGCTCCCAGTAATTGGAGTACCACACACTGAAAAGGTCCAACACTTATTTATTCTATAACGGCAAACAAATAGTCCTTTGCGAGCAGACAGTTTGAGACCCATAGAACAGTTCAGTATTGGTGGGGAGTAGGTCAAGGCACAATCCTCAAAGAAACTAAACCGTTGAGGTTTCACCAACGGTTGCTAAGCTCAGTGGCTGTTAAATAGAATTTTTGGCTTTAGAGTCTCTTCCAGCGACTCTAGTGAACAGGAACTGGAGTTACCTTCGTTACGTTGCAGCCCCTGTCAGGGGGAAGACATCCCTCCAAGGGAGTTACCAGAGGCCCCGCCGTCACCGGATTAATGCTGTACCGGACTATCCAGAAGGGTTACACTCCCCGGCCTCCTCACTAGGGATGAGCTTCGTGTTCGAGTCGAACATACGTTCGACTCGAACATCGGCTGTTCGATCGTTCGACGAAGATCGAACGATTTGGGCCGTTCGCGCCAAATTCGAGTGACGCGAACGGCCCACAATGCACTACGCCATCGCAGTGTCATCCAGGCGCTGTGATTGGCCAAGCATGCACTGTGACCCCGCATGCTTGGCCAATCACAGCGCCGGCAGCGAGGAGAGCAATGATTGGCCACAGGCAGGATGCCTGTGGCCAATTATTGCTGAGGGTGTTTAGTACACGCCCCACACTATAAAAGGCCGCCAGCACGGCGGCCTAGTGTAGTGTGTTCCGGAGCAGGGAAAGACAAGCATAGGCAGGGACAGTGACATTTATTTCTTTCTTGCTTAACCTGGATTCCTTTAGTTTAGGGAAAGAGAAGGATAGGTAGGGAGAGTGTCAGTGTGTTTTACTGTGCCAGTCCTTGTTTCTAGGGACAAAGAAGGAAAGTGAGGGGATTTCTCCTTGTGCTATAGTGTGCTTTAAAAAAAAAAAATTTCTAGGGACAGAAAACTGTAGGTAGGGAGAGTGTCAGTTTCTTTCACTGTGCCAGTCCTTGTTTCTAGGGACAAAGAAGGAAAGTGAGGGGATTTCTCCTTGTGCTATAGTGTGCTTTAAAAAAACATTTTTTCTAGGGACAGAAAACTGTAGGTAGGGAGAGTGTCAGTTTCTTTCACTGTGCCAGTCCTTGTTTCTAGGGACAAAGAAGGAAAGTGAGGGGATTTCTCCTTGTGCTATAGTGTGCTTTAAAAAAAAAATTTTTCTAGGGACAGAAAACTGTAGGTAGGGAGAGTGTCAGTTTCTTTCACTGTGCCAGTCCTTGTTTCTAGGGACAAAGAAGGAAAGTGAGGGGATTTCTCCTTGTGCTATAGTGTGCTTTAAAAAAACATTTTTTCTAGGGACAGAAAACTGTAGGTAGGGAGAGTGTCAGTTTCTTTCACTGTGCCAGTCCTTGTTTCTAGGGACAAAGAAGGAAAGTGAGGGGATTTCTCCTTGTGCTATAGTGTGCTTTAAAAAAACATTTTTTCTAGGGACAGAAAACTGTAGGTAGGGAGAGTGTCAGTTTCTTTCACTGTGCCAGTCCTTGTTTCTAGGGACAAAGAAGGAAAGTGAGGGGATTTCTCCTTGTGCTATAGTGTGCTTTAAAAAAACTTTTTCTAGGGACAGAAAACTGTAGGTAGGGAGAGTGTCAGTTTCTTTCACTGTGCCAGTCCTTGTTTCTAGGGACAAAGAAGGAAAGTGAGGGGATTTCTCCTTGTGCTATAGTGTGCTTTAAAAAAACATTTTTTCTAGGGACAGAAAACTGTAGGTAGGGAGAGTGTCAGTTTCTTTCACTGTGCCAGTCCTTGTTTCTAGGGACAAAGAAGGAAAGTTAGGGGATTTCTCCTTGTGCTATAGTGTGCTTTAAAAAAACATTTTTTCTAGGGACAGAAAACTGTAGGTAGGGAGAGTGTCAGTTTCTTTCACTGTGCCAGTCCTTGTTTCTAGGGACAAAGAAGGAAAGTGAGGGGATTTCTCCTTGTGCTATAGTGTGCTTTAAAAAAACATTTTTTCTAGGGACAGAACACTGTAGGTAGGGAGAGTGTCAGTTTCTTTCACTGTGCCAGTCCTTGTTTCTAGGGACAAAGAAGGAAAGTGAGGGGATTTCTCCTTGTGCTATAGTGTGCTTTAAAAAAACATTTTTTCTAGGGACAGAAAACTGTAGGTAGGGAGAGTGTCAGTTTCTTTCACTGTGCCAGTCCTTGTTTCTAGGGACAAAGAAGGAAAGTGAGGGGATTTCTCCTTGTGCTATAGTGTGCTTTAAAAAAACATTTTTTCTAGGGACAGAAAACTGTAGGTAGGGAGAGTGTCAGTTTCTTTCACTGTGCCAGTCCTTGTTTCTAGGGACAAAGAAGGAAAGTGAGGGGATTTCTCCTTGTGCTATAGTGTGCTTTAAAAAAACATTTTTTCTAGGGACAGAAAACTGTAGGTAGGGAGAGTGTCAGTTTCTTTCACTGTGCCAGTCCTTGTTTCTAGGGACAAAGAAGGAAAGTGAGGGGATTTCTCCTTGTGCTATAGTGTGCTTTAAAAAAACATTTTTTCTAGGGACAGAAAACTGTAGGTAGGGAGAGTGTCAGTTTCTTTCACTGTGCCAGTCCTTGTTTCTAGGGACAAAGAAGGAAAGTGAGGGGATTTCTCCTTGTGCTATAGTGTGCTTTAAAAAAACATTTTTTCTAGGGACAGAAAACTGTAGGTAGGGAGAGTGTCAGTTTCTTTCACTGTGCCAGTCCTTGTTTCTAGGGACAAAGAAGGAAAGTGAGGGGATTTCTCCTTGTGCTATAGTGTGCTTTAAAAAAACATTTTTTCTAGGGACAGAAAACTGTAGGTAGGGAGAGTGTCAGTTTCTTTCACTGTGCCAGTCCTTGTTTCTAGGGACAAAGAAGGAAAGTGAGGGGATTTCTCCTTGTGCTATAGTGTGCTTTAAAAAAACATTTTTTCTAGGGACAGAAAACTGTAGGTAGGGAGAGTGTCAGTTTCTTTCACTGTGCCAGTCCTTGTTTCTAGGGACAAAGAAGGAAAGTGAGGGGATTTCTCCTTGTGCTATAGTGTGCTTTAAAAAAACATTTTTTCTAGGGACAGAAAACTGTAGGTAGGGAGAGTGTCAGTTTCTTTCACTGTGCCAGTCCTTGTTTCTAGGGACAAAGAAGGAAAGTGAGGGGATTTCTCCTTGTGCTATAGTGTGCTTTAAAAAAACATTTTTTCTAGGGACAGAAAACTGTAGGTAGGGAGAGTGTCAGTTTCTTTCACTGTGCCAGTCCTTGTTTCTAGGGACAAAGAAGGAAAGTGAGGGGATTTCTCCTTGTGCTATAGTGTGCTTTAAAAAAACATTTTTTCTAGGGACAGAAAACTGTAGGTAGGGAGAGTGTCAGTTTCTTTCACTGTGCCAGTCCTTGTTTCTAGGGACAAAGAAGGAAAGTGAGGGGATTTCTCCTTGTGCTATAGTGTGCTTTAAAAAAACATTTTTTCTAGGGACAGAAAACTGTAGGTAGGGAGAGTGTCAGTTTCTTTCACTGTGCCAGTCCTTGTTTCTAGGGACAAAGAAGGAAAGTGAGGGGATTTCTCCTTGTGCTATAGTGTGCCAAAGCATTCCTCATCAACCATCTTTGAAATCCTTGTTTTTTGGACAGTCAGGGAAATTGTCGTTGTGCTATTCTGTGCAAAAGCAATAATCCTCAACCATATTTAGAAATCCTTAAGTAAAGGGACAGAGAAGGACACCTGAAGGTAGCCCTTATTGCTTTTTTCCCATCTCCCTGCAGGCCATCTATTAGAATGTCTGGAAGGCAAACAAGGAGAGGCAGACAGTCAGGAGGCAATAAAAGAGGGCAAGCAGGCTCTGTGTCTGGGGGCAACAGTGCTGGTCGTGGACGCGGTGCATTGTCATCAGCACATGGCCATGGGACACGCTTGTCCTTCTTTTCGGCAGCTGGACATGTTGAGCCACATCATGCCGAAGACTTGGTAGAGTGGATGACCAAGCCCTCCTCCTCCTCCTCATCCTCTCTCACCCAGGCTCAGGGTACTGGCAAAGCAGCTGCCAAAGCGTCCTCTTCCCTGGTATCAATGTCAGACTCATCATCAGTCACTCCTTCCCTAGACCCACCATGTCCTCCTCCTGAGGAGTCCCCCGAACTGTTTGAGCACAGTGTTGGGTACATGCTCCAGGAGGATGCCCAGCGTTTCGAAGGGTCTGATGATGAAACCCAGCTACAGGAAGGCAGTAGCGTGAGAGCAGACAGAGGGGATGCTCAAGAAGGACACCAATCTGGCAGTCATGTTCCAGCAGCTGCAGCATACTGCCAGATTGGCTCCAGTGATGAGGAGGGAGGGGATGATGAGGTCACTGACTCCACGTGGGTGCCTAATAGGAGAGAGGAGGAGGAGGAGGATGAGGAGGAGGCACATCTCCAACGAGGCAGGATGCCCTTTGGTGGCCAGCGTAAGGGCAGTACACCGACGGAATCACACCGCAGAGCTCCGCCTGTGCAGGGCGCTGCCTCTGCCCGTCATTCAAAAAGTTCCTTGGTGTGGGCCTTTTTTGAGGCTAGTGCATCAGATCGCACAGCTGCTGTTTGCAACATATGTCTCAAGCGTATATCGCGTGGCCAAAACATCAGCCGCTTGGGTACCACATGCCTGACCAGACATATGTTGACCTGCCATGCAGCTCGTTGGCAAGCCTACCTCAAAGACCCACACCAAAGAACAAAGCGGACCTCTCCTTGCACCGCATCAGCTGGGATCTCCAACCCCACTATAACTTCAGTCCTCTCTGAAACATGCACTGAGAGGAATGAAGGTGTAGAATTAGGTGTGTCACAGCCAAGTACTTGCGGCCACTCTGCTAGCAGTACACCGACGTCCGATTCTAGCAGGCAAATTTCCCTGCCCCAGCTGCTGGACCGTCGAAAGAAGTTCACTCCCAGCCATCCACATGCCCAGCGGTTGAATGCTAGCTTGGCTAAATTGCTAGCGCTTCAACTGCTGCCTTTTCAGTTGGTAGACTCGGCCCCCTTCCGTGAGTTTGTGCAATGTGCGGTTCCTCAGTGGCAGGTTCCCAAACGCCACTTTTTCTCACGGAAGGCTATTCCGGCTCTCTACCGGCATGTGGAAGGCAATGTCTTGGCCTCGCTGGACAGGGCGGTCAGCGGTAAGGTGCATATTACCGCTGACTCATGGTCCAGCAGGCATGGACAGGGACGTTACCTTTCTTTCACGGCCCATTGGGTCACTCTTTTGGCAGCTGGGAAGGATGCAGGACAAGGTGCAGTAGTGTTGGAGGTTGTTCCACCGCCACGCCTCCAAAATGCTACTACTGGTTGTGACACACCTCTCTCCTCCACCCCCTCCTCTTCTTCTTCCTCCATGGCCTCTTCCTGTGGTTTGTCCTATGAACCAGCGGTGCTCCGTAGCCGTTCACGGGGCTACGCAAGTACGCAGGCAAAAAGATGCCATGCCGTGCTTGCGCTGGTGTGTTTGGGGGACAGAAGCCACACTGGGGCAGAGGTCCTGTCTGCTCTGCAGGGCCAGGCCGAGAGGTGGTTGACGCCACGCCAGCTTAAGCCAGGAATGGTGGTTTGCGACAATGGCACCAACCTCCTCTCCGCCCTCCGACAGGGACAACTGACCCATGTGCCCTGTGTGGCTCACGTCCTTAACCTGGTGGTGCAGCGGTTCTTGGGCAGGTACCCGGGCTTACAGGATGTCCTGAGGCAGGCCAGGAAAGTCTGTGTGCATTTCCGCAGATCTTATAATGCCAGTGCTCGCCTGGCTGAGCTGCAAAAGGAGTTGAACCTGCCCAAGAACCGCCTTATATGTGACATGCCCACCAGGTGGAACTCAACGTTGGCCATGCTGCAGCGGCTGCACACGCAGCAGAGGGCCATCAATGAGTACCTGTGCGACTACGGCACCAGGACAGGGTCAGGGGAGCTTGGTTTTTTTTCTCCACGCCAGTGGGGCATGATCAGGGATGCATGCACTGTCCTGGCACCATTTGAGGAGGCCACGAGGATGGTGAGCAGTGACAGTGCATGCATCAGTGACACTGTACCTCTTGTCCACCTGTTGGAGCACACGCTGCGTGGAATAATGGACAGGGCACTTGAGGCAGAACAGAGGCAGGAAGAGGAGGACTTCCTTGCCTCTCAAGGCCCCCTTTACCCAGACAGTGTTCCTTCTGTCCCACCCATCGCACAGGAAGAGGAAGAGGAGGAGGAGGAGGAGGAGGAGGAGGATTGTGTCAGCATGGAGGTGGAGGCTGGCACTCAGCATCATCAGCAGCAGTCTTTTAGGGATGATTTACAGTCCCAAGAAACCAGTGGACTTGTACGTGGCTGGGAGGAGGTGGCTGCGGATCATGTCGTCCTTAGTGACCCAGAGGACTCCGGAGCGAATGCCTCAGCAAACCTACGCTGCATGGCCTCCCTGATCCTGCAAAGTCTGCGGAAGGATCCTCGTATTCTTCGGATCAAGGAGAGGGACCATTACTGGCTGGCCACTCTCCTTGATCCACGGTACAAGGGTAAGGTTGCGGACCTTATGTTACCTTCGCAGAGGGAGCAGAGGATGAGACAACTCCGGGAGGCCTTGCAGAAAGGTCTGTGCAACGCGTTCCCAGAGACTGGGAGGTTACAAACTCCTGGTCCTGGACAACGAGTTGCTGAGGCTTCGGCCAGTCAAAGAAGGAGCGGTGGGGAAGGTGGCCGTCTGACCGATGCGTTCAGACAATTCTTTAGTCCGCAGACCCAAAGTATGATCGGTTCCAGCAACCATCGCCAGCGTCTGATAAACATGGTGCAGGAATATCTAGGGGCAAGGTCAGACTTGGACACCTTCCCCACCGAAAATCCTCTGGCTTACTGGGTCTTGAGGATGGATCACTGGCCAGAGCTTGCACAGTATGCAATTGAGCTACTGGCCTGTCCTGCATCCAGCGTTCTTTCGGAACGCACATTCAGTGCTGCTGGAGGATTTGTCACGGATCACAGGGTGCGCCTGTCCACCGACTCGGTTGATCGACTGACTTTCATCAAGATGAACCAGTCTTGGATCACCACCAGCTACCACACACCTGATGCTGATATAACAGACTAATTGATTTTAACATGTCACATCCCTTCAAGACTGATGCTGATGCTGAGTGCCTGTGCTGTTATGTTGACTGGCTATCCTCCTCCTCCGAGTCCTCAATGATACGATTGATGATGATAGCTTGGAAGATCATTTTTGTTTATGGGTGCCGCCACCAGTGGCTAAGGCCCAATTTTTCAGCCCCTGTTTTACAGGGGCGTGTAATTACAATTTTTTTAGCAATAATTTGCCATAGGGCTCATTGCTGTGCTCCAAGTACAGTATCTGTGAGGGGTTGGAGTGTTGTGGCACCAGTGCCTAAGGCCCAATTTTTCAGCCCCTGTTTAACAGGGGCGTGTCATTACAATTTTTGAAGCAATACTTTGCAACAGGGCTCATTGCTGTGCTCCAAGTAACGTATCTGTGAGGGGTTGTAGTGTTGTGCCACCAGTGCCTAAGGCCCAATTTTTCAGCCCCTGTTCAACAGGGGCATGCAATTACAATTCTTGATCTAATAATTCACAGCAGGGCCCATTGCTGCACCCACCAAGAGTAACTCTGAGGGCTTACAGTGTTGTGGCAACGCCACCACCACCACCACCACCACGAAAGGCCCAATTTTTCAGCCCCTGTTCAAAAGGGGCATGTAATTACAATTCTTGATCTAATAATTCACAGCAGGGCCCATTCCTGCACCCACCAAGAGTAACTCTGAGGGCTTACAGTGTTGTGGCAACACCACCACCACCACCACCACGAAAGGCCCAATTTTTCAGCCCCTGTTCAAAAGGGGCATGTAATTACAATTCTTGATCTAATAATTCACAGCAGGGCCCATTCCTGCACCCACCAAGAGTAACTCTGAGGGCTTACAGTGTTGTGGCAACACCACCACCACCACCACGAAAGGCCCAATTTCTTTCTCGTACATCACGGGACACAGAGCGACATAGTCATTACTAATGGGTTATATAGATACCGTCAGGTGCTGGCACTGGCAACTTCCAAAACCGGAAGTACCCTCCCCTATATAAGCCCCTCCCATCCGGGAGCACCTCAGTTTTTTGCCAGTGTCTAAGGTGTTGGCCAAGAAGAAACATGTGTTTTTCACTGAGCTTGCGTACAGGTTCTTTTGGGCCTCAGTAAGCTATTCCGGATCCGACCAAAAAAGCTTCATAGCTAAACGGTCGGTACCCGGGCCTTGCAGAGAAGAGCAAGGTTTTGCCTGTAATGCTTCTCTTAGGAGAGCTGGACCCTGGGATCCAGAGCTCTGGTCATACCCTCGACCAAGATGTTTTCTGTGCAGGGTGCTATACAGGTCCAGGGGAGTGGAATCCTTGGGAACCCGGTCCCTGAAGGTTTGATTACAATGCCTGCCGTGATAGGTGAAGTTTGGGCTTTTGTGGACCAAACAAAGTCCTGCGGCGGGGAACAGGTAAGTGGGGGCCCCCAGGAACTTGGTTCTATTGGGGGACCCCCAAGCCTAATTTGTCTTTCTGTCTGTTACCTAATGGTATTCCCGCAAAATTCTGTGCATGCCTGTAACTACTAAAAAAATGTAATAATTTTTAATGGTGGTCAAGAAAAAAAATATATATATTTTTTTATATATATATTTAATATATTAGACTGCGGTACCTGTGTTTGTCCACTAGAGGCCGCTGTGGAATGTTTTCTTGTCATGTGGACTAGTTTCTTCTCAGCAGAGCAAGTCCAGGCAGATGGTGAGTTCTCTCATGGGAAACTGCTTCCTCTGCCATGTTGCAATGCTCGTCCATCCCCCGGCCTGCGGCAAAGAGGGGCCCTGGCTCTTGTCCCTAGTTTCCATTTTTTCAAAATTAGCGCCAAAGGCGCACGTGGCCGCGCGCGTGCGCGTGCACGCGCCTCTATATATAGAGGTGAGCCGGAAAAGGGGGCGGAGCCTGGGGGATGACGCTCTGTGCGCGCCGCAGCGCTTCTGCGCATGTGCGGGCGTCCCAGCATGATAAAAATCACAATATTGTGTGGTGAGCTGGCTATGAAGTGCAGAGACAGAGCTGGCAACATTTAAAAAAGGGCATACAGCAAGCGGTTGATACAGGCATCCCCTAGAAAGGCACATTAGTAGACACCAACTGTTTCTTATAGCAGCATTTATGCTAGACTATTGTCAGTAACTGGTGTATTTCGGCTGGAATACCTCAGCTTTGTGGCTTAGGAATATGCCGTCTAAAAACTCCGGGACTAGAAATTCCAGGAGGAATAGGGGGTCTCCATCGGGCTCTGAGGATCTTGGGCATGCTTTGGCTGCACCAGTCTCCCCTGAAGAATCAGAGGTTAGTGACCGTAGAGCACCCTCAGGAGTACCTGGTACTGTGGCTGTCCTCAGTTCACCTGCTCCTGTGTATGTAACAGAGGAGGTTTTTTCCTCAGCTCTGGGAGGGCTGGAAGAGAGATTGTCAGCATTGATCGCGGCTTCCCTGTCACAGGAGAAAAGCGCCCGATCTCCGTCTCCTCCCTCAGAGTGCCTGTTAACAGAGCAACAGTCCCATACAGGGATCGACCTACCTGAAGGGGATCAGGATGAGGTCGATTCGGTTGTAGAGGAATCAACAGTGGAAGAGCCATTCTCAGCATCACATGCTGAAAGATTATGGGTTCAGTCCCTGACTAATATGGTCCGATCAGCATTTAAAATGCCACTTGCGGAGCCATCATCCACTTCTGTCTCCTCGTTGGGGTCGCTAAAAGCTCCCCAGACTGTTTGTTCCTTTCCGATCCATCCTTTACTGGAAGGGCTCATTTACCAGGATTGGGAGCATCCTGACAAAATATTTACTCCCCCTAAGAGATTTCCGGTGGTCTATCCCATGGAGGATAAGTTCATCAGAAAATGGAAGGTCCCTATAGTGGACGCAGCCATCTCTTGTGTGAATAAATCACTGACATGTCCGGTGGATAATGTCCAAATGTTCAAGGACCCAATAGATAAAAAATTGGAGTCCTTATTAAAATCTGCTTTTTCTACAGCAGGATTGGTAACACAACCAGCAGTGGCAGCTATTGGGGTCTGCCAAGCAGTGAAGGATCAGTTGAAACAGGTCTTAAGGGACTTGCCAGATCAGCAGGCTCTTGCCCTAGCTGATCTACCTAGAGCCTTATGCTTTGCGGTGGACGCCATAAAGGATTCAATCCATCAGGCCTCCTGCCTTACGCTGTCTGTAGTACATATGCGCAGGCTTCTATGGCTCAAAAACTGGTCTGCTGAAGCTCCCTGTAAAAAATTGCTGGTCAGCTTCCCATTTCATGGTGAGCGCTTATTTGGGGAAGACCTGGACAAGTATATCCAGAGAAATTCCAGCGGTAAAAGTACACTTTTGCCGGTTAAAAATAGAGTTAGAGGTCCCTCTTTTAAGAGGCCGGCTTCTCCAGTCCCTAGGGCATCGGCTGTGAAACAGTTCCGACGGCCTCCTCGGTCAAATCCCGGAGGTAAAAATCAGGGACAGTTGCAGGGTAACAAGAAGCCCTGGAGCAGGAGAGGTACAAAACCTCCCCCAAAGTCAAATGCATGAAGGGTTGCCCCCACTCAATCGGGTGGGGGGAAGACTTCAGTTGTTCACAGAGACCTGGCGGGACACGATCCAAGACAGATGGGTGCTCTCCGCAGTAAATCTGGGATACAAATTGGAGTTAAAAAACTCCCCTCCTTCCCGCTTTATAAGGTCAAACGTGCCAAGGGATCCCCAGAAGAGAGGATCCCTCCTGTTGGCACTGGAACAATTATTGCTCCAAGCAGTAATTATAGAGGTTCCCCTGGAAGAATGGGGGTGCGGGTTTTACTCAAACCTCTTTACAGTTCCGAAGCCAAACGGGGACGTGAGGCCCATATTAAATCTAAAAGGGCTAAACAAATTCCTACATATCAGGACTTTCCGGATGGAGTCGATCCGATCGGTAGCCACTGCCCTACAAGGGGAGGAATGGTTAGCCTCGATCGACATCAAAGATGCTTATTTGCACATTCCCATCTTTCCAGCCCACCAAAAATTTCTACGCTTTGCGGTAGAAGGGCGCCATTTTCAGTTCAGAGCCTTACCCTTCGGTCTGGCCACAGCACCAAGAGTGTTCACAAAAATTCTGGCCCCATTATTGGCCAATCTAAGAACACGAGGTGTAACGATAATGGCATATCTAGACGACTTGTTGCTGATAGACCACTCAGTGGAAAAACTAGAAGTGGTTGTTCACGAGACAATCAAGTATCTGGAATATCACGGTTGGATTATCAACCGAGACAAGTCAGCCCTAAAACCAGTCAAAAGTCTGGAATACTTGGGGCTAAGGCTGGATTCAGACCAGAGAAAAATTTTCTTGCCTCAAGAAAAGGGGTTGTCTTTGAGAGATTTGATCCACTTAGTGGGTTCAAAAAGACAGCCATCCATACGCCTGTGCATGAGGCTGCTGGGAAAAATGGTGGCATCATTCGAAGCAGTACCCTACGGTCAATTCCATTCAAGGAAGTTGCAAAGGGCCATACTGTCAGCCTGGAACAAAAAAGTTCAGGCTCTGGACTTACCAATGTCCTTGTCCCCTTCCGTTCGCAAGAGCCTCCGCTGGTGGTTGGTTCCCCAGAATCTGGAAAAAGGGAAATCCTTCAGTCCGATTTCCTGGAAGGTGGTCACTACAGATGCCAGCCTTATAGGCTGGGGAGCAGTACTGGAGCAATGGTCTCTCCAGGGCAGATGGTCGGATGCGGAAAAGGCCCTGCCCATCAATCTCTTAGAGATACGAGCAGCCCGGTATGCCCTAGTAGCATGGACATCCAAACTCCAAGGGTCCCCTGTCAGAATTCAATCAGACAATGCCACAGCAGTGGCATATATCAATCGTCAGGGGGGCACCAGGAGTCGTGCAGCCCAAAGGGAAGTAAATTACATCCTGAGATGGGCAGAAAGATATGTCCCAGCCATATCTGCGGTATTCATTCCAGGGGTGGAGAATTGGAAGGTGGACTTTCTAAGTCGCCAACAATTATGCCCAGAGGAATGGTCCCTTCATCCCGAGGTTCCGGACAATATGTCAGCGGTGGGGAACACCGGATGTAGATCTGCTAGCATCCAGATTCAACACAAAAGTGGACAGGTTTGTCTCTTGGACAAGGGATCCCCTAGCTTGCGGCTCGGATGCCCTAGTGTTCCCTTGGGATCAGTTCAAGCTGATATATGCATTTCCACCGCCACAATTGTTACCTCGATTACTCCGCAGAATCAGGGTAGAAAAGAAACCAGTGATTCTGGTGGCTCCAGCGTGGCCCCGAAGAGCATGGTACGCGGAGATTGTAAAAATGTCTGTGGGGAGTCCTTGGACCCTCCCACATCGTCCGGACCTGCTTTCGCAAGGACCGATATACCACCCTTCCTTACCAGCCCTAGGTTTGACGGCCTGGCTATTGAAGCCCACATTCTAAAAAAGAGAGGGCTCTCTAATGCTGTGGTATCTACCATGATCAATGCCAGGAAGCCGGTATCCAGGCAGATCTACTATAGAATCTGGAAGGCGTACATCGCCTGGTGTGAGGCCAAGAAATGGCATCCACGTAAATACGTAATAGGTAGGATTCTGGACTTCCTACAATGGGCTGTAGATAGGAAGCTTGCCTTGAGTACTATCAAGGGTCAGATTTCGGCCTTGTCAATATTTTTTCAAAGGCCCTTGGCTTCGCATTCACTAGTCAAAGCCTTTATACAAGGAGTGATGCGTATTAGTCCTCCGGTTAATATTCCCATATGTCCATGGGATCTAAACTTGGTTCTGTCGGTTTTACAGAAACAACCATTTGAACCATTACAGCATATTTCCTTGGTGCTTCTCACCAGGAAATTGATTTTTCTAGTAGCCATTTGTTCGGCTAAAAGAGTGTCGGAATTAGCAGCTATGTCCTGTAAAGAGCCATATCTGGTTATCCATAAGGACAGAGTAGTATTACGTCCTCAGCCAGCCTTTCTTCCTAAGGTGGTATCGAGGTTTCATTTGAACCAAGATGTGGTTCTTCCTTCTTTTTTCCCCAAACCTACTTCGGTAGAGGAAAAGTTATTGCATTCTTTGGATGTAGTAAGAGCAGTTAAAGCTTATCTAAAAGCCACTGCTCAGATTCGCAGAACGGATACCTTGTTTATTCTGCCGGAAGGCCCCAGAAAGGGTCAGGCAGCGTCAAAATCTACTTTAGCCAAGTGGATTCGACAGGTCATAATACAAGCCTATGGCTTGAGAAGGAGACCGCCTCCGTTCAAAGTTAGAGCGCACTCCACGAGAGCAGTTGGAACTTCATGGGCAGTGCATCACCAGGCCTCCCTGGCTCAAATCTGTAAGGCCGCAACATGGTCTTCAGTACACACGTTTACTAGGTTCTACCAGGTGGACGTTAGAAGTCAGGAGGATGTCGCCTTTGGGCGCAGTGTGTTGCAGGCCGCAAAAGATCCTCATGTCTGATAGCGCTCAGCTTATATATGGTGTATCCCCCCCCCTCATTTGGCATTGCTTTAGGACATCCCATTAGTAATGACTATGTCGCTCTGTGTCCCGTGATGTACGAGAAAGAAAATAGGATTTTTATAACAGCTTACCTGTAAAATCCTTTTCTTGGAGTACATCACGGGACACAGAGCTCCCGCCCCTCTTTGGGGACACTTATTGCTTTGCTACAAAACTGAGGTGCTCCCGGATGGGAGGGGCTTATATAGGGGAGGGTACTTCCGGTTTTGGAAGTTGCCAGTGCCAGCACCTGACGGTATCTATATAACCCATTAGTAATGACTATGTCGCTCTGTGTCCCGTGATGTACTCCAAGAAAAGGATTTTACAGGTAAGCTGTTATAAAAATCCTATTTTTTCAGCCCCTGTTCAACAGGGGCATGCAATTACAATTCTTGATCTAATAATTCACAGCAGGGCCCATTGCTGCACCCACCAAGAGTAACTGTCAGGGCTTACAGTGTTGTGGCACCAGCACCACCATCAAAGGCCCAATTTTTACTACCACTGTTCAACAATTATATGTAATTAAAATTCCTGATAGAGTAACTGTGAGTGCTTACAGTGTTGTGCCAACACCAACAACTAAGGGGCCTATTTCTGCAGAGTATATACGGCAGGTCCCTACTTTCAAACATCCAACTTACAAACGACTCCTACTTGCAAACGCAAGAAGACAACAGGAAGTGAGAGGAAATCTACCCCTAGGAAGGAAAATTCTCTCCTGTAAGAATAAATATGGGAGAAAGTTGTCTCCTCTGTACTGATGCTTTATCAGCAATCCTTGTTTCAAGAAAAACACCACATTTCAAAAACAGTTGACATTGGGACGGAAAGTGAGGTGAAATGTTCTGAACAGGGGCACAGACAGCAAAACAAATGTTACAGGGGTGATAACCCTTACCTATGTTTTCCAAAAAGTTTAAAAATAGATTTTTGGGCTGGAGCTACACTTCAACAATGTACCTGTTCAAAATTACAAACAGATTCTACATAAGAACAAACCTACAGTCCCTGTCTTGTATGCACCGCCTGTATACGGCTGTTCAGAGTATATAGGGCCTTTTTTATTTTATGTGCGGGGTTCCCCTTAATATCCATACAAGACCCAAAGGGGCTGGTAATGGGCTGGGGTAGGGGGGGGGGGGGGGTCATGGGGTAGCTATGCCATTTTTCTTAAAGATTTTCATCCATATTACCGGGACCAGACATTACATTAAAGCCGCAAGCAGTTTTAAATGGCTTTTTTTTCCTTTAGAAGTGTCATTTTGTGCAGGGACAGTTCTAAACACGGGAAACACGTGGCACTTCACAGGCATACTTTAGACACCCCCCAGGTACGATATTTAAAGGAATATTTGACTTTTTTTTTTTCACTTTATGCATCATTAAAATGACTGCTCCCGAAAAACGACCGTTTTTAAAACTTCTTTTTGCATTGATACATGTCCCCTGGTGCAGAACCCGGGTTCCCAAACCCTTTTTAGGACAATAACATGCATAATAGTTGTTATAATTAGCACTTTAGAATTCGAACGTTCGCATCCATTGTATTTAATAGGGTTCTAATGTTCGTACGAACTTTCGG
This sequence comes from Rana muscosa, assembly GCA_029206835.1. Lineage (NCBI taxonomy): Eukaryota > Metazoa > Chordata > Amphibia > Anura > Ranidae > Rana > Rana muscosa. The sequence continues at coordinate 114,818,841 of CM055123.1, read as the reverse complement.
TCCGTTCGCGGGTTCTGGTGCGAACCGAACCCGGGGGTGTTCGGCTCATCACTACTCCTCACCTCAGATACGGGTCCCAACACCTTAGGGCCCCTCAGACTCTTCCACCCTCGCGGAACCCAGTCGAAGTTACTGGGTCCCAGGCCTTGGCCGTTGTACCTCACCCCAGGCTTAAGGTGCCTGGGATGGACTCCATCCCTCGCTCCGGCCAGGTCAAGGGCACCTGGGCTCGGAACGCCAGCACCCAGGCTGAAGGTGCCTGGGCGCGGCCGCGTCCTCCAACTCTGAACCCCGAGGTCAGGGCGTCTGCCCCTTTTATCTCCTCTCCCTTTGCGACACAGCGGGTTCCCCGCCCCGCTGTACCGGCGACAGGAAAGGACAAAAAGGTACAGCCTTGCAGTGCAAGTTCAACTCCGACCCAGGGCGACAACGCCACCTGTAGGCCACAGGGAACCTTGTACCACCAGAGTCCTCCAAGAACCACAAAAGGGATTCTCAGTTTCCCTAACAATTAGTACATCTGGGTTAAATAACCCAGATGTCCCCCCCCCCCAAATTTAAATACCCGCTACATATAAAAAAAAAGGGGGGGTTGCCATCCGGGGTCCTGGGGACCTCTGGGCCCCTTACAAAAAAAAGGGGGTTGCCATCCGGGCCCCTGGGGACCTCCGGCCCCTTACAGTTGTACTGCCTGTACCCCCTGATGGCGGCCCTGCATAGGAGGGATTTTCAGCCAAGAAGTTACTAATAGACAAGACATGCATAGCTTGCTTAAGCAACTTCGACACACAATGGAAAAGCAACTCAGGGTGTGGCGGGATATCGCCACCCTGGAAATGTATATTAGTGAAAAGATGACTGCCAGGAGGCTTAGGCCCCATGCACACGAGACGCCGGTGCAAACTCTGCTGAACACACGTTTTTAACGTTTAAAAACGCCCTGTGGTAGTGTGGTACCCCACCAGTGTATGAATACAGGATTCTCAACCGGGCAGGTTGAGGGGCTTCAGGGTATTTGCTTGTTTGGGAGGAAACTGGCTTTTCAGTTTCCTCATGATTTACTAAAGTCCACTTTGGGACCTGGAGCTTGGGGATTTCTTAGAGATCCGGGTGGGATGAAATCCCCAATCCTGGATCCGGGTTTTGAGACTCAACTGCACACTGATTGTTCAGGTGTGTGTGGGCCTGATAGAGTCAGGACCAGCATTCTGGGCTCCACCCTCCCGACGAGTGCAGGTGTGCACTGGGGAAGCCATAGAGTGCATGTGTGCACAGTGGAAGCCAGAGACCCAAGTCTGATGATCAGAGCAGTGAGGGGCTGCTATCTAAACGGATGGTCTTTGCAAGGGAATAGTCTGTGGGAGACAGATGAGAACCAGAAGTAGAAGGACTGAGCAGTACTGCACCACTTGCCACATCACCTGGCCACATCACCTGCCACAATTTGTGGATTGTCCACCTGCCACGTCACCTGGCCACGTCACCTGCCACAAGTTGTGGATTGTCCACTTGCCACGTCACCTGCCACAATTTGTGGATTGTCCACCTGCCACGTCACCTGGCCACATCACCTGCCACAAGTTGTGGATTGTCCACCTGCCACGTCACCTGCCACAAGTTGTGGATTGTCCACTTGCCACGTCACCTGCCACATCACCTGGCCATGTCACCTGCCACAATTTGTGGATTGTCCACCTGCTACGTCACCTGGCCACATCACCTGCCACAAGTTGTGGATTGTCCACTTGCCACGTTACCTGCCACGTCACCTGGCCATGTCACCTGCCACAATTTGTGGATTTCCACCTGCCACGTCACCTGGCAACATCACCTGCCACAAGTTGTGGATTGTCCACTTGCCACATTACCTGTCACAAGTTGTGGATTGTCCACTTGCCACGTCACCTGCCACAAGTTGTGGATTGTCTACAGTGCAATGCAAGCAATCACAGTTTTTTTTTTTTAATTTATGGTTTTTCATCATTTGCCATAATTTTTGAGATTTCTAATGTAAAAAAAATAGGTCACCTTTAAAAACCAAAACGCGGCAAAACGCCGGTACCGCTTTTTGCCGCGTTTAGTGGCATTTAGCTGCGTTTTGCGTCTGAAACGTGGAAAACTTTTGCGTCTGAACCCATTTTTTTGCTTCTGGAAAAACGAGGTTAAACGCAACTGCCTAAAAACGGCAATAAACTAGACTGTGTGCATGGACACATAGGATAACATTGAATGTGTTCAGGAGCAGTTGAAAAAAGTGTCCAACTGCCTCTGAACACGCGTTTAACAGCGTCTCGTGTGCATAGTCTTTTTCACATAATCTTACATACTTTTCAATACAAACACATACATACACATAAAACATTTATATGATCTCAACTTTCCCCCTGCCTTAGAGAAAAAAAAAAAAAAAAGAATAGAAAAAGGAAAGAACCATTAGTAGTATATTTGGTCTGTATCCTATAGGTTTACCCTTCCGCGTAAGATGTTATAGTTATATAAACCCTGTAATCTTAATCTGCTGATTTGGGAGGTCTGGTTTAAGAAGAATAAACGTATGGTAAAGAGAGATGAGGAGAAGGTAGAGTAAAGCATAAAGGGAAAGAAAAAGAGGAGGGGGGGGGGCGATATAGGAGAGGGGGAAAAAAATAATAATAATAATACATTTACAATGAAATCTATTTTTCCCCATAGGCCCGGCTCACACCAATATATTGCACTGATGCGTGCTGAGTGAAAATGGCACATGTTGCTTTTATTATTTGTTACAGGTATGTAGTGGCAATATTTCATGCAGCACTTTACATATATTGCATATTCACATCAATCCTTGCCCTCAAGTGGATTATAATCTAAGGCAGGCCATAGAATATGCAATTTTCTTTCCTACAACCACAAGTTGATAGGGGGCAATCCCTCCCATGGAGCTATTGTGTTCTCCCAGTAGGGGAAACTGTCCCAGCAGGGAGAACACAATGAATATTGCTACTGGCTATAGACACTGGCAAAAATCACATGCTAGAAATCTAAAATGCTGGTTGTACCCAGGTTGATGATGGATTGACTTGGGTACAAACAGCCTGTCCATAGATGGATCGAATTTCGTCCGGTCCCTGCTGAACCAGCAGAGATTCAAACTGTCTATGGCCCACTTAAGACATGGGTCTCTAAACTATGGCACATGGAGGGGAGGGGAGAGGGGACTTTGATGTAAGGGGGACCCTGATGGGGACACTGATGCAAGGTAGATTTCAATGGGGACCCTGATGAAAGAGTGGGCTCATTCATCAAAAAAAAAAAAAAATTGGGCCCACAAATATTTGTTGAATATACAATGAGTAGACATGTGCACTGCCGAAAAATTAGTTTTTTTCGTTTTCGTTTCATTCGTTTTTTTCGGAAATTTGTGAAATTCAAAAAATGATTTTTTTCCGTTTTTGTTTTGTTTGTTTTTTTCGGAAATTCGGAAATTTGTGAAATTCGAAAATTCGGAAATTCGAAAATTTCCGAATTCCCGAAAAAGCAAAAAAACGGAAAAAATTTTTTTTTTTCGAAATTCCCAATTTCCGAAAAAAGCAAAAAAACAAATGAAACGAAAAAAACTAATTTTCGAAGTTCGCAAATACTAAAAATTTGGAATTCGGTAATTCAAAAATTCGGAAATTCAACTTTCCAAATTTCACATTTTCGAATTTTAGATTTTCAAATTTTGCAATTTCGAATTTTCGAATCTCGAATTTTCTAAATTTCCAATTTTCGAATTTTCAAAATTCCGAATTTACCAAATTCCGACTTTCCGAAATTTGGAAAATCAGAATTGACCAAATTCAGAATTTCCAAAATTCGGAAATTTGAAAATTCGGAAATTCGAACATTCGAAAATTGAAAAATTCTGAAATTTCGAAATTAACGAATTTCTCAAAATTCGTTAAAAAACGAATTTGAAACTAAACGAATTGCACATGTCTAACAATGAGGCCCTCATACTGAACAGTTTGGAGCCCCGTGATCTAAGGTCCCTACCTCATACATACCAGGGACAATTTAGACAGGAGCTTATCTTTGGAGTGTGGGAAGAAACCCATGCAAGCACATGGAGAACGTGCAGGTAGTTTCCTGGTTGGAATTTGAACAGATAACCCCAGTGCTACTAATCACTAAGACTAGGTTCACATATGTGCGGGTCCTGCATGCCCTGTTTGCATGGGTACAACAGATCCGCAGTGAAGAGCTCTGGTCATATTATGCTCCCTCCTCACTCCATGCCATTTACAAAAAGCCTTGTGTTTAGTTTGTTTGTTTTTTCTTTTTTTTTTTTTATCTAAAGATTACAAGGCACTCTGTGATTGGAGAAGAAATCATGTGCATATCAACCTTCTTCACTCATCCTCCAATCCCATAACCCCTCATATTCTGTGAAAAAAACACAAGACTGTTTGTGAATGGGCATGAAGTGAGGAAGGGGTGTGATGTGACTGCATCCATTAGCTGCTGCTCTCATGCCTACAGCATCCGGAAATCCAGGGGAGCCGGCTTATAGTAATGATTTTCTTACTATACAGCAGCACTGCATACTTTTTACCCTTTTTCTACATAGCTGGATCAGCATATAAATTTTTTCCCCCAGGGTTGGGCTTTAAAAAAAAATGCCTGCAGTAGGACTTTGATAGATGCCAATAATCATGGGGGGCAACTCAACAAGTGCTGCATGCTGAAATCACTGCCAGCCATACTTCTGCAGTTTTGTCATGTGCAACAAGTATGACAGAGTAATGAGACTGACACTGTACAGACAACGGGGAGAAGCCACCATTCCTGTAAGCAATAGAGATGATTTCATGATTTCATCTCAGTGCTTATTGACTGAGCAGCAGGGGACAGCTAGATGCCCTAGAGACCAAGCAAAAGAGCAATTAGTATCAGCTAACTCAGAGATTTTACTGCACACAACCAGCCCCCCCATTCTTTCATTCAATACAGGATTGACCAGGGCAAAGCACAGACATCAGAGGAAACAAGACCCGGTTGTAACATCTGTATAAAATATTAAATATAATACTCCTGCACGTCTACTGCAAATAAAAAAATATATTTTTATTGTGCTAGCTGCTGCTGACACCTATGTACACAAGCCAATAGATGACTATAAACAGTGCCACACTGCCATATAGCTATAGTGAAACTCAGATAAACTTATCTTACACCAAAACAATACCATAATGTGCTCAAATTGAATATATATCAGCGCTCATAGATAAGTAAACATAATCAACAGTGCAAATATACAAATTAGTGTCACACTTTAATGGTGTAAATGAATAAAGTCCCAAAAACATGAATACACCTTTATATTCTTCCTTTCTTTATCTACTGTGTAACTACAAATCCAGTGCTGTGTATGTATATGTGTGTGTGTGTGTGTGTGTATATATATATATATATATATATATATATATATATATATATTGTGCAATAATCCACTCTGTGTCACACTCTTCAACGAGTATACATAGAATTCCAGGAACGTGGATATAATCTTATATTCATCCCTTCTTTATAGTTGGTGTGACTGCAACTCCAGTGCTGTACACCAATATAAAAAAAAAAGAAAAGAAAAAATTGTGCACCACTTTTGTGCAAATAATGCCTTTACCTTCAACATGTGACTGACACCACATAGGTCATATACAGTAGCATATAAGGATGCTTCCATGGGTCTCCAGTACCTGAGGTATCACTCTCTACTCACCAGAGCACTTCTAAACGTATAGTGGTGTGCACCCCTTTAAGAGGTTGAAGTTCCATTTGCTCATTGAAATTGGCACAAAATATAGACAAAGGACACTACAATATAAAATGCAAACCGGGTCATGATTTAATGATATTGCACTCACAATAAAATCAAACTTAGCATAGCGCATGAAAAGATCAGAATACTGCAGGATAATGTTGGCACCTCACTTCCGATATTGGCACACAATGATGTCACCCGGCTTTGCCCAACGTGTTGCGTCACAACCCACATGATCCTCTGCTGTGCCTGCAGCTGGCTGTACCTGGGGTAGATCCCCCCCCTCTCACCCCTTGCCACGGACAAAGTATACCACTGTCTTCTATAACAGATTTCTGTACAGGAAAAATGGTATTCATACTGTAGAGATCAACATACACTATTAAATTTCCGAATAACCATTCTTCATTTTCAAATTGTACCAACATTCGTAGTAAAATTTCCAGTCTATTTAAAGATTTGACTAATGCAATTTGAAACTACTTCAAAATTTCATTGGCTTTTAACATTTGATGTTGGATTGAATAGATTTTCCTGAGCTAAAACCATAAACAATGTTAGAAATGTATTTGTTCAAGAGAAATGTTCTACACTGCTCTTTCTAATGCTCGTTTTCAACCACTGTAATGAGAATCAGTTTGACCCCACTAATGACTAGAAAATCAAACAAATGTTGTTCTCCTTTAGAAAACCAGCAAAAATGTTGTTCTCCTTTAGAAAACCAGCCCCTAAGTTAAGCTGGGGAAAATAGTTCAGTTTTATTTTTTCATTCAATCAGTGGATTGTATGATGTCACCTCTTGCGCTTTTGTATTCTGACAGGGTGACTCCCCCCACCAGAATTCACTGATCAGCAGCGCTTACCATTGGCTGCCACCTCTGATTGAATGCTTGGTTTCCACCAAGGCCGTTCAACAGAAGTCGGTCATTGGATCAGCTTCTTTTGAACAGACAGCAGTACACGTGTACCAAAATTCATCCGGTGCCTGCTGAACCGGTACGTGTCTACTGGGCTTTACTTTATGTAGATAGGGGAGCATTGCTGGTTGAGAGAACCAATTTTTTGACAATAAATTTATTGCTGGCTCAGATGGCTCAGCTTTTTAGTGAGCCGATGGGAAACTGAGCAGCTCCTTCCCCCCCTCCCCCCCCTTAGCTAGTGCTCCATTAGGTGCTGGAGGGGCAGAGCAAAGAGCCGGTGACTGACAGTCACCAGCTCTCTGCTCACTGAAGACTAAGAGCTGAGCCATCAGCGGTGTTTGATCGCTCAGTTCAGTCTTAATGCTGGCAGGGGACAGATGCAGCATGGATCAGTGCTGCATCCACCTAGGTGAGTGTGAATGTTTGTTTTTTTGCAAACCCATACTTCTCTTTAAATATGGTTCCATCCTAATGAGCAGAAGGAATGGCTCTACTAAAGATTAACCTACATGTGCAGTCTGTAAAGAAAGAGGGGTCAGTAAGATCCACAGTGGGAGTGATTTACTAAAGGGAAGTACCGTATATACTCGAGTATAAGCTGACTCGAGTATAAGCCGAGGTACCTAATGTTGCCCAAAAAACTGGGAAACCTCACTGACCCGAGTATAAGCCGATGCCCCACTGTTCCCTGTAAAAAGAAATTTTTACATTGTAATTATTACCTGTAAAGAAGTTGCGGCTGCGGCGCCCATCGTTCAAATTCCGCGGCGTCCATCGTTCAAATTCCGCGGCGTCCATTGTTCGAATTCCGCGGTCTCTTCCTGTTCCTTACTTGATAGGCGAGTCTCAGCAGACACTCGCCGCCTATCACGATCCTTCTCTCATCCTTAGTTTTCCCAGCAGACACTGTGTTGGGTATTCCGCCAATCACAGACGTCTGCTGGAAAACTGAGGATGAGAGAACGTTCGTGATAGGCGGAGAGTGTCTGCTGAGACTCGCCTATCAAGGAAGGAGCAGGAAGAGACCGCGGAATTTTGAACGATGGACGCCGCGGAATTCGAACGATGGACGCCGCAGCCGCAACTTCTTTACAGGTAATATTTACAATGTAAATCTTATATGACTCGAGTATAAGCCGAGGGGGGGACTTTCAGCCCCAAAAAAGGGCTGAAAATCTCGGCTTATACTCGAGTATATACGGTAAGCTGTTCACTTTGCAAGGGAGTTGAAGTGAATGTGGTGAAGTTTCACTTTGCAAAAATTAACCAACTAAATGCAAGGAAAATTAAAAAAAGAAAAACAGCATTTATTTGCAAATGATTGGATGATGGAAGTCAGCAGAGCTTTATCTCATTTATCAAGCTCTGGTTTAAATTCTCTTGCAAAGTGAACAGTCTATTTGCCTTTAGTAAATCAACCCCAATGTACGGTATCAAAGTCCAGTGTGGATCATGGACGCTCCGCCCATATAATTCAACACAATTTCAGACATGGCACATCAGTTAGTTGTATACTTAATGCACCTTTAGATCAAATACTTTTCATCAGGCATATACTCCATAGATGTTCCTGTTAATACTGGTTGTCACAGAAGTGGATAAAGTTTAGGCCGTAGATAGCTTACAAATTTGGATGTCACTTCGTAAAAGTTTTAAATTAATATAACAAGAATGTTGTCTCATTATATTGGGATCCAAACCCAACTGAAAACATAAATAGTTACTTTACATCAACCTGAAGTCCCAAATGTCAAAACTTCATGTATCCAGTTATGGCTGAGAGCGCTGATCAAAGTGTTCTGGCGGGAGGGCCACCCCCCTGTCAGAACACAATAGCTCAGTGGGGGAGATCGCTGTACTAACATTGCATGGTTAGTGCAGTGGCTCCTCCTGAGCTCTTAATTTTTTTTGGTTCAGCCCGTTGGGTTGAGTGTAAAAAAACAAATAGTGTGTACTAGGCTTTAGACCCCAGTGTTTTTTCCTAAAAGTTCTGTTTTAGAGCAGGGACAATAACTCAGTAAGCCAGTATGTGCAACATGCAATTTCATACATCAGGATCAGATAAGTAACCTATTCTACAGAGAATACAGTTCAGTTGACCCCCTCAAATGTCTTAATGCATTAAAGCACTTACATTTTTATGGTCTTGGTATAGTTCAATGCATAAAGACTTTAAGTGGCTATATAATCATTGTGCTGTAAGGTCCAACTGTCCATAAGTGCACATTAATTATCAACAATCACTTCCACGAGGAAATAGACAGATTAATAAACAAGAAAAAAGTCCAATCTCACCCCATCAATAGCTGGATAACTGGAAAAGGGTTCTCAAGAACGAATGCTTGTTCTATTAATATAGAATGTTTATGAAGTGACATCTTACTTTGTAAGTTATCTATGGATTAAACTTTATCCATGTCTGTGACAGCTAGTATTACCAAGAACAATTTGTGTCCATGGAGCACACGCATAATGAAAAACCCTTTCTCTAAAGGTACATTAAGGACACAACTAACTAATCTTCCATTCAAAAAGGAAAGTAGAGGGCGGGACTTTGTATGAGGCACACGGACACAAAGAGATAACTTTGATGGAGGACAGCTTTTAATTGGTTCAAATCGCAATACACTTTCATATTTAAATTTTATGCATTTTGTACTCTCCACAGTTTTAGTAAATCAACCCCTATATGCACACATGCAAGTTGGAGCCATTCCTTGAGATCACTAGGAGGAAACCATGTTCTTGAACTGATAATCTGATCCCCCTAGAGCAGGGGTCTCCAAACTGCGGCCCGAGGGCCAGATGTGGCCCTTTGCCAGCCGTTATCTGGCCCTTGGGGCACAATTCCTCCCACTTATATGAGGCACAATTCCTCCCACTGACACCAACAATGGGGAACTATATCTTCCACCGATACCAATGATGGGATACTATGCCTCCTACTAATAGGGGGAATACTCCTCCTCCTATTGACCACCAACCCTGAGGCCATATTAATTCTCACTGATGCTGGGCCCGAGACATTTTCAGCCTATGCTTACCACAATCCGGCCCTCCTAAAGTCTGAAGGACAATAAAGTGGCCCTTTGTTTGAAAAGTTTGGAGACCCCTGCCCTAGAGTAATATGAGTTCTGCAATGCTCAATTTATTCATTAAAACATAATTTCAAGTTAGCACATCAGTGCTTTAGATCTTTACAATATTGGCTAATATTGAGCTTATGGGGAGTGTTTTTTTTCTCTTTTATGAATATTTGAGCATTTCTGTTTCAATAAATGTTTGTTCAGAAGATTATACATAAACAATGCACAGAAGCATAAATGAACTTGAATGCATTATGAACTTGAATAATGATAATCAACTTGATGATAAACTTGAATAAATGAATGAAATGAAAAAGCATATAGAAATACACACCATGGCATTGGGTACATAATTTAAATCAAGGTACAAGTGCATTGAGGGTTCAAGCATGGTGTGAGTGCGCAAGTCCCCCATCACAACATAATTTGTAACTTTTAGAAGGGGGCATATTGTAGCCCAATCTTTACTGGTGTGTATGGTGACAGCTAAGTTAGGGCACCATGTTATTATTATTATACAGGATTTATATAGCGCCAACAGTTTACGCAGCGCTTTACAATGTAAAGGGGGAACAGTATGATTACAATACAGTTTAATACAGAAGGAATAGTAGGGCCCTGTTTATGGAGCTTGCAATCTAAAGGGAGGGGGAGGTGGTACAAAAGGTTATAGCTGGGGGGATGATCTGATGAAGGTGACTCAGGTACAGTTCTTAGGTGGAGGTGGGGTAGGCTTCCCTGAATAAGTGAGTTATCAAGGATCACCTAAAAGCAGACATGGTAGAAGCTGACCGGACATACACTGTGCAGGGACCGCCCTGTCAGATATCCGCTCTCCCCTATGGGGGGAATCGGATGAACACGGACCGTCTGTCCGTGTTCATCCGATCCGCTCTGCAGACGGATAGAAAAATAGGATTTTCTTCCGTCTGCAGAATCGGGGGATTGCGGACACGGAGGAGATCGGGTGTCAGTGGATGTTCATCCGCTGACACCCGCGATCTCATAGGGACCAATGTATGTCCCCTTTTCATCCGTAAACGGATAGATGAAAAAGCGGACATACGGTCCGCTAGTGTGAAAGGGGCCTGAAGGTAAGCCAGTGAGGAGGGAGTTGCAGTAGTCAAGGCAAGGAATAACCAAGGAGTAAATAAGTTGGTTTGTGGTGTCGTCATTCAGTTGGGGGCTGAAGGAGAGGTCAGAGTCCAGGATTACACCTAGCATCCTGGCGTGTGGAGGGGCCAATGGTTGTGCCATTGATCTCAATGGTAAAGTCATAGGGAGGAAAAATATTACAAGCTCAGTTTTAGAAAGATTGAGTTTGAGGAAGTTGTGTGTCATCCATACTGATATGTCACTCAGTAAGTTTGTGATACGCGATTCTGATACGTGAGGAGATTGGGGGGGAGGGTTGAGGAGTCGAGATAGATCTGATTGTCGTCAGTATAGAGGTGGTATTGGAAGACATGGGAGGTTGTCAACTGGACCAGGGAAGAGGTATTGTGAGAGAATAGAAGGGGCCCAACTGTAGAGGATCGAAACGGTTGTTGTCAGTGAGGTAGGACCTAATACAGTTGTGGATAAGGCTTTCAAGAAGCTTGAAGGCAAACAGGAGCAGGGAGATGGGTCTTAACCACTTCCCATCCAAGGACGTCATATGACGTCCTGGACTTTCAGTGGGGATATCTGAATGATGCCTGCAGCTACAGGCATCATTCAGATATCCATCTTTTCAGCCGGCTATTCTGTGCACCATAAGAATGATCATAGCGGCAGTTCTGCCGCTTGATCGTTCTTATAGGCGACGGGAGGGGACACGGGTGCTTCTCCGGGCTCTCCCGTGCTATCGGGGACCGGGAGAAACGATCTGCCGGCGCCAGATGGGAAGCATAGAGATGACTGGTGACCAGAATGGTCATCAGTCATCTCTATGACCGTCGGCGGCCCGGGCACAACGTTATGACGTCACGCCCGGGTACCCGGAAGTAAACAAAGCCGCAATCGTGGCTGTCGGTATGAGATTGGTGAATTTGTTTTCACGATATCATGCTTTCCAGCCTGGAGGAGAGATGTGGGGTCTTATTGACCCCGCATCTCTCCATAAAGAGTACCTGTCACAAACCATTCCTATTACAAGGGATGTTTACATTCCTTGTAATATGAATAAAAGTGATGAAAAAAACTGTAAAAAAAAAAAGTAAAACAAAAAAAAAATTAAAACGCCCCTGTCCCCAGTAGCTCACGCTCAGAAGCGAACACACACGTAAGTCCCGCCCACATATGTAAACCCCGTTCAAACCACACATGTGAGGTATCGTCACGTGCGTTAGAGCACCAGCAACAATTCTAGCACTAGACCTCCTCTGTAACTCTAAACTGGTAACCTGTAAAAAAAAAATGTAAGCGTCGCCTATGGAGATTTTTAAGTACTGAAGTTTAGCGCCATTCCATGAGTGTGCACAATTTTAAAGCGTGACATGTTAGGTATCTATTTACTCGGCGTAACATAATCTTTCACAAACAAAAAAATTGGGCTAACTTTAATGTTTTGTTATTTTTCAATTCATGAGTTGCAATGACAGCCATTTTATTCCCTAGGGTGTCTGCTAAAAAAACATATATAGTGTTTGGGGGTTCTGAGTAATTTTCTAGCAAAAAAATTATGATTTTTGCATGTAGGAGAGGAGTGCCACAACAGGCCCGGTATTGAAGTGGTTAAGTTATTCAGACAAGTGGAGTCCAGTGAGGTTTTTTTAAGTATGGGGTTACCAGCGCATGTTTGAAGGGGGGGGGGAGATGCTGGAGGAGAGGGAGAGGTTGAAGATGTGGGTTATAGAGTTTATGATAGAGCAGGAAGGTACTCACAGTAATTATGAGGGGACAGGTGGTGAGGTGGGCCGTGGAAAGGAGTTTGGCAACTTTCTCAGTGGTAACAGGGTTAAGGGAGGAAAGTATAGTGTTTGACCTGGTGTCTTGCTTGGGGAGGAAGCTGGGTGCTGGATGTCTCATCACGAATTGTGTTTTTGTTTTTGAAATGATTTGTCAATCTCCTGGACAGAAATATAGTGGGTGGAGGCAAAGGGGGTGAAGTAAGGAATAAAGGGTAAAAAAAAGTTGACAATTTTTGCATGAGAGGATTTTGATGAGAGTGGTGTAGTAGGTTTGTTTAGCAGTGTGGAGGCGGAAGTTTTATTTCAGAATGGCAGATTGATAGAGGGTAAAGTCTTGTAGGGATTAAATTTACGCCACACTCACTCACGTCTCTTAAGGATTCTGGTGTTGTCTGTTTGCCAGGGTTGTAGCAGGCGAGGCCTTGTTCTGCGTTGAGAAAGAGGAATGTGTCCAGGGAGGATGACAGTATGTTGTGGTAGACGGAAGTGTTAGGTCTGGGCAGGACAGGGGTGCGATTTTATTATAAAGGAAGTCAGTAGCAGAATGAAGAAGGGAAGGGTTGAGGTGGTGAAGGTTCCTGCGGGTAACTGTTTGCAGGTTGGCGGCATGTGAGGTAGGAGACAGGGAGAGTGTGAAACAGAAGGTTGTGATCAGAGAGATAAAAGGGGGTGTTGGAGAGGTTGCATGGAGTGCAGAGGTGGGAGAATATGAGGTCGAGAGTGTTGCCATTGGCATGAGTAGTGGTTTGTGTCCATTGTGTTAGGTTAACCACTTAAGCCCCGGACCATTTGGTAGCTAGAGCAGGGTTCCCCAACCCCCGGTCCGCGGCCCACTGCCGGGCCGTGGCCTATTTGCAGATGGGCCGCGAAGGCTGCACTGTGTGAGGTGCGGCAGCGGGCAAGCAGAGAGATGACATCTCTCACCGCCCGCCCGGATCACGGCACTTCCGCCCACACAGCGGGGCTCCTACTGCGGTGAGGCGTGGGAGCAGAGAGATGAGATCATCTCTCGCCGCCCGCCTGGAACGCGGCACTTCCGCCCACACAGCGGGGCTCCTATACTGCGGTGAGGCGCGGGAGCAGAGAGATGAGATCATCTCTCGGCGCCCGCCCATAACGCGGCACTTCCGCCCACACAGCGGGGCTGCTATACTGCAGCAAGGCGCGGGAGCAGAGAGAGAATCTCTCACCGCCCGCCCCGCATTACCGCTGTTCTCCCTCACCTGCCTGTGCTGCCACCACGGCAGGTGACAAAAAAATCTACTGGCAGGTGGCAAACCACCTCTGGTGGCAGGTGGCAATCCACACCTGGTGGCAGGTGACGTGGCAATCCACACCTGGTGGCAGGTGACGTGGCAATCCACACCCGGTGGCAGGTGACGTGGCAATCCACACCTGGTGGCAGGTGACGTGGCAATCCACACCTGGTGGCAGGTGACGTGGCAATCCACACCCGGTGGCAGGTGACGTGGCAATCCACACCCGGTGGCAGGTGACGTGGCAATCCACACCTGGTGGCAGGCGACGTGGCAATCCGCACCTGGTGGCAGGCGACGTGGCAATCCGCACCTGGTGGCAGGCGACATGGCAATCCACACCTGGTGGCAGGTGTTGTGGCAAGCGACAATCCACATCTGGTGGCAGGCGAGGTGGCAAGCGACAATCCACATCTGGTGGCAGGCGACGTGGCAATCCACATCTGGTGGCAGGCGACGTGGCAATCCACACCTGGTGGCAGGTGACGTGGCAAGCAACAATCCACACCTGGTGGCAGGTGACGTCGCAAGCAACAATCCACACCTGGTGGAAGGCGACGTGGCAAGTGACAAATCGCATCTGGTGGCAGATTCTGCATTATGGTGAGTTTGAACTATTTCATTTTATATTACAATGCAATGACAGAAATAATGCGCTTCAATCATCCCAACACCATATCAGCCATTGTTCTGTGATGATTGAGGCGCTAACACTAGCCATTTCCCCGACAAACTGCCAGCGAAAAGCTACATAACAACCCAACCCCCCCCCCCCCCCCCGGGCCTTGGCACGATTCTATTACACAACGCCGGTCCTCGGTGCCAAAAAGGTTGGGGACCACTGAGCTAGAGGACCAGAGGTGAATTCAGAATTTTGCACTGCGCTGCTTTAACTGTAAATTGTGCGGACATGCAATGTTGTACCCAAACGAAATTTGCGTCCTTTTCTTCCCACAAATAGAGCTTTCTTTTAATGGTATTTGATTGCCTCTGCGATTTTTATTTTTTGCGATATAAACGGAAAAAGACCGAAAATTTTGAAAAAAAATGATATTTTCTACTTTTTGTTATAAGAAAAATCGAATAAACTCAATTTTAGTCATACATTTAGGCCAAAATGTATTCAGCCACATGTCTTTAGTAAAAAAAATGTCAATAAGCGTATATTTATCGGTTTGCGCAAAAGTTATAGTGTTTACAAACTAGGGTACATTTTCTGGAATTTACACAGCTTTTAATTTATGACTGCCTATCTAATTTCTTGAGGTGCTAAAATGACAGGGCAGTACAAAACCCCCCCCAAATGACCCCATTTTAGAAAGTAGACACCCCAAGGAAATTGCTGAGAGGCATGTTGAGCCCATTGAATATTTTTTTTTTTGTCCCAAGTGATTGAATAATGACAAAAAATAAAAATAAAAATAAAAATTACAAAAAGTTGTCACTAAATGATATATTGCTCACACATGCCATGGTTATATGTGGAATTGCACCCCAAAATACATTCTGCTGCTTCTCCTGAGTACGGGGATACCACATGTGTGGGACTTTTTAGGAGCCTAGCCACGTACGGGACCCCGGAAACCAAGCACCGCCTTCAGGATTTCTAAGGGCGCAAATTTTTGATTTCACTCCTCACTACCTATCACAGTTTTGAAGGCCATAAAATGCCAAAATAGCACAAAACCCCCCCAAATGACCCCATTTTGGAAAGTAGACACCCCAAGCTGTTTGCTGAGAGGCATGGTGAGTATTTTACAGCTCTCATTTGTTTTTGAAAATGAAAGAACATTTTTTTTTTCTTTTTTTTTTAAATTTTCAAAACTTTGTGACAAAAAGCGAGATCTGCAAAATACTCACAATACCTCTCAGCAAATAGCTTGGGGTGTCTACTTTCCAAAATGGGGTCATTTGGGGGGGTTTTGTGCCATCTGGGCATTCCATGGCCTCCGAAACTGTGATAGGCAGTGAGAAGTGAAATCAAAAATTGACACCCTTAGAAAGCCTGAAGGCGGTGCTTGGTTTTTGGGGTCCCGTACGCGGCTAGGCTCCCAAAAAGTCTCACACATGTGGTATCCCCGTACTCAGGAGAAGCAACAGAATGTATTTTGGGGTGTAATTCCACATATGCCCATGGCATGTTTGAGCAATATATCATTTAGTGACAACTTTGTGCAAAAAAAAAAAAAAAAATTATTTTTTCCGCAACTTGTGTCAACATATAAAATATTCCATGGACTCGACATGCCTCTCAGTATATAGCTTGGGGTGTCTACTTTCCAAAATGGGGTCATTTGGGGGGGTTTTGAACTGTTCTGGCATTTTATACACAACATTAGGAAGCTTACATCCACTCTTCTAACCACTTGAAGACAAAGCCCTTTTTGACACTTTTTGTTTACATGAAAACATATTTTTTTTTGCAAGAAAATTATGTTGAACCCCCAAACATTATATATATTTTTAAAGCAAAGGCCCTACAGAATAAAATGGTGGGTGTTGCATTTTTTTTTCTACACAGTATTTGCGCAGCGATTTTTCAAACGCATTTTTTTAATGCACTAAAACACACTATATTGCCCAAATGTTTGATGAAATAAAAAAGATGATCTTAGGCCGAGTACATAGATACCAAACACGACATGCTTTAAAATTTCGCACAAACGCGCATTGGCGACAAACTACATACATTTTTAAAAGCCTTTAAAAGCATTTACAGGTTACCCCGTTAGATTTACAGAGGAGGTCTACTGCTAAAATGACTGCCCTCGATCTGACCTTCGCGGTGATACCTCACATGCATGGTGCAATTCCTGTTTACATATGACGCCAGACCGACGCTTGCGTTCGCCATTGGGCAAGAGCAGGGCAGGACAGGGGTGCTTTTTTTTTTTTTTTTTTTTATTATTAATTTTGCTTTTTTATTTTATTTTTAAACTGTTGCTTCCATATTTATTTATTTTTATCACTTTTATTGTTATCTCAGGGAATGTAAATATCCCCTATGATAGCAATAGGTAATGACAGGTACTCTTTTTTGAAAAAACTGGGGTCTATTGGACCCTAGATCTTTCCTCTGCCCTCAAAGCATCTGACCACACCAAGATCGGTGTGATAAAATGCTTTCCCAATTTCCCAATGGCGCTTTTTATATCCGGGGGGGGGGGGACATTCCCTCCCACTGCTTGTAAAAGCAGTCCAGAGGCTAATTAGCCACTAGGATTGCTTTTACATGAAAGCCGGCCGCTGGCTGAAAAGAATGATACCAAGATGATACCTAAACCCGCAGGCATCATTCTGGTATAAACATTCAAAGTCCAGCAACGTACCAGTACGTTGCTGGTCCTTGTTGGACATGTATTGTAATCTTTTTTTTCATGCAGCCTGTTGGCTGAACGAAAAAAAAAGATTGATCGGTGGGTATGCCCACCATTAGAATACCGCCCTTCATCCACCCACTTCTAATGATGGGCATACATGCACCATTTATATATGCCGAAGCATGGGGGCATCTTCTCGCAAAAGTTATGCCGCGTACACATGGTCAGACTTTTCCACGGGCAAGCCTCCGTTTGAATTTCGACCGTATGTACGCGGCATTAGGAGCAAAATCGCTCCTCCGCTCCTGCTGCCCCAATGCTTCGGCATATATGCTTTTTTTTTTTTAACTGTGGTGGTGAAATTACCTCCTACAGCACTGGAGTCGCAGGGATCAGGCCTGTCTCTGCGAACGCTGCAGTTATGTGTGTTGTGTTTTGCAAGTGACAGTGATCGATCGATACTGCACTTCGGTGGCCTGGGCTGGACAGAGGGGCAAAACGCAGGTGCTAGCAGGTATCTGGGCTGATCCCGCTAACACTGCGTTTTTGAGAACCCTAAACTGCTGGGGACGCTAGTATAGATCTGATCAGATCAGATATTGAGCTGATCAGATACTATACCACTAAGGGGGGTGTATGCTTCACGCGTGGGTGTTAGCGCTACTGGCACTAACCTGACACTGCCTGGGGTGTGACGCAGACCCTCTCTGACGCTAAAACCTAACTGATATCACCCGCCGGGCGATCAGGGGGTTAAACCTTTATTGGGCTATATTCGGCGGGTGCCCTGACACTATAAAAAGCAAACTAACTAACCAGCGTCACCCGTAACACTTATATGATGATCACTGGTGAAAGGGTTAACTAGGGGCAATTAGGGGGTTAAAACCTTTATTAGGGTAATATATGGGGGTACCTGACGCTATATAAAAACCTGACGGCGAACCTAAAAAAAAATTACTGGCTACCTATCGGCATCACCGACACTAAGACAACGATCATAAAAACGATTGCTTAGCGACAGTGGTGATAGGGGGTGAAAGGGTTACCTGGGGGGCGATCAGGGGGTTAAACCTTTATTAGATAATATATGGGGGTACCTGACGCTATAAAAACCTGCGGCGAACCTAAAAAAAATTACTGGCTACCGATCAGCATCACCGACGCTAAGACATCGATCAGAAAAATGATCGCATAGTGACGGCGGTGCTAGGGGGTGAAAGGGTTACCTGGGGGGTGATCAAGGGGGTTACACCTTTATTAGGTAATATATGGGGGTACCCGACGCTATAAAAACCTGCGGCGAACCTAAAAAAAATTACTGGCTACCGATCAGCATCGCCGACGCTAAGACATCGATCAGAAAAATTATCGCTTAGTGACAGTGGTGATAGGGGGTGAAAGGGTTACCTGGGGGGCAATCAAGGGGGTTAAACCTTTATTAGGTAATATATGGGGGTACCCGACGCTATAAAAACCTGCGGCGAACCTAAAAAAAATTACTGGCTACCGATCAGCATCACCGACGCTAAGACATCGATCAGAAAAATGATCGCATAGCCACGGCGGTGCTAGGGGGTGAAAGGGTTACCTGGGGGGTGATCAAGGGGGTTAAACCTTTATTAGGTAATATATGGGGGTACCCGACGCTATAAAAACCTGCGGCGAACCTAAAAAAAATTACTGGCTACCGATCAGCATCGCCGACGCTAAGACATCGATCAGAAAAATTATAACTTAGTGACAGTGGTGATAGGGGGTGAAAGGGTTACCTGGGGGGCGATCAAGGGGGTTAAACCTTTATTAGGTAATATATGGGGGTACCCGACGCTATAAAAACCTGCGGCGAACCTAAAAAAAATTACTGGCTACCGATCAGCATCACCGACGCTAAGACATCGATCAGAAAAATGATTGCTTAGTGACAGTGGTGATAGGGGGTGAAAGGGTTATCTGGGGGGTGATCAGGGGGTTAAACCTTTATTAGGGGGGGGTAGGGGGCTACACTGGACCTAAGACTAAACTTTGGTGACACTTTTACAGTCACAAATGTCACTGATTGCAGTGATCACTAAATAAATGGTCACTGCAATCAGTGACACTGTGACTGGGGGCTGGGGGGGCTGGGGGGTGATCTGGGGGTGTCTGGGGGGGCCTGGGGGGGCGATTTATGTGCCTATGTGTCCTGGTGTCAGTGTAGTGTTGTGTGTACTAACCTGGCATCTTCTCCTGTACGGCGCTCGGTATATGTGAGCGCCCCAGGAGAGATGACATCACTTCCTCCTTCCTGGCAGGCAGGGGAAGCTCTCTCATACGCCGGGAGCGATCGAGAGGGGTGGCCGGAATCGAACGGCCGTCCCCTCATGCCGGATCGCTCCCGAAGGTAAAACGACCGCTCACTGTAAAGAAGGGGGGTTCGATCGGACCCCCCAACTATACAAAGGCAATCACGTATATATACGTGATTGTGCCTGTCGGTGCCATTCTGCCGACGTATATTTACAGTGGGCGGTCGTTAAGTGGTTAAAAGAGGAGGTTAAGTAGTTGAGAAGTGACTAAGGCCCCTTTCACACATGCGGACCGTATGTCCGCTTTTTCATCCATCCATTTACGGATGAAAAATGAATCCCTATGAGATAGCGGGTGTCAGCGGATGAACATCCGCTGACACCCGATCTCATCCGTGTCTGCAATCCTCCGATTCTGCAGTCGGAGGAAAATCCTATTTTTCAATCCGTCTGCAGAGCGGATCGGGTGAACACGGACAGACGGTCCGTGTTCATCCGATCCCCCCATAGGGGAGAGCGGAGATCTGACAGGGCGGTCCCTGTACAGTGTGCGGGGACCGCCCTGTTATCCGCCGGCTCAGCGGGGATCAGCGGAGCGATCCCCGCTGAGCAAGCGGAGGTTCACGGGGCGGATCATCACGGATCCGTCCCGTGTGAAAGGGGCCTAAAGTGTTAGCATTGATTGGAATGTTAAAGTCATCAAGGATGATGACGGGTACTTCAGAGTAAAGAAAGTAGGGTAGCCATGTGGAGAAGTCATCAAAGTGTGTCACTGGGCCCGGAAGCTGGTAAATTACTGCAATCCACAGACCAACTGGAGAAAAAAGACGAATGCAGTGCACTTCAAAAGAACAGAGGGAAAGAGAGGGAGGTGTAGGAAGCACCTGGAAGGTGCTTTGTGGGGAGAGCCCAACTCTGCCTCCTTTTCGTCCGTTGGGTCTGGGCGAGTGAGTCCAGAGGAGGCCACCATGGGAGAGGGCAGCTGGAGGGGCAGCGTCGGATTCCTGGAGCCCGGTTTTGATAAAAGCAAGTGGATTGAGGGAGTTAGAGAAGAAAAGGTCATTGACAGAGGCAAGTTTTTGTTAGAGACTGAGCAGACATTCCAGAAGGCTCACATAAGGGGGGCAGACTCGTGGAATATGGGGATGAGAATTAGCTGGAGGAGGGCCAGGGTTTGGAGCCATATCCTCAGATGTTAATAGTAGGAGGGTGAGGGCGATGAGGTGGGAGTGGGATTTATACGAGGACAGGTGCTGCATTGAATTGGAAGTGCTGACATTGTGTGGGCTCAGAATGAGCAGGAGGTGATAAGTGCAGTAATATTAGGAGGACAAAAGTAAGGGAGATATGTACGGTGAAGAGAGGGGGGTAAAGAAATAAGAGTTTGAGGAGAGAGGGCATTATTGTAAAGAAGATTAGTATGAACATGTTGGAGTGTGGAGAGAGGGGGAAAAAAGGGAACTTTCAGACAACTTGGTGTGGAGCACTAATGTTTGTACTTGCTTTTGTAGAACTGTCGTAGCTAAAGCGTTTGTTAACCCAAAAAATAAATAAATAAAATGGATCCTGCTACTTTAAAGCATGTTAAATGACACAGTGCTTGTCCTGTGTCATTTGGCCCCCTGTAACACCTAAAATACCTGGCTGATCCTGACAGTTTCTGCCCTCCCCTATGTAAACTGACCACGGTTTATCATGGCTGCTGAGCCCTGACACCGTGGTCAGTTTACGTGCTTCCGTCATCCGCAGCCCTGTTTTCTGTCTCATCTCTGCTCCTGTGTCCTCCTCCCCTCTTTGCCTGTCCGCTCGTGACAGTTCCGCCCCTCCCTCCTCCTGCTGCTTGCATAACACTAACCTATATACATCATCAGCACTGCCTCCTATTGTAGTATCCCCCTCTTTGTATGATATATAAATATAAATGCTGCAAATACCTAATTTCACAGCCGAGATCCGTGATCACTCCTCCTCTCCTCCTCCCCTCCCGACTGATGTCAGCAGGGGAATCTCGGCCCCTCCCGCTGCATCTGTCAGAGGAGGAAAGGAGAAAGCTGGCCAGTCATGTGATCGCAATATCGGCTGAGAAATTAGGTATTTGCAGCATTAGGATAGGAGCAATAGGAGGCAGTGCTGATGGTGTATACAGGTTAGAGTGGCTTAACAACCACTTTAACCACTTCAGCCCCGATAAGTTTTGACCCCTTCATGACCAGGCCATTTTTTGCAATACGATAAAGTTGATGTCCTTTTTTTCCCCACAAATAGATCTTTCTTTTGGTAGTGTTGGATCACCTCTGCGGTCTTTATTTTTTGCACTATAATTAAAAAAAGACTGACAATTTTGAAAAAAAATATATATATTTTTTACTTTCTGCTATAAAACATACCCAATAAAATGTAAAAAAAATATCTAATTTATTCATCAATTTAGGCCAATATGTATTCTGCTACATATTTTTGGTAAAAAAATCCCAATAAGCATATATATTGATTGGTTTGCGCAAAAGTTATAGCGTCTACAAACCATAGGATATATTTATGGATTTTTTATTTATTTATTTTGTTTACTGGTAATGGCGGCGATCAGTGATTTTAGCGGGACTGAGACATTGTGGCAGACAAATCTGACATTAAGTGACACTTTTTGGGGACCAGTGCCACCAATACAGTGATCAATGTTAAAAAAAAATTACACTGGCCCAAAAGGGGTTAACATCCGGGGCGATCAAAGAGTTAAATATGTCCCTAGGGGGTGCTTTCTAACTGTGGGGGATGTGCTTTGACTAAAGGAAAACAGAGATCCGTGTTTCTGCTTAGCTCTGGCAGAACAGTGGTCTGCCTTGTTTACATAGGCAGACTGCTGTTCTCATGTTCTGCCTCTCCTCAGAATGATCGGCGGGTCCCGGCGGACATTGAGTCCGCCAGAGCCACTGATTGGCTCCAGCTGTGTCCAATCACAGCGGAAGCGGCTCGCTGGCAGTGCGCCCCATACCCCGTGCACGAAATCTCGTACAGGTACCTGATATCGTGCAGGAGGGCTGCCCTGGCCGTTCACAAGTGGTTAAAGTGCCGCGTTGAATATGCCAGGCACTTAATGCCGAAGGGCACTTTGTGCAAGAAGCGGTGTGAGTTGTAGTGGGCGAAGCCTCTGTCAGGATACTACCACACAGTCCCATTTGAATATTTAAGCATTTATATAGGCATTCATTAAAATGTTGGATGTGGACCCTCACAGAGCAGCTTTATAATAAATAAGGGGGGATTTGGCATATTGAGTTATGGTTTCTACATTTTGATATCATTGGATTTTCTTCATCATGTTTTTCCTCTTGTACAAAGTATTGAACCGTGGGGACCTTGGAACCCTGACTGAGAAAATCAACCCCATTGCCTAAACAGTTTGTGGTTGCTAAGTAGTCCCCAACTGTTCTTCTTTAAGGTAGGCTCAGTTAAAGTGTTAGCTCTCAGTCTATATTATGTGCACAGAAAAGTGTGTCAAAGTTAATCAGAAGATTTCTTTTTTTTTAAAAGATCATTTGTGCTAAGGTTTATGTGTGTCTGTGAAGCTGTTGACGTGGCACAGTAATTAAAGCATATTGTGTGGGTAAAAGGACCGCAGATATGTGTGCAGTGTACACAGAAAGTAGGCTCAGATTCTATTAAACCATCCTACTTTATGCTTCTTCCACTGCTAAGTGCAATCTGTTAGTGCCTACCAATTGCTGTACCACGGTTAGTGCACCTTAGTATTAACATCACAATCCTATTAACGCCCCTGGCCCTAAATAGATCGCTTGATGATGAAAACAGGTGAGCTGATGAGAACAGAGATATTAGCTTGAAAGGTTAAAATGTAATTCCCTTCACTGCTTCCCCAGTCCTCCTCGGAAAATATATCCACAGCCCTGGTCCCAAGTATTGTACTGCCTATAATGATGGCTCTCCTTCTACTTGCATTTGATTTGGAGAGTGACGGCTGGTGTTTTTTTGTTTGGGGGGGTGGAAAACAACTGAAACTCCTCAAACATTTTCATTTAAGGCTGAGTGGTCTGTAGTTATGCCCTTGAAAGCACCCCAGGAACTCGAAAGGCTGGAGCATTCTAATGTACAAATAGTGCCCTCACAAACTGAACTCATGCTTGGCTTTGCCCCCTACCAACTGTCATTACTGTTTTACCACCATGGTGGACAGCCACATGACCTATGGTGAGGCACAGGTAGGGGTACAGACACAAACTATTTCAGTCCATTAATTCACTAACTGCTTCAGGGCTTATAGGGTTCAGTTGTCTACAATATGAACATGCAGGTCTTTAGATTCATGTACCTTTTTTTTTATGATCTCCCTACAGTTGTATAGCTTAAAAGTGTGTAGCACCCACCTAGTTAGGTGCTAGAAGAGAGTATAGTTAGTTTTTGGCCTTTCTGCTTACCAGGAAGCTGGTCAGGTAAAACTTAGTATGCTCTCTGGCTACCAGGGAGCAGGATCTATTGGTTAGGTCTGCTTATTGTACTCATGTGCAGCTAAGCTTGTTCTGACTGTCCCCCACTGGTCCAATAGGGAGGCATTGATCGAGTTGCGATCAATCGCCCAGGAAGGAGAGGCCAGGCTTGGTCTCTCAATATTGTAAATCCAGATGGCAAGGTAGGGCAGATCCCTCATCTAGACCACTATTATTGAGAAATGCCTAGTCCAAGCAGGATTTAAGGACTGTCAGTAAATGGGCTGTTGAGCCTGAAGGATTGCCACAGTTGGCCTGTTGTTCACAGGGCTGAAGGCCCTATTCATCCAAGTTTCCCCTTCCTTTCTATCCTTCCAAATGAAGAGGAGACTATTAAAGCTACAAATGTTTCGTTACCTGGAAGGAAAATCCTTTTGCCACATAGGATTTCTCCTGTTCAAACCAGGGGCTGCTACCTGGAGGGGGTAAACCCCTAGTTCAAAAAGACACTTTGAGAAGACACTTTGCCAGAGACATTTTGCGAAAATATTTTGCTAAGGACACTTTGTGAAGATCTTTAGGCCAAAGGGCTCTTATGTTTGCTCAAGTGCTGTTCGGAAAAGAAAGAGAAAGGACACTTTGCGAAGATACTTCATTCTGCAAGGACACTTTGTGAAGATTCCTTTGGGCCAGTGTAATGTGTACGAGTTGCTACCCTGTGAAAATAAAAGTGGGTAGCAGCTCATTGTGTGCCAAAAAGAAAGGGCTCCCTTGAAGAATTTCTACAAACACTTACATGTAGGCCAGCTATTGCTCAGGCTCCAGAAATAACAGCAGGCCGTCAGGAGAAGTTGTGTTGCCTCTGTGCCCCAGAGGAAGGCACAGTGCGGGCATCAGTCAGTTTGACTCCGCACCTCTTTATCCTAACTTGTGGGTCAGCACCCTTGAGATTGAGAGGGACTGAGTCTATTGCTAGTCATATGGTTCAAACGTGAAATGTGTCCAGTTAGTCAGACTAGGATGTTGTTCTGTTTATCTCTTACAGGAATACTACAGGACAATGAGTCAAGAGTTGCCTTTAGGGGGATGGACACATCTATAATCTCTATGTGATGAATAGTGATAGGGATTGGAAAACGTGAAGGTCGCCTCTGAGGAGAGGACAGTCTTACTGTAAGTATATAGGGTGAGTGATGCTATACAATTGTGTTTCTTTTCTTTGCAGGCCTGCAAGAAATCTTCATGCCTCTGTGGAGGTTGTCCTTAGTCCATTTGTGTGTATGTGTATATGTATGTGTTTGTATATGTGTATTGTGACAGCAGGAAGGTAAAGTCACCTGGTTGCATCCAGGGGGGTAGATATATTTCGCCCAGATTCAGGCTTTACGCTGACTTATACAGCTAGGTGGAGAGTTGTATAAGCCCAGCTGAGACTAGTGGGCTCATTGATGACTCATACCTCTAGGGAGAGGGCTGGGCGTCGTGCAAACAGGGAGTTGATGAGATCAGCTGAACCTTGTCAGCTCATTTTAGGCCTCTATAAAAAACTCCCAGATTCATTAGATGTTAGCTCATGCCTGGAAGCAGACCTGTGTGGACTGTCTAGGGAGAGTGAACCCCTGTGCGGTGAGAGAAAGCCTGTGTGGCTATATTTTGCTTGGACATTTAAAACCAGGGACTAGGACAGCACTAGGCTGATCCCAGTCGTTAGTTAGGAAACCTGTAAGTTTAGTCAGAGGTCAAGTTGACCAGGATTTATTTTGTTTATGTTTTTTTTGCCTTGCTGTGTTTTTGTCACTGTAAATAGAAAATAAACCGCACCTTTTTGATTTTGAAAACCACAACCTCCGTCTGCCGGGCCTGTTTTGGGTGGGGAGCCCATCCCGGGGGTCACACATACCCGCTGCCGAGCTAGCCCCCTCACAGTTGGTGGAGAACCAGTGGCAGTTTTTTTTTAAGCCAGCATGGAGGAGATACTGAAACAGCTGGCTCTAGCAAATGCCAATCAACAGCAGACAAATGCAGGTTTGCAAAGGAGCCTTGCAGCCCAGCAGCAAGCTCATCAACAGAGCCTTGCAACTTTACAACAGAGTCTGGAGGCTCAGCAACAAGCCCAACAGCAATCTGAGGCCCGCTTCATAGACCTGTTGCAGAAGCAAGAGCAGAGACTACAACAACAGATGGAAGCAGTAATGCAGCAACGTCCGCAGACCAGTGAGGAAAGCCGTCCCACTAATACCGCGTCCTTTGGGGTGAGTCGTTTATTGACAAAAATGACTGGAGAGGATGATCCAGAGGTATTTTTGACCACATTTGAAAGGACCGCTGAAAGAGAAAAGTGGCCTGAGGAGCAGTGGGCTGGACTAGTGGCTCCTCTGTTAACTGGTGAATCGCAGAAAGCTTACTATGACCTAGAGCCTAACCAAGCAAAAGACTATGTGATGCTAAAAGCTGAAATATTGGCAAGGCTGGGTGTCACCCTGGCTGTCCGGGCTCAGCGTGTGCATAACTGGACTTTCCAGCTTGGAAAACCCCCCAGGTCTCAAATGTATGATCTCATTCACCTGAGCAGAAAGTGGCTACAGCCAGAGACTTTGTCCGCACCAAAGATTGTGGAACGTGTTGTAATGGATCGGTTTTTGAGAGCTCTTCCTACTGCCATCCAAAAGTGGGTAAGCCATGGAGACCCAGAGACGGCCGATGGTCTTGTGGATCGTGTGGAGAAATACTTGGCTACAGAGAACCTGACGGCCTCTTCCAGAGACACTCGGACTTTCCACCCTAAGACCAGACCATCCCCAGGGGCGGATAAGAGGATTCCAAGGGGTGAGGGTGGAGAGAGTGAGAGGGTGGGAGCTCTACCCCAAGTTTGGCGAGAACAGCCTGGGAAATCAGCGGCTCAAGAGGCCGCAAGAAGGATCGTTTGCTACCGCTGCCGGCAAGCGGGACATATTGCAGCCAATTGCCCGGTTGTGGAGGAACCCATGCAGTGTGACTTTCTGACGGGCAGACGTCAGTCGCTGTGTGCGACAGTCGCATGCACTGCCATTCGGGGAACTGAGAAACATTTATGCAAAATGTGTATTAATGGTAGAAATGTTGTGGTATTGCTGGATTCAGGTAGCCTTGTGACCCTGATAAAGGCTGAGTTAGTTAAAACAGAGGTCTCTGGGAATAGCAAGGTAGCCGTTATTTGTGTGCATGGGGACACCCGAGAGTATCCAGTGACTACGGTGTGTTTCGAGACCCCCAAAGGTACCCTCTCTCATCCAGTGGGCTTAGTATCTCAGTTACCGCATGACGCCATTGTGGGAAGGGATTTTCCGAAGTTCTGGGAACTGTGGGATGATCCTGAGCCCCCCACTGGTGCCCCTATGTACCAGGAATGTGATAGCCAGAACTCCCCTGAGAGTGGTGAGGACTCTCCGGAATTTCCCTTGTCAGTATTGGCAGGGGAGACTCAAGAAACTGGAGAGGAGCCCACCTCCTCAGACGAAAACCTACCGTCTGTGGAGTTTTCTGATCTTGAGGTTCACAGGGAAAACTTTGCCACAGAACAGTTGAAAGACCCCGCCCTAATAAAGGCACGGGAAAACGTAGTGAAAATAGATGGCGAGTTAGTGAACCCAGATAATACTGGCACTTACCCATACTTCAGCGTAGAGAAGGACCTACTGTATCGGGTGGCAAAAAGGGCAGAAGAAACCGTTGAGCAGCTTGTGGTGCCCAAACCTTACAGGAAGTTGGTGTTGGAGTTGGCCCATGGGCACATTCTTGGAGGTCATCTGGGGACAGAGAAAACCCGAGAGAGGGTATTACAGAGATTCTATTGGCCTGGGGTGATGAAGGACATAGAAAATTATTGTTCCTCCTGCCCTGTGTGTCAGAGGTCGGCCCCGATGCCACATTTCCGTAGCCCGCTGGTCCCTCTACCCATCATTGAGGTCCCGTTTGAGAGAATCGCAATGGATTTGGTAGGTCCTATAATCAAGTCCGCTAGGGGGCACCAGTACATATTGGTTATAATGGACTATGCCACCCGTTATCCAGAAGCGATCCCTCTCAGAAATACCTCGGCCAAAACCATAGCCAAAGAGCTATCTCTTGTTTTTAGCCGGGTGGGTATTTGTAAAGAACTGCTTACGGACCAAGGTACACCCTTTATGTCCCGGGTTATGAAAGAGCTGTGTAAATTGTTCAAAGTGACGCAATTGCGTACATCTGTGTATCACCCCCAAACCGATGGGCTGGTTGAAAGATTCAACAAAACCCTAAAACAAATGTTGAAGAAAGTGGTGGATAGAGATGGAAGGGATTGGGACTGTCTACTTCCTTATTTGATGTTTGCTATTAGGGAGGTGCCCCAATCCTCTACGGGATTCTCCCCCTTTGAGTTACTGTATGGGAGACACCCAAGAGGGCTGTTGGATATTGCCAAGGAAACTTGGGAAAGTGAGAGTTCTCCCCACAGGAGTGTGATTGAGCATGTCGCCCTGATGCAAGATCGAATTGCACAGGTAATGCCCATCGTGAAGGAACATTTGGCCCAAGCGCAGTTGGCACAGCAGAGAGTGTACAACCGTGGAGCCAAGACCCGTACCTTTTCCCCGGGGGATAGGATATTGGTACTTGTCCCTACGGTTGAAAGTAAATTCCTTGCCAAATGGCAAGGCCCCTACGAGATAATGGAAAAAGTGAGTGAAGTGAATTACAAGGTCAGACAACCAGGAAGGCGAAAGCCCGAACAGATCTATCACGTTAATCTGTTGAAAGCCTGGAGGGATAGAGAGTCCCTAGTCGCAGACACTTGGTCACCAGCTCAAACTGGTTGCGTGATTCCTGAGGTTGGAATCGCAGCCACCTTGTCACAACCCCAACAACAGGAGGTTAAGGAGTTTGTACTTCGCAACAAGGAGGTATTCTCTGAGCTGCCGGGACAAACATCTGGGGTAGAGCATGACATTATTACCCCGCCCGGTGAAAGGGTGAAGTTAAAACCCTATCGGATCCCAGAGGCCCGACGGGAGGCAATACGGGAGGAAGTACAGAGAATGCTGAACTTAGGGGTGATAGAGGAGTCCCAAAGTGATTGGTCTAGTCCCATTGTGTTGGTGCCTAAACCGGATGGGAGCTGGCGATTTTGTAACGATTTTCGTCAGTTGAACAAAGTTACAAAATTTGACACCTACCCCATGCCACGTATAGATGAGTTGATCGACCGGCTGGGAACAGCCCGATACATGACGACTCTTGACCTCACAAAAGGGTATTGGCAAATCCCCCTGGCCAAGTCGGCCAAAGAGAAAACCGCATTTGTAACCCCAGACGGGGCGTTCCAATATAAAAGAATGCCGTTCGGGTTACAGAATGCGCCGGCCACATTCCAGCGGAAAATGGACCAGATGCTGAGGCCCCATCGGAAGTATGCTGCGGCTTACCTGGATGACATAATTGTCCATAGCACAGATTGGGCCTCACATCTGCCAAAAGTGCAAGCAGTCCTGGACTCTGTTCGGGAAGCAGGGTTTACGGCTAACCCCAAGAAGTGTACCATTGGGCAGGAGGAGGCCAAATATCTTGGGTACACCATTGGGAGGGGAGTAATAAAACCCCAACTCAACAAAGTCGAGGCCATCCAGAGTTGGCCACGTCCCAACAGCAAGAAGCAGGTACGAGCCTTTCTGGGAATCGCTGGGTATTATCGGCGATTCATTCCCCACTTTGCTTCTAAGGCTGTGCCCCTAACCAACCTGACGAAGGGGAAAGGGTCGGTCATGATTAAATGGACCCCCGAGGCTGAGGCAGCATTCCAATTCTTGAAACAAGCCTTATGTAGCCAGCCAGTGTTGTACTCACCCGACTTCTCTAGAGACTTTGTCGTACAAAGTGATGCGTCAGATGTGGGGTTAGGAGCAGTATTGTCCCAGGTCTGGAACGGGGAAGAGCACCCAGTCATTTACCTCAGCAGGAAGTTGAAGTCCCATGAGGTAAATTACGCCACCGTTGAAAAGGAGTGTTTAGCGGTGAAGTGGGCTCTAGATTCCCTTCGGTACTACCTGCTAGGTAGGCACTTTGACATGGTTACGGATCACGCTCCGTTAAAGTGGATGGCTCAAAACAAGGAAACAAATAGAAGAGTGAATAGGTGGTTCCTGGCCCTCCAGGAATTCAACTTCACAGTAAAGCATCGCCCTGGCGTTCAAATGGGGAATGTGGATGCTTTGTCTCGAGTACATGAATGCCTGATTGCTGGTGTTCCAACCCCGAGGTTAAAACAAGAGGGGGGGGTATGTGACAGCAGGAAGGTAAAGTCACCTGGTTGCATCCAGGGGGGTAGATATATTTCGCCCAGATTCAGGCTTTACGCTGACTTATACAGCTAGGTGGAGAGTTGTATAAGCCCAGCTGAGACTAGTGGGCTCATTGATGACTCATACCTCTAGGGAGAGGGCTGGGCGTCGTGCAAACAGGGAGTTGATGAGATCAGCTGAACCTTGTCAGCTCATTTTAGGCCTCTATAAAAAACTCCCAGATTCATTAGATGTTAGCTCATGCCTGGAAGCAGACCTGTGTGGACTGTCTAGGGAGAGTGAACCCCTGTGCGGTGAGAGAAAGCCTGTGTGGCTATATTTTGCTTGGACATTTAAAACCAGGGACTAGGACAGCACTAGGCTGATCCCAGTCGTTAGTTAGGAAACCTGTAAGTTTAGTCAGAGGTCAAGTTGACCAGGATTTATTTTGTTTATGTTTTTTTTGCCTTGCTGTGTTTTTGTCACTGTAAATAGAAAATAAACCGCACCTTTTTGATTTTGAAAACCACAACCTCCGTCTGCCGGGCCTGTTTTGGGTGGGGAGCCCATCCCGGGGGTCACACATACCCGCTGCCGAGCTAGCCCCCTCACAGTATATATATATATATATTGTGACAGCAGGAAGGTAAAGTCACCTGGTTGCATCCAGGGGGGTAGATATATTTCGCCCAGATTCAGGCTTTACGCCGACTTATACAACTAGGTGGAGAGTTGTATAAGGCTAGTGGGCTCATGGATGACTCATACCTCTAGGGAGAGGGCTGGGCGTCGTGCAGACAGGGAGTTGATGAGACCAGCTGAAGCTTGTCAGCTCATTTAGGCCTCTATAAGAACTCCCAGCTTCATTAGATGTTAGCTCATGCCTGGAACCAGACCTGTGTGGACTGTCTAGGGAGAGTGAACCCCTGTGCGGTGAGACAAAGCCTGTGTGGCTATTTGCTTGGACATTTAAAACCAGGGACTTAGGGACTAGGACAGCACTAGGCTGATCCCAGTTGTTAGTTAGGAAACCTGTATGTTTAGTCAGAGGTCAACTTGACCAGGATTTATTTTGGTTATGTTTCTTTTGCTTTGCTGTGTTTTGTCACTGTAAATAGAAAATAAACCGCACCTTTTTGATTTTGAAAACCACAACCTCCGTTTGCTGGGCCTGTTTTGTGTGGGGAGCCCATCCCGGGGGTCACACACACCCGCTGCCGAGCTAACCCCCTCACAGTTGGTGGAGAACCAGTGGCAGTTTTTTTTTAAGCCAGCATGGAGGAGATACTGAAACAGCTGGCTCTAGCAAATGCCAATCAACAGCAGACAAATGCAGGTTTGCAAAGGAGCCTTGCAGCCCAGCAGCAAGCTCATCAACAGAGCCTTGCAGCCCAGCAGCAAGCTCACCAACAGAGTCTGGAAGCTCAGCAACAAGCCCAGCAGCAATCTGAGGCCCGCTTCATAGACCTGTTACAGAAGCAAGAGCAGAGACTACAACAAATGGAAGCAGTAATGCAGCAACGTCCGCAGACCAGTGAGGAAAGCCGTCCCACTAATACCGCGTCCTTTGGGGTGAGTCGTTTATTGACAAAAATGACTGGAGAGGATGATCCAGAGGTATTTTTGACCACATTTGAAAGGACCGCTGAAAGAGAAAAGTGGCCTGAGGAGCAGTGGGCTGGACTGGTGGCTCCTCTGTTAACTGGTGAATCGCAGAAAGCTTACTATGACCTAGAGCCTAACCAAGCAAAAGACTATGTGATGCTAAAAGCTGAAATTTTGGCAAGGCTGGGTGACACCCAGGCTGTCCGGGCTCAGCGTGTGCATAACTGGACTTTCCAGCTTGGAAAACCCCCCAGGTCTCAAATGTATGATCTCATTCACCTGAGCAGAAAGTGGCTACAGCCAGAGACTTTGTCCGCACCAAAGATTGTGGAACGTGTTGTAATGGATCGGTTTTTGAGAGCTCTTCCTACTGCCATCCAAAAGTGGGTAAGCCATGGAGACCCAGAGACGGCCGATGGTCTTGTGGATCGTGTGGAGAAATACTTGGCTACAGAGAACCTGACGGCCTCTTCCAGAGACACTCGGACTTTCTACCCTAAGACCAGACCATCCCCAGGGGCGGATAAGAGGATTCCAAGGGGTGAGGGTGGAGAGAGTGAGAGGGTGGGAGCTCTACCCCAAGTTTGGCGAGAACAGCCTGGGAAATCAGCGGCTCAAGAGGCGGCAAGAAGGATCGTTTGCTACCGCTGCCGGCAAGCGGGACATATTGCAGCCAATTGCCCGGTTGTGGAGGAACCCATGCAGTGTGACTTTCTGACGGGCAGACGTCAGTCGCTGTGTGCGACAGTCGCATGCACTGCCATTCGAGGAACTGAGAAACATTTATGCAAAATGTGTGTTAATGGTAGAAATGTTGTGGTATTGCTGGATTCAGGTAGCCTTGTGACCCTGATAAAGGCTGAGTTAGTTAAAACAGAGGTCTCTGGGAATAGCAAGGTAGCTGTTATTTGTGTGCATGGGGACACCCGAGAGTATCCAGTGACTACAGTGTGTTTCGAGACCCCCAAAGGTACCCTCTCTCATCCAGTGGGCTTAGTATCTCAGTTACCGCATGACGCCATTGTGGGAAGGGATTTTCCGAAGTTCTGGGAACTGTGGGATGATCCTGAGCCCCTCACTGGTGCCCCTATGTACCAGGAATGTGATAGCCAGAACTCCCCTGAGAGTGGTGAGGACTCTCCGGAATTTCCCTTATCAGTATTGGCAGGGGAGACTCAAGAAACTGGAGAGGAGCCCACCTCCTCAGACGAAAACCTACCGTCTGTGGAGTTTTCTGATCTTGAGGTTCACAGGGAAAACTTTGCCACAGAACAGTTGAAAGACCCCGCCCTAATAAAGGCATGGGAAAACGTAGTGAAAATAGATGGCGAGTTAGTGAACCCAGATAATACCTGCACTTACCCATACTTCAGCGTAGAGAAGGACCTACTGTATCGGGTGGCAAAAAGGGCAGAAGAAACCGTTGAGCAGCTTGTGGTGCCCAAACCTTACAGGAAGTTGGTGTTGGAGTTGGCCCATGGGCACATTCTTGGAGGTCATCTGGGGACAGAGAAAACCCGAGAGAGGGTATTACAGAGATTCTATTGGCCGGGGGTGATGAAGGACGTAGAAAATTATTGTTCCTCCTGCCCTGTGAGTCAGAGGTTGGCCCCGATGCCACATTTCCGTAGCCCGCTGGTCCCTCTACCCATCATTGAGGTCCCGTTTGAGAGGATCGCCATGGATTTGGTAGGTCCTATAATCAAGTCCGCTAGGGGGCACCAGTACATATTAGTTATAATGGACTATGCCACCCGTTATCCAGAAGCGATCCCTCTCCGAAATACCTCGGCCAAAACCATAGCCAAAGAGCTATCTCTTGTTTTTAGCCGGGTGGGTATTTGTAAAGAACTGCTTACGGACCAAGGTACACCCTTTATGTCCCGGGTTATGAAAGAGCTGTGTAAATTGTTCAAAGTGACGCAATTGCGTACGTCTGTGTATCACCCCCAAACCGATGGGCTGGTTGAAAGATTCAACAAAACCCTAAAACAAATGTTGAAGAAAGTGGTGGATAGAGATGGAAAGGATTGGGACTGTTTACTTCCTTATTTGATGTTTGCTATTAGGGAGGTGCCCCAATCCTCTATGGGATTCTCCCCCTTTGAGTTACTGTATGGGAGACACCCAAGAGGGCTGTTGGATATTGCCAAGGAAACTTGGGAAAGTGAGAGTTCTCCCCACAGGAGTGTGATTGAGCATGTCGCCCTGATGCAAGATCGAATTGCACAGGTAATGCCCATCGTGAAGGAACATTTGGCCCAAGCGCAGTTGGCACAGCAGAGAGTGTACAACCGTGGAGCCAAGACCCGTACCTTTTCCCCGGGGGATAGGATATTGGTACTTGTCCCTACGGTTGAAAGTAAATTCCTTGCCAAATGGCAAGGCCCCTACGAGATAATGGAAAAAGTGAGCGAAGTGAATTACAAGGTCAGACAACCAGGAAGGCGAAAGCCCGAACAGATCTATCACGTTAATCTGTTGAAAGCCTGGAGGGATAGAGAGTCCCTAGTCGCAGACACTTGGTCACCAGCTCAAACTGGTTGCGTGATTCCTGAGGTTGGAATAGCAGCCACCTTGTCACAACCCCAACAACAGGAGGTTAAGGAGTTTGTGCTTCGCAACAAGGAGGTATTCTCTGAGCTGCCGGGACAAACATCTGGGGTAGAGCATGACATCATTACCCCGCCCGGTGAAAGGGTGAAGTTAAAACCCTATCGGATCCCAGAGGCTCGACGGGAGGCAATACGGGAGGAAGTACAGAAAATGCTGAACTTAGGGGTGATAGAGGAGTCCCAAAGTGATTGGTCTAGTCCCATCGTGTTGGTGCCTAAACCGGATGGGAGCTGGCGATTTTGTAACGATTTTCGTCAGTTGAACAAAGTTACAAAATTTGACACCTACCCCATGCCACGTATAGATGAGTTGATCGACCGGCTGGGAACAGCCCGATACATGACGACTCTTGACCTCACAAAAGGGTATTGGCAAATCCCCCTGGCCAAGTCGGCCAAAGAGAAAACCGCATTTGTAACCCCAGACGGGGCGTTCCAATATAAAAGAATGCCGTTCGGGTTACAGAATGCGCCGGCCACATTCCAGCGGAAAATGGACCAGATGCTGAGGCCCCATCGGAAGTATGCTGCGGCTTACCTGGATGACGTAATTGTCCATAGCACAGATTGGGCCTCACATCTGCCAAAAGTGCAAGCAGTCCTGGACTCTGTTCGGGAAGCGGGGTTTACGGCTAACCCCAAGAAGTGTACCATTGGGCAGGAGGAGGCCAAATATCTTGGGTACACCATTGGGAGGGGAGTAATAAAACCCCAACTCAACAAAGTCGAGGCCATCCAGAGTTGGCCACGTCCCAACAGCAAGAAGCAGGTACGAGCCTTTCTGGGAATCGCTGGGTATTATCGGCGATTCATTCCCCACTTTGCTTCTAAGGCTGTGCCCCTAACCAACCTGACGAAGGGGAAAGGGTCGGTCATGATTAAATGGACCCCCGAGGCTGAGGCAGCATTCCAATTCTTGAAACAAGCCTTATGTAGCCAGCCAGTGTTGTACTCACCCGACTTCTCTAAAGACTTTGTTGTACAAAGTGATGCGTCAGATGTGGGGTTAGGAGCAGTATTGTCCCAGGTCTGGAACGGGGAAGAGCACCCAGTCATTTACCTCAGTAGGAAGTTGAAGTCCCATGAGGTAAATTACGCCACCGTTGAAAAGGAGTGTTTAGCGGTGAAGTGGGCTCTAGATTCCCTTCGGTACTACCTGCTAGGTAGGCACTTTGACATGGTTACGGATCACGCTCCGTTAAAGTGGATGGCTCAAAACAAGGAAACAAATAGAAGAGTGAATAGGTGGTTCCTGGCCCTCCAGGAATTCAACTTCACAGTAAAGCATCGCCCTGGCGTTCAAATGGGGAATGTGGATGCTTTGTCTCGAGTACATGAATGCCTGATTGCTGGTGTTCCAACCCCGAGGTTAAAACAAGAGGGGGGGGGTATGTGACAGCAGGAAGGTAAAGTCACCTGGTTGCATCCAGGGGGGTAGATATATTTCGCCCAGATTCAGGCTTTACGCCGACTTATACAACTAGGTGGAGAGTTGTATAAGGCTAGTGGGCTCATGGATGACTCATACCTCTAGGGAGAGGGCTGGGCGTCGTGCAGACAGGGAGTTGATGAGACCAGCTGAAGCTTGTCAGCTCATTTAGGCCTCTATAAGAACTCCCAGCTTCATTAGATGTTAGCTCATGCCTGGAACCAGACCTGTGTGGACTGTCTAGGGAGAGTGAACCCCTGTGCGGTGAGACAAAGCCTGTGTGGCTATTTGCTTGGACATTTAAAACCAGGGACTTAGGGACTAGGACAGCACTAGGCTGATCCCAGTTGTTAGTTAGGAAACCTGTATGTTTAGTCAGAGGTCAACTTGACCAGGATTTATTTTGGTTATGTTTCTTTTGCTTTGCTGTGTTTTGTCACTGTAAATAGAAAATAAACCGCACCTTTTTGATTTTGAAAACCACAACCTCCGTTTGCTGGGCCTGTTTT
This sequence comes from Rana muscosa, assembly GCA_029206835.1. NCBI lineage: Eukaryota > Metazoa > Chordata > Amphibia > Anura > Ranidae > Rana > Rana muscosa. The sequence goes on along the minus strand of CM055123.1, from coordinate 114,782,402 downwards.
GTGTGGGGAGCCCATCCCGGGGGTCACACACACCCGCTGCCGAGCTAACCCCCTCACAATATATATATATATATATATATATATATATATATAATCTTGTACATATGTAAAAAAACTAAGAAAAATGTTATGTGTAGCATAGTTAGTTAGGGGTATTCAGCCATTTCCCCATCATTCAGTTTGTTTGGGGGGTGCACTAACTTAGTGCATCTGGAAAAAATGCTCTTTAATGCCGTGTACACACGATCAATTTTTTTAGACGGTGAAAACACCGTCGAGAAAATCGAAGTGAAAAACGATGAACAGCTTGTTCCCCTACACACGGCTGTTTTCTTGGTCGAAAAAAACGACTATGTGTAGGCTCCCCGGCAGTGTTTCCCTATGGGAAAACTGCCGCGGAAAAAAATGACGGGAATGACGACGAGAAAAATTAGAGCATGTTCTAATTTTTCTCGTCGTGATTAATGCCGTTTTTCCAAATCGGGAAAAATGACAAAAAGCGCACACACGGTTGTTTTTCTCGTCCAAAAGAAAAAATGTAATTTTTCCCGACTGGAAAAATGATCGCGTGTACGCGGCATTAAACTTATGTAAATATTTGTACAGCAGAGATTTCTATTTTTCTACATAATTTATTGTGCTGACTGGCCACATATGGGGTATGCCCCATGGCCCTGTACATATGTTATTTCCCTTTTCCCCCTTTCCAAGTTTGTGGGATACTCTGTGTATTTTTGTAGGGGCAGATCCCCAAAGCCAATGAGGACATGGCTTGTTTTGGTGTGTGTGTGGGGGGGGGGGGATGTAGCACCCTCCTAGGTAGGTGCTAGAATAGAGTATAGTTTTTGGTCTTTCTGCTTACCAGGATGATGGTCAGGTAAAACTTGGTGTGCTCTCTGCCTACTAGGGAGAAGGGTCTATTGGTTAGGTCTGCTCATTGTACTCAGGTGCAGCTCAGCTTGTTCTCACTGTCCCCCACTGGCCCAATAGGGAGGCATATTGAACAGTGGTAGTGGACCTGACAAGTGGGTGCACAGGCTTTGTTTCAGCCCTGGAAATTGGCAAAAGGAAAGTGATGCATTGCATTGTGGGATACTGTATATAAAGGCCGTGTGCTCAGGAGGGAGAGGGGCGGCTGCCCTATCCTCCACCGAGGCAGTTGTGCGGCGCTAAGTGATCAACCCAGGGGCCTAGAGAGAGAGAAGCTGAACCCAGAGGCCCTGCAGAGCTGACTGGAATGGAGACACCAGGAAGGATCTGATTCTGCCTATTGTGAGTACAGATCTGTGTCTTTGGGGCCTGTCGAGTGAGGGCCGTCCCCTTCAGCTAGAAGAGTCAGTGGAAGGGTGTCAGTAAAGGGGATGCTAGAGAGTGTCCTGCAGATAATTTAGTGCATCATGTCTGCTGCTAGTGAGAGCAAGAAGACTTAACCCTTCCATACATGTGGCTGTATGGTTCAAGCAGTGTGTCTGCTTCCACAGATAATCCGGTGAGGCCAAGTGAGAGTTGTCCTTATCTATTATGAATAGTTCAAGTTGAAGTATCCCTCTCATCCCTTCTCTCATCCAAGTTCCAAATAAAATACAAAAACCCAAATACCTTGGACTGGTCTTTAACCACTTCCCTATCGCCATATAGTCATATGACGGCCGCAGGAACCCTTCGTCCCTCCGGGCGGCCGTCATATGATGATCTCGGAGTGCACGCGCGCTCGCCGCATCACTGGGGACCCGATGCGCGTGCCCAGCGGCCGCGATGTCATCACAGCAGGGACGTGGATCTGTGTGTGTAAACACACAGATCCACTTCCTGTCCAGGGGCGGATCCAGGGGGGCAACGGGGCAATTGCCACCCCTGAGAAAATTGTTGCGGGCCGGGCGGATGAGAGAATGGGCGGCTCCACGAGCAGCTCCGCGTGTCTCTTCCGGACGGCGCGGTATGCGGGCGGACGGGCCTGGCTGCCGGGTCAGTGTGTGGGCGGCTCGGCGTGAGCGCGCAGCTGGCCAATCAGCTAGACGAGAGGCGGGGGAGCAGAGAGATGAGATCATCTCTCACCGCCCTGCATCCCTGCAGTAACATCCGCCCTCACTGTGCTGGCAGCGTGGGCAGCAGAGAGATTACATTATCTCTCTAAAAAAACAACTGTCACTGCCCCTACATATGACTGGTCTTCACAGCAAGGAGCATTGGAAGGGCGGACGCATGTCAACAAAAACACAGAATAACCAAGCTCAACTTACCAACCAATCAGCAACCAACCGAATTCACCTGTCTAACAGTGCGTTAAAAACAGGGGTTTAGTTGCACGCATTTGCAAATACATGCGTAAGCTGCAGGCCCAGTCAAGGCTCCCTGTGTACTGCAGTCCTAACTCTAAAATTTAAAGTCTGCTCAGTGGAAGCACATGTATGCTGATGGATAGATGAAGGGCAGATGACTGGAGGGAGCCCAACCCTCCTTAACCACTTAACGACCGCCCACTGTAAATATACGTAGGCAGAATGGCACGGACAGGCACAATCACGTACCTGTACGTGCCTGACTTCGTATGGGTGGGGGGTCCAATCGGACCCTCCTCCGGTACAGTGAGCGGCCGGGATCGCTTCGGGAGCGATCCGTGATGAGGGGGCCGCCATTCGATTCTGGCCACCCCCTCGCGATCGCTCCCGGCGAATCAAATGCTTCCTCTGCCTGTGTAATGTTTACACAGGCAGGAGGAAGTGATGTCATCCCTCATGCGGCGCTCACATATACCGAGCGCCGCATGAGAGAAGACACACAGGTTAGTGCACAAACACTACACTAACACCAGCACACATAGGTACATAAATCGCCCCCAGGCCCCCCCAGATCACCCCCCAGCCCCCAGTCACAGTGTCACTGATTGCAGTGACCATTTATTTACTGATCACTGCAATCAGTGACATTTGTGACTGTAAAAGTGTCAGGGCAGTTAGTTTTAGGTCCAGTGTAGCCCCCTAACCCCCCCCCTAATAAAGGTTTAACCCCTTGATCACCCCCAGGTAACCCTTTCACCCCCTAGCACCGCTGTCACTAAGCGATCGTTTTTCTGATCGCTGTTTTAGTGTCAGTGATGCCGATAGGTAGCCAGTTATTTTTTTTAGGTTCGCCGCAGGTTTTTATAGCGTCGGGTACCCCCATATATTACCCAATAAAGGTTTAACCCCTTGATCGCCCCCCCAGGTAACCCTTTCACCCCCTAGCACCGCTGTCACTAAGCGATCGTTTTTCGGATCGCTGTCTTAGTGTCGGTGATGCCGATAGGTAGTCAGTTATTCTTTTTAGGTTCGCCGCCAGGTTTTTATAGCGTCAGGTACCCCCATATATTATCTAATAAAGGTTTTAACCCCCTGATTGCCCCTAGTTAACCCTTTTACCAGTGATCACTGTATACGTGTTACGGGTGACGCTGGTTAGTTAGTTTGCTTTTTATAGTGTCAGGGCACCCGCCGTATATAACCCAATAAAGGTTTAGCCCCCTGATCGCCCGGCGGGTGATATCAATTAGGTTTTAGCGTCAGAGAGGGTCTGCGTCACCCCAGGCAGCGTCAGGTTAGTGCCAGTAACGCTAACACCCACGCGTGAAGCATACACCTCCCTTAGTGGTATAGTATCTGAACAGATCAATATCTGATCTGATCAGATCTATACTAGCGTCCCCAGCAATTTAGGGTTCCCAAAAACGCAGTGTTAGCGGGATCAGCCCAGATACCTACTAGCACCTGCGTTTTGCCCCTCCGTCCAGCCCAGGCCACCCAAGTGCAGTATCGATCGATCACTGTCACTTACAAAACACAACACACATAACTGCAGCGTTCGCAGAGACAGGCCTGATCCCTGTGACTCCAGTGCTCTAGGAGGTGATTTCACCACCACAGTTAAAAAAAAAAGCATATATGCCGAAGCATTGGGGCAGCAGGAGCGGAGGAGCGATTTTGCTCCTAATGCCGCGTACATACGGTCGAAATTCCGACGGAGGCTTGCCCGTGGAAAAGTCCGACCATGTGTGTGCGGCATAACTTTTGCGGGAGGATGCCCCCATGCTTCGGCATATATAAATGGTGCATGTATGCCCATCATTAGAAGTGGGTGAATGAAGGGAGGTATTCTAATGGTGGGCATACCCACCGATCAATCTCTTTTTTCGTTCAGCCAACAGGCTGCATGAAAAAAAAGATTACAATACATGTCCAATAAGGACCAGCAACGTACTGGTATGTTGCTGGACTTTGAATGGCTATACCAGATTGATGCCTGCGGGTTTAGGTATCATCTTGGTATCATTCTTTTCAGCCAGCGGCCGGCTTTCATGTAAAAGCAATCCTAGTGGCTAATTAGCCTCTGGACTGCTTTTACAAGCAGTGGGAGGGAATGTCCCCCCCGGATATAAAAAGCGCCATTGGGAAATTGGGAAAGCATTTTATCACACCGATCTTGGTGTGGTCAGATGCTTTGAGGGCAGAGGAAAGATCTAGGGTCTAATAGACCCCAGTTTTTTCAAAAAAAGAGTACCTGTCACTACCTATTGCTATCATAGGGGATATTTACATTCCCTGAGATAACAATAAAAATGATTAAAAAAAATAAATATGGAAGGAACAGTTTAAAAATAAAATAAAAAAGCAAAATTAATAATAATAATAAAAAAAAAAGCACCCCTGTCCTGCCCTGCTCTTGCGCAATAGTGAACGCAAGCGTCGGTCTGGCGTCATATGTAAACAGCAATTACACCATGCATGTGAGGTATCACCGCGAAGGTCAGATCGAGGGCAGTCATTTTAGCAGTAGACCTCCTCTGTAAATCTAACGTGGTAACCTGTAAAGGCTTTTAAAGGCTTTTAAAAATGTATGTAGTTTGTCGCCAATGCGCGTTTGTGCGAAATTTTAAAGCATGTCATGTTTGGTATCTATGTACTCGGCCTAAGATCATCTTTTTTATTTCATCAAACATTTGGGCAATATAGTGTGTTTTAGTGCATTAAAATTAAAAAAAGTGTATTTTTTCCCCAAAAAATGCGTTTGAAAAATCGCTGCGCAAATACTGTGTGGGAAAAAAAAATGCAACACCCACCATTTTAATCTGTAGGGCCTTTGCTTTAAAAAAATATATAAGGTTTGGGGGTTCAACATAATTTTCTTGCAAAAAAAAAAATGTTTTCATGTAAACAAAAAGTGTCAGAAAGGGCTTTGTCTTCAAGTGGTTAGAAGAGTGGATGTAAGCTTCCTAATGTTGTGTATAAAATGCCAGGACAGTTCAAAACCCCCCCAAATTACCCCATTTTGGAAAATAGACACCCCAAGCTATATACTGAGAGACATGTCGAGTCCATTGAATATTTTATATGTTGACACAAGTTGCGGAAAAAAGACAATTTATTTTTTATTTTTTATTTTTTTGCACAAAGTTGTCACTAAATGATATATTGCTCAAACATGTCATGGGCATATGTGGAATTACACCCCAAAATACATTCTGTTGCTTCTCCTGAGTACGGGGATACCACATGTGGGAGCCTAGCCACGTACGGGACCCCAAAAACCAAGCACCGCCTTCAGGCTTTCTAAGGGTGTAAATTTTTGATTTCACTCCTCACTGCCTATCACAGTTTCGGAGGCCATGGAATGCCCAGATGGCACAAAACCCCCCCAAATGACCCCATTTTGGAAAGTAGACACCTCAAGCTGAGAGGTATGGTGAGTATTTTGCAGATCTCGCTTTTTGTCACAAAGTTTTGAAAATTGAAAAAAAATATATATATATATTTACTTTCTTCATTTTCAAAAACAAATGAGAGCTGTAAAATACTCACCATGCCTCTCAGCAAATAGCTTGGGGTGTCTACTTTCCAAAATGGGGTCATTTGGGTGGGTTTTGTGCTATTTTGGCATTTTATGGCCTTCGAAACTGTGATAGGTAGTGAGGAGTGAAATCAAACATTTGTGCCCTTAGAAATCCTGAAGGCGGTGCTTGGTTTTCGGGGTCCCGTACGCGGCTAGGCTCCTAAAAAGTCCCACACATGTGGTATCCCCGTACTCAGGAGAAGAAGCAAAATGTATTTTGGGGTGCAATTCCACATATAACCATGGCATGTGTGAGCAATATATCATTTAGTGACAACTTTTTGTAATTTTTTTTTTTTTTGTCATTATTCAATCACTTGGGACAAAAAAAAAATATTCAATGGGCTCAACATGCCTCTCAGCAATTTCCTTGGGATGTCTACTTTCAAAATGGGGTCATTTGGGGGGGTTTTGTACTGCCCTGCAATTTTAGCACCTCAAGAAATGAGATAGGCAGTCATAAATTAAAAGCTGTGTAAATTCCAGAAAATGTACCCTAGTTTGTAGACGCTATAACTTTTGCGCAAACCAATAAATATACGCTTATTGACATTTTTTTTACTAAAGACATGTGGCTGAATACATTTTGGCCTAAATGTATGACTAAAATTGAGTTTATTCGATTTTTCTTATAACAAAAAGTAGAAAATATATTTTTTTTTCAAAATTTTCAGTCTTTTTCCATTTATATCGCAAAAAATAAAAATCGCAGAGGCAATCAAATACCATTAAAAGAAAGCTCTATTTGTGGGAAGAAAAGGACGAAAATTTTGTTTGGGTACAACATTGCATGTCCGCACAATTTCCAGTTAAAGCAGCGCAGTGCCAAATTCTGAAAACACCTCTGGTCCTTTAGCTACAAAATGGTCCGGGGCTTAAGTGGTTAAAGGAGCAGGAGCACACTAAACACCCAGTTACATTATCTCTCTGCTGCCTGACTCTGGGAGTCTGGAACACAGCAAGAGACAAGCAAAACACCACCTTAGCAGGCAGGTGACAATCCGCAAGTTGTGGCAGGTGACGTGGCAGGTGACAATCCGCAAGGTGTGGTAGGTTACGTGGCAAGTGACAATCCGGAAGGTGTGGCAGATGAGGTGGCAAGTGACAATCCCGCAAGGTGTGGCAGGTGAAGTGGCAAGTGACAATCCGCAAGGTGTGGTAAGTGACACGCTCAGGGCTCCCACTGATTCCGCATTATGGTGAGTTGAACCATTTAATTTTATATTACAATGTAATAATAGAAATAGTCTCTTGTTAAAAAAAAATAATAGAAATAATGCGCTTCAATCATCCTGACACCATAACAACCCTGGTGCCGGGATGATTGAAGCGCCAACATCAGCCATTTCCCCGATAAATTGCCCACAAAAAAACATATTTTCTGCCAGTGCCCCTCCCGAGACAAGACTCTGGATCCGCCCCTGGTCCTGTCAGGGGAGAGGAGAACTTTTCGTATGTTCCTTGTATATAGGAACACTGACCGGTCTCCTCTCCTTGTGAGTCCCCTCCCCCTACAGTTAGAATCACTCTCTAGGTAACATATTTAACCCCTAGTGTTAACCCCTTTCCTGCCAGTCACATGTATACAGTAATCAATGCATTTTTATATCACTGATCGCTGTATAAATGTGAATGGTCCCAAAATAGTGTCAAAAGTGTCCAATATGTCCGCCGCAATGTGGCACTCCCGATAAAAATCGCAGATCGCCGCCATTACTAGTAAAAAAAAAATTATAATAAAAATGCCATAATTCTATCCCCTATTTTGTAGACGCTATAACTTTTGCACAATCCAATCAATATACGCATATTGCGATTTTTTTTTTTTACCAAAAATATGTAGAAGAATACATATCGGACTAAACTAAAGGAAAACATTTTTTTTTTTTTAAATTGTGATATTTATTATAGCAAAAAGTAATAAATATTGTGTTTTTTTTTTTTCAAAATTGTCGGTCTTTTTTTGTTTATAGCGCAAAAAATAAAAACCGCAGATACCACCAAAAGAAAGCCCTATTTGTGGGGAAATTTGGGTAAAATGTCACATGACCGCACAATTCTCATTCAAAGTGTGACAGTGCTGAAAGCTGAAAATTGGCCTGGGCAGGAAGGGGGTGAAAATGCCCTGTATTGAAGTGGTTAAGTAACGAGCAAGTGGGAGTAAGGGTGGAATAAGTGGGAGCTCCTAGCAAACAAGCAGGAGCTTTCAGCAACCAATGGGTAATCCTCAGCAACCAAGCAGGAACCCATAGCAACATAGTGGCAAATCCTCAGCAACCAAGTGAGGACCCTTAGCAACGTAGCAGGAGCCTTCAGCAACTAAGTGGGAAACCCTCTGCACCTAAGTGGGAACCATTGGCAATGAGTAGAATTATAGGGGTCTGATAATGTTGAGATATATATATATATATATATATGTAGCGGGGTGTTGCTTGAGGAACCCAGAGACTACCATACCCTGGATGTATTTCCCTGTGCAAGGACTGCTGGGGTGGGGTATTTAACTGAGGGGCGGAGCGGAGTACGCTCTCTTTGGACATCGCCCACCCAGCAAGTGGAACTCTCTGCTGAGTCTGTTCCGGACAGGGCCTGAAGCCTAGGCCCTGTGTTTCCAAAGAGCCTTCCGTTTCCACCAAGGAGCCTGAGGGACGTCGCATCCTGCTATCCGTCTGCTGCTTCCAGGAGGACCGAAGACCCGGGTGTCGTGGAACCTGTGTACCGAGACACAGCAACGGAAGATACGGACGTGGACTGGTCCAGTTGGGTGAGAGAGCACCTGCTCAGAGATTAGTACAGGATCTCTAGGCCTAGTGTTTGTTGTGCGGGACTCACCCGTTAGAGTTTGCATACGCACACTGGAGGGACAGTGCATTGAATAGCGTTAGTGACTTTATCTTTGTTCACCAAGTTTGGCAACCTTTATTCCCGTGGATTACAATTTGTCTTCAAAAGTGCACCACCATTTGTTGGCGAAGATTCTTCTCTACGGAACTTACACATAGTTACAGTCAGGCCTGACTTATCAGTGTAGACATTGCTGGGCGCCATCTTGCCCACGAGGGAGGAGAGCTGCAAGGGGGTCCGTTAGTCATCCTTGTACAGGATTGCATATCTGCCTATTGTTGAACATCTTTTATTGCAAGGCTCTGCATATACTAAAGTATACTGTGTTAATCTGTTTAATCATTTTCTTTAGTAAAAGTTCCAGGATTAAGCAGACTAGTTGTTGGTGTTATTATTGTGTAGAAGAAACAGTCAGTGCTCGCTATATTACTGTGTGTGTTTTTGTTGCTGGATTGTGTTGCCTAAAGTTGCAGGCCTCACAATCCTATCATCCCCTACTAACTGTGCCAAGGGAGGGTAGAGCCAATTGCTGGGGGTTGACAGCGGTGTGTTACAGGCCCGAAAATCATATCAGCGGCTCCCTTAGCTGGGGGTATCGCTACATATATATATCAATTAAATAAATAAATATAAATAGAGACTATCACTTTAAGAATTTGTAATGCACTTTCTTGCTTCTTTTTAGACACAGAGTTTTCAGTCCATGATGACCTTCACCGCCAGATAAGAAGGCATTAGTTTACTCCCTTTTTGCTCCAAGAAATGGACTGTCTTATCTAGCAGGTCTGATCCAGTACTGTTATGGCGGCGCCCATGTTTTCTTTCACTTTCTATCAGTCACATGATGTAACCACCTACTTAACTGTTCCCTTGCTGTTAAGAAGATATAAATGCTTATTGGACTAAACTATACGGTCACACCTATAACACGCCTAGAACTTCTGCATATTCATACGTATATATATTGTAGGGTTCTACCAATACTAGTATTGGTATCGGGACCGATACCGAGCATTTGCGCGAGTACTTGTACTCGCGCAAATACTCCCAATGCCTTAGCCGATACCTGGGATGGGAGAGAGGCGCTGTGCAGCGGGCGGAGTCAGCGGGCAGAGTGGAGGGTCGAGCGAGTCCTCAAGCAGGTAATGAAGTGAGAGATGATACCGCTCCAAAAACTACAAATCCCTTGGCTTGGCTTCCGTCCCACTAAACCACAAGGTGCTGGCTATGCACAGGTGCATTGGATATAAGAAAATCCTGGACTGCCGCACTCCATAAAACAAGCAGGTAAGCTGGCAGGGGTGCGCAGCCGCATCATCCATCGGGATCGGTGTCCGGAGCCATCACATTCGGTAACAGAAGTGACGCTCCGTGTTGCCATCAGTGCTTGAAAATGCAGACGCCCATCTTGGTACACCCTGCACTCGGCCACAGTATGCCAGCAGCGGACATCTTGTTACACCCAGCCCATATAGGTTGGGCTGGGTGTAACAAGATGGCCGCTGCTGATTTTATGCAGCCGAGTGCAAGGAATACCAAGATGGGTGTCACAGGCAGCATTTCAGTGCCTGCCCATCAGTGCCCATAAATGTCACCTATCAGTGCCCAATGCCCATAAGTGCCATATATCAGTGCCAGCCACCTGTCAGTGCCAGCCATCAGTGCCAGCTGTTAGTGCCAGCTGTCAGTGCCATCCGTCAGTGCCTGCCTTCTATCAGTGCTCATCAGTGCTGCATATCAGTGCCACCTAATCCTATCAGTGCTTATCAGTGCTGGAGATCAGTGCCACCTAATCTGTATTGTGCTTTGAGAAACTGTCACATGACATTAAAAATAAGTATCGGTAATCGGCGAGTACTTGAAAAAAAGTATCGGTACTTGTACTCGGTCTTAAAAAAGTGGTATTGGGACAACCCTAATATATTGTTAAACTTGATGTTTCACTTTTACTCGCTTATGTTGCCGAGAACTGCATCGTTTCCTTTTTATCGTTTTGGGCTCACTGTCTCATCTGAATGTCTTACTTGGAGACTTCCTAACCTGATTTAACAGCAACCAGCTGCAGGTAACCAGGGAGAGACCTATAAAATCAACATTCAGCAAGCCCTACGGGGACAGTGCTATAAGTGTTTAAGGGTTTATTTGAACTACTGAATAATAATGCACATAAATTGTAAACGCACAATTATGAATCTCCTTTTTCTGCACATGAAAACAAATTTTTTTCCATACATGATCCAAGTCATTAAATTGATAATATCGGTTCATTGCTCTGAATAATATCTCATAATCAGTCATCCACTGAACTAAATCTGCTCATTTGGTTAAATATAACCTTTTTGGTGGGTGGCAGTAAGGTCTATGGGGTCAGACCTTCTGGAGATTTTTCCATCTGCAGGAGTGAGTTCTGTAGAGAATTAATTCTCCAATACCTCCACGGTGTCCAGTTCCTGAAAAACAACTTACCAAACTTCAAAACAGCAAACTTAGCTTAGCTTGTATTGGTTACCATAAACCAGGCCAGTAGAAGATGTCAGACATGTAGCAACCGGCCCTCTTTCTCCACTGTCCTTGGCTCACTCACAGGAGAAAAAGGCACACAGTCCCCACCATGCCCGTACCCCCTGGTTTGCAGAGGTTAAGCAGACTTGTTTTCACTTACGGGTCTTGCAGCAGGGTTCCCCTCAAAGTTGGTTTCCGTCTCTAGAATGTAAGGACAAAGTCTCTATACCCCAAGTAACTTCAGGGTCCACACCAGTGTCAACTCCAACATAGAGTTTATTTCTTTCTTTATGCATAAACATCCACAAAGTTGAGGGGAAGAGAAAGGTGTTAGGAAGACAGATCAATTCAGGCACTCTTGTTTCTTCGCCACTCGATCCCGAGTGGGTATAGCTCACCCGGATAGTCACCCAAAGGCACTAGCAGCCGGCGTGTAACTCGAACAGTCTATTAGATTCCCTAATGGATGCGTTCAGGAGATCCTCTGCCACAGAATCTATAGTGTCCCAAACCTCCTAATGGTCCAGTTGTTTAGATCCCTGTTTTCGGATGGGTGACATCCCTCCAGAGAGTTACTGGGCCCCTTCCTTCACTGTGATCTCTCACCAGTCCTTTGGAACGGTCCTCCCCCAGCCTCCTCTTCTAGAAACGGGTCCCCTCGCAAGGCGGCACCCTGGGATTCCTCCTCCCGAAGTGGGCTCCAGCTAAAGGTGCTGGGCCCAGGGCTGAAGTCGCAGTCCCAGGACTAAAGGTGCCTGGGACTGAAGCGCACGTGGCCCCATGGCCTGGAGAGCCATGCACTTGAACTTGGACCGTAGGTTCTCCCTCCGGGCATGGGCCCCGGGAAATGCTCCCTCTCCAATGGCGTCCGCCCCTTTTGTACCCTCTCCTGGCATGCACAGCAGGTATACCACACCCACTGTATGGAGGCCGAGAGAGGACACCAATTCGCTGCCTCATCACCTGTGGTTCAACCCCGAGTACAAGTGACAGCGCCACCCATACTTCTTAGGGGAACTGCACACCAGGTAAAACAGAAGCAAGGCAGAGTCCAGCAAATTGAAAGATTCGAGTCAACTACCACTCGAATCACCCCTAAATTTAGCATAGCAATCCCTAAATTTAGGACCCCTGCTACAGACATATTATAAGAATATGCTTAAGTCATTCTGGATGAAAAACCACTTAGTGTAATACTGCTGCAAAATCCTTTTTAGTTTCACAAATTTTTATTGAATTTTAAAATTTTCAAGCCGAAAAAAAGAAACAGTAAAACAAAATTGCGCATAGACATTATGTTGTATTTAAAACAACAATAAAAAAAGACAGAATTATCTTTTAGCACAATGGGGTAGGTTAAAAAAATGTGTAACAGCATCCACAGTGTGCACTAGAAACAGCAATCCCAGAGACATTGCATCCTGGGACTGGGAATATGGGTAAGGAAACAGAACAACCTCCATGGTAGATGAGCAGGAAGTGGAAAAGGAACAGTATTTGGGCAAGCACAGCAGAGAGGGAGAGGGTCATGGAGGAGAGTGGGTAGGGAAGGGGGAGGAGGAAAGCAAAAAAAAAGATGGAGGAAAAGAGAAAATGAACAAAAGAAAGGGGGGGGGGGCGGAGGGAGTAACCAAAGTTCAGTGAAATGGATTTATAAAGGCCTTGCTAAGGATAGATAATAAGGAGAGTACAGTCAATGTCTACCAGCAAAATGTGTGTGTTCCAGGGATCCCATATTTTCTGAAATTCACATCTATCATCCAATGTGGCCGCCATTTTCTCATATGACATGCACAAATTAATGCAAATTTTAAGCTTCTCAAAAGAGGGTTTTCTCCATGGGCTGGAAATGGTCTGTTTTGTGGCAGTAAAGATAAGGGTGAGCAATCAGAATTCTAAAAATGAACAATCAACTGGCTTTTTATTTAAAAGTGCTTCCATGCAAATAGTTTTACCTATTTAAAATCAGGTCTAAATAGGGTGTAACTTACCAGTCTGTAGATTAAATGGCTGCATTCAATTCCCCTTTTTCATGTCTTTTTTTATTTATATACCTTCACCTAGTAGTCCACGTCATTACCATTACATGGGTGTGACTGACCTTAAATCACTAATAGCACTACCTCTATTCTACTTGCTCCCCTCTGCCTCTTACACTACTGGAAAAAAAATTTGATACACTTTTTGAATCCTTGCCTAGGGGAGGATGATATGTCCAGCCAGTCCTGAGACAAGGCCATTTGGTGCCCAGGGCGAAGATGGCAAACTGCCCCCCCCCCCACGCTTTTAAGAAAGAATCAATGTCGTTTCAAAAAGAGAATATACTGTACTTAGAACAATACAAATTCAATTAGGTTTAATGCGATAGAAACAGAGTTCACTCACGGATTTTAATTATATGTATTTTTATTGGAGGCACTTTGAAATAATAATGCAACAAATGTGCTTGTAGAAAGGCCAGACAGACACCCCGCCAGAACCTCCACCCCCCCCCCCGACGTTGCAAAGCTTGGTCCATCCTCCTCGGCTCCTCTAGGTTGCGGCTCAAGCTGCGCTCTCTACTCCTCCCATCACGCTGCGCTCTCCTCTCCTCCCATCACGCTGCGCTCTCTGCTCATCCCATCACGCTGCGCTCTCTGCTCCTCCCATCATGGTGGGAGGTCTGATCTCCTCCTCCCAGTTGGTGACGTCACACCGGGCCGGGACTACAGTACAGAGCGCCTGTCAGGGGGAGAATCTCCGCTGACAGGGCGCAAGGCAAATTAAAAGCTTGTCTGTGTAGGCTTGTGTCGGGTGTGCGGGACTCAGCGCACTTGGCACATCGTTACAAGTGCAGGCTATAGCGGCTGGAGCCTCCGAGGAATCACTCCGGTCCAGCCACCTTTTAGAAGGACACTTCACTGCGCCCCCCCCCCCACACCCAATAAATTATACCGCCCAGGGCATCCGTCCCTTCCCCCCCCCCTTGTACCGGCTCTGAGGATGTCTATGTAACATCCCAGAAAGTAGTTCTTCAGTGTTTCTGCATGATATCCCACATATTAGCGTATGTGATATTAGCAGGTTATTGGATCATGTGCTCGGAGGCTTGTTGTATGCAGAGAATACTTTACTTTCATGGAGAATGTCTTTATCATGTTTTACAGGAAACAGGACAATACAAGTACACACTTAGTAGTAGTAGGTGAGGTTGAAAAAAGACACAAGTCCATCAAGTCCAACCTATGTGTGTGATTGTATGTCCGTATTACCTTGTATATCCCTGTATGTTGTGGTCGTTCAGGTGCTCATCTAATAGTTTTTTTTAACTATCGATGCCCCCCTGCTGAGACTACCACCTGTGGAATAGGGTTGACACCTTTTCTTCAAGTCAAACCCGAACACTTTAGCGGCACACAGCAATTTTTTTGATAGTACAAACTATACATATACTTTGCGATTAAATAACATTTCTAATCATATGACATTAATTACAAGAGTCTCCCTTTACATCTGAATCCACAGAGTCCCCCTTACATCTGAATCCACAGAGTCCCCCTTTACATCTGAATCCACAGAGTTCCCCCTTTACATCAGAGTCCACGAAGGGCCACTTTTACATCGGAACTCACAGAGTTCCCCTTTTACTTCGGAACTCACAGAGTTTCCCTTTTACATCTGAATCTACAGAGTTCCCCTTTACATCTGAACTGGCAGATTCCCTTACACTGTAAGGAGGGACCCTGCAGACTCTGATGTAAGGGAGAACTCTGAGGACTCTGACATAAGTGATGCTCTGGGAACCCTGATTTGAGGGGGAACACTGAGAACTCTGATGTATGTAAAGGGAAACTCTGATGTAATGAGTGCTCTAAGAAACCTGATTTACCTTCGTGTTCTCACTCAGAGGCAGGAGAGAGAAGGAGGGATACTTGGGTCACAGACAGGGATGGATGCTGAGCTCACTCACCTCTTGGCAGTCAGCACCTCTCATCCAGATGTATCTGTGGCTGCTGGGCTTCAAATTTCCAGCCCCAACTTTCCTTTTCTGAGGCACAGCGCCGGGGATTAGAGTGTGGGCAGACACAGAGGGGTAGGGGCGGGAGGAAGAGGTGCAGATCGAACCCTCTCTCCTCTCCCGTCTATATGTGTGTGTGTGGGGGGGGGATTGATAGTGCTGGCTTTGGGCAGTGTGAGAGAGAGTGTAACAAACGCTTCCAGCTAAGACAACTGCAGTCAGCAATCCTGCTGGGAAGTCAAAGTCCGGTCTTAATAATATGTCCGGGTTTCAGACAGTCTAAAAACCCGGACACATGATTCCAAACCTGAACTGTTCAGGTGAATCCCGGACAGGTGGCAACCCTACTGTGGAAGGGAATTCCACATCCTTACCGCTCTTACAGTAAAGAACCCTCTACGTTGTTTAAGGTTAAACCTCTTTTCTTCTAATTTTAATAATTGGCCACGTGTCTTGTTAAACGCCTTTCCGCAAAAAAGTTTTATCCCTATTGTGTGGTCACCAGTACGGCATTTGTAAATTGAAATCAAAACCCCTCTCAAGCGTCTCTTATATACACTTATATACAGAAGGAACATCCTGTGATTACATTACCACAGAGAATACACACTATAATACTGCAGTGCCACCTGCTGGGTAGAAAGGTATAATGCAGATATATATTGTCGGTTTATATAAGCGACTTTACATTATTACATGTTGTTGTTCTTCCAACATGTGAGAGCTCCCCACCCACGCATGCATGAACCACTGCAGGACTTTCCATTTTGAGAGAGCTTGCAAGCTCTTGCATGTGCAGACCTGCAATGGGTCGCTTTGTCCTATAAACTTGGCAGAGACCTCTGGTGTGTCTGGAGATGTGTGAGCTCATGGTCCAAGATGACAGCATAGCGAAGAAGAAAAACCTCATAGGTGGGACGTTAATCGGCAACAAGATAGGAAATAACATCTCACTGCTTGTAGCATATGATAAAGTAAAAAAATACAAAATATTTATAGTAAAAAACATGTAAAGGGTGAAAACACTGTACACAAAGTTGTGATGGCTATTCATACAATATGTATGTAATACGGCATAGTAGGTTCAAGTGTTCCCATAAATCACCGGTCACATGAACTCAAGATGGTAGACACCATTTCCTTTATCATGTGGTTCGAATCCCAACCACAACACTACCTGCCTGGAGGTTGCATGTTCTCCCTGTGCCTGCGTGGGTTTCCTCTGGGTACTCCGGTTTCCTCCCACACTCCAAAGACATGCTGGTAGGTTACTTGGATCCTGTCTAAATTGGCCCTAGTATGTATATGTATGAATGTAAGTTAGGGACCTTCGATTGTAAGCTCCTTGAGGGTAGGGAATGAGGTGAATGTATAATACATATATGTAAAGCGCTGCATAAATTGACGGTGTTATACAAGTACCTGAAATAATAATAATATGCTGCAAACAGTGAGATATTTCCTCTCTTGTTGCTGTTTAAAGTACCACCTATAAGGCTTTTCTTCTTCACTTGGATGTAATGTAGGCCAAGTTCACATATGTGCGTATTGGATGCGGTTTTCACCGTTTCCAATTTGCATGACATGCGAGCATAACAGGCTCCCAATGGAGCCAGTTAACACAGGTCCAGGGGGGCCGCAGTTCGGTTTCCAAAATCGTTTTTGGGTCCGGTTTAGGTGTGAATTCAGGCAAAAATTCTCACCTGAACTGGTAAACAGAATGGGATGCCGGCAACCGCAAGCTACTATCAGTAATACTTTAAGATGACAGCATAGGAGCAGAGCAATGAAGAAGAACTTTGGGCTGGAAGGAAGACAATGTTGGACTGCATGGACTAGTAGGTATGGTTTTTTTTTAAATTACATACAGGGACAATTAGGGAATAGACAACATTATTCCAAGGTAGGGTGACATTAAGACCCCTTTCACACTGGGTGGTTTGCAGGCGCTATGGCGCTAAAAATAGCGCCTGCATGAAAGGTTATAGTGTGGATGACCCTTCATCCTATTTCATTGGTTTTATCTCATGATTTGTAAGGGTTAGAGGGCTTTATTAAGAGCCCATTTAAATACACGTGATATCCCCTCTTCTGGTACAGCATGATCCCTATAGGGGTGCCATGGAGGGGCGTGGATCTCGATTAATTCATTTTTTCTTTTTATTCTGGTTTAGCTAAAGTAAATCTATATAGCATTTTTCAGGCTTTCTGGCCTTTATCAGATAAATCTTCTATTGAAAGTAAAGATACGTATTGCTCATTTATTTTGTATTTTTTTATAAAAATTTTTGAATATGGAATATTATTTGTGCTGTCTATATTATTATTCTCCTGTATGAATTATTCGTATGTTATACTGTATATTATTTGTTTTATTTTATGATTTATGATGATTGAAAAAAAAAATATTTTGAAAGAAAAAAAAAAATAGCGCCTGCAAACTGACCCTAAACAGCGGCTGCTGTTTCTCCAGTGTGAAAGCCGAGCGGTGCGCTAGCAGGACCGCTCCAAAAGTCCTGCTAGCAGCATCTTTGGAGCGGTGAGAGGAGCGGTGTGTTTACCGTTCCTCCACCGCTCGTTCCCATTGAAAGCAATGGGAAACCGTGGCTATACCGCCCGCAATGCGCCTCTGCAGAGGCGCATTGCGGGCGGTATTAACCCTTTTTCGGCTGCTACGGCCGCATACCACCGCAATTTCGATGGTATAGCGCCGCTAAAAATAGCTACGCTATACCGCCAGCACACCTCCCGCCCCAGTGTGAAAGGGGCCTTATGATTAGGTTCAGGTTGCAGGATGTGACAAGAACACTACATTTGTGGCAAGATCAACAGATATTTTCTGTATTTGCTAAACATGCTTTTAGCTTGAAAAATGAAACCCACTGCAATCACCACATCTAATGGCTGGTGTTTTATTTTTATTTTTTTACAGTATTTCTTTTTCTTTAATTTCACATGTTTTTATGTATTATTAGAAGACGCAACCACAAAAAAACAAAAAAGAACTTCCAAAATGAGCAAGCCAGTTTTTGTTGGCTGCTTTATAAATAGCACCACCTCTGTAGGCGCCCACGTACAAGCCCTTATGTCTATTTAAATGATGTACACACTATAATCCTAATATTGCCTACTTACTTATTTCTGCATAGCCTGCTCTCTAGCTTTCCTTTCATAAATACCTTTCCATATAATTACTTTGTTTATTTGCATCGTGCTGTTTTCCTGAATAACCAAAACGTTTATTGCTGCAACAAAAAAATAACTTTTTACTTTGGCGATGTAATCACAGAATTGCTAAGCTTTCTTGCCTGTAGTAAATTATATGTTTATTATGCTCTTTTCATCCATATTGTGTTATGTTAGACTCAGTTATGGTAGATAAAAAGCAGTAATTACAGGACCTACACAGTCACTCAAAAAATGAAAAAGTGCTAACCAGGGGCAAGTGTAATCTGCTCGGCTCCGTAACGTTCGTTGTATAGCTCGGGGATTTTAAAGCACTTGTAATTTCTGTACAGCAGCAGGAACAGAAACTGCAATAAAATGACTGGCAGTTATTGATATCTCAACAAGAATCGAGACGCACTAAAGTGCGGTTGATTCTCACCACGATTCTTTTGTGCTGGGCTTGTTGCAAACCCATTTAGCAAAGTGGTCCCCCTTGACATTAAAATTATAATGTTTAAATTCCAGTTTTAAAGGAAAGCTTAAAGAGAATGAAAACATGCCTGGCTTAGCAGCAGTGATCAGCAAGCCATCTAACACTTTTAGAGAGTTCAGAACTGCTGGAAAGGAATTAATTATAGTAAATATTTAAGTTAAGTGCTAACCAGTTAAAGAAATGCTATGCGATATTGCAATTTGAAGTAGGTGATATGTGCATGTAAGTCTCTTAATTTATACTGTTCTTTAGAACTTGGCTTTCTTAATTTTTCAAATGATTATTTATTTCTTCAGTAACAGAATGCAAACATAGACACATGCATGTGTGTTTGAGCTTTAGGGTGCATACCCTAATGCAATAGGCTGCACACCTATGCTCAACATACTTGCGTTGGAGCACGGCACAACACAAGTACTCAAGTCTTTGGAAATTCTGTAAGTGGGGTTGATGGCGCTGCCCAAGTGAAGTGCCAATAAGTTAAGTCCCCAGGTGGGGAAAAAATCAAAATCAAAAACAAAATATACGTGCAAAACAGTATCGTGACTTTAGGGAGTACTCCTAGATCACGGGTTACCCCTAGTTAGTGAAAAGTGCTAAGTGCGTTAGTGCAATGTGCAAATACTAAATAAATATTGGGCCAATATTGAATGGCCAAATAAACAATCAGGTGAACCAATAGTGCAATACTGCCAGCCGTACTGTGTGCAACCAATCCAGGGCCAGTACTTAGCAGGCAAGTGTTGAGCATAAAGTAAATTAAACAATCAGGGTAATAAATCTCAGCAGCAGGGTATTGATTCCCAACATCAATTACAGTCTCTGAGACACGCTACAATAAAGTTGTAATAGTCCAAAGCAATAATATAGCAGCAAATATGGCTTATAATAGATAAGGTTATAAAAGTCTAAAACAATAAGTATAGCAGCAGATATAGATTAGGTTGAAGGACAGTTCAAACAGTGAATAAAAGGTGACTTTTGTGTAAGTCTTTGAGGTTCCTAGCAGTCTCCAGGTGACACTTGTGCTCCCCCTCAAGGTTCCCCACTAGGGATGAGCTCGGTGTTCGAGTCGAACATAGGTTCGACTTGAACATCGGCTGTTCGCGCGTTCGGCGAACAACAAACGATTTGGGCCGTTCGCACCAAATTTGAGTGACGCGAACAGCCCACAATACACTGCGCCATCGCAGTGTAATTCCGGCGCTGTGATTGGCCAAGCATGCACTGTGACCCTGCATGCTTGGCCAATCACAGCGCCGGCAGCGAGGAGAGCAATGATTGGCCACAGGCAGGATGCCTGTGGCCAATTATAGCTGAGGGTGTTTAGTACACGCCCCACACTATAAAAGGTCGCCAGCGCGGCGGCCTCGTGTAGTGTGTTCCGGAGCAGGGAAAGTGAAGGATAGGCAGGGACAGTGTTAAATCTTGTCAAATCTATTCTTTGCTAAACCTTGTGTGTAGGGACAGAGAAGGATAGGCAGGGAGAGTGTCAGTGTCATATTCTTTGCTAAACCTTGTGTGTAGGGAGAGAGAAGGATAGGCAGGGAGAGTGTCAGTGTCATATACTTTGATAAACCTTGTGTGCAGGGAGAGAGAAGGATAGGCAGGGGACAGTGTCAGTGACATATTCTTTGCTAAACCTTGTGTGCAGGGAGAGAGAAGAATAGGCAGGGAGAGTGTCAGTGTCATATACTTTGATAAACCTGGTGTGCAGGGAGAGAGAAGGATAGGCAGGGGACAGTGTCAGTGTCATTGTTGCTAAGCCTCCTGCACATTATACACCTGAAGTTAGCCCGTATTGCTGCTTTTTCCTGGTGTGTTACACCAACAGGATTTTGCAGCACTTACAGCGGGCGGAGTGTGCCTCCTGACCATATTACACCTTAACTTAGCCTGTATTGCTGCTTTTTCCTGGTGTGTTACACCAACAGGATTTTGCGGCACTTACAGCGGGCAAAGTGTGCCTCCTGACCATATTACACCTTAACTTAGCCTGTATTGCTGCTTTTTCCTGGTGTGTTACACCAACAGGATTTTGCGGCACTTACAGCGGGCGGAGTGTGCCTCCTGACCATATTACACCTTAACTTAGCCTGTATTGCTGCTTTTTCCTGGTGTGTTACACCAACAGGATTTTGCGGCACTTACAGCGGGCGGAGTGTGCCTCCTGACCATATTACACCTTAACTTAGCCTGTATTGCTGCTTTTTCCTGGTGTGTTACACCAACAGGATTTTGCGGCACTTACAGCGGGCGGAGTGTGCCTCCTGACCATATTACACCTGAACTTAGCCTGTATTGCTGCTTTTTCCTGGTGTGTTACACCAACAGGATTTTACGGCACTTACAGCGGGTGGAGTGTGCCTCCTGACCATATTACACCTGAACTTAGCCTGTATTGCTGCTTTTCCCATTTCCCTGCAGGCCATTAGAATGTCTGGAAGGCAAACAAGGAGAGGCAGACAGTCAGGAGCCAATAAAATAGGGCAAGCAGGCTCTGTGTCTAGAGACAACAGTGCTGGTTGTGGACGCGGTGCATCGCCATCAGCACGTGGCCATGGGTCACGCTTGTCCTTCTTTTCGGCAGCTGGACGTGTTGAGCCGCATCATGCCGAAGACTTGGTAAAGTGGATGACCAAGCCCTCCTCATCCTCCTCATCCTCTCTCACCCAGGCTCAGGGTACTGGCAAAGCAGCTGCCAAAGCGTCCTCTTCCCTGGTATCAATGTCATCATCAGTCACTCCTTCCCTAGACCAACCATGTCCTCCTAAGGAGTCCCCCGAACTGTTTGAGCACAGTGTTGGGTACATGCTCCAGGAGGATGCCCAGCGTTTCGAAGGGTCTGATGATGATACCCAGCTAGAGGAAGGCAGTAGCGTGAGAGCAGAGAGAGGGGATGCTCAAGAAGGACACCAATCTGGCAGTCATGTTCCAGCAGCTGCAGCATACTGCCAGATTGGCTCCAGTGATGAGGAGGGAGGGGATGATGAGGTCACTGACTCCACGTGGGTGCCTAATAGGAGAGAGGAGGAGGAGGAGGATGAGGAGGAGGCACATCTCCAATGAGGCAGGATGCCCTCGGGGGGGGCCAGCGTAAGGGCAGCACACTGATGGAATCACACCGCAGAGCTCCGCCTGTGCAGGGCGCTGCCTCTGCCCGTTATTCAAAAAGTTCTTTGGTGTGGGCCTTTTTTGAGTCGAGTGCATCTGATCGCACAGCTGCTGTTTGCAACATATGTCTCAAGCGTATATCGCGTGGCCAAAACATCACCCGCTTGGGCACCACATGCTTGACCAGACATATGTTGACCTGCCATGCAGCTCGTTGGCAAGCCTACCTTAAAGACCCACACCAAAGAACAAAGCTGACCTCTTCTTGCACCGCATCAGCTGGGATCTCTAAACCCACTATACCTTCACTCCTCTCTGAAACCTGCTCTGAGAGGAATGAAGGTGTAGAATTAGGTGTGTCACAGCCAAGTACTTGCGGGCACTCTGCTAGCAGTACACCGACGTCCGATTCTAGCAGGCAAATTTCCCTGCCCCAGCTGCTGGACCATCGAAAGAAGTTCACTCCTAGCCATCCACATGCCCAGCGGTTGAATGCTAGCTTGGCTTAATTGCTAGCGCTTCAACTGCTGCCTTTTCAGTTGGTAGACTCGGCCCCCTTCCGTGAGTTTGTGCAATGTACGGTTCCTCAGTGGCAGGTTCCCAAACGCCACTTTTTCTCACGGAAGGCGATTCCGGCTCTCTACCGGCATGTGGAAGGCAATGTCTTGGCCTCGCTGGACAGGGCGGTCAGCGGTAAGGTGCATATTACCGCTGACTCATGGTCCAGCAGACATGGACAGGGACGTTACCTTTCTTTCACGGCCCATTGGGTCACTCTTTTGGCAGCTGGGAAGGATGCAGGACAAGGTGCAGTAGTGTTGGAGGTTGTTCCACCGCCACGCCTCCAAAATGCTACTACTGGTTGTGACACACCTCTGTCCTCCACCCCCTCCTCTTCTTCTTCCTCCGTGGCCTCTTCCTGTGCTTTGTCCTCGGAACCAGCGGTGCTCCGTAGGCGTTCAAGGGGCTACGCAAGTACGCAGGCAAAAAGATGCCATGCCGTGCCTGCGCTGGTGTGTTTGGGGGACAGGAGCCACACTGGGGCAGAGGTTCTGTCTGCTCTGCAGGGGCAGGCCGAGAGGTGGTTGACGCCACGCCAGCTTAAGCCAGGAATGGTAGTTTGCGACAATGGCACCAACCTCCTCTCCGCTCTCCGACAGGGACAACTGACCCATGTGCCCTGTGTGGCTCACGTCCTTAACCTGGTGGTGCAGCGGTTCTTGGGCAGGTACCCGGGCTTACAGGATGTCCTGAGGCAGGCCAGGAAAGTCTGTGTGCATTTCCGCAGATCTTATAATGCCAGTGCTCGCCTGGCTGAGCTGCAAAAGGAGTTGAACCTGCCCAAGAACCGCCTTATATGTGACATGCCCACCAGGTGGAACTCAACGTTGGCCATGCTGCAGCGGCTGCACACCCAGTAGAGGGCCATCAATGAGTACCTGTGCAACTACGGCACCAGGACAGGGTCAGGGGAGCTCGGTTTTTTTTTCACCACGCCAGTGGGGCATGATCAGGGATGCATGCACTGTCCTGGCACCATTTGAGGAGGCCACGAGGATGGTGAGCAGTGACAGTGCATGCATCAGTGACACTGTACCTCTTGTCCACCTGTTGGAACATACGCTGCATGGAATAATGGACAGGGCACTTGAGGCAGAACAGAGGCAGGAAGAGGAGGACTTCCTTGCCTCTCAAGGCCCCCTTTACCCAGACAGTGTTCCTTCTGTCCCACCCATCGCACAGGAAGAAGAGGAGGAGGAGGAAGAGGAGGGGGAGGAGGATTGTGTCAGCATGGAGGTGGAGCCTGGCACTCAGCATCATCAGCAGCAGTCTTTTAGGGATGATTTACAGTCCCAAGAAACCAGTGGACTTGTACGTGGCTGGGAGGAGGTGGCTGCGGATCATGTCGTCCTTGGTGACCCAGAGGACTCCGGACCGAATGCCTCAGCTAACCTACGCTGCATGGCCTCCCTGATCCTGCAAAGTCTGCGGAAGGATCCTCATATTCTTCGGATCAAGGAGAGGGACCATTACTGGCTGGCCACTCTCCTTGATCCACGGTACAAGGGTAAGGTTGCGGACCTTATCTTACCGTCGCAGAGGGAGCAGAGGATGAGACAACTCCGGGAGGCCTTGCAGAAAGGTCTGTGCAATGCGTTCCCAGAGACTGGGAGGTTACAAACTCCTGGTCCTGGACAACGAGTTGCTGAGGCTTCGGTCAGTCAAAGAAGGAGCGGTGGGGAAGGTGGCCGTCTGACCGATGCGTTCAGACAATTCTTTAGTCCGCAGCCCAAGGTATGATCGGTTCCAGCAACCATCGCCAGCGTCTGATATACATGGTGCAGGAATACCTAGGGGCAAGTTCAGACTTGGACACCTTCCCCACCGAAAATCCTCTGGCTTACTGGGTCTTGAGGATGGATCACTGGCCAGAGCTTGCACAGTATGCAATTGAGCTACTGGCCTGTCCTGCATCCAGCGTTCTTTCAGAACGCACATTCAGTGCTGCTGGAGGATTTGTCACGGATCACAGGGTGCGCCTGTCCACCGACTCGGTTGATCGACTGACCTTCATAAAGATGAACCAGTCTTGGATCACCACCAGCTACCAAACACCTGAAGCTGATATAACAGACTAATTTATTTTCAAATGTCACATCCCTTCAAGACTGATGCTGATGCTGAGAGACTGTCCTGTTATGTTGACTGACTATCCTCCTCCTCCTCAATGATCCGATTGATGATAATAGCTTGGAAGAACATTTTTGTTTCTGGGTGCCGCCACCAGTGGCTAAGGCCCAATTTTTCAGCCCCTGTTTAACAGGGGCGTGTTATTACAATTTTTTATGCAATGCTTTGCAGCAGGGCTCATTCCTGCACTCCAACTAGAGTATCTGAGAGTGGTTGCAGTGTCGTGGCACCAGCACCAGTGGCTAAGGCCCAATTTTCAGCCCCTGTTTAACAGGGGCGTGTAATTACAATTTTTGATGCAATACTTTGCAACAGGGCTCATTGCTGTGCTCCAAGTACAGTATCTGTGAGGGGTTGCAGTGTTGTGGCACCAGTGCCTAAGGCCTAATTTTTCTGCCCCTGTGTAACAGGGGCATGTAATTACAATTCTTGATCTAATAATTCACAGCAGGGCCCATTCCTGCGCCCACCAAGACTAACTGTGAGGCCTTACAGTGTTGTGTCAACACCACCACCACCACCACCACCAAAGGCCCAATTTTTCAGCCCCTGTTCAACAGGGGCATGCAATTACAATTCTTGATCTAATAATTCACAGCAGGGCCCATTCATGCGCCCACCAAGAGTAACTGTGAGGGCTCACAGTGTTGTGGCAACACCAACATGTAAGGGGCAAATTTCAGCTGAGTATATACGGCAGGCCCCTACTTTCAAACATCCAACTTACAAACGACTCCTCCTTGCAAACGGAAGGATACAACAGGAAGTGAGAGGAAATCTACCCCTAGGAAGGCAAATTCTCTCCTGTAAGAGTTAATATGGGAAAAAAGTGTCTCCTCTCCACTGATGCTTTATCACCAATTCTTGTTTCAATAAAAACCCCAAATTTTCAAAAAACATTTGTCCCTAGGACGGAAAGTGAGGTGAACTGTTCTGAACAGGTGCACACTGCACAGACAGCAAAACAAATGTTACAGGGGTGATAACCCTTCCCTATGTTTTCCAAAAAGCTTAAAAATAGATTTTTTGGCTGGAGCTACACTTAAACAATGTACCTGTTTAAAATTACAAACAGATTCTACATAAGAACAAACCTACAGTCCCTGTCTTGTATGCACCGCCTGTATACGGCTGTTCAGAGTATATAGGGCCTTTTTTATTTTGTGTACGGGGTTCCCCTTAATATCCATACAAGACCCAAAGGGGCTGGTAATGGGCTGGGGTAGGGGGGGGGGGCTGTGATGGGGTAGCTATGCCATTTTTCTTAAAGATTTTCATCCATATTACCGGGACCAGACATTACATTAAAGCCGCAAGCAGTTTTAAATGGCTTTTTTTCCTTTAGAAATGTAATTTTGTGCAGGGACAGTTCTAAACACGGGAAACACGTGGCACTTCACAGGCATACTTTAGACACCCCCCAGGTACGATATTTAAAGGAATATTTGACTTTTTTTTTTTCACTTTATGCATCATTAAAATGACTGCTCCAGAAAAACGGCCGTTTTTAAAACTTCTTTTTGCATTGATACATGTCCCCTGGTGCAGAACCCGGGTTCCCAAACCCTTTTTAGGACAATAACATGCATAATAGTCGTTATAATTAGCACTTTAGATTTCGAACGTTCGCATCCATTGTATTTAATAGGGTTCTAAAGTTCGTGCGAACTTTCGGTCCGTTCGCGGGTTCTGGTGCGAACCGAACCCGGGGGTGTTCGGCTCATCACTATTCCCCACTCACCAAAAGTAGAAACCCCTGCAGGGGTATCAGGCACACAAGTGAGTGGTTTGGTTACTCAGATCGGCGTGGGCTCCTGCTCCTGTCCTCCGCTCGTTTCCCCAAGGTTCCTATCTGTCTCCTGGGCTTGCTTTATCAGCTTGCTGCGGTATTCTGGAGTGTGGTCGGTGTCTCCTGTGTGTGTGATGGTGGGGGGCGGGTGATAGGTGGATGATCCGGAATACCGCATACCTTGAGGGGGAGCACAAGTGTCACCTGGAGACTGCTAGGAACCTCAAAGACTTACACAAAAGTCACCTTTTATTCACTGTTTGAACTGTCCTACAACCTAATCTATATCTGCTGCTATACTTATTGTTTTAGACTTTTATAACCTTATCTATTATAAGCCATATTTGCTGCTAAATTATTGCTTGGGACTATTACAACTTTATTGTAGCGGGTCTCAGAGACTGTAATTGATGTTGGGAATCAATACCCTGCTGCTGAGATGTATTACCCTGATTGTTTAATTTACTTTATGCTCAACACTTGCCTGCTAAGTACTGGCCCTGGATTGGTTGCACGCAGTACGGCTGGCAGTATTGCTCTATTGGTTCACCTGATTGTTTATTTGGCCATTCAATATTGGCCCAATATTTATTTAGTATTTGCACATTGCACTAACGCACTTAGCACTTTTCACTAACTAGGGGTAACCCGTGATCTAGGAGCACTCCCTAAAGACACAATACTGTTTTGCACGTATATTTTGATTTTGATTTTTTCCCCACCTGGGGACTTAACTTATTGGCACTTCACTTGGGCAGCGCCATCCACCCCACTTACAGAATTTACAATCAATCAGTCCCTGAGCTCAGGGCCTTTAGGGGAGGCAGCAGCCGACACCTCAATTGTCCTAAAGCGCAGATACTACTGTACCTTATACTCAAGTCTTTGGGTTGCAAATGGAGTGGTAAGTGGGGTACCCCAAAGTTCTGTCTTGGGACCAATTCTATTCAATTTATTCATTAATGATATAGAGGATGGGATAAATAACTTAATCTCAGTTTTTATGGATGACACAAAAATAAGCAGGGCAATAACTTCACATCAGGTTATAGAAATTTTAAAGAAAGACTTGAATAAAGTAAAAATGGGGTGGGCAACTACATTGCAAATGTGGTTTAGTGTGGAGAAATGTAAAGTAATGCATTTGGGGGCTAAAAACAAACACAAGGATGGAGAAAGATCTGAGGGTCCTGGTAGAAGACAGACTGAACAATAGCATGCAATGTCAAGCTGCAGCAAGTAAGGCCCCTTTCACACTGACACGTTTTTCAGGCGGTTTAGCGCTAATAATAGCGCTGTTATACTGCCTGAAAAAATCGTGCCCTGCAGTCTTCAATGTGAAAGCCCAAAGGCTTTCACACTGAAGCGGTGCGCTAGCAGGACCGCTCCAAAAGTCCTGCTAGCCGCATCTTTGCAGCGGTGAAGGAGCGGTGTGTTTACCGCTCCTTTACCGCTGCTGCCCATTGAAAGCAATGGGAAACCGCGGTAATACCGCGGGCAATGCGCCTCTGCAGAGGCGCATTGCGGGCGGTATTAACCCTTTTTTCGGCCGCTAGCGGGGGTTAAAATCACCCCGCTATCGGCTGATATTGCGGTAAAAACTACGGTATAGCGGCGCTAAAAATAGCGCCGCTATACCGTCAGCGCACCTCCCTGCCCCAGTGTGAAAGGGGCCTAAAGCTGGCAGAATATTGGCATGCATACAAAAGGCGTTTTACTCCAGGGATAAAACGATAATCCTGCAACTTTATAAAACTCTGGTTAGGCCACATCTGGAGTATTACATCCAGTTCTGGTCACCAGTCCTCAGAAGGGATGTGCTGGAGCTGGAGAGAGTCCAGAGAAGGGCAACTAAATTAATAAGGGGACTGGAGGACCTCAAATACGAGGAACGACTACAGGCACTAAATTTATTCTCGCTGGAGAAGAAACACTTGAGAGGGGACATGATAGCAATATACAAATACCTCAATAGTGATTCCAGAGTAGGAAAAAAACTTTTCAGTCTCAGGGAGTGTAAGAGGACACAGGGCCACACAATGAGGTTGGAGGAGAAGCAGTTTAACTTTAAGCTGTGTAGGGGGTTTTTCACTGTCAGGGCGATAAGGATGTTGAACCCTCTTCCACAATTGGTGGTGTCAGCGGAGATTATTGCTATTTTTAAAAGACTCTTGGACGTGCATCTTAAGGAACACAACATACAGAGATATGATTATCAACACTGACCAGTTTCGGTGAGTCCATAAAGGGCACAGGAGCGCCGCCCTCTCTTTCCTGCACCGCTTTATCACCATAGATAGATTCATGCATTACATGAATCTATCTATGGTCGCTGCTGACACTCCCTATTTAGATGCCCGGCCCATTTTCGGCGGGGGAGTTTTTTGGAAGCACCTGATTAGAGCCATAGGCTCTAATAGGCGCCCAAAAAATATGAACAGCGGGTGCCATGCTGAGCGTTCGCTGTTCACTCAGCTGTGTGTTAGCAAAGCAAAGGAATTCGCTTTGCTAACACTGAATCAGCCAATCAGGTTGCCGGGTCTGTTACCGGTCACCTGATTGGCTGAAACGTCAGGCGCTGTGATTGGACGCCTGAGAGAGGACTGAAGAAGACTCGGAGGACGTGCAGGAGACCGCCGCTGACTCGCTCCAAGACAACTAAGTGCCAGGCAGCATCTGATGGGGCACACTGGCGGCAACTGATGGGGCACACTGGCGGCATGTGATGGGGCACACTGGCGGCATCTGATGGGGCACACTGGCTGCATCTGATGGGGCACAGTAGCGGCAATTGATGGGCACACTGGCAGCATCTGATGGGGCACAGTAGCGGCAATTGATGGGCACCGTGTCAGCAATTGATGGGAACAGTGTCAGCAATTGATGGGCACAGAGACTGCGTTTCATGGGCACAGTGGCTGCGTTTGATGGGCACAGTGGCTGCGTTTGATGGCACAGTGGCTGCATTTGATGGCACAGTGGCTGCGTTTGATGGGCACAGTGGCTGCGTTTGATGGGCGCAGTGGCTGCGTTTGATGGGCGCAGTGGCTGCGTTTGATGGGCGCAGTGGCTGCGTTTGATGGGCACAGTGGCTGCGTTTGATGGGCACAGTGGCTGCGTTTGATGGGCACAGTGGCTGCGTTTCATGGCACAGTAGCTGCAATTGTTTTTTTTTTTCATTTTATGGGTACAGTGGCAGCATTTGATGGCACAGTGGCTGCGTTTGATGGCACAGTGGCTGCGCTTGGTGGCACAGTAGCTGCATTTGATGGCACAGTGGCTGCATTTGATGGGCACAGTGGCTGCATTTGATGGGCACAGTGGCTGCATTTGATGGGCACAGTGGCTGCATTTGATGGGCGCAGTGGAGGCGTTTAATGGCACAGTGGCTGTGTTTGATGGCACAGTAGCTGCAATTTTTTTCAGTTTGTTTGCGCCCCCCCCCCCAAAACATTTTGAGCACCAGCCGCCACTGCCACTGACACACATATACAGGTTGAACCTACTATGTAACTATGTAAGTGTTTCTTTGTCAGTAACATTGGTTATTAGGACAATTGAATAAAGTAATTCTCCCTAGCAAAGACACAAAAAAAAAATACCGATACCACTATAACCAAACCTTTAAAAAAAAAAATTGTCACAGACATACACACATTTATAAATAAATGTAAACAAACCTTTTCAAATATATTAAAACATGGATGGTGTCAGTAGGACAGTGAATAATGTCAGTCGGTAGATCAGTGGATGGTGTGACTAGGGCAGTGGATGGTGTCAGTGGAGCAGTGGATGTGTCAATAGAGCAGAGGTTAGTGTCAGTAGGACAGTGGATGATGTGAGTCAGTAGATATGTGGACGGTGTCAGTTGGGCAGATATTGGTGTCAGTAGGGTAGAAATTGGTGTCAATAGGGCAGTGGACAGTGCCAGTATTTTTATTTTATTTTTAAAAAAAATTAGGAACTTTAGTGAAATATCAGGGTTCTAAACAAACCCCTGATGTCCCACTTTTGAGAAAGGGACTGAGGAGTGAGACAGAGATTCCCCAGTCCTTTTCTCTGCAGTCTCAGATGCACTGGACAGTGAATGAATGGGAAGTGCTCTGTGCTGAGCAGCTTCCTGTTCATTCACAAACTGAAGCATATTAAACACAAATTAATTTGCTTCAAATTAACACAGTAAGTGATCAATACCAATCACTCAATGTGTTCATTCAGAAAAGGAAGGGCCCAGTAAATGTCATATTTTCCTATTCCTTGCCCTGCTCTCCATCCTGAAACACCCCCTGCAGGAGCCAGTGGGAGAGGAGAGGAGGGAAGCCGTAGTGCTGCGGGGGGAAGGGTAAGGACACAGGGAAATCTGCACTGCACAGGGTGATAAGGGTGTGCCCAAGCACACCTGGCACACCCTGTGCACATGCCTATGATGTTGAGAAGGTGCATTGGAATGCCATTCAGAATGAATTAAAAATGAATTGCACAGTGATGCGCATTACCGCAGTGCGAACAGACCTTAAGGCTTGTTCGGTGGTATGCATCTTCAACACTACAGACAGCATTTCAGGTGTTGCCTCTCAGAGAATGTTGAAAGCATGAATATTGCCACTATAGGCTCAATTCACCAAGCTGAAACATTAGGATTAGGGATGAGCTTCATGTTCGAGTCGAACATACGTTCGACTCGAACATCGGCTGTTCGATCGTTCGACGATGATCGAACGATTTGGGCCGATCGCGCCAAATTCGAGTGACGCGAACGGCCCACAATGCACTACGCCATCGCAGTGTCATCCAGGCGCTGTGATTGGCCAAGCATGCACTGTGACCCCGCATGCTTGGCCAATCACAGCGCCGGCAGCGAGGAGAGCAATGATTGGCCACAGGCAGGATGCCTGTGGCCAATTATTGCTGAGGGTGTTTAGTACACGCCCCACACTATAAAAGGCCGCCAGCACGGCGGCCTAGTGTAGTGTGTTCCGGAGCAGGGAAAGAGAAGCAAAGGCAGGGACAGTGACATTTATTTTTTTCTTGCTTAACCTGGATTCCTTTAGTTTAGGGAAAGAGAAGGATAGGTAGGGAGAGTGTCAGTGTGTTTTACTGTGCGAATCCTTGTTTCTAGGGACAGGGAAGTACAGTGAGGGAATTCTCCTTGTGCTATAGTGTGCTTTAAAAAAACATTTTTTCTAGGGACAGAAAACTATAGGTAGGGAGAGTGTCAGTGTGTTTTACTGTGTGAATCCTTGTTTCTAGGGACAGGGAAGGACAGTGAGGGAATTCTCCTTGTGCTATAGTGTGCTTTAAAAAAACATTTTTTCTAGGGACAGAAAACTATAGGTAGGGAGAGTGTCAGTGTGTTTTACTGTGCGAATCCTTGTTTCTAGGGACAGGGAAGGACAGTGAGGGAATTCTCCTTGTGCTATAGTGTGCTTTAAAAAAACATTTTTTCTAGGGACAGAAAACTATAGGTAGGGAGAGTGTCAGTGTGTTTTACTGTGCGAATCCTTGTTTCTAGGGACAGGGAAGGACAGTGAGGGAATTCTCCTTGTGCTATAGTGTGCTTTAAAAAACATTTTTTCTAGGGACAGAAAACTATAGGTAGGAAGAGTGTCAGTTTCTTTCACTGTGATAATCCTTGTTTCTAGGGACAAAGAAGGAAAGTGAGGGAAATTCTCCTTGTGCTATAGTGTGCTTTAAAAAAACATTTTTTCTAGGGACAGAAAACTATAGGTAGTGTGAGGGGGCTAGCTCGGCAGCGGGTATGTGTGACCCCCGGGATGGGCTCCCCACCCAAAACAGGCCCAGCAGACGGAGGTTGTGGTTTTCAAAATCAAAAAGGTGCGGTTTATTTTCTATGTACAGTGACAAAAACACAGCAAGGCAAAAAAAACATAAACAAAATAAATCCTGGTCAACTTGACCTCTGACTAAACTTACAGGTTTCCTAACTAACGACTGGGATCAGCCTAGTGCTGTCCTAGTCCCTGGTTTTAAATGTCCAAGCAAAATATAGCCACACAGGCTTTCTCTCACCGCACAGGGGTTCACTCTCCCTAGACAGTCCACACAGGTCTGCTTCCAGGCATGAGCTAACATCTAATGAATCTGGGAGTTTTTTTATAGAGGCCTAAATGAGCTGACAAGCTTCAGCTGGCCTCATCAACTCCCTGTCTGCACGACGCCCAGCCCTCTCCCTAGAGGTATGAGTCATCAATGAGCCCACTAGTCTCAGCTGGGCTTATACAACTCTCCACCTAGCTGTATAAGTCAGCGTAAAGCCTGAATCTGGGCGAAATATATCTACCCCCCTGGATGCAACCAGGTGACTTTACCTTCCTGCTGTCACATACCCCCCCCTCTTGTTTTAACCTCGGGGTTGGAACACCAGCAATCAGGCATTCATGTACTCGAGACAAAGCATCCACATTCCCCATTTGAACGCCAGGGCGATGCTTTACTGTGAAGTTGAATTCCTGGAGGGCCAGGAACCACCTATTCACTCTTCTATTTGTTTCCTTGTTTTGAGCCATCCACTTTAACGGAGCGTGATCCGTAACCATGTCAAAGTGCCTACCTAGCAGGTAGTACCGAAGGGAATCTAGAGCCCACTTCACCGCTAAACACTCCTTTTCAACGGTGGCGTAATTTACCTCATGGGACTTCAACTTCCTGCTGAGGTAAATGACTGGGTGCTCTTCCCCGTTCCAGACCTGGGACAATACTGCTCCTAACCCCACATCTGACGCATCACTTTGTACGACAAAGTCTCTAGAGAAGTCGGGTGAGTACAACACTGGCTGGCTACATAAGGCTTGTTTCAAGAATTGGAATGCTGCCTCAGCCTCGGGGGTCCATTTAATCATGACCGACCCTTTCCCCTTCGTCAGGTTGGTTAGGGGCACAGCCTTAGAAGCAAAGTGGGGAATGAATCGCCGATAATACCCAGCGATTCCCAGAAAGGCTCGTACCTGCTTCTTGCTGTTGGGACGTGGCCAACTCTGGATGGCCTCGACTTTGTTGAGTTGGGGTTTTATTACTCCCCTCCCAATGGTGTACCCAAGATATTTGGCCTCCTCCTGCCCAATGGTACACTTCTTGGGGTTAGCCGTAAACCCTGCTTCCCGAACAGAGTCCAGGACTGCTTGCACTTTTGGCAGATGTGAGGCCCAATCTGTGCTATGGACAATTATGTCATCCAGGTAAGCCGCAGCATACTTCCGATGGGGCCTCAGCATCTGGTCCATTTTCCGCTGGAATGTGGCCGGCGCATTCTGTAACCCGAACGGCATTCTTTTATATTGGAACGCCCCGTCTGGGGTTACAAATGCGGTTTTCTCTTTGGCCGACTTGGCCAGGGGGATTTGCCAATACCCTTTTGTGAGGTCAAGAGTCGTCATGTATCGGGCTGTTCCCAGCCGGTCGATCAACTCATCTATACGTGGCATGGGGTAGGTGTCAAATTTTGTAACTTTGTTCAACTGACGAAAATCGTTACAAAATCGCCAGCTCCCATCCGGTTTAGGCACCAACACAATGGGACTAGACCAATCACTTTGGGACTCCTCTATCACCCCTAAGTTCAGCATTCTCTGTACTTCCTCCCGTATTGCCTCCCGTCGGGCCTCTGGGATCCGATAGGGTTTTAACTTCACCCTTTCACCGGGCGGGGTAATAATGTCATGCTCTACCCCAGATGTTTGTCCCGGCAGCTCAGAGAATACCTCCTTGTTGCGAAGTACAAACTCCTTAACCTCCTGTTGTTGGGGTTGTGACAAGGTGGCTGCGATTCCAACCTCAGGAATCACGCAACCAGTTTGAGCTGGTGACCAAGTGTCTGCGACTAGGGACTCTCTATCCCTCCAGGCTTTCAACAGATTAACGTGATAGATCTGTTCGGGCTTTCGCCTTCCTGGTTGTCTGACCTTGTAATTCACTTCGCTCACTTTTTCCATTATCTCGTAGGGGCCTTGCCATTTGGCAAGGAATTTACTTTCAACCGTAGGGACAAGTAGCAATATCCTATCCCCCGGGGAAAAGGTACGGGTCTTGGCTCCACGGTTGTACACTCTCTGCTGTGCCAACTGCGCTTGGGCCAAATGTTCCTTCACGATGGGCATTACCTGTGCAATTCGATCTTGCATCAGGGCGACATGCTCAATCACACTCCTGTGGGGAGAACTCTCACTTTCCCAAGTTTCCTTGGCAATATCCAACAGCCCTCTTGGGTGTCTCCCATACAGTAACTCAAAGGGGGAGAATCCCGTAGAGGATTGGGGCACCTCCCTAATAGCAAACATCAAATAAGGAAGTAGACAGTCCCAATCCCTTCCATCTCTATCCACCACTTTCTTCAACATTTGTTTTAGGGTTTTGTTGAATCTTTCAACCAGCCCATCGGTTTGGGGGTGATACACAGATGTACGCAATTGCGTCACTTTGAACAATTTACACAGCTCTTTCATAACCCGGGACATAAAGGGTGTACCTTGGTCCGTAAGCAGTTCTTTACAAATACCCACCCGGCTAAAAACAAGAGATAGCTCTTTGGCTATGGTTTTGGCCGAGGTATTTCTGAGAGGGATCGCTTCTGGATAACGGGTGGCATAGTCCATTATAACCAATATGTACTGGTGCCCCCTAGCGGACTTGATTATAGGACCTACCAAATCCATTGCGATTCTCTCAAACGGGACCTCAATGATGGGTAGAGGGACCAGCGGGCTACGGAAATGTGGCATCGGGGCCGACCTCTGACACACAGGGCAGGAGGAACAATAATTTTCTATGTCCTTCATCACCCCAGGCCAATAGAATCTCTGTAATACCCTCTCTCGGGTTTTCTCTGTCCCCAGATGACCTCCAAGAATGTGCCCATGGGCCAACTCCAACACCAACTTCCTGTAAGGTTTGGGCACCACAAGCTGCTCAACGGTTTCTTCTGCCCTTTTTGCCACCCGATACAGTAGGTCCTTCTCTACGCTGAAGTATGGGTAAGTGCCAGTATTATCTGGGTTCACTAACTCGCCATCTATTTTCACTACGTTTTCCCGTGCCTTTATTAGGGCGGGGTCTTTCAACTGTTCTGTGGCAAAGTTTTCCCTGTGAACCTCAAGATCAGAAAACTCCACAGACGGTAGGTTTTCGTCTGAGGAGGTGGGCTCCTCTCCAGTTTCTTGAGTCTCCCCTGCCAATACTGACAAGGGAAATTCCGGAGAGTCCTCACCACTCTCAGGGGAGTTCTGGCTATCACATTCCTGGTACATAGGGGCACCAGTGGGGGGCTCAGGATCATCCCACAGTTCCCAGAACTTCGGAAAATCCCTTCCCACAATGGCGTCATGCGGTAACTGAGATACTAAGCCCACTGGATGAGAGAGGGTACCTTTGGGGGTCTCGAAACACACCGTAGTCACTGGATACTCTCGGGTGTCCCCATGCACACAAATAACGGCTACCTTGCTATTCCCAGAGACCTCTGTTTTAACTAACTCAGCCTTTATCAGGGTCACAAGGCTACCTGAATCCAGCAATACCACAACATTTCTACCATTAATACACATTTTGCATAAATGTTTCTCAGTTCCCCGAATGGCAGTGCATGCGACTGTCGCACACAGCGACTGACGTCTGCCCGTCAGAAAGTCACACTGCATGGGTTCCTCCACAACCGGGCAATTTGCTGCAATATGTCCCGCTTGCCGGCAGCGGTAGCAAACGATCCTTCTTGCGGCCTCTTGAGCCGCTGATTTCCCAGGCTGTTCTCGCCAAACTTGGGGTAGAGCTCCCACCCTCTCACTCTCTCCACCCTCACCCCTTGGAATCCTCTTATCCGCCCCTGGGGATGGTCTGGTCTTAGGGTGGAAAGTCCGAGTGTCTCTGGAAGAGGCCGTCAGGTTCTCTGTAGCCAAGTATTTCTCCACACGATCCACAAGACCATCGGCCGTCTCTGGGTCTCCATGGCTTACCCACTTTTGGATGGCAGTAGGAAGAGCTCTCAAAAACCGATCCATTACAACACGTTCCACAATCTTTGGTGCGGACAAAGTCTCTGGCTGTAGCCACTTTCTGCTCAGGTGAATGAGATCATACATTTGAGACCTGGGGGGTTTTCCAAGCTGGAAAGTCCAGTTATGCACACGCTGAGCCCGGACAGCCAGGGTGACACCCAGCCTTGCCAATATTTCAGCTTTTAGCATCACATAGTCTTTTGCTTGGTTAGGCTCTAGGTCATAGTAAGCTTTCTGCGATTCACCAGTTAACAGAGGAGCCACTAGTCCAGCCCACTGCTCCTCAGGCCACTTTTCTCTTTCAGCGGTCCTTTCAAATGTGGTCAAAAATACCTCTGGATCATCCTCTCCAGTCATTTTTGTCAATAAACGACTCACCCCAAAGGACGCGGTATTAGTGGGACGGCTTTCCTCACTGGTCTGCGGACGTTGCTGCATTACTGCTTCCATCTGTTGTTGTAGTCTCTGCTCTTGCTTCTGCAACAGGTCTATGAAGCGGGCCTCAGATTGCTGTTGGGCTTGTTGCTGAGCCTCCAGACTCTGTTGTAAAGTTGCAAGGCTCTGTTGATGAGCTTGCTGCTGGGCTGCAAGGCTCCTTTGCAAACCTGCATTTGTCTGCTGTTGATTGGCATTTGCTAGAGCCAGCTGTTTCAGTATCTCCTCCATGCTGGCTTAAAAAAAAACTGCCACTGGTTCTCCACCAACTGTGAGGGGGCTAGCTCGGCAGCGGGTATGTGTGACCCCCGGGATGGGCTCCCCACCCAAAACAGGCCCAGCAGACGGAGGTTGTGGTTTTCAAAATCAAAAAGGTGCGGTTTATTTTCTATGTACAGTGACAAAAACACAGCAAGGCAAAAAAAACATAAACAAAATAAATCCTGGTCAACTTGACCTCTGACTAAACTTACAGGTTTCCTAACTAACGACTGGGATCAGCCTAGTGCTGTCCTAGTCCCTGGTTTTAAATGTCCAAGCAAAATATAGCCACACAGGCTTTCTCTCACCGCACAGGGGTTCACTCTCCCTAGACAGTCCACACAGGTCTGCTTCCAGGCATGAGCTAACATCTAATGAATCTGGGAGTTTTTTTATAGAGGCCTAAATGAGCTGACAAGCTTCAGCTGGCCTCATCAACTCCCTGTCTGCACGACGCCCAGCCCTCTCCCTAGAGGTATGAGTCATCAATGAGCCCACTAGTCTCAGCTGGGCTTATACAACTCTCCACCTAGCTGTATAAGTCAGCGTAAAGCCTGAATCTGGGCGAAATATATCTACCCCCCTGGATGCAACCAGGTGACTTTACCTTCCTGCTGTCACAGTAGGGAGAGTGTCAGTGTGTTTTACTGTGCGAATCCTTGTTTCTAGGGACAGGGAAGGACAGTGAGGGAATTCTCCTTGTGCTATAGTGTGCTTTAAAAAAACATTTTTTCTAGGGACAGAAAACTATAGGTAGGGAGAGTGTCAGTGTGTTTTACTGTGCGAATCCTTGTTTCTAGGGACAGGGAAGGACAGTGAGGGAATTCTCCTTGTGCTATAGTGTGCTTTAAAAAAACATTTTTTCTAGGGACAGAAAACTATAGGTAGGGAGAGTGTCAGTGTGTTTTACTGTGCGAATCCTTGTTTCTAGGGACAGGGAAGGACAGTGAGGGAATTCTCCTTGTGCTATAGTGTGCTTTAAAAAAACATTTTTTCTAGGGACAGAAAACTATAGGTAGGGAGAGTGTCAGTGTGTTTTACTGTGCGAATCCTTGTTTCTAGGGACAGTAAATAACGAGGGGTTGGGACTTTGAGTGAAGCACCTGGGAAAAGTGCCTCCATCCCGGTTGGGTGATAAAGAGGGGGAATGGTGGGACTTTAAATGAGACAGTTGACAGGTAGGGGTTGAAAACAAGTCAAATTTATTATATGTGTGTATATAGTGTACTATTGCATCACAGTGGAAAAAGTTAGCATGAGCAAGTGCACATGACATAACCTACAATTGTATGTACATAACATTCAACATGATAAACCTGGCAAATTTGATAGTAAAAATAGCATTGTATGGACTGGACAATACATAACAATAGGGTATGCAAATAGAATAGATAAAATTGTATATAAATCATGAGAGTAGTAAATATCCTAATAGCAAGTAGCTACATCCTAGGTGCCCGACGCGTTTCTGTGAATAACACTTCATCAGGGGCGGATGTTGAAGGACATCTGAAATAACAGAGTATAGTAACGTAAGAATTTAATAATGTACAACCAGCAGGCACAAAGTGTCAATTCTGGGTACTTACAATATACCGGATTGCGGTGTGTGTAGGATCTGGGCCCAAAGAGGTGTCCATCCCAGGAGCTGAGGTGGCAACAAAAAAGCACGGAACCAGACAACATCGGTATCACTCCCAGAAAGTCAGCAGCTGTGAACCGCCATCTCCACAATGTAGTCAGTGATAGATCAAGATGGTGGATAAATATCTAAAATGGATGAGTAGGTCCATTAAGATAGTCAGGGAACATCAAAAAGGTGAATAAAGGAGTACAGAAACCTAAATACCAAGGTCCCAGAGTAATTACCTTAGTTGTTCCTTTTACATGGGCTTTACAGAGCTATGGCGTCTAAACGTGTGTGGAGATGAAGGGCCACTTCCGGGAGGACACCTTATGTGCGTCCTGCACGTACCATGTGATCACCACCAACGTCACGCTAGCCGAACACCAACCAGGGCGGGAACACAAGCCTGGGCGGTATGCAAACCCGCCCACAGCCTGTGCCACAACGTCCAGCTGGGTCGGTTGAGATGGAAATGCCGCACACCTCACAACGTCAGAAAATGACGTCAGATGTGGGGGCGGTGCGTGGCGCCGATGCGTCGAGGGTACCCACCCAATCCCCCCAGCACTCCCGCCCCCATCGGGCGGACGCGAAGGAGACAGGGAGGACAAGCAGAGCGCATCGCAGCTCCTGGGTCAGAACAAATCATGGCCCAGAAAACACCAATGATCAAATAAAAAATGTGTCCCGAGCCGTCAACAATCCACAACCGTAGTTACAGACAGTGAATACAAACTAGCGGAACAACCCCATACTAAGCTGGCAGGGGATAACTGCCAGCTAACTGTCAACTGATTCCATCCCTACTGTTGAAGTAAATAACGAGGGGTTGGGACTTTGAGTGAAGCACCTGGGAAAAGTGCCTCCATCCCGGTTGGGTGATAAAGAGGGGGAATGGTGGGACTTTAAATGAGACAGTTGACAGGTAGGGGTTGAAAACAAGTCAAATTTATTATATGTGTGTATATAGTGTACTATTGCATCACAGTGGAAAAAGTTAGCATGAGCAAGTGCACATGACATAACCTACAATTGTATGTACATAACATTCAACATGATAAACCTGGCAAATTTGATAGTAAAAATAGCATTGTATGGACTGGACAATACATAACAATAGGGTATGCAAATAGAATAGATAAAATTGTATATAAATCATGAGAGTAGTAAATATCCTAATAGCAAGTAGCTACATCCTAGGTGCCCGACGCGTTTCTGTGAATAACACTTCATCAGGGGCGGATGTTGAAGGACATCTGAAATAACAGAGTATAGTAACGTAAGAATTTAATAATGTACAACCAGCAGGCACAAAGTGTCAATTCTGGGTACTTACAATATACCGGATTGCGGTGTGTGTAGGATCTGGGCCCAAAGAGGTGTCCATCCCAGGAGCTGAGGTGGCAACAAAAAAGCACGGAACCAGACAACATCGGTATCACTCCCAGAAAGTCAGCAGCTGTGAACCGCCATCTCCACAATGTAGTCAGTGATAGATCAAGATGGTGGATAAATATCTAAAATGGATGAGTAGGTCCATTAAGATAGTCAGGGAACATCAAAAAGGTGAATAAAGGAGTACAGAAACCTAAATACCAAGGTCCCAGAGTAATTACCTTAGTTGTTCCTTTTACATGGGCTTTACAGAGCTATGGCGTCTAAACGTGTGTGGAGATGAAGGGCCACTTCCGGGAGGACACCTTATGTGCGTCCTGCACGTACCATGTGATCACCACCAACGTCACGCTAGCCGAACACCAACCAGGGCGGGAACACAAGCCTGGGCGGTATGCAAACCCGCCCACAGCCTGTGCCACAACGTCCAGCTGGGTCGGTTGAGATGGAAATGCCGCACACCTCACAACGTCAGAAAATGACGTCAGATGTGGGGGCGGTGCGTGGCGCCGATGCGTCGAGGGTACCCACCCAATCCCCCCAGCACTCCCGCCCCCATCGGGCGGACGCGAAGGAGACAGGGAGGACAAGCAGAGCGCATCGCAGCTCCTGGGTCAGAACAAATCATGGCCCAGAAAACACCAATGATCAAATAAAAAATGTGTCCCGAGCCGTCAACAATCCACAACCGTAGTTACAGACAGTGAATACAAACTAGCGGAACAACCCCATACTAAGCTGGCAGGGGATAACTGCCAGCTAACTGTCAACTGATTCCATCCCTACTGTTGAAGTAAATAACGAGGGGTTGGGACTTTGAGTGAAGCACCTGGGAAAAGTGCCTCCATCCCGGTTGGGTGATAAAGAGGGGGAATGGTGGGACTTTAAATGAGACAGTTGACAGGTAGGGGTTGAAAACAAGTCAAATTTATTATATGTGTGTATATAGTGTACTATTGCATCACAGTGGAAAAAGTTAGCATGAGCAAGTGCACATGACATAACCTACAATTGTATGTACATAACATTCAACATGATAAACCTGGCAAATTTGATAGTAAAAATAGCATTGTATGGACTGGACAATACATAACAATAGGGTATGCAAATATAATAGATAAAATTGTATATAAATCATGAGAGTAGTAAATATCCTAATAGCAAGTAGCTACATCCTAGGTGCCCGACGCGTTTCTGTGAATAACACTTCATCAGGGGCGGATGTTGAAGGACATCTGAAATAACAGAGTATAGTAACGTAAGAATTTAATAATGTACAACCAGCAGGCACAAAGTGTCAATTCTGGGTACTTACAATATACCGGATTGCGGTGTGTGTAGGATCTGGGCCCAAAGAGGTGTCCATCCCAGGAGCTGAGGTGGCAACAAAAAAGCACGGAACCAGACAACATCGGTATCACTCCCAGAAAGTCAGCAGCTGTGAACCGCCATCTCCACAATGTAGTCAGTGATAGATCAAGATGGTGGATAAATATCTAAAATGGATGAGTAGGTCCATTAAGATAGTCAGGGAACATCAAAAAGGTGAATAAAGGAGTACAGAAACCTAAATACCAAGGTCCCAGAGTAATTACCTTAGTTGTTCCTTTTACATGGGCTTTACAGAGCTATGGCGTCTAAACGTGTGTGGAGATGAAGGGCCACTTCCGGGAGGACACCTTATGTGCGTCCTGCACGTACCATGTGATCACCACCAACGTCACGCTAGCCGAACACCAACCAGGGCGGGAACACAAGCCTGGGCGGTATGCAAACCTGCCCACAGCCTGTGCCACAACGTCCAGCTGGGTCGGTTGAGATGGAAATGCCGCACACCTCACAACGTCAGAAAATGACGTCAGATGTGGGGGCGGTGCGTGGCGCCGATGCGTCGAGGGTACCCACCCAATCCCCCCAGCACTCCCGCCCCCATCGGGCGGACGCGAAGGAGACAGGGAGGACAAGCAGAGCGCATCGCAGCTCCTGGGTCAGAACAAATCATGGCCCAGAAAACACCAATGATCAAATAAAAAATGTGTCCCGAGCCGTCAACAATCCACAACCGTAGTTACAGACAGTGAATACAAACTAGCGGAACAACCCCATACTAAGCTGGCAGGGGATAACTGCCAGCTAACTGTCAACTGATTCCATCCCTACTGTTGAAGTAAATAACGAGGGGTTGGGACTTTGAGTGAAGCACCTGGGAAAAGTGCCTCCATCCCGGTTGG
Source organism: Rana muscosa (assembly GCA_029206835.1). Classification (NCBI taxonomy): domain Eukaryota; kingdom Metazoa; phylum Chordata; class Amphibia; order Anura; family Ranidae; genus Rana; species Rana muscosa. The sequence continues at coordinate 114,739,989 of CM055123.1, read as the reverse complement.
GTGATAAAGAGGGGGAATGGTGGGACTTTAAATGAGACAGTTGACAGGTAGGGGTTGAAAACAAGTCAAATTTATTATATGTGTGTATATAGTGTACTATTGCATCACAGTGGAAAAAGTTAGCATGAGCAAGTGCACATGACATAACCTACAATTGTATGTACATAACATTCAACATGATAAACCTGGCAAATTTGATAGTAAAAATAGCATTGTATGGACTGGACAATACATAACAATAGGGTATGCAAATAGAATAGATAAAATTGTATATAAATCATGAGAGTAGTAAATATCCTAATAGCAAGTAGCTACATCCTAGGTGCCCGACGCGTTTCTGTGAATAACACTTCATCAGGGGCGGATGTTGAAGGACATCTGAAATAACAGAGTATAGTAACGTAAGAATTTAATAATGTACAACCAGCAGGCACAAAGTGTCAATTCTGGGTACTTACAATATACCGGATTGCGGTGTGTGTAGGATCTGGGCCCAAAGAGGTGTCCATCCCAGGAGCTGAGGTGGCAACAAAAAAGCACGGAACCAGACAACATCGGTATCACTCCCAGAAAGTCAGCAGCTGTGAACCGCCATCTCCACAATGTAGTCAGTGATAGATCAAGATGGTGGATAAATATCTAAAATGGATGAGTAGGTCCATTAAGATAGTCAGGGAACATCAAAAAGGTGAATAAAGGAGTACAGAAACCTAAATACCAAGGTCCCAGAGTAATTACCTTAGTTGTTCCTTTTACATGGGCTTTACAGAGCTATGGCGTCTAAACGTGTGTGGAGATGAAGGGCCACTTCCGGGAGGACACCTTATGTGCGTCCTGCACGTACCATGTGATCACCACCAACGTCACGCTAGCCGAACACCAACCAGGGCGGGAACACAAGCCTGGGCGGTATGCAAACCCGCCCACAGCCTGTGCCACAACGTCCAGCTGGGTCGGTTGAGATGGAAATGCCGCACACCTCACAACGTCAGAAAATGACGTCAGATGTGGGGGCGGTGCGTGGCGCCGATGCGTCGAGGGTACCCACCCAATCCCCCCAGCACTCCCGCCCCCATCGGGCGGACGCGAAGGAGACAGGGAGGACAAGCAGAGCGCATCGCAGCTCCTGGGTCAGAACAAATCATGGCCCAGAAAACACCAATGATCAAATAAAAAATGTGTCCCGAGCCGTCAACAATCCACAACCGTAGTTACAGACAGTGAATACAAACTAGCGGAACAACCCCATACTAAGCTGGCAGGGGATAACTGCCAGCTAACTGTCAACTGATTCCATCCCTACTGTTGAAGTAAATAACGAGGGGTTGGGACTTTGAGTGAAGCACCTGGGAAAAGTGCCTCCATCCCGGTTGGGTGATAAAGAGGGGGAATGGTGGGACTTTAAATGAGACAGTTGACAGGTAGGGGTTGAAAACAAGTCAAATTTATTATATGTGTGTATATAGTGTACTATTGCATCACAGTGGAAAAAGTTAGCATGAGCAAGTGCACATGACATAACCTACAATTGTATGTACATAACATTCAACATGATAAACCTGGCAAATTTGATAGTAAAAATAGCATTGTATGGACTGGACAATACATAACAATAGGGTATGCAAATAGAATAGATAAAATTGTATATAAATCATGAGAGTAGTAAATATCCTAATAGCAAGTAGCTACATCCTAGGTGCCCGACGCGTTTCTGTGAATAACACTTCATCAGGGGCGGATGTTGAAGGACATCTGAAATAACAGAGTATAGTAACGTAAGAATTTAATAATGTACAACCAGCAGGCACAAAGTGTCAATTCTGGGTACTTACAATATACCGGATTGCGGTGTGTGTAGGATCTGGGCCCAAAGAGGTGTCCATCCCAGGAGCTGAGGTGGCAACAAAAAAGCACGGAACCAGACAACATCGGTATCACTCCCAGAAAGTCAGCAGCTGTGAACCGCCATCTCCACAATGTAGTCAGTGATAGATCAAGATGGTGGATAAATATCTAAAATGGATGAGTAGGTCCATTAAGATAGTCAGGGAACATCAAAAAGGTGAATAAAGGAGTACAGAAACCTAAATACCAAGGTCCCAGAGTAATTACCTTAGTTGTTCCTTTTACATGGGCTTTACAGAGCTATGGCGTCTAAACGTGTGTGGAGATGAAGGGCCACTTCCGGGAGGACACCTTATGTGCGTCCTGCACGTACCATGTGATCACCACCAACGTCACGCTAGCCGAACACCAACCAGGGCGGGAACACAAGCCTGGGCGGTATGCAAACCCGCCCACAGCCTGTGCCACAACGTCCAGCTGGGTCGGTTGAGATGGAAATGCCGCACACCTCACAACGTCAGAAAATGACGTCAGATGTGGGGGCGGTGCGTGGCGCCGATGCGTCGAGGGTACCCACCCAATCCCCCCAGCACTCCCGCCCCCATCGGGCGGACGCGAAGGAGACAGGGAGGACAAGCAGAGCGCATCGCAGCTCCTGGGTCAGAACAAATCATGGCCCAGAAAACACCAATGATCAAATAAAAAATGTGTCCCGAGCCGTCAACAATCCACAACCGTAGTTACAGACAGTGAATACAAACTAGCGGAACAACCCCATACTAAGCTGGCAGGGGATAACTGCCAGCTAACTGTCAACTGATTCCATCCCTACTGTTGAAGTAAATAACGAGGGGTTGGGACTTTGAGTGAAGCACCTGGGAAAAGTGCCTCCATCCCGGTTGGGTGATAAAGAGGGGGAATGGTGGGACTTTAAATGAGACAGTTGACAGGTAGGGGTTGAAAACAAGTCAAATTTATTATATGTGTGTATATAGTGTACTATTGCATCACAGTGGAAAAAGTTAGCATGAGCAAGTGCACATGACATAACCTACAATTGTATGTACATAACATTCAACATGATAAACCTGGCAAATTTGATAGTAAAAATAGCATTGTATGGACTGGACAATACATAACAATAGGGTATGCAAATAGAATAGATAAAATTGTATATAAATCATGAGAGTAGTAAATATCCTAATAGCAAGTAGCTACATCCTAGGTGCCCGACGCGTTTCTGTGAATAACACTTCATCAGGGGCGGATGTTGAAGGACATCTGAAATAACAGAGTATAGTAACGTAAGAATTTAATAATGTACAACCAGCAGGCACAAAGTGTCAATTCTGGGTACTTACAATATACCGGATTGCGGTGTGTGTAGGATCTGGGCCCAAAGAGGTGTCCATCCCAGGAGCTGAGGTGGCAACAAAAAAGCACGGAACCAGACAACATCGGTATCACTCCCAGAAAGTCAGCAGCTGTGAACCGCCATCTCCACAATGTAGTCAGTGATAGATCAAGATGGTGGATAAATATCTAAAATGGATGAGTAGGTCCATTAAGATAGTCAGGGAACATCAAAAAGGTGAATAAAGGAGTACAGAAACCTAAATACCAAGGTCCCAGAGTAATTACCTTAGTTGTTCCTTTTACATGGGCTTTACAGAGCTATGGCGTCTAAACGTGTGTGGAGATGAAGGGCCACTTCCGGGAGGACACCTTATGTGCGTCCTGCACGTACCATGTGATCACCACCAACGTCACGCTAGCCGAACACCAACCAGGGCGGGAACACAAGCCTGGGCGGTATGCAAACCTGCCCACAGCCTGTGCCACAACGTCCAGCTGGGTCGGTTGAGATGGAAATGCCGCACACCTCACAACGTCAGAAAATGACGTCAGATGTGGGGGCGGTGCGTGGCGCCGATGCGTCGAGGGTACCCACCCAATCCCCCCAGCACTCCCGCCCCCATCGGGCGGACGCGAAGGAGACAGGGAGGACAAGCAGAGCGCATCGCAGCTCCTGGGTCAGAACAAATCATGGCCCAGAAAACACCAATGATCAAATAAAAAATGTGTCCCGAGCCGTCAACAATCCACAACCGTAGTTACAGACAGTGAATACAAACTAGCGGAACAACCCCATATGTTTCTAGGGACAGGGAAGGACAGTGAGGGAATTCTCCTTGTGCTATAGTGTGCTTTAAAAAAACATTTTTTCTAGGGACAGAAAACTATAGGTAGGAAGAGTGTCAGTTTCTTTCACTGTGATAATCCTTGTTTCTAGGGACAAAGAAGGAAAGTGAGGGAAATTCTCCTTGTGCTATAGTGTGCTTTAAAAAAACATTTTTTCTAGGGACAGAAAACTATAGGTAGGGAGAGTGTCAGTGTCTTTTACTGTGCGAATCCTTGTTTCTAGGGACAGGGAAGGACAGTGAGGGAATTCTCCTTGTGCTATAGTGTGCTTTAAAAAAACATTTTTTCTAGGGACAGAAAACTATAGGTAGGGAGAGTGTCAGTGTGTTTTACTGTGCGAATCCTTGTTTCTAGGGACAGGGAAGGACAGTGAGGGAATTCTCCTTGTGCTATAGTGTGCTTTAAAAAAACATTTTTTCTAGGGACAGAAAACTATAGGTAGGGAGAGTGTCAGTGTGTTTTACTGTGCGAATCCTTGTTTCTAGGGATAGGGAAGGACAGTGAGGGAATTCTCCTTGTGCTATAGTGTGCTTTAAAAAAACATTTTTTCTAGGGACAGAAAACTATAGGTAGGGAGAGTGTCAGTGTGTTTTACTGTGCGAATCCTTGTTTCTAGGGACAGGGAAGGACAGTGAGGGAATTCTCCTTGTGCTATAGTGTGCTTTAAAAAAACATTTTTTCTAGGGACAGAAAACTATAGGAAGGAAGAGTGTCAGTTTCTTTCACTGTGATAATCCTTGTTTCTAGGGACAAAGAAGGAAAGTGAGGGAAATTCTCCTTGTGCTATAGTGTGCTTTAAAAAAACATTTTTTCTAGGGACAGAAAACTATAGGAAGGAAGAGTGTCAGTTTCTTTCACTGTGATAATCCTTGTTTCTAGGGACAAAGAAGGAAAGTGAGGGAAATTCTCCTTGTGCTATAGTGTGCTTTAAAAAAACCTTTCTTTCTAGGGACAGAAAACTATAGGTAGGAAGAGTGTCAGTTTCTTTCACTGTGATAATCCTTGTTTCTAGGGACAGGGAAGGAAAGTGAGGGAAATTCTCCTTGTGCTATAGTGTGCTTTAAAAAAACATTTTTTCTAGGGACAGAAAACTATAGGTAGGGAGAGTGTCAGTGTGTTTTACTGTGCGAATCCTTGTTTCTAGGGACAGGGAAGGACAGTGAGGGAATTCTCCTTGTGCTATAGTGTGCTTTAAAAAAACATTTTTTCAAGGGACAGAAAACTATAGGTAGTGTGACAGCAGGAAGGTAAAGTCACCTGGTTGCATCCAGGGGGGTAGATATATTTCGCCCAGATTCAGGCTTTACGCCGACTTATACAACTAGGTGGAGAGTTGTATAAGCCCAGCTGAGGATAGTGGGCTCATGGATGACTCATACCTCTAGGGAGAGTGTGGGGCGTCGTGCAGACAGGGAGTTGATGAGACCAGCTGAAGCTTGTCAGCTCATTTAGGCCTCTATAAGAACTCCCAGCTTCATTAGGGGTTAGCTCATGCCTGGAAGCAGACCTGTGTGGACTTCCTGGAGAGAGTGAACCCTTGTGCGGTGAGACAAAGCCTGTGTGGCTATTTGCTTGGACATTTAAAACCAGGGACTTAGGGACTAGGACAGCACTAGGCTGATCCCAGTTGTTAGTTAGGAAACCTGTATGTTTAGTCAGAGGTCAAATTGACCAGGATTTATTTTGTTTATGTTTCTTTTGCTTTGCTGTGTTTTTGTCACTGTAAATAGAAAATAAACCGCACCTTTTTGATTTTGAAAACCACAACCTCCGTCTGCTGGGCCTGTTTTTGTGTGGGGAGCCCATCCCGGGGGTCACACACACCCGCTGCCGAGCTAACCCCCTCACAGTTGGTGGAGAACCAGTGGCAGTTTTTTTTAAGCCAGCATGGAGGAGATACTGAAACAGCTGGCTCTAGCAAATGCCAATCAACAGCAGACAAATGCAGGTTTGCAAAAGAGCCTTGCAGCTCATCAACAGAGCCTTGCAGCTCAACAACAGAACTTCGCAGCCCAGCAGCAAGCTCATCAACAGAGCCTTGCAGCCCAGCAGCAGACAAACGCAACTTTGCAACAGAGTCTGGAGGCTCAGCAACAAGCCCAGCAGCAATCTGAGGCCCGCTTCATAGACCTGTTGCAGAAGCAAGAGCAGAGACTACAACAACAGATGGAAGCAGTAATGCAGCAACGTCCGCAGACCAGTGAGGAAAGCCGTCCCACTAATACCGCGTCCTTTGGGGTGAGTCATTTATTGACAAAAATGACTGGAGAGGATGATCCAGAGGTATTTTTGACCACATTTGAAAGGACCGCTGAAAGAGAAAAGTGGCCTGAGGAGCAGTGGGCTGGACTAGTGGCTCCTCTGTTAACTGGTGAATCGCAGAAAGCTTACTATGACCTAGAGCCTAACCAAGCAAAAGACTATGTGATGCTAAAAGCTGAAATATTGGCAAGGCTGGGTGTCACCCTGGCTGTCCGGGCTCAGCGTGTGCATAACTGGACTTTCCAGCTTGGAAAACCCCCCAGGTCTCAAATGTATGATCTCATTCACCTGAGCAGAAAGTGGCTACAGCCAGAGACTTTGTCCGCACCAAAGATTGTGGAACGTGTTGTAATGGATCGGTTTTTGAGAGCTCTTCCTACTGCCATCCAAAAGTGGGTAAGCCATGGAGACCCAGAGACGGCCGATGGTCTTGTGGATCGTGTGGAGAAATACTTGGCTACAGAGAACCTGACGGTCTCTTCCAGAGACACTCGGACTTTCCACCCTAAGACCAGACCATCCCCAGGGGCGGATAAGATGATTCCAAGGGGTAAGGGTGGAGAGAGTGAGAGGGTGGGAGCTCTACCCCAAGTTTGGCGAGAACAGCCTGGGAAATCAGCGGCTCAAGAGGCGGCAAGAAGGATCGTTTGCTACCGCTGCCGGCAAGCGGGACATATTGCAGCAAATTGCCCGGTTGTGGAGGAACCCATGCAGTGTGACTTTCTGACGGGCAGACGTCAGTCGCTGTGTGCGACAGTCGCATGCACTGCCATTCGAGGAACTGAGAAACATTTATGCAAAATGTGTGTTAATGGTAGAAATGTTGTGGTATTGCTGGATTCAGGTAGCCTTGTGACCCTGATAAAGGCTGAGTTAGTTAAAACAGAGGTCTCTGGGAATAGCAAGGTAGCTGTTATTTGTGTGCATGGGGACACCCGAGAGTATCCAGTGACTACAGTGTGTTTCGAGACCCCCAAAGGTACCCTTTCTCATCCAGTGGGCCTAGTATCTCAGTTACCGCATGACGCCATTGTGGGAAGGGATTTTCCGAAGTTCTGGGAACTGTGGGATGATCCTGAGCCCCCCACTGGTGCCCCTATGTACCAGGAATGTGATAGCCAGAACTCCCCTGAGAGTGGTGAGGACTCTCCGGAATTTCCCTTGTCAGTATTGGCAGGGGAGACTCAAGAAACTGGAGAGGAGCCCACCTCCTCAGACGAAAACCTACCGTCTGTGGAGTTTTCTGATCTTGAGGTTCACAGGGAAAACTTTGCCACAGAACAGTTGAAAGACCCCGCCCTAATAAAGGCACGGGAAAACGTAGTGAAAATAGATGGCCAGTTAGTAAACCCAGATAATACCTGCACTTACCCATACTTCAGCGTAGAGAAGGACCTACTGTATCGGGTGGCAAAAAGGGCAGAAGAAACCGTTGAGCAGCTTGTGGTGCCCAAACCGTACAGGAAGTTGGTGTTGGAGTTGGCCCATGGGCACATTCTTGGAGGTCATCTGGGGACAGAGAAAACCCGAGAGAGGGTATTACAGAGATTCTATTGGCCGGGGGTGATGAAGGACATAGAAAATTATTGTTCCTCCTGCCCTGTGTGTCAGAGGTCGGCCCCGATGCCACATTTCCGTAGCCCGCTGGTCCCTCTACCCATCATTGAGGTCCCGTTTGAGAGGATCGCCATGGATTTGGTAGGTCCTATAATCAAGTCCGCTAGGGGGCACCAGTACATATTAGTTATAATGGACTATGCCACCCGTTATCCAGAAGCGATCCCTCTCCGAAATACCTCGGCCAAAACCATAGCCAAAGAGCTATCTCTTGTGTTTAGCCGGGTGGGTATTTGTAAAGAACTGCTTACGGACCAAGGTACACCCTTTATGTCCCGGGTTATGAAGGAGCTATGTAAATTGTTCAAAGTGACGCAATTACGTACATCTGTGTATCACCCCCAAACCGATGGGCTGGTTGAAAGATTCAACAAAACCCTAAAACAAATGTTGAAGAAAGTGGTGGATAGAGATGGAAAGGATTGGGACTGTCTACTTCCTTATCTGATGTTTGCTATTAGGGAGGTGCCCCAATCCTCTACGGGATTCTCCCCCTTTGAGTTACTGTATGGGAGACACCCAAGAGGGCTGTTGGATATTGCCAAGGAAACTTGGGAAAGTGAGAGTTCTCCCCACAGGAGTGTGATTGAGCATGTCGCCCTGATGCAAGACCGAATTGCACAGGTAATGCCCATCGTGAAGGAACATTTGGCCCAAGCGCAGTTAGCACAGCAGAGAGTGTACAACCGTGGAGCCAAGACCCGTACCTTTTCCCCGGGGGATAGGATACTGGTACTGGTCCCTACGGTTGAAAGTAAATTCCTTGCCAAATGGCAAGGCCCCTACGAGATAATGGAAAAAGTGAGCGAAGTGAATTACAAGGTCAGACAACCAGGAAGGCGAAAGCCCGAACAGATCTATCACGTTAATCTGTTGAAAGCCTGGAGGGATAGAGAGTCCCTAGTCGCAGACACTTGGTCACCAGCTCAAACTGGTTGCGTGATTACTGAGGTTGGAATCGCAGCCACCTTGTCACAACCCCAACAACAGGAGGTTAAGGAGTTTGTGCTTCGCAACAAGGAGGTATTCTCTGAGCTGCCGGGACAAACATCTGGGGTAGAGCATGACATTATTACCCCGCCCGGTGAAAGGGTGAAGTTAAAACCCTATCGGATCCCAGAGGCCCGACGGGAGGCAATACGGGAGGAAGTACAGAAAATGCTGAACTTAGGGGTGATAGAGGAGTCCCAAAGTGATTGGTCTAGTCCCATTGTGTTGGTGCCTAAACCGGATGGGAGCTGGCGATTTTGTAACGATTTTCGTCAGTTGAACAAAGTTACAAAATTTGACACCTACCCCATGCCACGTATAGATGAGTTGATCGACCGGCTGGGAACAGCCCGATACATGACGACTCTTGACCTCACAAAAGGGTATTGGCAAATCCCCCTGGCCAAGTCGGCCAAAGAGAAAACCGCATTTGTAACCCCAGACGGGGCGTTCCAATATAAAAGAATGCCGTTCGGGTTACAGAATGCGCCGGCCACATTCCAGCGGAAAATGGACCAGATGCTGAGGCCCCATCGGAAGTATGCTGCGGCTTACCTGGATGACGTAATTGTCCATAGCACAGATTGGGCCTCACATCTGCCAAAAGTGCAAGCAGTCCTGGACTCTGTTCGGGAAGCGGGGTTTACGGCTAACCCCAAGAAGTGTACCATTGGGCAGGAGGAGGCCAAATATCTTGGGTACACCATTGGGAGGGGAGTAATAAAACCCCAACTCAACAAAGTCGAGGCCATCCAGAGTTGGCCACGTCCCAACAGCAAGAAGCAGGTACGAGCCTTTCTGGGAATCGCTGGGTATTATCGGCGATTCATTCCCCACTTTGCTTCTAAGGCTGTGCCCCTAACCAACCTGACGAAGGGGAAAGGGTCGGTCATGATTAAATGGACCCCCGAGGCTGAGGCAGCATTCCAATTCTTGAAACAAGCCTTATGTAGCCAGCCAGTGTTGTACTCACCCGACTTCTCTAAAGACTTTGTTGTACAAAGTGATGCGTCAGATGTGGGGTTAGGAGCAGTATTGTCCCAGGTCTGGAACGGGGAAGAGCACCCAGTCATTTACCTCAGCAGGAAGTTGAAGTCCCATGAGGTAAATTACGCCACCGTTGAAAAGGAGTGTTTAGCGGTGAAGTGGGCTCTAGATTCCCTTCGGTACTACCTGCTAGGTAGGCACTTTGACATGGTTACGGATCACGCTCCGTTAAAGTGGATGGCTCAAAACAAGGAAACAAATAGAAGAGTGAATAGGTGGTTCCTGGCCCTCCAGGAATTCAACTTCACAGTAAAGCATCGCCCTGGCGTTCAAATGGGGAATGTGGATGCTTTGTCTCGAGTACATGAATGCCTGATTGCTGGTGTTCCAACCCCGAGGTTAAAACAAGAGGGGGGGGGGTATGTGACAGCAGGAAGGTAAAGTCACCTGGTTGCATCCAGGGGGGTAGATATATTTCGCCCAGATTCAGGCTTTACGCCGACTTATACAACTAGGTGGAGAGTTGTATAAGCCCAGCTGAGGATAGTGGGCTCATGGATGACTCATACCTCTAGGGAGAGTGTGGGGCGTCGTGCAGACAGGGAGTTGATGAGACCAGCTGAAGCTTGTCAGCTCATTTAGGCCTCTATAAGAACTCCCAGCTTCATTAGGGGTTAGCTCATGCCTGGAAGCAGACCTGTGTGGACTTCCTGGAGAGAGTGAACCCTTGTGCGGTGAGACAAAGCCTGTGTGGCTATTTGCTTGGACATTTAAAACCAGGGACTTAGGGACTAGGACAGCACTAGGCTGATCCCAGTTGTTAGTTAGGAAACCTGTATGTTTAGTCAGAGGTCAAATTGACCAGGATTTATTTTGTTTATGTTTCTTTTGCTTTGCTGTGTTTTTGTCACTGTAAATAGAAAATAAACCGCACCTTTTTGATTTTGAAAACCACAACCTCCGTCTGCTGGGCCTGTTTTTGTGTGGGGAGCCCATCCCGGAAGTCACACACACCCGCTGCCGAGCTAACCCCCTCACAGTAGGAAGAGTGTCAGTTTCTTTCACTGTGATAATCCTTGTTTCTAGGGACAAAGAAGGAAAGTGAGGGAAATTCTCCTTGTGCTATAGTGTGCTTTAAAAAAACATTTTTTCTAGGGACAGAAAACTATAGGTAGGGAGAGTGTCAGTGTGTTTTACTGTGCGAATCCTTGTTTCTAGGGACAGGGAAGGACAGTGAGGAAAATTCTCCTTGTGCTATAGTGTGCTTTAAAAAAACATTTTTTCTAGGGACAGAAAACTATAGGTAGGAAGAGTGTCAGTTTCTTTCACTGTGATAATCCTTGTTTCTAGGGACAGGGAAGGACAGTGAGGGAAATTCTCCTTGTGCTATAGTGTGCTAAAGCATTCCTCATCAACCATCTTTGAAATCCTTGTTTTTTTGGACAGTCAGGGAAATTGTCGTTGTGCTATTCTGTGCAAAAGCAATCATCCTCAACCATATTTAGAAATCCTTAAGTAAAGGGACAGAGAAGGACACCTGAAGGTAGCCCTTATTGCTTTTTTCCCATCTCCCTGCAGGCCATCTATTAGAATGTCTGGAAGGCAAACAAGGAGAGGCAGACAGTCAGGAGGCAATAAAAGAGGGCAAGCAGGCTCTGTGTCTGGGGGCAACAGTGCTGGTCGTGGACGCGGTGCATTGTCATCAGCACATGGCCATGGGACACGCTTTTCCTTCTTTTCGGCAGCTGGACATGTTGAGCCACATCATGCCGAAGACTTGGTAGAGTGGATGACCAAGCCCTCCTCCTCCTCCTCATCCTCTCTCACCCAGGCTCAGGGTACTGGAAAAGCAGCTGCCAAAGCGTCCTCTTCCCTGGTATCAATGTCAAACTCATCATCAGTCACTCCTTCCCTAGACCCACCATGTCCTCCTCCTGAGGAGTCCCCCGAACTGTTTGAGCACAGTGTTGGGTACATGCTCCAGGAGGATGCCCAGCGTTTCGAAGGGTCTGATGATGAAACCCAGCTACAGGAAGGCAGTAGCGTGAGAGCAGACAGAGGGGATGCTCAAGAAGGACACCAATCTGGCAGTCATGTTCCAGCAGCTGCAGCATACTGCCAGATTGGCTCCAGTGATGAGGAGGGAGGGGATGATGAGGTCACTGACTCCACGTGGGTGCCTAATAGGAGAGAGGAGGAGGAGGAGGATGAGGAGGAGGCACATCTCCAACGAGGCAGGATGCCCTTTGGTGGCCAGCGTAAGGGCAGTACACCGACGGAATCACACCGCAGAGCTCCGCCTGTGCAGGGTGCTGCCTCTGCCCGTCATTCAAAAAGTTCTTTGGTGTGGGCCTTTTTTGAGGCTAGTGCATCAGATCGCACAGCTGCTGTTTGCAACATATGTCTCAAGCGTATATCGCGTGGCCAAAACATCAGCCGCTTGGGTACCACATGCCTGACCAGACATATGTTGACCTGCCATGCAGCTCGTTGGCAAGCCTACCTCAAAGACCATCACCAAAGAACAAAGTGGACCTCTCCTTGCACCGCATCAGCTGGGATCTCCAACCCCACTATAACTTCAGTCCTCTCTGAAACATGCACTGAGAGGAATGAAGGTGTAGAATTAGGTGTGTCACAGCCAAGTACTTGCGGCCACTCTGCTAGCAGTACACCGACGTCCGATTCTAGCAGGCAAATTTCCCTGCCCCAGCTGCTGGACCGTCGAAAGAAGTTCACTCCCAGCCATCCACATGCCCAGCGGTTGAATGCTAGCTTGGCTAAATTGCTAGCGCTTCAACTGCTGCCTTTTCAGTTGGTAGACTCGGCCCCCTTCCGTGAGTTTGTGCAATGTGCGGTTCCTCAGTGGCAGGTTCCCAAACGCCACTTTTTCTCACGGAAGGCTATTCCGGCTCTCTACCGGCATGTGGAAAGCAATGTCTTGGCCTCGCTGGACAGGGCGGTCAGCGGTAAGGTGCATATTACCACTGACTCATGGTCCAGCAGGCATGGACAGGGACGTTACCTTTCTTTCACGGCCCATTGGGTCACTCTTTTGGCAGCTGGGAAGGATGCAGGACAAGGTGCAGTAGTGTTGGAGGTTGTTCCACCGCCACGCCTCCAAAATGCTACTACTGGTTGTGACACACCTCTCTCCTCCACCCCCTCCTCTTCTTCTTCCTCCATGGCCTCTTCCTGTGGTTTGTCCTCGGAACCAGCGGTGCTCCGTAGGCGTTCAAGGGGCTACGCAAGTACGCAGGCAAAAAGATGCCATGCCGTGCTTGCGCTGGTGTGTTTGGGGGACAGAAGCCACACTGGGGCAGAGGTCCTGTCTGCTCTGCAGGGCCAGGCCGAGAGGTGGTTGACGCCACGCCAGCTTAAGCCAGGAATGGTGGTTTGCGACAATGGCACCAACCTCCTCTCCGCCCTCCGACAGGGACAACTGACCCATGTGCCCTGTGTGGCTCACGTCCTTAACCTGGTGGTGCAGCGGTTCTTGGGCAGGTACCCGGGCTTACAGGATGTCCTGAGGCAGGCCAGGAAAGTCTGTGTGCATTTCCGCAGATCTTATAATGCCAGTGCTCGCCTGGCTGAGCTGCAAAAGGAGTTGAACCTGCCCAAGAACCGCCTTATATGTGACATGCCCACCAGGTGGAACTCAACGTTGGCCATGCTGCAGCGGCTGCACACGCAGCAGAGGGCCATCAATGAGTACCTGTGCGACTACGGCACCAGGACAGGGTCAGGGGAGCTTGGTTTTTTTTCTCCACGCCAGTGGGGCATGATCAGGGATGCATGCACTGTCCTGGCACCATTTGAGGAGGCCACGAGGATGGTGAGCAGTGACAGTGCATGCATCAGTGACACTGTACCTCTTGTCCACCTGTTGGAGCACACGCTGCGTGGAATAATGGACAGGGCACTTGAGGCAGAACAGAGGCAGGAAGAGGAGGACTTCCTTGCCTCTCAAGGCCCCCTTTACCCAGACAGTGTTCCTTCTGTCCCACCCATCGCACAGGAAGAGGAGGAGGAGGAGGAGGATTGTGTCAGCATGGAGGTGGAGGCTGGCACTCAGCATCATCAGCAGCAGTCTTTTAGGGATGATTTACAGTCCCAAGAAACCAGTGGACTTGTACGTGGCTGGGAGCAGGTGGCTGCGGATCATGTCGTCCTTAGTGACCCAGAGGACTCCGGAGCGAATGCCTCAGCAAACCTACGCTGCATGGCCTCCCTGATCCTGCAAAGTCTGCGGAAGGATCCTCGTATTCTTCGGATCAAGGAGAGGGACCATTACTGGCTGGCCACTCTCCTTGATCCACGGTACAAGGGTAAGGTTGCGGACCTTATGTTACCGTCGCAGAGGGAGCAGAGGATGAGACAACTCCGGGAGGCCTTGCAGAAAGGTCTGTGCAACGCGTTCCCAGAGACTGGGAGGTTACAAACTCCTGGTCCTGGACAACGAGTTGCTGAGGCTTCGGCCAGTCAAAGAAGGAGCGGTGGGGAAGGTGGCCGTCTGACCGATGCGTTCAGACAATTCTTTAGTCCGCAGCCCCAAAGTATGATCGGTTCCAGCAACCATCGCCAGCGTCTGATAAACATGGTGCAGGAATATCTAGGGGCAAGGTCAGACTTGGACACCTTCCCCACCGAAAATCCTCTGGCTTACTGGGTCTTGAGGATGGATCACTGGCCAGAGCTTGCACAGTATGCAATTGAGCTACTGGCCTGTCCTGCATCCAGCGTTCTTTCGGAACGCACATTCAGTGCTGCTGGAGGATTTGTCACGGTTCACAGGGTGCGCCTGTCCACCGACTCGGTTGATCGACTGACTTTCATCAAGATGAACCAGTCTTGGATCACCACCAGCTACCACACACCTGATGCTGATATAACAGACTAATTGATTTTAACATGTCACATCCCTTCAAGACTGATGCTGATGCTGAGTGCCTGTGCTGTTATGTTGACTGGCTATCCTCCTCCTCCGAGTCCTCAATGATACGATTGATGATGATAGCTTGGAAGATCATTTTTGTTTATGGGTGCCGCCACCAGTGGCTAAGGCCCAATTTTTCAGCCCCTGTTTTACAGGGGCGTGTAATTACAATTTTTTTAGCAATAATTTGCCATAGGGCTCATTGCTGTGCTCCAAGTACAGTATCTGTGAGGGGTTGGAGTGTTGTGGCACCAGTGCCTAAGGCCCAATTTTTCAGCCCCTGTTTAACAGGGGCGTGTCATTACAATTTTTGAAGCAATACTTTGCAACAGGGCTCATTGCTGTGCTCCAAGTACAGTATCTGTGAGGGGTTGTAGTGTTGTGCCACCAGTGCCTAAGGCCCAATTTTTCAGCCCCTGTTCAACAGGGGCATGCAATTACAATTCTTGATCTAATAATTCACAGCAGGGCCCATTGCTGCACCCACCAAGAGTAACTCTGAGGGCTTACAGTGTTGTGGCAACGCCACCACCACCACCACCACGAAAGGCCCAATTTTTCAGCCCCTGTTCAAAAGGGGCATGTAATTACAATTCTTGATCTAATAATTCACAGCAGGGCCCATTGCTGCACCCACCAAGAGTAACTCTGAGGGCTTACAGTGTTGTGGCAACACCACCACCACCACCACCACCACGAAAGGCCCAATTTTTCAGCCCCTGTTCAACAGGGGCATGCAATTACAATTCTTGATCTAATAATTCACAGCAGGGCCCATTGCTGCACCCACCAAGAGTAACTCTGAGGGCTTACAGTGTTGTGGCAACGCCACCACCACCACCACCACCACGAAAGGCCCAATTTTTCAGCCCCTGTTCAAAAGGGGCATGTAATTACAATTCTTGATCTAATAATTCACAGCAGGGCCCATTGCTGCACCCACCAAGAGTAACTCTGAGGGCTTACAGTGTTGTGGCAACGCCACCACCACCACCACCACGAAAGGCCCAATTTTTCAGCCCCTGTTCAAAAGGGGCATGTAATTACAATTCTTGATCTAATAATTCACAGCAGGGCCCATTCCTGCACCCACCAAGAGTAACTCTGAGGGCTTACAGTGTTGTGGCAACACCACCACCACCACCACCACCACGAAAGGCCCAATTTTTCAGCCCCTGTTCAACAGGGGCATGCAATTACAATTCTTGATCTAATAATTCACAGCAGGGCCCATTCCTGCACCCACCAAGAGTAACTCTGAGGGCTTACAGTGTTGTGGCAACACCACCACCACCACCACCACCACCACCACCACGAAAGGCCCAATTTTTCAGCCCCTGTTCAACAGGGGCATGCAATTACAATTCTTGATCTAATAATTCACAGCAGGGCCCATTGCTGCACCCACCAAGAGTAACTGTCAGGGCTTACAGTGTTGTGGCACCAGCACCACCATCAAAGGCCCAATTTTTACTACCACTGTTCAACAATTATATGTAATTAAAATTCCTGATATAATAGTTGACAGCAGGGCGTTCCAGCACCAACCAAGAGTAACTGTGAATGCTTACAGTGTTGTGCCAACACCAACAACTAAGGGGCCTATTTCTGCAGAGTATATACGGCAGGTCCCTACTTTCAAACATCCAACTTACAAACGACTCCTACTTGCAAACGCAAGAAGACAACAGGAAGTGAGGGGAAATCTACCACTAGGAAGGAAAATTCTCTCCTGTAAGAATAAATATGGGAGAAAGGTGTCTCCTCTGTACTGATGCTTTATCAGCAATCCTTGTTTCAAGAAAAACACCACATTTCAAAAACAGTTGTCATTGGGACGGAAAGTGAGGTGAAATGTTCTGAACAGGGGCACAGACAGCAAAACAAATGTTACAGGGGTGATAACCCTTACCTATGTTTTCCAAAAAGTTTAAAAATAGATTTTTGGGCTGGAGCTACACTTCAACAATGTACCTGTTCAAAATTACAGACAGATTCTACATAAGAACAAACCTACAGTCCCTGTCTTGTATGCACCGCCTGTATACGGCTGTTCAGAGTATATAGGGCCTTTTTTATTTTATGTGCGGGGTTCCCCTTAATATCCATACAAGACCCAAAGGGGCTGGTAATGGGCTGGGGTAGGGGGGGGGGGGGGTCATGGGGTAGCTATGCCATTTTTCTTAAAGATTTTCATCCATATTACCGGGACCAGACATTACATTAAAGCCGCAAGCAGTTTTAAATGGCTTTTTTTTCCTTTAGAAGTGTCATTTTGTGCAGGGACAGTTCTAAACACGGGAAACACGTGGCACTTCACAGGCATACTTTAGACACCCCCCAGGTACGATATTTAAAGGAATATTTGACTTTTTTTTTTCACTTTATGCATCATTAAAATGACTGCTCCCGAAAAACGACCGTTTTTAAAACTTCTTTTTGCATTGATACATGTCCACTGGTGCACAACCCGGGTTCCCAAACCCTTTTTAGGACAATAACATGCATAATAGTTGTTATAATTAGCACTTTAGAATTCGAACGTTCGCATCCATTGTATTTAATAGGGTTCTAATGTTCGTACGAACTTTCGGTCCGTTCGCGG
This sequence comes from Rana muscosa, assembly GCA_029206835.1. Taxonomy (NCBI): domain Eukaryota; kingdom Metazoa; phylum Chordata; class Amphibia; order Anura; family Ranidae; genus Rana; species Rana muscosa. Next base: position 114,722,545 of record CM055123.1, on the reverse strand, counting down.
GTTCTGGTGCGAACCGAACCCGGGGGTGTTCGGCTCATCACTAATTAGGATATACATGTGGCTACACATGTGTTAAAGTGATTGTAAACGATCACCTTGTAAAACAACCCATTCAGTTTGAAACAGAAATGAAAGGCAAAACATTTGTGTAATAGATTTAAAAAAATATATTATAAATAACTTTTTTCCCTTTTTATAAGTGATCACATTCCCTCTGTTCTCAGCTGCATAAGAACTGGAGGGGAGGAGAAGCAGCAGAACACTGAGCTTGCCAGTAAATGGATGTGCAGTGGCGGCATGTCAGGACTGGTCTGATCATTGAAGGAGAGCAGGCTGAGTTCCCAGCATAGCTAGAGAACTGACCACAGTGTGTTTTCCTGCTTAGTGTGGTCAGTTTTTTTTAGGAGAGCAGAGGGACTGACAGGAACACCAGGGATTTCACACAAAGAAAGTAATACAAAGAGAACAGGATACTTTCTCATACAAGTACATAGTACAGCAGACACATAACAGGAATATGAAATATTGGGGTAACAAACGCTTTAGAGCTGTGTGAATTTATAGTTGTTGTTAATCAATCCCCTCCTCTATATTTAGTGGCAGATCACGTTCAGCGATGGCCCTTTTGCAACAAATCCCCCACCTCCACAATAATCGCTGAACGTGATCTGCCATGTAATATAGACTAGTTTCTGCCATGTAATATAGACTAGTTTCTGCCTGCATCTTAAAGCAGTATTAAAGCGGAAGTAAAATCTTTGACAGAAAAAAAAAGTTTCCACCTGCAAAGCAATATCATAATGTGCTAGTATGCACCACATACTAGCACATTATGAAAGATTTACCTAGCGGCCACTGCAGAGGCTTCTTCACCTGGTCTTCCTTCCGGGTTCAGGAACTCTGCCTGTCTGACTCAGGGGCGGATCCAGAGTCTTTTCTCGGGAGGGGCACTGACAAAAAATATGTTTTTTTTGTGGGAAATTTATCGGGGAAATGGCTGGTGTCGGCGCTTCAATCATCCCAGCACCATGGTTGTTATGGTGTCAGGATGATTGAAGCGCATTATTTCTATTATTACATTGTAATATAAAATTAAATAGTTCATTGCAGAATCAGTGGGAGCCCCGAGTGTGTCACTTGCCACCGTCACCTGCAATTAGTGGGAGCCCTGAGCGTGTCACTTGCCACACGCCATGTCACCTGCCACATCTTGTGGATTGTCACTTGCCACACCTTGCTGATTGTCACTTGCCACTTCACCTGCCACACCTTGCTGATTGTCACTTGCCTGCCACCAGATGCAGATTGTCATTTTGCCACGTCACCTGACACAATTTGCGGGTTGTCACTTGCCACGTCGCCTGCCACACCTTGCGGATTGTCACTTACCTGCCACCAGATGCAGATTTTCATTTGCCACGTTGCCTGCCACACCTTGCGGATTGTCACTTGCCTGCCACCAGATGCAGATTGTCATTTGCCACGTCGCCTGCCACACCTTGCGGATTGTCACTAACTTGCCTGCTAAGGTGTAGTTTTGGTTGTCTCTTGCTGTGTCCCAGACTCCCAGAGTCAGGCAGCAGAGAGATAATGTAATCTCTCTGCTGCCTGCACAGTGAGGGCGGAAGTCACTGCAGGAATGCAGGGCAGGCACGGGCGGTGAGAGATGATCTCATCTCTCTGCTCCCCCGCTCCCGGCTAGCTGATTGGCCAGCTGCCACACTGAGCCTGCTCTCTCACTCTCACCTGTGCTGCCAACACACTGAGCAGCACAGTCTGCCCACGAACCGCGCCGCCCGCCCACAAACCACGCCGCAAGCGTAGCCGCCCGCTTTCTTACCCGTCTGTGGAGCCGCACGCTATCGCACCTGCCCTCAGAGCCGCCCGACGTGACTCACTGACGTCACTCGTTGCTAGACGCCAAGCGGCCCAGGCGTTAGCAACGAGTGCAGGGAAGAGGCTCCACCCACCTCCTCCTCCGCTCCGGGTATCGTGTCAGTGCGCCGCGTAACTACATTAGACGAGTCTCTCTCTCTGCGCCACTGATCGGCTGATGTGAGAAACAGAGAGAGAGACTCAGAGAGGCAGCGGCAGCCGCAGAACAAGTACTGTATATACTCGAGTATAAGCCAACCCGAATATAAGCCGAGGCACCTAATTTTACCCCAAAAAACTGGGAAAACTTATTGACTCGAGTATAAGCCTAGGGTGTCCATCTGCGTGCCTCACTGTGCCCATGCCTCACTGTGCCAATGATTAGACTGATGTTTAACATGGGAGTCTATGGAAGGATTGCCCGGGTTTGAAAATTCGGTTCTCCCCGGTCGTAGGTCTCCCAGACACCAAACTTTGCACACTTATAGAGGAGACATGGGGCTACATGTGTGCCAAGTCTGGAGTCCAGGGGACTTACGACCGGCCAGTACAGGGTCCGCAAAATCACCATTGAAATGACCGTTTAACATTGGAGTCTATGGAAGGGGTGCCCGGCTTTAAAAAATCAGTGCTCCCTGGCCGTAGGTCCCCCAGACACCAAACTTTGCACACTTGTAGAGGAGACATGGGGCTACATGTGTGCCACGTTTGGGGTCCAGGGGACCTATGGCTGGCCGGTACCGGGTCCCCAATATTCGGGAGATCAGGCGCAAAAAAAAAAAAAAAACTGAGCAAGCAAGTGAGTGTGACAGATGGTCTCGGGGGGGGGGGGCAATTGCCCTGTTGCCCCCCCCCGGATCCGCCCCTGGTCTGACTGGACGAGCCGCGATGACGTCACTCCATGCGCGTTGAAGTGTCGGCCGCAGCACACAGCTCTGAAGGAACGGCAGGGGTATGCCATTCCTTTAGAGTGCATGCACCTGTGACATCACTGGCTGCTGCTTGTTAGAATATATCTTAAACGGTGCACATTTAAGAGAGATTAATTTTACAAACAGGTAAACTTTATTATAAGCTTACCTGTAGGTAAAAATAAAATACTCTATGAGAGTTTACTACAACTTTAAAAGCAAAAGCGAGCATTTATTATATCGCAGCTTACCAATCCATAGATGTAATGTCTGCATTCATTTTCTTTTTTAGGCTTTCTTTATTCCATTTTTGTCTGGTGATCCAGCCAGCATGTCTGTTGTCTTTCAAAATCACAAGCTCTCCAGCAGAATGTATCAATTTACATGGATGAGACAAACCATTTGACACTGACAGGGCTACTTACAATGATCAGCTTTTATTTATTCATGTAAAACCTTTATCTCAAAAGGAAAGAAACTGTTTGCTGTAACTGATTATAAAGTGTGAATTGGAGTTTGTTAGTATATTTAAATCCGCTAAAACATTTAACACTATAACCCCCCCCCCCCCGACTCAAAATGCTGCTGTCTGCAGTACCTTCTGTTCTCATTCATCCATAGTTATGTCTCTCAAATACAGGGGGTGTGTTAACCACTTAAGCCCCGGACCATTTGGCTGGCCAAAGACCAGGCCACTTTTTGTGATTCTGCACTCTGTCACTTTAACTGACAATTGCGCGGTCGTGCGACATGGCTCCCAAACAAAATTGACGTCCTTTTTTTCCCACAAATAGAGCTTTCTTTTGGTGGTATTTGATCACCTCATCGTTTTTTATTTTTTGCGCTATAAACAAAAATAGAGTGTCAATTTTGAAAAAAAAAATCAATATTTTTAACTTTTTTGCTATAATAAATATCCCAAAAAAATATATAAAAAAACATGATTTTTCCTTAGTTTAGGCCGATACGTATTCTTCTACATATTTTTGGTAAAAAAAAAACGCAATAAGCGTTTATTGATTGGTTTGCGCAAAAGTTATAGCGTCTACAAAATAGGGGATAGTTTTATGGCATTTTTTCTAATATTTTTTTTTTTTACTAGTAATGGCGGTGATCAGTGATTTTTATCATGACTGCGACATTATGGCGGACACATCGGACACTTTTGACACCATTTTGGGACCATTGTCATTTTTACAGCGATCAGTGCTATAAAAATGCACTGATTACTGTAAAAATTACACTGGCAGTGAAGGGGTTAACCACTAGGAGCGTTGAAGGGGTTAAGTGCCTCCCAGGGAGTGATTCTAATGCTGGCCATACACTATACGAAAAATCGTCCAAACGAACTTTCGAAAAACGAATGTTCGGTCGTGAGCGCAAACGATAGTGCCATCATGTAATGACCGATAAATCGTTCAGTGGACATAAAAATTTTTTTTTTTTTTTTTTTTTTTACATATACCTAGTGCAGAAAGTTCGGACGGGAAACACATTAACCTTCCGATTTATCGTTCGTTCAGCAGAAAATTTCCAAACTTGTCCTTCGTTTTTTCGGCTCAAAAACATCCCAAAGATTATCGATTTTGTGCCCATTAACTGTTCAAAAAACGAAAGAACTGTCTGAACGACCGATTTTCGCCCGAATTTTCGTATAGTGTATGGCCAGCATTACTGTTAGGGGGGCGTGGCTACAAGTGACACGTCACTGATCGCTGTTCCCGATGAGAGGGAACAGACGATCAGTGATCACTAGGAAGAATGGAGAGATGTTGTGTTTACACTGACATCTCCCCGTTCTTCAGCTCCGTGACTCGATCGCGGGACACCGGTGGACATCCAGTCCGCGGGTCTTGCGGGCACGGTAACGGAGCTTGCGACAGGGTCGGCGGCGGCGCGTGTGATCACGCGCCGGCAAATTAAAGGGGACTTATGAATACGCCCATTTGCCCAGCTGTGCCATTCTGTCGACATATAAGTTCATGCGGCGGTCGGCAAGCGGTTAATGGGCAGATCACCAGGTGAATACAGAAGGAAAAAAGCCAAAGAAAACAAATGCAGCCATCGCATCAAATGCTTCTTAAGCTGCAGTATAATACATCATTTTTGGTTTTAGGTTTAATATACCGCTTTATGCTTTATAGTTACCATAATAGAGAACATCACATATGAAATATGTAGCATAATAGATACAACTCCCATTAGAACTCAGGGGGCGGTCGGATTGTGCTTTGATATCGGATTAACATTTAAGGTCTAGGGAAGCTTTTCTTATAGCAGCCAGATTTCAATTTCCAGTAGTCACATCAGTTAATAAGACATCATTATTGTCTTGGCTACTATCGGTTACTACAATTTTCACATTATCACAATTTCTCTGCCCTGCTTTCATTTGCACCATATCATTTGCATATAAAGAAAACATTCCTATTTTTTTCCTTGGGGGGGATTGTGAGAAAATTGTACTTGTGCTGATAATCTCAGAAGCAAACAATAGTGATGGTATTTTGTTACACTTTTGATTTAAACTCTCTTGAGTCTCCTCGAATGCCTCCAGAGATGTGAGATCATCAATTAATATGGCTAACAGGCCTTTGGGCAGCTTTGCTACAGTCTTCAAATTAATTTTCTTTATGCATTTTTACTAAATTAGCTTGGATATTATGCCTACAGTAGTTCCCTATCCCTACACTGGAGGGCAGCATTTCCCAGAATTTGGAGGTTGTTCTTACGCATCCCTTTGCACAGGGAAAAACATATTTGGACTAGTCATCTTCATAGGTGACTATCTGCTATATATTGCCTGGTTAATACATTTAGTTCTACATCTGTGAAGCATTATGATATTTTATAACCAAAATGGTGATATTTTGTTCTCAACTATACGATAGTTGATACCAGAATGCATTAAGTTTTGCATAAATACTGGATGTAAGTCAATTACCTTGCATTCTATCCAGCAACAGACGGGCTTCAATAATAGAGAATACAATTGATAAAATATGGCTGTATGATATTATTGATTCCAATTGTTGCAAAGTTTTATGTAGTATAGTCATAACATTTTACTACAAACTTCTGCATGTTGTTAATATATAATAAGATCTTCGGTACAGATAACTGTATTTACAAAGATTCAATTTCACTGATTTGTCTAAAGAGGTTGTAAACCTCTCTTTTCACGTGATACCTATGGGTAAGTCTTATTCTAGGCTTACCTATAGGTACTGTAAATATCTCTTAAACGTGCGCCGTATAGGAGATATTTACAGTATACTGCGCTGATGATGTCATTGGCGCATGCGCTCTGAAGAAACGGGCACTGTGCGGGAGTGAAATCACGCGGCTCCAGCCAGTCATAGAGCCAAAGTCCGCAGCCCCAGAAGGCCCCAGAAGGAAGAGGGGCGAAGATGGATACGGCCATTGTCAATTACAGCCAATCAGAAGATGGAGGGGGTGGGGCCGAGCTACGGCTTTGTGTGTGAATGGACACACGCCTGCTTAGGTGCCCCCACAGCAAGCCGCTTGCTGTGGGGGCACCCGGCAGGAGGGAGGAGCGCCAGCGTGGGACCCAAGAAGAGCATCTGGCCTGCTCTGTGCAAAACCATTACAAAGAGCAGGTAAGTATAACATGTTTGTTATTTAACCACCTGCCTACTGGGCACTTTCACCCCCTTCCTGCCCAGGCCATTTTTCAGCTTTCAGCGCTGTCACACTTTGAATGACAATTGCGAGGTCGTGCGACGCTGTACCCTAACAAAATTTACGCCCTTTTTTTCTCACAAATAGCGCTTTCTTTTGGTGGTATTTGATCACCTCTGTGGTTTTTATTTTTTGCGCTATAAACAAAAGAAGAGTGTCAAGTTTGAAAAAAAAACACAATATTTTTAACTTTTTGCTATAATAAATATCCATTTTTTTCTATTTATTTTTAAAATTTTCCTCAGTTTAGGCCGATACGTATTCTTCTACATATTTTTGGTAAAAAAAAAACAACGCAATAAGCGTATATTGATTGATTTGTGCAAAAGTTATAGCAGATACAAAATAGGGGATAGATTTATAGCATTTTTTTTTAACTAGTAATGGCGGCGATCAGAGATTTTTATCGTGACTGCGATATTGCGGCGGACACATCGGACACTTTTGACACAATTTTTGGGACCATTAACATTTATACAGCGATCCCTGCTATAAAAATGCATTGATTACTGTATAAACATGACTGGCAGGGAAGGGGTTAACACTAGGGGGCGAGGAAGGGGTTAAATGTCTTCCCTGGAAGTGATTCTTACTGTGGGGGGAGGGGACTGACTGGGGGAGGAGACCGATGGTTGTCCCTATGTACCAGAAACACACCATCAGTCTCCTCTCCCTGACAGGACGTGGATCTGTGTATTGACACATACAGATTCACGGTCCTGCTCGGTTACTGGCCATCGCGGCCGCCGGGCATGCGCAGCGGGTCCCCAGTGATGCGGCGGGCGCGCGCGCCCCCTAGTGGCTCTTAAAGGCGCGACATCATATGACGTCCTATCAGAACAAGAGAGTCTACCGCCCGCCGTCATTTGACGGTGGGCGGTGGACAAGTGGTTAAAAAAAAAAAAAACAAGGCTTTAAGATCAATTTAAGTGTTACAGGATTCCCAAAGCACTGCAGGATTAAGAGAGCACAGAAGATGATGCCTGCGTGGAGGCTGCGTTTGTCGGATTGAAATTTCGGACCAAACCATTTGATAAGAAATGGCTCATACCCTGGTTTGTAAAATTTTCAGCTTGAGCTGTTGAGGTCTGTAAAAAGCTTGCTGTGGTACACAAAGTCAATAAATAAATAAATGTAATTTATTGGCTTTGTCACTTTCCTATGTAGCCTTTTAGAGAAGTAATTTTAGGTATAGCTAATCTGTTTCTTCTTTTAGGAACAATTTATAAAAATAATTTTTTCTGTTTATTATTACAATGAAGTGTTTACTCCACACTACCAATCTTTTGTGCACTTCGATCGAATAATTAATGGGAAGTTCAGTCAATGGGTTACATTGAAAATTGCATTTTCATTTGAAGACATACAATAAATGATTTGCCACTTCTCACAAAAGGTAAAAACCTACAGATTTGCATTTTTCTGTTTCAATAGATTTTTTATTAACTTTTACAAATAAGAAGTACAATGGTACAAAGAAATAGCAAGCAAACATAGCTCGACCCAGTAGATCACCGAGAGTAGGGCTACACAGATTTACATTTTTTATAAAATGTCACCATGTGTAAAATAAATAATTGCACCAGATATAGGAGGCTATTTACTAAAGTCAAATCCACGGTGCACTGAAAGTGCACTTGGAAATGCAGTCGCTGTAGATCTAAGGGGGACATGCAAGGAAAATAAAAAAACAGCATTTTAGCTTGTACACGATTGGATGATAAAATCAGCAGTACTTCCCCTGATTACAGATCTTCCCCTCAAAACTACAGCGACTGCAAGTGCACTCTCAAATGCACTTGTAGTGCAAAGTGGATTTGCCTTTAGTAAATAACCCCCATAGTTTGTGTACAACATGCTATAAGTAAGGCTTTGGCCAAAACGCTTTATCATGTTATTGTTGTATCCTGCCATGTAGCCAAAAAAGAATTGTTGCAATGGATGTAGCTGGCTTTATTGTATTTAGAGAATTGTTGCTACAATTCAAAGCATCCAGAGCACTGGTTTCCAGTTTCCCAGGTAATTTGCTGTTTGAGAATGGTTTCTTAATAGTTTACGTAGAGTCAGTGTTTCCTATTACTTACAATTATGAAAACATTAGTTCTTGCTGAGCTTCAGAGGAACTGTATGGAATCAGCTGTGGACAGGTCTAAGGCTGGATGGGGCCCATGTTCCTAATGAGAGAGGGGGGGGGGCTACATATTTTGCTCATTGGTGGTAAAAGATAGATTATCAGTTATGTACCGGTACTTTGAACTTGTGCACTCACTTCACGAAGACCATCTAGATGACCTCCGCTATCTACTGCTACAAATCCTGTGGTAGAGGAGACCAGAAGCAAGGGTACTGGCTTCAAGGTTCTTCAAAGCTCTTTAGCTTGCAGACCAATGCAGTTCTGTTATGCCCTTGAACCTTTTGGTTATGTGATAAATAGGAAAGTCATAAGACGGAGTTAGCTTATTGTGTTCTGCTTGAATTGTATCTAAAGCCAAACTTTTTATTTATTTATTTATTTTTGGATACAGTAGGGAATCATTAGGAACATTGTCAGGGGAAATCCCAAACTCTGGTTGATTTACTAAAGGCAACTAAACTGTTCACTTTGCAAGTGCATTTGCACTCTGCAAGTGAATTTGCTCCAGAGCTTAGTTACATAGTTACATAGTTACATAGTTAGTCAGGTTGAAAAAAGACACAAGTCCATCCAGTTCAACCGTAAAAAATAAAAATAAAAAAATAAAAATAAACATATATCGTACACTCCCATATACCCAATTCTATACCCACAGTTGATCCAGAGGAAGGCAAAAAAAACCAGAAGAGCATTATCCAATTTGCTACAGCAGGGGAAAAAATTCCTTCCTGATCCCCCGAGAGGCAATCGGATATTCCCTGGATCAACTTTACCTATAAATGTCAGTACCCAGTTATATTATGTACATTTAAGAAAGAATCCAGGCCCTTCTTAAAGCAATCTACTGAGCTGGCCAGAACCACCTCTGAAGGGAGTCTATTCCACATTTTCACAGCTCTTACTGTGAAAAAACCTTTCCGTATTTGGAGGTGAAATCTCTTTTCCTCTAGACGCAAAGAGTGCCCCCTTGTCCTTTGTGTTGACCGTAAAGTGAATAACTGAACACCAAGTTCACTATATGGACCCCTTATATATTTGTACATGTTGATCATATCCCCCCTTAATCTCCTCTTCTCAAGAGAGAATAAATTCAGTTCCTCTAATCTCTCCTCATAGCTGAGCTCCTCCATGCCTCTTATCAGTTTGGTTGCCCTTCTCTGCACTTTCTCCAGTTCCCCAATATCCTTTTTGAGAACTGGGGCCCAAAACTGAACTGCATATTCCAGATGAGGTCTTACTAATGATTTGAACAGGGGCAAAATGATATCTCTCTCTCTGGAGACCATACCTCTCTTAATACAAGAAAGGACTTTGCTCGCTTTGGAAACCGCAGCTTGGCATTGCATGCCATTATTGAGCTTATGATCTACCAAAACCCCCAGATCCTTCTCCACTACGGATCCCCCCAGTTGTACTCCCCCTAGTATGTATGATGCATTCATATTATTAGCCCCCAAGTGCATAACTTTACATTTATCAACATTAAACCTCATCTGCCACATAGTCGCCCAATTAGACAGAGCATTGAGGTCGGCTTGTAAATTGGCGACATCCTGTAAGGACGTTATTCCACTGCATAGCTTGGTGTCATCTGCAAAGACAGAAATGTTACTTTTGATCTCAGACCCAATATCATTTATAAACATATTAAAAAGTAAGGGTCCCAGCACTGAACCTTGGGGTACACCACTGATAACCTTGGACCATTCAGAGTAAGAATCATTAACCACTACTCTCTGAATTCTGTCTTTTAGCCAGTTTTCTATCCATTTACAAACTGATATTTCCAATCCTGTAGACTTTACCTTACACATGAGCCGTGTGTGGGGAACTGTATCGAACGCTTTTGCAAAATCCAAGTATACCACGTCCACTGCCACCCCTCTGTCCAAGGTCTTACTTACCTCTTCATAAAAAGAAATCAGGTTTGTTTGACAACTTCTGTCTTTCATGAATCCATGCTGTCTGTTGCTTAAATAGTTTTTTTCCAGCAAGAACTCATCTATGTGGTCTTTTATTAATCTCTCCAGTATTTTCCCAACTATAGAAGTTAAACTAACAGGTCTATAGTTACTTGGTAAACACGTAATTCCCTTTTTAAATATAGGCACCACATTGGCCCTGCTCCAATCCAGTGGTACTATTCCTGTCATTAATGAGTCCCTAAAAATTAAATACAATGGCTTTGAAATTACAGAGCTCAATTCTTTTAGGATCCGTGGGTGTATGCCATCTGGTCCAGGTGCTTTATCCACCTTTATTCCATCTAAATATTTCTGGACCATATCACTTTTGAGCCATTGTGGATTTGGGGCTGTGTCACTACCACCCCCATTATGGACATGAGCTCCCCCATGCTCCTTTGTATACACAGAACTGAAGAAAGTATTTAATAAATTAGCCTTCTCTTTGTCCCCAGTCACCCACTCTAGATTATTTTGTAAAGGGCCTACATGCTCAGACTTGACCTTTTTACTATTAATATATTTGAAGAATTTTTTGGGGTTTGTCCTACTATCTTTTGCAATCTGTCGTTCGTTTTGAATTTTTGCATCCTTGATTTCCTTTTTACATATCCTGTTATATTCTTTGTAACATTTAAATGACACTAGTGTTCCCTCATTTTTATATTTTTTAAAAGCTCTTTTCTTATAGTTTATAGCTTTTTTAACTTTGTCAGTGAGCCACATAGGTTTTATTTTTAGCCTTTTAAACTTATTGCCCATGGGAATATACTTTGCAGTGAGTTCCCAAACAGTCTTTTTGAAGAATTCCCATTTCTGTTCTGTGCCCATTGATGCCAATATTCCTTCCCAGTCTAAGTCCTGGAGAGCAGCACTCATCCTTGGAAAATTTGCTCTCTTGAAATTAAGTGTTTTTATCTTTCCTGTATGTGATTTTTGCTTACAACTAACATCAAATGAAATCATGTTATGGTCACTGCTACCCAGGTGTTCCTTTATCTGAACATTAGTAATACGCTCTGCATGGTTTGAGATTACCAGGTCCAACAGAGCATCATTCCTAGTTGGGGCCTCAATAAACTGGACCATAAAATTGTCCTGCAATAGGTTTATAAATTTTTGCCCTTTAACTGTCCCAGCAGTTCCATTACTCCAGTCAATTTCTGGGTAGTTAAAATCCCCCATTATTATCACCGTCCCAGCCCTTGCAGCCCTTTCCATCTGTGCAAGGAGCTGAGTCTCTAACTCCTCATTAACATTGGGTGGTCTATAACAAACTCCAATGATTAGCTTTGAACTACGCACATCTGTATGCAGTCCTACCCATAATGCTTCAGACTCATCACACTCTCCATCCACCAGGTCCTCTTTCACACTCGCTTTGAGATCACTTCTCACATAGAGACAGACCCCTCCACCCTTCCTTTTTACCCTGTCTTTCCGAAAGAGTGCATAGCCCGGAATATTAATAGCCCAGTCGTGTGAGGAATGAAGCCAAGTTTCAGCAATACCGATTACATCATAGCTCTCCTCATGCACCAGAGCTTCCAACTCACCTATTTTGCTTGGCAGACTTCTGGCATTGGTGAACAGACACTTTAATGCATTAATATTATTTGACCGGTCACATACTATCCTCTTGGGTGTTCCCAGATTGCAACTAGGACTTGCTACTATACTTACCTTGGGTTTATGTTCTTTGGTTACCCTACCACTAATGCCCCTAATACTACCCTTTAGAATATGTTCCCCGCTGACTCTCACTATCTCTGGACCCTCCCCCCTGTCACCTAGTTTAAAAACCCCTCTAACTTTTTGGCCATCCTTATTCCCAGCTGATCTGCACCCTCCTCATTTAGGTGCAGTCCGTCCCTTCTATAGTACTGGTTATCGACTGAGAAGTCGGCCCAGTCCTCCAGGAACCCAAACCCCTCCTTACTACACCAGCTCTTCAGCCACTTGTTCACTTCCCTAATCTCCCTCTGCCTTTCTGGTGTGGCTCGATGTACCGGTAGTATTCCCGAGAATACTACCTTGGAGGTCCTTTTCCTCAATTTAGCTCCCAAGTCCCTAAAATCGTTCTTTAGGACACTCCATCTACCTCTGACTTTGTCATTGGTGCCAACGTGCACCATGACAGCTGGGTCTTCCCCAGCCCCTCCCAGTAATCTGTCCACCAGATCCGTGATGTGCCGAACCCGAGCGCCCGGTAGACAACATACAGTTCGGCGCTTCAGGTCTTTGTTACAGATTGCCCTCTCTGTCCTTCTAAGAATTGAGTCCCCTACCACCAGAATCTGTCTTTCCTTTCCCTTCGCTTCCCCCCCACTCTCACTGGAGGAGTTCTTCCCCTGGCAGCTAGGAGAGTCCCTCAGCTCCAGCAGTGCTGGTCCCGGACTGGTTTCACCAATGTCACTCAATGGAGCATACTTATTGGGATGCTCCAGCCCTGGATCGGCCTCCCTGGCACTTCGCCCTCTACCCTTCCTGACTGTCACCCATCTACTATTTTCTAGTGCCTGCACCTCTTTGACTCCACCCACCTCTGTGCTGGCCCCTGCCATCACCTGCCGGGTACGTATCCAGCTCTCCTTTAGTGTGGAGGGACTTCCCAGTGCTGACAGTTGCTTCCCTAGATTCAGAACCTGGGCTTCCAGGGAAACAATGTGCTTACATTTTGCACAGCAGTAATCGCCCTCGATCAGATGATCAAGGAATGCATACATGCTGCAAGATGTACACCGAGTCGCCTCGCCACACCCGCTGGGCATCGTACCTATTAATTTAATGAGGATTCGAGATTATACCCTGTCCAAATTACCTAACACTAGCTTCCTGACCCAACTATTCAACAAGACAATACACAGGTACTCAACAAGACAATACACAGGTACTCAACAAGACATTACACAGGTACTCAACAAGACAATACACAGGTACTCAACAAGACAATACACAGGTACTCAACAAGACAATACACAGGTACTCAACAAGACAATACACAGGTACTCAACAAGACAATACACAGGTACCACGCAGACCCACGTGCACCCACAGACCAACGGACCCGCGTGCACTCGCAGACCAACGGACCTGCGTGCACTCGCGGACCCGCGTGCACTCGCAGACCAACGGACCAGCGTGCACTCGCAGACCAACGGACCCGCGTGCACTCGCAGACCAACGGACCCGCGTGCACTCGCAGACCAACGGACCCGCGTGCACTCGCAGACCAATGGACCCACGTGCACTCGCAGACCAACGGACCCACGTGCACTCGCAGACCAACGGACCCACGTGCACTCGCAGACCAACGGACCCACGTGCACTCGCAGACCAACGGACCCACGTGCACTCGCAGACCAGCGTGCACTCGCAGACCAACGGACCCGCGTGCACTCGCAGACCAGCGTGCACTCGCAGACCAACGGACCCGCGTGCACTCGCAGACCAGCGTGCACCCGCAGACCAACGGACCCGCGTGCACTCGCAGACCAGCGTGCACTCGCAGACCAACGGACCCGCGTGCACTCGCAGACCAGCGTGCACCCGCAGACCAATGGACCCGCGTGCACTCGCAGACCAGCGTGCACTCGCAGACCAACGGACCCGCGTGCACTCGCAGACCAGCGTGCACTCGCAGACCAACGGACCCGCGTGCACTCGCAGACCAGCGTGCACCCGCAGACCAACGGACCCGCGTGCACTCGCAGACCAGCGTGCACTCGCAGACCAACGGACCCGCGTGCACTCGCAGACCAGCGTGCACCCGCAGACCAACGGACCCGCGTGCACTCGCAGACCAGCGTGCACCCGCAGACCAACGGACCCGCGTGCACTCGCAGACCAGCGTGCACTCGCAGACCAACGGACCCGCGTGCACTCGCAGACCAGCGTGCACTCGCAGACCAACGGACCCGCGTGCACTCGCAGACCAGCGTGCACCCGCAGACCAACGGACCCGCGTGCACTCGCAGACCAGCGTGCACTCGCAGACCAACGGACCCGCGTGCACTCGCAGACCAGCGTGCACCCGCAGACCAACGGACCCGCGTGCACTCGCAGACCAGCGTGCACTCGCAGACCAACGGACCCGCGTGCACTCGCAGACCAGCGTGCACCCGCAGACCAACGGACCCGCGTGCACTCGCAGACCAGCGTGCACTCGCAGACCAACGGACCCGCGTGCACTCGCAGACCTACGTGCACCCGCAGACCAACGGACCCGCGTGCACTCGCAGACCAGCGTGCACTCGCAGACCCACCTGCACTCGCAGACCCACGGACCCGCGTGCACTCGCAGACCAGCGTGCACCTACAATACACAAGTACTAACGATCCACACACACTACTCAGACAACACCCAGGTACTCACACTACACATCTACTATGACCCCTGTTTTAACCTCCTGTTTTCAACTCTTGATTTTAACTCACCACTTAGTCCAGTTCCACTTGGACAGAGTTCCAGCAACTCAAAATGAGCAGGCTCTAAATGAGCTCTACAGAAATTTATATAGGCCTCAAGCACCTGTGACCAATTAACCACTCCCCTTAATTAGTAGGCTGAAGGAAAAAAAGAGAAAAAAAAGGCTGTTTAAAATGTGCCAGAAAAAGGTGTTAAAAAGCTGCAAGGAAAAAGAGCCAAAAATAACCAAAAATGCAACCCAGCAGTCAAAAGCAGAAACTTCTTCACTCTCCACGCAAGGTCTCCTCCACTGTCTACCCTCCAACCAACAAGACTGGCAATTTCACATGTGCTCTACAGAAATTTATATAGGCCTCAAGCACCTGTGACCAATTAACCACTCCCCTTAATTAGTAGGCTGAAGGAAAAAAAGAGAAAAAAAAGGCTGTTTAAAATGTGCCAGAAAAAGGTGTTAAAAAGCTGCAAGGAAAAAGAGCCAAAAATAACCAAAAATGCAACCCAGCAGTCAAAAGCAGAAACTTCTTCACTCTCCACGCAAGGTCTCCTCCACTGTCTACCCTCCAACCAACAAGACTTAGTAAATGAGGAAAAGCTCTGCTGACTTCCATCATCCAATCATGTGCAAGCAAAGATGCTGCTTTTATTTATTTTCCTTGCATGTGTCAAGGCCGGGCTCAGCCCTTCCTTCTCTGTGCTTGCAGCTGAGCTCCCATCTCTCCACAGTGATCCACCTGTTGATGATCCTGCTCGTCAGCTCTGCCTACTTAAAGCCTTTCAGTTCATTTGCTCTCTGCCTTCGCCTGTGTTAACATCACAAGAGACTTTCTCCTGCATTGCTGTTGAAGACCTGCTTGACTGACGTCCCCTCTGGCTACAGATCCTGCTTGCTGTACTACTACCTTTATCTCTGGCTATTGGACATTGGCTTGGCTGACTACCCGATCCGGTTACTGAACTCTGGCTATGTTTTGACTACGCTTACTCTGTTTACCTTTTTATTTTTATTATTAAACTAGTGTGATTTAACTGTACTTCTGTCTCAGTCTGATTCATGGTTTCTGACAGCATGTAATTGGGTATTCTTTGCAAAGTGACGCTTCAGCTCATTTACTAAGCTCCAGAGCAAATTCCCTTGCAGAGTGCAACTGCACTTGCGAAGTGCACAGTCTGGTTGCCTTTACTAAATCCACCCATTTGAGTTGTCACTGAAACAGGAGCAAAAGGAGTATTGGGTTAAGGGGATATTTATGATTTTTACAAGAAAAATGTGCATATTTCCTAGGGACACAAAGGAAAAAAAAAATTCATACACCTGTATAAGCTTGTGTAGCGGGGTATTGCCCTTTAAACCCCAAGAGACTACAGTACCCAGTACACCTTGAGGCACCCAGGGTGCATTGCTCCGTGCAAAGACTGCTGGGGTGGACTTTATAAGAGGGAGGCGGGCCCCAGTTTCTTTCTCTTTGGACACCGCCCTCCCAGCAAGAGGATCCCTGTGCTGACCTGCTGTGTGTGCAAGGCCTGAAGCCTGGGCCTTGTGCTTTCCCAAAGAGCCTTCTGCTCCACCGAGGAGCCTGCGGAGCGTCTGATCCTGTTGCTGAGTGCTGTTATCATGAGGACCGAAGACCCGGGTGTCGTGGACACTGTGAATCAAGTCACAGTAACAGAAGTAACGGACAAGGACTAGTCCGGTCGGGTGAGAGAGCACCTGCTCAGAGCTACACCACAGTATTTCTAAGCCCATTAACTTTATTCAGGGCCATCACAGTGATTGCAGTTACACTCTGGGAAGACTATCTGCTGAACTGAGTTATTAGTCTCCCTGGCATTATAAAGTTACTGATCATCGTTGCTTTGTTGGATTACAATTGTTCTTAAAGTGCACCACCGTGTTTTGCTAGCGAAGATTTCTTCCACAGAACTATACCAAAATTATAGTCAGGCCTGACTGGGTAGTATAGGACTTTGCTGGGCGCCATTTTTTGCTCACAACGGAGGATAGCTGCAGCGGGGTCTGTTAGACTGTCTATCATATTGCTGAACGTTTTGATGTTTTAATAAGTATACCCATATTGCAGGGCTCTGCATGTGACATTGTATAATGGTTTATCATTCTAACCTTTACAAACAGTAAAATATTAGAGTTAAGTATATTTGCTGTCAGTGTCATTTACTGTGCTATACCATAGTGTGTGCCCTACTGTGGGATTGTGTCATAGAGAATATTAGAGTCATTGCAATTCTATCATCCCCTTTACTAACTGTGCCACGAGAGGTTAGAGCCGATTGCCAGGGGGTGACAGCGGTGCACTACAGGGCCCAAAACAAACAAGGCAGCCCTCTTAACTGGGGGTATCGCTACACGTGGGGGCTCGTCTGGGATCCCTGTATATTGCACGCTGCAATCAAGCCGGTCAGAAGTACCAGCATGGACTCGTTGGAAGTAGCAGAGTGGTGCGCAGAGTGGGATGTCAATTCAACACGGGCGGTAGTCATTGAACTCCCGGGAGGGATCTGGCAAGAAGAAGAGATAAAGCAGCTAGTAATGTCGCTGTCATCGTGCCAGAAAGCATGGGTGGTGGATATAAGGCCAGATATCTTGTGTACATACGCACTAGTGGAATGGGGAAGTGGAATCCCCGGAGATTTTGAAGGTCAGAGTATAAAGGCCATAGATGACCAAACGTATTGCTTAGTGCATGCAAGGGCAGTAAAGGAATCTCCACGAACCTCCCCACCATTATCTCCGCGACTCTTCTCCAAAATGGAAAGCAGTCACGAGACGAAAACTCCAGGGGTCACCCCTGGCCGCCATAGGGCCGGAACTATTGACTGCTCTAGGAGACTTTGTTACTAAGTGCCAGAAAAGCAACACGGTACATGTAGAGGCCGGGTACCGGAAGCTCCGGGTGTTTTCAGGACAACAACCTGTGCCACCCGGAGAAGAAGACTTGACTGGATTGAGCAGGCAATGCAGGCAGTAGAAGGATGGGAAGTTCCAGAAGCGCAGAAGAAGCAGCGCATCAGTGAAAGTTTGAAGGGTGAAAAATCTTAGGTGCAGCAAAATCTGTTTGTACTGCGATGGATTATCTGTCTATGTTGCAGGAGGAATTTGGCCAGCCGGAGAAGGTGTCTGAGTTGGTGTATCAATTTGAACATACCCTCCAACAGCCGGGGGAGAAGTTGTCTGAATATGTCCGGAGACTAAATAGAATACTGTGCCAAATTGTACTAAAAAAAGGAATGCTGCCGCAAGTCATAGACGCAACCAGGATGAAGCAGATCCTGAGGGGAGCCTTACGTTCAGATCCAGTTTGGCTTTACTTGAAGACCTCTGACTGAGTCATGACTTTGAGTTATCCTGACCTTGTGCGGATCATAAGGGATGAAGAAGCCCTGTTGATGGACCAACAGGCGGTTGAGAAGACTACTCCTCCCACCTCAGTGGGAGTCAGAACAGCAGTAGCTAGTGAGCGCGATTCAGAAATGGAGACCTCAAAGTCTCAGATGGCTTAAGTGCTGGATTTATTGACCTCTCTACTGGCCAAGAACTCAGTAGCCAAGGAGCAAGGGGAGATCAGGAGTGAACCGAGCCAGAATGTTTCCACTCCAACATCCCCGCAGACAAGGAAGGAAACTATCTGTTTCAACTGTGGAGGAGCCGGCCACATTGGGAAAGTGTTCCCCAGTCCAAGGAAGGACCGAGACACTCACTACCAGCCATCGGGAAAACTTCAGAGGACCCCGGTGAAGGAGTCAGCCGGGCGCCCACTACTTACAGAAAGCTCCAAAAAGATTCAAAAGCAAGCAGAGGTAAAAGAGAAGGGAAACCATGCCCCTCCTAGAATGCTCAGTTCCACCTGTCGGGAATTGAAGTTTGACAATCTGGGGGAGATCAATGCATACCAGGTCCAAAAAGGGTTGAGGTCCAGAGAAAAATGGAAGAAAAAGAAAACACCAATAGGAAAATCAAGGAGTCCAAAGAAGGAGACACCCCAGAAGAGGTTTCCAGACAAGCTAATAGGACCCTCCCCTCTAGTCTCCGTTCAAGTGGAGGGAGTTTACACCAAGGCCCTCCTAGATACAGGAGCCCAAGTGACTCTTTTGTACAGAGACTTTTACCAGAAGCATTTGAGTCACGTGCCCTTACAGAAGCTGGAAGACCTACAGATAAGGGGAATTGGCACTCATAGCTTTCCCTACGCTGGTTATGTCTCAATCAGGTTGGCCTTTGATCCATCAGTGACAGGAAAGGCGGAAGTCTTTGACACCCTGGTGGTAGTTTGTCCTCGCCCGTCAGGGGCCAACACCAGTTCCATGCTAATAGGGACCAATACTGACCTGGTCAGGAGGCTGCTGACCCCTCTAGTGCAGGAGCGGAGTCCTACCACAGACAAGATTCACCACATGCTGCAACAGGTCTACCAGAAGTTGGTCCTGGAACAAAAGGCCCCGGAAGAGGGGGTGGGGAAAGTCTGGAGACTGTCAAGAAAGGAGAAGATATTGCAGCCTGGTGAGGTGATCTGTCTCCAGGCTACGGTAAAACTCTCCTGGGAGCAGCCTGGCCCCTTTGTGGTCTTGGAGCCAGACCCCTTGAACACCCACCCAGGGTTGGAAGAGATCCCTAAAGTGGTCCCGTTGAGGGCATTGAAGAAGGCGAAGGGCCAGATTCCAGTGAGCATCAGAAATGTCACTAGTTCTCCTATGAAGATTCCAGCCCGGATACTACTGGGCAAAGTTAATCCTGCTACCCCAGTGGCCCTGTCTGATTTGAAGAAAACAGAAGGAGGGGAACTCACCCTGGAGGGACTCTGTCTGGAAGACACCATCTTACCACCGAAGTGGAAGGAGAGAGCCAAGGCCCAGCTGACCAGATGGAGAAAAAAATATTCTCGGAAGATGTGTTTGACGTGGGGTGTGCGAGGAGTGCCACCCATAAAATCCGTCTGCAGGAAGACAAACCCTTCCGGGAGAGGGTCCGGCGAGTCCCCCTGGCTGACTTGGAAGATTTGCGTGAACAGCTGACAGAGCTTAAGAGAACAGGTGTTATTCGAGAGTCCAGGAGTCCATATGCCTCCCCCATTGTGGTGGTAAGGAAAAAGAACGGGTCATTTAGACTCTGCATAGACTACAGGACTCTCAATAGGAGGACCATACCCGACCAGTTCACTACCCCCAGGATAGAAGATGCTTTGCAGAGTCTGTCTGGGGCCAAATGGTTCAGTGTCATGGACCTGAGGAGTGGGTATTACCAGATCCCAATGCACCCTGAAGACAGAGAGAAGACGGCCTTCATCACCCCGGTGGGATTCTATGAGTTCAATAGGATGCCTCAAGGCCTGTCGGGAGCCCCCGCCACTTTCCAGAGGTTGAGGGAGAAGACAGTGGGGGACATGAATCTTATCGAAGTTCTGGTGTACCTAGATGACATCATTGTCTTCGGGAAGACTCTGGAGGAGCATGAAGAGAGATTGGAGAAAGTCCTGAAGAGACTCTGTGAAGAGGGACTAAAACTCTCCAGGGAAAAGTGCCAGTTTTACCAGTCCTCGGTCCACTATCTGGGACACATAGTGTCTGCAGAAGGACTGTCTACAGATCCTGACAAACTGGACGCAGTTACCTCCTGGCCCAGACCAACTACAGTGACTAAGCTCAGATCCTTCCTGGGGTTCTGCTCTTACTACCGTAGATTTGTGGAAGGGTTTGCAAAAATTGCCAAACCCCTGAATGAGCTACTGAAGACAGAAGGAGAGGAGGATGATACTGGCCCCAGAAAGCCTGGAGAGTCAGTGGAAGGCCAGTGGACAGAGAAGTGTGAAGAAGCCTTTAAAATGTTGAAAAAAAGTCTGACCACTGCCCCAGTCTTGGCCTATGCTGACCCTAAGAAACCATATGAACTGCATGTGGATGCCAGCCATAATGGTCTGGGAGGTGTGCTGTACCAAGAGTATGAAGGACAGCTAAGGCCAGTTGCCTATGTTAGTAGAAGTCTAACACCAGCGGAAAAGAACTATCCCACCCACAAGTTGGAGTTCCTGGCCCTAAAGTGGGCAGTTGTGGATAAGCTCAGAGATTACCTGTATGGAGCTGACTTTACAGTAAAGACTGACAATAACCCACTTACCTACCTCTTCACCACAGCCAAGCTGGATGCCACTGGCCACCGTTGGTTGGCAGCCCTGGCCGGATTCAACTTCAGTCTCAAGTATAGGCCTGGAGCTGGGAATCGTGATGCAGATGCATTGTCCAGAACATACACCCACCACACAGAAGACTGGACCCAGGTGACCCCAGAAGGGGTACGGGCCTTGTGTCAAGGAGCACAACTTCAAGCTAGTGGTGGGTCAAGGGCAGAAGAGATCGGAGTTTCGGTAGTAGGGGTGCCA
The DNA here is from genome assembly GCA_029206835.1 of Rana muscosa. Classification (NCBI taxonomy): domain Eukaryota; kingdom Metazoa; phylum Chordata; class Amphibia; order Anura; family Ranidae; genus Rana; species Rana muscosa. The sequence continues at coordinate 114,701,144 of CM055123.1, read as the reverse complement.
AGTGTTATTGTGACGTGACCCAGATTGTCGAGGACGACCTGCCTAAGCTGTCCAAGAAGGACATAAGAAGAGACCAGTTGGAAGATCCCTGGGGAAGATTTGCTTTGGAGGCACTGGAAGACCAGGATCCAGGCAGGCTCCTGCAGGACCCCCTCAAAGGTGGCTCGACTGGTCCACAAAGAATGGGACAAGTTACAGGTGCATTAAGGGGTGGTCTACCGAAGGGGCCCCACTGATGACCTGGAAGAGAAGTGGCAACTGTTCTTGCCGGAAAAACACAGAAAAACTGTCTTGGCTGCCCTACATCATAACCATGGCCACTTGGGGGCCAAACAAACCTTCCAGCTTGTGAGGAATAGGTTCTATTGGCCTTGTATGCAGGCTGAAGTGGAGGAGTACTGCCACTCATGTGCTCGCTGCGTTCAAAGGAAGACATTACCACGTCAAGCTGCCCCAATGGGTCATCTGCAGAGTCAAGGACCCTTGGACTTGGTATGCATCGACTTTCTCTGTCTAGAACCTGACTTGAGTGGACATGAAAATGTTCTGGTGATAACCGACTATTTCACCCGTTATGCCCAGGCCTTTCCAGCTAAAGACCAGAAGGCCTCCACCATAGCAAAAATCTTGGTGGAAAAATACTTTGTGCATTACGGGCTACCACAGCGCCTTCACTCAGACCAAGGGAGAGACTTTGAGAGTCGACTGATTAAGAAATTGCTAGACTCTTTAGGTATAAAGAAAAGGCGTACTACCCCTTATCACCCCCAAGGTGATGCCCAACCGGAAAGATTCAACAGGACTCTGTTAAATATGTTGGACTCTGAGCAGTGAGAAGAAGCAGCATTGGAGCAAGCACATAGCAGCAATAGTGCATGCCTATAACAGCACATCCAGTGATGCCACAGGGTACTCTCCCTACAGATTAATGTTTGGCAGGGAAGCAAGACTGCCTGTGGATCTGGCCTTTGGCATATCCATGGATCACACATCAGCCACCTCGCACAAGGGATATGTAGATAGGCTGAGGAAGAGCCTGAAACTGGCGTTTGAACAAGCCCAAGCGGCATCAGAGCAAAGAGGAGCCCGGAACAAGAGGAGCTTTGATCTCAAAGTTCGAATTCAGGACTTGCAACCTGGAGACAGAGTGCTGTTGCGGAACTTGGGAGTCCCTGGGAAGCACAAACTAGCAGACAGATGTGATCTGCAAAAGGTTACCAGGCTTGCCGGTGTATCAGCTGAAGCCAGAAGGGAAGATAGGGCCGCTGAAGACCTGGTACAGAAATCACTTACTTTCACTTTCAGAAGCAGTTCGGATACCTCCTGGAAAGGATTCCCCTGGACCATCCTTGAGTCTGAATACACCTAGGCCCAACACTCGGTCTCAGGCATCTCAGTCTGGAGGAATGGATGTCACTGATCAAAGTGAAGATGAAGGAGAAGAGCTTGAATGGTTGTGGCCGTCCCAGGCCCCTGAGCTTCTGTCCATAGATCTTCCACCCTCTGAAGGTACCCTGGATAGTACATTAAATGTGGAAGCCACTGAGTTTGTCCCGTCCAGCCCTCTGTCTGATGACTGGGAAGATGCCATAGAGTCGCCTCCTGCTGAAGATCAAAGGAACTCTCAGTATCTTCCTGCACCTGATCTGAATGCTCCAGAAATATTGGAACCCAATACACCTACCCCAGAGGAAGTGCCTGTGGTGATGGAGACAGTTACCCCAAGAGAACAGAGAGCGAAGAGAACCATTCGTCCTCCACGTAAATTAACCTATGCCCAAATGGGGGAAAGTTCTGAGGATACAGTAACTACTGCAAGAAGGACAATACCAACACCTGGTCCCTCCACTGTGCATTTGGTGGAGGGCAACCCCAGCTGACTTTCTGGCACAGTTAGGCAGGTCACCCCCACTGAAGTGACCTGTAGACAGGATAGTTTCTCTTCCAAAGTTTGGTGGGAGGTTCCCCTGTCAGTACTGTGTAGCCGTTTAGAGGCAAAAATGCACAAGCGAGCCAGAACCCTTGATATCTTTGGGGACCAAAGATTCTAAGTGGGGGAGTGTGTAGCGGGGTATTGCCCTTTAAACCCCAAGAGACTACAGTACCCAGTACACCTTGAGGCACCCAGGGTGCATTGCTCCGTGCAAAGACTGCTGGGGTGGACTTTATAAGAGAGAGGCGGGCCCCAGTTTCTTTCTCTTTGGACACAGCCCTCCCAGCAAGAGGATCCCTGTGCTGACCTACTGTGTGTGCAAGGCCTGAAGCCTGGGCCTTGTGCTTTCCCAAAGAGCCTTCCGCTCCACCGAGGAGCCTGTGGAGCGTCTGATCCTGTTGCTGAGTGCTGTTATCAGGAGGACCGAAGACCCGGGTGTCGTGGACACTGTGAATCGAGTCACAGTAACGGAGGTAACGGACAAGGACTAGTCCGGTCGGGTGAGAGAGCACCTGCTCAGAGCTACACCACAGTATTTCTAAGCCCATTAACTTTATTCAGGGCCATCACAGTGATTGCAGTTACACTCTGGGGAGACTATCTGCTGAACTGAGTTATTAGTCTCCCTGGCATTATAAAGTTACTGATCATCGTTGCTTTGTTGGATTACAATTTGTTCTTAAAGTGCACCACCGTGTTTTGCTAGCGAAGATTTCTTCCACAGAACTATACCCAAATCATAGTCAGGCCTGACTGGGTAGTATAGGATATTGCTGGGCGCCATTTTTTACTCACAAGGGAGGATAGCTGCAGCGGGGTCTGTTAGACTGTCTATCATATTGCTGAACGTTTTGATGTTTTAATAAGTATACCCATATTGCAGGGCTCTGCATGTGACATTGTATACTGTTTTATCATTCTAACCTTTACAAACAGTATAATATTAGAGTTACCGTATATACTCGAGTATAAGCCGAGTTTTTCAGCACATTTTTTTGTGCTGAAAATGCCCCCCTCGGCTTATACTCGAGTCACCTTTTTGCGCCTGATCTCCCGAAATTTGGGGACCCGGTACCGGCCGGCCGTAGGTCCCCTGGACCCAAAACTTGGCACACATGTAGTCCCACTCTTCCTCTACAAGTGTGCAAAGTTTGTTGTCCGGGGAACCTACGGTCGGGGAGCACCGATTTTTCAAACCTGGGCACCCCTTCCATAAACTCTCATGTTAAACGGTAGTTTCTCTGGTAACTTTGGGGACCCTGTACCGGCTGGTCGTAGGTCCCTTGGACCCGAAACTTGGCACACATGCACTGGCGTAGCATGGGGGGGCAGGGGGGCCGTCGCACCGGGCGCAACATTTAGGGGGGCGCCCGCCAGTATGTGTCACAGTGGCTGCCTCCTAAATGTACTGTGTCCCCGTGTCCGCCACCATGTTCAGTCTCAGGTGCCCTGTGATTGGGCGTATGAGGTCATGTGCGGCAGCGGGGCTGGCCTGTCCACGATCGCGGTAGATCCTGGAGTCCCGCCTTCGCCCAATCACAGGGTGCAGGAGACTGAACATGGGTGGAGGCGGGACTCCAGGATCTACCGCGATTGTGGGCAGGCCAGCCCCGCCGCCGCACATGACCCCATACGCCCAATCACAGGGCGCCTGAGATTGAACATGATGGCGGGGAATATTGCCGAGCAGAGGCTGCAGAGCAAAGCAGGTGCTGAACATGGCGAGTCGGATTACTCCAGCAAGGTACCGGGGATCAGGAGGAGGGCAGCCGCTGACACTCTTCCAGGCAGGCTGAGCCAATGCTGGAGTGGAAGGAGAGCACGGAGCCGGGAATAAAGCGCAGGCAGCAGGGGGTGGAGGATAGAGGAATGCGGGAGAGGGAAAGTCACAGCATGGAGGAGAAGAGAGGAATGGAGAGGAGAGGGGGAGCAGCCTGGAGGAGAGATGGAGAGATGGAGGGAAGAGAGGAAAGACACACTTCTATATACACATGAATGGGACAGGAGGAAATCAGTGGAGCTGGGATTGTCACATCCATGGGGGGACGGACGGACGGACATGGAATCAGTGGGAGATGACATTAACAGGAGCTGGGACTGTCACATGAGATGAGGGGTCCATGAATGGGAGCTGAGAGGGGTCCATAAATAGGGGTACAACACACACAGGGACAGGAGAGAAACGTGGGTGGAGGCATGGACACTTACTGTGTGTTCTATGAACAATGAGATCCGCAGGACTTCCACACACCAGCCCACTCCCCCCAGCTGTCATACAGCTATGCCATCCTGGACATCACAATCCCAGTACACCTCCACTACACCACGCAGCACACCTCCACTACACCGCACAGCACACCTCCACTACACCGCACAGCACACCTCCACTACACCGCACAGCACACCTTCACTACACCGCACAGCACACCTTCACTACACTGCGCATCACACCTCCACTATAAGGCGGGGGGGGGGGGGGTCATTGGAATGCGCTACACAGAAATCTCCACCTACACCGTATAGTCAGGGGCGGAGCCAATGGGGGTGTCAAAATTAGGTTTCACCATGGGTGGCAAAAATCCTTGGACCGGCCCTGGTCAGTGTAGTGTAGTGTAGTGGTCAGTGTAATACAGTGGTCAGTATAGTGGTTAGTGTAGTGGTCAGTGTAGGAATCAGGTAGGTCAGTGTAGTGTAGTGGTCAGTATAGTGTTTAGTGTAGTGGTCAGTGTGGGAATCAGGTAGGTCAGTGTAGTATAGTGGTCAGTGTAGTGTAGTGGTCAGTGTGGGAATCAGGTAGGTCAGTGTAGTATAGTGGTCAGTATAGTGTAGTGGTCAGTATAGGAATCAGGGAGGTTAGTGTAGTGGTCAGTGTAGGAATCAGGCTGGTCAATACTATTGTAGGAAGGGAAGGGATAGGACTCGGGGAGTGCTAAAAGTCCGCAGGTTAGGGGGGCGCAAATTACAAGTGTGCAAAGTTTGTTGTCTGGGGAACCTACGGCCGGGGAGCAACGATTTTTCAAAGCTGGGCACCCCTTCCATAGACTCCCATGTTAAACGTCAGTCTAGTCATGGGCACAGTGAGGCATCGACACAGTGAGGCATGAGCACAGTGAGGCATGGGCACAGTGAGGCATGGACACAGTGAGGCATGGACACAGTGAGGCATGCACATGAACACAGTGAGGCATGGACACAGTGAGGCATGCACATGGACACAGTGAGGCAAAGTGAGGCAAAGTGAGGCATGCAGATGGACACCTTAGGCTTATACTCGAGTCAATAAATTTTCCCATTTTTTTGTGGTAAAATTAGGTGCCTCGGCTTATATTCGGGTAGGCTTATACTCGAGTACATATGGTAAGTATATTTGCTGTCAGTGTCATTTACTGTGCTATACCATAGTGTGTGCCCTACTGTGGGATTGTGTCATAGAGAATATTAGAGTGATTGCAATTCTATCATCCCCTTTACTAACTGTGCCACGAGAGGTTAGAGCCGATTGCCAGGGGTTGACAGCGGTGCACTACGGGACCCAAAACAAACAAGGCAGCCCTCTTAACTGGGGGTATCGCTACACTTAATTAAGGCATCCATAGACATTTAATGACTTGTTTCTGTTGTAGAATAATATAGTTGGATGAAAGCAGGGGTCTGTGGAAAAAGATTGCGTGGTAATATTTTTTTTTATTGGGGTGTGATCTCTCTGCATAGACAGTATATACCCTGCCCTATGTGCTTTTATGTGCTTTTTCTGCAGTACATATAGCAAGTTTGTATGGTCTTTTTTTGCAAAGCATATAAGTTTATTCATTAACCAGGCATGCATTAAAAAAATTACTTCCCTTAAATCTGTGTTTTCTTTTATGGCCGCATAAATTATTGATCTAGCTGATATAGTATATGTACATAGTGCCTGACTAGAACTGGAAATTTCCACCTGTCCGTCTGCATTCCATCTCAGCATTTGCTAGGTGTGTATGTGTTGCTGAATGGAGCCCATCGATCAGAAATGCCCTTCGCACAACCAGAAATCTTAAACATGATAACAATTCTGTAGCAATAAACTTTACAAGACATACCTTTTAAAGTCATGAAGAACGTACTTGGGAATAGATCTGGCATTTGTCATGTAGGTCCCATCCCCCTATGTAAATTAAAAGCAAATTTATACTCACTGGGTCACTATGAATATAATAATAATGAAAATTTATAATAAGGAAATATTTTATTTCTGTTCAGTATGGAACATTACTTGTGAACTTTACTATGGCTGTGACTTGCAGTGGAGTTTGGTAGCATAGCACAAAGAATAGGCTCAATCGCAAGCTATATTATATGTGTTATTTGCCATAAGGATCATTATTTTCATCTATGTGATTGTCATTTTTCATAGTTTAGTATAATGAGCAAATAATGCGGGGGTCGGCAAGCCGTCGATTGCGATCGACCCTTCGACTGCGGGCAGCTTGTCGGGTCGATCGGGAACACAGCCCTGCACACAGTCCTTCCCCCAGCCTCCACTGCTCTCCTCTTCACTAGTGATGAGCCGAACACCCCCGGGTTTGGTTCGCACCAGAACCCGCGAACGGACCGAAAGTTCGTACGAACATTAGAACCCTATTAAATACAATGGATGCGAACGTTCGAATTCTAAAGTGCTAATTATAACAACTATTATGCATGTTATTGTCCTAAAAAGGGTTTGGGAACCCGGGTTGTGCACCAGGGGACATGTATCAATGCAAAAAGAAGTTTTAAAAACGGTCGTTTTTCGGGAGCAGTCATTTTAATGATGCATAAAGTGAAAAAAAAAAGTCAAATATTTCTTTAAATATCGTACCTGGGGGGTGTCTAAAGTATGCCTGTGAAGTGCCACGTGTTTCCCGTGTTTAGAACTGTCCCTGCACAAAATGACACTTCTAAAGGAAAAAAAAGCCATTTAAAACTGCTTGCGGCTTTAATGTAATGTCTGGTCCCGGTAATATGGATGAAAATCTTTAAGAAAAATGGCATAGCTATCCCATGACCCCCCCCCCCCTACCCCAGCCCATTACCAGCCCCTTTGGGTCTTGTATGGATATTAAGGGGAACCCCGCACATAAAATAAAAAAGGCCCTATATACTCTGAACAGCCGTATACAGGCGGTGCATACAAGACAGGGACTGTAGGTTTGTTCTTATGTAGAATCTGTTTGTAATTTTGAACAGGTACATTGTTTAAGTGTAGCTCCAGCCCAAAAATCTATTTTTAAACTTTTTGGAAAACATAGGTAAGGGTTATCACCCCTGTAACATTTGTTTTGCTGTCTGTGCCCCTGTTCAGAACATTTCACCTCACTTTCCGTCCCAATGACAACTGTTTTTGAAATGTGGTGTTTTTCTTGAAACAAGGATTGCTGATAAAGCATCAGTACAGAGGAGACACCTTTCTCCCATATTAATTCTTACAGGAGAGAATTTTCCTTCCAAGGGGTAGATTTCCTCTCACTTCCTGTTGTCTTCTTGCGTTTGCAAGTAGGAGTCGTTTGTAAGTTGGATGTTTGAAAGTAGGGACCTGCCGTATATACTCTGCAGAAATAGGCCCCTTAGTTGTTGGTGTTGGCACAACACTGTAAGCACTCACAGTTACTCTTGGTTGGTGCTGGAACGCCCTGCTGTCAACTATTATATCAGGAATTTTAATTACATATAATTGTTGAACAGTGGTAGTAAAAATTGGGCCTTTGATGGTGGTGCTGGTGCCACAACACTGTAAGCCCTGACAGTTACTCTTGGTGGGTGCAGCAATGGGCCCTGCTGTGAATTATTAGATCAAGAATTGTAATTGCATGCCCCTGTTGAACAGGGGCTGAAAAATTGGGCCTTTCGTGGTGGTGGTGGTGGTGGTGGTGTTGCCACAACACTGTAAGCCCTCAGAGTTACTCTTGGTGGGTGCAGGAATGGGCCCTGCTGTGAATTATTAGATCAAGAATTGTAATTACATGCCCCTTTTGAACAGGGGCTGAAAAATTGGGCCTTTCGTGGTGGTGGTGGTGGTGGCATTGCCACAACACTGTAAGCCCTCAGAGTTACTCTTGGTGGGTGCAGGAATGGGCCCTGCTGTGAATTATTAGATCAAGAATTGTAATTACATGCCCCTTTTGAACAGGGGCTGAAAAATTGGGCCTTTCGTGGTGGTGGTGGTGGTGGCGTTGCCACAACACTGTAAGCCCTCAGAGTTACTCTTGGTGGGTGCAGCAATGGGCCCTGCTGTGAATTATTAGGTCAAGAATTGTAATTACATGCCCCTGTTGAACAGGGGCTGAAAAATTGGGCCTTAGGCACTGGTGGCACAACACTACAACCCCTCACAGATACTGTACTTGGAGCACAGCAATGAGCCCTGTTGCAAAGTATTGCTTCAAAAATTGTAATGACACGCCCCTGTTAAACAGGGGCTGAAAAATTGGGCCTTAGGCACTGGTGCCACAACACTCCAACCCCTCACAGATACTGTACTTGGAGCACAGCAATGAGCCCTATGGCAAATTATTGCTAAAAAAATTGTAATTACACGCCCCTGTAAAACAGGGGCTGAAAAATTGGGCCTTAGCCACTGGTGGCGGCACCCATAAACAAAAATGATCTTCCAAGCTATCATCATCAATCGTATCATTGAGGACTCGGAGGAGGAGGATAGCCAGTCAACATAACAGCACAGGCACTCAGCATCAGCATCAGTCTTGAAGGGATGTGACATGTTAAAATCAATTAGTCTGTTATATCAGCATCAGGTGTGTGGTAGCTGGTGGTGATCCAAGACTGGTTCATCTTGATGAAAGTCAGTCGATCAACCGAGTCGGTGGACAGGCGCACCCTGTGATCCGTGACAAATCCTCCAGCAGCACTGAATGTGCGTTCCGAAAGAACGCTGGATGCAGGACAGGCCAGTAGCTCAATTGCATACTGTGCAAGCTCTGGCCAGTGATCCATCCTCAAGACCCAGTAAGCCAGAGGATTTTCGGTGGGGAAGGTGTCCAAGTCTGACCTTGCCCCTAGATATTCCTGCACCATGTTTATCAGACGCTGGCGATGGTTGCTGGAACCGATCATACTTTGGGGCTGCGGACTAAAGAATTGTCTGAACGCATCGGTCAGACGGCCACCTTCCCCACCGCTCCTTCTTTGACTGGCCGAAGCCTCAGCAACTCGTTGTCCAGGACCAGGAGTTTGTAACCTCCCAGTCTCTGGGAACGCGTTGCACAGACCTTTCTGCAAGGCCTCCCGGAGTTGTCTCATCCTCTGCTCCCTCTGCGACGGTAACATAAGGTCCGCAACCTTACCCTTGTACCGTGGATCAAGGAGAGTGGCCAGCCAGTAATGGTCCCTCTCCTTGATCCGAAGAATACGAGGATCCTTCCGCAGACTTTGCAGGATCAGGGAGGCCATGCAGCGTAGGTTTGCTGAGGCATTTGCTCCGGAGTCCTCTGGGTCACTAAGGACGACATGATCCGCAGCCACCTCCTCCCAGCCACGTACAAGTCCACTGGTTTCTTGGGACTGTAAATCATCCCTAAAAGACTGCTGCTGATGATGCTGAGTGCCAGCCTCCACCTCCATGCTGACACAATCCTCCTCCTCCTCCTCCTCTTCCTGTGCGATGGGTGGGACAGAAGGAACACTGTCTGGGTAAAGGGGGCCTTGAGAGGCAAGGAAGTCCTCCTCTTCCTGCCTCTGTTCTGCCTCAAGTGCCCTGTCCATTATTCCACGCAGCGTGTGCTCCAACAGGTGGACAAGAGGTACAGTGTCACTGATGCATGCACTGTCACTGCTCACCATCCTCGTGGCCTCCTCAAATGGTGCCAGGACAGTGCATGCATCCCTGATCATGCCCCACTGGCGTGGAGATAAAAAACCAAGCTCCCCTGACCCTGTCCTGGTGCCGTAGTCGCACAGGTACTCATTGATGGCCCTCTGCTGCGTGTGCAGCCGCTGCAGCATGGCCAACGTTGAGTTCCACCTGGTGGGCATGTCACATATAAGGCGGTTCTTGGGCAGGTTCAACTCCTTTTGCAGCTCAGCCAGGCGAGCACTGGCATTATAAGATCTGCGGAAATGCACACAGACTTTCCTGGCCTGCCTCAGGACATCCTGTAAGCCCGGGTACCTGCCCAAGAACCGCTGCACCACCAGGTTAAGGACATGAGCCACACAGGGCACATGGGTCAGTTGTCCCTGTCGGAGGGCGGAGAGGAGGTTGGTGCCATTGTCGCAAACCACCATTCCTGGCTTAAGCTGGAGTGGCGTCAACCACCTCTCGGCCTGGCCCTGCAGAGCAGACAGGACCTCTGCCCCAGTGTGGCTTCTGTCCCCCAAACACACCAGCGCAAGCACGGCATGGCATCTTTTTGCCTGCGTACTTGCGTAGCCCCTTGAACGGCTACGGAGCACCGCTGGTTCAGAGGACAAACCACAGGAAGAGGCCATGGAGGAAGAAGAAGAGGAGGGGGTGGAGGAGAGAGGTGTGTCACAACCAGTAGTAGCATTTTGGAGGCGTGGCGGTGGAACAACCTCCAACACTACTGCACCTTGTCCTGCATCCTTCCCAGCTGCCATAAGAGTGACCCAATGGGCCGTGAAAGAAAGGTAACGTCCCTGTCCATGCCTGCTGGACCATGAGTCAGCGGTAATATGCACCTTACCACTGACCGCCCTGTCCAGCGAGGCCAAGACATTGCCTTCCACATGCCGGTAGAGAGCCGGAATAGCCTTCCGTGAGAAAAAGTGGCGTTTGGGAACCTGCCACTGAGGAACCGCACATTGCACAAACTCACGGAAGGGGGCCGAGTCTACCAACTGAAAAGGCAGCAGTTGAAGCGCTAGCAATTTAGCCAAGCTAGCATTCAACCGCTGGGCATGTGGATGGCTGGGAGTGAACTTCTTTTGACGGTCCAGCAGCTGGGGCAGGGAAATTTGCCTGCTAGAATCGGACGTCGGTGTACTGCTAGCAGAGTGGCCGCAAGTACTTGGCTGTGACACACCTAATTCTACACCTTCATTCCTCTCAGTGCATGTTTCAGAGAGGACTGAAGTTATAGTGGGGTTGGAGATCCCAGCTGATGCGGTGCAAGGAGAGGTCCGCTTTGTTCTTTGGTGTGGGTCTTTGAGGTAGGCTTGCCAACGAGCTGCATGGCAGGTCAACATATGTCTGGTCAGGCATGTGGTACCCAAGCGGCTGATGTTTTGGCCACGCGATATACGCTTGAGACATATGTTGCAAACAGCAGCTGTGCGATCTGATGCACTAGCCTCAAAAAAGGCCCACACCAAAGAACTTTTTGAATGACGGGCAGAGGCAGCGCCCTGCACAGGCGGAGCACTGTGGTGTGATTCCGTCGGTGTACTGCCCTTACGCTGGCCACCAAAGGGCATCCTGCCTCGTTGGAGATGTGCCTCCTCCTCATCCTCCTCCTCCTCCTCTCTCCTATTAGGCACCCACGTGGAGTCAGTGACCTCATCATCCCCTCCCTCCTCATCACTGGAGCCAATCTGGCAGTATGCTGCAGCTGCTGGAACATGACTGCCAGATTGGTGTCCTTCTTGAGCATCCCCTCTGTCTGCTCTCACGCTACTGCCTTCCTGTAGCTGGGTTTCATCATCAGACCCTTCGAAACGCTGGGCATCCTCCTGGAGCATGTACCCAACACTGTGCTCAAACAGTTCGGGGGACTCCTCAGGAGGAGGACATGGTGGGTCTAGGGAAGGAGTGACTGATGATGAGTCTGACATTGATACCAGGGAAGAGGACGCTTTGGCAGCTGCTTTGCCAGTACCCTGAGCCTGGGTGAGAGAGGATGAGGAGGAGGAGGAGGGCTTGGTCATCCACTCTACCAAGTCTTCGGCATGATGTGGCTCAACATGTCCAGCTGCCGAAAAGAAGGACAAGCGTGTCCCATGGCCATGTGCTGATGACAATGCACCGCGTCCACGACCAGCACTTTTGCCCCCAGACACAGAGCCTGCTTGCCCTCTTTTATTGCCTCCTGACTGTCTGCCTCTCCTTGTTTGCCTTCCAGACATTCTAATAGATGGCCTGCAGGGAGATGGGAAAAAAGCAATAAGGGCTACCTTCAGGTGTCCTTCTCTGTCCCTTTACTTAAGGATTTCTAAATATGGTTGAGGATGATTGCTTTTGCACAGAATAGCACAACGACAATTTCCCTGACTGTCCAAAAAACAAGGATTTCAAAGATGGTTGATGAGGAATGCTTTAGCACACTATAGCACAAGGAGAATTTCCCTCACTGTCCTTCCCTGTCCCTAGAAACAAGGATTATCACAGTGAAAGAAACTGACACTCTTCCTACCTATAGTTTTCTGTCCCTAGAAAAAATGTTTTTTTAAAGCTGATTGATGATCAATGCTTTAGCACACTATAGCACAAGGAGAATTTCCCTCACTGTCCTTCCCTGTCCCTAGAAACAAGGATTATCACAGTGAAAGAAACTGACACTCTTCCTACCTATAGTTTTCTGTCCCTAGAAAAAATGTTTTTTCAAAGCACACTATAGCACAAGGAGAATTTCCCTCACTGTCCTTCCCTGTCCCTAGAAACAAGGATTATCACAGTGAAAGAAACTGACACTCTTCCTACCTATAGTTTTCTGTCCCTAGAAAAAATGTTTTTTTAAAGCACACTATAGCACAAGGAGAATTTCCCTCACTGTCCTTCCCTGTCCCTAGAAACAAGGATTATCACAGTGAAAGAAACTGACACTCTTCCTACCTATAGTTTTCTGTCCCTAGAAAAAAATGTTTTTTTAAAGCACACTATAGCACAAGGAGAATTTCCCTCACTGTCCTTCCCTGTCCCTAGAAACAAGGATTATCACAGTGAAAGAAACTGACACTCTTCCTACCTATAGTTTTCTGTCCCTAGAAAAAATGTTTTTTTAAAGCACACTATAGCACAAGGAGAATTTCCCTCACTGTCCTTCCCTGTCCCTAGAAACAAGGATTATCACAGTGAAAGAAACTGACACTCTTCCTACCTATAGTTTTCTGTCCCTAGAAAAAATGTTTTTTTAAAGCACACTATAGCACAAGGAGAATTTCCCTCACTGTCCTTCCCTGTCCCTAGAAACAAGGATTATCACAGTGAAAGAAACTGACACTCTTCCTACCTATAGTTTTCTGTCCCTAGAAAAAATGTTTTTTTAAAGCACACTATAGCACAAGGAGAATTTCCCTCACTGTCCTTCCCTGTCCCTAGAAACAAGGATTATCACAGTGAAAGAAACTGACACACTTCCTACCTATAGTTTTCTGTCCCTAGAAAAAATGTTTTTTTAAAGCACACTATAGCACAAGGAGAATTTCCCTCACTGTCCTTCCCTGTCCCTAGAAACAAGGATTATCACAGTGAAAGAAACTGACACTCTTCCTACCTATAGTTTTCTGTCCCTAGAAAAAATGTTTTTTTAAAGCACACTATAGCACAAGGAGAATTTCCCTCACTGTCCTTCCCTGTCCCTAGAAACAAGGATTATCACAGTGAAAGAAACTGACACTCTTCCTACCTATAGTTTTCTGTCCCTAGAAAAAATGTTTTTTTAAAGCACACTATAGCACAAGGAGAATTTCCCTCACTGTCCTTCCCTGTCCCTAGAAACAAGGATTCGCACAGTAAAACACACTGACACTCTCCCTACCTATCCTTCTCTTTCCCTAAACTAAAGGAATCCAGGTTAAGCAAGAAAAAATAAATGTCACTGCCCCTGCCTATGCTTCTCTTTCCCTGCTCCGGAACACACTACACTAGGCCACCGTGCTGGCGGCCTTTTATAGTGTGGGGCGTGTACTAAACACCCTCAGCAATAATTGGCCACAGACATCCTGCCTGTGGCCAATCATTGCTCTCCTCGCTGCCGGCGCTGTGATTGGCCAAGCATGCGGGGTCACAGTGCATGCTTTGCCAATCACAGCGCCTGGATGACACTGCGATGGCGTAGTGCATTGTGGGCCGTTCGCGTCACTCGAATTAGGCGCGAACGGCCCAAATCGTTCGATCTTCATCGAACGATCGAACAGCCGATGTTCGAGTCGAACGTATGTTCGACTCGAACACCGAGCTCATCCCTACTCTTCACTGCAAAGCGAAGAGCGGAAAGAGTCACAGTACTAGAGGGCGGGAGCTGCTGGAATTAACTTTTTACATTAACCAGCAGGTGATTTGATGCCAGGCGGTCCTAGCAACCAATCACCAGCTTGTTAATGTGAAAGTTGACTTCCGTAGCTTCCGCCCCCCGCCCTCGCCCTCTATCCAGTACTGTCATACTTCCTGCTCCCTGCTCTGCTATACACCAGTGTAAGGTAGTAGAGTGCTACCTACTCACTGGTGTGAAGGGGTCAGAGGACACTACAGTGGGGGGGGGAAGTTAAGGGAAAATAGGACACTAGAGTTGGGAGAAGGGAGGGGTAAAGGGGAAAGAGGACACTACATGGGTCGGGGTGTGTGTGAATGGAACAGAGGACATCGCATTGGGGGGGGGGGGGCAGGGAACACTACAATGGTGGGGGGTGAAGTGGACAGAAGACACTGCATTGGGGGGGCATCGAGAACACGACAGTGGGGGGGGGGCAGAGGACAAAGGACATTGCTTTGGAGTGGGGGCAGAGGACACTACAGTGGGGGGATGGTGTGTAGAGGACAGAGGACATTGCTTTTGGGGGGTAGAGAAGACTACAGTGGGGTGTTTGAATGGGACAGAGGACACTTCTTTGAGGGGACACAGGACACTGCAAAGGGGGGCAGAGGGCACTACAGTTGGGGGGGGTGATGTGAAGGGGGAAAGAAGACACTGCTTTGGGGGGGGGGCACAGGACACTGAAATAGTAGGAGGGGCAAAGGACCCTACTCCAGGGTGGAGGGGGGCAGAGGACACTGCTATATGGGGCAGAGTAAACTATAGTGGGGGTGATGTGAAAAGGGGCAGGACACTGCTATGGGGAGGCAGAGGACACTACTGTATCAGGGGCAGAAGTTCCTACTGTGGGAGAAGAGGGGGGCTACTATGAGGGGGATGATGTGAAGGTGAGTGGAGGATGTTGTGTTACACTATGTGATTATTCTTGCTCTGTGTCTTTAAGATCTGTCCCCTTCTTTCTAGCTGAACTCTCTCTCTCACCGTAGTTCTTTATATATCTCCTCCACTTCCTGATTCTGGTCATTACTCCTGTATATCTTCCATGCTAAACATCTTACATGTGGCTTACAACTGCAAAGTTTTTCTACCTATGAATATCCATCATTAAACGGAACATTCGAAAGGATTCATCGTCTGTCGTCCTAACTGAGTTTATTCATTGAGTTAAACTGCCTGTATCGATGCAAGGGATGAATATCAAACCAGCTTGAGTAAGGCCTACTTAAACCTGGAGATGAACTTTATCGCTTTGTAGTTGAGACAGAACAGTAGAAAAACGGCGTTTCACAGCCTAATTACAAGATTTCTGCATGTCAGTACTGAAACAGACAAGATTTACTGCCCTCATAGCAAGACAGAAGGGACAGAGCAGCACATGGCAGCCTGAGACAATCTGCACAGTGTCATATTTCAGCACACAGATCCTGCCTGCTTTCACAGTCAGTCTGCTATCATGAGTGACCAAGCTTCTGCATGTGAACTCACATCTACCTCCCCACAAGTTCCTGAAGAAACTGAGTTACCCAAACACTCAGTTAAACCCACTTAAAAGTAATGGAGAATTATGAAGCTTCAAGGACTTCAAGGACTGAATTGTCAAATAGCTTGGAATTAGTCTGGGAGAAAATCCTTGCTGAAGCCAATACAGTGTCTGTTGAACGTGAACTACTGACACTAGAGGGCGCCATTAAACAACTTTCTGCCTCATATGAGCTTTATCAGCTTACCAGCAGCAAATTCACTAATGTCTTGCAAAACATGAATACAGAAAGTGCGATGACACAATTAAAGCGCGTCAATGCTCTCAATATTGAAAGAGACAGTTTTATCCAGCAAACCAGATTAAAGGCAGAAGCAAAAATAAAGCTGTTACAGGACACTGCATCTCACAGATCTGTTTCCACCAGACGTTCTAAAAACTTGTCAAGATCCCATAGTTCAAGATACTCAACACTCAGTGAGCGACTTATTAATGCCCGCGCTGAAGTGGAAGGCAGCAAAGTGCAGGTGGCATATGCAGAAAAAAGAGCAGAGTTGGACGCTCAAAGGGCAGAGTTGGAAGCGCAGTCAGCACATCAAAGAGCAACAATGGAAACCTTAAATGAACAGTGTAAACATGACGCAGCTATGGCAAAGCTAAGGGTCCTACAGCAAGCTATCAGTGCAGACGAAGGTGCAAGTGAGAAAGACAGCATTAACCTAAACATAGCAGATATGGAAGACCCCCTCAAACGCACTAAAGACTATGTCCTAAGCCACTGCAACGCACACTCCATTGTCTCCAATGCTCCCGGCTACATAGAGACTCCTTCACAGCTTCAAGTTAAAGAGGTTCCAGCAACTTCCTGCACTCAAAATCACTCCACTGCATTTCCTACCTGCCTACCTTGCCTGCCTTCATACGTCTCAGAGCATCAGCGCAAGCTTCAAGCAAGTCATCAATCTCCAGTCATCGGTACAGCCTTGAATCAACGTACCATTGGAACAACTGACTTCAAGCAAGCAACTCACCTGGATGCATCTGCTGCACCATATTTCCCTGTGTCCTTTAACAACAATGTCAAAGATAACGCAATCAGCACCATACAGCCAACAGCATCTCACATAAAGGCGGAGACAACTGAGACAGAAGAGTTTGTGAGGTACATGCTTCGCAGAGAGCTCACAAAGACTGGTCTTACAAGTTTTGATGACCAACCTGAGAACTACAGAAGTTGGAAATGTGCCTTCAGAACTACAATCAGCAATATTGGCATTACAGCTGATCAAGAATTGAATCTGCTGATCAAATGGCTTGGTCCTCTATCTGCTGCACGTGTTAAGCCATTAAGATCGGTTTTCATGGACAATCCTACTGCAGGCCTCACAGCTGCATGGGAGCGACTAGAGCAAAGTTATGGCAGTCCAGAAGCTATAGAAAATGCTTTGTTCATGCGTCTGGAAACTTTCCCAAAGATATCCGGTAAGGACAACAAGGAGTTCCAGAGACTGAGTGACCTTCTCCTTGAGCTTCAGCTAGCCAAGACAGACCCAAAACTACCTGGACTCAGTTACCTTGACACTCCAAGAGGGGTAAACCCAATTGTCTCCAAGCTCCCGTATGGTTTGCAAGAGAAATGGACTGCACTAGGGTCATCATACAAAAGAGAGAACAAGGTTTCCTTCCCTCCATTCTCTTTCTTCTGTGAATTCATCAGGAAAATTGCAGAGACCAAGAACGATCCAAGTTTTTCCTACGGTGAGTACAGCCTCTTCTCACCCTTTCCTAAGAGTACCAGTCTTCAGGGCAACTATAGAAACCATAGAGGCCCAGTGTCTGTGAAAAAGACTGACATCCTTCCCACCCCTACCACAGTTCTTGCCACGAACAAACAGAGTAGGAAGATTGAAAACCCTAGCAGAGTGTGTCCCATACACAAGAAGCCACACCCCCTCAATAAATGTATCGGCTTTAGGAAAAAGCCTCTGGAAGAGCGCAAGGAGCTTTTAAAGACATTTAGGGTATGTTTCAGGTGCTGTGCTTCTACAGAACATTTTGCAAGGGACTGTAATGTGTCCATCAAGTGCATAGAGTGTGGCTCTGAAGAACATGTGCAAGCCCTCCATCCTCTTGAGCCCAGCTCTGCACAACCTGCCAACACTCCTCCCAGGTTAACGCATGGCGGGGAGAATACAGACCAAGTGCCTAATTCTACCATCATTTCTTCATCCTGCACTGAAGTTTGTGGAGAAGACCGCTGTGGTAAGTCCTGTGCTAAGATATGCTTGGTGAACATATACCACAAGGATCAACCAGAAAAGTCTCTAAAGGCATATGCTATCTTAGACGATCAGAGCAATCGATCACTTGCAAAATCGGAATTGTTCAATCTATTTGAAATAAAAGGCGAAGCTCATCCTTACACCTTGGGTACCTGTAGTGGAACTATAGAGGTTTCTGGAAGAAGGGCTCATGGACTCATGGTATCTTCTCTCAAAGGTAACTTGTGTAGCGGGGTGTTCCCCTTTAATGCAGAGAGACAAGAAGTTCTAGGGGAGAGGTGAGTCAGGAGGAAGTAGAGAAAGGACATTACTGGAAGTGAAAGCAGAGGAGAGAGAGAGACTACATCTCCCAGTACATCTTGCAGCACCCAGGGTACATTGCTCCGGAACAGAGACTGCTGGGGCAGACTTTATAAAGGGGAGGTGGAGTTTGTTCGGTCTCTTTGGACACCCCTCTCCTAGCAAGAGGATCTCTGTGCTGAACTGCTGTGTGCACAAGGCCTGAAGCCTGGGCCTTGTGCTCCTTTCCAAAGAGCCCCTCTGCCAGCCTAGCAGAGCCTTAGAGACATCTTCTCATCCTTGCTGCAGTACACCAGAAGGATTGAAGACTTGGATGTCGGTGGATTCCTGTTCCTAGACGAATCGGCGGAGGAAACGGACTTGGACTTGTCCGGGTGGTGAGAGCTGTTTAAAGACAGATACTTTATCTTTACTATTCGTTGGGATTACAAAGTTGTTCTTCAAGTGCACCACCGAAAGATTTCTAGCGAATATTGTTTCACTGAACTTCCATTTAGATCAGTCAGGCCTGACTGCATAGGTAGACATTGCTGGGTGTTAGTCTACCCATGAGGGGAAGTAGCTGTAAAAGGGCAGCGCTAGAGTTGCATAGCAATATTTTATTATTCTGATTACTCTGTTTATCTTTATTACTGTTTATTGCAGGGATCTGCAACTTGTTATACTGTTGTTTATTACTTGCCCATTAGCCTCAGTAAAATATCTGGGTCAAGTACATTGGTGTCAGTTTCACTTACTTTAATAGAAGTTTTAAAGTATATCACTGTGTGTGTGTTTGCCATAGGACTGCGTCACCTAGAGTTGCGGTCACGCGGTCCTATCTCCCCTTACTAGCTGTGCCAGTAGGGGGTTGAGCAGATTGCCGGGGGTTGGCGGAGCTGTCTTCAGGGCCCAACTAAATCTGCGGCCTTCTTAGTTGGAGGTATCGCTACACGTGGGGGCTCGTCCGGGATCCTGATACAGCAAGCGAACACACCAAAAGACCGGCATGGACCCGCTAGAAGTAGGACAGTGGTACACAATGGCTGGCGCAGATCCGGCCACGGCGGCAGTTATTGAACTCCCGGGGATCTGGCAAAGAGATGCGATAAAGCAGTTAATGACATCCCTATCACCATGCCAGAAATCATGGGTGATGGATGTGAGACCACATGCTTCGTGTACATACGCATTAATAGAGTGGAAAGACGAAATTCCAGAGCATTTTAAAAGCCAGAGCATACAAGCTATGGATGGGCAGACCTACCATCTGACACATGCACTGCCACATAAGGGAGATCGGTTCCAAATAAGAAAGTCATCATCTCCACAGATACCTCCCCCACCATCCCCTAAGGCACAAGAGCAGGAGGATACAGAGAGTCCCAGATCATCACCGGCCACCCTCAGCACAGAACTATGCGCTGTACTGGGAGAGATTGTGGCCCAGTGCGAGAAGAATCCCACAGATTACCCAATGTCGGGGTACAGAAAGCTCCGGATATTCTCAGGGAGAAAACCTGTGCCCTCAGGGGAAGAAGGATTTGCGGAGTGGCTAGATGGCACCACTCAGGCCTTAGAGGAATGGGAAGTTCCAGAACGCAGCAAGAAACAGCGAATTGCTGAAAGTTTGAAGGGGCCTGCTCTGGATGCCATACGCAACCTGAAGATGAGCAGGAAAGACTGTACTGCACAGGACTACTTGGACATCTTGCAGAATGTGTTCGGTGGGACAGAAAAAGTTACCGAGCTCACCTATCAGCTGGAGCACTGCTACCAGAAAACAGGAGAGAAACTGTCAGAATATATGGGACGTCTAGACAAGATCCTGCATAGAATTATTCTGAAGAAGGGGATCGACCCAGGGAAGGTAGACGAGGCCCGGGCTCAGCAGGTATTGAGGGGAGCTCAGCCCCTGGATCCTATTGCATTGGCGCTGCGCACCCGACAGGACGGGAAGAACCTGGAATACCCCGACCTCATTCGAATGGTCAGAGAGGAAGAGGCCATGTGGGAGGAGAAAAAGAGGGAACAGCCAGTCGAGCCAACCAAACCTCTGGTGGTGATGGTCAGCCCGGCCATGACCCCCGAAAGAGATGCAGAAGTGGACACCCTAAAATCGCAGATGTCCCAAGTGTTGGAGATACTGACCTCTTTGATGGAGAAAGATCAAAGGAAACCAGAAAAGGAAAGTCCAAGAAAGGAGTTGTTCCCGAATACCTCAGCGCCCGCTTCTCTACAGGATCGTGAAGAAGAGGTGATTTGTTACAACTGCGGAGGGATTGGTCATTTTGCAAACATATGTTCCAGTCCCAGGAAGAAAAAGATAAATAACCGCCAGCCGGCGGAAAACTTCAGAGGGCCCCGGTGAAGGAGTCAACCGGGTGCCCATCATTTTCAGTGAGCTCCAAACTGAATGAAAAACAGAAGAAGAGAGAAAATAGAACACCTCAGAGGAAACACAACATTCTCCAACAGAGATACACCACAGAGAAAGGGGGCAAGACCCCTCAGAAGAGACACAGCACTCCCCAGAGGGGGTGCACACCTAAGAAAAATAACAGTATCCCTCAGCGGGTTCCTACACCCATAAAAAGGAGGGAAGTCAATGCATACCAGGCTCAAGAAAGGTTCAAGTCCAAAGGGAATAGGACAAGAGAGAGTCCAAAAGGAAAAGGTCTGAAGAAGGCGACCCCTGCCGGGCCATATCCGGAGAAGCTGGTGGGCCCATCTCCTATAGTGCCCATTCAAGTGGAGGGAGTCTACACCAGGGCCCTCTTGGATACCAGGGCACAAGTGACCCTACTATACCGGGACTTCTACGATAGGCACTTGAGTCATCTGCCTATCCAGAAGATAGAAGAGCTGGAAATATGGGGAATTGGAACCCAGAGTTTCCCTTACGACGGCTATCTTCCCATCAAGATGACCTTTGACCCATCCGTGGCTGGGAAGGCCGAAGTGTTTGACACCCTGGCAGTCGTGTGCCCTAGGCCGCCTGGAGCCAACAAGAATTCCCTTATAATAGGGACGAACACGGACCTGGTCCGAAGACTCCTGACCCCTCTAGTAAAAGAAGAGGGGCGAACAGCCACCAAGATCCATCCCATGCTGAAGACGGCCTACCAACAGCTGGTCCAAGAGCAAGAGACCCCTGGAGAAGGGATAGGGAAGGTGTGGAGACTTGGAAGAGAAGGGGTAGTGTGGCAGCCCGGCGAAGTAACCTGTCTCAGAGCCACTGTGAAGCTTACTTGGGAGCAGCCTGGTCCCTTTGTCGTGCTGGAGTCAGACCCAAGGGGTGAGTCCTCAGGTCTGGAAGTGATACCGGAAGTGATTCCGCTGAAGGTCCTGAAGAAGGCCCATTGTAGAGTTCCAGTGAGTGTTAGGAACACTACCAGAGACCCCATGGAAATCCCAGCCAGAATGCTGCTAGGCCAGGTGAGCCCTGCGGCCCCTGTTACCCTGTCAGAAGTGAAGAGGACAGGTGAAGGAGGAGATGCTTGGGAGAAGCTGTCCATGGAAAACCCGAATCTGCCAGGAGCTTGGAAGGAGAGAGCCAAGGCCCAGTTGAATAGATGGGAGAAGATCTTCTCTAAGGATGAGTTCGATGTGGGGTGTGCAAGGAGTGCCACCCATCGGATCCGCCTCCAGGAAGACAAGCCCTTCCGAGAGAGGGTCAGGCGGGTCCCCCTAGCAGATCTGGAGGATCTAAGGGAACAACTTGCAGAACTCAAGAGGACTGGTGTGATACGGGAGTCCAGAAGCCCCTATGCCTCTCCCATCGTGGTGGTCAGAAAGAAGAATGGATCATTGAGGCTCTGTATCGACTACAGGACTCTCAACAGGAGAACCATACCTGACCAATACACCACTCCGAGGATAGAGGATGCCCTACAGAGCTTGTCTGGAGCTAAATGGTTCAGCGTTATGGATCTCAAGAGCTGGTACTATCAGATTCCTATGCACCCAGAAGACAGGGAGAAGACAGCCTTCATAACCCCAGTAGGGTTCTTTGAATTCAACCGGATGCCCCAAGGTCTGTCTGGAGCCCCAGCGACTTTCCAACGTCTCATGGAGAAGACTGTAGGAGACATGAACCTTATTGAAGTCCTTGTATACCTGGATGATGTCATTGTCTTTGGGAGAACCTTGGAAGAACACGAAAGGAGGCTGGAAAAAGTGTTGAGAAGACTCAGTGAGGAAGGACGCAAGCTTTCGCCTGAGAAGTGTCGGTTCTATCAGTCTTCTGTGAACTATCTGGGGCACATAGTGTCTGAAGAAGGGGTGGCCACAGACCCTGAGAAATTGGAGGCAGTTACCTCCTGGCCACGACCCACCACAGTAACCGAACTCAGATCCTTCTTGGGGTTCTGCTCCTATTACAGGAGGTTTGTGGAAGGATTCGCCCGAATTGCCAGGCCATTGAATGAACTACTCAAGACCGAGGGGGAAGAGGACGACTCAGGGCCCAGGAAGCCGGGAGAGTCAGTCAGAGATCAGTGGAACCAGAAGTGTGAAGAGGCCTTCCAGGCATTAAAGGAGAGCCTAACCACTGCCCCAGTCTTGGCCTATGCAGACCCAACCAAGCCCTATGAACTACATGTCGATGCTAGTCATGACGGTCTGGGAGGAGTACTTTATCAAGAACACGAAGGGCAACAACGGCCTGTTGCCTATGTGAGCCGGAGCCTGACCCCCCCTGAGAAGAACTACCCCACTCACAAGCTGGAGTTCCTGGCCCTTAAGTGGGCGGTAGTAGACAAGCTTAAAGACTACCTGTATGGGGCGGAGTTCACTGTGAAGACCGATAACAACCCCCTTACCTACCTTTTCACCACGGCCAAGCTGGACGCCACTGGACACAGGTGGCTGGCCGCACTTTCTGGATTCAACTTCAGCCTAAAGTATAGGCCAGGGACTGGGAATCGAGATGCAGACGCTCTGTCCAGGAGATCTCATTCTCTCACCAGTGACGTAGAAGATTGGACCCAAGTGGCACCAGACGGGGTGCGGGCCCTTTGTCAAGGAGCTGAATTCCAAGCCAGAGGAGGCTCCAGAGCAGAGGAAATAGGAGTTACCATGGTGGGAGTCCCCAAACACTACTGTGGAGTAGCTCAACTGGGAGAGGACAACCTGCCAAGACTGTCCAAGAAGGAGTTGATGTGTGACCAATTGGAAGACCCCATGGGGAGATTGGTCCTGGAGGCCCTGGAGAATCAGGATCCAAACAGACTCATGCGTCAACCTTCAAAAGAAGCTCGCCTGCTGAGGAAAGAGTGGGACAGGTTGCAGTTACATCAGGGAGTGGTCTACCGAAGGGGCCCCTCTGATGACTCAGAAGATAAGTGGCAACTGTTCCTCCCAGAGAAATATCGAGAGACTGTTCTGATTGCCCTGCATGACAACCATGGCCACCTAGGGGCTGAAAGGACCTTTCAACTTGTCAGAAGTCGGTTCTATTGGCCCTGCATGAGGGCAGAGATAGAAGAGTACTGCCACTCATGTGCACGGTGCGTCCAGAGGAAGACTTTACCCCATCAAGCTGCCCCAATGGGCCATCTACAGAGTCAAGGCCCAATGGATCTGGTATGCATTGATTTTCTCTGCCTCAAACCCGACCTGAGTGGACTAGGAAATGTTCTGGTGATAACCGACCATTTCACCAGGTATGCCCAGGCTTTCCCCACCAAAGACCAGAAGGCCTCCACCGTAGCCAAGGTACTTATGGAGAAGTACTTTGTCCATTATGGGCTGCCACAGCGACTCCATTCAGATCAAGGGAGGAACTTTGAGAGTAAACTGATCCGGAAGCTCCTGGATTCTTTGGGAATTAAGAAGACTCGAACTACACCTTACCATCCACAGGGAGATGCTCAGCCGGAAAGGTTTAACCGAACCTTGCTCAACATGTTGGGGACTCTGGAAAGCGAGAAAAAGCAACATTGGAGCCAACACATAGCAGCCATAGTACATGCTTACAACTGCACCATCAGTGATGCTACAGGCTACTCCCCATATCAACTCATGTTTGGGAGAGAAGCGAGACTACCGGTGGACTTGGCCTTTGGCACCTCTCTGGACCATTCCTCAGCCACATCCCACAAAGGATATGTGGACAGGCTCAGACACAGCCTGAAAGTAGCCTATGACCATGCTCAAGCGGCCTCAGATCAAAGGGGAGCTCGAAATAAAAGAAACTTCGACTTGAAGGTTCGGGTACAAGACCTACAGCCCGGGGATCGAGTACTGTTATGCAATCTGGGGGTCCCTGGAAAGCACAAACTTGCAGACAGATGGAGATCTGAACCCTATGTCATCTGCAGGAAGTTGCCAGGCCTACCTGTCTATACGTTGAAGCCAGAAGGAAAGGTAGGCCCACTGAAGACGTGGCATCGAAACCACCTTCTCCCACTTGCTGAGGCAGTTAGAATACCTCCCGTGGGAGACTCCCTTGAACCGGCCTCTATCCTGGATACTCCTAGGCCGAACACTCGGTCGCAGACCTCCCGAGCTGAAGATGGAGAGGCCTCTCAACTTAGTGGAAGTGAGGAGGGAGAACTTGATTGGCTGTGGCCTTCCCCAACTCCAGGAACTTCTACCATAGATCTTCCAACCACTGAAGACACCACAGATGAAACACTGAACCCAGAAGCCACAGAGTTCATCCCTTCTAGTCCTTCAGCAGAATACTGGGAAGATGCCCATGATGGTTGTTCAGAGGAAGAGGAGCCTGTGGCGCCAGAGCCAGAAATCCCAAGAGAGCAAAGGGCTTGAAGAGTCATCCGGCCTCCTAAGAAGCTGACCTACCCACAAATGGGGAACAGCTCAGAAGACTCTGTAGTTACTGCTAGGAGGAATGCTGAGAATCCGGATCCCTCCACGGTCCATTTGGTGGAGGGCAACCCCAGCTCACTCTCTGGCACAGCTAGACAGGTCGCCCCCACTGAAGCGACCTGTAGACAGGACAGCTCCCCATCTTATGATGATTGGTGGGAGGCTCCTCTGTCAACCCTATGCAACCGCATTGAATCTAGAATGTTTTGCAGACCAAAAAAAATGTCTTTGGGGACCAAAGATTCAAAGTGGGGGGAGTGTGTAGCGGGGTGTTCCCCTTTAATGCAGAGAGACAAGAAGTTCTAGGGGAGAGGTGAGTCAGGAGGAAGTAGAGAAAGGACATTACTGGAAGTGAAAGCAGAGGAGAGAGAGAGACTACATCTCCCAGTACATCTTGCAGCACCCAGGGTACATTGCTCCGGAACAGAGACTGCTGGGGCAGACTTTATAAAGGGGAGGTGGAGTTTGTTCGGTCTCTTTGGACACCCCTCTCCTAGCAAGAGGATCTCTGTGCTGAACTGCTGTGTGCACAAGGCCTGAAGCCTGGGCCTTGTGCTCCTTTCCAAAGAGCCCCTCTGCCAGCCTAGCAGAGCCTTAGAGACATCTTCTCATCCTTGCTGCAGTACACCAGAAGGATTGAAGACTTGGATGTCGGTGGATTCCTGTTCCTAGACGAATCGGCGGAGGAAACGGACTTGGACTTGTCCGGGTGGTGAGAGCTGTTTAAAGACAGATACTTTATCTTTACTATTCGTTGGGATTACAAAGTTGTTCTTCAAGTGCACCACCGAAAGATTTCTAGCGAATATTGTTTCACTGAACTTCCATTTAGATCAGTCAGGCCTGACTGCATAGGTAGACATTGCTGGGTGTTAGTCTACCCATGAGGGGAAGTAGCTGTAAAAGGGCAGCGCTAGAGTTGCATAGCAATATTTTATTATTCTGATTACTCTGTTTATCTTTATTACTGTTTATTGCAGGGATCTGCAACTTGTTATACTGTTGTTTATTACTTGCCCATTAGCCTCAGTAAAATATCTGGGTCAAGTACATTGGTGTCAGTTTCACTTACTTTATTAGAAGTTTTAAAGTATATCACTGTGTGTGTGTTTGCCATAGGACTGCGTCACCTAGAGTTGCGGTCACGCGGTCCTATCTCCCCTTACTAGCTGTGCCAGTAGGGGGTTGAGCAGATTGCCGGGGGTTGGCGGAGCTGTCTTCAGGGCCCAACTAAATCTACGGCCTTCTTAGTTGGAGGTATCGCTACACTTGCAATTACCCTTACCTACACTTGTTGAGTGCAATCAGATACCTGCCAAGAGGGAAGAAATCCCTACTCCAGCTGCTGCTTTCCATCACCCTCACCTCAAGGTAATAGCAAATGAGATACCGCCGCTTGACAAAGATGCTCAGATCCTTCTTCTGTTAGGAAGAGACATTCTAAGAGTTCACAAGGTACACAGACAAGTCAGTGGACCCCCAGATGCCCCATTTGCCCAGCGCACAGATCTAGGGTGGGTCATCATAGGCAATGTCTTCATAGGCAAAATGAAAAGACCTACCAACATTTCGTCATTCAAGACAAATGTTCTGCCAAATGGCCAAAACACTTACTTTGAGCCATGCCCACATCACTACTGGGTGAAAGAGAAGATAGCCAGCCACGAATGGCAACATGGTATCTCAGGTGACACAAGCCCTTTCTCCTGCCATGATGGCGACTTCGGCTCTACAGTGTTTAATGCAACCAGTGAAGATGACATACTGGCTCCTTCAATGGAAGACAAATAATTCATCAAGGTAATGGACAATGAGTTCTTTCAAGATGACTCCAATAACTGGGTAGCACCCCTACCCTTTCGTCTCCCAAGAGAGAGATTGCCCAACAACTTACAGCAGGCCATCAGTAGATTCTCCTCCTTAAAGCGAAACTTAAGCAGGAAACCAGAGATGCAAAAGCACTTTGTGGACTTTATGCAAAATGTATTTGACAGAGATCATGCAGAGCCTGCTCCCACACTAAAGGAGGGAGAAGAATGCTGGTACCTTCCATCCTTTGGCGTGTATCACCCACGCAAACCAGACCAAATCAGAGTTGTCTTTGATTCCAGTGCTCAGCACGAAGGTGTTTCTCTTAACAACATGCTCCTTACGGGACCCAACTTGAACAACAGTCTAACAGGAGTCTTGATTCGTTTCAGACAAGAGCCTGTAGCAGTAATGGCCGACATTCAACAGATGTTTCACTGCTTCATCGTCAGAGAAGACAACAGAAACTACCTCAGGTTTCTATGGCACAAGGACAATGACCTCAACAAGGAAGTTATAGATTATCGCATGAAGGTACATGTCTTCGGTAACAGTCCTTCCCCAGCAGTGGCAACTTATGGGCTAAGGAGAACAGCTCAAACTGGAGAAGTTGAATATGGATCTGATGCCCGTCAATTTGTTGAAAGAAACTTCTATGTTGATGACGCACTTAAGTCCTTTCCAACTGCTAAAGAAGCAATTGATCTTCTCACCAGAACAAAGGAGATGCTGTCTGTAGCAAACCTTAGACTGCACAAAATTATATCCAACAGCCAGGAACTTATGAATGCCTTTCACTCTGAGGACTATGCCACTAGTCTAAAAAACCTTGACTTAGGTACAGATGTGCCTCCTGTACAGCGAAGTCTGGGTTTGTTGTGGAACATCAAGCAAGACAAATTCACCTTCCAAGTGTCAACTTGTGACAAACCCTTCACTAAGAGAGGAGTCCTGTCCGTGGTGAATAGCATCTATGACCCACTGGGTTTTCTTGCTCCAGTTACCATTCAAGGTAAGATTTTACTAAGACAGTTGTCTACTGAGAACATAGACTGGGATACTCCCTTGCCTAGTGAGAATCAACACAAGTGGGAAAGGTGGAGATATTCTTTGAAGTCACTAGAAAAACTTCAGATTCCCCGTTGCTATGTTCCAGGATCCACTTCAACTGCTAACCGGAGAGACATTCATATTTTCTCTGATGCATCAGTTGAAGCTATTGCTGCAGTAGCCTATTTGAAGACCTCTGAACTGAATGGAGAATCACACTGTAGTTTTGTCCTAGGCAAGGCAAAACTCACACCCAAGCCTGCACATACCATACCAAGACTTGAACTTTGTGCAGCCGTGCTAGCAGTAGAAATTGCCGAGGTTATACGAAGTGAAATGGACACTAGAATTGATTCTTTCACCTTATATACAGACAGTAAGGTAGTACTTGGTTACATAAATAACCAAACAAAACAATTTTATGTGTACGTCAGCAACAGGGTTGAACGTATCAAGAGATTCTCTCTACCAAGTCAATGGCATCACGTTCCCACTGAACTCAACCCAGCTGACTGTGGGACCAGAGCCGTGTCACCTGCCGCTCTTCAGGACAGCTTATGGCTGTCACCTCCAAGGTTTCTGCGTGAGGACTCTTACTTACTCCCTATTGACACCACCTATGGGCTAGTAAACCCTGAAGATGATAAGGAAATAAGAACTGTGAACACCTCACTCCACACTTCTGTAAGTACAAAACAGAAGCTGCGGTCACACCATTACAGGCATCAATGGAAGCAGGTGCAGTATCTAGCCAATGTGTTCTGGCATCGCTGGAAGAAAAAGTATCTTCATCACCTTCAAGGTCGTAACAAATGGCAAGCATCTAAGCCGAATCTTAAGGTTGGAGACCTCATCCTTCTAAAAGACAAGGAAGTTTGTCGGAATGAGTGGCCTATGGGTCTTATTACTAAAGTTATGCCCAGTGACGATAACAAAGTCCGGAAGGTAGAAGTCAAGGTAACCAAGGGAGAATCAACATGAACCTTTAGTCGACCAATTACAGAGTTAGTACTCCTTTTGCCAGGTGAGTGACTTGTGCAAGGACTAGCCATGCTGTTGGCATGGCGGGGAGTACATTGCTGCCATCTACAGGTTCTACTTAGAACTTTGGAATTATTTGAAGACATCATACTGTGACTTTATGTTCTTCATCCTGTTGAACTTACGTTTATTATTTGCTTGTTGCATGTTTTTCATTACAGGTTCCAGGACATTCGTCAGTATTGGACTTTTTGAAAATATAAATTTTAGTTTAAGGTTATGAAATCTAAAGATTTCAGATGGGGAGTGTTGTGTTACACTATGTGATTATTCTTGCTCTGTGTCTTTAAGATCTGTCCCCTTCTTTCTAGCTGAACTCTCTCTCTCACCGTAGTTCTTTATATATCTCCTCCACTTCCTGATTCTGGTCATTACTCCTGTATTTCTTCCATGCTAAACATCTTACATGTGGCTTACAACTGCAACGTTTTTCTACCTATGAATATCCATCATTAAACGGAACATTCGAAAGGATTCATCGTCTGTCGTCCTAACTGTGAGTTTATTCATTGAGTTAAACTGCCTGTATCGATGCAAGGGATGAATATCAAACCAGCTTGAGTAAGGCCTACTTAAACCTGGAGATGAACTTTATCGCTTTGTAGTTGAGACAGAACAGAGGACACTAGTGGGAGTGGGGTGGGGGGGGGGCACAGGACACTATGCTGTGTTTTTATTTGGCGCTTGACAGTTTTGTTCTTAAGCGCTTTTATTTTCTCCATGTTGTCTAGGTAGATCTCAACCTCGGAAAGGTTGCCTACCCCTGCAATAATGTGTTCCAGTTTGTACATTATATATGTATTAGCTTCAAGTGTAGCGCTTTTAATGCCATTCGCCAATATCTTCTGTTTAAAATGGTATTTAACCCAAAAACAAATTTTTACTCTATTCCAGATTACTAATCCTTATATGTGGTGACTGCATTGTTTTTTTTTTTTTTTAAGCACTTTATTTTTATCTGGCCAGTATCACACCTCTTGTCTTGATGTCTCCTCTCTGGATAGAGGAATAATGGAAACTCCTCTGGAAAGCAGCATTGCCAATCTGGGTAGAGGGTATTGTTAGATGTACCAACACATTTTGATGGACTTGACTAACAAAGTAAAGCTGAACTTCAGCTAACACATTTAGCAGTGTGACAGCAGGAAGGTAAAGTCACCTGGTTGCATCCAGGGGGGTAGATATATTTCTCCCAGATTCAGGCTTTATGCTGACTTATACAACTAGGGTGGAGAGTTGTATAAGCCCAGCTGAGGCTAGTAGGCTCATGGATGACTCATACCTCTAGGGAGAGTGTGGGGCGTCGTACAGACAGGGAGTTGATGAGACCAGCTGAACCTTGTCAGCTCATTTAGGCCTCTATAAGAAATCCCAGCTTCATTAGATGTTAGCTCATGCCTGGAAGCAGACCTGTGTGGACTGTCTAGGGAGAGTGAACCCCTGTGCGGTGAGAGAAAGCCTGTGTGGCTATATTTTGCTTGGACATTTAAAACCAGGGACTAGGACAGCACTAGGCTGATCCCAGTCGTTAGTTAGGAAACCTGTAAGTTTAGTCAGAGGTCAAGTTGACCAGGATTTATTTTGTTTATGTTTTTTTTGCCTTGCTGTGTTTTTGTCACTGTAAATAGAAAATAAACCGCACCTTTTTGATTTTTGAAAACCACAACCTCCGTCTGCTGGGCCTGTTTTGGGTGGGGAGCCCATCCCGGGGGTCACACATACCCGCTGCCGAGCTAGCCCCCTCACAGTTGGTGGAGAACCAGTGGCAGTTTTTTTTAAGCCAGCATGGAGGAGATACTGAAGCAGCTGGCTCTAGCAAATGCCAATCAACAGCAGACAAATGCAGGTTTGCAAAAGAGCCTTGCAGCTCATCAACAGAGCCTTGCAGCTCAACAACAGAACTTCGCAGCCCAGCAGCAAGCTCATCAACAGAGCCTTGCAGCCCAGCAGCAAGCTCACCAACAGAGTCTGGAAGCTCAGCAACAAGCCCAGCAGCAATCTGAGGCCCGCTTCATAGACCTGTTACAGAAGCAAGAGCAGAGACTACAACAAATGGAAGCAGTAATGCAGCAACGTCCGCAGACCAGTGAGGAAAGCCGTCCCACTAATACCGCGTCCTTTGGGGTGAGTCGTTTATTGACAAAAATGACTGGAGAGGATGATCCAGAGGTATTTTTGACCACATTTGAAAGGACTGCTGAAAGAGAAAAGTGGCCTGAGGAGCAGTGGGCTGGACTGGTGGCTCCTCTGTTAACTGGTGAATCGCAGAAGGCTTACTATGACCTGGAGCCTGACCAAGCAAAAGACTATGTGATGCTAAAAGCTGAGATATTGGCAAGGCTGGGTGTCACCCAGGCTGTCCGGGCTCAGCGTGTGCATAACTGGACTTTCCAGCTTGGAAAACCCCCCAGGTCTCAAATGTATGATCTCATTCACCTGAGCAGAAAGTGGCTACAGCCAGAGACTTTGTCCGCACCAAAGATTGTGGAACGTGTTGTAATGGATCGGTTTTTGAGAGCTCTTCCTACTGCCATCCAAAAGTGGGTAAGCCATGGAGACCCAGAGACGGCCGATGGTCTTGTGGATCGTGTGGAGAAATACTTGGCTACAGAGAACCTGACGGCCTCTTCCAGAGACACTCGGACTTTCCACCCTAAGACCAGACCATCCCCAGGGGCGGATAAGAGGATTCCAAGGGGTGAGGGTGGAGAGAGTGAGAGGGTGGGAGCTCTACCCCAAGTTTGGCGAGAACAGCCTGGGAAATCAGCGGCTCAAGAGGCCGCAAGAAGGATCGTTTGCTACCGCTGCCGGCAAGCGGGACATATTGCAGCAAATTGCCCGGTTGTGGAGGAACCCATGCAGTGTGACTTTCTGACGGGCAGACGTCAGTCGCTGTGTGCGACAGTCGCATGCACTGCCATTCGGGGAACTGAGAAACATTTATGCAAAATGTGTATTAATGGTAGAAATGTTGTGGTATTGCTGGATTCAGGTAGCCTTGTGACCCTGATAAAGGCTGAGTTAGTTAAAACAGAGGTCTCTGGGAATAGCAAGGTAGCCGTTATTTGTGTGCATGGGGACACCCGAGAGTATCCAGTGACTACGGTGTGTTTCGAGACCCCCAAAGGTACCCTCTCTCATCCAGTGGGCTTAGTATCTCAGTTACCGCATGACGCCATTGTGGGAAGGGATTTTCCGAAGTTCTGGGAACTGTGGGATGATCCTGAGCCCCCCACTGGTGCCCCTATGTACCAGGAATGTGATAGCCAGAACTCCCCTGAGAGTGGTGAGGACTCTCCGGAATTTCCCTTGTCAGTATTGGCAGGGGAGACTCAAGAAACTGGAGAGGAGCCCACCTCCTCAGACGAAAACCTACCGTCTGTGGAGTTTTCTGATCTTGAGGTTCACAGGGAAAACTTTGCCACAGAACAGTTGAAAGACCCCGCCCTAATAAAGGCACGGGAAAACGTAGTGAAAATAGATGGCGAGTTAGTGAACCCAGATAATACTGGCACTTACCCATACTTCAGCGTAGAGAAGGACCTACTGTATCGGGTGGCAAAAAGGGCAGAAGAAACCGTTGAGCAGCTTGTGGTGCCCAAACCTTACAGGAAGTTGGTGTTGGAGTTGGCCCATGGGCACATTCTTGGAGGTCATCTGGGGACAGAGAAAACCCGAGAGAGGGTATTACAGAGATTCTATTGGCCTGGGGTGATGAAGGACATAGAAAATTATTGTTCCTCCTGCCCTGTGTGTCAGAGGTCGGCCCCGATGCCACATTTCCGTAGCCCGCTGGTCCCTCTACCCATCATTGAGGTCCCGTTTGAGAGAATCGCAATGGATTTGGTAGGTCCTATAATCAAGTCCGCTAGGGGGCACCAGTACATATTGGTTATAATGGACTATGCCACCCGTTATCCAGAAGCGATCCCTCTCAGAAATACCTCGGCCAAAACCATAGCCAAAGAGCTATCTCTTGTTTTTAGCCGGGTGGGTATTTGTAAAGAACTGCTTACGGACCAAGGTACACCCTTTATGTCCCGGGTTATGAAAGAGCTGTGTAAATTGTTCAAAGTGACGCAATTGCGTACATCTGTGTATCACCCCCAAACCGATGGGCTGGTTGAAAGATTCAACAAAACCCTAAAACAAATGTTGAAGAAAGTGGTGGATAGAGATGGAAGGGATTGGGACTGTCTACTTCCTTATTTGATGTTTGCTATTAGGGAGGTGCCCCAATCCTCTACGGGATTCTCCCCCTTTGAGTTACTGTATGGGAGACACCCAAGAGGGCTGTTGGATATTGCCAAGGAAACTTGGGAAAGTGAGAGTTCTCCCCACAGGAGTGTGATTGAGCATGTCGCCCTGATGCAAGATCGAATTGCACAGGTAATGCCCATCGTGAAGGAACATTTGGCCCAAGCGCAGTTGGCACAGCAGAGAGTGTACAACCGTGGAGCCAAGACCCGTACCTTTTCCCCGGGGGATAGGATATTGGTACTTGTCCCTACGGTTGAAAGTAAATTCCTTGCCAAATGGCAAGGCCCCTACGAGATAATGGAAAAAGTGAGCGAAGTGAATTACAAGGTCAGACAACCAGGAAGGCGAAAGCCCGAACAGATCTATCACGTTAATCTGTTGAAAGCCTGGAGGGATAGAGAGTCCCTAGTCGCAGACACTTGGTCACCAGCTCAAACTGGTTGCGTGATTCCTGAGGTTGGAATCGCAGCCACCTTGTCACAACCCCAACAACAGGAGGTTAAGGAGTTTGTACTTCGCAACAAGGAGGTATTCTCTGAGCTGCCGGGACAAACATCTGGGGTAGAGCATGACATTATTACCCCGCCCGGTGAAAGGGTGAAGTTAAAACCCTATCGGATCCCAGAGGCCCGACGGGAGGCAATACGGGAGGAAGTACAGAGAATGCTGAACTTAGGGGTGATAGAGGAGTCCCAAAGTGATTGGTCTAGTCCCATTGTGTTGGTGCCTAAACCGGATGGGAGCTGGCGATTTTGTAACGATTTTCGTCAGTTGAACAAAGTTACAAAATTTGACACCTACCCCATGCCACGTATAGATGAGTTGATCGACCGGCTGGGAACAGCCCGATACATGACGACTCTTGACCTCACAAAAGGGTATTGGCAAATCCCCCTGGCCAAGTCGGCCAAAGAGAAAACCGCATTTGTAACCCCAGACGGGGCGTTCCAATATAAAAGAATGCCGTTCGGGTTACAGAATGCGCCGGCCACATTCCAGCGGAAAATGGACCAGATGCTGAGGCCCCATCGGAAGTATGCTGCGGCTTACCTGGATGACATAATTGTCCATAGCACAGATTGGGCCTCACATCTGCCAAAAGTGCAAGCAGTCCTGGACTCTGTTCGGGAAGCAGGGTTTACGGCTAACCCCAAGAAGTGTACCATTGGGCAGGAGGAGGCCAAATATCTTGGGTACACCATTGGGAGGGGAGTAATAAAACCCCAACTCAACAAAGTCGAGGCCATCCAGAGTTGGCCACGTCCCAACAGCAAGAAGCAGGTACGAGCCTTTCTGGGAATCGCTGGGTATTATCGGCGATTCATTCCCCACTTTGCTTCTAAGGCTGTGCCCCTAACCAACCTGACGAAGGGGAAAGGGTCGGTCATGATTAAATGGACCCCCGAGGCTGAGGCAGCATTCCAATTCTTGAAACAAGCCTTATGTAGCCAGCCAGTGTTGTACTCACCCGACTTCTCTAGAGACTTTGTCGTACAAAGTGATGCGTCAGATGTGGGGTTAGGAGCAGTATTGTCCCAGGTCTGGAACGGGGAAGAGCACCCAGTCATTTACCTCAGCAGGAAGTTGAAGTCCCATGAGGTAAATTACGCCACCGTTGAAAAGGAGTGTTTAGCGGTGAAGTGGGCTCTAGATTCCCTTCGGTACTACCTGCTAGGTAGGCACTTTGACATGGTTACGGATCACGCTCCGTTAAAGTGGATGGCTCAAAACAAGGAAACAAATAGAAGAGTGAATAGGTGGTTCCTGGCCCTCCAGGAATTCAACTTCACAGTAAAGCATCGCCCTGGCGTTCAAATGGGGAATGTGGATGCTTTGTCTCGAGTACATGAATGCCTGATTGCTGGTGTTCCAACCCCGAGGTTAAAACAAGAGGGGGGGGGTATGTGACAGCAGGAAGGTAAAGTCACCTGGTTGCATCCAGGGGGGTAGATATATTTCTCCCAGATTCAGGCTTTATGCTGACTTATACAACTAGGGTGGAGAGTTGTATAAGCCCAGCTGAGGCTAGTAGGCTCATGGATGACTCATACCTCTAGGGAGAGTGTGGGGCGTCGTACAGACAGGGAGTTGATGAGACCAGCTGAACCTTGTCAGCTCATTTAGGCCTCTATAAGAAATCCCAGCTTC
This sequence comes from Rana muscosa, assembly GCA_029206835.1. NCBI lineage: Eukaryota > Metazoa > Chordata > Amphibia > Anura > Ranidae > Rana > Rana muscosa. Next base: position 114,665,843 of record CM055123.1, on the reverse strand, counting down.
ATTAGATGTTAGCTCATGCCTGGAAGCAGACCTGTGTGGACTGTCTAGGGAGAGTGAACCCCTGTGCGGTGAGAGAAAGCCTGTGTGGCTATATTTTGCTTGGACATTTAAAACCAGGGACTAGGACAGCACTAGGCTGATCCCAGTCGTTAGTTAGGAAACCTGTAAGTTTAGTCAGAGGTCAAGTTGACCAGGATTTATTTTGTTTATGTTTTTTTTGCCTTGCTGTGTTTTTGTCACTGTAAATAGAAAATAAACCGCACCTTTTTGATTTTTGAAAACCACAACCTCCGTCTGCTGGGCCTGTTTTGGGTGGGGAGCCCATCCCGGGGGTCACACATACCCGCTGCCGAGCTAGCCCCCTCACAGCAGTTACAGTAGCAGATTTTTTTTTTTGTTTGTTTGAGATAGTGTTAAATCATGAATTTTAACCCCCTAATTGACACTTTTGCTGGACAGCTTGGTCTGTTGAGAAATTACAGATTTAAAGGGGTTGTAAAGGCAGAAGTTTTTTTTTATCTTGCTATAGAAAAGGACACAGAGGAGAGATCTAAGCACTGCGAACCCCGGTCAATATGAAAAAGAAAAAATGTTTCCCCAGTGGGGCTTTGGACAGCAGTGTGGTAAAATTAGAAATTTAGCGAATGGATAGCAAAAAAGATTACATTTATTAAGAAATATGCAGGTATCATAGTAAAATGAATTACAACATTTAAAAACTGGCCAATTAGTACAGTGCATATTCCACAGTATAGTCTGTATTCCAGATTACACAAGGTTGTGCACATTGTGACATATAAGAATGTTGAAAAGTGTAGAGTCCACAATGCGTTTCGACCTCTGTATCGGTCATCATCAGGGGGAAGGTAGGCTCTATAAAACACACATTACATGACTTAAGAATTTGGGAAACATCATCATAAGTCCCATTTAAGGGTCTAAAATGGTGATATATTTACCGCTAAAGTGGAATAGATGGTCCCATTGCCAGATGTGTTAGAAGTCGCTGGATGATCAGGAGGGCCCCACAGTCGCACCCGCCTCCCCACGATGGATGGGCCCAGCCCAGGGGGCTTTACAAGGAGCCACACAAGTGACACCCTCCAGGGGATGGGAGAGTCGGCACCTGCAATGAATACCCGATCAATGACCATGTGTTGAGTAGGAGAATTGTAAATAGATTAGCTCTAAGCACACTAACAAGAGTATTGGGAATATATGGACTAACTGCTATCATATTAGCTCATCAAGGTACCATCGGTCCCAGAGATGTGGTTGACCAATGAAGGTATGGGTAAAACAATGCAATTAATATATAATGTAATGTTGGGGAGTATATTTGTGACAGTGGGGTCACTTTGGACACAGGGTGAAAAAGAAACCCCCGATATGGTCTGTGATAGCCATATTCAAGGCTGTATATACATTGTATATAGATTGGATGTATACTGGGTGTGGGGGTTATGTAATCATTGCTGTGAGGAATTAAGTTGTTTTGCATTCTATTGTTCATTATGACTGGGGAAGGTCTGGTATGAATAGAGATTAAGTCCTTGTGTGTATTGTAAAGTGCCAGACAGACTGGCTGCCAACCCTTTTTGAGAAGATGTGTATTGGGTGGGATCTTTTGAAGCCTAGCAGACGTCAGGATGAGGTGTTGAGTCTTGGGATGTGTGGGTGGAGCTGGGCCCTTGTTCATGTTAAATCATGTGGATTGAATTGTGTATAAAGTTACAATGTTTCTCAATAATAAACAGATTCCTATTACAGAAGAGACAGAGTGCGTCTCGTCTTCTTCCAGAGGGGTCGGCTCCTATAGGAAAGGGTCGTTTAGCTGTGGATATCGGGAGCGAGTGGATGTGTGTCTAGGAGAGGGAACATCGGAAACGGCGTTAATACCCCTTCATATTGGGGTGCCGTTACATTGGTTGGCAGCAGCGGGATTTTCCCTCCAGTTCCTGGGACACTCCAAGCCACCACAGTGAATGACCAGCTATGCAGCCTGCAGGAAAGTCACGCTGAAAGACTTACTTGAGAGCCGAGATGGACCAGAGAGATGGTGATGCAGGACCCCGGTCAGTTGAAGATTTGTTTCAGCAACGAGTCGACAGCGGTTGGCATTATATGGTGCTAACCCATCAGAGACCGCCATTCAGGAAGCCATTAGAGGCATCCAGCTGCAGGATGCGCGACAAAAGAGAGAACTAGAGCGGCAACATGAGTGGAGAATGGCGCAAATACGACAATCGGGGACAACGCCTAAAGAACCAGCCACCATGGAAGAGGAATTCGAAAGGAGGTTGCGAGAGATGCAGGGAGGAGAAGCAGGCCATCTTCCCCCCCAACAGCTAGCCAGAGCAGATGGTGTGGAGTCCCCAGCAGAAGTGCTGGCAACAGGGCAGAGTGATAGCAACCTCTGCCCAGCACCGGAAACAACTGGGGAGTTTCAGGGAGCCGGGGCAGTTGGCCCCTCTCTCCAGCAACAAGCTGAGGTGGTAAAGCTTTCACCCCCAGCTGAATCACTGGCAGCAGGGCAGAATGCTACTGGCCGCTGCACACAACTGCCACTTGAGCGGATATCGGTGGATGGGACCGCGGTCTCCACTCACAGCAACCCAGCAGAAGAGCTGGCAACAGAGCAGATTGCCGCGGGCCTCTGCTCTCAACTAACAGAAGAGGGAGTTCCTGTGGGACTGGATGGGACTACGGTCTCCACTCACAGCAACCCAGCAGAAGAGCTGGCAACAGAGCAGATTGCCGCGGGCCTCTGCTCTCAACTAACAGAAGAGGGAGTTCCTGTGGTAGTAGATGGGACTTCAGTCCTCACTGACACAACCCCAGAAAATGGTGTGACACTGAGACAGGAGGATGTCAGCCTTGCTTTGCAAGCACTGGGGGACTTCCACCTACCACAAGTGGATGGGACTTCAGTCTCCACTTGTATACCCCAGGGATGCCGGGCAGTCGACCCAGATCCCCAACAGCATGACGGACTGAGCCCAGTTACCCTGTCTTCTCCCCAGCGGCGGGTATGTTCTCTGAGAGAGGCAGAGGTTGGCTGGGTAAGTAATGCTCTGCTTGGAGCAATTCATTTGTGGTACTGGGTGGATACCAGCATTGGAAGAATGGACCCATGGACTAACTTCGGAGTAGACCCGTCTGGGGTCCCCTCCTCTGTTAGTCCCCTGCCGAAAGGGGAGATGTGTGACAGTGGGGTCACTTTGGACACAGGGTGAAAAAGAAACCCCCGATATGGTCTGTGATAGCCATATTCAAGGCTGTATATACATTGTATATAGATTGGATGTATACTGTGTGTGGGGGTTATGTAATCATTGCTGTGAGGAATTAAGTTGTTTTGCATTCTATTGTTCATTATGACTGGGGAAGGTCTGGTATGAATAGAGATTAAGTCCTTGTGTGTATTGTAAAGTGCCAGACAGACTGGCTGCCAACCCTTTTTGAGAAGATGTGTATTGGGTGGGATCTTTTGAAGCCTAGCAGACGTCAGGATGAGGTGTTGAGTCTTGGGATGTGTGGGTGGAGCTGGGCCCTTGTTCATGTTAAATCATCTGGATTGAATTGTGTATAAAGTTACAATGTTTCTCAATAATAAACAGATTCCTATTACAGAAGAGACAGAGTGCGTCTCGTCTTCTTCCAGAGGGGTCGGCTCCTATAGGAAAGGGTCGTTTAGCTGTGGATATCGGGAGCGAGTGGATGTGTGTCTAGGAGAGGGACCATCGGAAACGGCGTTAATACCCCTTCATATTGGGGTGCCGTTACAATATTAATGAAGTAAATTAAAATAGTTATGTGGATGGAGATTATGAGATATAGGTGATGCAAGCTGCCCGCCAGGGGCAGTGAAATGATATAATGTGCTGGTGATGGTTGAATAGAAATAATGAAGTAAGTATGTGCTGATGGTGATAAATTTAAGATGGTTGAATAAATATGTGTACATGTATATAGTGTTGGTCCACAGGGTTCAGGCTGAAGAGTTGAGACAGTGCAAGCAGGTGTATGTGTGTGGTGTCCACAGAAATGTGTTGAACGACAAACAAACAAACAGAGGTGTAAAGGAAAAACAATCAAATAATCAAAAATTAAAAAAATGGAAAGATAAACCCCAAGTGGCAATAAGAGAACATGGGGATGTATGTATGATGTTACTATTTACCTTATGTTAGGATGAATCATATAAAATGAAGAGTATGTAGGGTATGCATATGACTGCATTCAAGCAGGAAAGATGGAGGCTGGAGACAGAGAGAGGATGTGTGCAGTACCGTCCATGTAGATCTGCGTGCAATCATGGTATGATTTGCAGGCAACTGGTCATTGATATATGCCAAAGGGTGTGGCAGTTGGGGTAGACAAACACAGGTGGTGCCTCCCTCCCCCTCCTCTTGGAATGTGGGCATCCAGGCCGCTAGAGGAGCGGCCCACGTTTGGCTCCCCTGGCGTCCCGAAAGGCAGGTGCCTCAGCCACCACCGTCATCTCCGCTGCAAATCACGTGACGTCATGGCGTCGTGCGCACGCCGAGGGAACTCGCTCATGCACACTTTGCCAAGAACAATCCGGAGGTGAACAAGGGACGCCGCCGGCAGGGTGAGGCCAGCGTCGGCAGACGAGTTGCACTCATCCGTCAACCATAGCATAAAAGGGGGGGGGACGCAGAAACATCCACATCCCCCCCACCCTGCCAGGAAGCCTCGTCGGCCCGGGGCTCACCCCACGGGGACGGCAGGCACGGCAGAGGCCCGCCATAACCCACAGCGGCCATATATCTAACAATGTGTGGATGACATAATAGCATCAACCACAAAAGTTGTATACAATGATTTACTTCATGAGAAGGATATGAAAAAATAGAAATAAAACAGCAATATCCATTACTTAGATTTTAAAATATATATAGGAGTGAATGTTCAATGGCCTCAAAATCGTGCATGTATAGTCCAAACAAATATTGGCTAAATGCTTGAACTTACTGCAATACAGGATTCTAAATTAGATCTATCCTGATGCATTGGAAAGGGAATGATGCAATTATAGTCTATTCCTCCATTTAAGGGGATATGGCCTCAAAATGAGGTTGAAAGTTTATCACCCCTGAATGTATATCATAATTGGGATTAAAGGGTGGACATGCAAGTATTGAGGGAGCTTTATGAACGACACACAGATCCTATCATATCTCTCATGTGTCATGAGGGGAAGGGGGTGTTTAGCCACCCAATATGTATGCTATAGAAAAGGACACAGAGGAGAGATGTAAGCGCTGCGAACCCCGGTCAATATGAAAAAGAAAAAATGTTTCCCCAGTGGGGCTTTGGACAGCAGTGTGGTAAAGTTCGAAATTTAGCGAATGGATAACAAAAAAGATTACATTTATTAAGAAATATGCAGGTGTCATGGTAATGTAGCGATACCTCCAACTAAGGAGGCCGCAGAATTAGATTTTGGGCCCTGAGTGCAGCTCCGCCAACCCCCGGCAATAGGCTCTATCCCCTTCTGGCACAGCTAGTACTAACAATCAATGATGTGTCCTATGCAATAGAATAACTAAGCAAGGACACAGTAATGAATTGTAATAGGTAAAGTGTTTTACTCATAAATTCTCAATATGAATGAAAGGGGTAACAATAATCACAGTTCTAAACAATCACTCCTAAGGGCAGCGTCCTGCCACTCTAACACACTATATAGTAACACACGCTACAAGTGCGCCATACGGGCGACCGTTAACTAAGTGCCCTATGGCGCAGCAATCAAACACGCTAGAATCCCCACCAGGCCTGGTTCTAATATTTAGCTTAGTCCTTCTTTCTTCACCGGCAGGTCTGTAATGGTGGTGCACTTAAACAGAGTATAACTTTGTAATCCAAGGGGTATGAAAATAACTTGTAGGCCACGGCAGTCTATAGGCCTATACACAGCAACAGTATCTAAGCTGGGCTTATGCCCTCTCACCCGCCGGACTACGGATCCAGTCCGGGAAAACCTCCACCGGCCATGTCACACACTCTCGATCTCTCCAACGATCGGGTCCCCGATCCGACAAGGCGGTAGCTCACAAAGTCAGATGCCACCCAGGCTCGCAGAGGGGAGGATGGAAGGCTCTTCGGTGCAGAGCAAGGCCTCAGGCTTCAGGCCTTGCCCCTCCGACACATCCGCACAGGAGGATCCGTCCGTGAAGTCTCGTGTCGCCAAAGAGACCGAGCCCGGCCCCGCCTCTTCCTTTTATAACCCCTCCCATGAGTCTCTGCGGTGGAACGTCACAACAAGAATGGGGTTATGGGTAATGTAGTTTCTTCCCAATATAGGGGAACACCCCGCTACAGTAAAATGAATTACAACATTTAAAAACCGGCCAATTGGTACAGTACATATTCCACAGTATAGTCTGTAATCAAGATTACAAAAGGTTGTGCCCAATGTTGAAAAGTGTAGAATCCACAACACGTTTCGACCTCTGTATCAGTCATCAACAGGGGGAAGGTAGGCTCTATAAAACACACATTACATGACTTAAGAATTTGGGAAACATCATCATAAGTTTTTTTTATCTTAATACATTCCATGCATTAAGATAAAAAGCCTTCTGTGTGCAGCAGCCCCCTAACACTTACCTGAGGTCCCTCTTTGTCCAGCAATGTCCACGAATGTCTCAGTCATCTGAGATTCTCCTTCCTGATTGGCTGAGACACAGCAGCAGCGCCATTGGCTCCCGCTGCTGTCAATTAAAGTCAGCTAGCCAATCAGCTTGGATGCCCCCATAGCAAACTGCTTGCTGTGGGGGCACTGAACAGGAGGGAGGGGCCAGGATCACAGAAGAGTGACCCGAGAAGAGGAGGATTCAGGCGGCTCAAATCCACTGCAACAGAGCAGATAAGTATAGCATGTTTGTTATTTTTATAGGGAAAAAAAAACAAGACTTTACAATCACTTTAACCACTTGCCGACCGGCTCATGCCGATATACTTTGGCAAAATGGCACGGCTGGGCATATTGACGTACCTGTACGTTGCCCTTTAAGACGCGGAATTGTGAGCGCACGCGAGCTCCATGAGTGTGACCGCGGGTCCCGTGGACTCGATGTCCGCCGGGAGTCCGGCGATCGTCTCACGGAGAGGAAGAACGGGGAAATGCTGATGTAAACAAGCATTTCCCCGTTTTTCCTAGTGACAGGACACTGATCACCGCTCCCTGTGATTGGGAGCGGTGATCAGTGTCGTGTCACACGTAGCCCATCCCCCCCACAGTTAGAACACATCCCTAGGACACACTTAACCCCGTCCTCGCCCCCTATTGGTTAACCCCTTCACTGCCAGTGTCATTTTTACAGTAATCAGTGCATTTTTATAGCACTGATCGCTGTATAAATGACAATGGTCCCAAAATGGCGTCAAAAGTGTCCGTTGTGTCCGCCATAATGTCGCAGTCATGATAAAAAATCGCTGATCGCCGCCATTACTAGTAAAAAAAAAATTAATAAAAATTACATAAAACTATCCCCTATTTTGTAGACACTATAACTTTTGCGCAAACCAATCAATAAATGCTTATTGGGATGTATTTTACCAAAAATATGTAGAAGAATACATATCGGCCTAAACTGAGGGGAAAAAAAAAAATTATATATTTTTTGGGGATATTTATTATAGCAAAAAGTAAAAAATATTGGTTTTTTTTCAAAATTTACATTCTTTTTTTGTTTATAGCGCCAAAAAATAAACCCGCAGAGGTGATCAAATACCACCAAAAGAAAGCTCTATTTGTGGGAAAAAAAGACGTCAATTTTGTTTGGGAGCCACGCCGCACGACCGCGCAATTGTCAGTTAAAGCGACGCAGTGCCGTTTTGCAAAAAGTGCTCTGGTCTTTGGGCAGCCAAATGGTCCGGGGCTGAAGTGGTTAAGCTGGCCATACATGGATCAAATTCAGCTGGTTAATCAGGGACTGGTCGAAATTTGATACATGTATGGGAACAGTGGCGGCTGGTGCTCAATTTTTTTTGGGGGGGGGCACAAACAAACTGAAAAAAAAAGAAAAACATCAATTGCCGCCACTGTGCCCATTAAACGCAGCCACTGTGCCCAAATGCCACCAGTTTGCCCCCAAATACAGCCAGTTTGCCCCCAAATGCAGCCAGTTTCTCCCCAAATACTGCCAGTTTCCCCCCAAATGCCGCCAGTTTCCCCCCAAATGCCGCCAGTTTCCCCCCAAATGCCGCCAGTTTCCCCCAAATGCAGCCAGTTTCCCCCAAATGCAGCCAGTTTGTCCCCATATGCAGCCAGTTTGTCCCCATATGCAGCCAGTTTGTCCCCAAATGCAGCCAGTGTGTCCCCATATGCAACCAGTGTGTCCCCATATGCAGCCAGTTTGTCCCCAAATGCAGCCAGTTTGTCCCCAAATGTAGCCAGTTTGTCACCAAATGCAGACAGTTTCCCCCCAGCCCTGCACTTACCTTCCTCGGGTCAGCGCCGTCCTTCTTCCGTCCTCGATGTCTTCTCCCGCCCTCGATGTCGCTTCAGCCAATCAGGTTACCGGTAACCAGACCCGGTGAACCTGATTGGCTGAAACGCCTGTCAGTGTTAACCAGGGAACGCACCCCCTGTGCGTCCTCTGGTTAGCTATTTGGAAGCCTGAGGGCTGTAATCGGGAAGCCTATCAGAGCCGCTGGCTCTGATAGGCACTTCCAAACACCAACCAGCCACTGTTATTCAGATGGCCGGCGCTCAACAGGGGGCCGGACATCTAAATAGTGGGCGGCAGCGGCGGCGACAAAACATAGGTTCATGCTATTGCAGGACAATTTTATGGTCCAGTTTATTGAGGCCCCAACTAGGAATGATGCTCTGTTGGACCTGGTAATCTCAAACCATGCAGAGCATATTCCTAATGTTCAGATAAAGGAACACCTGGGTAGCAGTGACCATAACATGATTTCATTTGATGTTAGTTGTAAGCAAAAATCTCATACGGGAAAGATAAAAACACTTAATTTCAAGAGAGCTAATTTTCCAAGGATGAGGGCTGCTCTCCAGGACTTAGACTGGGAGGGAATATTGGCATCAATGGGCACAGAACAGAAATGGGAATTCTTCAAAAAGACTGTTTGTGAACTCACTGCAAAGTATATTCCCATGGGCAATAAGTTTAAAAGGCTAAAAATAAAACCTATGTGGCTCACGGCCAAAGTTAAAAAAGCTTAACTACAAGAAAAGAGCTTTTAAAAAATATAAAAATGAGGGAACACTAGTGTCATTTAAATGTTACAAAGAATATAACAGGATATGTAAAAAGGAAATCAAGGATGCAAAAATTCAAAACGAACGACAGATTGCAAAAGATAGTACGACAAACCCCAAAAAATTCTTCAAATATATTAATAGTAAAAAGGTCAAGTCTGAGCATGTAGGCCCTTTACAAAATAATCTAGAGTGGGTGACTGGGGACAAAGAGAAGGCTAATTTATTAAATACTTTCTTCAGTTCTGTGTATACAATGGAACATGGGGGAGCTCATGTCCAAAATGGGGGTGGTAGTGACACAGCCCCAAATCCACAATGGCTCAAAAGTGATATGGTCCAGAAATATTTAGATGGAATAAAGGTGGATAAAGCACCTGGACCAGATGGCATCCACCCACGGATCCTAAAAGAATTGAGCTCTGTAATTTCAAAGCCATTGTATTTAATTTTTAGGGACTCATTAATGACAGAAATAGTACCACTGGATTGGTGCAGGGCCAATGTGGTGCCTATATTTAAAAAGGGAATTAAGTCTTTACCAAATAACTATAGACCTGTTAGTTTAACTTCTATAGTTGGGAAGATACTGGAGAGATTAATAAAAGACCACATAGATGAGTTCTTGCTGGAAAAAAACTATTTAAGCAACAGACAGCATGGATTCATGAAAGACAGAAGTTGTCAGACAAACCTGATTTCTTTTTATGAAGAGGCAAGTAAGACCTTGGACAGAGGGGTGGCAGTGGACGTGGTATACTTGGATTTTGCAAAAGCGTTCGATACAGTTCCCCACACACGGCTCATGTGTAAGGTAAAGTCTACAGGATTGGAAATATCAGTTTGTAAATGGATAGAAAACTGGCTAAAAGACAGAATTCAGAGAGTAGTGGTTAATGATTCTTACTCTGAATGGTCCAAGGTTATCAGTGGTGTACCCCAAGGTTCAGTGCTGGGACCCTTACTGTTTAATATCTCTATAAATGATATTGGGTCTGAGATCAAAAGTAACATTTCTGTCTTTGCAGATGACACCAAGCTATGCAGTGGAATAACGTCCTTACAGGATGTCGCCAATTTACAAGCCGACCTCAATGCTCTGTCTAATTGGGCGACTATGTGGCAGATGAGGTTTAATGTTGATAAATGTAAAGTTATGCACTTAGGGGCTAAGAATATGAATGCATCATACATACTAGGGGGAGTACAACTGGGGGGATCCGTAGTGGAGAAGGATCTGGGGGTTTTGGTAGATCATAAGCTCAATAATGGCATGCAATGCCAAGCTGCGGTTTCCAAAGCGAGCAAAGTCCTTTCTTGTATTAAGAGAGGTATGGTCTCCAGAGAGAGAGATATCATTTTGCCCCTGTTCAAATCATTAGTAAGACCTCATCTGGAATATGCAGTTCAGTTTTGGGCCCCAGTTCCCAAAAAGGATATTGGGGAACTGGAGAAAGTGCAGAGAAGGGCAACCAAACTGATAAGAGGCATGGAGGAGCTCAGCTATGAGGAAAGATTAGAGGAACTGAATTTATTCTCTCTTGAGAAGAGGAGATTAAGGGGGATATGATCAACATGTACAAATATATAAGGGGTCCATATAGTGAACTTGGTGTTCAGTTATTCACTTTACGGTCAACACAAAGGACAAGGGGGCACTCTTTGCGTCTAGAGGAAAAGAGATTTCACCTCCAAATACATAAAGGTTTCTTCACAGTAAAGCCTCGTACACACGGTCGGACTTCCATCGGACTTTTCCGTGGTTTTTTGTCCGAACGGAGTTGGTTGGGAACACCCATAGCATACACACACTCGGACTTTTCTGCAAACTTTCTTAAAACTTCTTACAACATCGCGGGTTTTTTCTGCTCTTTTCTGCTCTTTACTGCCACCCTTTGGTCAACTTCTGCAATTGTTGGTTGATTTTAACATTAGTTGTTTTGTCCATCGGACTAAAGTCCGATGGTTATCTGTACACACGGTCGGACTTTGCTCCATCGGACTTTTGTTGGGCAAAAGTTTGTCTGTTTGCAGACCCAACTTTTGTCCGATGAAATCCAAAACCAAACGAAAAAAGTTTGTCCGATGGAGCGTACACACGGTCGGATTGTTGGTCCAACTTGCTTAAAACGAAGTTTGTTGGGCAAAAGTCCGACCGTGTGTACGGGGCTTAAGAGCTGTGAAAATGTGGAATAGACTCCCTGCAGAGGTGGTTCTGGCCAGCTCAGTAGATTGCTTTAAAGGAACACTACAGGTTCCCATTTTTTTTTTTTTAAATAACAAACATATTATACTTACCTCCACTGTGCAGCTCGTTTTGCACACAGTGGCCCCGATCCTCCGCTTCTGGGGTCCCTCGGCGGCTGTCTCGGCTCCTCCCCGCAAGGACTCCACACCATAATGCGAGCGAGCTCGCATGGTGTGGAGTCACTGCGGGCGCGCTCCCGTGATACAGCGGCGGCCATAGCCGCCGACTGTATCACTCGGCCCCGCCCCCCGACATGCCGCGTCATTGGATGTGATTGACAGCAGCGCCAGCCAATGGCTGCGCTGCTTTCAATCCATCCACAGTAGCCAATCAACGGCCAGGCACAGGAACTCGGAGGATGACGGAAGCGAGCGCGGGACTTTCGAGGGGCCAGGTAAGTAAAACGGGGGCTCGGGGGGGGGGGGGGCCGGTATTGTCAAATGTTTTTTCACCTTAATGCATAGGATGCATTAAGGTGAAAAAACATTTACCTTTACTACTCCTTTAAGAAGGGCCTGGATTATTTCTTAAATGTACATAATAATGTAACTGGGTACTAACATTTATAGGTAAAGTTGATCCGGGGAATATCCGATTGCCTCTCGGGGGATCAGGAAGGAATTTTTCCCCTGCTGTAGCAAATTGGATCGTGCTCTGCTGTTTTTTTTTGCCTTTCTCTGGATCAACTGTGGGTATAGAATTGGGTATATGGGATTGTACAATATTTTTTATTTTTATTTTTTTATTTTTTTATTTTTTTTATGGTTGAACTGGATGGACTTGTGTCTTTTTTCATCCTGACTAACTATGTAACTATGTAACCTATGTATTGTTGTGAGTGACGGGCGCAAGAGCGAGAGGGGGCGGCGCTCCTGCGCCCACTATGGACGCACCTCCACTGTATGGGAAGACTGATTGTACCCAAGTCGAACCATCGATCGACTTGAGGACATCCAGCCTGTTGGATTTTTGGCATGCAATTACTACGGTGGCTATAGAGGTAATCCTTGTGTTCTGACAGCCTGGAAGGCTCCCTGTGCCCTCCCACTGGCAGAACACAAAAGCACTATGGAAAGGAAAGAAAATCGAGGAATCTATGGGCTGCTTTAAAGTAACACTAAAAATCTTCAAAGATAGTCAATGCACATCAACTACCTAGTGACCATGTAATCTATTTTTCATTAAATTGCTTCTTACTGTGTTTTTCTGCTTCCTTGTAACATTCTATGTAAGTATGCTCCAAAACCCCTCCTTTTCCCTCCTAAAATCTGTTTGTTTGGATCGAGCAGTGCATGTTAGTGTAGCACACGGACCCTTTTCTCCTACCTTTGGCCCACTTGCAGGAAAAGGGCACACCGTACTATATGCACGTACCCTCCTGTTTGAGGAGGTTGAGCGGTGTTATGTATTTGGGTCCCACAGCTAGGTTCTCCATCAGTTGGTTCTCATCTCCTAGGATATAGGGACAAGTCTCTGTTTTCCAATGTCCACACCACTCTAAACTCCAACGTTGAGTTTATTTTCTCAATGTTCAGCAGATAGGAAAGGGTGAATAAGAGACAGTACAGCAAGGTTTTGGGAAGTAGGTCCAGGCACAAGTAGATATACAATCGCTACTCTATCCCAGAGTAGGTTTAGCTCACCCGGATAGTCTCCTGTAAAGTGGATCCTAGCAGCCGAAGTGATGCTCGGACGTTTGATCAGGTTTTTTCCCTAGATGCGATCGGGAGACTCTCTGCCACAGAATCTATCAGGTCCCGAACTTCTCAGTCTTTTGGTATATAAGGACAGATGCCAGCAGCAGCACAATACTAGGCCCTTGGTGGATAGATGAATCCCTCCAGAAAGTTACCGGGCCCCTTCCTTCATCGTGAACTCTCACCGGTCCATCAGAAAGGTCCTCCCCCGGCCTCCTCTTCTTAGAATTGGGCTCCCTCGAAAGGGACACCCTGGGATTCGTCTTCCCAGAAGTGGGTTCCAGCTAAAGGTGCTGGGCCCAGTGTTGAAGATGCAGCCCCAGGGCTAAAGGTGCCTGGGACTGATGCACACGTGGCCCCATGGCCTGGAGGGCCATGCGCCACGCACTTGGACTCCGACTCCTCTCCTCCTCCGAAGACCCCTCCCAGGTGGCGTCTGCCCCTTATGTATCCTCTCCCAGCATGCACAGCAGGCCAACCACGCCCACTGTACCGCTGCCGAGAGAGGACACCCCAAGGCACAGCACTAGTACTGATGGTTCAACCCTGACCCATCATGGCAGTGCCACCTAGAGGCCACAGGGAACTGCACACCAGTATACCACCCGGTGAAACAAAACCGCACAACCTATAAATGAGAACGGTCTGAGCCCAACTACTATCTCAGACCAGCCCCTAAATTTGGGTATATAGCACCCCTAAATGGGGTGGGCGCTACATTAGTTATGATCATTTGCAATGCTCTATTCACACTAAACATTCCGTAGTCCATAGTCCCTAGCTTATCTCTGGAACAAGCAAGACAGAGAGGGTTTCTACATACTGTCCTACCTACAGTTGAACCACGAAAATGCACCACCCTCTAACAAGAGTCAGAGCAGAGTAGAAAAAAATAGGAGGATTTGGAGATTTGGAGAAAGCTGAGCGCAATAGAAAGTACTTTACCGAGTTAGAGTTAAAATGACATACTGTATATGCCGGTGTATAAGACGACCTCTTAATTTTCCAGTTAAAACGTTTTGGGCTATACTCGCCATATAAGACTACCTCCTTCCAAGGCACACCATTTAAAAACATCAGATTTGATTTAAATAATTACAATTAAAATGGTTATGACTTACCGGTACTTACAGTGGCCTTAAATCCTTTGCTGTGATCTGGGTTAGATTTGGCCCACTGAAGTGCAAACATACGTATGTTGTTTCATGTCACTACATAACCATTTTGACGATGCTCATGCACCATGTTTGCTATGCGATTTTCGAGTTCTGGCCAATGTGGGGTGCCTCTTCCTAATGCACACTTATGCCCCGTACACACGACCGGTTTTCCCATCGAAAAAAAAAAAAAACCAAGGGTTTTCCCGACGGAATTCCTCTCAAGCCTGCCTTGCATACACACGGTCACACAAAAGTCTGGTGAACTTTTGAATGCCAAGAACGCGGTGACGTAAAAGACTACGACGAGCCGACAAAATTAAGTTCTATGCTTCCGAGCATTAGTCGAATTGTTTCCGAGCATGCGCAGGTTTTTTTCCTGACGGAAAAGCATACAGACGAACGGTTTACCCGCTAGGATTTTTTCCTGACGGGGAAAAAAGAGATCCTGCTCTCTTTTTTTCCCCGGCAGTTTTCCTGTGGGAAAAAGTCAGATGGAGCATACACACGGTCAGGATTCCCAGCCAAAAGCTCTCATCACAGTTTTTCAGACGGGAAAACCGGTCGTGTGTACGGGGCATTACTCCTTGGCATACACTTTAATGCATCCTTATTTGCTTTCCAGTCACCAACCATCTTTTCTGTTACTCCATATTGTCTTGCAGAAGCACAGTTATTACTCAGCGTAAAATATGCCCCCCCTGCACAATTGGTGTGCTGGTTGCCAGCAAATGCGGACCCAGAGTTGGAGCTTCATTTCACCTGTGACTCTACAAAGCCTTAAGACTCCGGGAACCCATACCAGGATTTACCAGTCCTGGAGAAAATAGCAAAGCCATTTTTTCCTGTTTTAGAACAGACTTCCCAGTGCCCTCAAAAGAAGCGCATACTTTGCTTTTTTACTTGTTATCTCGTTTCACTGTATACAGTTTTCTTAAACATAGTGAATCTGGAGGTTTTTCTCCAGTTACCAATGCCATACAGAATGAAAAATGCAAGCCCACCTGGCTACACTTCAGCAGCATCACTGCTATTAGTATTGGTCTCCCAGACCATAGGTTCTTCAGGCTCACTTAGCCTTTTTATTACAGCATCTCGCTGCACTGGCCCACTTTTGGCTTCTAGATAGATTTAACCAGCACCCTAGGTTCTCACACACTTCTCGGGAACTCAGACTCCCTTCAGCCCCCTCTGTGGACTTGCTAGTCACCTCAGCTCTCTCAGTCTGTCCAGGTCCACGTAGCTGTCCTGACTTGGGTGACCACATTTCCAAACTGCCAGTCAGGAACACCCCAGACAACACCCCCCCATCCAATCCCCCCTGCAAACCCGCCTACCCAAAAAAATCTGATGATGACTTCTGTCCCCTTCTTCTTTATTACTATTCCCTCAGTTGTTTCCCACTTGTGTCACCTTCATATCCCCTCACTCTCAGCTTCATTACTGCCCCCCACTTGTGTTACCTTCTCCTTCATTACTGTCCCCCACTTGGGTCACCTTCTTTTTTATTACTGTCCCCCACTTGTGTCACCTTCTCCTTCATTACTGTCGCCCATTTGTGTCACCTTCTTCATTACTGTCGCCCACTTTTGTCACCTTCTTCATTACTGTCCCCCACTTGTGTCACCTTCTTCTTCATTACTGTCCCCCACCGGTGTCACCTTCTTCTTCATTACTGACCCCACTTGTGTCACCTTTTCTTTCATTACTGTCCCCCACTTGTATCACCTTCTCCTTCATTACTGTCCCCCACTTGTGTCACCTTCTCCTTCATTACTGTCCCCCACTTGTGTCACCTTCTTCATTACTGTCCCCCATTTGTGTCACCTTCTTCTTCATTACTGTCACCCAGTTTTGTCACCTTCTTCTTTATTACTGTCCCCCACTTGTCACATTCTCCTTCATTACTGTCCCCCACTTGTATCACCTTGTCCTTCATTACTGTCCCCCACTTGTGTCACCTTCTCCTTTATTACTGTCCCCCACTTGTGTCACCTTCTTCATTACTGTCCCCCACTTGTGTCTTCTTCATTATTGTCCCCCACTTGTGTCACCTTCTTCTTCATTACTGTCCCCCACTTGCGTCACCTTCTCCTTCATTACTGTCCCCCACTTGTGTCACCTTCTTCTTCATTACTGTCCCCCATTTGTGTCACCTACTTCTTCATTACTGTCACCCACTTTTGTCACCTTCTCCTTCATTACTGTCACCCACTTGTGTCACCTTCTTCTTCATTACTGTCCCCCACTTGTGTCACCTTCTCCTTCATTACTGTCCCCCACTTGTATCACCTTCTCCTTCATTACTGTCCCCCACTTGTGTCTTCTTCATTATTGTCCCCCACTTGTGTCACCTTCTTCTTCATCACTGTCCCCCACTTGCGTCACCTTCTCCTTCATTACTGTCCCCCACTTGTGTCACCTTCTTCTTCATTACTGTCCCCCATTTGTGTCACCTTCTTCTTCATTACTGTCACCCACTTTTGTCACCTTCTTCATTACTGTCACCCACTTGTGTCACATTCTCCTTCATTACTGTCCCCCACTTGTATCACCTTGTCCTTCATTACTGTCCCCCACTTGTGTCACCTTCTCTTTTATTACTGTCCCCCACTTGTGTCACCCTCTTCTTCATTACTGTCCCCCACTTGTGTCTTCTTCATTATTGTCCCCTACTTGTGTCATCTTCTTCTTCATTACTGTCCCCCACTTGTGTCACCTTCTCCTTTATTACTGTCCCCCACTTGTATCACCTTCTCCTTCATTACTGTCCCCCACTTGTATCACCTTCTCCTTCATTACTGTCCCCCACTTGTGTCACCTTCTTCATTAATGTCCCCCATTTGTGTCACCTTCTTCATTACTGTCCCCCACTTGTGTCACCTTCTTCTTCATTACTGTCCCCCACTTGTGTCACCTTCTTCTTCATTACTGTCCCCCATTTGTGTCACCTTCTTCTTCATTACTGTCCCCCACTTGTGTCACCTTCTTCTTCATTACTGACCCCACTTGTGTCACCTTTTCTTTCATTACTGTCCCCCACTTGTATCACCTTCATTACTGTCCCCCACTTGTGTCACCTTCTCCTTCATTACTGTCCCCCACTTGTGTCACCTTCTTCATTACTGTCCCCCATTTGTGTCACCTTCTTCTTCATTACTGTCACCCACTTTTGTCACCTTCTTCTTCATTACTGTCCCCCACTTGTGTCACATTCTCCTTCATTACTGTCCCCCACTTGTATCCCCTTCTCCTTCATTACTGTCCCCCACTTGTGTCACCTTCTCCTTCATTACTGTCCCCCACTTGTGTCACCTTCTTCTTCATTACTGTCCCCCACTTGTGTCTTCTTCATTATTGTCCCCCACTTGTGTCACCTTCTTCTTCATCACTGTCCCCCACTTGCGTCACCTTCTCCTTCATTACTGTCCCCACATGTGTCACCTTCGTCTTCATTACTGTCCCCCATTTGTGTCACCTTCTTCTTCATTACTGTCGCCCACTTTTGTCACCTTCTTCATTACTGTCACCCACTTGTGTCACATTCTCCTTCATTACTGTCCCCCACTTGTATCACATTGTCCTTCATTACTGTCCCCCACTTGTGTCACCTTCTCTTTTATTACTGTCCCCCACTTGTGTCACCTTCTTCTTCATTACTGTCCCCCACTTGTGTCTTCTTCATTATTGTCCCCCACTTGTGTCATCTTCTTCTTCATTACTGTCCCCCACTTGTGTCACCTTCTCCTTTATTACTGTCCCCCACTTGTATCACCTTCTCCTTCATTACTGTCCCCCACTTGTAATACCTTCTCCTTCATTACTGTCCCCCACTTGTGTCACCTTCTCCTTCATTACTGTCCCCCACTTGTGTCACCTTCTTCATTAATGTCCCCCATTTGTGTCACCTTCTTCATTACTGTCACCCACTTGTGTCACCTTCTTCTTC
Source organism: Rana muscosa (assembly GCA_029206835.1). Taxonomy (NCBI): domain Eukaryota; kingdom Metazoa; phylum Chordata; class Amphibia; order Anura; family Ranidae; genus Rana; species Rana muscosa. The sequence continues at coordinate 114,647,533 of CM055123.1, read as the reverse complement.
ATTACTGTCCCCCACTTGTGTCACCTTCTTCTTCATTACTGTCCCCCATTTGTGTCACCTTCTTCTTCATTACTGTCCCCCACTTGTGTCACCTTCTTCTTCATTACTGTCCCCCACTTGTGTCACCTTCTTCTTCATTACTGACCCCACTTGTGTCACCTTTTCTTTCATTACTGTCCCCCACTTGTATCACCTTCATTACTGTCCCCCACTTGTGTCACCTTCTCCTTCATTGCTGTCCCCCACTTGTGTCACCTTCTTCATTACTGTCCCCCATTTGTGTCACCTTCTTCTTCATTACTGTCACCCACTTTTGTCACCTTCTTCTTCATTACTGTCCCCCACTTGTGTCACATTCTCCTTCATTACTGTCCCCCACTTGTATCCCCTTCTCCTTCATTACTGTCCCCCACTTGTGTCACCTTCTCCTTCATTACTGTCCCCCACTTGTGTCACCTTCTTCTTCATTACTGTCCCCCACTTGTGTCTTCTTCATTATTGTCCCCCACTTGTGTCACCTTCTTCTTCATTACTGTCCCCCACTTGCGTCACCTTCTCCTTCATTACTGTCCCCCACTTGTGTCACCTTCTTCTTCATTACTGTCCCCCATTTGTGTCACCTTCTTCTTCATTACTGTCGCCCACTTTTGTCACCTTCTTCATTACTGTCGCCCACTTGTGTCACCTTCTTCTTCATTATTGTCCCCCAATTGTGTCACCTTCTCCTTCATTACTGTCCCCCACTTGTATCACCTTCTCCTTCATTACTGTCCCCCACTTGTGTCACCTTCTCCTTCATTACTGTCCCCCACTTGTGTCACCTTCCCCTTCATTACTGTCCCCCACTTGTGTCATCTTCTTTTTCATCACTGTCCCCCACTTGTGTCTTCTTCATTATTGTCCCCCACTTGTGTCACCTTCTTCTTCATTACTGACCCCACTTGTGTCACCTTCTCCTTCATTACTGTCCCCCACTTGTGTCACCTTCTCCTTCATTACTGTCCCCCATTTGTGTCACCTTCTTCATTATTGTCACCCACTTTTGTCACCTTCTTCATTACTGTCCCCCACTTGTGTCACCTTCTTCTTCATTACTGTCCCCCACTTGTGTCACCTTCTTCATTACTGTCCCCCACTTGTGTCACCTTCTCCTTCATTACTGTCCCCCACTTGTGTCACCTTCTTCATTACTGTCCCCCACTTGTGTCACCTTCTCCTTCAATACTGTCCCCCACTTCTGTCACCTTCTTCATTACTGTCCCCCATTTGTGTCACCTTCTTCTTCATTACTGTCCCCCACTTGTGTCACCTTCTTCATTACTGTCCCCCACTTGTGTCACCTTCTCCTTCATTACTGTCCCCCACTTGTGTCACCTTCTTCATTACTGTCCCCCATTTGTGTCACCTTCTTCTTCATTACTGTCCCCCACTTGTGTCACCTTCTTCTTCATTACTGTCTCCCACTTGTATCACCTTCTCCTTCATGACTGCCCCCCACTTGTGTCACCTTCTCGTTCATTACTGTCCCCCACTTGTGTCACCTTCTCCTTCATTACTGCCCCCCACTTGTGTCACCTTCTTCATTATTGTCCCCCAATTGTATTACCTTCTCCTTCATTACTGTCCCCCACTTGTGTTTCCTTCTCCTTCATTACTGTCCCCCACTTGTGTCTCTTTGTCCTTCATTACTGTATACTATTCCATCCAATCCTCACCTTCTAATATCCCCTCTGGGGCTGGGCTCTGGTGAGTGGTCCACTGGTCCTTTAAACAGTGAGCGTGAGCGGGAGGAGGAGAACAACTCGGGCAGCCGTGGATCTGAGCCAGTCAGCAATGCAGTAGCACACAGACAGACAAGAAGATCACAGACACCAGTCCCTGCCGGGCCGGTTGCTGCAAGTCACTCTCTCTGCAATGCCCCTGGGTGGCGGGCGGTGGTGGGCCACGGGCGCCGGAGATGGAGGTGGGTGGAAATACTGGAGTGAAGAAGATCACACACCAGTCCCTCCCAACTGTCTGCAAGTCACTCCCTCTCATGCTGCTGCACACCGGAGAAGGAGGAGGTGGTGAAGACAGCTGTGCAGTGCAGCACTAGGCACAGGCCTCTCTTTGCTCTGCCTCACTCTGTGACGTCATTGGTTGCTAGATGCCAGGTGGGGCGGCCCTAGGAACCAGTACCATCAATCTAGTTGGAAGGGTGGCTGTGTCCTCTATTTCATGCCAGGACACTGTATTGTCCTGGAATGAAGGTGCTTGAGACCAGGGACAGAGATTGAAATTGCGGGAAAGTCCCATGCAATCCGGGACACGTGGGCACCCTAGCCCTAACTCTCACAGTCCTGTGGGCAAGAAGTCCCCCTAACATAGTTTCTCGCCTCCCAAGAAGCTCACCCCTCCCAGCTGGAGCATACCACTATCTTCACACAACGGCTGTGTTTCTGAATAGCAGCAATTGTCCTAAGCCCTCATTAGACCTGGCTTATAACAACCCTGCTCACCTGTGTACTCACACAGGCTGCAGGCATCCAGCTAATTTAGGCATAGGACTGAGGGTTCGGTCCCACCCAAGACACTTTGGGACATACAATCTTAAAGGGATTACCAATCCAGTGGAAAACATAAAGCACAGCTTTCTCCGCTTATAACAAACACTCTGGAACTTCGAATTAGGCCTTTATGCAAATCCTGTGTCATTTCTATCTTTATTATCTAGATTCACTTGTGTCACCTTCTCTTTCATTACTGTCCCCCACTTGTATCACCTTCTCCTTCATTACTGTCCCCCACTTGTATCACCTTTTCCTTCATTACTGTCCCCCACTTGTGTCACCTTCTTCTTCATTACTGTCCCCCATTTGTGTCACCTTCTTCTTCAATACTGTCGCCCACTTTTGTCACCTTCTTCATTACTGTCGCCCACTTGTGTCACCTTCTTCTTCATTACTGTCCCCCACTTGTGTCACCTTCTCCTTTATTACTGTCCCCCACTTGTATCACCTTCTCCTTCATTACTGTCCCCCACTTGTATCACCTTCTTCATTAATGTCCCCCATTTGTATCACCTTCTTCTTCATTACTGTCCCCCACTTGTGTCTTCTTCATTATTGTCCCCCACTTGTGTCACCTTCTTCTTCATTACTGTCCCCCATTTGCGTCAACTTCTCCTTCATTACTGTCCCCCACTTGTGTCACCTTCTTCTTCATTACTGTCCCCTATTTGTGTCACCTTCTTCTTCATTACTGTCACCCACTTTTGTCACCTTCTTCATTACTGTCGCCCACTTGTGTCACCTTCTTCTTCATTACTGTCCCCCACTTGTGTCACCTTCTCCTTTATTACTGTCCCCCACTTGTATAACCTTCTCCTTCATTACTGTCCCCCACTTGTATCACCTTCTCCTTCATTACTGTCCCCCACTTGTGTCACCTTCTCCTTCATTACTGTCCCCCACTTTTGTCACCTTCTTCATTAATGTCCCCCATTTGTGTCACCTTCTTCATTACTTTCCCCCACTTGTGTCACCTTCTTCTTCATTACTGTCCCCCACTTGTGTCACCTTCTTCTTCATTACTGTCCCCCATTTGTGTCACCTTCTTCTTCATTACTGTCCCCCGCTTGTGTCACCTTCTTCTTCATTACTGTCCCCCACTTGTGTCACCCTCTTCTTCATTACTGACCCCACTTGTGTCACCTTTTCTTTCATTACTGTCCCCCACTTGTATCACCTTCATTACTGTCCCCCACTTGTGTCACCTTCTCCTTCATTACCGTCCCCCACTTGTGTCACCTTCTTCATTACTGTCCCCCATTTGTGTCACCTTCTTCTTCATTACTGTCACCCACTTTTGTCACCTTCTTCTTCATTACTGTCCCCCACTTGTGTCACATTCTCCTTCATTACTGTCCCCCACTTGTGTCACCTTCTCCTTCATTACTGTCCCCCACTTGTGTCACCTTCTTCTTCATTACTGTCCCCCACTTGTGTCTTCTTCATTATTGTCCCCCACTTGTGTCACCTTCTTCTTCATTACTGTCCCCCACTTGCGTCACCTTCTCCTTCATTTCTGTCCCCCACTTGTGTCACCTTCTTCTTCATTACTGTCCCCCATTTGTGTCACCTTCTTCTTCATTACTGTCGCCCACTTTTGTCACCTTCTTCATTACTGTCGCCCACTTGTGTCACCTTCTTCTTCATTACTGTCCCCCAATTGTGTCACCTTCTCCTTCAATACTGTCCCCCACTTGTATCACCTTCTCCTTCATTACTGTCCCCCACTTGTGTCACCTTCTCCTTCATTACTGTCCCCCACTTATGTCACCTTCCCCTTCATTACTGTCCCCCACTTGTGTCATCTTCTTTTTCATCACTATCCCCCACTTGTGTCTTCTTCATTATTGTCCCCCACTTGTGTCACCTTCTTCTTCATTACTGACCCCACTTGTGTCACCTTCTCCTTCATTACTGTCCCCCACTTGTATCACCTTCTCCTTCATTACTGTCCCCCACTTGTGTCACCTTCTCCTTCATTACTGTCCCCCATTTGTGTCACCTTCTTCATTATTGTCACCCACTTTTGTCACCTTCTTCATTACTGTCCCCCACTTGTGTCACCTTCTTCTTCATTACTGTCCCCCACTTGTGTCACCTTCTTCATTACTGTCCCCCACTTGTGTCACCTTCTCCTTCATTACTGTCCCCCACTTGTGTCACCTTCTTCATTACAGTCCCCCACTTGTGTCACCTTTTCTTTCATTACTGTCCCCCACTTGTATCACCTTCATTACTGTCCCCCACTTGTGTCACCTTCTCCTTCATTACTGTCCCCCACTTGTGTCACCTTCTTCATTACTGTCCCCCATTTGTGTCACCTTCTTCTTCATTACTGTCACCCACTTTTGTCACCTTCTTCTTCATTACTGTCCCCCACTTGTGTCACATTCTCCTTCATTACTGTCCCCCACTTGTATCCCCTTCTCCTTCATTACTGTCCCCCACTTGTGTCACCTTCTCCTTCATTACTGTCCCCCACTTGTGTCACCTTCTTCTTTATTACTGTCCCCCACTTGTGTCTTCTTCATTATTGTCCCCCACTTGTGTCACCTTCTTCTTCATTACTGTCCCCCACTTGCGTCACCTTCTCCTTCATTACTGTCCCCCACTTGTGTCACCTTCTTCTTCATTACTGTCCCCCATTTGTGTCACCTTCTTCTTCATTACTGTCGCCCACTTTTGTCACCTTCTTCATTACTGTCCCCCACTTGTGTCACCTTCTTCTTCATTACTGTCCCCCAATTGTGTCACCTTCTCCTTCATTACTGTCCCCCACTTGTATCACCTTCTCCTTCATTACTGTCCCCCACTTGTGTCACCTTCTCCTTCATTACTGTCCCCCACTTGTGTCACCTTCCCCTTCATTACTGTCCCCCACTTGTGTCATCTTCTTTTTCATCACTGTCCCCCACTTGTGTCTTCTTCATTATTGTCCCCCACTTGTGTCACCTTCTTCTTCATTACTGACCCCACTTGTGTCACCTTCTCCTTCAATACTGTCCCCCACTTGTATCACCTTCTCCTTCATTACTGTCCCCCACTTGTGTCACCTTCTCCTTCATTACTGTCCCCCACTTGTGTCACCTTCTTCATTACAGTCCCCCATTTGTGTCACCTTCTTCTTCATTACTGTCCCCCACTTGTGTCACCTTCTTCATTACTGTCCCCCACTTGTGTCACCTTCTCCTTCATTACTGTCCCCCACTTGTGTCACCTTCTTCATTACTGTCCCCCATTTGTGTCACCTTCTTCTTCATTACTGTCCCCCACTTGTGTCACCTTCTTCTTCATTACTGTCCCCCACTTGTATCACCTTCTCCTTCATGACTGCCCCCCACTTGTGTCACCTTCTCCTTCATTACTGTCCCCTACTTGTGTCACCTTCTCCTTCATTACTGTCCCCCACTTGTGTCACCTTCTTCATTATTGTCCCCCACTTGTATTACCTTCTCCTTCATTACTGTCCCCCACTTGTGTCACCTTCTCCTTCATTACTATCCCCCACTTGTGTTTCCTTCTCCTTCATTACTGTCCCCCACTTGTGTCTCTTTGTCCTTCATTACTGTATACTATTACATCCAATCCTCACCTTCTAATATCCCCTCTGGGGCTGGGCTCTGGTGAGTGGTCCACTGGTCCTTCAAACAGTGAGCGTGAGCGGGAGGATGAGAACAACTCGGGCAGCCATGGATCTGAGCCAGTCAGCAATGCAGTAGCACACAGACAGACAAGAAGATCACAGACACCAGTGTCACCTTCTTCTTCTTCATTACTGTCCCCCACTTGTGTCACCTTCTTCTTCATTACTGTCCCCCACTTGTGTCACCTTCTTCTTCATTACTGACCCCACTTGTGTCACCTTCTCCTTCATTACTGTCCCCCACTTGTGTCACCTTCTTCATTACTGTCCCCCATTTGTGTCACCTTCTTCTTCATTACTGTCCCCCACCTGTGTCACCTTCTTCTTCATTACTGACCCCACTTATGTCACCTATTCTTTCATTACTGTCCCCCACTTGTGTCACCTTCTTCATTACTGTCCCCCATTTGTGTCACCTTCTTCTTCATTACTGTCCCCCACTTGTGTCACCTTCTCCTTCATTACTGTCCCCCACTTGTGTCACCTTCTTCATTACTGTCCCCCATTTGTGTCACCTTCTTCTTCTTCTTCATTACTGTCCCCCACTTGTGTCACCTTCTTCTTCATTACTGTCCCCCACTTGTGTCACCTTCTTCTTCATTACTGACCCCACTTGTGTCACCTTCTCCTTCATTACTGTCCCCCACTTGTGTCACCTTCTTCTTCTTTACTGACCCCACTTATGTCACCTATTCTTTCATTACTGTCTCCCACTTGTGTCACCTTCTTCATTACTGTCCCCCATTTGTGTCACCTTCTTCTTCATTACTGTCACCCACTTTTGTCACCTTCTTCTTCATTACTGTCCCCCACTTGTGTCACATTCTCCTTCATTACTGTCCCCCACTTGTATCCCCTTCTCCTTCATTACTGTCCCCCACTTGTGTCACCTTCTCCTTCATTACTGTCCCCCACTTGTGTCACCTTCTTCTTCATTACTGTCCCCCACTTGTGTCTTCTTCATTATTGTCCCCCACTTGTGTCACCTTCTTTTTCATTACTGTCTCCCACTTGCATCACCTTCTCCTTCATTACTGTCCCCCACTTGTGTCACCTTCTTCTTCATTACTGTCCCCCATTTGTGTCACCTTCTTCTTCATTACTGTCCCCCACTTGTGTCACCTTCTCCTTCATTACTGTCCCCCACTTGTGTCACCTTCTCCTTCATTACTGTCCCCCACTTGTGTCATCTTCTTTTTCATCACTGTCCCCCACTTGTGTCTTCTTCATTATTGTCCCGCACTTGTGTCACCTTCTTCTTCATTACTAACCCCACTTGTGTCACCTTCTCCCTTATTACTGTCCCCCACTTGTATCACCTTCTCCTTCATTACTGTCCCCCACTTGTGTCACCTTCTCCTTCATTACTGTCCCCCATTTGTGTCACCTTCTTCATTATTGTCACCCACTTTTGTCACCTTCTTCATTACTGTCCCCCACTTGTGTCACCTTCTTCATTACTGTCCCCCACTTGTGTCACCTTCTCCTTCATTACTGTCCCCCACTTGTGTCACCTTCTTCTTCATTATTGTCCCTCACTTGTGTCACCTTCTTCATTTCTGTCCCCCACTTGTGTCACCTTCATTACTCTCCCCCACTTGTGTCACCTTCTCCTTCATTACTGTCCCCCACTTGTGTCACCTTCATTACTGTCCCCCATTTGTGTCACCTTCTTCTTCATTACTGTCCCCCACTTGTGTCACCTTCTTCTTCATTACTGTCCCCCACTTGTATCACCTTCTCCTTCATGACTGCCCCCCACTTGTGTCACCTTCTCCTTCATTACTGTCCCCCACTTGTGTCACCTTCTTCATTATTGTCCCCCACTTGTGTCACCTTCTCCTTCATTACTGTCCCCCACTTGTGTCACCTTCTCCTTCATTACTGTCCCCCACTTGTGTCACCTTCTCCTTCATTACTGTCCCCCACTTGTGTTACCTTCTCCTTTATTACTGTCCCCCACTTGTGTCTCTTTGTCCTTCATTACTGTATACTATTCCATCCAATCCTCACCTTCTAATATCCCCTCTGGGGCTGGGCTCTGGTGAGTGGTCCACTGGTCCTTCAAACAGTGAGCGTGAGCGGGAGGAGGAGAACAACTCGGGCAGCCGTGGATCTGAGCCAGCCAGCAATGCAGTAGCACACAGACCGACAAGAAGATCACAGACACCAGTCCCTGCCCGGCCGGTTGCTGCAAGTCACTCTCTCTGTAATGCCCCTGGGTGGCAGGCGGTGGTGGGCCGCGGGCGCCGGAGATGGAGGTGGGTGGAAATACTGGAGTGAAGAAGATCACACACCAGTCCCTCCCAACTGTCTGCAAGTCACTCCCTCTCATGCTGCTGCACACCGGAGAAGGAGGAGGTGGTGAAGACAGCTGTGCAGTGCAGCACTAGGCACAGGCCTCTCTTTGCTCTGCCTCACTCTGTGACGTCATTGGTTGCTAGATGCCAGGTGGGGCGGCCCTAGGAACCAGTACCATCAATCTAGTTGGAAGGGTGGCTGTGTCCTCTATTTCATGCCAGGACACTGTATTGTCCTTGAATGAAGGTGCTTGAGACCAGGGACAGAGATTGAAATTGCGGGAAAGTCCCATGCAATCCGGGACACGTGGGCACCCTAGCCCTAACTCTCCCAGTCCGGTGGGCAAGAAGTCCCCCTAACATAGTTTCTCGCCTCCCAAGAAGGTCACCCCTCCCAGCTGGAGCATACCACTATCTTCACACAACGGCTGTGTTTCTGAATAGCAGCAATTGTCCTAAGCCCTCATTAGACCTGGCTTATAACAACCCTGCTCACTTGTGTACTCACACAGGCTGCAGGCATCCAGCTAATTTAAGCATAGGACTGAGGGTTCGGTCCCACCCAAGACACTTTGGGACATACAATCTTAAAGGGATTACCAATCCAGTGGAAAACATAAAGCACAGCTTTCTCCGCTTATAACAAACTTCGAATTAGGCCTTTATGCAAATCCTGTGTCATTTCTATCTTCATTATCTAGATTCACATAGTGGCAGGGCCTTGTGGTGTCACAATACATAATAAATTAGTTAGTGGAGAACATTTGTTATATGTGCATTCTATTAATAATAAACATGTATTATGACACACTACAAAATTTAAAACATGACATAAGATACATCAAAACATTAATCATTTTTATAGTGATAATGTTTTTATTGAATCTACACTAAATTACAGAAAGCCAATACCCTTTAATTACGCCACTACAAACTGGTGTCTTGATACACAAAATTCAGCTTGTCAGACTACATGGAACCCTGGGGCCCTATACTGGGCAAGCATCACCAGCCAGGTGCAATATATCAATGTCTGAATTAAAAACTCAGCTACTATTCAAATAGGCTATGTTCTTTATAAGAAAAATGGGATATTGTGGAGGCATTATGGACTTTCGTAGTACGGTATGAATTACAAAGTCAATTTACAAAAATATACATTTTACAAAATCATACATAATAAAATCAGCCTTAAATACATAGATCCTAGACATTGGATGCTGCTATATGTGGAACATCCATTTATCTGACATACAAGGGACATTAGATATAGATGGTCAGTCCGTACTGGATGTACGGATACTAATCTTCCCGTTGTACACTCAACATGTTTCGGGGTTACCCCCTTCTTCAGGAGTACAAGTCAGAAAAAATCATATGAATCAGATATACGTGTAGCGGGGGTACCAAATTTAGGGACTGCTATGCCAAATTTAAGGGTGATTCGAGTGGAAGTTGGCTTGAATCTTTTCAATTTGCAGGACTCTGCCTTGCTGTTGTTTTTCCTGGTGTGCAGTTCCCCTTGGAAGTGTGGGTGGCGCTGTCACCTATACTCGGGGTTGAACCACAGGTAATAGGGCAGTGATTTGGTGTCCTCTCTCGGCAGCCATACAGTGGGTGTGGTGGACCTGCTGGGCATGCCGGGAGAGGATACATAAGGGGCAGACGCCGCCTGGGAGGGTATTCTGTTTGTTCTTGGTTCCAGAGTCGGAGTCCTGGTGCGTGGCCCTCCAGGCCATGGGGCCACGTGCACCTCAGTCCAAGGCACCTTAAGTCCTGGGACTGCAGCTTCAGCCCTGGGCCCAGCACCTTTAGCTGGAGCCCACTTCGGGAGGAGGAATCCCAGGGTGCAGCCTTGCGAGGGGACCCGTTTCTAGAAGAGGAGGCTGGGGGAGGACCGTTTCAAAGGACTGGTGAGAGATCACAGTGAAGGAAGGGGCCCAGTAACTCTCTGGAGGGATGTCATCCATCTGGAAAAGGGAATTTAAACAACGGGACCAGTAGGAGGTTTGGGGCACTATAGATCCTGTGGCAGAGGATTTTCCGAACGCATCCATTAGGGAATCTAATAGACTGTTCGAGTTACACGCCGGCTTCTAGTGCCTTTGGGTGGCTATCCGGATGAGCTATACCCACTCGGGATCGAGTGGCGAAGAAACAAGAGTGCCTGAACTGATCTGTCTTCCTAACACCTTTCTCTTCTCCTCATTTGTGGATGTTCATGCATAAAGAAATAAACTCTATGTTGGAGTTGACGCTGGTGTGGACCTTGGAGTTACTTGGGGCATTGAGACTTTTGTCCTTACATTCTAGGGACAGAAACCAACACTGAGGGGAGTCGCTGCAAAGACCCGTAAGTGAAACTAAGTGTGCTTAACCTCTGCAAACCAGGGGGTACGGGCATGGTGGAGACTATGCGCCTTCCTCTCCAGTGTACAAGCCAGAGAGTGGAGATGGAGGGTGGCGTGGTTGTTACATACGAAAATAACATCAAAATATATACATAACTATTGACCAATCGTCATGGTATATTGTTATGTATTGAAAGTAGAATACTGAGGTATAGACTAATCCCTCTGATAGTAAGCCAACAATAGGAATGGATAGGACCCAATGGAAAGATGGAATTTTGAGCAATACAAACTCACCCACATAGCCAGCATCAAAAACTTGGGAATCTCGAGGCCAAATATGTTCTTTGTAAATGTTCCTTCTAGAATGAAGAAAAAAAGACATGTTAAAAATCCAGTCTGGATGACAACCATGGCTCCCTCTCTACATACTGTCAACATACTGTCAAGGAGTGTGGCCTCCCTGGGACAGGGCGTGTGTTAGCAATAGGTAAAATAAAGTAAAACAAGCCTGGAATTTTTTTTGCATCCAGCACATCTAAGGAATGTTAAGCTGAGATATTTAAAAATGTTGGTTTTTGGGTTTGGATACAATTTTTTTTTTTAACAAAAAGACCAGAGCTATCAGCATGAAATGCAGCCAGGCATGAGGGTAGTTAGGTCCTCAAAATTAATCAGGTATATGCCAAATAAGCAGGAAAGTAGCCATGCAATTATGGCCGCAACTGATCTAAAACAAACAAATCGTCCCCGGAGACAGCTACATGCCTGGCTGCATTTCATGCTGATAGCTCTGGTCTGATTAATTTTGAGGACCTAACTACCCTCATGCCTGGCTGCATTTCATGCTGATAGCTCTGGTCTATCTACAATTGTCCCCATACAATACGCTTTCATATATCCACTACTGGGTGCTCTATCGGTGTGCTGAGTCAAATGACTCCTTTGTATAGCCACCCCCCATTATAAGAAGCACCCTGAACTTCATTCTGGCACCATTGAGATGTGAATGATTCTAATTTTTTATATTGGATCAGTGCATAATTGCACTATTTCTAAATAAGGGTTAATAGATACCCCGCCAGTCCCAAGATAGCAAGTCCTGTTTTCTCTTGCTATCCTTGAGTCGTCCTGAAGAAGCCTCGTGGCGAAACGCGTTGACTCAAAAGGGACCACATTTTCCATCTTGTGACATTTTTTAACTCTTCTCAATCATGTAGTTACTGTGTTTTCTGTCTATTATAAATACATTTTTATTTTTTGTCTATCTACCGTGTCATTGCCTCTAAAGTCCGGCCTCTTTGGGTATTTCTCCTCCTTGAGTTTACCCTTACATTTTTTCATTAAATGCTGGAGCTCTGTCAGAGAGACCATTGGGTTCTTGGTCACCTCCCTGACTAAGGCCCTTCTCCCCTGATCGCTCAGTTTGGCCAGGAGGGCCCACTCTAGAAAGAGTCCTGGTGGTTCCAAACTTCTTCCATTTACAGATGATGAAGGCCACTTTGCTCATTGGGACCTTTAATGTTGCAGAAATGATTCTGTACCCTTCCCCAGATCTGTGCCTCGATACAATCCTGTCTTGGAGGTCTTCAGACAATTCCTTGGACTTCATGGCTTGGTTTGTGCTCTGACGCGCACTTTTAACGGTGGGACCTTATATAGACAGGTGTGTGCCTTTCCAAATTATGTACAGTCAACTGAATTTACCACAGGTGGATGCCAATCAAGTTTTAGAAACATCTCAAGCATGATCAGTGGAAACAGCATGCACCTGAGCTCAATTTTGAGTGCCATGACAAAGGCTGTGAATAGTTATGTTCATTGGATTTTTAATTTTTTTATTTTTAATAAAATTGCAAAGATTTCAAACAAACTTCTTTCACGTTGTCATTATGGGGTATTGTTTGTAAAATTTTGAGGGAAAATAATGATTTATATCCATTTTTGAATAAGCCTTTAACATAACGTATTGTGGAAAAAGTGAAGCACTGTGAATACTTTCTGGATGCAGTATATAAGGTGGAGAGAGGTTTAGAGAGCTGCTCCTGTGTAAGATCTTCCACCGGGTCCGTCTCCAATATTGGGGAGCCGGAGAACTGTGATTGAGCTGCATGAAGCAATTGGTAGTATCGGAACTGCATCCAACAGGGCAGCCCATACTTGATAGAGATGTCCCAAAAGGACAGCAGAGCACCCCCAGACATAACATCCCATATAGTTCTAATACCATGATGTGCCCAAACCTGGGGATTAGGAATTGTTCTGAAGTATGTCAAGTTGGGGTTACCCCACAAGGGATTGTAGGGTGACCACTGATTGGGCTTTATAAAATGCTTCCTAGCTAAAGTTCAAGTAAGAACACGGAGAGTAGTATAAGCCCTAGCGCCCGATACACCAAATTAGCCAGTTCTGTGAGGGAGCCCAGAATGGCAGCCTCAAGACAGACTGCAGCATTTGCCCTCGATCTCGTAAACCACCACCTAACCGTGACCACAATTGCTGCCCAGTAATATACCTAAAGATTGGGTAAAGCGAGGCCCCCACACTGAACTTTCAACTTAAGGGTAGATTTCGCTAAACAACGGGCAGTGCTGTGCCAGAGAACGGAACCCACACAATGATCCGTCACACCAAAAAAATCCCGCCTATCCAGATAGGACAGTTCCTAAATATATACCGTAATTAAATTTCAGGAGAAAAATCATTTTGAGGATATTTATGCGGTTTAAAGGTAGCGAAGACCATTTGGTGCATTTTTCCTTTAATTGCAGAAGAATTGAGTGGAGATCAAGACTATAAAAGTTTCCTGACTGGCCCTGACTGGTCCTTTGTAACTCTGATTCCTAAGTCTTTGAAGTCCTCAGCCAATGCAATTGGGACTTGGTCCCAGATTCTCCGGCACTGGAGTCAAGTGGAAATAGCACCAATTATTTTCCAGTTGATCCGGATACCCAAATATTTTCCCAATTCATCAAAGATGGCAAAGGCAGCCCACAAGGAGGAATGGGCATCGTGCAAATACAGCAGAGTGTCATCAGTGTAAAGCAAATTTTTTCCTCCAACGGATCAACACGCCAGCCATTAACGAGCTTGGATTCCATTTCCTGGATCATAATTGACAATGGTTCAAGAGCCAGGGCGAAAAGACTCAGGGATAATGGGCATCCCTGACGAGTCCCCTGCTCCAATAGAAATTAGTCTGATATTCTATTCATTCATCCTCACCTTAGCTCGAGGAGCACGATACAGCATACCTAGCCATTGAAGGTATTGAGCCCAAAGCCAAATCTGCGCAGCACCTCCCAGAGAAAGACCCATTCTACGGAGTCGAAGGCTTGCATCGGAGTTATCATGGCCAGTGGCCAAATTTTGAAAATAGGCAACAAATAGTGATATCAGTGCCCTTATCCGACATAAATCCAGTCTGATCAACATGTAAAAGATCTTTAATTACTGTAGAAAGATGCAAGGCCAGTATTTTAGCCAGCAATTTGGTGTCTGCATTAAGTAAGGTTATAGACCTGTAAGAGGCACATTTCTCAGGATCCTTGCCGGGCTTGGGCCCCAACACAATAAGAGCCTCTGACATCGACCCCAGCAAAGCGTCCACGGAGGCAAACTGTGCAAAAAGAGTCATGAGCCTGGGCGATAAGAGTTCCTGGTAAAGGGAATAAAATTCAACAGGGACCCCATCCCGGGGCCTTGCCAGACTGCATATGACCTAGAGCTATCTGAACTTCCTCCAGGGTAATGGCACTGTCCAGCCTCTCGCGCTGATCAAGGGTAAGGGAGGGAAATGAGACTGGGTCCAGGTAGGTACTAAGCTCAAAAGCAGTGTAATCGACCCTGGAAGAATACAAGGTAGCGTAAAACCGTAAAAAAATGGCAATTGATGTCGGCCAAAGACAACAGCAACCCCCCAGCAGAATCTCATACCCTCCCTATGTGAGTGATGGGGGACTGACCCCAAGCCAGCTAAGCTAGCAGGCGACCATTCTTGTCCCCATACTCAAACACCCCCTGGACGGTGGAAAGAAGGGACTTCTTAGTCATCTCTACTCGTACTAATGAAACCTCTCTTAAGGCTGCTATACGTCATAGCCAGCAAACACTTTGACCTATTTGGGACACTTCTGGATGTAAACAAGTTTTGCCGTACATTAGCCCTCAAGAAACATTATTTGGAATCCTCGGTTGATCTGAGTGATGCTGTCCCGGGCGAGGTTGATTCGGGTGAGTCATTTCCCTCTCCTATCTCTTTTAAGGAAGTATGCGCTTTGCAGGAGTTAACAGATCTGGCCTTAGAGTCCGATCCGTGTCCCCTGGATCCCACTGACGTACCAAACACCATACCTTTCAAATTGAAATCGGATTTCTATCCGGTGGGGTCTAGGGGAAACGATCTTGACCTATTCCAGAAGATGGTGGAGAGGGATCTAACTCACTTGGCACGTAGGTGCCATAAGGGATCCACCAAGTATAATAATGTGACAGTCTTGGAAAAACAGGCTCTTAAAAACTTGGTAGCTGATGACAACATAGTCATACGTAATGCAGACAAAGGGGGGTCAGTGGTTGTTTTAAATTCCACCGCATATAAAGATGAGGCCCTACGTCAGTTGTCAGATACCAGCACCTACCTTACACTAAAAGCAGATCCCACTATTTCTTTTAAAAAAACTTTGGGTTCACTTTTGAAAAGGGCAATGCTTGCCGGTATTTTTTCGCAAAAATAAATAGAAATGTTTATACCTGAGTGCCCCATTATGTCGGTGTTCCACCATCTACCCAAGGTACACAAAGGGTTAAGTCCCTTGACAGGTAGACCTATCGTTGCAGGGATCGGATCCCTTAATGAACGCCTTGGGGAATGGCTGGACAGTCAGCTGCAGCCCCTGGTGGTTAACCTGCCAGGATATTTAAAAGACAGCAAGCAGCTTTTGTCCAAATTGAACCATATTAAGTGGAATTCACAATATCGATGGATAAGCTGCGATGTTGTCAGCCTTTATTCCAGCATCCCCCATGGCCCAGGCATATTAGCGGTAGCTACCTTTTTGAGGGAATCAGGAAAATTCTCTCTGGTTCTCCAGGATTTTATTTTACAGGCTCTTGAGTATCTACTCACTCATAATTTTTTCATGTTCAACGGGGGCTACTATCTCCAGAAATGCGGGGCCTCTATGGGGGCCAAATTTTCGCCCTCCCTAGCCAACCTGTTCATGGGTTGGTGGGAGAGGTCCCGCGTTTTTGGACATGGTAGCCCCCGCCGATTGGATACAGTGTTTTTTTGTCGCTACATTGACGACCTCTTGTTCATCACATCTGACCCCGCAGCAGTTCTAGATGACTGGTTATCCTATTTTAATGAGAACTCTCTCAATTTGAAATTTACAGGCAACTTAGATACCAACACCATCAGTTTTCTTGATGTCATGCTCACGGGTGTAGGCGACAACATCATTACCAACTTACACAGGAAGGAAGTGGCGGGCAATGCCCTCTTGAGGGCTGACTCAGCACACCCTGGTCACACCATTAAGGGGGTACCGTATGGCCAATTTCTTCGGCTTAAGCGTATATGTAGCGAACCTGAGAGCTTCAACAAAGAAGCTGAACAGATGGCCTGCCGCTTTCAACATAGGGGTTACCCTCTTAGCATAATTAATAGAGCATTACACACTGCTAGAGCAATACCAAGAGAAAGCTTGCTTTCAAATTCCCCCTCAAATAAGGAGAAGAGGTTGATACGTGGGACTTTTGACAAAGCACCGTTTTTTTCTACACCCTTCAGTTCTGAATTTACTAGAATCAAAAACACCATTACAAAATATTTGCCAATTTTGTTTAACGATGCTGCATATAGTAAGATTCTGTCCGAAGGGATAAAGTCGGCCTCAAGGCGGGCACTGACTCTGGGGGGGTCTCTCTCCCCCAGTCTGTTCACAAGTAAAAAAATGGGCCATAATTGGTTGACTTTCAGAGGTACATTCAGATGTGGGGTCAAAAGTTGTGATTACTGCCGCTTTGTCAAAAGAGGAGATCAGGTGAAATCATATACAAATGGAAGAAGTTTTATTATTAAACAGTTCATAAACTGTAACACGAAATACGTTGTATATGTGATATCCTGTGAAGCGTGCGGTGTACAGTATGTTGGGCGGACCATTCGCAGACTAAGAGATCGTTTGCGGGACCATCTATATGATATAGAAATAAATAAAAAAACGAATGTGGCCCAACACTGGAATATTGCACATGATAAAGACACTTCCCAACTATTTATACAGGGCATTGAAAATGTGAAGGTTCCCATCAGAGGTGGGGACAGGTTCAGGATGCTGTGCAGGCGCAAGGTTTTTTGGATCTTTTCTCTACACACGAGAATACCCCTGGGCCTTAACTTTGAGTGGGATGTATCCCACTACTATGACTGATTTGGGGATCTTTTTGATCCATATTCTTCAGTCATTTATATTTCATATTTTAGTCATCTATACATGTTTACACACACGGCCCTAGCCCTGCGCTCTGCCTGCATTCTGAGCCGGTTCCATCACCCATTCTTAGTTTCGATATGTTTGTGTTTTGAGTTCCATCCGATTTTCTAGTTGTTCTTCTACTTTTCCCTAACCTTTTGGCCTGTGACATATATTTTTCCATACACAATGGCAACATATATGCCCCATAAGGTTTCATCATTTTCCATGGGTCAATGGATCCACGGACCAGAATTTGGCCATCAGTAACTGCATGGGATCATGTGTATATAGATGAGTATCGGCTACATTTTACGTAATGCCTATATCACATACATATCTCTAGAGGATATTGCATCCATCTCATATCTCCACTTTTCCTTCTTCTTACCATTTTTTCATCTTTGAGGGTTACTGAAGGGTATATACACATTGCTTTTTCTATGCAATATAATCTCCTTCATATGCAGTAAGAGTTCCACATAGTTCATGCCATTATATATCCCCATTCCTTTCAGTCGATTATATACATAGAAAATCTTTTTATGAAAATCGTTCTTTTACAAATCTATTCTCGACAGGAATTTGATGATATAATAGTTGCACACCCCCACACCCCCATAGACATCTTAGAGGTAGTGTAAAGTAACAGGGGAAATGAATAGTATGATTTTATTACATTTTTTATTATGGTGTTTTTGTTTTTCTTTTCTTGTTTCTCTCCCCCTTTTTTTTTTGGGGGTTCAATATGCGCTTTGGGGTCTGGTGTATACATATACATCATTCCATAAAAACAATATATGGGCTGAGTGATTTGTTTCACTAACAGTTTTCACTGAGCAAAATGCTTTTTACTGTCTACTGGCATCTATAAATCCCCACACGCATATATACACAGCTCGCCTTTTGTTCACATAGGCTCACTGTGTTTTTTAGAAACAAGCATTTTAGCTGGTCTAGCTGTCATTTTAAGATAAACAAAAATTAATATGTCCTGACATTTTTAGGTATATATCTAATAAGAGACTAATGCATATAATACAGCTTTATAACCACAGGCAATCAGCTTGTTTATGCATGTTATAATGAACCATGCTTATAAGATACTTAATAGCTGCTTAATACCTTTAAACATGTAATACACACATTTGAGTTAGATAAAAATATTTGAATATATTTAATAGGTGAGAACACAAACATGGTGATTGGAACATAGAAATAAATAAATATAAATAAAAATATAGAAACAATGTATATGAATTTTCTATATTCACCATGGTTTCTGCACTAATTGGATTGATATTCTATACATTTATTTTCACTTTTATGATGTTGTCATTCACTGTTCTTTTATTCTTTATTTCTTTTTCTTAATTACTTTCACATTTTTATTCATTCATTTATTTTTTCCCTATATATATTTACACTTTATCACCTCATCACCTTTATCCGTCATTTCACCTTATGCTACACAAAAAACGGAAAATAATAACGATTTTTCATATATTCACCATATACAATAACTTTTGTGCTTTAGTTCATCTATTATATTTTCACGCATCACAAGTAATATGTGTATATATGTACATATATATATATATATATATATATCTTTTTGCAAAACAAATAGCGAAGCACTCTAATATGAGATTTTTGGTATATATATATATTGGCGTTTATTGTGAAGAAAAGGTTTTTGTTTCCTTATTTTAGCACATATGTTTCACATACTCATTACTTATGTATAACACAGGTGTTTAATATGAGATTGTCTATCTCGAACACAGTCTTGTTGGAGTCACACACATAGGGAACACCTATTAGCTGCTCCAATCATCTAATTAGATAATTAACTGACCTTATTTCCAATTAACTTCCTAATGATCATGTGTTTGAAAGTATAAATTTGATGTGCATTTGTCATGTAAACTAGCTATGAGTAAGCACTGAAATTACAGTGCGAAACGCGTCAGCTTGTCTGCTCTTATTTTTTTGCTGTGGCTTGGATTTCTGTGATTTTCCAATAAAGGAACTGTTTTTGGAGTGCGGCTGTCCAATAGTTTCCTTCCATTTTTCGCATCATTATATGCATTGCCTGCACCCGTGGCTTGGGATAGAAGTGGAAAAATCAATCAGGTACATCTGAGCGGTAATTTTCTTTTTACAGCATACCTAGCCATTGAAGGTATTGAGCCCAAAGCCAAATCTGCGCAGCACCTCCCAGAGAAAGACCCATTCTACGGAGTCGAAGGCTTGCATCGGAGTTATCATGGCCAGTGGCCAAATTTTGAAAATAGGCAACAAATAGTGATATCAGTGCCCTTATCCGACATAAATCCAGTCTGATCAACATGTAAAAGATCTTTAAATACTGTAGAAAGATGCAAGGCCAGTATTTTAGCCAGCAATTTGGTGTCTGCATTAAGTAAGGTTATAGACCTGTAAGAGGCACATTTCTCAGGATCCTTGCCGGGCTTGGGCCCCAACACAATAAGAGCCTCTGACATCGACCCCAGCAAAGCGTCCACGGAGGCAAACTGTGCAAAAAGGGTCATGAGCCTGGGCGATAAGAGTTCCTGGTAAAGGGAATAAAATTCAACAGGGACCCCATCCCGGGGCCTTGCCAGACTGCATATGACCTAGAGCTATCTGAACTTCCTCCAGGGTAATGGCACTGTCCAGCCTCTCGCGCTGATCAAGGGTAAGGGAGGGAAATGAGACCGGGTCCAGGTAGGTACTAAGCTCAAAAGCAGTGTAATCGAACCTGGAAGAATACAAGGTAGCGTAAAACCGTAAAAAAATGGCAATTGATGTCGGCCAAAGACAACAGCAACCCCCCAGCAGAATCTCATACCCTCCCTATGTGAGTGATGGGGAACTGACCCCAAGCCAGCTAAGCTAGCAGGCGACCATTCTTGTCCCCATACTCAAACACCCCCTGGACGGTGGAAAGAAGGGACTTCTTAGTCATCTCTACTCGTACTAATGAAACCTCTCTTAAGGCTGCTATACGTCATAGCCAGCTCGATCAGGATTCCCAACATAAGCAGCCTCCTTCTGCCGAAGATCACTCTCCAACTGATCAAGGGAGCGCCTAGTGTCACACTTAACTGCTGCGATAGGGGTAATATATTCTCCCTGGAGACAGGCCTTGAAAGTATCCCAAACCACTAGGGGACTAACAGTCTCCTCATTAGACAACCAAAATCCACACAAAGCTTCGTGGGATGCCTTCCTGAACCTCAAGGGCTAAAGAGGTCGCCCACTGGGAAAGGCTGGAAGTCCAGGCGGCAGAGGCATGGAGTCTGTCTAGGCCCTGATCAGGCACCAAGTTGAAATCACCCGCAATAAATGCATTAGGAACCCCATATTGTGTAACCAGATGCATAATAGAATACAGTAATGATATATCAGCAGGAGGAAGCAAGTACAGCCCCACTATCACAAAAGCGGTGTCAACTATATAAGTGTTGAGAAGTACATATTTGCCGCCCAGATCTGTCTTGACCTCCACTAGGCAGAACTGCAGGAATCTATGAACAAAAACACTCACCCTGGCATAATTAGAATAGGTAGCATGATAGTGACATAAAATACGGAACAGATGGGTTTCTTGGCGGCCTTCACTGAATCAAAAGATCTGCGCATTTTCTGAGTTTAAATCTTATAGTCGGGGGAAAATCAGCAACTTGGAGTTGTGGCAAGACAAGTCTCCCACCGCCCTGGCAGCCTAAAGGACCTTGTCCCGGTCACAAAAATTCAGCATCCGCAGTATCAGGGTATGCGGGGGGAACCCTCTGGGCTGGGCCAGGCCTTGGTGACACAGGGTGAGCCCGCTCCACCGTGTAGTATGGAGAGAATTGAGCCAGGGGCAGAAGGGACCGTAGCAGCCCCCCACAAACTCTGTATGATTCTTCCCCTCTGCTCCCTCCGCCAGCCCGACAATCCAAAGATTGTTTCTTCTGCTGCAGTTCTTGGCATCCTCCCCCTGATACTCCAAAGCCCACAACTTAGTCTGCAAGGGGCAAAGAGATTTAGAATGCTCCATCACAGTATCCTCCATGTGGCAAACTCGCTGCCCTGCAGTGGTGAGCTGGGCCCTCATCTTATCCAGATCTTGCCGAATGAGGCCCATATCGAGCTGCACGGCATCGATCTTGGTGATCAGCGTGGCTTGGCAGAAGGTAATAGCTGCCATGACCTCCAGAATGCCTGGTGGTGGAGGAGCAGCCCCCTCCTCTGGCTCCGTCTGAGACACCATATTAGAATGGTGCAGAGGTAAGGGCGCCACCGGAAACACAGGGCCTGGTGGGTAGCCACACATGGAGGGAACTGGAGCTTCTTACCCCCTTTCTGACAGGCAGAGGCTTTGGTAGGCATGCAGGGTAAAGCTGATTGTGCCCAGAAACTAGGGATCACGCAGAGGAGAAGATAGGAATAACAGATCCAGTAGAGCTCCAGAAAGCACATTCTCTCAGTAGGCCATCTTGGACACGCCCCCTTGGATACATTTTTACTATCTATCAGGTTCAGCGCTTAAATATCAATAAAATATCACAATAGTCCATGTGACGGATCTCGGATACACGGGCTGGGCACCTCCGCCAGACCTGTGTCTCCTGTTCTCCAAACGCACCCGCAGCCGGCAGACTCGCCATAACCAGCCCTTAACTCCCCAATCACGAGGCAAACCACACAGATGTTGAGGGTTAAACAGAGCATAAACTGTTTATTAGGTACAAATTATACACTTTTAAACACAGTTAGGGACACTCCACTTAGCCTTGTCATAAAGGGGGAAGGGGACAAGGAAGAACCAATGGAAACTCGACACTTGTATATTCAAACAACTACAGTTGAAACACACCAAGGGATTATGATAAGCAGTCAGCTCCTCCCTACACATCCCCTGCTGGGATGTGTCTCCACATCTTTTGTCTACGTGCCATGACCCAACACAATTAAACACAGCAACAAGAGGGGGGGGGGAGAAGGGATGCAGCTCACATAGAGACCTCATCACATGATCTTAATGCCATTTTGTCCCTAAGTATCTCATTCTCTGCTGGGCCATAGTCTTTGAGTAGGAGGCCAGCCCACAGCACCATCCAAAACACACAGTTACAGTGGGTTCTGTCACAGTCCATAAGACAGCAAAGTCCACAGGAGATGGTCTGAAAAACGGCTTCTGAAATATAGTGCAGCTACAAAGCACACATGTGAAATATCCACCACCGACACCCATACACACTGCCTCTTACCCTCCTCTAGACCCTCATTACAAAGGTCAGAAAACACATAGGCAGCAATCAGGTAAGGAGCCGATCTTAATGCAGGTTTAGCAGACAATCCTATTGAATTCTTTGAATCTCGACCACCCACCTTACTGATTTTATAGTAATATGCTGTTAGGACCTGGATCACCTGCTGGTAGTACTGTGGTTCCCAGAGCTGAAGAGTTCAGTTCTGGTGGCCACCGGAGAGAAATCTTTTAATATCGGAACCTGTCTGTGGAAATTGTTTCAAGTGGCAGCTATGCACATGGGCTAAAGCCTAGTACACACTAGCCGAACGTCGGGCGGCATCGGTCAGTTCAATAGAAACCGGTTGACATTCGGCCCATGTGTACTGCAGCAGGTCCGGCAGTAGCTGGCCGTCTGCTCATCGGCTCTCAATCAGCGCTCTCAACCAATGGCTAAAGGTGTTGACCGCAGTGTTCTAGCGGGGGGGGGGTGTCCATCTGTCAGAACACAATAGAACAGCAAGGGAGATTGCCATACTAATGTTGGATAGTTAGTACAGCGGTTTCTCCTGAGCTGTTAATTTTTTTTTCCGTTTAACCCTGCTGGGTTGAATAAAAAAAAAAGCTACTAGTGTCTACGGGGCTTAAGTTTATAAATGGGAGGAGTATTCCAACATTCCATGTGGTCTCATAAATCAGTGTCATCTGTATCTAAGCTTTTGATTTGTGTTGTTATTGCTAAATGGCTTAGAGCCTCAGGGCCTTATTATATTGCACTTCCAGTATTAGACTTTGATCAAAGGAAACGTAGAACTGACCAGCCCAGTTAAATTAATGGTCAAGTGAAATTGTGTCATGCCCTGCAGCTACCAAGCTGGATTATCAAGTTGATCATTTGACAGTCATCTTGGTGTGGCTCATCATGTCTAGCTTGTGGAATCTATTTATGTATAAAGTTATGTATAAAGTTTCAGCAGAAATAAAGAAAGAGAGAAAAAGGTCAACTGAGTACACTTCTTTGAAGAGGAAGTAAATACACAATTTGTTAAGGTGGCTATAGACCTTAAATGGCTAAAATGCAAGCATAATCCAACTGTCCTCAGCCATCAGCTGCATGAATCCACCCAGACAAAATATTGAATGTTTTGGTGGGGGTTTTATCTCCCATTGGCATTTGGGAATTTCATTGCCAAGCTCTCCCTGGCATACCAAGGACACTATCCCACCCACCTTGGAGTCTTATGTCTCTGGCTACAAAAGAAGTTTACATCTGCCTGCTGTGGAATTTTTTATGATATAAACTGAAACTCAAAAAGGGAGAGATGGATCCATTCATAGTAGCTACAACAGGTATGCAGGTCTTGGAATTCAAGCAAAGAGATCTCACTATTGTAGTGATTTTAAGATAATAGAAAAGCTTCTTTACCTACCCGGCAACTACTCAGATATCAGTTCTAGTGCAATGATTCTGTGAGCTAACATTCAAGCTGTGGATGGTTCTTCTGATACCTGGTTCAACAAACTTTAAAAAATTGGAGGAGCCAGGCAGAAAAAAGTCAGCCGGACAGTGACTGCGTTCAATCAGCTGTAGCCACTGCTTGGGTATTCTCACAGATGTGGGTGCAGGCTGTCAGAAAATAATAGCCAAATAATAGCCAGCAGTGGGAGATTCATCCATCCACACTGTTTAGCATGGATTGGGGTAATCTATGCATTTTTCTTCAGCCTGTGGGCCTGAAATACAGAAATGTTTGCCACCTTAAGTTAAAACTACATCCTTCAGAAATACCATATGGCAGCAGTATTAAGGAGAATTATAGATTGGGTCCATAATGTTCTACATAAGATATGGGTATCATTGGAAGACAATATGAGTAAAGTTGCCCTAGATCAGATTATCTGGATTCCAAGAGAATATAGAGGCCTCCCTAGAGAAATGCCCCCAATTACAACAGAAACAATAAGAACATGGGATATGGTATTTAAGGGTACGACAGGGCAATACAATAGTCCCTTGATGCCCCTGACGGGAAATAATTACTTTCCCCCAGGGAAAGATAACAAACTGTATTTAAAATGGACCAACTCGGATCGACTGAGATTAAGAGACGTCCTAAAAGCAAATGCCCTCTGTTCATTAGCTGAGCTACGGGAAACATATGGTACAATACCATGGGACGGCTGGAGATATGGACAGCTCCAACACTTTATAGAATCCCTTCCAAAACCCCTTCGCTCGGCTAGTAGGTTAAATCCATGGCAAAGATTAGTTGATCAACAGGGGAAAAGCAGACAGGGGATCTCTAATATATATAGGCTGCTGATAACTACTATGGACGATGGGTCGATGTGTCCCGTGGGGAGGTGGGGGATAGAACTGAATCAACTAGTACCGGAGATGTTAAAGGGAAAGGTTATGGACTATGTCCACTCTACCTCAAGGGACACAAGGATAAAAGAGATGAATTATAAACTACTGACTAAGTGGTACTACGTTCCATCCAAGATACATAAAATGAATCATGATTTATCACCCTTGTGTTGGAGGAAATGTGGGAAGGAAGGAACCTATGCCCATATATGGTGGCAGTGCAGTTTGATCCAGCCATACTGGGTGGAAGTATTGGATTTAATTAAAAAGATTGATGGGACAGAAATATAATTGGACCCCTGGAAATGTTTGTTTCATGCGATTGGGGGCTCTAGGAAGAAGTACAGAGCAGCACTTACTCCATTCCTGTTGAATGCAGCGAAAGCATTAATTCCGAAATATTGGAAAACAAAGGAAATACCAATGATAAAGGACTGGTTTAGAGAGATAGATAGAACAAGGATAATGGAAGAATTAATATGTTTCCAAAGGGACGCAGAAACAGGATTTCAGGGTACCTGGAAGAAATGGCTAGAATTTAAACAGTCCCCAATTTATTTGGGAACCATGGGGAACGGAGGGAGTACCGTATATACTCGAGTATAAGCTGACCCGAGTATAAGCCGAGGTACCTACTTTTACCACAAAAAACTGGGAAAACGTATTGACTCGAGTATAAGCCTAGGGGGGGGGAATGTGCCCATTGCCACCTCACTGTGCCAATTGTCCAACCTTACTGTGCCAATTTCCCAACCTTACTGTGCCCATTGCCATCTCACTGTGCCCATTGCCACCTCACTGTGCCCATTGCCACCCCACTGTGCCCATTGCCACCTTACTGTATCCATTGCAGCCTCCCTGTGCCCGAGTCAGTCAGTGTACCTGAAAATCCTCTTATTCCGCGGCCGGCGTCCATTGTTTAAATCTCGCGGCTTTCTTCTGGTCCCTTCCGTGATAGGCGTTTCCAGCAAACACTGTGTTGAGTGTTGCGCCTATGACGGAGATCTTCTCATTCTCGGACTCCGTTTCCCAGCAGGCACTGTGTTCAGTGTTCCGCCAATCACGGACGTCGGACAAGAGAACGTCCATGATAGGCGCAACACTCAACACAGTGTTTGCTGGAAACGCCTATCGCGGAAAGGACCAGAAGAAAGCCGCGAGATTTAAACAATGGACGCCGGCCGCGGAATTAGAAGATTTTCAGGTACTGACTCGAGTATAAGCCGAGGGGTATACTTTCAGCCCTAAAAAAAGGGCTGAAAAACTTGGCTTATACTCAAGTATATACGGTACTTAGGGGGTTTGATCCCTGATGCCCTCCCTCCGCGCCCCCCTCCTCATGAGGGAGAGGGGGATAGGGTCCCCCTTTCTTTACTCCCCCCCTTTTTTTTTTGTTTCCCCTTTAGCACAATTTGTGGATAATAGTATGGGGACAGAGAGATGAGGATATTCTCCTCTCGGAATCAAAGATAGATAGACACGGGTAAGAGGGGTATAGAGTTGTTTATATAGGGGTTATGAAAGACACGTAAAGGAATATATACATATTTATTTAATTTTTTACCCCCCCCCCCGAAAGTAAGATAAACAGACACGGGTAAGTGGGGGTATAGATCTGGGGTAAAGTCACTCACATAAAGATGCGTATGCATGTGTGCGTACGTGTATATTAGTACGCACATATATGCATATGACTCCCCCGCCCCCTTTGTTTTTCTTGGAGGGGCGGGGATGGGGAAGGGGACCTTCTCCCATGTCTCTCGCTATCCCTTTTCTCTTGTTTATTTAGATCCTAGGCCCAGGAGAATTAAGGGCACATGCTGTGGCATGGATTTTTTTTTTCTTCAAATGCATGTTAGAGGACAGATCCATTTACCGTATATACTCGAGTATAAGCCGACTCGAGTATAAGCCGAGGTACCTAATGATGCCACAAAAAACTGGGAAAACTTACTGACTCGAGTATAAGCCGAGGGTCAACAATGCCTCACTGTTCCCATCCTTACTGTTCCCTATCCTCACTGTTCCCTATCCTCACTGTTTCCTATCCTCACTGTTTCCTATCCTCACTGTTTCCTATCCTCACTGTTTCCTATCCTCACTGTTCCCTAGCTCGCTGTTCCCTAGCTCACTGTTTCCTATCCTATAATTTTACATTGTAAATAGTACCTGTAAAGAAGTTGCGGCTGCGGCGTCCATCGTTCAAATTCCGCGGTCTCTTCCTGTTCCTTCCGTGATAGGCGATTCTCATCAGACACTCTCTGCCTATCACGATCATTCTCTCATCCTCAGTTTCCCAGCAGACACTGTGTTGGGTGTTCCGCCAATCACAGACGTCTGCTGGGAAACTGAGGATGAGAGAACGATTGTGATAGGCGGAGAGTGTCTGATGAGAATCGCCTATCACGGAAGGAACAGGAAGAGACCGTGGAATTTGAACGATGGACGCTGCAGCCGCAACTTCTTTACAGGTACGATTTCCAATGTAAAAATTTCGCTGACTCGAGTATAAGCCGAGGGGGGGACTTTCAGCCCAAAAAAAGGGATGAAAATCTCGGGTTATACTCGAGTATATACGGTATGTACCTATATGTATCTTCTATGTAGTTATGTGTATTTTGAGACTGTTTTGTATTTTTATGAATGATTTGCAAATTGTTTTGCAAAGTATGTAAGATTTTTAATTGTAAAAAATTCAATAAAAACTATTTAAAGACAAAAACTATATCCTGTGTTTAGCTCATGCTTTCGATATCTTTGTTTGTACAACAGTTAAAGGGAAGTTCTGCCCCCCCACCCCCACCCCCATAAACTTTACCAAATTCTTTTAACTTTTTGGTGATTTATTTTGCTGTTCCTTGCCTTTCTCTTCTCTGTAGCTTGCTATGGGGGCCTTCTGTGGCGGGGAGGAGCCAGGAGTGCCATCGGGGGATTTGAGAAGAGGAAGATCGGGGCTGCTCTGTGCAAAGCCATTGCACATAGCAGGTAAGTATAACATGTTTAGTATTTAACCACTTAACGACCGCCCACTGTAAATATACGTCGGCAGAATGGCACCGACAGGCAGAATCACGTACATATACGTGATTGCCTTTGTTTAGTTGGGGGGTCCGATCGGACCCCCCTTCTTTACAGTGGGTGGTCGTTTTACCTTCGGGAGCGATCCGGCATGAGGGGACGGCCGTTCGATTCCGGCCCCCCCTCTCGATCGCTCCCGGCGAATGAGAGCTTCCCCTGCCTGTGTACTGTTTACACAGGCGGGAGGAAGTGATGTCATCTCTCCTGCGGCGCTCACATATACCGAGCGCCGTACAGGAGAAGATGCAGGTTAGTGCACACAACACTA
Organism: Rana muscosa; assembly: GCA_029206835.1. NCBI lineage: Eukaryota > Metazoa > Chordata > Amphibia > Anura > Ranidae > Rana > Rana muscosa. Next base: position 114,619,252 of record CM055123.1, on the reverse strand, counting down.
CACTGACACCAGGACACATAGGCACATAAATCGCCCCCCCCAGGCCCCCCCAGACACCCCCAGATTACCCCCCAGATCACCCCCCAGCCCCCAGTCACAGTGTCACTGATTGCAGTGACCATTTATTTAGTGATCACTGCAATCAGTGACATTTGTGACTGTAAAAGTGTCAGTACATTCAGTTTTAGGTCCAGTGTAGCCCCCTAACCCCCCCTAATAAAGGTTTAACCCCCTGATCACCCCCCAGATAACCCTTTCACCCCCTAGCACCGCCGTCGCTAAGCGATCATTTTTCTGATCGATGTCTTAGCGTCGGTGATGCTGATCGGTAGCCAGTAATTTTTTTTAGGTTCGCCGCAGGTTTTTATAGCGTCGGGTACCCCCATATATTACCTAATAAAGGTTTAACCCCCTTGATCGCCCCCCAGGTAACCCTTTCACCCCCTATCACCACTGTCACTAAGCGATCATTTTTCTGATCGATGTCTTAGCGTCGGTGATGCTGATCGGTAGCCAGTAATTTTTTTTAGGTTCGCCGCAGGTTTTTATAGCGTCGGGTACCCCCATATATTACCTAATAAAGGTTTAACCCCCTTGATCGCCCCCCAGGTAACCCTTTCACCCCCTATCACCACTGTCACTAAGCGATAATTTTTCTGATCGCTGTCTAAGCGTCGGTGATGCAGATCGGTAGCCAGTAATTTTTTTAGGTTCGTCGCAGGTTTTTATAGCGTCAGGTACCCCAATATATTACCTAATAAAGGTTTAACCCCCTTGATCGCCCTCCAGGTAACCCTTTCACCCCCTATCACCACTGTCGCTAAGCGATCATTTTTCTGATCGCTGTCTTAGCGTCGGTGATGCAGATCGGTAGCCAGTAATTTTTTTTAGGTTCGCCGCAGGTTTTTATAGCGTCAGGTACCCCCATATATTATCTAATAAAGGTTTAACCCCCTGATCACCCCCCAGGTAACCCTTTCACCCCCTATCACCACTGTCGCTAAGCGATCGTTTTTATGATCGTTGTCTTAGTGTCGGTGATGCAGATCGGTAGCCAGTAATTTTTTTTAGGTTCGCCGTCAGGTTTTTATATAGCGTCAGGTACCCCCATATATTACCTAATAAAGGTTTTAACCCCCTAATTGCCCCTAGTTAACCCTTTCACCAGTGATCATCATATAAGTGTTATGGGTGACGCTGGTTAGTTAGTTTGCTTTTTATAGTGTCAGGGCACCCGCCGTATATAACCCAATAAAGGTTTAACCCCCTGATCGCCCGGCGGGTGATATCAATTAGGTTTTAGCGTCAGAGAGGGTCTGCGTCACACCCCAGGCAGCGTCAGGTTAGTGCCAGTAACGCTAACACCCACGCATGAAGCATACACCTCCCTTAGTGGTATAGTATCTGAACAGATCAATATCTGATCTGATCAGATCTATACTAGCGTCCCCAGCAGTTTAGGGTTCCCAAAAACGCAGTGTTAGCGGGATCAGCCCAGATACCTGCTAGCACCTGCATTTTGCCCCTCCGTCCAGCCCAGGCCACCCAAGTGCAGTATCGATCGATCACTGTCACTTGCAAAACACAACACACATAACTGCAGCGTTCACAGAGACAGGCCTGATCCCTGCGACTCCAGTGCTGTAGGAGGTGATTTCCCCACCACAGTTAAAAAAAAAAAAGCATATATGCCGAAGCATTGGGGCAGCAGGGGCAGAGGAGCGATTTTGCTCCTAATGCCGCGTACATACGGTCGAAATTCAAACGGAGGCTTGCCCGTGGAAAAGTCTGACCATGTGTACGCGGCATAACTTTTGCGGGAAGATGCCCCCATGCTTCGGCATATATAAATGGTGCATGTATGCCCATCATTAGAAGTGGGTGGATGAAGGGCGGTATTCTAATGGTGGGCATACCCACCGATCAATCTTTTTTTTTCATTCAGCCAACAGGCTGCATGAAAAAAAGGATTACAATACATGTCCAACAAGGACCAGCAACGTACTGGTATGTTGCTGGACTTTGAATGTTTATACCAGAATGATGCCTGCGGGTTTAGGTATTATCTTGGTATCATTCTTTTCAGCCAGCGGCCGGCTTTCATGTAAAAGCAATCCTAGTGGCTAATTAGCCTCTGGACTGCTTTTACAAGCAGTGGGAGGGAATGTCCCCCCCCCCCCGGATATAAAAAGCGCCATTGGGAAATTGGGAAAGCATTTTATCACACCGATCTTGGTGTGGTCAGATGCTTTGAGGGCAGAGGAAAGATCTAGGGTCCAATAGACGCCAGTTTTTTCAAAAAAGAGTACCTGTCATTACCTATAGCTATCATAGGGGATATTTACATTCCCTGAGATAACAATAAAAATAATAAAAAAAAAAAAATATGGAAGCAACAGTTTAAAAATAAAATAAAAAAGCAAAATTAATAATAAAAAAAAAAAAAGAAAAAAAAAAGCACCCCTGTCTTGCCCTACTCTTGCCCAATGGCGAACGCAAGCGTCGGTCTGGCGTCATATGTAAATAGCAATTGCACCATGCATGTGAGGTATCACCGCGAAGGTCAGATAGAGTGCAGTAATTTTAGCAGTAGACCTCCTCTGTAAATCTAACGGGGTAACCTGTAAAGGCTTTTAAAGGCTTTTAAAATTTATGTAGTTTCTCGCCAATGCGCGTTTGTGCGAAATTTTAAAGCATGTCGTGTTTGGTATCTATGTACTCGGCCTAAGATCATCTTTGTTATTTCATCAAACATTTGGGCAATATAGTGTGTTTTAGTGCATTAAAATTAAAAAAAGTGTATTTTTTCCCCAAAAAATGCGTTTGAAAATCGCTGCGCAAATACTGTGTAGAAAAAAAAAATGCAACACCCACCATTTTATTCTGTAGGGCCTTTGCTTTAAAAATATATATAATGTTTGGGGGTTCAACATAATTTTCTTGCAAAAAAAAAATGTTTTCATGTAAACAAAAAGTGTCAAAAAGGGCTTTGTCTTCAAGTGGTTAGAAGAGTGGATGTAAGCTTCCTAATGTTGTGTATAAAATGCCAGAACAGTTCAAAACCCCCCCAAATATCCCCATTTTGGAAAGTAGACACCCCAAGCTATATACTGAGAGGCATGTCGAGTCCATGGAATATTTTATATGTTGACACAAGTTGCGGAAAAAAGAAAATTTTTTTTTTTTGCACAAAGTTGTCACTAAATGATATATTGCTCAAACATGCCATGGGCATATGTGGAATTACACCCCAAAATACATTCTGTTGCTTCTCCTGAGTACGGGGATACCACATGTGTGAGACTTTTTGGGAGCCTAGCCGCGTACGGGACCCCAAAAACCAATCACCGCCTTCAGGCTTTCTAAGGGTGTAAATTTTTGATTTCACTTCTCACTGCCTATCACAGTTTCGGAGGCCATGGAATGCCCAGATGGCACAAAACCCCCCCAAATGACCCCATTTTGGAAAGTAGACACCCCAAGCTATTTGCTGAGAGGTATTGTTTGTATTTTGCAGATCTCGCTTTTTGTCACAAAGTTTTAAAAATTGAAAAAAAAAAAGAAAAAAAAAAATGTTCTTTCTTCATTTTCAAAAACAAATGAGAGCTGTAAAATACTCACCATGCCTCTCAGCAAACAGCTTGGGGTGTCTACTTTCCAAAATGGGTTCATTTGGGGTGGTTTTGTGCTATTTTGGCATTTTATGGCCTTCGAAACTGTGATAGGTAGTGAGGAGTCAAATCAAAAATTTGTGCCTAGAAATCCTGAAGGCGGTGATTGGTTTTCGGGGTCCCGTACGCGGCTAGGCTCCTAAAAAGTCCCACACATGTGGTATCCCCGTACTCAGGAGAAGCAGCAAAATTTATTTTGGGGTGCAATTCCACATATAACCATGGCATGTGTGAGCAATATATCATTTAGTGACAACTTTTTGTCATTTTTTTTTTGTCATTATTCAATCACTTGGGACAAAAAAATAAATATTCAATGGGCTCAACAGGCCTCTCAGCAATTTCCTTGGGGTGTCTACTTTCTAAAATGGGGTCATTTGGGGGGGTTTTGTGCTATTTTGGCATTTTATGGCTTTCAAAACTGTGATTGGTAGTGAGGAGTGAAATCAAAAATTTGCGCCCTTAGAAATCCTGAAGGCGGTGCTTAGTTTCCGGGGTCCCGTACGTGGCTAGGCTCCTAAAAAGTCCCACACATGTGGTATCCCCGTACTCAGGAGAAGCAGCAGAATGTATTTTGGGGTGCAATTCCGCATATAACCATGGCATGTGTGAGCAATATATCATTTAGTGACAACTTTTTGTAATTTTTTATTTTTTTTTGTCATTATTCAATCACTTGGGACAAAAAAAAAAAATATTCAATGGGCTCAACATGCCTCTCAGCAATTTCCTTGGGGTGTCTACTTTCTAAAATGGGGTCATTTGGGGGGGGTTTGTACTGCCCTGCCATTTTAGCACCTCAAGAAATGAGATAGGGAGTCATAAATTTAAAGCTGTGTAAATTCCAGAAAATGTACCCTAGTTTGTAAACGCTATAACTTTTGCGCAAACCAGTAAATATACGCTTATTGACATTTTTTTTACTAAAGACATGTGGCTGAATACATTTTGGCCTGAATGTATGACTAAAATTGAGTTTATTCGATTTTTCTTATAACAAAAAGTAGAAAATATAATTTTTTTTCAAAATTTTCGGTCTTTTTCCATTTATATCGCAAAAAATAAAAATCGCAGAGGCAATCAAATACCATTAAAAGAAAGCTCTATTTGTGGGAAGAAAAGGACACAAATTTCGTTTGGGTACAACATTGCATGTCCGCACAATTTACAGTTAAAGCAGCGCAGTGCAAAATTCTGAATTCACCTCTGGTCCTTTAGCTACCAAATGGTACGGGGCTTAAGTGGTTAAAAAAAAAAATTGCCTATAGAATCACTTTAAATTACTCAGCGTACATATTTAGACTGTTACATTTACATGAGCTATAGGTTACACAGTACAGCACAATGCTTTATGTGTGCACAAAAGACCACAATTTCTATTCATGGCAGGTCCCCCTGTACTCCATCCTACAACAGCAGTCACCCTTCCTTTGTAGCTTATACTTTACTTTATTATATTCCATTAATTGATCTACCAGTGTATTAATAACAAATACATGCATGTGTAGCACTACCCCAGTAGAAGCTGCTGGTTTAGATTTGGGCCTGCACTCTGCATGTCAACCCCTAGAATCTGGCTGGATTCCCCCTTGGCACAACTGGACAATAATATGACTGTGGACCCCAAGATGAATATAGGGAACCACAGTGATACCACACAGCAATAAATGTAGTTAAATATGGTTACCTCAGTGTTGTTCACCTGCCACACAGCTGCAATAGACAGAGTCCCACACAAGATGTAGCTTAACCAATGGTAAGATGTTTACTCGGTAAAGAATAGAACAATGGTTATGCAATCAACATCAAATACATACAGGTCCCTGTATAAGTTAATCGAGTACCACTGGGTCAGATTAACCCTGCTATCAGGCGCAAATGTCGTGACCGGAAAGCCAGATCTGAGTGGGAGTATGGTGGAGAAATCTCTCAGTGCAATGACCTTGGCACTGTGGCACCTCTCCACCAAGTCTCACATAAAACAGTAGAAATCATAAAGTGATGCAAACAGCTATATCAATCACATAAATTCACAACTATATGGCTTCCCCTAGTGGACAGTTCAACTGGTGCGTGTCCTATAGTAACAACGTGTAAGGGTAGTGAAAACAGATGACTGTTCCTTTAAGAGTCAGTTAATCTTCAGCTAGCTCCGTTGTTGCACTTATTTATTTGTATTCCAATAAGCAAGGTGAAAAAGGAAAAGACAGCCAATCAAGACACACCGTGTAGCAGTGCCGTGAATGCTAATTCCCCAAATCTTTGTATCGCTCTTAAAAGGCGATGTGTCTCTACTTGCGGCGATGCAGACGTAAAGTTTAGACAGTAAAGTTTAGGAAAATCACACTCCTGCAAGTCAGTTAACTATGCTGATTGGCAAGTGCCCGCTCACCAAACAAGGCCTTGCTTCCTTGGTCTTCCTCAGTCCGGGACCTTCTCTCAGTAGTCCGTCTCTCGGTAGCACGAGGTCCTTGGTCCTCCGTATGGCCTCTCCCTTGGGTACCGGTAGATAGGTGACTCCGGCTGATGTGAGTTGCAGACTGATCCTTCCTCGGCTAGATCAGCGAATGGTCCGCAAAAATCCCTCTCTGGCTAGATGATCCGCTCTCTCTGTAACTTTAGGCCCAGGCTTCTCCGGCCTAGGCACGCACACAGCAGGCCTCTTGCCTGTTGAAGGTGGCGTCTTGAGAGAGCGGGCTGAAGCCCTGCCTCTGTCTTAAATAAGCTCTCCCATCAGGCTGTGCGCAGCGCATTGCACTGTTGGTAGTACAATGGTCTTGTGGGTAATGTAGTCTCAATTCCATACACGCCAATAGAGTCTCTGTCCCTGATTCTACATTACTCATCATGCTTTATCCATGAATAACTGAACCAAACAACTTTAGTAGTCTAGCATAAACGGACACCAGAGGGAGCCAACATTCTTATCTATATACAAATTGTAGTCTGTTAAGATGCATGCAATGGTAACACTTTGCTACACATGCATTTATTTTCAGTACAAGCTGTTATGGATGTCTCCAGACCTTAGTTTAAATGTTGTACAAATATGGCTTAAATACACAGGTAGTAAGATTTCCATATAAATCATGTTATCTATGAAAGTAATTTAATTGGTGCATCACTCTTCCTATTTAAAATCAAATGTGTATTATGTCCAGGGTCCCTCCACACTGCAGCAAGCATGCCAACTAGCATATAGAAGCCTTCAGGGACGGCAGAAGTTATAAGGCACTCAATCAACATAGGCATTAGATCACTTTGCCAATAAGAGTGAGCTGTAGAAAGAATGAGCAGAATTAATTATAGTGTGCATGTGTTGGGGAATATCAAGACATTGTGGTGTCAGCCTCATTCACCATCAGGTTCTTTTACTGCAACAGAGATAAGCTTCCAAGACATGATGTGTATAAATAACTGGAACCAGTTCTTAGATAATTAAAGACTTGCTAAAATGATTTCAAATATACCCTTATTTGGACAATGGAAAAGTACAGAACATAACAAAAAAAAAAAAAAAAAAAACAGGGCCCCATAGTCCTCTCTCCTCCATCATAAAGATGATTCTACCACTGTGGCTAGTGCAGTTCTAAATTATATATAAAAAAAAAAGTTTAGTCTGCGCACCCTATATCTATGTATTAATGACAAGCTGCTGTAAGAATACCCAAATGGATACAACTATACTTACAGAACTAAAAAAGGAATATTGAAAGAAAAAAGACTATAAATAGATATGCCAAACAGAGATTACTTTATGATAACTCACCTAATATTGAGTAGGCTCCCCTTTTACCAGCAAAACAACCCCTTTTGCTTCCAAAACAGCTCATAGCTGTCGAGGCATGGATGCCACTAGACCTCTGAAGGTTTGCTGTAGCAGATCTGTAACGCCGAGCGCTCCGGGTGTCCCATCCATCCCAGAGCGCCCACGGCGTCTGTCCCCCTGCAGCGCTCCGGTCGGCTCCTCTGACCGTGAGCGCTGCTCTGATGCTGGCGGGGATGCGATCCATGCGGCGGCACCTGTCCGCCCGCGGATCACATCCCATCCTGCTCACCGGCCTCCTCCTCCTGCTCCGTCCCGGCGCGCGCGGTCCCGCTGCTCTCTAGGGCGCGCGCGCGCCGGTCTTCTTAAATTTAAAGGGCCAGTGCACCATTGATTGGTGCCTGGTCCAATTACTGTGTCACACTCTAAAACACTTAAAAACCCACTCCCCCTTCCTGTCCTTGCCGGATCTTGTTGCCTTAGTGCCCTGAGAAAGCGTTTTGTACTTGCCTTTCCAGTGTATCTGACCTTCTGCCGTTGCCCCTAACTACGTACCATTGCCGCCTGCCCTGACCTTCCGCTACGTCTGACCTTGCCTCTGCCTAGTCCCAGTGTACCGTGCCTATCTCAGCTGCCAGAGAAGTCGAGCCGCTACTGGGGGACACGACCTGGTTGCTACCGCCGCAGCAAGTCCATCCCGCCTTGCGGCGGGCTCTGGTGAAAACCGGTAGCTGCTTAGAACCGGTCCTCCAGTGCGACCCGTGCCTTCGCCTCTCTGGCACAGAGGATCCACCTCCTGTGTCCTCACTAGCCGCCAGTCCGGGCCCTGACAGTCCGTGCCTTCGCCTCTCTGGCACAGAGGATCCACCTCCTGTGTCCTCACTAGCCGCCAGTCCGGGCCCTGACAGTAGATCCGGCCATGGATCCCGCTGAGGTACCGCTGCCAAATCTCGCTGACCTCACTACCGTGGTTGCCCAGCAGTCGCAACAGATCGCCCAACAAGGACAGCAGCTGTCGCAGTTGACCGCCATGGTCCAGCAGCTTCTGCCGCCGCAGCCTCCAGCATCTTCCCCTCTCCGAGCTGCCGCTACTACCTCGAGAATTCGCCTGTCTCTTCCGGAGAAATTTGACGGGGATTCTAGGATGTGCCGGGGATTCTTGTCCCAATGTTCCCTGCATCTTGAGATGATGTCTGACCAGTTTTCCACAGAACGGTCTAAAGTGGCATTCGTGGTCTCTCTGTTGTCTGGAAAGGCCTTGGCCTGGGCCACGCCACTCTGGGACCGCAACGACCCTGCTACAGCCACCGTTCAGTCCTTCTTTGCTGAGGTTCGCAGCGTTTTTGAGGAACCAGCCCGGGCCTCATCCGCTGAAACCGCCCTGCTTAACCTTGTCCAAGGAAACTCTTCTGTGGGCGAATATGCCATACAGTTCCACACACTGGCCTCAGAGTTAGCTTGGAATAATGAGGCTCTCTGCGCGACCTTCAAGAAGGGTTTATTCGGCCACATCAAGGATTGTCTGGCCGCACGAGAGATACCCTCTTCCTTGACGGAACTCATCCATTTAGCTACCCGCATCGATATGCGTTACGTCGAAAGACGCCAAGAGCTTCGCCAGGAGAAAGATCTCGTTCGCACCAGGCGTTATCCGCGCCTGGCTCCTCTCTTTCTGAATCCAATGCATCCTGTTACCGTGCCTCCCGCCGAGGAGGCCATGCAAGTGGACCGGTCTCGCCTGACCCTACAAGAGAGGTCTCGCCGTAGGAACGAGAACTTATGCCTTTATTGTGCGAGCTCTGATCACTTCCTAAAAGACTGCCCTATTCGTCCTCCGCGTCAGGGAAACGCCCGCACCTAGTGAACGTGGGAGAGGCATTACTGGGTGTGAATTCTTCCTCTCCACGTCTGACTATTCCTGTGCGGATTTCTCCTTCTGCTGGCTCCCTCTTCCCTGCGGTGGCCTTCCTGGACTCTGGTTCTGCAGGAAACTTTATTGAAGCCTCTTTCATCAACAGGTTCAACATTCCTGTTACCCGTCTCATCAAACCCTTCTTCATTTCCTCTGTAAATGGAGAGAATTTGGATTGTACCGTGCGTTACCGCACCGAACCCCTGCTCATGACCGTTGGTGTTCTTCACCAAGAAAAGATTGAATTCTTTGTTTTGCCGAACTGTACTTCTGACATCCTTCTTGGCCTACCCTGGCTTCAGCGTCACACTCCTACCCTCGACTGGACCACTGGGGACATCAAATCCTGGGGTGACTCCTGTCACAAGCATTGCGTTAAGTCTGTACCGACCTGTCAAGTCCCCATCACTACTCCTTTGCCTGGCTTTCCAAAGGCCTATCAGGACTTTTCTGATGTCTTTTGCAAAAAACAGGCGGAGGTCTTACCACCACATAGACCCTACGACTGCCCCATTGACTTGCTCCCAGGTACTACACCACCCCGTGGCAGAATTTACCCTCTCTCCTCTCCTGAAACCAAGGCCATGACTGAATACATTCAGGAGAACCTCAAGAAAGCTTTTTTTAGGAAATCATCTTCTCCAGCCGGAGCGGGCTTCTTCTTCGTGGCCAAGAAGGACGGATCTCTACGCCCTTGCATAGACTATCGTGGTCTCAATAAAATCACTATTAAAAACCGCTACCCTCTGCCTCTCATCTCGGAGCTCTTTGACCGTCTGCGCGGAGCAAAAGTTTTTTCTAAATTGGACCTCAGGGGCGCTTATAACCTCATCAGAATCCGTAAAGGAGATGAATGGAAAACCGCATTTAACACCAGAGACGGTCACTTTGAATATCTCGTCATGCCGTTCGGACTTTGCAACGCCCCTGCAGTCTTTCAAGATTTTGTCAACGAAATCTTCCGGGACCTACTATATACCTGTGTGGTTGTCTATCTTGACGACATCCTAATCTTCTCTGCCAACCTTAAGGAACATCGGCTCCATGTCCGTCAAGTGCTCCAGCGCCTCCGCGTAAATCATCTTTACGCTAAATTTGAAAAATGCCTTTTTGAGCGCAGCAGTCTTCCTTTCCTAGGTTATCTGGTCTCTGGACAAGGTCTTCAAATGGACCCTGACAAACTCTCCGCAGTCTTGGGTTGGCCACGCCCCTCTGGACTTCGTGCTATCCAACGCTTCCTTGGTTTCGCCAACTACTATCGTCAGTTCATACCCCACTTCTCCACCATCGTTGCTCCTATAGGGGCACTGACCAAAAAAGACGCGAATCCTAGGTCCTGGCCGCCTCAAGCGGAGGAAGCCTTTACTCGCCTTAAGACCGCCTTCTCCTCTGCACCTGTCCTGTCTCGGCCAGATCCTCTAAAGCCGTTCTTCCTTGAAGTCGACGCCTCCTCGGTAGGAGCCGGAGCTGTGCTTCTTCAAAAAAACGCTAAAGGGAAAAACGTCACTTGTGGTTTTTTCTCTAAAACTTTCTCCCCTCCGAGAAAAAAACTATTCCATAGGTGACCGTGAACTGTTGGCCATCAAGTTGGCATTAGAAGAGTGGAGACATCTCCTGGAAGGATCCCTTCACCCTATCTCCATCTACACTGACCATAAAAATTTGTCCTACCTTCAGTCCGCTCAGCGCCTAAATCCTCGCCAGGCCAGGTGGTCATTGTTCTTTGCCCGCTTCAACTTCCAGATCCATTTTCGGCCCGCAGACAAAAATGTCAGGGCTGATGCTTTGTCCCGTTTCTCCGATACCTCTGAAACCGAGACTCCTCCTCAACACATCATACCCCCTGAGTGTCTGATTTCCTCTGCTCCCGCTTCTCTCGTGCCAATTACTCCAGGAAAGACTTTCGTTCCTCCACGCCTTCGGCTTCAGATACTCAAGTGGGGCCATTCCTCTCATCTAGCCGGTCATGCTGGGATCAAAAAATCCATACAATTGATTGCCAGACACTATTGGTGGCCTACCCAGGAGGAAGATGTGACTGACTTTGTACGGGCCTGCACTATCTGTGCATGTGACAAGACTCCTCGCCAGAAGCCTGCAGGTCTTCTCCTTCCCCTACCTGTGCCTGAACAACCATGGTCCCACATCGCCATGGATTTCATCACGGACCTCCCTTTGTCTCGTAGCAACACTGTCATCTGGGTGGTCGTTGACCGCTTTTCTAAAATGGCTCATTTTGTCCCACTCCCTGGTCTGCCTACTGCACCTCAGTTGGCGAAGCATTTTTTTCTTCAAATTTTCCGCCTCCATGGGCTGCCCTCACATATCGTCTCGGATAGAGGTGTTCAATTCATCTCAAAATTTTGGAGAGCTCTCTGTACTCAACTAAAAATTAAGTTGAATTTTTCTTCCGCTTATCACCCGCAGTCCAATGGACAGGTGGAGAGAGTTAACCAGGTCCTTGGCGACTACCTACGACATTTTGTCTCCGCCCTTCAAGACGATTGGGTCGACCTATTGCCCTGGGCAGAATTCTCATACAATTTCAAGAACTCTGAATCTTCCTCCAAGTCGCCTTTCTTTGTGGTCTACGGCCGTCACCCATTTCCCCCCCTCCCCATTCTCACTTTTTCTGGAGTTCCGGCCGTGGATGAATTTACTCAGGACTTTGCCTCTATCTGGAAAGAGACTCAAAAGTCGCTCTCACTGGCCTCTGCCCGCATGAAGAGACATGCAGATAAAAAAAGAAGAATCCCTCCTGTCTATGCCCCTGGTGACAAAGTGTGGCTCTCCTCCAAATATGTTCAGTTTCGGGTACCTAGCTACAAGCTGGGCCCTCGTTACCTCGGGCCATTTAAAATCAAAAACCAAATCAATTCTGTTTCTTACAAGCTCCACCTTCCTCCTTCTCTTCGTATTCCCAACTCTTTTCATGTGTCTCTTCTTAAACCCCTCATTCTTAACCGATTTTCCCCTAAGGTCACTGCTCCTGCTCCTGTCTCTGGTTCTTCTGATGTCTTCTCGGTGAAAGAGATCCTCGCCTCCAAGGTCATCCGAGGTAAAAAATGTTTTTTAGTGGATTGGGAGAACTGTGGTCCTGAGGAAAGGTCCTGGGAACCTGAGGCCAACATTTTAGATAAAGAGCTCATCCGAAGATTCTTGGGTTCCAAGAAGAGGGGGAGACCTAAGGGGGGGGTACTGTAACGCCGAGCGCTCCGGGTGTCCCATCCATCCCGGAGCGCCCGCGGCGTCTGTCCCCCTGCAGCGCTCCGGTCGGCTCCACTTAAAAACCCACTCCCCCTTCCTGTCCTTGCCGGATCTTGTTGCCTTAGTGCCCTGAGAAAGCGTTTTGTACTTGCCTTTCCAGTGTATCTGACCTTCTGCCGTTGCCCCTGACTACGTACCATTGCCGCCTGCCCTGACCTTCCGCTACGTCTGACCTTGCCTCTGCCTAGTCCCAGTGTACCGTGCCTATCTCAGCTGCCAGAGAAGTCGAGCCGCTACTGGGGGACACGACCTAGTTGCTACCGCCGCAGCAAGTCCATCCCGCCTTGCGGCGGGCTCTGGTGAAAACCGGTAGCTGCTTAGAACTGGTCCTCCAGTGCGACCCGTGCCTTCGCCTCTCTGGCACAGAGGATCCACCTCCTGTGTCCTCACTAGCCGCCAGTCCGGGCCCTGACAAGATCCTTTAAGTCCTGTTGCGAGGTGGAGCGTCAATGGATTGGACTTGTTTATCCAGCACATCCCTGTTTGCGAGAAGCCATGTGGGGAACACGGCAAACATGTGGAAGAAGGTGCTCTTGTCAGATGAGACCAAAATTTAACTTTTTGGCCTAAAAGCAAAACGATATGTGTGATGGAAAACTAATACTGCACATCACTGTGAACACACCATTCCCACCGTGAAACATGGTGGTGGCAGCATCATGTTGTGGGGATGCTTTTCTTCAGCAGGGGCAAAGAAGCTGGTCAGAATTGATGAGAAGATGGATGCAGCGGCGTTGCTAGCCAGCTGCAGTGGGGGGGCAGTCGCACCCGGGTGACACCCGTGGGTAGCGGCACCACACTAACACCGCCCGCTGCCCTGTGCCTCACGGCTCGTGCCGCGGCTGTGTCCCTCAGCGGAGCGGAAGGAAGCCGCCGCCCCCTCCTCTCTGTTTACATCCACAGAGGAGGAGGAGCCCGCACTCGAGGGACACACTGCTGTGTGTATCTGCTGCTCTGTTCTGAGGTCTGTAAGGTAAGGGGGGGCGTCTATACTGATGGGGGGAGGGGGTGTCTAATAATAGGGCGGGTGTCTGTACTGCTGGGGTCTGCACTAGGTGGATTTGCACCAAGGGGGAGGCTGTAACTGAGGGGGTGTCTGTACTGAGGTGGGTCTGGTACTGAGGGGGGTCTGTAACTGAGGGGGTGTCTGTAACTGAGGGGGGTGTCTGTAACTGAGGGGGTGTCTGTAACTGAGGAAGGTCTGCACTGGGGGAGTCTGTAACTGAGGGGGTGTCTGTAACTGAGGAAGGTCTGCACTGGGGGGGTCTGTAACTGAGGGGGGTCTGTAAATGAGGGGGTGTCTGTAACTGAGGAAGGTCTGCACTGGGGGGGTCTGTAACTGAGGATGGTCTGTAACTGAGGGGGTGTCTGTAACTGAGGAAGGTCTGCACTGGGGGGGTCTGTAACTGAGGGGGGTCTGTAACTGAGGGGGTGTCTGTAACTGAGGAAGGTCTGCACTGGGGGGTCTGTAACTGAGGGGTGTCTGTAACTGAGGGGGTGTCTGTAACTGAGGAAGGTCTGCACTGGGGGGGTCTGTAACTGAGGGGGGTCTGTAAATGAGGGGGTGTCTGTAACTGAGGAAGGTCTGCACTGGGGGGGTCTGTAACTGAGGATGGTCTGTAACTGAGGGGGTGTCTGTAACTGAGGAAGGTCTGCACTGGGGGGGTCTGTAACTGAGGGGGGTCTGTAACTGAGGGGGTGTCTGTAACTGAGGAAGGTCTGCACTGGGGGGGTGTGTAACTAAGGGGGGTCTGTAACTGAGGGGGTGTCTGTAACTGGGGGGTGTCTGTAACTGGGGGGTGTCTGTAACTGAGAGGGGTCTGTAACTGAGGGGGTGTCTGCACTGGGGGGGTGTCTGTACTGCTGGGGGGTCTGCACTGAGGGGGACTGCACTGAGGTGGGGGTGTCTGTACTGATGGAGCGGTCTGCACTGAGGTGGGGGTGTCTATACTGAGGGGGAGGTTTATACTGAGGGAGGGGGTCTATATTGATGGAGGGGGGGTCTGTACTTAGTGGGGGGGGTCTGTACTGAGGGAGGGGGATCTATACTGCGGGAGGGGGGACTGTAGTTAGTGGAGGGGGGTCTGTACTGAGGGAGGACTATAGTTGGTGGGGGGTGACACCATTTTTTTTCGCACCGGGTGACACCAACCCTAGTGATGCCACTGGATTGATGGAATCAAATACAGGGCAATCTTAGAAGAAAACCTGTTAGAGTCTGCAAAATACTTGAGACTGGGGCAGAGGTTTACCTTCCAGCAGGACAACAACCCTAAACATACAGCCAGAGCTACAATGGAATGGTTTAGATCAAAGCATTTAGACCAGACCTAAATCCAATTATGAATTTGTGGCAAGACTTGAAAATTGCTGTTCACAGATGCTCTCCATCCAATCTGACAGAGCTTGAGCTATTTTGCAAAGAAGAATGGGCAAAAATTTTACTCGATAGATGTGCAAAGCTGGTAGAGACATACCCAAATAGACTTGCAGCTGTAATTGCAGCGAATACAAAGTATTGACTCAGGGGGGCTGAATGCAAATATACTCCACACTTTTTACATATTTATTTGTAACAAATTTTGAAAAACATTTATAATTTTCCTTCCACTTCACAATTATGTGCCACTTGTGTTGGTCTATCACATAAAATCCCAATAAAATACATTTACGTTATTGGTTGTAACATGACAAAATGTGGAAAATTTCAAGGGGTATGAATACTTTTTCAAGGCACTGTGGTGGCAGTATAGTGGCAGGTTAGGGCAATACATTGGCAGGTTAGGGCAATATAAAATACTTACACTAGGCATCTGGGCAAGGCTAACACCATTCTTTGTGATTTCAGTCTAGAAAAGGCACTGAGTTGTCATCCTACAACAGGAAATTAAGTAATGGGCTAATTTCTGCCAGGACCAACAGGTATTTCTTGCAGGGTCTTTAAAGGGACAAATAATAAATGATATTTATGTATTGCAGAGATGTACAGAAAGTGTTTTTTCATTTTTTTTTAGCCCTGACTGAGGCTGGGTTCACACTGGTACGACAAACGCTTCAACATTGGGAGCTCATGTCGCATGACGTGTAAAAATCAGTTTCCCTAGGAGAACCGTCCTAACTGGTCCAACACAAGTTGGTCCGACTTTGAAAAAGGTTCCTGCACTACTTTGGTCCGACTTTGGTCCTACTTCAGCCCATTGAATATCATTGAAGACGGATCAAAGTAGGATCCTTGTCCTAACCATCCGACTTGTGACATCCGACATTGTAATTACAACAGCAGCAAAAGGAATTTTTGTCACGCTGGGATTGTTTTGATTGGTCAAATGACAAGTACTAGCACAAAGTCGGATCAAATTAGTATCCTGTTCATTCAAGTCGGATGGATGTAGGACCGATGTAGGACTGATGTAGGACTGAGGCCGGGTTCACACTGGGGCGACAAACGCTCCGACATTGGGAGCTCATGTCGCATGACGTGTGAAAATCAATGTTTCCCTATGGGAGCAGTCTTAACTGGTCCGACACATGTCGGTCCGACTTTGAAAATGCTCCCTGTACTACTTTGGTCCGACTTTGATCCGATTTCAGCCCATTGACTATCATTGAAGTCGGATCAAAGTCGGACCGCAGTCTTGCATGATCCGACTTTGGCACGCGTCTTGTGCTCTGCTGCTCTTGAGGGGGAACTCCAGGCCAAATTTTAAATAAAAAACCGGCATGGGTTCCCCCTCCAGCTCTTTTGCTAGCGGAGAGGCCCGGTCTTCCCGTCGTCTCGTCCGGCTCTCCGTTGTCCTTCTGCCAGCCCCTCCACTATCTTCTTCCAGCTCTTTTGCTAGTGGAGGTGCCGGTCTTCCCGCCGTCCATCGGCGTCTTCTTCCCTCTTCTCCTCTTCGATGTTGACTCGTCGCTTCCTCCTGCTGTAAAGCTGGCTATTCGCTCATCAACGATTTATATAGGCTTCTCATGACGTCACAGTCACATGCTCCAGGTGGCCCCGGCAGAAGGAAGAAAGAACCGGAGAGCGCGGAGACGACACTGGAGTAGGGGTTCCCCTTAAGATCCATACCAGACCCAAGGGCCTGGTATGCCCCTGGAGGGGGAACCCATGCCGGTTTTTTATTTAAAATTTGGCCTGGAGTTCCCGCTCAGGATTCATACCAAACACACTGCCTGGTATTGGCGGGGATCCAAGTCGGATCCCCGTTCATTGAAAGTCGGACATATGTCGACTTCATGTCGCAGGGCAAAGTCGGATCCAAAGTAGGACGGCTGTCGTGTCGCACAAGTGTGAACCCGGCCTCATGTAGGACTGATGTAGGACCGATGTAGGACTGATGTCGCAGAGCAAAGTAGGATGACAGTTGTATGACTGTCGTGTAGTATCAGTGTGAACCCAGCCTAAGAGCCCATTCACACAGGGGCGGCACGACTTTGGGGGCGACTCGGCAAGGTGATCTGAAGACGACTTCAGAGGCGACTTGCAAAATGACTTCTGTATAGAAGTCAATGTAAGTTGCCCCGAGTCGTCCCCAAAGTAGTACAAGAACCTTTTTCTAAGTCGGAGCGACTTGCGTCGCTCCTATTAGAACGGTTCTATTGAACAGAGTGGGACGCGACTTGTCAGGCGGCTAAGTCGCCTGACGAGTCGCCCCTGTGTGAATGGGCTCTCATTCTTAAAAAAAGTACAACTGTTTCAGAAAAGATATGTGTTGTCTCAAAATCACATAATTACATTATTTTATAAGCTTAGCATGCCTAATCATCTTTAGTTTTTAATTCCCATGCTTGGATTATATCAGTAAAACTGACTATTTGACGATTCTTGTTAATTTTATACAATCATTATTGGTTTCTAAAACTTCTCTGGCTGTTTTTATTTCTCACATGCTATCATTTGTGGAAGCCTTAACCCAGGGGATATAATGTACACTAATTTCCAACAGGCATGGAAGCTTTCATTTTGCAGATGTACTATCAAAATCAACTCTTCTCATGGACCTCATGGGACCCCAGCCTGGATATAATATTCCAGGATACTAATGTATGGAATTTTTCTTAGTCATGCATTAAAAGCTTATATTGGAAGAGCATTTCCCAGTGTGGAAAATTTAAAATCATCATGTCTAACATGTAATGCATATCACCCTAATAGCAAGCGCACAATCATATTTGTTAACTACTCATACAATTAACCATTTGCAAGTATGAACATCCTGAATTTATTAATGGAACAATAGAGTGCAAACCAAATTGGCACCATTTTCCGAAACTGAAAAAGTGTTGGAGGCAGATAAAATACGGTATAATGAGGGACTTTTATGTATGTTGGAGCATTTGGTAATAACTACATTGTAATAAAAGTGTACCTGTATTGCTAACCAAAATTCCAATAAGAATTAAAATTTCCAATGCAAATATAGGCTTATGCTGCGTACACACGACCGTTTTTCATGATGAGAAAAATGCAAATTTTTTATTTGGTCATTAAAAATGATCGTATGTAGGCTCCAGAGCATTTTTTGCGACGTGAAAAATGGGCATTAAAAATTTGGAAAATGCTCTATTTTTTATCGTCATTTTTCACATTGTCGTCTTTCTCGTCGTGAAAAACGGCCGTGTGTAGGCTTTACGATGTGAAAAAAACGCGCATGCTCAGAAACAAGTTATGAGACGGGAGCGCTCGTTCTGGTAAAACTAGCTTTCATAATGGAGATAGCACATTCGTCATGCTGTAACGGACAGACGCTTATGCAAAGTGAGTGTGAGAACACACATTTCAGTCATTCCATCTGGTGCACCCACAGAGTTACGCTATATCTTTTCCCGCTTGTATATTTTCATGTACCACCCTTGGGAGGCACCCTGTGGTTACTCTAAACTGGAGGGATCTCACCATTGAAGCTTGCAGCTTACACATACGAGCGCAGTGCTCGTGGATTGATGCCCACGCTCGCTTAATAAAAGTGAGTTTGAGAACACATATTCCAGTCACCCCATCTGATCTACCCACAGAGTTACGTGTAGCGGGGTCTCCTTTAAGGCCCTATGGACTACGTTACCCAGAACCCCGCTTGGCACCCAGGGTGCATTTGGCCACCGCAGAGACTCATGGGTGGGGCTATAAAGGGAAGGGGTGAGGCTAAGCTCAGCCTCTTTGGACATCGCGCTGCAATCAATAGGACTCCCTGTGCGGATCTGCTGCAGTGCAAGGCCTGAGGCCTGGGCCTTGCACACCTTCCAAAGAGCCTTCCACCCCACTGCTGAGCCTGGGTGGCACCTGATTTCTTTCGAGTTTGCTGACATCAGTTGGACCGGGGACCCGGCCGTTGCAGACCCTGTGTGCGGAGAGACAGTGGTGGAAGTCCCGGACTGGGATCGCGTCCGGAGGGGTGAGCGAGCACCTGCTCACGTCGTTAACTTGTACTTTGATTAGGCCTAGTGACTGCCTTGGCCCACCTTGCTATATTTACTGTCCCGCTGGAGACTAGTGGCGGAACTGAGTTGTATAGTCTCCGGTGAAGTGTTCTTTCTTTATTAACCATAATTGGATTACAAATACTGTTCCTGAATGTGGCCCACCGTTCATCTTGCATGCGAAGAATTGTTCTCACAGAGACTGAGTTTATCTGGGTCAGGCCTGACCAGGGATTAGGATTTTGTTGGTGCGCCACATTGCGCATAGAGAAGATAGCTGCACGTGGCGTGTGATCACTCTGCACTATCGCTGATTAGTATGTTTATTACTGCAGGGCTCTGCATGTATGTTATGTGACAAGTTTATTATTTACCTTTATACCAAAGTAAATCATTTGCGGTTTATCACTACATTATCAGTGTTCATTATTGCATATATAACTGCTCATATTACTGTTAGATTGTGCATAACCAAATATAGAAAGTTATATTACTAAAAATCCCCTAGACTAACTGTGCCAAAGGAGGGTCGAGTAGATTGCTGGGGGTTGGCGGTGCTGTGTACAGGGCCCGAAACAGAACCAGTGGCTCTCTTAACTGGGGGTATCGCTACACGTGGGGGCTCGTCCGGGATTTGAACCCAGAACCTCTCGCATTAACGCTACGCACCCGACAGGACGGAAAGAGCCTGGAATATCCCGACTTAATCCGGATAATCAGAGAGGAAGAGGCGATGTTGGAAGACAAAAGAAGGAACCAACAAGCTGAATCAACCAACTCTGTGGCGGTGATGGTCAGATCGGCCATGACCCCTGAAAGAGACTCAGAGGTGGATACCCTGAAGTCACAGATGTCCCAGGTACTGGAGATGCTGACCTTTGATGGCAAAGGATCTGAGGGTACCAGAAAGAGAAAGTCCAAAGAAGGAGCTGTTCCCGGATACCCCAGCACCTACTTCCCTACAAGACTGGGGGGATATGGTTTGCTTTAACTGCGGAGGAGTTGGCCATATTGCAAAAGTGTGTTCTAGTCCTAAGAAGAAGAAGATGAATAATCGCAAGCCGGCGGGAAACTTCAGAGGGCCCCGGTGAAGGAGTCAACTGGGTGCCCATCATCTCCAGTGAGCTCCAAACTGAATGAGAAGTCCAGAAAGACAGGGGATAAAACCCCTCAGAAGAAGCACAGTGTTCCCCAGTGGGAATATACACCAAAGAAAGAGAATAATGTCCCTCAGCGGGTACTTACACCCACTAAGAGGAGGGAGATCAATGCATACCGAGCCCAAGAGAGACTAAAGTCCAGAGAGAAATGGAAGAAAGAGAGTCCAAAGGGAAAGTGCAAGGATCAAAAGAAAGAGACCCCTTTGAAGCCATATCCAGAGAAGCTGGTAGGCCCCTCCCACATAGTTCCTATTCAAGTGGAGGGAGTCTACACAAGAGCCATATTGGATACTGGGGCACAAGTGACCCTGTTATACCGGGACTTCTATGATAAGCATCTAAGTCAACTACCCATCCAGAGGATTGAAGATTTGGAAATATGGGGAATTGGAACCCAGAGCTTCCCTTATGATGGCTATCTGCCCATAAAACTGGCCTTCGACCCCTCTGTGGTCGGGAAGGCTGAAGTGTTCGATACCCTGGCAGTGGTATGCCCCCGACCGCCTGGAGCCAACAAGAGCTCCCTAATAATAGGGACCAACACGGAACCTGGTCCGGAGACTCCTGGCCCCTGTAGCACGAGGGAAGAATCCTGCAGTCCCCAAGATCCACCCAATGCTGAAGACAGCCTACCAGCGACTAGTCTTGGAGCAGAAGGCCCCAGAAGAGGGGGTAGGGAAAGCCAGGAGACTAGGAAGAAAAGGAATAGTGTTGCAGCCCGGTGAGGTGACCTGTCTCAGAGCCACTGTGAAGCTTACTTGGGAGCAACCTGGGCCCTTTGTTATGTTGGAACCAGACCCAAGGGAAGAACACTTGGGCTTAGAAGTGATCCCAGAAGTGGTTCCGCTGAGGGCTTTGAAGAAGGCACACTGTAAGGTGCCAGTGAGTGTCAGGAATACTACGGATGGCCCCATGGAGATCCCAGGCAGGATGTTGCTGGGCCAGGTGAGCCCTGCTGCCCCAATTGTCCTATCAGATGTGGAGAAGACAGAGGGAGACAGGACTGTTTGGGAGAAGCTCTGCATGGAGAACCCGAACCTGCCAAGGGCCTGGAAAGAGAGGGCAAAGGCCCAGTTGACCAGATGGAGGAAGATCTTCTCTAAAGATGAGTTCGACGTAGGGTGTGCAAAGAGTGGCACCCATCGAATCCGCCTCCAGGAAGACAAGCCTTTCAGGGAGAGGGTCAGGCGAGTTCCTCTAGCCGACCTTGAAGACCTGAGGGAACAGCTCGCCGAGCTCAAGCGAACCGGTGTTATCCGGGAATCTAGGAGCCCCTATGCCTCTCCGATAGTGGTGGTCAGGAAGAAGAATGGGTAGTTGAGGTTGTGTATAGACTACCGGACCCTCAACAGGAGAACGATACCTGATCAGTATACCACCCCGAGGATAGAAGATGCCCTACAGAGTTTGTCTGGAGCCAGGTGGTTCAGTGTCATGGACCTAAAGAGTGGATACTACCAGATCCCTATGCATCCAGAAGATAAGGAGAAGACCGCCTTCATAACCCCTGTGGGGTTCCTTGAATTTGACCGGATGCCCCAAGGTCTGTCAGGAGCCCCTGCCATCTTTCAACGCCTCATGGAGAAAACCGTAGGAGACATGAACCTCATCGAAGTTCTCGTGTACTTGGACGACATCATTGTCTTCGGGAAGACTCTGGAGGAACATGAGGAAAGTCTGGAAAAAGTCTTGAGAAGGCTCAGCGAAGAGGGGCTAAAGCTTTCGCCAGAAAAATGCCAGTTCTACCAGTCGTCAGTTAACTATCTAGGAAACATAGTGTCTGAAGAAGGGGTAGCCACAGACCCTGAGAAGCTGGAAGCAGTCACCTCCTGGCCCAGGCCCACCACTGTGACAGAACTCAGGTCCTTTTTGGGATTCTGCTCCTACTATAGGAGGTTCGTGGAGGGGTTCGCACGGATTGCCAGACCCCTGAATGAACTGTTGAAGACAGAGGGAGAAGAGGATGACTCGGGCCCCAGGAAGCCGGGGGAGTCAGTCGAAGACCAGTGGGATGGGAAGTGTGAAGAGGCCTTCCAGATGTTGAAGAAAAGCTTAATCACTGCCCCGTTTTGGCCTACGCAGATCCAAAGAAACCCTATGAACTCCATGTAGATGCCAGTCATGACGGTCTGGGAGGAGTGCTCTACCAGGAGCATGGAGGGCAACTGCGACCCGTCGCGTATGTGAGCAGAAGCTTGACCCCCTCTGAGAAGAACTACCCCACTCACAAGCTGGAGTTCCTGACTCTCAAGTGGGCCGTAGTTGATAAACTTAAAGACTATTTGTATGGGGCAGAATTTACGGTGAAAACCGACAACAATCCCCTTACTTATCTTTTCACCACAGCAAAGCTGGATGCCACAGGCCATAGATGGCTGGCTGCACTGTCTGGATTCAACTTCAGCCTGAAATACAGACCTGGGGCTGGCAATTGAGATGCAGACGCCCTGTCTAGAAGGTCACATGCCCCCACCAACAGACCAGAAGACTGGACCCAAGTGACACCCGACGGGGTGCGGGCCCTCTGTCAAGGGGCTCAACTCCAGGCCAGTGGTGGATCCAGAGCGGAGGAAATAGGGGTCACAGTAGTAGAGGTCCCCAAGCAATACTGTGGGGTAACACAGATAGAGGAAGATGACTTGCCAAAACTGTCAAAAAAAAAGTTGAGATGTGACCAGTTGGAAGACCCAATGGGGAAGTTGGTCCTGGAGGCCCTGGAAAGTCAGGATCCAGACAGACTTTGGCATCACCCTTCAAAGGAAGCTCGCCTGTTGCAGAAGGAGTGGGACAGGCTCCAGGTGCATCAAGGGGTGGTCTACCGAAGGGGCCCCTCTGATGACTTGGAAGACAAATGGCAGTTGTTCTTGCCTGAAAAGCACAGAGGGACTGTCTTGGCCACCTTACACGACCATCATGGTCATTTGGGAGCTGAGAGGACCTTCCAACTTGTCAGGAGTCGGTTCTATTGGCCCTGTATGAGGGCTGAAGTGGAGGAATACTGCCATTCATGTGCACGCTGCATCCAGCGGAAGACACTACCCCATCAAGCTGCCCCAATGGGCCACCTGCAGAGTCAAGGCCCAATGGACTTGGTATGCATTGATTTCCTCTGCCTCAAGCCCGACTTGAGTGGATTAGGAAATGTTCTGGTGGTAACCGATCATTTCACCCGGTATGCCCAGGCCTTCCCAACCAAAGACCAGAAGGCTTCTACAGTGGCCAAGGTACTCATGGAGAAATACTTTGTACACTATGGGCTACCACAGCGACTTCACTCGGATCAAGGGAGGGACTTTGGAAGTCGGCTGATCCGGAAGCTCCTGGATTCCTTAGGGATCAAGAAAACCCGAACCACCCTCTACCATCCACAAGGGGATGCTCAGCCGGAGAGGTTCAATCGAACCCTACTCAACATGCTGGGGACTTTTAGTAGTGAAAAGAAGCAGCACTGGAGCAAGCACATAGCAGCAATTGTGCATGCTTACAACAGCACAAGTGATGCTACAGGGTACTCACCCAATCGACTTATGTTCGGGAGAGAAGCAAGACTACCTGTAGACCTGGCCTTTGGCACTTCCATAGACCACTCCTCAGCCACTTCCCACAAAGAATATGTGGACAGGCTGAGGCATAGTTTAAAGTTGGCCTATGAGCAGGGCCAAGCAGCTTCAGATCAAAGGGGAGCATGCAACAAGAGAAACTTTGATCTGAAAGTCCGGATTCAAGATCTACAACCTGGGGACAGAGTGCTGCTGCGGAACTTGGGGATCCCTGGAAAACACAAGCTTGCAGACAGATGGAGACCTGAACCATATGTTATTTGCAAGAAGCTGCCTGGTTTACGTGTTTACAAGCTAAAGCCGGAAGGAAAGGTGGGACCATTGAAGACTTGGCATCGGAACCACATGCCGAAGCAGTCCGGATACCCCCTGTGAGGGATTCCCCCTGAGTCGACTTCCATCCTGGATACCCCCAAGCCAAACGCTCGGTCCCAAGCCCCTCGGACTGAAGAAATAGATGTCTCTGAACTCAGTGAGGTTGAGAGAGAAGAACTTGATTGGCTATGGCCTTCCCAGGCCCCAGAAACTTCTGCTATAGATCTTCCACTTACTGAAGACACCATAGACAATACACTGAATGCAGGAGCTACTGAGTTCATCCCGTCCAGTCCTTTATCAGATTCTTGGGAGGATGCCTGCGACTCACTCCCAGAGGAGAATCCAAGAGACTCCATGTATCTCCCTGCTCTTGAGTCAAGTGTTCCAAAACCAGCGGAAACTCCCAAGTCTGTTCCAGAAGAGGAACCTACAGTTTCCGAAACAGAAATCCCAAGAGAACGAAGGATGAGAAGGACCATAAGGCCTCCCCAAAAATTAACTTACCCACAAATGGGGGAGAGCTCGGAAGACACTGTGGTCACTGCCAGGAGAAGTGTGGAAGACCCTGATCCCTCCACTGTTCATTTAGTGGAGGGCAACCCCAACTCACCCCCTAGCATAGTTAGGCAGGTCGCTTGTGACAGTGTGACCTGTGGGCGAGGAAGTTCACCCTCTCGTTTTTGGTGGGAACTTCCTCTGCCAACATCATACGCAGCGTTGTCAAATGTTGTGCGTAGTGTTTGTTGACAGTTATCTTTGGGGACCAAAGAGTTTAAGTGGGGGGAGTGTGTAGCGGGGTCTTCTTTAAGGCCCTATGGACTACATTACCCAGAACCCCGTTTGGCACCCAGGGTGCATTTGGCCACCGCAGAGACTCATGGGTGGGGCTATAAAGGGAAGGGGCGAGGCTAAGCTCGGCCTCTTTGGACACTGCGCTGCAATCAATAGGACTCCCTGTGCGGATCTGCTGCAGTGCAAGGCCTGAGGCCTGGGCCTTGCGCACCTTCCAAAGAGCCTTCCACCCCACTGCTGAGCCTGGGTGGCACCTGATTTCTTTCGAGTTTGCTGACATCAGTTGGACCGGGGACCCGGCCGTTGCAGACCCTGTGTGCGGAGACACAGTGGTGGAAGTCCCGGACTGGGATCGCGTCCGGAGGGGTGAGCGAGCACCTGCTCATGTCGTTAACTTGTACTTTGATTAGGCCTAGTGACTGCCTTGGCCCACCGTGCTATATTTACTGTCCCGCTGGAGACTAGTGGCAGAACTGAGTTGTATAGTCTCCGGTGAAGTGTTCTTTCTTTATTAACCATAATTGGATTACAAATACTGTTCCTGAATGTGCACCACCGTTCATTTTGCATGCAAAGAATTGTTCTCACAGAGACTGAGTTTATCTGGGTCAGGCTTTGTTGGTGCGCCACATTGCGCATAGAGAAGATAGCTGCACGTGGGGTGTGATCACTCTGCACTATCACTGATTAGTATGTTTATTACTGCAGGGCTCTGCATGTATGTTATGTGACAAGTTTATCATTTACCTTTATACCAAAGTAAATCATTTACGGTTTATCACTCCGGTATCAGTGTTCATTATTGCATATATAACTGCTCATATTACTGTTAGATTGTGCATAACCAAATATAGAAAGTTACCGTATATACTCGAGTATAAGCCGAGATTTTCAGCCCTTTTTTTTGGGCTGAAAGTCCCCCCCTCGGCTTATACTCAAGTCAGCGAAATTTTACATTGTAAATAGTACCTGAAAAAAGTTGAGAGGCTGCGGCGACCATCGTTTAAATCTCGCGGTCTCTTCCTGGTCCCTTCCGTGATAGGCGATTCTCAGCAGACACTCTCCGCCTATCACGAACGTTCTCTCATCCTCAGTTTCCCAGCAGACGTCTGTGATTGGCGGAACACCGAACACAGTGTCTGCTGGAATGGGTGAGGATGAGAGAACGTTCGTGATAGGCGGAGAGTGTCTGCTGAGAATCGCCTATCACGGAAGGGACCAGGAAGAGATTGCGAGATTTAAACGATGGACGCCGCAGCCTCTCAACTTTTTTTCAGGTACTATTTACAATGTTAAATTTAAACAGTGAGCTAGGGAACAGTGAGGATAGGAACAGTGAGGATAAGAACAGTGAGGATAGGAACAGTGAGGATGGGAACAGTGAGGAACAGTGAGGATGGGCACAGTAAGGATGGGAACAGTGAGGCATTGTTGACCCTCGGCTTATACTCGAGTCAGTAAGTTTTCCCAGTTTTTTGTGGTAACATTAGGTACCTCGGCTTATACTCGGGTCGGCTTATACTCGAGTATATACGGTATATTACAAAAAATCCCCTAGACTAACTGTGCCAAAGGAGGGTCGAGTAGATTGCCGGGGGTTGGCGGTGCTGTGTACAGGGCCCGAAACAGAACCAGTGGCTCTCTTAACTGGGGGTATCGCTACATACGCTATACATTTTTTTCTTATGTGAGTGAGAACAGGACTTCTCTGAGAGGATTGCTCATTGCTGTCCATAATAGGAGTACACTTTATGCTGTTTTTTCCCAGCTGGGATCTCCAATACACTGATGTTTTCATGCACATGAGATTATCATCCCATCACTTTTAGAGTGATATGTGTTTATGTTAATTATTGATTCATGCTTTTTTGTCGCTTTAAGTGTTCACGTTTGCACTAATGTGATATTCATATAGTTTATGTACCTTTTCACGTTTATGTTGTACACTTGATGTCACTACGTTATTCATTCCTGGTTTTCACTAGATCGGCCTATAGGCCCCCCTCCCACCCCTTTCACGCTAGTCTAATTACAGCGCAGCCACCAGCACTTATTCTGAGACTCCTTTCAGCACCTCTGTAGTTCACAAGGCAGGCTCACAAGGCATGTGACACAGGAGTGCCTACTCACAGGGCATAGTGAATATGTGTCACAGAACTAAAGGAAGTATATGTGTAGGGATTATTGCAAACTTCAATTTTTTTCTGATTAATAGGAGTAAGATAAAAATAATGAGCATTGAAATACAAGGTGGGAATAATTATATGATTTTAACCACTTCCATACCAGGGCTTTTCTTGAACTTTTTGTTTACAAGTTTAAATTAGTATTTTTTGCTAGAAAATTACTCAGGACCCACAAACATTATATATTTTTTTTAGCAAAGACTTTAGGGAATAAAAATGGCGTCATTGGAACTTTTTACGTCACACGGTATTTGCATAGCAATTTTCATTAATTAAAAAAAAAAAAGCAGTAAAGTTAGCCCAATTTTTATGTATAATGTGAAAGATGATGTTACGCCAAGTAAATAGATACCTAATATGCCACACTCGTGGAATGGCGCCAAAACTTTGGTACTTAAAAATCTCCATAGGCGACGCTTACATTTTTTTTACAGGTTACCAGTTTAAAGTTACAGAGGAGGTCTTGGGCTAGAATTGTTGCTCTTGCTCTAACACACGACGTGATACCTCACATGTGGGATTTGAATACTGTTTACATATGTGGGCGCAACTTACGTATACGTTCTCTTCTGTGCACGAGTACGCGGGGACGGGGGCGCGTTAAATTTTTTTATTTTTATTGTTTATTTTACTTTTATTTTTTTACACTTTCCCTTTAATTTTTTTTTTATTTATCACTTTTATTGATGCATGACATGTCCTCTTTATGGAGAGATCTGGGTCTATAAGTTGCCAGATCTCTGCTCCAGGCTGGAAAAACCATGATAAAAAATAAATAAACTGTCTGCCTTTCCAGCCATGTCCCCGGCAGTGTTTACTTCCCCCAGCCAGGACGTGACGTCATAACGTTGCGCCTGGGCCTCCGAGAGTCATAGAGATGACTGGGGACCATCTGGTCACCAGAAATCTCTATGCTCAACTTCTGGGGGCGACCGATTCATTATCCGGCTCATCGATCGCACGGGCGAGCTAGTAGAAGCACAAGAGGGCGGCGGGAGGGGGGGGGGTGTCACCTCCTGCCACTTGTAAGAACGATCCAGTGGCTGAACTGCCACTATGATTGTTCTTATGGTGCAGCCTGGATCTGTCTCTCAATTCTGTACCTCTGCTGCCCAGTTACTATCAACTTCTTCCGTCTGACCATCCGAGATCCTGTGACCACCTGTTTGCCAGCTTGCTTACTGCCTGCTGTTATGCACATGCTACAGTACCTTCTGTGTCTGCCAGTTCACCAGCCTGCCTGCCTGACTTCCATCCAGGATATCCTACAATAAGGTGACCAGATTTTTTAAATGAAATCCGGGGACTTATTATTTTTTTTACTAGTAATAGCGCCAATCAGCGACTTTCTGCCCGTCGCCGCCGCCGCCCGCCACACAGCCTGTCAAGTCTTACTCTCCGGGCCCTGGCTACTACTGGGTGGGGAGCGGAGGAAGATCACTCCGCCAGGGAAGGCAAGGAGATAGGCAGGCGGCTGGCCGGGACTTGAGCCAAGGCAGAAGAACATGCGAGCGGAGCTGACTGGGCATGCACCCGAAACTGAAGAAATATTCCCTACGCTCCGACCAGCACATGATCATCAGAAAGGGGCACAGATAATGGAAAAAATACACCCCCTAAGCTAGTAGGAGCGGCGTAGCGGGGGGGTGTATTTCAAATTTTTTTTTTTTAATTCTGCACTGACTGTCTTTGAAATTGCCCCAGCCCCTGTTCAAATCCAATCTGGGGACAAATTCGGGGACAGACTTGGTCCGGGGACAGTGTCCTCAATCTGGGGACTGTCCCCTGAAACCAGGGATGTCTGGTCACCTTATCCTACAAGGAACCTGTGCCACTCCATGCCCTGTATATCCTGTCATTGACTCCAGGGGAAACAGGGCAGGTGTTGTAAGAGAAGCCCTCCTGTCAGCTCAGCCTCAACCAGGTACAGGACAAGTATCTATTTCCCATTGTATTGGAGGATAGAAAAACTAGTCTTTTCCTGATATGACTTGTTTAGAAATGTAAAAACAGAACTAAACTAGAATAGGGAATAGTTCAAAGTACCACTAAAATGAGGCTCAGGGATATAGTATAAAAATTAATGTACAAATACATAATTCTAAAAATGAATGCAAAAGAGTTTATTGTAGCAAAAACAGAATAAATATAGTCCTCCACTTAAAACAGACAACGCTGTATAACCCTAATAAAAGTCATGACACCATTCGTGCATCCACATAACTGCATATCTACAGAGGTAATAATAATAATAATAATAAGTGACCTCACTATTAGGTCCCCAAGCCATTTTTTTTTTTTTGTTTAGAAAAGTTCCTGTCAGATTATATGTCCTGACTGCGAATGGTATAGCCACCAAGTGTAAAATATAAATCTTTGCTGACTGTTGCAGGTTTGGTTTAAGTTTTGGTTTAAAACGGTTCCGTGGCACTGATATACACTGTATATGCATGTTGCATATATTGTTTATAACTGGTGGATATTGACATGTGCATTAAAATGTTATAATGATTGTTCTTGTTAGTATAATACTATAAGTATGTAAAATAACTCTATGCATGATATGAGATCAGATGCAACATCTTTGTAATGTGTGCCCTATCGTTGTACAGTGCCAACAGTTTTGGTTGCTTGTATGTAAGTATTTTTTTTTTTTTAATATTAAAACTTTTCAATAAAAAATATTTGAATAAAAAAATGTTCCTGCCAGAAATTGTTTTTGTTTACTTCTGAAAAAAACATGTGATTATGTAAGTGTTCTGTCTCCAGCAAGATATCAATTAAGTTGTTTTCCCTTATCAGATTTGACCACAAGATGGAGCCAATGGTATATTTACCATTTTGTGCAGAAACTAGATACTGTTCACCTTTAATAAAACTTCCCATCATTCTTCTGTCCAAGGAAAGGAAGCAGATGCATCATGGGAGCTCAGACTCCATCCTAGAGACTGAAAAGAAGAAACCAGCTATCAGAGAACATCTTGGACTAAAACTTGCATCAGCTTGCATTTCCTAAATGTAGCATCATTAGTGAGAATTACTTATCGCCATCTACAGCCTAGCCTATTTATTGTATTTCTGTATACTTCATATACTGATTATATGTATCTGTATTAGTTTTTTTCTCAATAGTTTCACCTGACCCTGTTTTGTTAATAAAGCTTTAAATGACACTCTGTCTGGCTTATTGTAGAATAGGAGGGTTTAGCTGCATGCCGAGCTACACACAGGGAAACATGTAGCGGGGACAGAACAGTAGGTCTGGAAAAATCACCAAACTTATAAAACAGGTTTTAAACAAAAATGTAGCTCTGGTCTTCACGGTTAGGCCTCATGCCCACGGACGTTTTTACAGCTGCGTTTTTTACAGCTTAAAAATGCCTGTGCATGTTATTGTATAATTTATTTTTATTTAACCAGTTAACAACCACCTGCCGACAAATAACGTCGACAAGGTGGTTGCTTAACTCTGGGAGGACGTTATATAACGTCCTCCCAGAATCGCGCTCCCGCGCGCCCCCTGGGGCGCGCACACGGGAAACTCCGTGACCGCCGGGTCCAGAGGACCCGGCGCATCACGAATCGCGGTAAATTGCCGCTGATAGCGGCCGTTTACCACGTGATCGCTCCGTCAAATGACGGAGCAATCACTTGTAAACAGACGGCCGTCATGTGATGACGCCGGTTCCTCTCTCCCCTCTCTGTACCGATCGGTACAGTGTGAGAGGGGAGGGGGAGAGAGCGGATGGCAGCAGCAGCACTGTGGGCTGGATCTGTGACAATTGCAGTCACAGATCCAGCCATCCATCCATCCCTGCTCAGCCATCCCTGTGCAATACCCTGCCAATACTCTGCAAAATACCCTGCCAATACTCTGCAAAATACCCTGCAATACCCTGGTGCAATACTCTGCAATACCCTGGTGCAATACTCTGCAATACCCTGGTGCAATACCCTGGTGCAATACTCTGCAATACCCTGGTGCAATACTCTGCAATACCCTGATGCAATACTCTGCAATACCCTGCGCAATACTCTGCAATACCCTGCAATACCCTGGTGCAATACTCTGCAATACCCTGCGCAATACTCTGCAATACCCTGCGCAATACCCTGCAAAATACTCTGCAATACCCTGCGCAATACTCTGCAATACCCTGCACAATACTCTGCAATACCCTGCGCAATACCCTGCACAATACTCTGCAATACCCTGCGCAATACCCTGCACAATACTCTGCAATACTCTGCAATACCCTGCACAATACTCTGCATCACCCTGCGCAATACTCTGCAAAATACTCTGCAATACCCTGCGCAATACTCTGCAATACCCTGCGCAATACTCTGCAATACCCTGCGCAATACCCCCTGTGCAATACCCCATGCAATACCCTGCCATACTCCGCAATACCCTGCCATACTCCGCAATACCCTGCCATACACCGCAATGCCCGGCAATACTCTGCAATAACCACTTCCCGCCCGCCGGCCGTCATATGACGTCCTTGACTTTGTGCGGGGATATCTGAATGATGCCTGCAGCTACAGGCATCATTCAGATATTAGCTTTTTCAGCCGGCGATTCCCTACACCATAACAACAATCATAGTGGCTGTTCCGCCGCTTGATCATTCTTACGGGAGGCGAGAGGGGATGTCCGTCCCCCCCGCCGCCCTCCGGTGCTTCTACCGACTCACCGCTACCATCAAAGCCAGGATTGTTTTGTTTTTTTTGTTTGTTTTTCAGGCTTCCCAGCCTAGAGGTGAGATGTGGGGTCTTATTGACCCCATATCTCACTGTAAAGAGGACCTGTCATGCCATATTCCTATTACAAGGGATGTTTACGTTCCTTGTAATAGGTATAAAAGTGATCAAAAAAAATTTTGGGGCGGAAAAACATGTCAAACTAAAATAAATAAAGTAAAATGAACAATAAAAAAAATATTTTTTTTAAAGCGCCCCTGTCCCCGTGAGCTCGCATACAGAAGCGAACGCATACGTAAGTCCCGCCCACATATGAAAACGGTTTTCAAACCACATATGTGAGGTATCGCCGCGAACGTTAGAGCGAGAGCAATCATTTTGGCCCTAGACCTCCTCTGTAACTCAAAACATGTAACCAGTAAAAATATTTAAAGCGTCGCCTATGGGGATTTTTTAAGTAGCGAAGTTTGGCGCCATTCCACAAGCGCGTGCAATTTTTAAGGGTGACATGTTAGGTATCTATTTACTCGGCGTAACTTCATCTTTCACATTATGCAAAAACATTGGGCTAACTTTACTGTTTTTTTTTTTTTTAAGCACAAAATCTTTTTTTCCCGTAAAAAACGCGTAAAAAAAATTGCTGCGCAAATATCGTGCGAGATAAAAAGTTGCAACAACCACCATTATATTCTCTAAGAGAAGGATAGAGTATAGCCTCAATTATAAAAAATAAACTAACAGTATATTATTATATTCTCTAAGGTCTTTGCTAAAAAAACATATATAATGTTTTGGGGTTCTATGTAATTTTATAGCAAATAAATGATGATTTTTACATGTAGGAGAGAAATGTCAGAATTGGCCTGGGTGCTCCAGAACGCCTGAAGGTGCTCCCTGCATGTTGGGCCTCTGTATGTGGCCACACTGTGTAAAAGTCTCACACATGTGGTATCGCCATACTCGGGAGGAATAGCAGAATGTGTTTTGGGGTATAATTTGTGGTATGCATATGCTGGGTGTGAGAAATAACCTGCTAATATGACAATTTTGTGAAAAAAAAAAAAGAGAAAAAAAAATCTTGATTTTGCAAAGAATTGTGGGAAAAAATGAGAACTTCAAAAAACTCACAATGCCTCTTTCTGAATACATTGGAATGTCTTCTTTCCAAAAAGGGGTCATTTGGGGGGTATTTGTACTTTTCTGGCATGTTGGGGTCTCAAGAAATGAGATAGGCCGTCAGTACTTCAGGTGTGATCAATTTTCAGATATTGGCACCATAGCTTGTGGACTCTATAACTTTCACAAAGACCAAATAATATACACCAATTTGTACTTATTTTTACCAAAGATATGTAGCAGTATAAATTTTGGCCAAAATGTATGAAGAAAAAATAGTAATTTGCAAAATTTTATAACGGAAACGAAAAAAAAAACATTTTTTTACAGAATTTTCAGTCTTTTTTCTCTTATAGCGCAAAAAATAAAAAACCCAACGGTGATTAAATACCACCAAAAGAAAGCTCTATTTGTGTGAAAAAAAGGACAAAAAATTCATATGGGTACAGTGTTGTATGACTGAGTAATTGTCATTCAAAATGTGAGAGCACCGAAAGCTGAAAATTGGTCTGGTTTTTAAGGGGGTTTAAGTGCCCAGTGGTCAAGTGGTTAAAAAAAAAAAAAAAAAATGAAAAAAAAAAAAAAAAATGAGAAAAAAAAAAAAAGTCGGAGCTGAAAAACGCGTTTTTGAGCGTTTTTGAGCGTTTTTTGACGCTCGTGTTTTTTTCTGCCTAATTCTGACGCTGAGGAACGCACTGGTCCTGGGGTTTTTTTACAGCTTAAAAACGTCTATGCTATTTGCAGCTCAAAAATGCCTAGGTGGGCATGAAGCTATAGACTAACATAGATAGGCGTTTTTAAGCTGTAAAAAACGCTCAAAAACGCAGCTGTAAAAACGTCCATGGGCATGAGGCCTTAAAGTATAAATAAACCTTTGTTTTTTTTAAATAACAAACATGTTATACTTGCCTCCTCTGTGCAGTTGGTTTTGGACAGAGTGGTCCCGACCCTCCTCTTTTGGGGTCCCTCAGCGGCGCTCCTGGCTCCTCCTCTTCTCGAGTGCCTTGTTAGATAGCCGCTCTCCGTTGGGGCACTTGTGTGGGTATGCTCCCTTGTCCTGCTGCTGCGTCTATTGACACAGACAGCAGGACACGGCCCCATCCCTCTGGCTCCCGCGTCATTGTATTTGATTGACAGCAGCGGGAGTCAATGGCTGCGCTGCTATCAATCTATCCAATCAGGACCAGAGACACTGGCTGGAGCTTGTGTGCTCGTTCTCGGCGCTGGAAAGACCTGGCTCAGGTGAGTAAAAGGGGGGTCTGGGGGGGTGCTGTACTATAGAAGGTTTTCACCTTAATGCATAGAAGGCAATAAGGTAAAAAACTACAAGGGTTTACAACCCCTTTAATTGAAGCTAAAACACCCTGTGAGTGTCATGGACCCGCCGTTTGAGGGAGTGTTACCACAGCACCCTGTACTTACAAACTACATCACTGAGGACCACCCACTGCTGGAGAAGATTGGAAGAGCACCTTACTACATGAGCAGCAGTGGCCATCCCCATTTTCCAATCCTGAAAGGTCAATTTTAACCACATCCTGCCTGGCTTATACCCTGCTTGAAGGGCTGGCGGTGGCTCTCCTGTACTGACTGGACATCATATTACATGCTTCAGAAAGAGCCGCTCCTGGGGGTGTGCAGCGCGGTGATCGGTAGTGCGGTGTGTCGCTATAATGTAGGCTCTTTAACACGTGTTAAGCTGTGTCCAATCACAGAGTAACTAGGAAGTGCCGGTTATCGGCATTCCTCTATTTACGCTAACAGGGCGTGAGTAGAGGAGAGCTGATAAGCGGCTCTCCTGACGGGAGGGTCTGCACTGATAATGCAGTGCAGTGATTATCAGTGCAGCTCCATCAGCGATGCCCACTAGTGCCCACCAGTCATGCCAATCAGTACCCATCAGTGATGCCTGTCAGTTCCCATCAGTAATGCCTTTCAGTGCCCATCAGTGATGCCTATCAGTGCCTCCTCATCAGTGCTGCCTATCAGTGCAGCCTATCAGTACCCATCATTGCCGCCTATCAGTGCCCATAAAGGCTGCCCAACAGTGCCACCTATCAATGCCATCTATCAGTGCCCATCAGTGCTGCATATCAGTGGCGCCTATCAGTGCTGCATATTAGTGCCGCCTAATCAGTCCCCATCAGTGCAGCCTCATCATGCACATCAGTGAAGGAGAATACTTACTTATTTACAAAATTTTATAACCGAAACAAAGAAAAACATTTTTTTTTTCAAAATTTTCGGTCTATTTTCATTTGTTTAGCAAAAAAATAAAAAACCCAGCCGTGATTAAATACCACCAAAAAAAGCTCCACTTGTGTGAACAAAATGATAACAATTTTGTTTGTGAAATGTCATTCAAATTGCGACAGCGCTAAGAGCTGAAAATTGGCCTGGGCAGGAAGGGGGTGAAAGTGTCAAGTACTGAAGTGGTTAAAAAAGAATATAAAGTTGTTTCTTTTTATAATTCAATAAACAAATAAATATTACTGAAAATTACCCCCTAAGCCATAATAGATATGGAGAATATAAGGTTACATAAAGAAAGCTAAAGACATGAATGCATATTTAGAACTCGTTCAACCTATTTGCAATGACCTGTGTTTTTCTGCACTGGATAAATGGAGGTTGTCGCTAGGGCACATAGAAAACATTTGTTTTTTATGTGCCTTATCCCCATCGCAACGCTGGTGTGATGTACGTTGCAGCATAATTTTTATCCACACTGCACTGGATGACACTGCAATGCGGCATAGGTGTGCACAGCCTATTGCATTAGGGTGTGCACCCCAAAGATCAAAAACACATGAACACCACCTTCTGTCACAGAGAAGAGGCTCTAGTGGGGGGAGACAGTTGATTGGGAGCATATTGCGTTACACCCTAAATATGGGTGTAACGTGTTCCTAAAGTTGAACCTAGCCTTAAATCAAACCTCCGATGATCGGTTCCCCCTCCGATGCCACATTTGGCACCTTCCAAATCCAGGTATCTGCTCCCACTTCCAGGGAAAAATCACTCCCCCCCCCCCGCCATTCTGGGAGACACACAGGTCCCAGAAGACAGCAGGGACCATTTAGAAAGCACAGCCCGACTTGCGCATTCGCAGTAGGAAACAGGCTGTGAAGCCGTAAGTCTTCACTTCCTGTTTCCCTTAGTAATGATGCCGGCGCCTGCACCCGGAGCCGAGGGACGGGTCGGCTTTGGGTGCCGACATCACGGGCTCCAAGGACAGGTAAATGTCCTTATATTAAAAGTCAGCAGCTACAACCACCCACCTGGTGATGCCCCTCGATATTGCTAATGCACATGGGGCGATTAGGGAGTGCCCAGGCACACCCGGAACACCCTGTGCACACGCCTATGATGTCAGTGACATGAATGAAGTACAACGTTTATTACTACATGACATTTCAAATACAGTTGAAATAAAAAAATATAAAAAAGCAGTGCATTGTGCTGAAACACACATCTCTCTCACTGCTCCATGCCAGAACACTGTACTAGCTGGCACGGTAAAATTCTGCATTTTACTGTGTAGGCTAGTGTGAGCATAATATTAGTCTAAACTGAACACAAAATATATTTAAAGGACAAAAATGTAAAAGAAAATTCCCATAAAACTGTGAATGTGCCTGAAATTCAGGGTCAGCTGCCAACAAAGTAGTACTGTCCTTACTCCTCATATTCTGGTACTGCAGGTTGTTTATGTTGCAGCACATAGACACCCTATGCTTTGGGGTGTAGAAAGATCACTCAAGAGAGTGTGTTTCCTCTGATGGGACTTTTTTTCTTTTTTTATCCAACAAAGTTTTATTATTATTTTGCAGAGGTACAGGGCATACAGACACCCCTCAACATTGCGGGGTAAGCAAGCATTACAAACATATAGTTCAAAACCGATCTGAACCAGGGGCCAACCGGTCATCAAAATTTACATTTTACACTCTCCCAAATATTAAAGCACTAGAAACACATCTCATCCCATATTGATGCCTAGCAATCTATCAGCCACCAAATCCACCGGGGCCAAGCCCGGTACATCCAGTCATTTTGCCCATAGCTTCTCGAATTTATGAGCACTACCCCTATGCTGATAAGTCATCTTCTCCATCCTCAACACTATCCCAATATTATTAATCCATTCCTTCAAGGTCGGGGGAGCCTCTGCTTTCCAGTGTACCATGATGAGCTTCCTCGCCTGAAACAGAGTCCTATGAACAGCTTCTCTGCAGTCCTCGTCCCACTCGTATTCCTCCAAAGCACCCAAGAGACAAGCTCTCGGGTCATGTGGAAGAGACACTCCAAACACTGAATTAATGGTAGACACCACACCCACCCAGTACATGTGGAGTTTGGGACATCTCCACAACATATGGACTAGATCTCCGTGGTCCCTTTTGCATCGTGTACACGTGGGGTCAAGCTGTGGATTCATCAAATGCAATCTGTGAGGTGTGAAATAAGTGCACAGCAATATGTACAGCTGAGTAAGCCTATGGGAAACGTTCAGTGAGCACCTACCCACAGCCTGGAATATTTCCTCCCACTGCTCACCATCCAACTGGCCAACATCTGCCTCCCACTTCTCCCTTATCTTCAGAGGATGCTGCCTCATCACGGACTGTAACAGTATGGCATAACATTGTGAGATAAAGCCCTTTGACGACCCAGCATCCCCCAAAAGACTAAACACAGGGGTTGGCGACAAATGCCACTCCGAGGAGCGACCCTGTGCCGCCACCGCATGGAGCAGTTGTAAGTAACAAAAATACATTGACTGCGGAAGACCATAAGATTCCTTTAGGTCACTAAAAGGGCGCAGTACTCCATTACAAAATATGTGCTTAAGATGCGTAATCCCATACTGCTTCCACCTATCCCCAGACAGCAATTTGGCCAATTCAGTATACGTATCATTTTGCCATATGGGGCTATATTCTGTATAGCCATCTGCATTCTGAATATATTTAACTTTGTTCCATACTTTCTGAATTTTTATGTGGTTTTGCGAAGGCCTGAGCCTGCAACGCCACAGGAACCGGACCTCTGCACACGGTAAGCAGCAATAGTTTATGAGCCGAGGTTTGCAAGGTGGGCGCCCTCTCTGCCGCCGATGGGAACATGCCTATAAGATGCTGTAACTGGGAAGCTAAGTAATACAGCCAAGGGTTTGGCAACGCCAAGCCCCCGCAGTCTTTGGGCCGCTGTAAATGTTCCAACTTGATTCTAGGGAGCCTATCCTTCCATATGAGGCTGCGAAAAATACTGTTTACCGTACGGAATGTCTTGAGGGGGATAACCATAGGAGTGTTATGAAGGAAGTATAGTAGCTGTGGCATGAGTATCATCTTCATAAGATTCACCCTGCCAGCAACAGATAAGAGAAGAGCCTTACAGGTTTTGATTTTGTCCCTAAACCTTAGTAACAGGGGGGAGATATTAAGATGGATAAAGTCCCGTGGCCTAGCTGTGATCTGAACCCCCAAGTACTTGAAAGCAGTGGTAATGGGAATAGGGCAGGAAGAGTTAATCACCTGAGTGTCGTCCCCATCCAACAGGAGCAGCACCGACTTTGACCAGTTTATATGTAAACCGGAAAATCCTCCAAATTTGGATATGGTCGACATAGCTTCCCTGGGGGAAGAATCCGTGTCCCCCAGAAGAAGCAAAGTGTCATCGGCATATAGCATGACTTTTTCCTGCATGTCACCATAGCAGAAACCAGTGATGCCAGAATTTGCCCTAATGTCCATGGCCATGGCTCAATAGCCAAAGCAAAGAGGAGGGGCGACAGGGGGCTCCTCAACGCAAAGCTCCCAGACAATGAACCAAAGGTCCTTATGGCGGCCTGCGGCTGACTATATAGCAACTTCACCCAGGATATGTAAATTGGA
Source organism: Rana muscosa (assembly GCA_029206835.1). Taxonomy (NCBI): domain Eukaryota; kingdom Metazoa; phylum Chordata; class Amphibia; order Anura; family Ranidae; genus Rana; species Rana muscosa. The sequence goes on along the minus strand of CM055123.1, from coordinate 114,580,480 downwards.
CCAAACCCGAACCTCTGCAGCACTGACCAAAGATAATTCCAATCTATGCTGTCAAACGCCTTTGTAGCGTCCAGAGTGCCCTGCCTCCCATGTTATCTGCCTTTGCTTGTATATTGAGGAACAACCTCCGCAAATTAACAGCTGTGGATTTATTTGGCATGAACCCAGCCTGGTCCCCATGCACAATAGAAGTAATCACCCCATTCAGCCGAATGGCCAGTACCTTGGCTAATATCTTAATGTCACTTTGCAGCAAGGAGATGGGGCGGTACGCGCCTGGGTCTACAGGATCCTTACCAGGTTTGAGCAATAATACTATGTTTGCCTTAGACATTGAGGGTGGAAGGGTCTCTCTCTCCCTGGCACCGTTGAAGACTCTCAGTAGTTGGGGCAGTAGTTCCTCTGAGTTATACACCTCCATTGGCAACCCATCCTCCCCTGGGGCCTTACAATTAGGGAATGCACCCACAGCCCCCCGGAGCTCCCCGACAGTAAGCGGTGCCTCCAACTGGGCACGCTGACCCTCGGACAGCGCAGGGAAGGCCAATCGGGCCAGGTATAACTCCAAATCCTCCTGGGTGTAGGGCGCTCCAGGACTGTACAGGGTCTCATAGAAACCCACCAATTCCTCCATAATCAACTCTGGTTGGGAGACAACACTCCCTGTCTTGGACCTAATGGCTCCTATAGCAGGCGAGCGTTGATGGGAGTTCGCAATCCATGCCAATAGTCGGCCGGTCTTCTCACCCTCCTCAAAGAACGCCTGTTTCGCAAAAAAACTTTTCTTCTCAGCTGAAGAGGAAAGTAACTGTTGATAGGCCGATTGAGCGGCCAGCCATGCTTCTCTGGTCATATCAGAAGGATCAGTAACATATACCCTCTCTAATTCCTGAACCCTGGCCTCTACTTCTATCAGGAGCTCAGAGGAGGCTCTTTTAACCTTGTTCTTTTCCCCTATCAGGAGGCCCCGGAGATGCGCCTTAAAGGCATCCCAGTGCAGCACATTGAACTCTGCTCCATCCCCGTCAGCAAAGAACCTCCGCATGCCCCCCCACTATCTCCTCATGGGAACGAAACAATTTCAGCCAAAATGCATTAAACTTCCAGGGCGCCCTAGATAATTTCGCTGGCGGAGCCACCAGTAACTGTACCACTAGAGCAGAGTGATCCGATACGCTACGGGGTCTATGTGCAATGTCTGCTACAAACGGAGTATGCTCAGGTTCCCCACCCCCAAATCAATCCTAGACAGGCAACCATGGGACTTCGAAAAACAGGTAAACTGTCTGTCGCCCGGATTGCGGTGTCGCCACATATCCACCCAGCCCACCTCTTGCAACAACCGCGCCAAGGGAGTACTCCTGGCGAGGGCAGAGGGCCTAGGGCTCGGGTGTCTATCCGCCACCTGGTCCGAACAGCAGTTAAAATCACTGACCACTAGCAACGGCACATCCGGCCTACCATCCAAAAACGCAAGGAGGAGCCGGAGCACCGCCACCGTGAACGGTGGTGGGATATATATACACGCCAACACACATATCAATGTACCAAACTTGCAGTGAAGAAATACATATCGCCCCTCCTGGTCTATGACACTGTCAAACTCCTGGAAATCCAGGGCTGCATGTACCAATACACTCACCCCCCTAGAAAAGGAGGTGTGTGTAGAGTGGTAGGCCTACCCCACCCATGAATACCGTAAACAACATACTGTCTCTGCCGTTAAGTGAGTCTCTTGGAAACAGATTACCCCAGGAAGGAATTTCTTCAAACACATAGTAAGCATTGTACATTTCAAGGGGGATTGCATACCCCTCACATTCCAAGAAACAATAGGAACCTTAGCCATGAGCATCTGCGACTAAAGATAAGTGGTCAGATAATCGTGGGTAGAAACAAAAATATAGTCCCCGGGACAGGGATGACATCACCCCTCTCGTACCAGTCCTGAACCCCGCATCACGGCTCAATAATATTAATGACTCAAGTCTGCTGCAATGTACCTCTTTGAAAGTATAACAGCTGAAAAAGGAAAAGTTATTAAGAACAGGGGACCTAACGGGTCCTGGATCTACACAATCCACCAACAGGGCAGCAGCAGCTCTTTTCACGACAGAGCGTCGCCACAGTTCACTCAATTGTAACATCAGCGTATTGGACAGCGTGGTGTAAATCGCTCTCCTTGCGTTTTATAGCCATATAATGTCCCCCAGCCATAAAACAGTAGCCACAAACTGGGATCCCCCCTGGGTAAGGTGAACACAAGGTAACTTCTAGCAGCCTATAATCCGTGCCAACAGGCACAATCAGAATTCAAGCCTTATTCTCCATCCTCCTGCTCTCGTCGTTGAAGTGATTGCTCGTTCCGATCCAACCAGGTTAGGGCCTCCTTGGCAAACTCAAAGAATTGTGCCTGGCCCCGCACCACAATGCGGAGCTTTGCAGGATAAAGCATGGCATATGGAAGTTGTAGGAGTCGCAAACGGCGTTTCACATCATTAAATTTGGCTCTGCGTCTCTGGACCTCCGCCGAATAGTCCGGATAGAAAGACACCCTGGTGCCATTGTACTGTACATTTGCTCGCTCCCGAGCTTGGCGTAGCACCGTCTCCCTGTCCCGATAGTGCAGTAGTTTTGCAAGAATGGATCTGGGAGGACCCCCCTGCTGGGGTGGGCGAGAGGGCACTCTGTGCGCACGCTCCACCGCAAAAAATGGTGAGTAGTGATGAGCCGAACACCCCCGGGTTCGGTTCGCACCAGAACCCGCGAACGGACCGAAAGTTCGCATGAACTTTAGAACCCTATTAAATACAATGGATGCGAACGTTCGAAATCTAAAGTGCTAATTATAACGACTATTATGCATGTTATTGTCCTAAAAAGGGTTTGGGAACCCGGGTTCTGCACCAGGGGACATGTATCAATGCAAAAATAAGTTTTAAAAACGGCCGTTTTTCTGGAGCAGTCATTTTAATGATGCATAAAGTGAAAAAAAAAAGTCAAATATTCCTTTAAATATCGTACCTGGGGGGTGTCTAAAGTATGCCTGTGAAGTGCCACGTGTTTCCCGTGTTTAGAACTGTCCCTGCACAAAATTACATTTCTAAAGGAAAAAAAGCCATTTAAAACTGCTTGCGGCTTTAATGTAATGTCTGGTCCCGGTAATATGGATGAAAATCTTTAAGAAAAATGGCATAGCTACCCCATCACAGCCCCCCCCCCCTACCCCAGCCCATTACCAGCCCCTTTGGGTCTTGTATGGATATTAAGGGGAACCCCGCACACAAAATAAAAAAGGCCCTATATACTCTGAACAGCCGTATACAGGCGGTGCATACAAGACAGGGACTGTAGGTTTGTTCTTAGGTAGAATCTGTTTGTAATTTTGAACAGGTACATTGTTTAAGTGTAGCTCCAGCCAAAAAATATATTTTTAAGCTTTTTGGAAAACATAGGGAAGGGTTATCACCCCTGTAACATTTGTTTTGCTGTCTGTGCAGTGTGCACCTGTTCAGAACAGTTCACCTCACTTTCCGTCCTAATGACAAATGTTTTTTGAAAATTTGGGTTTTTTATTGAAACAAGAATTGGTGATAAAGAATCAGTGGAGAGGAGACACTTTTTTCCCATATTAACTCTTACAGGAGACAATTTGCCTTCCTAGGGGTAGATTTCCTCTCACTTCCTGTTGTATCCTTCCGTTTGCAAGGAGGAGTCGTTTGTAAGTTGGATGTTTGAAAGTAGGGGCCTGCCGTATATACTCAGCTGAAATTTGCCCCTTACATGTTGGTGTTGCCACAACACTGTGAGCCCTCACAGTTACTCTTGGCGGGCGCATGAATGGGCCCTGCTGTGAATTATTAGATCAAGAATTGTAATTGCATGCCCCTGTTGAACAGGGGCTGAAAAATTGGGCCTTTGGTGGTGGTGGTGGTGGTGGTGTTGACACAACACTGTAAGGCCTCACAGTTAGTCTTGGTGGGCGCAGGAATGGGCCCTGCTGTGAATTATTAGATCAAGAATTGTAATTGCATGCCCCTGTTGAACAGGGGCTGAAAAATTGGGCCTTTGGTGGTGGTGGTGGTGGTGTTGACACAACACTGTAAGGCCTGACAGTTAGTCTTGGTGGGCGCAGGAATGGGCCCTGCTGTGAATTATTAGATCAAGAATTGTAATTACATGCCCCTGTTAAACAGGGGCAGAAAAATTGAGCCTTAGGTACTGGTGCCACAACACTGCAACCCCTCACAGATACTGTACTTGGAGCACAGCAATGAGCCATGTTGCAAAGTATTGCATCAAAAAATTTAATTACACGCCCTTGTTAAACAGGGGCTGAAAAATTGGGCCTTAGCCACTGGTGCTGGTGCCACGACACTGCAACCACTCCCAGATACTCTAGTTGGAGTGCAGGAATGAGCCCTGCTGCAAAGCATTGCATAAAAAATTGTAATAACACACCCCTGTTAAACAGGGGCTGAAAAATTGGGCCTTAGCCACTGGTGGCGGCACCCAGAAACAAAAATGTTCTTCCAAGCTATCATCGTCAATCGGATCATTGAGGAGGAGGAGGATAGTCAGTCAACATAACAGGACAAACTCTCAGCATCAGCATCAGTCTTGAAGGGATGTGACATTTGAAAATAAATTAGTCTGTTATATCAGCTTCAGGTGTTTGGTAGCTGGTGGTGATCCAAGACTGGTTCATCTTTATGAAGGTCAGTCGATCAACAGAGTCGGTGGACAGGCGCACCCTGTGATCCATGACAAATCCTGCAGCAGCACTGAATGTGCGTTCTGAAAGAACGCTGGATGCAGGACAGGCCAGTAGCTCAATTGCATACTGTGCAAGCTCTGGCCAGTGATCCATTCTCAAGACCCAGTAAGCCAGAGGATTTTCGGTGGGGAAGGTGTCCAAGTCTGACCTTGCCCCTAGGTATTCCTGCACCATGTATATCAGACGCTGGCGATGGTTGCTGGAACCGATCATACCTTGGGGCTGCTGACTAAAGAATTGTCTGAACGCTTCGCTCAGACGGCCACCTTCCCCACCGCTCCTTCTTTGACTGACCGAAGCCTCAGCAACTCGTTGTCCAAGACCAGGAGTTTGTAACCTCCCAGTCTCTGGGAACGCATTGCACAGACCTTTCTGCAAGGCCTCCCGGAGTTGTCTCATCCTCTGCTCCCTCTGCGACGGTAAGATAAGGTCCTCAACCTTACCCTTGTACCGTGGATCAAGGAGAGTGGCCAGCCAGTAATGGTCCCTCTCCTTGATCTGAAGAATACGAGGATCCTTCCGCAGACTTTGCAGGATCAGGGAGGCCATGCAGCGTAGGTTAGCTGAGGCATTCAGTCCGGAGTCCTCTGGGTCACTAAGGATGACATGATCCGCAGCCACCTCCTCCCAGCCACGTACAAGTCCACTGGTTTCTTGGGACTGTAAATCATCCCTAAAAGTCTGCTGCTGATGATGCTGAGTGCCAGGCTCCACCTCCATGCTGACACAATCCTCCTCCTCCTCCTCCTCCTCCTCCTCTTCTTCCTGTGCGATGGGTGGGACAGAAGGAACACTGTCTGGGTAAAGGGGGCCTTGAGAGGCAAGGAAGTCCTCCTCTTCCTGCCTCTGTTCTGCCTCAAGTGTCCTGTCCATTATTCCACGCAGCATATGTTCCAACAGGTGGACAAGAGGTACAGTGTCACTGATGCATGCACTGTCACTGCTCACCATCCTCGTGGCCTCCTCAAATGGTGCCAGGACAGTGCATGCATCCCTGATCATGCCCCACTGGTGTGGTGAAAAAAACCCGAGCTCCCCTGACCCTGTCCTGGTGCCGTAGTCGCACAGGTACTCATTGATGGCCCTCTGCTGCATGTGCAGCCGCTGCAGCATGGCCAACGTTGAGTTCCACCTGGTGGGCATGTCACATATAAGGCGGTTCTTGGGCAGGTTCAACTCCTTTTGCAGCTCAGCCAGGCAAGCACTGGCATTATAAGATCTGCGGAAATGCACACAGACTTTCCTGGCCTGCCTCAGGACATCCTGTAAGCCTGGGTACCTGCCCAAGAACCGCTGCACCACCAGGTTAAGGACGTGAGCCACACAGGGCACATGGGTCAGTTGTCCCTGTCGGAGAGCGGAGAGGAGGTTGGTGCCATTGTCGCAAACTACCATTCCTGGCTTAAGCTGGCGTGGCGTCAACCACCTCTCGGCCTGCCCCTGCAGAGCAGACAGAACCTCTGCCCCAGTGTGGCTCCTGTCCCCCAAACACACCAGCGCAAGCACGGCTGGCATCTTTTTGCCTGCGTACTTGCGTAGCCCCTTGAACGCCTACGGAGCACCACTGGTTCCGAGGACAAAGCACAGGAAGAGGCCACGGAGGAAGAAGAAGAGGAGGGGGTGGAGGACAGAGGTGTGTCACAACCAGTAGTAGCATTTTGGAGGCGTGGCGGTGGAACAACCTCCAACACTACTGCACCTTGTCCTTCATCCTTCCCAGCTGCCAAAAGAGTGACCCAATGGGCCGTGAAATAAAGGTAACGTCCCTGTCCATGCCTGCTGGACCATGAGTCAGCGGTAATATGCACCTTACCGCTGACCGCCCTGTCCAGCGAGGCCAAGACATTGCCTTCCACATGCCGGTAGAGAGCCGGAATCGCCTTCCGTGAGAAAAAGTGGCGTTTGGGAACCTGCCACTGAGGAACCGCACATTGCACAAACTCACGGAAGGGGGCCGAGTCTACCAACTGAAAAGGCAGCAGTTGAAGCGCTAGCAATTTAGCCAAGCTAGCATTCAACCGCTGGGCATGTGGATGGCTGGGAGTGAACTTCTTTTGACGGTCCAGCAGCTGGGGCAGAGAAATTTGCCTGCTAGAATCGGACGTTGGTGTACTGCTAGCAGAGTGCCCGCAAGTACTTGGCTGTGACACACCTAATTCTACACCTTCATTCCTCTCAGAGCAGGTTTCAGAGAGGACTGAAGGTATAGTGGGGTTGGAGATCCCAGCTGATGCGGTGCAAGAAGAGGTCAGCTTTGTTCTTTGGTGTGGGTCTTTAAGGTAGGCTTGCCAACGAGCTGCATGGCAGGTCAACATATGTCTGGTCAAGCATGTGGTGCCCAAGCGGGTGATGTTTTGGCCACGCAATATACGCTTGAGACATATGTTGCAAACCGCAGCTGTGCGATCTGATGCACTCGACTCAAAAAAGGCCCACACCAAAGAACTTTTTGAATAACGGGCAGAGGCAGCGCCTTGCACAGGCGGAGCTCTGCGGTGTGATTCCGTCGGTGTGCTGCCCTTACGCTGGCCCCCCGAGGGCATCCTGCCTCGTTGGAGATGTGCCTCCTCCTCATCCTCATCCTCCTCCTCTCTCCTATTAGGCACCCACGTGGAGTCAGTGACCTCATCATCCCCTCCCTCCTCATCACTGGAGCCAATCTGGCAGTATGCTGCAGCTGCTGGAACATGACTGCCAGATTGGTGTCCTTCTTGAGCATCCCCTCTCTCTGCTCTCACGCTACTGCCTTCCTCTAGCTGGGTATCATCATCAGACCCTTCGAAACGCTGGGCATCCTCCTGGTGCATGTACCCAACACTGTGCTCAAACAGTTCGGGGGACTCCTCAGGAGGACATGGTTGGTCTAGGGAAGGAGTGACTGATGATGACATTGATACCAGGGAAGAGGACGCTTTGGCAGCTGCTTTGCCAGTACCCTGAGCCTGGGTGAGAGAGGATGAGGAGGATGAGGAGGGCTTGGTCATCCACTCTACCAAGTCTTCGGCATGATGCGGCTCAACACGTCCAGCTGCCGAAAAGAAGGACAAGCGTGTCCCATGGCCACGTGCTGATGGCGATGCACCGTGTCCACGACCAGCACTGTTGTCTCTAGACACAGAGCCTGCTTGCCCTCTTTTTTTGGCTCCTGACTGTCTGCCTCTCCTTGTTTGCCTTCCAGACATTCTAATGGCCTGCAGGGAAATGGGAAAAGCAGCAATACAGGCTAAGTTAAGGTGTAATATGGTCAGGAGGCACACTCCGCCCGCTGTAAGTGCCGCAAAATCCTGTTTGTGTAACACACCAGGAAAAAGCAGCAATACAGGCTAAGTTAAGGTGTAAAATGGTCAGGAGGCACACTCCGCCCGCTGTAAGTGCCGCAAAATCCTGTTTGTGTAACACACCAGGAAAAAGCAGCAATACAGGCTAAGTTAAGGTGTAATATGGTCAGGAGGCACACTCCGCCCGCTGTAAGTGCCGCAAAATCCTGTTTGTGTAACACACCAGGAAAAAGCAGCAATACAGGCTAAGTTAAGGTGTAATATGGTCAGGAGGCACACTCCGCCCGCTGTAAGTGCCGCAAAATTCTGTTTGTGTAACACACCAGGAAAAAGCAGCAATACAGGCTAAGTTAAGGTGTAATAAGGTCAGGAGGCACACTCCGCCCGCTGTAAGTGCCGCAAAATCCTGTTTGTGTAACACACTAGGAAAAAGCAGCAATACAGGCTAAGTTAAGGTGTAATATGGTCAGGAGGCACACTCCGCCCGCTGTAAGTGCCGCAAAATCCTGTTTGTGTAACACACCAGGAAAAAGCAGCAATACGGGCTAACTTCAGGTGTATAATGTGCAGGAGGCTTAGCAACAATGACACTGACACTGTCCCCTGCCTATCCTTCTCTCTCCCTGCACACAAGGTTTATCAAAGTATATGACACTGACACTCTCCCTGCCTATCCTTCTCTCTCCCTGCACACAAGGTTTAGCAAAGAATATGACACTGACACTGTCCCCTGCCTATCCTTCTCTCTCCCTGTACACAAGGTTTATCAAAGTATATGACACTGACACTCTCCCTGCCTATCCTTCTCTCTCCCTGCACACAAGGTTTAGCAAAGAATATGACACTGACACTGTCCCCTGCCTATCCTTCTCTCTCCCTGTACACAAGGTTTATCAAAGTATATGACACTGACACTCTCCCTGCCTATCCTTCTCTCTCCCTACACACAAGGTTTAGCAAAGAATATGGCACTGACACTCTCCCTGCCTATCCTTCTCTGTCCCTACACACAAGGTTTAGCAAAGAATAGATTTGACAAGATTTGACACTGTCCCTGCCTATCCTTCACTTTCCCTGCTCCGGAACACACTACACAAGGCCGCCGCGCTGGCGGCCTTTTATAGTGTGGGGCGTGTACTAAACCCCCTCAGCTATAATTGGCCACAGGCATCCTGCCTGTGGCCAATCATTGCTCTCCTCGCTGCCGGCGCTGTGATTGGCCAAGCATGCAGGGTCACAGTGCATGCTTGGCCAATCACAGCGCCGGGATTACACTGCGATGGCGCAGTGTATTGTGGGCCGTTCGCGTCACTCGAATTTGGCGCGAACGGCCCAAATCGTTCGTTGTTCGCCGAACGCGCGAACAGCCGATGTTCGAGTCGAACCTATGTTCGACTCGAACACCGAGCTCATCCCTAATGGTGAGAATGAATTTTTGCCAAAAAGTTCAATCAGCCAGTTCTCCACATATGTAGTAGGATCCCTGCCCTCCACCCTCTCCGGGAGACCCACTATACGAACATTGTTCCTTCTGAGACGGTTCTCCATATCCTCAGAACGATCGTATGCATCTCTAGCCATCTTCAGGGCTGCTCTTGTGTCCTGGGCTATGGGCTGCATTTGGTCCTCCACCTCACTGACTCTACTCTCCACAGCCGTGGTGCGTTCACGGATCTTCTGCATGTCTTGCCTCAGCAAGCCAAACTGCTCTTTCAAAGTGTCAACAGAGGCTGTGCATTTGTTCACAGCCCTGAGGATATCAGCCAGAGTGGGTTGCACTGTGACCTGTGAATCTGGGGCTTGAGTATTCTGCAGTATGGAGCCTGCATGGCCCCCCTCCTCCTCTCCCCACTGATCTGGGGCAGCGTCTGCTTGCATATCAGGCAGCATATATTTAGGGTCCCCCGATCGGGCGGGCAGCTCTGTCCCCACAGCCCCAGACAACTTCTGGGCATAATAGAGCATATCTTTAGGGGGATCTTTGGGGGTTTTAGGCGGCTTACTTGGCTTGGGGCCTTGCTTGTCCTGGCCGCGCGGCGTCCCCTTCACTGCAGATGCGGCGGCGCCATCTTGGAGCTCTGGCCCCGCGATTTCCGCCTGTCCTTTGCGGGTCATCCCCCTGGTGCAGAGAGCCGGCGGTGGTACCTCGGTGGTCCCCGGATCACAGGCTGCAAGCATATGTCGGCGTCGGATCGGATAGGCGGCTGGGGGAGGATCAATACCGGATCACTGCTAGGAGCTGTGGGAGATGCGTCCTCTCACATGCCTGTCTTGGCCACGCCCCCCCTCTGATGGGACTTTAAATTGGGTCGCTGACAGCTTGTATAAAAGAGTAGTAGGAACAGGGATTTTTTTCAGGGGGAACGCGGGGGAACGCAGTTCCGGCACCTCTAGCAATGAATGTATGTAATAGCAAGGAGTGCTGGGGTGTGCGGGACGGTCTATTGATGCTGGCTGCTGGGGAATCAATTTTTGTATGGAGGTCTATTGTTGCTGGGTAGCTTTATTGTTGGTGATGGGGGGTGTTATGTTGCTGGGGGGTCAATTGTTGCTGAGAGGGATCTACTGTTGAGGCCCCTTTCACACTGGGGCGGTTTGCAGGCGCTATTTTGCTAAAAATAGCGCCTGCAAACCGAGCCTAAACAGTGGCTCCTGTCTCTCCAATGTGAAAGCCCCGAGGGCTTTCACACTGGAGCGGTGCGCTAACAGGACTTGAAAAAAAGTCCTGCAAGCAGCATCTTTGGAGCGGTGAGAGGAGCGGTGTGTTTACCGCTCCTACACCGCTCCTTCCCATTGAAATGAATGGGATACCGCGGTAATACCGCCCGCAAACCGCGGCTGTAGCCACGGTTTGCGGGTGGTATTAACCCTTTTTCGGCCGCTAGCGGGGGTTAAAACCGCACTGCTAGCGGCCAAATACCTCTGCAATCCCGACGGTATAGCGCCGCTAAAAATAGCGGCGCTATACCGCCACCGCCCCCACCGCCCCAGTGTAAATCCGGCCTGAGGGAGAGGTCTATTGTTGCTGGCTCCTGGAGGGTCTATTGATTCTGGCTGCTGGGGGTCTATTGTTGCTGGGATGGTATTTTGTTGCAGGGGGTCCATTGTTGCTGGGGGAAGTCTATTGTTGTGTGGGGGATCTATTGTTGCTGGATTGCGGTCTATAGTTGCTGGGGGGGGGTCTACTGTTGCTAGGGTGGGGTCTATTGTTGCTTACTGCACTCTATTTTACTGTCTTTCTTGTTATCATTAATAAATTCAGTGCAAATCACTTAGTAGCACAAGATGATACTTGGTTCTGTATTCTCTAAAAGGGTTGGTACTGGGAGGTGGGTAGGAGGTGGAAGGAAGGGACAATGCTCAGAGGTGGGAGCGGAAACGAAGGGCAACTCAGAAGGGGGGAGTTCTTGCACCTATTCTCTGAGAAAAAAAGCCCTGAGTAGGAATCATGGAATATTATAAACAATTTTTTTTTTAGAAAAAGGTAAAAATAATGAACTGTTACAGATGCAAAAATGCTTTGGGGTGCGGCTATAGCACAGATACTGTTATTTGCTATATGCTGTTTTTTTCCAGCCCAACTGGCTGATTATCTTCCTCTTACTCTGCAGCAGAGGTTTTGCGGCTCATGTTTTTTGCATGAGTCTCTGCAAAACAATTGAAAAACAATGCTATTTGCAATATTAGTGATTGGACTGTGTTAATACTGCATTATCAAGCTTGGGCACGCACCTATATATCAACAATTACAAGGCGCTTACCAAATCTCCCAACAGCAATAAAAGATTGGCTTATTAATGTTGAGAGCTGTGAGCACAGAGAGCTGAAGTGAACCTCGGCTGCTCCCTCCTCCTATCTTCGAATATAGATTTCCTTCAGCCCATTAACCAAACTGAAATGCATCATGTTTTCCCCTACGCCATTTACTATACACAAGGGAAACCTTGCTCCAGCTTTCCCCATACATAGGATTTTTTTTTGCAGCAGGCTGGTATCTATCGCCTGCTATCTGTTGAAATATGTATGCTAATTATACAATTACCCTGATGTTCTTCTGTTACTTCTGTATTTTGGCATAATCAGACAAGGAAAAGTTTCAATACTTGTATAAATGGGATTTGTGTGAAGGAGAATTAATTTTACACATATATCCCTACTTCACACGGAAGAAAACATTTCTGTAGGGAATTGGGGCCAGTGTTTCTTAGATTTTGTGATCAGAATATATCTGCTGAAAATGTGGCAAAGGCGTAGTCTGTTTTTTATGCTTTAACTGCTAAAATGGCTGCTAGCCTGCTACTTGTGTGCATCTTTTGTGCTTTTGTTATGTGCCATTTTAGTCAATGTATATGGTTATAAATAATTGAATTGAAATTAAAGTGATATAAAAATCTTGTGTTTTATTAAAAAAAAATAACAAACATGTTATACTTACCTGCTCTGTGCAATGGTTTTGCACAGAGCAGCCCTGATCCTCCTCTTCTCGGGTCCTACGTCGGCACTCCTGGCCCCTCCCTCCGACCGGGTGCCCCCGCAGCAAGCGGCCAATGGCTCCTGCTGCTGCCAAAAGCCAATCAGGATTGCGAGTCCCCAGAGAGGCAAGGCTTTCCTGGACATTGCTGGATCAAGAGGGGGCTCAGGTAAGTGTTGGGGGGGGGATTTCTGCATGCAGAAGGTTTTTTGCCTTCATGTATAGAATGCTTGAAGGTAAAAAAACTTGAGCCTTTACAACCACTTTAAAGATGTTTGGGGTATATAAAAAACAAACATACATACTCACCTCTAGGCTGCAGCATCAATACGATGCTGGAACTGTCCCATGTCGACCAAGACCGGAGTAACTTATCACTTACTGGAAAAGGGGCGGGCGCTCTCAGCCACGTGGCGCTCTAAAGCCCTGTACACACGGCCAGGAATCCCATCAGGAAAAATAAGTCGGTTTTCCTGACGGGATTCCTGGCAAGCTTTTCTTGCTCGCCGAGTGTACACACGGCACATTCAAAAGAACCGCCGTTCTTTTCAATGGCAAGAACGCGGTGACGTCATCGACTACGACGAGCATGCGCTCGTCACATTCGATGCCGTCGCCGCCATCTTGCTTCACCCTACACTACCATTGTAAGCTACCGCACATGTGTCGAAGTCTCATCGAGCATGCGCGGGTTTACCTGGACACAGATAAGCATACACACGCATGGTTTTCTCATCGGGAAACAGGCCGACGAGAATCCCGACGAGAAAATAGAGAGCAGGTTCTCTATTTTTCTCGTTGAGATTTCCGGCAGTTTTCTCGACGAGAAACCATACACACGGCCGGTTTCCTCGGCAAAAAGCTCTCGCAGCTGTTTTCTTGTCGAGAAAACCGGCCGTGTGTACGACGTGGCTTAAGAGCCGGAGCCAATTGTCAATCAGGAAGCTAGGTAAATCCTGACAATATGGTCGGGATCCTTTCAGAGCCTTTAGTCAGAAGCCCACTATCAGCTGACTTTGGGTCACAGGAGAGCAAAAGCAATTACACTCCCGTACCCCACAAGAGAAATATGGCTTTGACCATACTTCTCTTTTAAAATATGTATCCGAGTCCAAAGTGTTTTTTAACATGTTGAATCGCATAGGTGTAGCGGGGTGTTCCCCTTTAATGCAGAGAGACAAGAAGTTCCAGGTGAGAGGTGAGTCAGGAGGAAGGAGAGAAGAGACATGACTAGAAGTGAAAGCAGAGGAGAGAGACTACATCTCCCAGTACATCTTGCAGCACCCAGGGTACATTGCTCCGGAACAGAGACTGCTGGGGCAGACTTTATAAAGGTGAGGTGGAATTTGTTCTGCCTCTTTTGGACACCCCCTCTCCAGTGGCGGCTGGTGCTCAAATTTTTTGGGGGGGCGCAAACAAACTGAAAAAAAAAATCATCAATTGCCGCCACTGTGCCCATTAAACGCAGCCACTGTGCCCAAACGCCACTAGTTTGTCCCCAAATGCAGCCAGTTCCCCCCCCCCCATATGCAGCCAGTTTCTCCCCCATAATACAGCCAGTTTCTCCCCCATAATACAGCCAGTTACTCCCCCATAATGCAGCCAGTTTCTCCCCCATAATGCAGCCAGTTTCTCCCCCATAATGCAGCCAGTTTCTCCCCCATAATGCAGCCAGTTTCTCCCCCATAATACAGCCAGTTTCTCCCCCATAATACAGCCAGTTTCTCCCCCATATGCAGCCAGTTTCTCCCCTATAATGCAGCCAGTTTCTCCCCCAAAATGCAGCCAGTTTCTCCCCCATAATGCAGCCAGTTTCTCCCCCATATGCAGCCAGTTTCTCCCCCATAATGCAGCCAGTTTCTCCCCCATATGCAGCCAGTTTGTCCTCATAATACAGCCAGCTTGTCCCCCCCAGCCCTGCACTTACCTTCCTCGAGTCAGCCCCGTCCTTCTTCCGTCCTCGATGTCTTCTCCCGCCCTCGATGTCACTTCAGCCAATCAGGTTACCGGTAACCAGACCCGGTGAACCTGATTGGCCAGGGAACGCACCCCTGTGCGTCCTCTCATTAGATATTTAGAAGCCGATTACAGCCCTCAGGCTGTAGTCGGGAAGCCTATCAGAGCCTACTGGCTCTGATAGGCACTTCTAAAGGCCAATCAGACGCTGTGATTCAGATGGCCGGCGCTCAAGGGGCCGGCCATCTGAATAGTGGGCGGCAGCAATACATAGGTTCATGCAATGCATGAACCTATGTATTGTTGTGGTGAGTGACGGCCGGGCGCAGAAGCGAGCGGTAGCGGCGCTTCTGCGCCCACTATGGTCGTGCCGCCATGTGTAAAAAAAAGACATTTAAAAAAAAAAAAAAAAAAAAAAACTCTTAAAGGGCCGTTTTTTTTTTTTGGTGACCACAGGAGGGGGGGGGGCGGCGCCCGGGCGCCCCCTATGGATGGGCCGCCACTGCCCCTCTCCTAGCAAGAGGATCTCTGTGCTGAACTGCTGTATGCACAAGGCCTGAAGCCTGGGCCTTGTGCACTTTTCCGAAGAGCCCCTCTGCCAGCCTAGCAGAGCCTTAGAGACATCTTCTCCTCCTTGCTGCAGTACACCAGAAGGATTGAAGACTTGGATGTCGGTGGATTCCTGTTCCCAGACGAATCGGCGGAGGAAACGGACTTGGACTTGTCCGGATGGTGAGAGCTGTTTAAAGACAGACACTTTATCTTTACTATTCGTTGGGATTACAAAGTTGTTCTTCAAGTGCACCACCGAAAGATTGCTAGCGAATATTGTTTCACTGAACTTCCATTTAGATCAGTCAGGCCTGACTGCATAGGTAGACATTGCTGGGTGTTAGTCTGCCCATGAGGGGAAGTAGCTGAAAAAGGGCAGCGCTAGAGTTGCATAGCAATACTTTATTATTCTGATTACTCTGTTTATCTTTATTACTGTTTATTGCAGGGATCTGCAACTTGTTATACTGTTTATTACTTGCCCATTAGCCTCAGTAAAATATCTGGGTCAAGTACATTGGTGTCAGTTTCACTTACTTTAATAGAAGTTTTAAAGTATATCACTGTGTGTGTTTGCCATAGGACTGCGTCACCTAGAGTTGCGGTCACGCGGTCCTATCTCCCCTTACTAGCTGTGCCACGGGAGGTTAGAGCCGATTGCCAGGGGTTGACAGCGGTGCACTACAGGGCCCAAAACAAAACCAGCGTCTCTCTTAACTGGGGGTAGCGCTACATAGGTAATAGTTGAAATCCCTGCAAGGCTGCTAACCCTTCCCTACTCTGTTCAAAATAAAATGGCTTTTAACCCTTCCCTACTCTGTTCAAAATAAAATGGCTTTTAACCCTTTCCTACTCTGTTCAAAATAAAATGGCTTTAGATACACTTTAAAGCCAAAACATTTATTTTTTTTAGTTTGGAGAGGTTCTAAAAGTAAAACCCACAAGTGTTTTTTTTTTTTTTACCCCTACTATTCCTTTATATTGGCTTGTGAAATTTACAAATGCAATCATTTAGATATTGGATGCAAGGTTTAGCACTGGGAAACACTTTTTAAAAGCTAAAAAGTATATTTTATATACAAGCATATAGCTAAGACCAAAATGAGGGACAAATGAGGTGGAAAGAGGGACAGGGGGACTTTGTTCCAAATCAGGGACCGTCCCTCGAAATCAGGGACAGTTGGGAGCTATGCTAAAACCCCTGTCATGTTTACATTGCTGTCTATGCCCTCAACTTGATAAACCCACCGATTCTATTTCTGCTGGTCACCATTATCACCAAAATAGAATCTTAGAGGAAATACAAAAGTTTAGAGGAATACAAGGAAAATCTTCCACTGTGGACACATGTTCCAAGGAGAGCTGGCTAAGATGGGATTTCCCATCATTCCATCATTTTGGAAAGGTTTTAACTATTTCCTACTCTGTCCACAAACTAAAACACAGTGTTGGCTTTAGATAGAAATTAAGAAAATTTAAAATGAATAAGTTAACTGGTATGTTTAGCATATGTATAAACACAGGAATACACAGAAAAGCAATTAATGATTTAATGTTTGCTTATATCCAGGCTGGGATTTTTGCTTTCAGTTTTTATTTTTTCATTTGAATATTCAATAACCAGATGATGTCATAGTTTTTGCAGTCCTGTCCAAGGAAATATGAAAGTTTTATGTTAATGGAAAACACTACTAAAATCTTTATAGTTGTCGTCCCATTACTGTTTAACCACTTGCCGACCGCCACACGACGATGTACGTCGACAGAATGGCACGGACAGGCAAAAGGGCGTACCTGTATGTCCCTTTAAATTTGCCGCCCAGCGGGCGCGCGTGCGCCCACAGCATGCCTCGTGAGTGCGCCCGCGGGTCCCGGGAACTCGATGTTTCCGGGCGGCCCGCAATTGCGGTCGGCAAAGGCAGAACAGGGGGATGCCTTTGTAAACAAGGCATTCCCCTATTCTGCCTAGTGACACTGTCACTGATGACTATTCCCCATGATCGGGAACGGTCATCAGTGACTTGTCACGTGTAGCCACGCCCCCTAACAGTAAAAATCACTCCCTAGTACTGACTTAACCCCATCAGCGCCACCTAGTGGTTAACCCCTTCACTGCCAGTGTAATTTTTACAGTAACAGTGCATTTTTTTATAGCACTGATCGCTGTAAAAATGACAATGGTCCCAAAAATGTGTCAAAAGTGTCCGATGTGTCCGCCATAAAGTCGCAGTCACAATAAAAGTCGCAGATCGCCGCCATTACTAGTAAAAAAAAAATGTTAATAAAAATGCCATAAAACTACCCCCTATTTTGTAGATGCTATAACTTTTGTGCAAACCAATCAATAAACGCTTATTGCGATTTGTAGAAGAATACATATCGGCCTAAACTGAGGAAAACATTTTTTTTTATATGTTTTTTGGGGGTATTTAGTATAGCAAAACGTAAAAAATATAGAATTTTTTTCAAAATCGCAGAGGTGAACAAATACCACCAAAAGAAAGCTCTATTTGTGGGAAAAAAAAGGACATCAATTTTGTTTGGGAGCCACGTCGCTAAATTGTCAGTTAAATGTGGCCTGGTCTTTGGCCAGCGAAATGGTCCGGGGCTGAAGCGGTTTTAAAGGATAAATTTACCTTTTAAAAAAAATTATAATTTTTTTTTTGCAGGTAAAAAAAATGTGCATTTATTTCTTTTTTTTCTAAGGAGTCTGCAGAGCACTGCACCACGATCAGCGGATCTCAGGTGCAATGTCCAGCTCCTGCAGACTCTCAGGATAGCTTTCTGCCTGTACTTCCAATACGAGCAGGCAGTTACTTAGGAGCAGGATGATCAATGAACTACGAGTGCTCTGACCAGGACCCTCGCAGTTTATTGAGAACTACAATGTCTGACAGTACTTGTAGTCTATTCATACACAGGGAACTGTGAATGAATGATGAGGCTGTGTGGGTGGAGATAGTGAATTTGGGAAGAAGATCCCTCTCTCGCTGTCACAAAAGGGGTCGAGAGCAGTGGCGTCACTAGGGTTGGTGTCACCCGGTGCGAAAAAAAATGGTGTCACCCCCCAACAACTATAGTCCCCCCTCAGTACAGACCCCCCTCCACTAACTACAGACCCCACTCCCACAGTATAGATCCCTTCCCTCAGTACAAACCCGCTCCACTAAGTACAGACTCTCCGCCATCAATATAGACCCGCCTCCCTCAGTATGAACCCCCACCTCAGTGCAGACCGCTCCATCAGTACAGACACCCCCACCTCAGTGCAGACCCCCTCAGTTACAGACACCCCCCCTCAGTTACAGACACCCCTCGTACAGACACCCCCCTCAGTACAGACACCCCCCTCAGTACAGACACCCCCCTCAGTAACAGACACCCCCTCGTACAGACTCCCCCTCGTACAGACTCCCCCTCGTACAGACCACCCCTCAGTTACAGACACCCCCTCAGTTACAGACACCCCCTCAGTACAGACACCCCCCTCAGTACAGACACCCCCTCGTACAGACTACCCCTCGTACAGACCACCCCTCAGTTACAGACACCCCCTCAGTTACAGACACACCCTCAGTTAAAGACCCCCCCTCAGTTAAAGACCCCCCCTCAGTTACAGACACCCCCTCAGTTACAGACACCCCCCTCAGTACATACACCCCCCTCAGTACAGACACCCCCTCAGTACAGACACCCCCACCTCAGTACAGACACCCCCACCTCAGTACAGACCGCTCCATCAGTACAGACACCCCCACCTCAGTGCAGACCTCCTCAGTTACAGACACCCTGCTCAGTTACAGACACCCCCCACAGTACCAGACACCCCTCGTACAGACACCCCCTCAGTTACAGACACCCCCCTCAGTACAGACACCCCCCTCAGTACAGACACCCCCTTGGTACCAGACCCCCCTCAGTACAGACACCCCCTCAGTTACAGCCCCCCTGGTGCAAACTCCCCCTAGTGCAGACCCCAGCAATACAGACACCCCCTCCCCCATCAGTAAAGATGCCCCCCTTACCTTACAGACCTCAGAACAGAGCGGCAGATACACACAGCGGTGTGTCTCTCGAGCGCGGGCTCCTCCTCCTCCTCTGTGGATGTAAACAGAGAGGAGGCAGAGGGGGCGGCGGCTTCCTTCCGCTCCGCTGAGGGACACAGCCGCAGCGTGAGCCTAAGGCACAGGGCAGCGGGCAATGTCAGTGTGGTGCCGCTGCGCTACCCATGGGTGTCACCCCTCTGGTGGGTGTCACCCGGGTGCGGCCCGCCCCCCCCGCACCTGGCTAGCAACGCTAGTGCGTGTCGTCACATCATCACAGTGCAGTGTGATGATGTGACAGGCTGAGTCGCTCGCTGGCTCTGTAGGGTAGGGAGGAGGATTGGAATTTAGGAATAGGAAGAATAAGGAGCCGGAGGACACACACCAGGCGCAGCCGCGGCGCTGGAGGTGTTTTTCCAGGCTTCCAGCCCAGCGGGGTGAAATTAATCAATGAATGGGTCAGCTGTAAAAAAAATAAAAAAAAAATAAAAAAATAAAAATAAAAAAAGGGAGGGTGTCACCCCTCTAGCAGGTGTCACCCGGGGGCGGACCGCACCCCCCGCACCCCCTAGCAACGCCTCTGGTCGAGAGGAGAGGAGACGGATGCTGAACATCACCCATCCTAAACACAAGTGTGCTGTACAACGTGTTCAGATAGGTGAACTTAGCATTTATATGCCCTGTACACATGATCAGAAAATTGTACGAAAAATAACGCTTTTGCAGCGATTGTACGATAATCTGATCGCTAGTACAGAGCTTTTGAGAGCCGATCAGAACAGTTCATCCGATATTATTTGATCAGACATGCACGGAAAAAAATTTGTCCGATGCCAGATCGTAAGATTTCCCATCCCGCGTATAGTAAAATGACAGCCGCAAGGGGGCTCTGCCATCCTAGGCGGCTGTCATGTGACGTCCTCAGCTTCCCGGCCGCTAGGGGGCGCGCGTGCCCGCCGCGTCACTCAGGGGTCGATGCGCTGCCTGGCGGCCGCGATGTCCGCCAGGCACCCGCAATTACCGGTCACAGAGCAGGGACGTGGATCTGTGTGTGTAAACACACAAATCCACGTCCTGTCAGGGGAGAGGAGACCGATCGCGTGTTCCTTGCATATAGGAACACCGATTGGTCACCTCCCCCAGTCAGTCTCCTCACCCCACAGTTAGAATCACTCCCTAGGTAACACATTTAACCCCTTGATCGCCC
Source organism: Rana muscosa (assembly GCA_029206835.1). Lineage (NCBI taxonomy): Eukaryota > Metazoa > Chordata > Amphibia > Anura > Ranidae > Rana > Rana muscosa. The sequence goes on along the minus strand of CM055123.1, from coordinate 114,560,196 downwards.
TCTAGTATTAACCCCTTCCTGTCAGTGTCATTTATACAGTAATCAGTGCATATTTATAACACTGTTTGCTGTATAAATGCCACTGGTCCCAAAATAGTGTCAAAACTGTCCGATCTGTCCGCCGCAATATCGCAGTACTGACATTACTAGTCCAAAAAAAATAAATGCCATAAATCTATCCCCTATTTTGTAGGTAACCTTTGCGCAAACCAATCAATATACGCTTATTGTGGTTTTTTTTTTACCAAAAATATGTAGTGGGCCTAAACTGAGGAAGAAATGTTTTATTTTATTTTTTTAAATTGGGATATTTATTATAGCAAAAAGTAAAAAATATTGTGGTTTTTTTTCAAAATTGTTGGTCTTTTTTTGTTTATAGCTCAAAAAATAAAAACCGCAGAGGTGATCAAATACCACCAAAGGAAAGCTCTATTTATGGGAAAAAAATTATTAAAATTTAATTGGAGTACAGTGTTGTATGACCACGCAATTGTCATTCAAAGCATGACAGAACTGAAAGCTGAAAATTGGCCTGGGCAGGAAGGGGGTGAAAATGCCCTGTGTTGAAGTGGTCAATCAGTACAGCTGTCGTTCGAAAATGCAATACGAATGCATTACAACACATGACATCCCTTCCAAATTTTTATTCTGTCGTACGCAAATTTTTGTGACTTTAGTAAACTCATCAGATTCGATCTGAGATTAGCATGCAAAAAAAAAAACGAACAATCATTCGTCGGATAATCTCATAATGTGTACCGGCTATAAGAATGCAAAGCAGTAGTCAACTTGCAAAACAAAAGGACAGGCGCATGAGATCCAATTAGCACACTGTTTAATTTTATTGGTAAAAAACAATAGCATACTCGCTGTTAAACTGCTTGTATCTGCCTTAGATAGGTGTAGAAACAAAAACACACTAAGTTGCGGCTGTGGTGTAAATGGCAGAACCGGTCAGTGGAATACCACTCACATTGCTAACACTGAGCAGCGCTCTCAGCTGCCGACTGCTTTCCCAGCTGGAACGTATATCAGGCGTAGGCGGCAGCAACACGTTTCGAGGGAATTTCTTCTTTGTCAAGCCTGCCCCCAGTCATAACTAAGAGTTTAAATACTAATGGGAAAAAGGGAGGGGAAAAACATCCCTGTATTGCTCCAAACAACCTGGTTTGACAGCTAGATTGCCAGTACCGCACCAAAGGCTGAGGGTGGATGTCTGCAAACCAATGATTATAATAAATGTATAAATTCGTTGGAGAAAACATGCATGGACCTCTACCCTAATCTGTAAAGTATGTCATATGCGCAAGGTTTAACAGAATTGAATAACAAAATTGTGCATTAGCTGAAATAACAAATTTGTATGTTAAAAGTGATATTATGAAATATAAAATGTAAAAAACACCCCATTAACTAACATTTCATACAATACTTAATAATTAAATATATAATCTAAAACTATAAGCAATAATTTTTTTTTTTTTTTAAAGCTTTATTTATTGCTTTTGACATAATAAGTATACACAAGACCCAACGGGCCACACACAAAAATAAACTATTTACATTTCTTCAGCATTGGCTCTCTCCCCTCCTTCCAGGCCCTCACTCATTGATAAGAACAATACAATTATAAGGCCACCTTTTCTTAGTAACAGTCAATATTACGTTTAGATATGTCAAACAATTACGTACATATTAACTCCTGCTGCAGGTGCATTCTATTAGGTGCCACTCAATCTGCCACCGTAATTTCACTGTTCATCCAACTGCCCCACACTTTATCAAATTTCTGTGGTATGCCCCTGCTAATGTATGTAGCTTTGTATAAGGTGCAGCCCTATTAACCACGCCCTTCCACGCTGATACAGATGGAGGATTGGGCTTTTTCCACGATAACACTATCATTTTCTTGGTGTAATAGAGTAGAATCGTCAGCAGAGTACGAGTCACTCTTTTTGGGGCTAGATTGTCTACCAGTCCCAAAAGGCATACCTCTATCGTGGGCTGTATATGAATGACGGTTACTTCGGCTATGCTTTCTGTAACACCTGTGAGGGGGTTAGCTCGGCAGCGGGTGTGTGTGACCCCCGGGATGGGCTCCCCACACAAAAACAGGCCCAGCAGACGGAGGTTGTGGTTTTCAAAATCAAAAAGGTGCCGTTTATTTTCTATTTACAGTGACAAAAACACAGCAAAGCAAAAAAAACAAACAAAATAAATCCTGGTCAACTTGACCTCTGACTAAACATACAGGTTTCCTAACTAACAACTGGGATCAGCCTAGTGCTGTCCTAGTCCCTGGTTTTAAATGTCCAAGCAAAATATAGCCACACAGGCTTTCTCTCACCGCACAGGGGTTCACTCTCCCTAGACAGTCCACACAGGTCTGCTTCCAGGCATGAGCTAACATCTAATGAATCTGGGAGTTTTTTATAGAGGCCTAAATGAGCTGACAAGCTTCAGCTGGCCTCATCAACTCCCTGTCTGCACGACGCCCAGCCCTCTCCCTAGAGGTATGAGTCATCAATGAGCCCACTAGTCTCAGCTGGGCTTATACAACTCTCCACCTAGCTGTATAAGTCAGCGTAAAGCCTGAATCTGGGCGAAATATATCTACCCCCCTGGATGCAACCAGGTGACTTTACCTTCCTGCTGTCACATACCCCCCCCTCTTGTTTTAACCTCGGGGTTGGAACACCAGCAATCAGGCATTCATGTACTCGAGACAAAGCATCCACATTCCCCATTTGAACGCCAGGGCGATGCTTTACTGTGAAGTTGAATTCCTGGAGGGCCAGGAACCACCTATTCACTCTTCTATTTGTTTCCTTGTTTTGAGCCATCCACTTTAACGGAGCGTGATCCGTAACCATGTCAAAGTGCCTACCTAGCAGGTAGTACCGAAGGGAATCTAGAGCCCACTTCACCGCTAAACACTCCTTTTCAACGGTGGCGTAATTTACCTCATGGGACTTCAACTTCCTGCTGAGGTAAATGACTGGGTGCTCTTCCCCGTTCCAGACCTGGGACAATACTGCTCCTAACCCCACATCTGACGCATCACTTTGTACGACAAAGTCTCTAGAGAAGTCGGGTGAGTACAACACTGGCTGGCTACATAAGGCTTGTTTCAAGAATTGGAATGCTGCCTCAGCCTCGGGGGTCCATTTAATCATGACCGACCCTTTCCCCTTCGTCAGGTTGGTTAGGGGCACAGCCTTAGAAGCAAAGTGGGGAATGAATCGCCGATAATACCCAGCGATTCCCAGAAAGGCTCGTACCTGCTTCTTGCTGTTGGGACGTGGCCAACTCTGGATGGCCTCGACTTTGTTGAGTTGGGGTTTTATTACTCCCCTCCCAATGGTGTACCCAAGATATTTGGCCTCCTCCTGCCCAATGGTACACTTCTTGGGGTTAGCCGTAAACCCTGCTTCCCGAACAGAGTCCAGGACTGCTTGCACTTTTGGCAGATGTGAGGCCCAATCTGTGCTATGGACAATTACGTCATCCAGGTAAGCCGCAGCATACTTCCGATGGGGCCTCAGCATCTGGTCCATTTTCCGCTGGAATGTGGCCGGCGCATTCTGTAACCCGAACGGCATTCTTTTATATTGGAACGCCCCGTCTGGGGTTACAAATGCGGTTTTCTCTTTGGCTGACTTGGCCAGGGGGATTTGCCAATACCCTTTTGTGAGGTCAAGAGTCGTCATGTATCGGGCTGTTCCCAGCCGGTCGATCAACTCATCTATACGTGGCATGGGGTAGGTGTCAAATTTTGTAACTTTGTTCAACTGACGAAAATCGTTACAAAATCGCCAGCTCCCATCCGGTTTAGGCACCAACACAATGGGACTAGACCAATCACTTTGGGACTCCTCTATCACCCCTAAGTTCAGCATTTTCTGTACTTCCTCCCGTATTGCCTCCCGTCGGGCCTCTGGGATCCGATAGGGTTTTAACTTCACCCTTTCACCGGGCGGGGTAATAATGTCATGCTCTACCCCAGATGTTTGTCCCGGCAGCTCAGAGAATACCTCCTTGTTGCGAAGCACAAACTCCTTAACCTCCTGTTGTTGGGGTTGTGACAAGGTGGCTGCGATTCCAACCTCAGGAATCACGCAACCAGTTTGAGCTGGTGACCAAGTGTCTGCGACTAGGGACTCTCTATCCCTCCAGGCTTTCAACAGATTAACGTGATAGATCTGTTCGGGCTTTCGCCTTCCTGGTTGTCTGACCTTGTAATTCACTTCGCTCACTTTTTCCATTATCTCGTAGGGGCCTTGCCATTTGGCAAGGAATTTACTTTCAACCGTAGGGACAAGTACCAATATCCTATCCCCCGGGGAAAAGGTACGGGTCTTGGCTCCACGGTTGTACACTCTCTGCTGTGCCAACTGCGCTTGGGCCAAATGTTCCTTCACGATGGGCATTACCTGTGCAATTCGATCTTGCATCAGGGCGACATGCTCAATCACACTCCTGTGGGGAGAACTCTCACTTTCCCAAGTTTCCTTGGCAATATCCAACAGCCCTCTTGGGTGTCTCCCATACAGTAACTCAAAGGGGGAGAATCCCGTAGAGGATTGGGGCACCTCCCTAATAGCAAACATCAAATAAGGAAGTAGACAGTCCCAATCCTTTCCATCCCTATCCACCACTTTCTTCAACATTTGTTTTAGGGTTTTGTTGAATCTTTCAACCAGCCCATCGGTTTGGGGGTGATACACAGATGTACGTAATTGCGTCACTTTGAACAATTTACACAGCTCCTTCATAACCCGGGACATAAAGGGTGTACCTTGGTCCGTAAGCAGTTCTTTACAAATACCCACCCGGCTAAAAACAAGAGATAGCTCTTTGGCTATGGTTTTGGCCGAGGTATTTCTGAGAGGGATCGCTTCTGGATAACGGGTGGCATAGTCCATTATAACCAATATGTACTGGTGCCCCCTAGCGGACTTGATTATAGGACCTACCAAATCCATTGCGATTCTCTCAAACGGGACCTCAATGATGGGTAGAGGGACCAGCGGGCTACGGAAGTGTGGCATCGGGGCCGACCTCTGACACACAGGGCAGGAGGAACAATAATTTTCTATGTCCTTCATCACCCCAGGCCAATAGAATCTCTGTAATACCCTCTCTCGGGTTTTCTCTGTCCCCAGATGACCTCCAAGAATGTGCCCATGGGCCAACTCCAACACCAACTTCCTGTAAGGTTTGGGCACCACAAGCTGCTCAACGGTTTCTTCTGCCCTTTTTGCCACCCGATACAGTAGGTCCTTCTCTACGCTGAAGTATGGGTAAGTGCAGGTATTATCTGGGTTCACTAACTCGCCATCTATTTTCACTACGTTTTCCCGTGCCTTTATTAGGGCGGGGTCTTTCAACTGTTCTGTGGCAAAGTTTTCCCTGTGAACCTCAAGATCAGAAAACTCCACAGACGGTAGGTTTTCGTCTGAGGAGGTGGGCTCCTCTCCAGTTTCTTGAGTCTCCCCTGCCAATACTGACAAGGGAAATTCGGGAGAGTCCTCACCACTCTCAGAGGAGTTCTGGCTATCATATTCCTGGTACATAGGGGCACCAGTGGGGGGCTCAGGATCATCCCACAGTTCCCAGAACTTCGGAAAATCCCTTCCCACAATGGCGTCATGCGGTAACTGAGACACTAAGCCCACTGGATGAGAAAGGGTACCTTTGGGGGTCTCGAAACACACTGTAGTCACTGGATACTCTCGGGTGTCCCCATGCACACAAATAACAGCTACCTTGCTATTCCCAGAGACCTCTGTTTTAACTAATTCAGCCTTTATCAGGGTCACAAGGCTACCTGAATCCAGCAATACCACAACATTTCTACCATTAATACACATTTTGCATAAATGTTTCTCAGTTCCCCGAATGGCAGTGCATGCGACTGTCGCACACAGCGACTGACGTCTGCCCGTCAGAAAGTCACACTGCATGGGTTCCTCCAAAACCGGGCAATTTGCTGCAATATGTCCCGCTTGCCGGCAGCGGTAGCAAATGATCCTTCTTGCCGCCTCTTGAGCCGCTGATTTCCCAGGCTGTTCTCGCCAAACTTGGGGTAGAGCTCCCACCCTCTCACTCTCTCCACCCTTACCCCTTGGAATCATCTTATCCGCCCCTGGGGATGGTCTGGTCTTAGGGTGGAAAGTCCGAGTGTCTCTGGAAGAGGCCGTCAGGTTCTCTGTAGCCAAGTATTTCTCCACACGATCCACAAGACCATCGGCCGTCTCTGGGTCTCCATGGCTTACCCACTTTTGGATGGCAGTAGGAAGAGCTCTCAAAAACCGATCCATTACAACACGTTCCACAATCTTTGGTGCGGACAAAGTCTCTGGCTGTAGCCACTTTCTGCTCAGGTGAATGAGATCATACATTTGAGACCTGGGGGGTTTTCCAAGCTGGAAAGTCCAGTTATGCACACGCTGAGCCCGGACAGCCAGGGTGACACCCAGCCTTGCCAATATTTCAGCTTTTAGCATCACATAGTCTTTTGCTTGGTCAGGCTCTAGGTCATAGTAAGCTTTCTGCGATTCACCCGTTAACAGAGGAGCCACCAGTCCAGCCCACTGCTCCTCAGGCCACTTTTCTCTTTCAGCAGTCCTTTCAAACGTGGTCAAAAATACCTCTGGATCATCCTCTCCAGTCATTTTTGTCAATAAACGACTCACCCCAAAGGACGCGGTATTAGTGGGACGGCTTTCCTCACTGGTCTGCGGACGTTGCTGCATTACTGCTTCCATTTGTTGTAGTCTCTGCTCTTGCTTCTGTAACAGGTCTATGAAGCGGGCCTCAGATTGCTGCTGGGCTTGTTGCTGAGCTTCCAGACTCTGTTGGTGAGCTTGCTGCTGGGCTGCAAGGCTCTGTTGATGAGCTTGCTGCTGGGCTGCGAAGTTCTGTTGTTGAGCTGCAAGGCTCTGTTGATGAGCTGCAAGGCTCTTTTGCAAACCTGCATTTGTCTGCTGTTGATTGGCATTTGCTAGAGCCAGCTGCTTCAGTATCTCCTCCATGCTGGCTTAAAAAAAAACTGCCCGCATTCTCCACCAACTGTGAGGGGGTTAGCTCGGCAGCGGGTGTGTGTGACCCCCGGGATGGGCTCCCCACACAAAAACAGGCCCAGCAGACGGAGGTTGTGGTTTTCAAAATCAAAAAGGTGCCGTTTATTTTCTATTTACAGTGACAAAAACACAGCAAAGCAAAAAAAACAAACAAAATAAATCCTGGTCAACTTGACCTCTGACTAAACATACAGGTTTCCTAACTAACAACTGGGATCAGCCTAGTGCTGTCCTAGTCCCTGGTTTTAAATGTCCAAGCAAAATATAGCCACACAGGCTTTCTCTCACCGCACAGGGGTTCACTCTCCCTAGACAGTCCACACAGGTCTGCTTCCAGGCATGAGCTAACATCTAATGAATCTGGGAGTTTTTTATAGAGGCCTAAATGAGCTGACAAGCTTCAGCTGGCCTCATCAACTCCCTGTCTGCACGACGCCCAGCCCTCTCCCTAGAGGTATGAGTCATCAATGAGCCCACTAGTCTCAGCTGGGCTTATACAACTCTCCACCTAGCTGTATAAGTCAGCGTAAAGCCTGAATCTGGGCGAAATATATCTACCCCCCTGGATGCAACCAGGTGACTTTACCTTCCTGCTGTCACACACCCTTTCAGAATACTTGGATGGTCGAGCAATTCCAAAAGATACGCATGAAATTGGCAGTGAGGGAACTGCGCCACCAGCAACCAGGTGACTGAGTAGGGAATATCTTGGCCAGTCTAGCTGGAGTAAGATATATGCGATGCAGGAATTTAAATTGAATGAGATGGTCCCTGGCAGAGACCAATCCAGTAAAATGAATGTCCCATACATCATCCCAGTCATCCCTGTCCATCTGGGGGAACACCTCACCCCACGCCGCCCTACACTTTGCGAGGAGATCTCCTCCCTCTCCGAACAACTGTTTATATATTGTAGACAAGGCCTTGTCCAAAGTGTCCTCTCTCAGTAAAGACTCTAAATCACTAATTTTCAGGGTAATACCAATATCTCCAAATTGGGCAGTGTATACATGTCTGAGCTGAAGATAACAAAATAAGTGAGTGTTGGGCAGATTAAACTTGGTTTTCAGGGCGTCAAACTGTAGGAGTTTCCTACCACCCACTATGTCTTTCAGAGTCTTAATACTAAATTTAGTCCAGATGATTGGATCAGGGTACTCACTAAAGTGTGCTAACTTGGGATTCTTCCAAAGTGGTGTGTGAGGAGAAATCTCAGAAGCGCTACCCATCCTGGTCACTGCTACCCATGCCCTACAGGTTGCATGCATGGATACATGGATATTGTGAGCCTATATGGAGCCCTGATTCCCCGATGCGGGAGATGCATCAGCGCCTCATAAGAACCAACAATAGCCGCCTCTAGTGTATTGGCAGTGTCATCCTCAGGTAGAGTAAACCCCCTGTGAACGAATACTAGCTGACCGGCTAAGAAATACCGGTGGAAGTCTGGGACCGCCAGTCCCCCTTGTTTCCACGGCAGTTGTAACACCCGGAGTTTAATTCGGGGGTGTCGCCCCTGCCACAGGAAAGTCGTTATGAGTTAATCTATTTTTTTAAATATATATCTCGGTATCCAAACAGGGGAATTCCGAAATATATATAAAAATAGAGGTAAAAATTTCATTTTCAACTATAAGCAATTATTTAATATAAAATCCATCAATCATAAAATACTACTTATGTAATTTGACACATGAGAAAAAACGCAATTAGTTCACTTATCTGAGGTAGAAATCCGAAGTAAAATTTCCCCCAAAAATTGTATCTTATAATTAGCCAATAAACAGTTAGTTAGCAAAAAGTGTTCTAAAGTGCGGATATGTTGTATATATTTATCTCTAGAAAGAAGATACATTTTATCATCTGCTACAAATTATGTATCAAACTGGACAAGCCTTATCATATCAGTGATAGTAATGAAAACACAGAAAGCAACATTTAAATAATGGAGTGATTTTTCAACTCCTTGTATAACCCTTTGGGAGCCTGGTTATTGAGTGTAAATATCCAATAAGTCAAAGTCTCCCTGTGACATAATTTTTCATACCTCCCTGCAAAGAACCACCTTTTGGTATGGTCTCCACTACCCACACTTTAAGTCCCTCTGTAGATTTGTTGTTTTAATGTAAAATGTCTGGACACACTATAATCTATGCCACCCTGCTCAATAAGCCTCTGATGTTCACCAAATCTCTTGCATACAGCTTTAACAGTACGTCCTATGTAATGGAGGCCACATAAGTAGGTGAGATTACAATTTCTGAGGAACAATTGTAGAATTCCTTAATCTGGTAAATCTTGCCCTTACTGTCAGAAAAAGGATCTTTTTTTTTTTAAACTGGTACATTCCTCTCAAATTCCAAAAGGAATTGAGGGCGTTATCTATGAGCTTTTGACGAATGCTGCTCCTTATCTTACTAGGTACTATCCTATTCCTAATGTTTGGAGCCTTCCAATACACAAATTTGGGTCATTCTTGTAAATCTGATCCTAGTTTTGGGTCTTGTCTCAAAATATTCCAGTGCTTTTTTTATGATGCTCTCCATATGAAATTTTTGTTGAAATTGTGTGACAAATTTCCCCTCCAAGGGATCTACATGTTGTGACTTATGGGTAGGATGGGTGTTATGGATACAATCCAGATAGACCATCTTTACCTTTTCTTTATTGTACCCTTTATCCAAAAATGTATTCATTAAAATCCTCCCTTGGGCTCTAAAGTCCTCATCTGTCGTACAATTTTTTTTCGGTTTCTTGGTAGACTTGTAGAGGGATGGGGGATGAAGTGGATGCTATCCAGGTGTGTGGGGGTTGTTTCTTCCCCCTCCTCCCCTCCCATAATCAAAGTGATATCTCTGCTTTGTTGGGGCTATATATGGAGTTTTCATGGCACTCTCTCTTTGATATCTGGCTCCAATCCACTTTGCTATAGAGCATCAGTTGGATATCCTGTATGACTTTGGGTTGGGACATGTGTTTATCTGTGAACCTATCCATTTTCTTTGGTTGAATTGGGGACCATTGTCTGATTACCTGACAAACAGCACAGAGCAGGTACATATGCTCATACACTTATTAGGATTTATAGAGGGACTAGAATATCATTAAGGCTTTACTGAGCGGCAATTGATTATTATTCCACTTTCTAACCAGCCCATGGACTGCTCCTCTTAAAGAGATACACACTCCTTTTTTTACATCCAACATAAGACGGCCATATCTGTCGATATAATACTTCCTTTTGAAATGTAGGTATTTCTTAACCGTGCACTTTTATTTAAAACGACTTGAAATCATGCAAGCAGTCCAGCTCATTAGTGGTTCCTCTATTCAACAGTATTTTAAGACTGCTCATTCGCTCTTGGTCTAACTGACCCCAGTGACTCACTGGTCGACCACCCTGACCCTGGCTGCCCCATGGTGGAATTTAGAGGACAATATCTAAGATTTTTTGTGTTTTTATCCTTGGCTATCCTCCTATTGTTTACATTACTTTCAAACAGGTATTAAGGCTGCATGGATGTAATAACTATAGATAAAAAATGTTAACAGATATATATTATGTTCTGTCATAAGATTGTTAATGCTATGTTCTCATTATAGAGTGTAGCTCCTTGCTTCTACAGTCAATATACCCCTGAAGAAGATTACAAATGACATTTCGAAACGCGTCGGTTAATTACTACTTGGAGCATTTGGTTTAATATATTTTTGCAGTACTTCTATGATTTATTGTACAGTATTGTAGTCGGGAATAGCCATCAATGCTGTGTTTTGTATAATATGCTTTTATATTTTATGTCATAAATAAAGACTTATTTTTTACATATTTTTACAAAATCCTTTAAAAATAGAATTCAATATGGATGATAATTTTTTGGCCATTTAAAGTCCCATATATGAGGGTTCTCTTTCTATTCAGTATACAATTAAGGGATGCTGGCAATTTACATTATGACTTTAATGTCAGGATCCACCCAGATGCCCACCCACCTCCTCCACAGCCCAGCACTCCAGTAAGCACTGGAGGGGCAGAGCAGAAAGCCTGTGACATACAGTCATCAGCTCTATTCTCACTGAAAACCAATAACTGATTGATCAGCGGCTTTTGATCACTTGGTTCTCAGTCTTAGCGGTGGCAAGGGACAGATGCACATAGGTGAGTATGTAGGTATATTGTTTTCAAGCCCCATACTTATCTTTTAAGAAGTTTGTATGTGTTGATTTCAGTTACTTACACCAACCCAAAAAAAAAAAAACCTGGATTTGTAAGCAGTGCTGAGGCCTGGGAAGTTGGTGGCAAATAACAGAAAACCAGTTTTTACCAGCGGCTCCTTTGGGGTTTGTGCCACACCTGTATGGATTAATTTATAGAAGAGTGCAAGGGGGACAACACTATCAGGGTTAGAGAAGAGAGCCATAATAATCTTACCTTTGGGTGAAGGTGAGGTGTAGAGAGCCATTATTTTATGTTTAGTCTGTTTTATTGTAAAACGATAAGTGGTTCACAACATATAAGCAGTAGGTCAATAAGCATGTAATATGCCATTCCTAGGATACAATTAGCAAAGTTCAATTGACTGCTCACATACAATGTGTGGCAAAAAAAAAAGAATAAGCCATAACAGGTAGTGTAGGAACAAGACGTGTAGCAAAATTACTATAGTTAAATACCTTAAACAACGAGAGAGAGACATCATTTCAGAACTCAAATGTTCTTCCAAGACAGCTGGTATGATCTGGGATCAGGCTCAGAGTCCAGTATCTGAAACAGCAAGCAAATTTTGTAGTTGTTTACAGGTCAGGTTTAGTATACAAGTATTGGTAGCAGTATAGGAGCAAACAGAAGTGTAGTCAGAGATCAACACAAAGTTGATAGCCAAAGGTATCTGGTTTGAAGTGGAGAGTGATAAAGGGTGGTCAATGAATAGGCAGTCAGGGATTGGTATACGAGTTGCGGTAAATAAGAACTCAGTTTAACAGTAGCTACTGGCATAAATACAGTACTCTGGCAAACAGGAAGTACAGAGACATGGCTTAAAGAGCAAGTTAAGGAAAAGGAAGTTATGAATAGATCTGGGGTCTGTTAGACCCCAGATCTCTCCTCTGGCCTACAATGCAGCCCATCAGACACAGATCGGTCTGATCGGTTGCTTCACTGGCTAGTATCAGGCCAGTAAACAAAGAACCAAAATCCTCATCGCTTCTGGTTCTGATGCCACAGAAAGGGTGGAACAATGTCAGTTCCTCTACATTTGTTCACTCCAAAAGATACCACTGGTCAGTATGGTCCTAGGCTCCCAGATTGGATGGGTAAGCCTAGGAAAGGCAGTGGCCTGAGGGGGGGTGCACCCCTTTTAAGTCAACTGTAGAAGTGATTGAGGGCTGTTTAGCCACTTGCATTGCTTCTACATGAAAGAGCATCATCGGCTGCAAATTTTGATACCAAGATATTGTCTGTAGCTGCAGGCATCATCCTGGTACAATCACTTAAACCCCAGGATGTCATATGATGTCCACCCAGGTGGAAGTGGTTTTTAATAGGTGATATTTTAAGCCTTTAAATACAAAACCAAAAAGTTACCACTTAAAAAACCAATGAAAGAGGGCAGTTCTTTGTGAGTTGGTCACTCCACTAAGCACCCACACGTAAAAAATAAATAATACTGTATTTATCGGCGTATAACACGCGCCGGCGTATAACACGCACCCCAAGGAAAAAAACTTTTAGGAGGGAAATTCAAGGAAAAAAAACTTACATTTAAATGCAGCATGCAGCCTTGCCCAGTGTCCATCTGTCCATCTGCAGCCTTGTCCAGTGTCCATCTGTCCATCTGCAGCCTTGCCCAGTGTCCATCTGTCCATCTGCAGCCTTGCCCAGTGTCCATCTGTCCATCTGCAGCCTTGCCCAGTGTCCATCTGTCCATCTGCAGCCTTGCCCAGTGCCTTTGCAGCCTTGTCAGTCTCTGCGATTTTTAAAATTGGCGCCGATTTCTGTGTGGAGAGGAGCGAGCGGGGCCGAGTGTACTTCGGCTAGACTCGGCTCCTCTCGCAGTCCCGCCCATCTCCACTGACTGTGCCGCTGACATAGAGAAAGCCGAGTGTACTTCGTCTAGACTCGGCTCTGTTCACAGTCAGGGGCAGGACTTCAAGAGGAGCCGAGACTAGCCGAAGTACACTCGGCTTTCTCTATGTCAGCGGCGCAGTCAGAGATGGGCGGGACTGCGAGAGGAGCCGAGTAAAGCCGAGTGTACTTCGGCTTCAGCTCCGCTCGCTCCTCTCGCTCGTTTCAGCAGGGGAATCGGCGGAGTATCGGCGTACAACACGCACCCACGATTTTCCTCTGATTTTAAGGGGAAAAAAGTGCGTGTTATACGCCGATAAATACGGTATATTGTATAATTGTGTAAAATCACAGTGAAATTCTTTATACACAAATAATTCACAATAAATAAAACTCCTAGTTTAAACTCCTTGGAAATCACATTTCATAATAACATCTCCTCTTTTTTTGCACTCACACTTGAGAGATGGCCACAATTTTAAGAGGATATTTCAATGTTTTTTGTACGTTTCCTCTAAATATATTTCAATAGAAGCAAAATCTTTTAATAAGTCTCACAGATTGATCCTCTTATTTATTTTCTACTCTGAGGCTCTCCTCAACTCGACAGGCCAAATGTGTAATAATTGCCCATCTTAAACTCTTCCTGGCATTTCTATTTGAGTATACCTGTTGCTTAAATCGTTGGGATAGGTGCTTTGCTTCCTAAAAAAAAAAAACTCCATATCAGTATAAAACCCTGTGATGTTGAGGAACGGTCCCATAGGACAGCTACAATCTGAGTGGATACAGGTAAATGGTAGCTTGTGGCATGGTGGAGGGTGTACCCAGCCATTTGTTTGTCTTTATGCTCTAGTAACAAACTTACTATAGCTATTAGAGCAGTGGTTCTTAACCTTACTAATGCCGTGACCCCTTGATAAAGTTTCCCAAGTTGTGGGGACCCCTAACAGTAAAATTATTTTCATAGCATGGGTTGTCAACACCCAAGTTAAGACAAGTAATTTGCGCCCCTAACCCGTGGACATTTAGCGCTCCCTGAGTCCCTTCCACTCGTATAGTATTAAAACCCCTTATGGTACATTTAGGATGTACCACTCTTTCTCTTTGTTCTCCTTTCTGTCCCTTTTATCTAATTTATTGTTTTTTTCCCCCATCCCTCTCTCTAGCCATCTTTCTTGTTCTTTACTTTATTCTTTCTCTCCTTTTTCTTTGTTCCTCCCCCTCCTTTCCTCTCCCTTCAATGTATTCTCTATTTTTATTCCTTCTCTTACTCCTTGGTAGGGGGGTGGGATAAGTGGCAATGCTGGGGGGAGTTCTGATCGGCCAACTTAGGTGCTCTTGATCAAGGTCATCTGCTGATCTGAGAACTGTAGTGGGGACTTTTAATGGCAACCCTAATCACAGGTAGTGTTACTCACTGTGTCGCCAGGTTAACTGTGTCTCCAGCTCTGTGGTATCTCGCAGCAGTGACACCTATGCCGAAATCAGGAGATAGGGTCTTCTCCAGCCCCTCTAACTTCACATTCCTCACCAGTCAGCTGACCTCTAGTCTCTGCCCCCCAGCCATGCCGTGAACTGAATGGGTGGCTGTGAGGAGGCTGAGTGGGCGGCTGCGGGCTCCAAGAACAGCCCAGCTGGGCGACAGCAAAAAAGCTGGGAGAGTGGTGCAGGCTTCAGGAACAGCCCAGGATTCGGTGACCCCTGGAAAATCATAATTCGACCCCCGAGGTTGAGAACCACTGTCTTAGAGATTCTTAAATCTCTTGTTGACTTACTGTATAGGTCAAATATGTATTATACCCATTACAGTAAAGCTCCTGGAAAAATTCCGCTAGGTATCACTTCTACTCCACATTACATGCACATCATATATATATATACATATATATATATATATATATATATATAGCACAGCCAGAGAGCGACATGCTCACTTCATCTATTAGACTGGAAAATCACAATCTCCCACCAGTCAAGATGTTCATAAGTATAGGCTGGTGCACACACTGCCTGTATAGCCACACCATGTTTTTGGTTAAAAAAAAGAGATCCTCAAATAAACAATAATTATTCCGCAATAAGCTCACAATGAATTCATTATGAGTGTCATGTCCTTCAAACCATCATTCCAGAAAACCCTCACAAGCTGTGCGTTTAACAGTGTGTGGTTTGGAGGTATATAATGAGTCAATGTCCAGACCTACTAACCATCAATTAGTCTGGATCTTCACTCCTCATCTCTCCCTCTTTATTGGTTTACATTTTGTTCAGACACTATAAATTATTTGTGTTTATTCTCTCTCAGAAAATACACTGTAATTTCTATTTGCACATGGACCCTGCCTTGTCTTTCTCTTTTTATTTGTGGTATAACCAACCTGCTTAAATATTCTCCAGCCACTATATATTATTTGCAGCTATTTTCTATCATATAATACACTCTAATTTCTATTTCAAGATAAATCCTGCCTTGTCTCTCCCTCCTAAACTGCAGGCTAACCAAGCAGCTTACATACTGTCCAGCCACTATAAAATATTTGTGGCTATTGTCGCTCAGATAATACACTCTAATTTCTACCTGAAGTCTGTATTTTAAGTGTTTTGGGAACACTTGGGGATATAGGGATAGAAAGGGGTCAGAATTCAGCGCTGTCGCAATTTGAGTTACAAGGTCATGCAACACTCTACCCATAGGACATTTTTAGCATTTTTTTCACACAAAGAAAGCTTTCTTTTGGTAGTATTTAGTCACTACTGTTTTGTTTTTCTTGCTAGATAAATGAAAAATTACCAACAATTTTGGAACAAAGCACATTTTTCTTAATTTCTGTTATAAATTTTGCAAATACAGTAAATAATCTTTCTGCATACATTTAGGCCAAAATGTATTCTGCTACATTTCTTTGGTGAAAATAACCCAAATCCATGTTTATTATTTAGTCTGTAGGAAAAGTTACAGACTAGAGTGCACAAACTATGGTACAGTGTATATACTGTATATATACAGTATATATATATATATATATATATATATGAAAAGGATCGGTCTTGATGTACTGATGGCCTATCTCATTTCTTGAGATCCATTATTATTAGTAATAAATGAATACACCCGCCCCTTCTAAAGTTCCCCATCAGATCCGCTCAGCCAATGACGTAGGTGTAAGGCAGAGGACCTGATGCGGAACGTGAGAAGGGGCGGGTCTATTTATGTAGTACACTGTGGAGGAAGTTCCCCAGCAGGTCCGCCCCCTCATATGTCAGACCCCGCCTACATCATTGGATGAGCAGACCTGATGGGGAACTTCCTCCATAGTATAATAAATGAATAGACCCGCCCCTTCTCACGTTGCGCATCAGGTCCTCAGCCTTACATCTACGTCACTGGCTGAGCGGACCTGATGGGGAACTTTAGAAGGGGCGGGTCTATTCATTTATTACAATGCGGAGGACGTTCCCCATCAGGTGCGCTCAGGCTCAGCCAATGACATTTCGTGTGGACAGCGCTGGACATCGGATTGCCACGGGACACTGGATTTCATCGCTGGAATGTTTCATCGCTGGAATGATCTGGGGGTCCCCTTTGTTAAAGGGGTCTTCCAGATTCCGATAAGCCCCCTACCCGCAGACCCCCACAACCACCGGGCAAGGGTTGTGGGGATGAGGCCCTTGTCCCCATCAACATGGGGACATCCTCCCCATGTTGAGGGCATGTGGCCTGGTAAGGTTCAGGAGGTGGGGGCGTTCTCTCCTTCCCCCCTCTTTTCCTGCAGCCTGCCAGGTTGCGTGCTCGGATAAGGGTCTGGTATGGATTTTTGGGGGAACTCCACGCCATTTTTTTTTTATTTGGGGTGGAGTTCCCCTTAAAATCCATACCAGACCTGAAGGGCCTGGTATGGATATTTGGGGGAACTCCACGCATTTTTTTTTTAATATTGCGGCAGGGTTCCCCTTAATATCCATACCAGACCTGAATTGACTAGTTTTGTCGCATAGGACTTCTTCCAAGTCCTATAAGATTGGAAGAAGTCCTATGCGACGAAACTAGTCTGGGAGAAGCTACACAGCACTCTTTATAGTGTGTGGCGTTCGGTTTTTTCGACCGCTCATCGAATCTACAGTCCGGTGTTTGGACGGAAGATCACAGTGTTTTCGATTGGAGTGGAGAGACGGGCATATATGAAGGAGGGTGAGACACAAATGATTGATTGGTCCGCCGAGACCGCAATACATCGCGGCTACCTGTCGTATGCCTGTCTGGCGTTTGGAAGTGGTTTTGCTGAAGTGCCTAACTTTGATTTGCTAGATGTGAGTGAAACTATTGAAGGTTACCTGTGCTGTGTTTAATAAAAGTTTTTACGTACTTCACTATTGGAGACCTTTTTGCTTTTTCATGTGGGAAAACTTGACTGACCTAGCAACATCGTTTGGATCTATCTTTTATACCCTGAGGGGTGTTTAAGCTGTGAAGCTGAGCATGAGAGTGCAAGGCAAATCCTATTGGTGAGTGCAAGTCCTTAGGGAGTGGAGTCACTAATCACGCTGGTGTGGTGAAGGTTTATTCAAGAGAACACAGGAAGATTTTTATGCAAATTTTAGTTGAAGTCACTATTATTGGAACACTTATCTCACTGATGGACTTTTTTTAAATGTTTTTTCACAACTGGTTTGAAAACATTATTTGAACGCCACGGACACTTATTAATTTATTGTATGTGCACATATATTATTAGAGTATATGTTTTATAGTTTTTCACATATATGTATTTCTTCACGGGACATATATATATATTTTCTATAGTATTTAGATTTGTGCTGTGATACACAGAAGCGCTACTAATTTTGTTTATTCAAAATACTTTTTTTAAAATATTGTATAAAAAAGGCATCGGGAGCTGGGCACTGCCATGGGGGATATTTAACAAAGCAACACAAATTGATGGAATCAAAGCTGTCACCTAAATTTCTTAATTTGGACTACAAATAGGTTCCCCCATTCATCTACAATGCAGAGAGGGAGGGGAATTAGTAATTTACAGAAGACAGCTTAAAGAAACCCATAGGAATGTTTGTGCTTTCAATTCAGTTCACAGGAACGGGTATGCATTTCTGACAAGATCAACGGCTATTTTCTGTACTTGCTAAGATTGTTCTTAGCCTAAAAAATGAAAACTAATGAAGCCACCTTATCTAAGGACTAGTAAGCTGCAACAAATACAATTGTTGTGCTTGGGTTTAGATATCCTTTACTTGCTATGCTCCACTTACAAAAAGATCGGTTCCACTCTTAAAGTGAACCTAAACTAAAAAGTGAAGGTTTGCTGTTATAGGGAACATTTGAAATGCTAATTATGTCTAAGCAGTACCTTTTGTCTGTAATTTTTCTTGTTAAATAGTATGGAAGTGTGCCTAGGCACCCCTGTGCCTACATCCTCATAGTTCTATATCTGCAGAGTGAGATTATAGTACTGCTGCCTCTGGTGGGCAATTTCATAAGATTTGAAGCAAGATTTAGTGATGTCACTACCCTGTGGCAACCTTTTTTTCCTGATGGATATTCCGACATAAAGAAACAAAAGTCTTGCCTCTACCAAGATGTCCACCCCACACACACAGAGACACAAAAGAAGGTATTGTAAGTCAGTAGTGGGGAAAGATCGGCTGCCAGGGGACCGTAGGCAATGCTGGCAATGCTAGTTGCCCCTTGTCTGCCTTTTTTGGGCAAAGCACTTAGACATCAGTAACTCTTTAGGAGTTTCCTTGACCCAAAAGGCCATTTGCAAGAGAAAAACTTCTATAGGTATTTGTATCATAAACCTGGAATATTACTCTACTGTCTACTATGTTAGGTACTGAAAGTGATATTAATTAAGTTCTGTTTTGTGCTGAAAGCTAAAGCCAAAATAACCAATTAAAACTGGTTAAATCAATGAACTATGCATCCCTCATTAGAAAATTATCTGATAGGTGATCAGAGCTTTCAGTTTTAGGTCAGTGACTTACAGCTGAAAAGTCTCATCTGCCTATTAGATTTCATTTTGCATTACTGCCTTATCTAATAGCGTGAAGAATCCTTGTTAAAAGAAAGCTGAAAGGGCAACCTCACTGTCTCATCCAGGAACAAAGAGTCATATTGCTGCTATGTTCCTCTTAGACCGGGGAAACAGCTGTACACTCTGTGAGAATGAAAGGGCTAAGAGAGGACAATGGTCAGGATCACAATGTCCCAACGTACAGAGAACCTCAAATTCACTTGCTATTCTGTGTTTTAATTAATAAGATAATGGTACTAATTTGCAGGACTGAGGTTCAAATTCAGATGAGGTCAGACAGACAGGTGCCTCCTTATGAGATAATGCATACTGAAACACTACAAGTCTGACAGCTGCCCTTCCAATTGAGTCATTCCCATAAGAGTCTTGGCTTCACATCTAGACTTGTATCTAGGGAATTCATTATTTAATTATGGATATATTCTAGCTGCCTTTAAATATAATATAGTGTCATGTAAGTGTGTAACCTAATCAGCCATTTAAAAAACATAATTTTTTCCCCCCCTACGTAACTCATAAGAGTTTGACCAATTACAGCTTTAGTGCTTTAGAAAATGTATGGCTCCAACCAGAAAGAAAAGTAGGTAAGAGTTAATATTGAGAAATCAACTTCTACCAATGACACTATGGGGTTGATTTTCTTAAGGAAAAAAGCCAGTTCACTTTGCAAGGTAATTTTCTATTAGCTTGGTGAATGTAGTGAAAATTCACTTTGAAATCAATTTCCAATTATTTACAAAGAAAATTAAAAAAACAGTATTTTTGGTTGCACATGATTGGGTAGAAGTCTAAAGCCTCGTACACACGATCGGATATCCTATGGATTCTAATCCGATGGTTTTGTCCATCGAAAATCCAATGAAGCTGACTTCCATCAGTCTTGCCTACACACCATCAGTCAAAAAACTGACCGTTCCAAACACGGTGACGTAAAACACTCCGATGAGCTGAGAAAAATGAAGTTCAATGCTTCTGAGCATGCCTCGACTTGATTCTGAGCATGCGTGGGTTTTTTATCCGATGGACTTGCCCATAGACGATCGGAATTTGCTATCGGTTTTTGATCCATCGGAAAAATTTAAAACATGTTCTATTTTTTAAAACCGATGGAAAAAAGACCGATGGGTCCCATACACGATCGGTTTGTCCGATGAAAAAAGTCCATCGGACTGTTTTCATCGGTAAAACCGATCGTGTGTACAGGGCTTCAGTCTTTATGATGAAACATGTCGGGCGTGGCTATGCGGCAACCATCTGAAGTGAATGTGTGACGTATCAAAGAAGCGGAGATCCAGGAAGGAACAGCAGGGAGGTGGTGAGCGATCAGTGGACATCTTGGGTCCGCCGCGACCAATATACTCGGTTTTCGGTTCATTTCTTAACGAGTGTTGCTGTGCAATGTATTGCTCTATTTTATGAGATTCATGTGAGTGCTATATTTGAGGATTTAAGTGTAATATTAAACTGATTTTACGGTATCACGCTATTTTGAGCACTTCTTTTATTTACATGCGGAGCTTTCTGGCAGTGAATTGGTTGGGACTGGGATTATCTGCTATACCTACCAGTGAGGTCTTTTTGTACACGTTTACACGCCGAAAACGAGAGTGTAAGGCAATTTGAGTTGGCAAATTATGTCATTGTCACGTACCTGGTAGGTGAGCCCGACGTGCAGGGAGTGGCCTCTCGTAGACCTCTGGCTCGAGAACCCCTGATAGAGCAGACAGGGGCTCAGGAGGGCAAAGGAGCACAAGTGCCTGGCAGGAACTGAAGCAGGTGGAGGTAGAAGCAGCAGACTGCAGCTGAGGGTAACTGATGGGAGGCGTGCAGTGGTCCGCAGCAGGCACTTGAGGATCAGGAAGCAGACTTGGTGAAGACAGGCCGGGTCAGACACAAGCGGGCAGATGAGTACAAAGCAGGATCCAAGAATAGTTAAAGTCCGGGCCGGGTCAGAGTATCAGGCGGGCAGCAAACTGGTTAGAGGAGACGGCAGAAGAGAAGTCGGGACGAGCCGTGGTCAATGGCGGGCAGCAGACAGGAGAAGCCAAGGGAAGCCGGATCAGGTACCAGAGCAACTCGATCAGAGGTTCAGGTAACAAGGGTCTTCAGGAAACGCTGTAGACCGGACAGCAAGGATGCAGAGTGACAGCTCTCTTTAAATAGGCAGTCTTTGGCGCCAAACTGCGTCATAGGCGCGCGCGCGCTATCGCGCATGCGCCGAACGGGTCTTCCTGTGCATAGGAATTCTGAGACCCCGATTGCTGGGATGAGTGTGAGAACGTCTTTCCTGACATTGCCCCCCTCCTACGGGCAGCCTCCGGATGCCCAACTGGGCCAGCCTACCTGGGTGAGACCTTTTGAAGGCCGTGATCAATCTTTTGGCATGAATGTTGGTTTCCGGTTCCCAGGAATTTTCCTTGGGGCCATAGCCCTTCCATTTAACCAGATATTGGGTTTGGTTGCGTCTCTTCCTGCAGTCCAGGATGGACTCGATTTCGAACTCCTCCTCACCATTGATGAGCACGGGCTCAGGAGGGCCAATACCTCGATTGGGAAAGGGATCTGGGACTGCAGGTTTGAGTAGCGACACATGGAATATCGGGTGTATCCGAAAAGATTCCGGTAATTTCAGCTCGTATGCCACGTCATTAATTTTCCTTGTTACAGGGAAGGGACCCACAAATTTAGAGCCCAGTTTCTTAGAGGGGCATGTCATTTTTAGATTCACTGTGGACAGCCAGACTTGATCTCCGGGTGTAAGGTTAAGTTCCCCCTCCTCTTTTTGTCGAACACCTCCTTATTATGCGCCTGAGTCCTTGCCATTGTCTCCTGAAGCAACTTACTGTTGGTACTGAGGAAGTTCAGGGTCTCCTGGGCGGCTGGGACCGCACACTCTGGAATAATATTAGACAGGAACAGAGGGTGGAAGCCGTAGTTCGCAAAGAACGGTGACTGCTTGGTAGCTGAGTGAACGGAATTGTTGTAGGCGAACTCGGCGAGGGGTAATAGTGGTACCCAGTCGTCTTGAGAGAAACAGCGCAAATATTGCTCCAGGGTCTGATTTGTGCGTTCCGTCTGACCATTGGTCTGGGGATGATAAGCTGAAGAGAAGGAAAGGTCAATCTTTAAAGATTCGCAGAGTGCCCTCCAGAACCTGGATGTAAACTGCACCCCCCGGTCAGATACAATGTTCACAGGAATGCCGTGCAGTCTTACGATTTCTTTGATAAATAGTTTTGCGGTCTCGCGGTCTCGGGGCAGAAGGTGTACATCTCATGGGCAGAAAGTGGGCCATCTTGGAAAGTCTGTCCACTACCACAAAAATGGTAGTGCAATTTTCTGATGATGGTAGTTCCACAATAAAGTCCATCGAAATCATTCTCCAAGGTCTGTCTGGAATGGGTAAAGGCCTCAACAGACCCCAAGCTCTAGTCTTGCTGCCTTTGTTCTGAATGCACGTAATGCATGATTCCACATAGTCTTTGCAGTCCTTAGACAGTTGAGGCCACCAAAACGTGCGCTGGAGAAGTTCAGATGTTTTGTGCACCCCAAAGTGGCCAGCCAGTTCATGATCGTGACAAGATTTGAGAACGTTAATCCGTAATTGTGGAGGTACAAAGATCTTGTCCTTGAACCATAGCAGGTCGTCTTTCAACTGTAGGGTAACATCCGGTGGGTAGGCCTCATTGGTAGAAGCCTGCTTAATCTGAGAAAGTAGGTCTCCTTGCAGCAAAAGGAAATTTCCGGGAGTCAGGATGGTGTCTGGGGGTGAGAGAGCTTCAGCTCCGCTAAACATCCGAGAAAGCGCATCTGGCTTGGTGTTCTTGGACCCGGGCCTGTAGGTTATATGGAATGAAAATCTGGTGAAAAAAAGTGCCCATCTGGCTTGACGTGGTTTCAGTCTTTTGGCTACTTTCAAGTACTCCAGATTTTTGTGGTCTGTATAGATCAAAATAGGATGTGCTGCCCCCTCTAGTAAGTAGCGCCACTCTTCCAACGCGGCCTTAATTGCGAGTAGCTCTCTGTCCCCCACATCATAGTTCCTCTCAGCTTCGGACAACTTCCGAGAGAAGAAGGCGACTGGATGCAACTGCGACTTGGGACCCTGTCTCTGGGAGAGCACCGCCCCCACTGCGATCTCCGAGGCATCTACCTCCAAAATGTAAGGCAGAGCGGGGTCTGGATGTTTCAGGACTGCGGCCGAGACAAACTGATCCTTTAAGGTGGAGAAGGCAACTTGGGCTTCCGGGGTCCAATGGAATCGTATGCCTTGCTTCGTCAAACTGGTGATGGGCGAGATGATGGTAGAAAATCCCTGGATAAACTTGCGATAAAAGTTTGCAAATCCTACAAAGCGTTGGATCCCTTTCTTGTCTGTAGGGATTGGCCAATCCAAGATGGCGGAAACTTTTTGTGGGTCCATTTTGACACCTTCTATGGAGATAATTAGTCCCAAAAACTGAATGCTCTGTTGTTCAAACTCACATTTCCCGGGTTTCGCGTAAAGGCCATGCTGACGGAGTCGGGTTAACACTTTCCTGACATGCTCTCGGTGAATGGACAAAGACGAGGAGAAAATCAGGATATCATCCAGGTAAATTATCACAAACAAGTCTAGGTAGTCTCTGAAAATGTCATTCACAAAGTGTTGGAATGTGGCAGGGGCGTTACACAAACCGAAGGGCATCACGAGATATTCAAAATGCCCGAATCGGGTACGGAAGGCAGTCTTCCATTCGTCCCCATTATGAATCCGGACCAGATTGTAGGCCCCACGAAGATCCAATTTGGTGAATATGGCTGCAGCCCCGAGTCTCTGGAATAGTTCTGGCACCAAAGGGAGAGGGTACCGGTTTTTAATTGTAATTTTATTTAGCGCACGGTAGTCTACGCAAGGGCGTAGGGAATGGTCTTTCTTTTCAACGAAAAAGATTCCTGCTCCTGCTGGTGAAGTAGAAGGGCGGATGAACCCCTTCTCCAGGTTGTCGTCGATATAGGTCTTGAGGGTCCCGAGCTCTAGTTCGGTTAGAGGGAAGATCCTTCCGAATGGCACCTCTGCCCCGGGGAGGAGCTCAATCGGACAGTCATAGGATCGGTGCGGGGGAAGTGTTTCTGCACCCTTTTTGCTGAATACATCCAAAAAATGGTGGTAAACTTCGGGAACGGACTGGCGGGTTTCAGAGTCAGTGTCTAAGCAGAGCAGTGAGGAGGGAGCGTCAGCGACTTCTGGCACACAGTGCTGACGACAGTAAGGAGAAAGGAAGCTGATCTTACTCATGGTCCAGTCAATTTGTGGGTTGTGTGCCCTCAGCCAGGGCATGCCCAGTATGATGGGAAATAGGGGGGATTCAATGATGTCCAGGCGAAGTAACTCCCGGTGATTACCGGAGATGGTTGCACTTAAAGGGACGGTTTCCAGTATGACTGGCCCTGACTTAATAGCTGATCCATCGGTCAGGTGTACAGAAAGTCCCTTAGCTCGGGGTTGCAAGGGGACCTGGAATCTGTTGGCAAAGGAAGCGTCCATAAAACCGCTGCATGCTCCGGAATCAATTATTGCGGTAGTTAGTATATTCCTTCCTGGAAGCTGTAAGGAGACAGAGACAGCCAGATGAGTTGAGTTGTCAAACGAAGTAGGTGAGTAGGTAGAAAAGATAGAGGAACACTTACAGGTCTTAGCAGGACAGGTCCTCACAAAATGACCTGGTTCCCCACAGTAGAGGCAGAGGTTGTTGAATCGCCGCCGTTGGCGCTCTTCGGGGGTGAGCGAGGGGCGAAGCAGGCCAAGTTGCATGGGTTCCGAAGTATCAGCAGACGGGTGAGCGGGAGCCAGAGGAGCGGAGTGAGCAGGGTTGAACACACGAGGTAGCATCCATACAGGACGAGAGGGACCAGCGGTACGTTCAGCTCTTCGTTCCCTTAACCGCCTGTCAATTAAAGTAGACTGAAGAATTAGAGCGTCCAGTGTTGCTGGGATGCCAACTCGAGCCAGTTCATCCTTAAGGGGCTCGGAGAGGCCCATACGGAACTGGTGGCGCAGGGCAGCATCGTTCCAATTTGTGTCCGAACTCCAACGTCTGAATTCGAACACGTAGTCCTCCACGGGCCTGCGACCCTGCTGCAGGGAACATAATGCTGCTTCTGCGGTGGCTGCTTGTTGGGGATCCTCGTAGAGAAGATCCATGGCTTCAAAGAAAGTGCGCAGGAGGTTGAGGCAGGTGTCTTTATGCTCCAGAAGGCGGTGGGCCCAAGACTGAGGTTCGCCTGATAGTAGGGCGATGACGAAGCCCACCTTGGTGGTTTCAAGGGAAAAAGTCCTGGGTTGAAGAGCGAAAAAGAGCTCACAGGCGTTACGAAAAGCTCTGTATTTACTACGATCTCCAGAAAACCTCTCGGGAGGAGGAACCCGGGGTTCAGGTGGTAACATGACGACCGAGGGTGCGGGGGAAGCTCCAGATGCGGCAGGTGCTGTGTTAGACAGGGTCTGGACACGCTCCTCTAGGCGGGTATAGCCTTCCTGTAAGTTCCTGACTGCCGTAGTAAGTCCATCTAGGTGACGGCAGAGTTCCTCCATGGGAGAGGCTCCCTGCGTGGGCTCGGACATGGCTGTCCGGTACTGTCACGTACCTGGTAGGTGAGCCCGACGTGCAGGGAGTGGCCTCTCGTAGACCTCTGGCTCGAGAACCCCTGATAGAGCAGACAGGGGCTCAGGAGGGCAAAGGAGCACAAGTGCCTGGCAGGAACTGAAGCAGGTGGAGGTAGAAGCAGCAGACTGCAGCTGAGGGTAACTGATGGGAGGTGTGCAGTGGTCCGCAGCAGGCACTTGAGGATCAGGAAGCAGACTTGGTGAAGACAGGCCGGGTCAGACACAAGTGGGCAGATGAGTACAAAGCAGGATCCAAGAATAGTTAAAGTCCGGGCCGGGTCAGAGTATCAGGCGGGCAGCAAACTGGTTAGAGGAGAAGGCAGAAGAGAAGTCGGGACGAGCCGTGGTCAAAGGCGGGCAGCAGACAGGAGAAGCCAAGGGAAGCCGGATCAGGTACCAGAGCAACTCGATCAGAGGTTCAGGTAACAAGGGTCTTCAGGAAACGCTGTAGACCGGACAGCAAGGATGCAGAGTGACAGCTCTCTTTAAATAGGCAGTCTTTGGCGCCAAACTGCGTCATAGGCACGCGCGCGCTTTTGCGCATGCACCGAACGGGTCTTCCTGTGCATAGGAATTCTGAGACCCCGATTGCTGGGATGAGTGTGAGAACGTCTTTCCTGACAGTCATACACCCTAGGAACCCCACGCTGAAGAAGTCCCGCCTATGGACGTAACGCGTACGGGGGAGGAGTCACGTCTGACGTCACCCGCTGCCATCTTCTTGGTTAGAAACAAACTGATACACGCTTGTATAGCGGCACTCGGTTTAAGTGCAAGCTTTGTAAGTAGATTTCTTTACTTTTACCTGGATTAAAACTTTTAAAACGGAAAGCACTAGATTGTCCCCTTCTTTTCATTCATATGCCTTGGGAGATTAACGGCAGTACCGATTTGTAATCGATACCCCAGGTGTGGGTTAACAAGCTGAGTGACGTGTCTCAGGACGAATATATGAGGATGTATCTGCTGATGGTCTGTTGATCGGGAGTTATTGCCTAACAACCGTATCTGCATCTGCTGATCGGTGCGGAGAGTGGACGAATTACATGCAAATTTTGATCCTCTGTCATGGGGGATCAACATTAGCTGGTAAGAAGTAACTTCTACTGAGTGGTGGTGGACCTACACGCTTTCATTTTGGATGTGTCATCTCACTATATGGACATTTTTTATCTCACAGAGCACTGGTGTTTTGATTATAATTCTTGGTTATATACACTGAATTGTTCTTGGACATTGGTTTGTTCGCTCACTTATGGACTTTACAATTTTTTTCATTAATGTTGTGTCCGCACATATTTATTAATTTTATTAATTCTGTGTTATTTATCATCACAAGTCATCTGGAGCCAATAAATTCTGGGTTGACTCACAGGTGTTTACTTTCAATCACTATTGAATGGTTACGGGTCAGCGCGATTGTTTTTTCTTTCCATAATTTCTCCTTGTATTTTTGTTTACATGCCAATCGCAGCTCCCATGTTATAACTGTAGCGGGGTCTCCTTTAAGGCCCCGGGACTACGTTACCCAGAACCCCGTTCGGCACCCAGAGTGCAATTGGCCACCGCAGAGACTCATGGGAGGGGCTATGTAAGAAGGAGGGGAGGCGGAGCTCGGCCTCTTTGGACACTGCGCTGCAAGCAACAGTTTCTTCCTGTGCGGATCTGCTGCAGTGCAAGGCCTGAAGCCTGGGGCCTTGCGCAACTTCTGAAGAGCCTTCCACCCCACTGCGGAGCCTGGGTGGCATCTGACTTGTCGAGTGAGGACATCAGTTGGATCGGGGACCCGATCGTGGCGGACGCTGTGTGCGGAGACACAGCAGGTGGAAGTCCCGGACTGGGATCGCGTCCGGAGTGGTGAGCGAGCACTTGCTCAATCCAATAGACTGTACCGTGTTTAGGCCTATAGACTGCCTTGGCCCACCAATCGTTTGTTTGCTGTTCCACTGGAGACCAGTAGCAGGACAGGGTTAAAGGGGTCTCCAGTATAGTGTTCCTTGTGACTGCCTACTTTGTGGATTACAAAATACTGTTCATCAAGTGCACCACCGAAAGTTTGCATGCGAAGAAACCCCTTTAAAAAAGACTGAGATTTATTCTGTGTCAGGCCTGACCAGGGAGGGGAGATAGACTATTGTTTAGTGCGCCACAGGGCGCGTACACCATAATAGCTGCGCGTGGTGGATTACCGCGCTGCGCCATTATTGTGTGCTATACCAAATGCTGCAGGGCTCTGTAAGCAAGTTGTATGTGTTATGTTCTGCTTATGCCTTCTAATACCAAAAGTAAAACCGTTATATTTGATCTCTCGCATCAGTGTGTTGTCTCAGACCAAAGAGGTTACCCTTGAAATACTGTTTGCTTGTGATACAAGTAGAATCCCTAGACTAACTGTGCCATAGGAGACTAGACAAGATTGCCGGGGGTTGGTGGAGCTGTACTCAGGGCCCGAAATCAAACCAGCGGCTCTCTTAACTGGGGGTAGCGCTACATAACCGTGACGTTGTTCACGGTTATTCAGCATTTTTAGTCTTTTAGCACAGTTTTTCTCTATTTTACATGATTGGGTGATGTCAGCAGAGCTTCACCTCATTCACTAAGCTAAAGGAGAATTCCCTTGTAAAGTGAAAATTTCCTTACAAAGTTAGGCCTTTCGTTTCTCTTAGTAAATCAATCTCTATATGTATAAAATGTGTACGTATGTTCTAGGGTACACAGTAGTATCACCAAGAACAGTTACAGTGAGGTCCATATATATTTTTTACACAGGCACAATTTTCATACTTTTGGCTCTGTATGCCACCAGAATAAAATTTAAGTGATACAATCCAAATGAATTTAAAGTGCAGACTTTCAGCTTTAATTCAAGGGGTTGAACATAAATATCGAATCCAAATTTTAGGAACGGAAAAAATAAGTATTCCTGCGCTACCAAAAGAGAAGATAAAAATGCTAACTGCTGCAAACACCAAAATGGTCGCCGCTCGTGGTGAATAACTCTTACTTATTGTTTTTATGTGAGTACTACAGCTGTTTTAGTAATAAAGTACCTTGTTTTTACATACTACACTATTTGGAACTCATTTCTTCCTCCACTTAACGTATGGACTAACCTGGGAGGGACACCATTGCCGCTTATTGGCACCAAGTAAGTTCCGTTTATATACATTACCGTAGTGAGAACCATCCATCAGGATAAAGAGGCCCTTTAGATGATTTTCATTCTTCGTTATCTATAAGAAGCTTACAGTTTGATCCATCTGACCATCCAGGACCATTCATTGCTATCTACATACGCTGTTACCTTACAGCTGTAAGGTAAGGGGCCATCCTACACTGAGGTGTTATTGCACAGAAGAGGAAAAGTCACCGTATCTATTGCTTTTATTTGCACAGAGTGTTAAGCCCTGTACACACGATCGGATTTCCTATGGATTCAAATCCGATGGATTTTTCCATCGGAATTCCTATGAAGCTGACTTCCATCAGTTTTGCCTACACACCATCAGTCAAAAATCTGACCGTCCCAAACGACGTGACGTAAAACACTCCAACAAGCCGAGAAAAATTAAGTTCAATGCTTCTGAGAATGCGTCGACTTGATTCTGAGCATGCGTGGGTTTTTTCTCCGATGGAGTTCCACAAAGACGATCGGAATTTGCTATTGGTTTTTTTTCCATCGGATAAATTTAAAACATGTTCTATTTTTTCTCACCCATGGAAAAAAGACCGATGGGGCCCATACACGATCGGTTTGTCCGATGAAAAAAGTCCATCGGACTGTTTTCATCTGTAAAACCGATCGTGTGTACAGGGCATTAGAAGGAATCCAGCACTTGTTACACTCCCCTTCCAGTATATTTATTCATTGATTCAGGATATGTGTTTAATTTATATAATTTGGACTTTATCACGTTTTTTATCGTAATTTTTAGGCACATTTTGTACTTTATCATCAACATTTTTGTATTTTTTTGTTTGTTTTGATGCATTGTTGTTACATTAAATCTGATTAAATCATCACTCTATCACTATTGTTATCACTAACAGCGCAGCGCCATTCACTTTATATAAATTTTAGGAACTGCAACCATTTTTATGCACAGTCCCCCCATTTTTAGGGGCTCAAATGTAATTGGACAAATGAATATAATGATAAATAAAATGTTCATTTTCAATATTTTGTTGAGAATCCTTTACTGGCAATGACTGCCTGAAGTCTGGCTGGAACCAATGGACATTACCAAAGAAAGTGTTTCCTCCTTTCTGATGTTTTGCCAGGCTCTAACTGCAGCTGTCTTCAATTGTTCTTTATTTGAGGGTCTTTCTGCCTTTAGTTTTGCCTTCAGCAAGTGAAATTCATCCTCAATTGGGTTGAGATCAGGTGATTGACTCTGCCATTGCAGAATATTTCACTTATTTTCCTTCAAAAGCTCCTGGTTTGCTTTTGCAGTGTGTTTTGAATTATTGTCCATTTGTATACTGTGAAGCGCTGTCCAACTTTGCTGCATTTGGCTGAATCTGGGCTGACAGTATATCTCTAAACACTGTAGAATTCATCCGGCTGTTTCTGTCTTCTGTCACATCATCAACAAACACTAATGACTCAGTGCCACTGGAAGCCATGCATGCCCATGCCATCACACTGCCTCCACCATGTTTTACAGATGACGCTGTGTGCTTTGGATTATGAGCTGTTTCAAGCCTTCTCCACACCTTTTTCTTCCCATCAATATGGTACGGATTAATCTTAGTTTCATCCGTCCAAAGAATGCTTTTCCAGGACTGGTCTGGCTTTTTTTTATGCTTTTTGCAAAGTCTAATCTGGCTTTTCTATTCTTCAGGCTTATGAATGGTTTGCACCTTGTGGTGAACCCTCTGTATTTGCTCTCGTGAAGTTTTCTGTTGATTGTAGACTTTGACAATGATACGCCCACCTCCTGGAGAGTGTCATTCACTTGTCTGGGTGGTTTGAATGTTTTTTTTTTTTACCATAGAGATGATCCTACGATCATCCACCACTGTTTTCTTACATGGACGTCCAGGCTTTTAAATGTTGCTGAGCTCACTGGTGCATTCTTCTTTCCTCAGAATTTACCAAACTGTTTGGCCACTCCTAATGTTGCTGCTATTATTTTGTTGGATTTTTTTCCTTTTTGAAGCCTTACAGAGGCCTGTTTCACTTGCATGGACATCTACTTTGAACGCATGATGTAGGTTCACAGCAATAGATTCCAAATGCAAATACCACACTTAGAATCAACTCCAGACCTCTTATCTGCTTAACTGATGAAGAAATAACGAAGGAGTAGCCCACACCTGACCATGAAACAGCTTTTGATTCAATGTCCAATTACATTTGGTCCCTTGAAAAAGGGGGATGGCTAATCTTAAGAGCTGTAATTCCTAAACCCTTCCTCCACTTTGAATGTACATACTCTCAAATTAAACCTGAGAGTGTAGTGTGCACTTTCAGCCCATATCCATTCTATAACTATAGCTTGAATATGTTTTGGCAAATACCTGAAAAAAACTAAAATTGTGTCTGTGTCCAAATATATATGGACCTAACTGTATATGTGAATTGTGAAAAAGAGGGATGCAGGAATAAATGTTACTGAACCAGAGAGTGTAGGAAGGAGAGTAGGGGGTATAATGTGGGACAGGATGTAGTGGGGATAGGCAGCTGAAGAGGGAAGGCGGGAGAGGCGGGGGAAGCAAGAATATAGGGGCAGTGATAAGAGAGGACAGGATCTGCTCTACACAGGATCCCAGAATGAGACAACTGTCCAGAAATCCAATGTCTCATTAGGTGATTCAAAAAGGTCATGAGATATAGGCACCTGAGGATTTTCTCCAATGTAAGAGAAGAGGAATGGGACAATATCTCCTGTAAGAAAGAATTTGTAATCCAGAGAAACATCCATGGAATCCCTGCGGATCTGACATTTTCTTCAGTTTTTTAATGTAGAACATTAGAACAGCCCCCACCCAGCTACCCTTTACATCAGTTTCCCTAGACCCCCATTTACTTCACATCAGTGTCCTCAGTTCCCCCTTCACATCACGGTCTCCCTCCCCCCCTCCCTTAACATCACCATTCCAAACTTTACATCAGTCCACCTTAGTCCACATTTCACATCACATCAAAACCCCTTTTCACATTACAATACCCGCCCAGTGGCGTCACTAGGGTTGGTGTCACCTGGTGCGGTATAACATGGTGTCACCCCCCCCCCCAATAATTTTTTTCACCCTAATAACACTGCATATATTGGCAACAGTAGTGCCGTTAATAACTATCAATCAACTAGCAAATTTGAATAACAAAATCATATGAAAATAATAGAAATCAAAGCTTAAACTGTTAAAGAACTGTATTTATTTTAACTTTAAACTTTACTGAATTAATAAATAAATAACACAAAAACAGGAACAAATATGAAAGCATTTAGTTAACATCTAAATCAAAACTTTGCTTTTCTAGCCTTGACAGCTGCAAAATTGTGAACAACATCATCAAAATCAATACATTTCGCTAGTTCACTTTCAACTGATAATATTGCAAGATCAGAAAGCCTTGCCTGTCCCATCGTTGAACGCAAATAGTTTTTTATCAGCTTCAACTTTGAAAAGCTCCTCTCGCATGAAGCCACAGACACACAGATTGTCAGAAATATTTTTAGACATAGTGAAAGGGTTGGAAGAGATTCAATGAAGTCCCATTCTGCTATGAAGGTCAAAACTTGTAAAGCCGACCAATCTTTGACTTCTTCTAGGTTGATCTTGGCTGCTTTGAGATGTCTCCTCAGTCTGGGTATTTCCATTAACAGCTCACTCTCAGATATTTTGTCATAAAAAGTGGTCAGTTTTGGAATGGACACCTTTAATGTTTCTTCAGTTTCATATATGAGACTCTTTGCTTGAACAGCCTCAAACATGGCTGCAACTTCCATGATGGCTCTTAATCTGATCTGGAGTTCAGAATGGAAGCGATCAATGCACTCAAGCATTGCCCTCTTGTTCTCGTCTTGTAGACTTATGCCTCCAGCATCACGTGCCTGTTCCCCTGCCATCCTCTTCTTAAACCTGGCTCTTCTCTCTACGGCAATTCCATATTCTTTAGATTTTAAATGTGCCTGCTTAATTGCATGTTCCACTAGGTGACTGCGCTCTTCAAACAGAAAAAGTCTTAGTGACTCTAGCTTTGTCACCACCTTGTCCAGACTTAAGCCTTTGGTCTGCAGGTACTGTTGTGTAACATCAACTTCTTGAAGTACATCACCCCAGAAGTATAGGTAGCACAAAAACGTAAAATCACAGACAGCAGGCAGTAGACATTCTGCTGCTCCTCTTGTGTCCATATTTTCAGAAGGATCACAAAGCGCTTCGATTGCAGACACAAACATATTCAATTTTTCTTTTACTGGCTTAACTGCAGCATGATGAGCACTCCAGCGTGTTGTTGATAATCTTTTCACTGACACTCCAGTATGGTGAATTAACACATCCCATCGATGGGTGGAAGCAGCAAAAAAAGAAAACATTGACTGAAGTGTTCCAAAAAATGTCACACATGAAGCATTCTCAGCAAAAGAGTGCTGACCGCACAAGTTCAGTGAATGGTCCACACAGCCATTAAAAATCGCTTTTTTGTTTTTTTCCCTAATAATGGATTGTACACCTCCATGAATTCCAGCCATAGTAGCAGCATTATCATAACCCTGAGCACGACACATCATTATGTCCAGTCCATCACTCTCTAATTTTTTAAAGATATCCACACTGAGATCAGCAGCTTTTTTCCCCTTTAAAGGGAAAAATCCTAGAAACACTTCTTTTACTTCAACTTTCCTATTCTTGATTAGGGATGGGCCCGGTGCTCGATTCGAACCCATGTTCGAATCGAGCATCGGGCGTTCGCTCGCTCGTCGAGCCCAGAACTATTTGGGCCGTTCGCATCACATTCGTGTGATGCGAGCGGCCCCGCAATGCATTGCGGCCGGCGCGGCCGGCGCAGTGCATTGCTGGCTGATGATTGGCCAAGCATGCACTGTGACCCCGCATGCTTGGCCAATCACAGCGCCCGAAACTCGGAGAGCAATAATTGGCTACAGGCAGGACGGCTGTAGCCAATTACAGCTCAGGGGCTTTAGTACACGCCCCACCATTTAAAAGGCCGCCACGCCATCGGCCCCGGTCACATGAGTTCCGGCTTTAGGAGAGATTAGTCTGCTGATTCTGTCTTTGCTTGATACTGAAAGATTTGCTCTTCTTTGCTAAACCATTGGCTATTTCTTTGCTAAACCATTGCTACCTAAGTCATTGATCGTTCATTGCTGCTGATTGCACAGTTAGTGTGTTATTAGCTGCTGCTGGGGATTAGTCTGGTGCGTGCTTACTGTTAGTACAGTATTGCAGTAGTACCAACCGCAGTGCTGTTAGCACAGCATTGCACCCCAACAGCACCCATAGGACTTCTAGTGTGTTAGTGGCAGCAAACAGAGCTCCTATATTTTCTTCTCAGCAGCACCCATAGGACTTCTAGTGTGTTAGTGGCATCACACAGAGCTCCTATATTTTCTTCTCAGCAGCACCCATAGGACTTCTAGTGTGTTAGTGGCAGCAAACAGAGCTCCTATATTTTCTTCTCAGCAGCACCCATAGGACTTCTAGTGTGTTAGTGGCAGCAAACAGAGCTCCTATATTTTCTTCTCAGCAGCACCCATAGGACTTCTAGTGTGTTAGTGGCAGCAAACAGAGCTCCTATATTTTCTTCTCAGCAGCACCCATAGGACTTCTAGTGTGTTAGTGGCAGCAAACAGAGCTCCTATATTTTCTTCTCAGCAGCACCCATAGGACTTCTAGTGTGTTAGTGGCAGCAAACAGAGCTCCTATATTTTCTTCTCAGCAGCACCCATAGGACTTCTAGTGTGTTAGTGGCATCACACAGAGCTCCTATATTTTCTTCTCAGCAGCACCCATAGGACTTCTAGTGTGTTAGTGGCAGCAAACAGAGCTCCTATATTTTCTTCTCAGCAGCACCCATAGGACTTCTAATGTGTTAGTGGCATCACACAGAGTTCCTATATTTTCATCTCAGCAGCACCCATAGGACTTCTAGTGTGTTAGTGGCATCACACAGAGCTCCTATATTTTCTTCTCAGCAGCACCCATAGGACTTCTAGTGTGTTAGTGGCAGCAAACAGAGCTCCTATATTTTCTTCTCAGCAGCACCCATAGGACTTCTAGTGTGTTAGTGGCAGCAAACAGAGCTCCTATATTTTCTTCTCAGCAGCACCCATAGGACTTCTAGTGTGTTAGTGGCATCACACAGAGCTCCTATATTTTCTTCTCAGCAGCACCCATAGGACTTCTAGTGTGTTAGTGGCAGCAAACAGAGCTCCTATATTTTCTTCTCAGCAGCACCCATAGGACTTCTAGTGTGTTAGTGGCAGCAAACAGAGCTCCTATATTTTCTTCTCAGCAGCACCCATAGGACTTCTAGTGTGTTAGTGGCAGCAAACAGAGCTCCTATATTTTCTTCTCAGCAGCACCCATAGGACTTCTAGTGTGTTAGTGGCAGCAAACAGAGCTCCTATATTTTCTTCTCAGCAGCACCCATAGGACTTCTAGTGTGTTAGTGGCAGCAAACAGAGCTCCTATATTTTCTTCTCAGCAGCACCCATAGGACTTCTAGTGTGTTAGTGGCATCACACAGAGCTCCTATATTTTCTTCTCAGCAGCACCCATAGGACTTCTAGTGTGTTAGTGGCAGCAAACAGAGCTCCTATATTTTCTTCTCAGCAGCACCCATAGGACTTCTAGTGTGTTAGTGGCAGCAAACAGAGCTCCTATATTTTCTTCTCAGCAGCACCCATAGGACTTCTAGTGTGTTAGTGGCAGCAAACAGAGCTCCTATATTTTCTTCTCAGCAGCACCCATAGGACTTCTAGTGTGTTAGTGGCATCACACAGAGCTCCTATATTTTCTTCTCAGCAGCACCCATAGGACTTCTAGTGTGTTAGTGGCAGCAAACAGAGCTCCTATATTTTCTTCTCAGCAGCACCCATAGGACTTCTAGTGTGTTAGTGGCATCACACAGAGCTCCTATATTTTCTTCTCAGCAGCACCCATAGGACTTCTAGTGTGTTAGTGGCAGCAAACAGAGCTCCTATATTTTCTTCTCAGCAGCACCCATAGGACTTCTAGTGTGTTAGTGGCAGCAAACAGAGCTCCTATATTTTCTTCTCAGCAGCACCCATAGGACTTCTAGTGTGTTAGTGGCAGCAAACAGAGCTCCTATATTTTCTTCTCAGCAGCACCCATAGGACTTCTAGTGTGTTAGTGGCATCACACAGAGCTCCTATATTTTCTTCTCAGAAGCACCCATAGGACTTCTAGTGTGTTAGTGGCAGCAAACAGAGCTCCTATATTTTCTTCTCAGCAGCACCCATAGGACTTCTAGTGTGTTAGTGGCAGCAAACAGAGCTCCTATATTTTCTTCTCAGCAGCACCCATAGGACTTCTAGTGTGTTAGTGGCAGCAAACAGAGCTCCTATATTTTCTTCTCAGCAGCACCCATAGGACTTCTAGTGTGTTAGTGGCATCACACAGAGCTCCTATATTTTCTTCTCAGCAGCACCCATAGGACTTCTAGTGTGTTAGTGGCAGCAAACAGAGCTCCTATATTTTCTTCTCAGCAGCACCCATAGGACTTCTAGTGTGTTAGTGGCAGCAAACAGAGCTCCTATATTTTCTTCTCAGCAGCACCCATAGGACTTCTAGTGTGTTAGTGGCAGCAAACAGAGCTCCTATATTTTCTTCTCAGCAGCACCCATAGGACTTCTAGTGTGTTAGTGGCAGCAAACAGAGCTCCTATATTTTCTTGTCAGCAGCACACATAGTACCTATAGTGTGTTAGTGTCAGCACCCATAGGACCTACAGTGTGTTGTGAGCACACATAGGAGTTCTATTTTTTATACTATATACACTACCGACTACAATGGCTGGAAGACCGCCAAGGAGAGGCAGAGCGTGCCGAGGCAAGAACACAGGGCAGGCAGGCTCTGTTTCTAGAGACAACAGTGCTGGCCGTGGACGTGGTCGTGCATCGTCATCAGCACGTGGCCATGGGACACGCTTGTCTTTGTTTTCGGCAGCTGGACATGTGGAGCCGCATCATGCCGAAGGCTTGGTAGAATGGATGACCAAGCCCTCCTCATCCTCCTCATCCTCTCTCACCCAGGCTCAGGGTACTGGCAGAGCAGCTGCCAACGCGTACTCAATGGCATCATCAGCCACCCCTTCCCTAGACCCACCATGTCCTCCTGAGGAGTCCCCCGAACTGTTTGAGCACAGTGTTGGGTACATGCTCCAGGAGGATGCCCAACGATTCGAAGGCTCGGATGATGATACCCAGCTTGAGGAAGTCAGTAGTGTGCGCGCAGAGAGAGGGGATGCTGAAGGACAGCAATCTGGCAGTAGTGTTCCACCAGCTGCAGCTTACTGCCAGGTTTGCTCTAGTGGTGAAGAGGGAGGGGATGATGAGGTCACTGACTCCACGTGGGTGCCTGAAGGGAGAGAGGAGGAGGAGGAGGAGGATGCAGCGTCACATGTCCAACGAGGCAGGATGCCCCCTGGAGGCCAGCTAGAGGCCAGCACAGCAACTGTACCACACCGCAGAGCTCCGCCTGTGCAGGGCGCTGCCTCTGCACGTTATCACAAAAGTTCTTTGGTGTGGGCCTTTTTTGAGACGAGTGCATCAGATCGCACCACTGCTATTTGCAATATTTGTCTCAAGCGTATCTCGCGTGGCCAAAACATCAGCCGCTTGGGCACCACAAGCATGAGCAGACATATGTCGACCTGCCATGCAGCTCGTTGGCAAGCACACATAAAAGACCCACACCAAAGAACAAAGCGGACCTCTCCTTGCTCCTCATCAGCTGGGATCTCCATCCCCACTATATCTTCAGTCCTCTCTGAAAGCTGCTCTGAGAGGACTGAAGGTGTAGAATTAGGTGTGTCACAACCAAGTACTTGCAGTACACCGACGTCCGATTGTAGCAGGCAAATTTCCCTGCCCCAGCTGCTGGACCGTCGAAAGAAGTATACTCCCAGCCATCCACATGCCCAGCGGTTGAATGCTAGCTTGGCTAAATTGCTAGCACTTCAACTGCTGCCTTTTCAGTTGATAGACTCGGCCCCCTTCCGTGAGTTTGTTCAATGTGCGGTTCCTCAGTGGCAGGTTCCCAAACGCCACTTTTTCTCACGGAAGGCGATTCCGTCTCTCTACTGGCATGTGGAAGGCAATGTCCATGCCTCGCTGGACAGGGCGGTCAGCGGTAAGGTGCATATTACCGCTGACTCATGGTCCAGCAAGCATGGACAGGGACGTTATCTTTCTTTCACGGCCCATTGGGTGACTCTATTGGTAGCTGGGAGGGATGCAGGACAAGGTGCAGTAGTGTTGGAGGTTGTTCCGCCACCACGCCTCCAAAATGCTACTACTGGTTGTGACACACCTCTCTCCTCCACCCCCTCCTCTTCTTCTTCCTCCATGTCCTCTTCGAGTGCTCTGTCCTCGGAACCAGCGGTGCTCCGTAGGCGTACAAGGGGCTACGCGAGTACGCAGGCAAAAAGATGCCATGCCGTGCTTGCGCTGGTGTGTTTGGGGGACAGGAGCCACACTGGGCCAGAGGTTCTGGCAGCTCTGCAGGGGCAGGCCGAGAGGTGGTTGACGCCACGCCAGCTTAAGCCAGGAATGGTCGTTTCTGATAATGGCACCAACCTCCTCTCCGCCCTGCGACAGGGGCAGCTCACCCATGTGCCCTGTATGGCTCACGTCCTCAACCTGGTGGTGCAGCGGTTCTTGGGCAGGTTCCCAGGCTTACAGGAT
Organism: Rana muscosa; assembly: GCA_029206835.1. Lineage (NCBI taxonomy): Eukaryota > Metazoa > Chordata > Amphibia > Anura > Ranidae > Rana > Rana muscosa. Next base: position 114,521,443 of record CM055123.1, on the reverse strand, counting down.
GTCCTGAGGCAGGCCAGGAAAGTCTGTGTGCATTTCCGCCGATCTTATAATGCCAGTGCTCGGCTGACTGAGCTGCAAAAGGAGCTGAACCTGCCCAAGAACCGCCTAATATGTGACATGCCCACCAGGTGGAACTCAACGTTGGCCATGCTGCAGCGACTGCACACGCAGCAGAGGGCCATCAATGAGTACCTTTGCGACTACGGCACCAGGACAGGGTCAGGGGAGCTTGGCTTTTTTTCCCCACGCCAGTGGAGCATGATCAGGGATGCATGCACTGTCCTCTCACCATTTGAGGAGGCCACGAGGATGGTGAGCAGTGACAGTGCATGCATCAGTGACACTGTACCTCTTGTCCACCTGTTGGAGCATACGCTGCGTGGGATAATGGACAGGGCACTTGAGGCAGAACAGAGGCAGGAAGAGGAGGACTTCCTTGTCTCTCAAGGCCCCCTTTATCCAGACAATGTTCCTTCTGTCCCACCCATCACACAGGAAGAGGAGGAGGAGGAGGAGGAGGAGGAGGATTGTGTGAGCATGGAGGTGGAGCCTGGCACTCAGCATCAGCAGCAGCAGTCTTTTAGGGATGATGTACAGTCCCAACAAACCAGTGGACTTGTACGTGGCTGGGAGGAGGTGGCTGGCGATCATGTCATCCTCAGTGACCCAGAAGACTCCGGACCGAATGCCTCAGCTAACCTACGCTGCATGGCCTCCCTGATCCTGCAAAGCCTGCGGAAGGATCCTCGTGTTCTTCGGATCAAGGAGAGTGACCATTACTGGCTGGCCACTCTCCTTGATCCACGGTACAAGGGTAAGGTTGCGGACCTTATCTTGCCGTCGCAGAGGGAGCAGAGGATGAGACATCTCAGGGAGGCCTTGCAGAAAGGTCTGTGCAACGCGTTCCCAGAAACTGGGAGGTTACAAACTCCTGGTCCTGGACGACAAGTTGCTGAGGCTTCGGTCAGTAGCAGAAGGAGCGGTGGGGAAGGTGGACGTCTGACCGATGCGTTCAGACAATTTTTTAGTCCGCAGCCCCAAGGTATGATCGGTTCCAGCAACCATCGCCAGCGTCTGATATACATGGTGCAGGAATACCTAGGGGCAAGGTCAGACTTGGACACCTTTCCCACCGAAAATCCTCTGGCTTACTGGGTCCTGAGGATGGATCACTGGCCAGAGCTTGCACAGTATGCAATTGAGCTACTGGCCTGTCCTGCATCCAGCGTTCTTTCCGAACGCACATTCAGTGCTGCTGGAGGATTTGTCACCGATCATAGGGTGCGCCTGTCCACCGACTCGGTTGATCGACTGACCTTCATAAAAATGAATCAGTCTTGGATCACCACCAGCTACCAGACACCTGAAGCGGATATAACGGAATAATTTATAATGTCACATCCCTTCAAGACTGCCTATGCTGATGCTGAGTGACTGTCCTGTTATGTTCACTGACTATCCTCTTCCTCCTCCTCAATGATCCATGCCACCACACCAGTGCCTAAGGCACAATTTTTCAGCCCCTGTATAACAGGGGCGTGTAATTACAATTTTTTAAAAAGATGCTTCGCAACAGGTGTGACTGCTGTGCTCAGAGTACAGTATCTGTGAGGGGTTGCAGTGTTGTGGCACCAGCACCAGTGCCTAAGGCACAATTTTTCAGCCCCTGTTGGGGCGTGTAATTACAATTTTTAGGCAATGCTTTGCAACAGGTCTCATTGCTGTGCTCAGAGTACAGTATCTGTGAGGGGTTGCAGTGTTGTGGCACCAGCACCAGTGCCTAAGGCACAATTTTTCAGCCCCTGTATAACAGGGGCGTGTAATTAAATTTTTTTAAAAAGATGCTTCGCAACAGGTGTGACTGCTGTGCTCAGAGTACAGTATCTGTGAGGGGTTGCAGTGTTGTGGCACCAGCACCAGTGCCTAAGGCACAATTTTTCAGCCCCTGTTGGGGCGTGTAATTACAATTTTTAGGCAATGCTTTGCAACAGGTCTCATTGCTGTGCTCAGAGTACAGTATCTGTGAGGGGTTGCAGTGTTGTGGAACCAGCACCAGTGCCTAAGGCACAATTTTTCAGCCCCTGTATAACAGGGGCGTGTAATTACAATTTTTTAAAAAGATGCTTCGCAACAGGTGTGACTGCTGTGCTCCAAGTACAGTATCTGTGAGGGGTTGCAGTGTTGTGGCACCAGCACCAATGCCTAAGGCACAATTTTTCAGCCCCTGTTTAACAGGGGCGTGTAATTACAAATCTTGATCTAATAGTTCACAGCAGGGCCCATTCCTGCGCCCACCAAGAGTAACTATGAGGGCCTACAGTCTTGTGGCAACACCGTCCACCACCACCACCACCACCAAAGGCCCAATTTTTCTGCCCTGTTCAACAGGTGCATGCAATTACAAATCTTGATCTAATAACTCACAGCAGGGCCCATTCCTGCACCCACCAAGAGTAACTGTGAGGGCTTACAGTCTTGTGGCAACACCGTCCACCACCACCACCACCACCACCAAAGGCCCAATTTTTCTGCCCGGTTCAACAGGTGCATGCAAGTACAAATCTTGATCTATTAACTCACAGCAGGGCCCATTCCTGTGCCCACCAGTCTTGTGGCTACACCAACATCTAATAGGGCAAATTTCTGCAGAGTATATACGGCAGGCCCCTACTTTCAAACATCCAACTTACAAACGACTCCTACTTGCAAACGGCAAGAGAAAACAGGAAGTGAGAGGAAATCTACCCCTAGGAAGGAAAATTCTATCCTGTTAGATTTAATTTGGGAAAAAGGTATCTCCTCTCTACTGATGCTTTATCACCAATCCTTGTTTCAATTAAAACCCCACTTTTCCAAAAACATTTGTCATTGGGACGGAAAGTGAGGTGACATGTTCTGAACAGATGTGCAAAGACAGCAAATGTTACAGGGGTGATAACCCCTCCCTATGTTCTCCAAAAAGCTTAAAAATTGATTTTTTTGGGATGTAGCTACACTTCATAATGTACCTGTTCAGATTCTACTTAAGAACAAACCTACAGTCCATGTCTTGTTTGCACCACCTATATACTGCTGTTCAGAGTATATAGGGTTGTAGGTATAGGGTTTTATTTTGGGTGCGGGGTCCCCCTTAGTATCCATACAAGACCCAAAGGGGCTGGGGTGGGGGGGGGGGTGATGGGGTAGCCATGCCATTTTTCTCAAGGATTTTCAGCCATATGGCGGCCAGGACAAGACATGACATTAAAGCCGCAAGTGGTTTTAAATGGCTTCTTTTTTTCCTTTACAAATGTCATTTTGTGCAAGGACAGTTCTAAACACGGGAAACACATGCCACTTCACAGGCATACTTTAGACACCCCCCAGGTACCATATTTAAAGGAAAATTTCACTTTTTTTTTTTCACTTTATGCATCATTAAAATGACTGCTCCCGAAAAAACTTTAGTTTTTAAAATTTCTTTTTGCATTGATATATGTCCCCTTGGGCAGGACCCGGGTCCCCAAACCTGTTTTATAACATTAACATGCATATTGGCCGTTGTAATTAGCAATTTTGATTTCGAACGTTCGCGTCCATTATAACGAATAGGGTTCGAAAATTCGCGCGAACTTTCGGTCCGTTCGAAGGTTCTGGTGCGAACCGAACCCGGGGGTGTTCGGCTCATCCCTATTCTTGATGTTCACATATCTGATCACTTCGGACATCTGGTCAGTATGTGATATGTCGGGTGTGCTATCAAACATGATTCCAAAGTACTTTGCAGACTTTATGTCCATGACATTGGAATTTAGGAATAGGAAGAATAAGGAGCCGGAGGACACACACCAGGCGCGGCCGCGGCGCTGGAGGTGTTGTTCCAGGCTTCCAGCCCAGCGGGGTGAAATTAATCAATGAATGGGTCAGCTGTAAAAAAAAAAAAAAAAAAAAAAAAAAAAAAAAAAAGGAGGGTGTCACCCCTCTAGCGGGTGTCACCCGGGGGCGGACCGCACCCCCCGCACCCCCCTAGCAACGCCTCTGGTCCCCCTTTACATCAGTGTCTTCTACTCTTTCCCATTACAGAGATTCCTTTAGATCACAGCCATCCCTTCATATTAGTGTCCTCAGCCCCCTTTACAACCCCCCTTGCCATCATATCTCCTCCTTCACAGTCCTACTTTAGACAGCAGGGCAGAGACAGGGTGGGAGCTGCCCAACTTTTCATGTTCACAAGTTAGTGATTGGTGTCTTGGACTGCCCCACATCCTAACAAACAATAACCTGGTTGTTAACTTGAAAAGTTGGTCAGCTTTCTCCTTCTATCCAGACCTGCTGTGGGAGGGGACACCTGGAGAAGGACACCCATGCTGCTGGGTTGCAGCTGGATAGGACTGTCACTCTGGATGGTCTGCCATTAAGTGATGCCTGATTAGAAGGATGCTCTTTATCTTTTAAACATAGTTTAAACCATGATTGCTTAGCTGGGGGATGGGCCTGCTTCCACACTAGGTGGATGCATGCTGATGTATTGTTAGCAAGGCTTTGCATTTGATAGGTAGCCTAGCTACCATGTGGAGAAGCTTCCCTTTAATAAAAGGAGTACTAAATTCACATTCATTATGTAGCAAGGTGTTACTTTGGCACGTAGCTCATGGACTACAGTTTGTGCCTATAAGAACTTCGTTTTTTTCATTATCCGTTGCCCCATATTGCTGCAAGTTGCTGGGTTCAGCTATGATAGGACAATGCATGACGGTTCTTGTGGTGCGGAGAGACACAGACTCTATTGTTACGGGTCAGGAATGGACTACAAGGCCCACAATACAACTTGCTGGGAAGGAGCATGGCGCCACGCACTGCCTGCTGGGAGGACCTTTTAAAAGGAAAGGCGGGGCTTGTGTTCTGTCTCTTGGGACGCCATCTTGCAAGCGGCAAGAGGACTGCAGCGAGGGTGCTTAGGCCGGAAAAGCCTGGGCCTAAAGTGACAGAGGCCGGACCGCCTGTCTGAGGGGTCCCAGCTACATCCCTGCTGATTGGACCAGAGAGAGAGAGACAACTCAGTACTCCGGAGCATCCAGAGCTACCTATCCACCAACGCCTTGCAACTGGCTAAGCAGAGGACCGGGGACAACGACTCGTCCAGAGGCCGCGAACCAAGAGGGCCCTGTCGGAGGATCCCAGCAAGACAAGGCCTCATGTGGTGAGAGGGCACCCGCCCACTAATACAACTAACTGTGTTACAGGAAGGTGACTTCCACAATTTTACTTGTTTGCTTAGGCTTGCTGGTAACTGCAGTACCGCGAGCAGAGTTACGCTGCATCCAAGATTAAGTTAGTGCTTTGATAAGGACCAGTATTCATCTGTTCCTTCTCATCATATACTCTAACTGTTCGATTTTATTCTACTTCCCATTGGATTACAAATTATTAACGTGCACCAACCAAGGCTAGCAAAGATTACTGTTAACCACAAGGAACTATTACAGGATTCAGCTTGTCCATTTGAACTGGTATAGAAGGACACATGTGTGGGAATTACCCACTAGAGGGAACCATAGAGCATTAGACTCATACCATCCTATAACTTGTTGTACAGTTACTATATTTCCAAGAGCTGGGTGAGACCTGATGGAGAGGTGCTTCAGTGTTAACGTATTGCACTGGGGGAATCCCTCCGCTGCGCACTTACCCAGGTCAGGCCTAAATTTTGCATTGTTCAACCTGATTGTTATTATATATAAATCATTGACTCTCACAGGGCCCTGTGTGAAGTCAACTGTTAATGTTTGACTGTGTCTATTCTTTTCTCATTCACCAAGTAAAATACTCACTCTTGGTTAAACTGCATTTGGTGTGGAGTCTTATCTGGTGGTGCCATTGGAGAGGGGGGCCCATACAAGGTAAAAAAACTTTAACTGTATTTGCATTGTTACATGGTGTCATTGTGGTTCCCAACTGCCAGTGGGTTCCACAATTCGTGCATTGTCCAGTTGTGCCAAGGAGAATTGAGCCAAACTTACAGGGGGTTGACAGGCAGAGTACAGGCCCAAAACTAACCAGCAGCTCCTACGGGGGTAGTGCTACAATTATATTAACGTGATTGTAAGGCTTCATTTTTATTTTTTTAAATAACAAACATATCATACTTACCTTCACTGTGCAGCTCCTTTTGCTCAGAGTGGCCCCGATCCTTGACTTCTTGGGTTCCCTATGCGGCTTTCGCGGCTCCTCCCCACATCAGATAACCCCCTAGGAGAAGCGCTCTCCTGGGGGGTTTCCTTGTGGGTGCACTGCCGAATCCAGCATTTGGCATCCATAGACACGAATACCGGACTCAGCCCCGCCCCCCCCCCCGGGCCCACGTCATTGGATTTGATTGACAGCAGCGGGAGCCAATAGCTGCGCTGATATCAATCTATCCAATCAAGAGCTGGGACCCCGTGTAGAGAGGGACAGCGTGTCACCGTCGAGGGAAATACGGGGCTCAGGTAAGTAAAAAGGGGGACCGGTCACTGCTAGAGGTTTTTTCACCTTAATTCTGTTACAGTCAGTGATGAAGGAGCATCCCCTGAAGATACGGGAGAAGTGGGAGGCGGACGTTGGCCAGTTGGATGGAGAACAGTGGGAAGAAATTTTTCAGGCTGTGGGTAGGTGCTCGCTGAACGTTTCCCAAAGGCTTACTCAGTTGTATATATTGCTACGTACTTATTACACCCCTCACAGATTACATTTGATGAATTCACAGCTTGACCCCACGTGTACGCGTTGCAAAAGGGACCACGGAGATCTAGTCCATATGTTGTGGAGGTGTCCCAAACTCCACATGTACTGGGCGGGTGTGGTGACTGCGATTAATTCAGTGTTTGGAGTGTCTCTTCCACAGGACCCGAGAGCTTGTCTCTTGGGTGCTTTGGAGGAGTACAAGTGGGACGAAGATTGCAGAGAAGCTGTTCATAGAGTTCTGTTCCAGGCGAGGAAACTTATTATGGTACACTGGAAAGAGGAGGCTCCTCCGACCTTGAAGGAATGGATTACTAATATTGGGACGGTGCTGAGACTCGAGAAACTGATATATCAGCATAGGGGTAGCGCTCATAAGTTCGAGAAGTTGTGGGCAAGATGGTTGGATGTGTCGGGCTTGGCCCGGTGGACTTGGTGGCTGACAGATTACTGGGCATCAATCTCGGTTGAGATGTGTTATATGTGCTCTAATACTAGGGAGAGTATAAAGTCATATGGATGGACGGTCGGCTCCTACTACAGATTCGCTTTGAAATGTATGTATGTAATGCCTTTTTACCCCGCAATGTAAAGGGGAGTTTGTATATGTATATGTACATCTGTAAACTTAATAAAACTTTGTTGGATATAAAAAAATGTTTTATCTTTTTTATCACAGTCCTTTATATATTAGGCCATTCTACATTCTAAATTGCACAGTCCACCCTTTCTAAGTTTGTTGAATCTAATGGCTTCTATCACTACTAGTTTACTACTGTGTTTAAAATGTATGCAAGTTGGTGAAAAAGTTAAATTGTGTTGTTACAGTATCTCACAAAAGTGAATACAACCCTCACATTTTTGTAAATATTTTATTATATCTTTTCATGTGACAACACTGAAGAAATTACACTTTGCTACAATGTAAAGTAGTGAGTGTACAGCTTGTATAACAGTGTAAATTTGCTGTCCCCTCAAAATAACTCAACATACAGCCATTAATGTCTAAACCGCTGGCAACAAACGTGATTACACACCTGAAAATGTCCAAATTGGGCCCAAAGTGTCAATATTTTGTGTGGCCACCATTATTTTCCAGCACTGCCTTAACCCTCTTGGGCATGGAGTTCACCAGAGCTTCACATGTTGCCACTGGAGTCCTCTTCCACTCCTCCATGACGACATCACGATGCTGGTGGATGTTAGAGACCTTCCTTCCCTTTGAGGATGCCCCACAGACGCTCAATAGGATTTAGGTCTGGAGATATGCTTGGCCAGTCCATCACCTTTACCCTCAGATACTTTAGCAAGGCAGTGGTCGTCTTGGAGGTGTGTTTGGGGTCGTTATCATGTTGGAATAATGCCCTGCGGTCCAGCCTCCGAAGGGAGGGGATCATGCTCTGCTTCAGTATGTCATAGTACATGCTGCCATTAATAGGGATGAGCCGAACACCCCCGGGTTCGGTTCGCACCAGAACCTTCGAACGGACCGAAAGTTCGCGCAAATTTTCGAACCCTATTCGTTATAATGGACGCGAACGTTCGAAATCAAAATTGCTAATTACAACGGCCAATATGCATGTTAATGTTATAAAACAGGTTTGGGGACCCGGGTCCTGCCCCAGGGGACATATATCAATGCAAAAAGAAATTTTAAAAACTAAAGTTTTTTCGGGAGCAGTCATTTTAATGATGCATAAAGTGAAAAAAAAAAAAAAAGTGAAATTTTCCTTTAAATATGGTACCTGGGGGGTGTCTAAAGTATGCCTGTGAAGTGGCATGTGTTTCCCGTGTTTAGAACTGTCCTTGCACAAAATGACATTTGTAAAGGAAAAAAAGAAGCCATTTAAAACCACTTGCGGCTTTAATGTCATGTCTTGTCCTGGCCGCCATATGGCTGAAAATCCTTGAGAAAAATGGCATGGCTACCCCATCACCCCCCCCCCCCACCCCAGCCCCTTTGGGTCTTGTATGGATACTAAGGGGGACCCCGCACCCAAAATAAAACCCTATACCTACAACCCTATATACTCTGAACAGCAGTATATAGGTGGTGCAAACAAGACATGGACTGTAGGTTTGTTCTTAAGTAGAATCTGAACAGGTACATTATGAAGTGTAGCTACATCCCAAAAAAATCAATTTTTAAGCTTTTTGGAGAACATAGGGAGGGGTTATCACCCCTGTAACATTTGCTGTCTTTGCACATCTGTTCAGAACATGTCACCTCACTTTCCGTCCCAATGACAAATGTTTTTGGAAAAGTGGGGTTTTAATTGAAACAAGGATTGGTGATAAAGCATCAGTAGAGAGGAGATACCTTTTTCCCAAATTAAATCTAACAGGATAGAATTTTCCTTCCTAGGGGTAGATTTCCTCTCACTTCCTGTTTTCTCTTGCCGTTTGCAAGTAGGAGTCGTTTGTAAGTTGGATGTTTGAAAGTAGGGGCCTGCCGTATATACTCTGCAGAAATTTGCCCTATTAGATGTTGGTGTAGCCACAAGACTGGTGGGCACAGGAATGGGCCCTGCTGTGAGTTAATAGATCAAGATTTGTACTTGCATGCACCTGTTGAACCGGGCAGAAAAATTGGGCCTTTGGTGGTGGTGGTGGTGGTGGACGGTGTTGCCACAAGACTGTAGGCCCTCATAGTTACTCTTGGTGGGCGCAGGAATGGGCCCTGCTGTGAACTATTAGATCAAGATTTGTAATTACACGCCCCTGTTAAACAGGGGCTGAAAAATTGTGCCTTAGGCATTGGTGCTGGTGCCACAACACTGCAACCCCTCACAGATACTGTACTTGGAGCACAGCAGTCACACCTGTTGCGAAGCATCTTTTTAAAAAATTGTAATTACACGCCCCTGTTATACAGGGGCTGAAAAATTGTGCCTTAGGCACTGGTGCTGGTGCCACAACACTGCAACCCCTCACAGATACTGTACTCTGAGCACAGCAATGAGACCTGTTGCAAAGCATTGCCTAAAAATTGTAATTACACGCCCCAACAGGGGCTGAAAAATTGTGCCTTAGGCACTGGTGCTGGTGCCACAACACTGCAACCCCTCACAGATACTGTACTCTGAGCACAGCAGTCACACCTGTTGCGAAGCATCTTTTTAAAAAATTGTAATTACACGCCCCTGTTATACAGGGGCTGAAAAATTGTGCCTTAGGCACTGGTGCTGGTGCCACAACACTGCAACCCCTCACAGATACTGTACTCTGAGCACAGCAATGAGACCTGTTGCAAAGCATTGCCTAAAAATTGTAATTACACGCCCCAACAGGGGCTGAAAAATTGTGCCTTAGGCACTGGTGCTGGTGCCACAACACTGCAACCCCTCACAGATACTGTACTCTGAGCACAGCAGTCACACCTGTTGCGAAGCATCTTTTAAAAAAATTGTAATTACACGCCCCTGTTATACAGGGGCTGAAAAATTGTGCCTTAGGCACTGGTGTGGTGGCATGGATCATTGAGGAGGAGGAAGAGGATAGTCAGTGAACATAACAGGACAGTCACTCAGCATCAGCATAGGCAGTCTTGAAGGGATGTGACATTATAAATGATTCCGTTATATCCGCTTCAGGTGTCTGGTAGCTGGTGGTGATCCAAGACTGATTCATTTTTATGAAGGTCAGTCGATCAACCGAGTCGGTGGACAGGCGCACCCTATGATCGGTGACAAATCCTCCAGCAGCACTGAATGTGCGTTCGGAAAGAACGCTGGATGCAGGACAGGCCAGTAGCTCAATTGCATACTGTGCAAGCTCTGGCCAGTGATCCATCCTCAGGACCCAGTAAGCCAGAGGATTTTCGGTGGGAAAGGTGTCCAAGTCTGACCTTGCCCCTAGGTATTCCTGCACCATGTATATCAGACGCTGGCGATGGTTGCTGGAACCGATCATACCTTGGGGCTGCGGACTAAAAAATTGTCTGAACGCATCGGTCAGACGTCCACCTTCCCCACCGCTCCTTCTGCTACTGACCGAAGCCTCAGCAACTCGTCGTCCAGGACCAGGAGTTTGTAACCTCCCAGTTTCTAGGAACGCGTTGCACAGACCTTTCTGCAAGGCCTCCCTGAGATGTCTCATCCTCTGCTCCCTCTGCGACGGCAAGATAAGGTCCGCAACCTTACCCTTGTACCGTGGATCAAGGAGAGTGGCCAGCCAGTAATGGTCACTCTCCTTGATCCGAAGAACACGAGGATCCTTCCGCAGGCTTTGCAGGATCAGGGAGGCCATGCAGCGTAGGTTAGCTGAGGCATTCGGTCCGGAGTCTTCTGGGTCACTGAGGATGACATGATCGCCAGCCACCTCCTCCCAGCCACGTACAAGTCCACTGGTTTGTTGGGACTGTACATCATCCCTAAAAGACTGCTGCTGCTGATGCTGAGTGCCAGGCTCCACCTCCATGCTCACACAATCCTCCTCCTCCTCCTCCTCCTCCTCCTCTTCCTGTGTGATGGGTGGGACAGAAGGAACATTGTCTGGATAAAGGGGGCCTTGAGAGACAAGGAAGTCCTCCTCTTCCTGCCTCTGTTCTGCCTCAAGTGCCCTGTCCATTATCCCACGCAGCGTATGCTCCAACAGGTGGACAAGAGGTACAGTGTCACTGATGCATGCACTGTCACTGCTCACCATCCTCGTGGCCTCCTCAAATGGTGAGAGGACAGTGCATGCATCCCTGATCATGCTCCACTGGCGTGGGGAAAAAAAGCCAAGCTCCCCTGACCCTGTCCTGGTGCCGTAGTCGCAAAGGTACTCATTGATGGCCCTCTGCTGCGTGTGCAGTCGCTGCAGCATGGCCAACGTTGAGTTCCACCTGGTGGGCATGTCACATATTAGGCGGTTCTTGGGCAGGTTCAGCTCCTTTTGCAGCTCAGTCAGCCGAGCACTGGCATTATAAGATCGGCGGAAATGCACACAGACTTTCCTGGCCTGCCTCAGGACATCCTGTAAGCCTGGGAACCTGCCCAAGAACCGCTGCACCACCAGGTTGAGGACGTGAGCCATACAGGGCACATGGGTGAGCTGCCCCTGTCGCAGGGCGGAGAGGAGGTTGGTGCCATTATCAGAAACGACCATTCCTGGCTTAAGCTGGCGTGGCGTCAACCACCTCTCGGCCTGCCCCTGCAGAGCTGCCAGAACCTCTGGCCCAGTGTGGCTCCTGTCCCCCAAACACACCAGCGCAAGCACGGCATGGCATCTTTTTGCCTGCGTACTCGCGTAGCCCCTTGTACGCCTACGGAGCACCGCTGGTTCCGAGGACAGAGCACTCGAAGAGGACATGGAGGAAGAAGAAGAGGAGGGGGTGGAGGAGAGAGGTGTGTCACAACCAGTAGTAGCATTTTGGAGGCGTGGTGGCGGAACAACCTCCAACACTACTGCACCTTGTCCTGCATCCCTCCCAGCTACCAATAGAGTGACCCAATGGGCCGTGAAAGAAAGATAACGTCCCTGTCCATGCCTGCTGGACCATGAGTCAGCGGTAATATGCACCTTACCGCTGACCGCCCTGTCCAGCGAGGCATGGACATTGCCTTCCACATGCCAGTAGAGAGACGGAATCGCCTTCCGTGAGAAAAAGTGGCGTTTGGGAACCTGCCACTGAGGAACCGCACATTGAACAAACTCACGGAAGGGGGCCGAGTCTATCAACTGAAAAGGCAGCAGTTGAAGTGCTAGCAATTTAGCCAAGCTAGCATTCAACCGCTGGGCATGTGGATGGCTGGGAGTATACTTCTTTCGACGGTCCAGCAGCTGGGGCAGGGAAATTTGCCTGCTACAATCGGACGTCGGTGTACTGCAAGTACTTGGTTGTGACACACCTAATTCTACACCTTCAGTCCTCTCAGAGCAGCTTTCAGAGAGGACTGAATATATAGTGGGGATGGAGATCCCGGCTGATGAGGAGCAAGGAGAGGTCCGCTTTGTTCTTTGGTGTGGGTCTTTTATGTGTGCTTGCCAACGAGCTGCATGGCAGGTCGACATATGTCTGCTCATGCTTGTGGTGCCCAAGCGGCTGATGTTTTGGCCACGCGAGATACGCTTGAGACAAATATTGCAAATAGCAGTGGTGCGATCTGATGCACTCGTCTCAAAAAAGGCCCACACCAAAGAACTTTTGTGATAACGTGCAGAGGCAGCGCCCTGCACAGGCGGAGCTCTGCGGTGTGGTACAGTTGCTGTGCTGGCCTCTAGCTGGCCTCCAGGGGGCATCCTGCCTCGTTGGACATGTGACGCTGCATCCTCCTCCTCCTCCTCCTCTCTCCCTTCAGGCACCCACGTGGAGTCAGTGACCTCATCATCCCCTCCCTCTTCACCACTAGAGCAAACCTGGCAGTAAGCTGCAGCTGGTGGAACACTACTGCCAGATTGCTGTCCTTCAGCATCCCCTCTCTCTGCGCGCACACTACTGACTTCCTCAAGCTGGGTATCATCATCCGAGCCTTCGAATCGTTGGGCATCCTCCTGGAGCATGTACCCAACACTGTGCTCAAACAGTTCGGGGGACTCCTCAGGAGGACATGGTGGGTCTAGGGAAGGGGTGGCTGATGATGCCATTGAGTACGCGTTGGCAGCTGCTCTGCCAGTACCCTGAGCCTGGGTGAGAGAGGATGAGGAGGATGAGGAGGGCTTGGTCATCCATTCTACCAAGCCTTCGGCATGATGCGGCTCCACATGTCCAGCTGCCGAAAACAAAGACAAGCGTGTCCCATGGCCACGTGCTGATGACGATGCACGACCACGTCCACGGCCAGCACTGTTGTCTCTAGAAACAGAGCCTGCCTGCCCTGTGTTCTTGCCTCGGCACGCTCTGCCTCTCCTTGGCGGTCTTCCAGCCATTGTAGTCGGTAGTGTATATAGTATAAAAAATAGAACTCCTATGTGTGCTCACAACACACTGTAGGTCCTATGGGTGCTGACACTAACACACTATAGGTACTATGTGTGCTGCTGACAAGAAAATATAGGAGCTCTGTTTGCTGCCACTAACACACTAGAAGTCCTATGGGTGCTGCTGAGAAGAAAATATAGGAGCTCTGTTTGCTGCCACTAACACACTAGAAGTCCTATGGGTGCTGCTGAGAAGAAAATATAGGAGCTCTGTGTGATGCCACTAACACACTAGAAGTCCTATGGGTGCTGCTGAGATGAAAATATAGGAACTCTGTGTGATGCCACTAACACATTAGAAGTCCTATGGGTGCTGCTGAGAAGAAAATATAGGAGCTCTGTTTGCTGCCACTAACACACTAGAAGTCCTATGGGTGCTGCTGAGAAGAAAATATAGGAGCTCTGTGTGATGCCACTAACACACTAGAAGTCCTATGGGTGCTGCTGAGATGAAAATATAGGAACTCTGTGTGATGCCACTAACACATTAGAAGTCCTATGGGTGCTGCTGAGAAGAAAATATAGGAGCTCTGTTTGCTGCCACTAACACACTAGAAGTCCTATGGGTGCTGCTGAGAAGAAAATATAGGAGCTCTGTGTGATGCCACTAACACACTAGAAGTCCTATGGGTGCTGCTGAGAAGAAAATATAGGAGCTCTGTTTGCTGCCACTAACACACTAGAAGTCCTATGGGTGCTGCTGAGAAGAAAATATAGGAGCTCTGTGTGATGCCACTAACACACTAGAAGTCCTATGGGTGCTGCTGAGAAGAAAATATAGGAGCTCTGTTTGCTGCCACTAACACACTAGAAGTCCTATGGGTGCTGCTGAGAAGAAAATATAGGAGCTCTGTTTGCTGCCACTAACACACTAGAAGTCCTATGGGTGCTGCTGAGAAGAAAATATAGGAGCTCTGTTTGCTGCCACTAACACACTAGAAGTCCTATGGGTGCTGCTGAGAAGAAAATATAGGAGCTCTGTTTGCTGCCACTAACACACTAGAAGTCCTATGGGTGCTGCTGAGAAGAAAATATAGGAGCTCTGTTTGCTGCCACTAACACACTAGAAGTCCTATGGGTGCTGCTGAAAAGAAAATATAGGAGCTCTGTGTGATGCCACTAACACACTAGAAGTCCTATGGGTGCTGCTGAGAAGAAAATATAGGAGCTCTGTTTGCTGCCACTAACACACTAGAAGTCCTATGGGTGCTGCTGAGAAGAAAATATAGGAGCTCTGTTTGCTGCCACTAACACACTAGAAGTCCTATGGGTGCTGCTGAGAAGAAAATATAGGAGCTCTGTTTGCTGCCACTAACACACTAGAATTCCTATGGGTGCTGCTGAGAAGAAAATATAGGAGCTCTGTGTGATGCCACTAACACACTAGAAGTCCTATGGGTGCTGCTGAGAAGAAAATATAGGAGCTCTGTTTGCTGCCACTAACACACTAGAAGTCCTATGGGTGCTGCTGAGAAGAAAATATAGGAGCTCTGTTTGCTGCCACTAACACACTAGAAGTCCTATGGGTGCTGCTGAGAAGAAAATATAGGAGCTCTGTGTGATGCCACTAACACACTAGAAGTCCTATGGGTGCTGCTGAGAAGAAAATATAGGAGCTCTGTTTGCTGCCACTAACACACTAGAAGTCCTATGGGTGCTGCTGAGAAGAAAATATAGGAGCTCTGTTTGATGCCACTAACACACTAGAAGTCCTATGGGTGCTGCTGAGAAGAAAATATAGGAGCTCTGTTTGCTGCCACTAACACACTAGAAGTCCTATGGGTGCTGCTGAGAAGAAAATATAGGAGCTCTGTGTGATGCCACTAACACACTAGAAGTCCTATGGGTGCTGCTGAGAAGAAAATATAGGAGCTCTGTTTGCTGCCACTAACACACTAGAAGTCCTATGGGTGCTGCTGAGAAGAAAATATAGGAGCTCTGTTTGCTGCCACTAACACACTAGAAGTCCTATGGGTGCTGCTGAGAAGAAAATATAGGAGCTCTGTTTGCTGCCACTAACACACTAGAAGTCCTATGGGTGCTGCTGAGAAGAAAATATAGGAGCTCTGTTTGCTGCCACTAACACACTAGAAGTCCTATGGGTGCTGCTGAGAAGAAAATATAGGAGCTCTGTGTGATGCCACTAACACACTAGAAGTCCTATGGGTGCTTCTGAGATGAAAATATAGGAGCTCTGTGTGATGCCACTAACACACTAGAAGTCCTATGGGTGCTGCTGAGAAGAAAATATAGGAGCTCTGTTTGCTGCCACTAACACACTAGAAGTCCTATGGGTGCTGCTGAGAAGAAAATATAGGAGCTCTGTGTGATGCCACTAACACACTAGAAGTCCTATGGGTGCTGCTGAGAAGAAAATATAGGAGCTCTGTTTGCTGCCACTAACACACTAGAAGTCCTATGGGTGCTGCTGAGAAGAAAATATAGGAGCTCTGTTTGCTGCCACTAACACACTAGAAGTCCTATGGGTGCTGCTGAGAAGAAAATATAGGAGCTCTGTGTGATGCCACTAACACACTAGAAGTCCTATGGGTGCTGCTGAGAAGAAAATATAGGAGCTCTGTTTGCTGCCACTAACACACTAGAAGTCCTATGGGTGCTGCTGAGAAGAAAATATAGGAGCTCTGTGTAATGCCACTAACACACTAGAAGTCCTATGGGTGCTGCTGAGAAGAAAATATAGGAGCTCTGTTTGCTGCCACTAACACACTAGAAGTCCTATGGGTGCTGCTGAGAAGAAAATATAGGAGCTCTGTTTGCTGCCACTAACACACTAGAAGTCCTATGGGTGCTGCTGAGAAGAAAATATAGGAGCTCTGTGTGATGCCACTAACACACTAGAAGTCCTATGGGTGCTGCTGAGAAGAAAATATAGGAGCTCTGTTTGCTGCCACTAACACACTAGAAGTCCTATGGGTGCTGCTGAGAAGAAAATATAGGAGCTCTGTTTGCTGCCACTAACACACTAGAAGTCCTATGGGTGCTGCTGAGAAGAAAATATAGGAGCTCTGTTTGCTGCCACTAACACACTAGAAGTCCTATGGGTGCTGCTGAGAAGAAAATATAGGAGCTCTGTGTGATGCCACTAACACACTAGAAGTCCTATGGGTGCTGCTGAGAAGAAAATATAGGAGCTCTGTTTGCTGCCACTAACACACTAGAAGTCCTATGGGTGCTGCTGAGAAGAAAATATAGGAGCTCTGTTTGCTGCCACTAACACACTAGAAGTCCTATGGGTGCTGCTGAGAAGAAAATATAGGAGCTCTGTGTGATGCCACTAACACACTAGAAGTCCTATGGGTGCTGCTGAGAAGAAAATATAGGAGCTCTGTTTGCTGCCACTAACACACTAGAAGTCCTATGGGTGCTGCTGAGAAGAAAATATAGGAGCTCTGTTTGATGCCACTAACACACTAGAAGTCCTATGGGTGCTGCTGAGAAGAAAATATAGGAGCTCTGTTTGCTGCCACTAACACACTAGAAGTCCTATGGGTGCTGCTGAGAAGAAAATATAGGAGCTCTGTGTGATGCCACTAACACACTAGAAGTCCTATGGGTGCTGCTGAGAAGAAAATATAGGAGCTCTGTTTGCTGCCACTAACACACTAGAAGTCCTATGGGTGCTGCTGAGAAGAAAATATAGGAGCTCTGTTTGCTGCCACTAACACACTAGAAGTCCTATGGGTGCTGCTGAGAAGAAAATATAGGAGCTCTGTTTGCTGCCACTAACACACTAGAAGTCCTATGGGTGCTGCTGAGAAGAAAATATAGGAGCTCTGTGTGATGCCACTAACACACTAGAAGTCCTATGGGTGCTTCTGAGATGAAAATATAGGAGCTCTGTGTGATGCCACTAACACACTAGAAGTCCTATGGGTGCTGCTGAGAAGAAAATATAGGAGCTCTGTTTGCTGCCACTAACACACTAGAAGTCCTATGGGTGCTGCTGAGAAGAAAATATAGGAGCTCTGTGTGATGCCACTAACACACTAGAAGTCCTATGGGTGCTGCTGAGAAGAAAATATAGGAGCTCTGTTTGCTGCCACTAACACACTAGAAGTCCTATGGGTGCTGCTGAGAAGAAAATATAGGAGCTCTGTTTGCTGCCACTAACACACTAGAAGTCCTATGGGTGCTGCTGAGAAGAAAATATAGGAGCTCTGTGTGATGCCACTAACACACTAGAAGTCCTATGGGTGCTGCTGAGAAGAAAATATAGGAGCTCTGTTTGCTGCCACTAACACACTAGAAGTCCTATGGGTGCTGCTGAGAAGAAAATATAGGAGCTCTGTGTAATGCCACTAACACACTAGAAGTCCTATGGGTGCTGCTGAGAAGAAAATATAGGAGCTCTGTTTGCTGCCACTAACACACTAGAAGTCCTATGGGTGCTGCTGAGAAGAAAATATAGGAGCTCTGTTTGCTGCCACTAACACACTAGAAGTCCTATGGGTGCTGCTGAGAAGAAAATATAGGAGCTCTGTGTGATGCCACTAACACACTAGAAGTCCTATGGGTGCTGCTGAGAAGAAAATATAGGAGCTCTGTTTGCTGCCACTAACACACTAGAAGTCCTATGGGTGCTGCTGAGAAGAAAATATAGGAGCTCTGTTTGCTGCCACTAACACACTAGAAGTCCTATGGGTGCTGCTGAGAAGAAAATATAGGAGCTCTGTGTGATGCCACTAACACACTAGAAGTCCTATGGGTGCTGCTGAGAAGAAAATATAGGAGCTCTGTTTGCTGCCACTAACACACTAGAAGTCCTATGGGTGCTGCTGAGAAGAAAATATAGGAGCTCTGTGTGATGCCACTAACACACTAGAAGTCCTATGGGTGCTGCTGAGAAGAAAATATAGGAGCTCTGTTTGCTGCCACTAACACACTAGAAGTCCTATGGGTGCTGCTGAGAAGAAAATATAGGAGCTCTGTTTGCTGCCACTAACACACTAGAAGTCCTATGGGTGCTGTTGGGGTGCAATGCTGTGCTAACAGCACTGCGGTTGGTACTACTGCAATACTGTACTAACAGTAAGCACGCACCAGACTAATCCCCAGCAGCAGCTAATAACACACTAACTGTGCAATCAGCAGCAATGAACGATCAATGACTTAGGTAGCAATGGTTTAGCAAAGAAATAGCCAATGGTTTAGCAAAGAAGAGCAAATCTTTCAGTATCAAGCAAAGACAGAATCAGCAGACTAATCTCTCCTAAAGCCGGAACTCATGTGACCGGGGCCGATGGCGTGGCGGCCTTTTAAATGGTGGGGCGTGTACTAAAGCCCCTGAGCTGTAATTGGCTACAGGCGTCCTGCCTGTAGCCAATTATTGCTCTCCGAGTTTCGGGCGCTGTGATTGGCCAAGCATGCGGGGTCACAGTGCATGCTTGGCCAATCATCAGCCAGCAATGCACTGCGCCGGCCGCGCCGGCCGCAATGCATTGCGGGGCCGCTCGCATAACACGAATGTGATGCGAACGGCCCAAATAGTTCTGGGCTCGACGAGCGAGCGAACGCCCGGTGCTCGATTCGAACATGGGTTCGAATCGAGCACCGGGCCCATCCCTAGCCATTAATGGTTCCCTCAATGAACTGTAGCTCCCCAGTGCCGAAAGCACTCATGCAGCCCTAGACCATGGCACTCCCACCACCATGCTTGACTGTAGGTAAGACAAACTTGTCTTTGTACTCCTCACCTGGTTGCCGCCACACACACTTGACACCATCTGAACCAATTAAGTTTATCTTGGTCTCATCAGACCACAGGACATGGTTCCAGTAGTCCATGTAGTCTGCTTATCTTCAGCAAACTGTTTGCGTGGCTTTCTTGTGCATCATCTTTAGAAGAGGCTTCCTTCTGGGATGACAGCCATGCAGACCAATTTGATGCAGTGTGCAGTGTATGGTCTGAGCACTGACAGGCTGACCCCCCCCCCCCCACCCCTTAAACCTATGCAGCAATACTGACAGCACTCAAATGTCTATTTCTCAAAGACAACCTCTGGATATGACGCTGAGCAAGTGCACTCAACTTCTTTGCTCGACCATGGCGAGGCCTGTTCTGAGTGGAACCTGTCCTGTTAAACCGCTGTATGGTCTTAGCTCGACCATGGCGAGGCCTGTTCTGAGTGGAACCTGTCCTGTTAAACCGCTGTATGGTCTTAGCCACCATGCTGCAGCTCAGTTTCAGGGTCTCTGCAATCTTCTTATAGCCTAGGCCATCTTTATGTAAAGCAAACATTTTTATTTTTTTCAGATCCTTTAGAGAGTTCTTTGCCATGTGGTGCCATGTTGAACTTCCAGTGACCAGTATGAGAGAGTGAGAGCGATAACACCAAATTTAACACATGTGCTCCCCATTCACACCTGACACCTTGTAACACTTACGAGTCACATGACACCGGGGAGGGAAAATGGCTAATTGGGCTTAATTTGGAAATTTTCATTTGGGGGTGTACTCACTTTTGTTGCCAGCAGTTTAGACATTAATGGCTGTGTTGAGTTATTTTGAGAGGACAGCAAATTTAAACTGTTAAGCCCTGTACACACGATCGGATTTCCTATGCATTCAAATCCGATGGATTTTTCCATCGGAATTCCGATGAAGCTTACTTCCACCAGTCTTGCCTACACACCATCAGTCAAAAATCCGACCGTCCCAAACGCCGTGACATACAACATGTACGACGGCACTATAAAGGGGAAGTTCAAATCCATTGGCGCCACCCTTTGGGCTGCTTTTGCTGATTTTGTGTTACCGCGTGTTAGTAAAAGTTTGGTGAGAGCCGATTCGCCCTTTTCAGTATTTGTGCTTTTCAGTCCGTTACAGCATGATGAATGTGCTATCTCTATTAGACATGGGAGCTGTCAAAAAATTCGTTTTGTTTCGTTCTGTTCCGTTTCGTATTTAAAAAAAATCGTAATTCGTAATTCGTGTACGGAATTTAATTCGGATTTATACGAAATACGAATTTCGTGCGAATCGTTAATTTTGATAACGAATAGCGACACTCTACGAATAATAACGAATAATAACAAATGATTCGGAATTTCTGAAAGCCTTATTTTTAGTTGATTTATAATTCGTAATTTCGGTAGAGTACATTGTTTTTGTTGATTCTGGACACAACTCCTACTTTCGTAACTTTTTTTTTTGTTTGTTGATTCGTAATTTTCCGTGTCTCTTACAATGGCGCTGCCTAACGTGCTTCGAATGGATTCGTAAATTCGTTACTTTTTTTTGTTTGTTGATTTGTCATTTTACGTGTCTCTTACAATGGCGCTGTCTAACGTGCTTCGAATGGATTCGTACATTCGTAACTTTTTTTTGGTTCATTGATTCGTAAATTTACATGCCTGACAGTGGCGCTGCGTGCTTCGAATGGATTCATACTTTTCTAATACATTGCGGTTATTCGTAACTATTCGAAATCTCGATTTTTTTACTTTCGTTTTTGACATGTGGCACTGGCTATAGTCTCCGCCCCTGTATGTCATGGCACAGAGACAGAACGTCCCACCTGCTGCTCATGTACACTGCTCATAGCTCTCCCTCTCCCAGCAGCACTCTTGCTGCTTTTTTGGCCTTGTTTGCTGCTCATTTTTCCTTTAAAAGTTAGAAAAATATAGACAAAAAAAAATATGATTTTGATCGCAGCAAACCAACACCAAAATCACCAAATGTACAAAAAAAATAAGTAGACCAACAGAAAATATCAAAATATTAACTAAATGAAACAAGAAATAAAAAAAGAAAATTATCTCTCAAAACCAACCAAAAAACGAATAAAACCAGAAACTAAACACTAACAGATGATACAATCGCACACTACAAGAGATATAAACTAAAATGAACAACGAAAATCAAAGGATTACAAAGATATTCGCTCAGATGCACAGACAAATAATTGTGTGATCTGCTCCACTACACTAACTAACCCACAAAGGGAAGTCACATGATCGGGCCTGCCCTGTAGGCCTCAGCATCAGAAAAAACCTCCGATTGGTCAACCAACAGTCACATGTTTCTGTAGTAAAGAAATTTGGACCGAAAACAAATTCGTTATTATTCGTAGAGTGTCGATATTCGTTATACTGAATCTCAAATTTATTCGAATCATTTGTTATATCCGCTATAATTTCTTTCATATTAGTTGAAATTCCTTATTTGGTAGTTTGGATTCGGATAATTTGGAGCCGAAATTCGTAAACGAAATTTCGTATTTCGTACAGAATTCGTATTCGTAAATATTCGTAATTCGGATTCGTAAAAATGTACGAATTTCAAAAAATTTGTACGAATTTCCGATTCGTACGAAACTAATCGCACATGTCTAATCTCTATTACGAACGCTAGTTTTACCAGAACGAGTGCTCCCGTCTCCTAATTCAGTCTGAGCATGCGTGGGTTTTTTCTCCGATTGAGTTCCAACAGACGATCAGAATTTCCTATCGGTTTTATTTCCATCGAATAAATTTAAAACATGTTCTATTTTTTCTCACCGATGGAAAAAAGACAGATGGGGCCCATACACGATCGTTTTGTTTGATGAAAAAAGTCCTTCGGACTGTTTTCATCGGTAAAACCGATCGTGTGTACAGGGCATTATACAATCTGTACACTTACTACTTTACATTGTAGCAAAGTGTAATTTCTTCAGTGTTGTCACATAAAAAGATATAATAAAATATTTACAAAAATGTGAGAAGTGTGCTCACTATTGTGAGATACTGTAAGTGAGGATATCTGGGTACCAGTTTTCAGAATGGTCACAGATAGAATATTTATTATATTATCATGTATACATAGTGTCATTATCAGTGGCGGCTGGTGGGTTCTTCATTTGGGGGGTCGGCAAACAAACAACACCCCCCTGTCGGCTCGGCTCTGACAGCACCCCCCCCCCCCAGGCACTTGCCCGCTCATGTGGCGGGGCTGTGGCATCCTCTCCTCCTCTCCTGGAGTGTGGGCAGTGGCTGGGGGAACCTTTTTTTTAATCATGTAATCTTTATTTAGAAATGTTTTTCTTTTTTACAAATGTAGCGGGGGTCTAAATCTAGGGGGTACACCTGGGTGGTAGTATGACCCAGGTGTGTATAAATCATAAGAGGATTTGGACCATTTTCAGTCGTGGAGGACTTTGGTGGTGTACTATTCTCCTTGGCCTGGGGTGGCGGTGTTCCCACAGGTCGAGGTAGAATCACTGCCGCAGTGCTGTCCTTTTTGTCCCATTCCGGCGGTGGTACAGCGGGGGCGGAGATCCTGCTGTGGCGTCACGGGAGGGGATAAAGGGGAGAGATGCCCTCGCCACGAGGTCTTCTGCATCCGGCGCCCAGGCACCTTAGGCCTGGGTGCGGTCGGTCCGGAGTTCCAGCCCAGGCGCCCATGGCCTGGTCGGAGCAGTGTTGGCGTCCATCTCAGGCACCTTAAGCCTGGGGTGAGGTACTACACCGGAGGCCTGGGGCCCAGTGACTTCGACTGGGCTCCGCAAGGGTGGATGAGTCAGAGGGACCCTGAGGTGGATGGGGCCCATGTCTGAGGTGAGGAGGCCGGAGAGGTTACCCGTCTGAAGAGCCCGGAGCAGCATCAACCCGGTGACAGAGGGGCCTCTGGCAACTCCCTTGGAGGGACATCTTCCCCCTGACAGGGGCCACAACGCAGCAAAGGTACTTGTCAGGGAACCAACAGCAGGAGAAGGGCTTTAGGACCCAGAATCTCTGGCAGAAGGACTTTAGGACCCGGAATCTCTACCAGCAGGTCACATGGGCCTATATAAGGAAGTCTGCAAGTGTCTGCATTGGCTGGTTGATACTATCACGTACCTGGTACTAGAGGCCAATGGAGAGAGAGGGCTTCCCTTGCGGCTAAGTTCCAGACCCCCCTGAGGGTGAAAACAGGAAAGGTCAGGCCCAAAGCAGCACGGGTTGCCTGCTGGACTGTATGCAGGAGGTTCTGGAGTACAGCTGGTGTGCTGGGGTAGAATCAGCAGACAGGTGACAACCGTGAGGTGTTGCAGGATTCAGATAATGCTGCGACTGGAGCGTGGTCACAAGGAAGCCTAGGTCGTGAGCCGGGTTGGGATCAGAGCAGACGTGGTCAGGTGGATAGCTGGAGTCGAACACAGGAAGCAAACAGGAGACAGGTCAAGGACAA
Source organism: Rana muscosa (assembly GCA_029206835.1). Taxonomy (NCBI): domain Eukaryota; kingdom Metazoa; phylum Chordata; class Amphibia; order Anura; family Ranidae; genus Rana; species Rana muscosa. The sequence continues at coordinate 114,497,670 of CM055123.1, read as the reverse complement.
GCCGGATCGGTAACAGGAGACACAGGAACAGGAATATCACGAAGATAACACACTGGAGGAGCCGAAGATCAACCAGCAAATGCAGACACTTGCAGACTTCCTTATATAGGCCCATGTGACCTGCTGGTAGAGATTCTGGGTCCTAAAGTCCTTCTGCCAGAGATTCTGGGTCCTAAAGCCCTTCTCCTGCTGTTGGTTCCCTGACAGTACTCCAGTTCATGTTCTCCAGAGTCGCTGGTAGAGACTCAAAGGTTTCAAGTTTCTCTCTCTAGCCAATGGCTATAGCAACCGCTGGTGAAACCACAGTGGTTTAGTTTATTATCAGGACAGTGCCTCGACCTGCTCACCTCACCGTGTTGAACTGTTTATGGGTCCCAATCAGTCGGCTGACAAAGAACTGTTTAATTGTGTGCTACAATAAAACAAGTGTTGGATCCTTATCGGTGTGTGGTACTCTGGTTAATGGGAGCGAAGGGAAGTGTCAGCACAGAAGGACTTGGTATTCCTGCAGAAACACACAGGCCCGAGGAAAACAATAGGTACTGGCCCTCACCTCACCCGCTGTAATGGGGAGGACATGGGCCGTAGCGCATCTCACTCTCACATACAAGATACCCCTAGAAAAGAGCTATCGGAAACCCGATTCACATGAGGAGAGAGTGGGGCCGCTACACGTGGGGGCTCGTAAGTCCGGGATGATGTGTGTTTTAACCATGGAACTGAGAACGGCTGTGTTTGAACTTTGCTGCCCGGAGGAGTTCCGAGTGGGTCGGCCATGTGATCGGCCAAAGTGCATCCCTGCTCAAAGTCGTGGACATGACCCTAAGCCGGGAAAGGCCCATGCAGAAGAGCGAGAAGAGGGAGAAGTCCAGCCGTGTGACGTACTACATGTGGGGGCTTTTACTGCACTGCGCCATGAGGCACCCCATGACTGCGCAGTTCGTGGGCGGAAACTGATGGAAGCCCGCGAAAACGTGCAAGTTGTGGGAGGAGTCTGGCCATGTGGAAGGACACACGTGGAGACTCCGGCGCAAGGTCAGTGCGTGATGGAGCAGCAGACAGTCGGGATGACCTCAAGTTCCCCGTGGATTCCGGTTCCCTACCCCACGAAGATGACTACTTTTGCTGCTCCCCTTACAGACATGGGGATAAGACTTAGACCTGGAGGGCAGTTGGCTCTGTATTCCTGCAGAGACACGGAGGCCCTCGGCGTGATCTGTCCCGGATGCTCGGGACTGGTGGTCCACCTGAAGCCATTCGGGCGTTGTGAGACATGTAAAGAGTTCCTATTCGAGGTGGAGCCATCCACAGCAAGGCCCCGGGCCCTTCACCTCAACTGCCTCACAGGTACCGCTACTCCGGAATGGGAGATCCAGGCCTTTGCGGTGGTCCCCGTACACACTGACCAGGGCGACGTGACTGCCCAACCAGAGACTGAGAAAGGAAAATCCGAGGATGCTGCTTTGGTCGCCACAGATTCCCTGCTCCCACCTCCGAAGAGGAAAATCGGCCTGGTACAGGCGTCCTGTGGTCGTGGAAGAGCTTCACCCCGTCGCTTGCCGGGCCTGGATGGATCCGGTTGGAAGAATCCTGGACATCCCTTTTCTTCAAAAGGCCAAGGTGAGCCAGGGGCTGGGACTGTGGTGGTTGTTGGAGGTGTCAGGAGTCCACAGTCGATGGAGCCCGCTAGGGAGGGTAGTTCCACGTCTACTAGGGACTACCTACCCGCAGAGATGTATGACACCTCTGACCTAGAATCGCTGTCGGACTGTGGAGATGATGGTGAAATAGACAAACTTTTTCACCGCAAGGGCTGGGACAAAGGGTCGTTGCCTGTGTTACGTGCACCACAGGATCTGCCGATGTCCACAGGAGACAGTACGCCCCGGGCGGGAGCCCCGGAGCTTACAAGGAAGCCTAGTCCTTTGCCACCACCCGCAACATCACCCGTTCAGGTAGCGGTTTGGGAAGGAAGTTTCCCGCTCAGGCCAATGACGTAGGCGGGGTCTGACATACCGAGGGGGTGGACCTGATGGGGAACTTCTCTCACTTTGTAATACATGTATAGACCCGCCCCTTCTCATGTTCCGCATCAGGTCCTCAGCCTTACACCGAGTCATTGGCTGAGCGGACCTGATGGGGAACTTTAAAAGGGGCGGGTCTATACATGTAATAGACTGCGGAGGAAGTTCCCCATCAGGTCCGCTCAGGCTCAGCCAATGACGGACAGCGCTAGACATCGGATCGCCGCGGGACACTGGATTTCTCCGCTGGAATGTTTTTTTTTTAAATAAAGGACTTTTTCAAGGTGTTTGTGTGGTTTTTTTTTTTGACACTTTCTTCGTGAAATGGTAGGGGTACAATGTACCCCTTACCAATTCACATAGGGGGGGGCGGGATCTGGGGGTTCCCTTTGTTAAAGGGATCTTCCAGATTCCGATAAGCCCCCCGCCCGCAGACCCCCACAACCACCGGGCAAGGGTTGTGGGGATGAGACCCTTGTCCTCATCAACATGGGGACATCCACCCCATGTTGAGGGCATGTGGCCTGGTACGGTTCAGGAGGGAGGGGGGGCCGTTCTCTCATCCCCCCTTTTCCCCTGTGGCCGGCCAGGTTGCGTGCTCGGATAAGGGTCTGGTATGGATTTTTGGGGGGACTCCACGCCATTTTTTTTAAACTTGGGGTGGAGTTCCCCTTAAAATCCATGCCAGATCTGAAGGGCCTGGTATGGATATTTGGGGGAACTCCACGCATTTTTTTTTTTATTTGCAGCGGGGTTCCCCTTAATATCCATTCCAGACCTGAAGGGCCTGGTAATTGAATTCTGGGGGACCCCCATGCTTTTTTTTTTTTTTTTTAACAATGACTTTTCTATGTATTGCCGGGAGCCGACAATTCATGAATAGCCGCGAGTGAGTTTTAAATGACTTTTTTTCCTTCAAAAATGACACTTTGTGCAGGGACAGTTCTAAGCACGGGAAACATGCGCCACTTTACATGCATATCATACACACCCGCTAGGTACCAAATTTAAAGGAATATTTCACTTTTATTGTTTCACTTTAAGCATTATTAAAATCACTTCTCCCAAAAAAACGTCAGTTTAAAAAAAAAAAAATTTGCATTGATACATGTCCCCTGGGGCAGGACCCGGGTCCCCAAACACTTTTTATGATAATAACTTGCATATAAGCCTTTATAATTAGCACTTTAGATTTCTCCCATAGACTTTTCGAATTTGCCGCGAACACCCCAATTTGTTCGCTGTTCGGCGAACGGGCGAACAGGCAATGTTCGAGTCGAACATGAGTTCGTCTCGAACTCGAAGCTCATCCCTACTTATGAGATAAAAGTAATGATTGCCAATGTTTGTGTAGCGGCCCCACTCTCTCCTCATGTGAATCGGGTTTCCGATAGCTCTTTTCTAGGGGTATCTTGTATGTGAGAGTGAGATGCGCTACGGCCCATTCCCTCCCCATTACAGCGGGTGAGGTGAAGGCCAGTACCTATTGTTTTTTATCGAGAAAAGTCAAAATAAAAAAATAAAATAATATGGTTGCATAAATGTGCACACCCTTAAACTAATACTTTGTTGAAGCACCTTTTGATTTTATTACAGGACTAAGGCCCCTGGTCCAGCTGAAGAAAAACAGCCCCAAAGCATGATGCTGCCACCACCATGCTTTACTGTGGGTATGGTGTTCTTTTGGTGATGTGCAGTGTTGTTTTTGCGCCAAACATATCTTTTGGAATTATGGCCAAAAAGTTAAACCTTGGTTTCATCAGACCATAACACATTTTCCCACATGCTTTTGGGAGACTTCAGATGTGTTTTTGCAAAATTTAGCCGGGCTTGGATGTTTTTCTTCGTAAGAAAAGGCTTCCATCTTGCCACTCTACCCCATATCCCAGACATACGAAGAATATGGAAGACTGTTGTCATATGTATCACACAGCCAGTACTTGCCAGATATTCCTGCAGCTCCTTTAATGTTGCTGTAGGCCTCTTGGCAGCCTCCCTGACTAGTTTTCCTCTCGTCTTTTCATCAGTTTTGGAGGGACGTCCAGTTCTTGTCCAGTCACTGTTGTGTCATATTTTCTCCACTTGATGATGACTGTCTTCACTGCGTTCTATGGTAGATCTAATGCAGGGGTAGGCAACCTCGGCCCTCCAGCTGTGGTAAAACTACAAATTCCATCATGCCTCTGCCTATAGAAGTTATGCCTGTGATTGTCAGGGTCTTGCAGTGTCTCATGGGACTTGTAGTTTCAAAACAGCTGGAAGGCCGAGGTTGCCTACCCCTGATCTAATGCCTTGAAAATTCTGTTGTACCCTTCTCCTGACTGATACCTTTTAACAATGATATCCCTCTGATGCTTTGGAAGCTCTCTACGGACCATGGTTTTTGCTGTAGGATGCGACTAGGAAAATGCCAGGAAAGACCTACTAGAACAGCTGAACTTTATTTGGGGTTAATAAGAGGCACTTTAAATGATGGCAGGTGTGTACTGACTCCTATTTAACATGAGTTTGAATGTGATTGCCTAATTCTGAACGCAGCTACATCACCAGTTATAACAGGGTGTGCACACTTATGCAACCCCATCATTTTATTTTTTTATTTTTAATTCCTGATCCTAAAAGATTTTAGTTTGTTTTTCAATTGAGTTGTACAGTTTATAGGTCACATTAAAGGTGGAAAAAGTTCTGAAATTATTTATCTTTGTCTCATTTTTTTTACAGCACAGGAACCTTACATTTTAACAGGGATGTGTAGACTTTTTATATCCACTGTATATACGCACACACACACAGGACAGGGGCTGCGGACATGGTACAGGTGTCAGAGGCTGCGGACATGGTACAGGAATCAGAGACTGTGGGGGGTCTTACTGGGCCATGATGAGAGGTGCACACCACTGCTGAGACCTCACAAAGCCACTCTTGCCTAACCTTTAAAAATGACACCGCCTGGTGCCATTATATCCCTGCGCAAGCGTCCGCCTGTCCGAAAATTACCGAACGTGTACGGGCTTGCCCCAAGCGGCGGCAGCGCATGCGCAAATCACACTCCATCCCCCTCATCATACCATGCAGGGTTAATGTTCCTTTATGGTATGTGATGCAGCTGAGGCTTTCGTGGAGGAATAGAGCAGTGCAGCTGGCTGGAGCATGAAAACAGGTAGGTGAAAGAGGCTCCCCCTTGCTCCCCCCCCCCCACACACTCTGCAAGATTGGACTCTATTTTCATTTCCTGGAGTTGGGCTGTTTATGGCACCACATCCTTTGCTGTTAGTGCTCAAATTCATGAAAATGTTAGAAATATACTGGGACTTTTCAGGTGCTAGAGATATATTCTATATACGTGTAGCACTACCCCCGTAGTAGCTACTGGCTTAAAGTTTTGGGCCTACCTTTTCTGTTCACCACTATGGTTGCCACCTCATCCCTTTAGGCTGGGTTCACACTAGTGCGACACGACATCTGTCCTACTTTGGATCCGACTTTGCCCTGCGACATGAAGCCGACATATGTCCGACTTTCAATGAAAGGGGATCCGACTTGGATCCCCGCCAATATCAGGCACTGTGTTTGGTATGAATCTTGAGGGGGAACTCCAGGCCAAATTTTAAATAAAAAACCGGCATGGGTTCCCCCTCCAGAGGCATACCAGGCCCTTGGGTCTGGTCTGGATTTGAAGGGGCGCCTCTAAGCCGAAAAAACGGCGTGGGGGTCCCCCCCAAAATCCAAACCAGACCCTTATCCGAGCACACAACCTGGCAGGCCGCAGGGGAAGAGGGGGGGACGAGAGAGCGGCCCCCCTCCCTCCTGAACCGTACCAGGCCGCATGCCCTCAACATGAGGGGGTTTGGTGCTCTGGGGCAGGGGGGCGACCTGCGCCCCCCCCACCCCAGAGCACCCTGCCCCCATGTTGATGAGGACAGGGCCTCTTCCCGACAACCCTGGCCGTTGGTTGTCGGGGTCTGCGGGCGGAGGCTTATCGGAATCCGGGAGCCCCCTTTAATAAAGGGGCCCCCGGATCCCGCCCCCCCACCCTATGTGAATGAGTATGGGGTACATCGTACCCCTACCCATTCACCTGGTGGAAAAAAATTGCAATAAAAAAACCACACAGCTTTTTAAAGTATTTTATTGCACCGCTCCGGAGGTCTTCTTCCGACTTCGGGGGTCTCCGTTGTCGTCGCCGCGCTCTCCGGTTCTTTCTTCTGCCGGGCCTCCGCTAACTTCTTTTTAGCTCTTTTACTAACGGAGGCCCGGTCTTCTCCGTCGTCTCGTCCGGCTTTCCGTTGTCCTTCTGCCGGCCCCTCCACTAACTTCTTTAGCTCTTTTGCTAGTGGAGGGGCCGGTCTTCCCGTCGTCGCCGTCGCCGTCTTCTTCCCTCTTCTCCTCCTCGATGTTGACGCGTCGCTTCCTCCCGCTGTAATGCTGGCTGTTCGCTCCGCTCCGCATTAATATAGGCTTCTCATGACGTCACAGTCACATGTTCCGGGGCACATGGCCCCGGAGCAAGTGACTGTGACGTCATGGGAACATGTGACTGTGACGTCATGAGAAGCCTATATTAATGCGGAGCGGAGCGAACAGCCAGCATTACAGCGGGAGGAAGCGACGCGTCAACATCGAGGAGGAGAAGAGGGAAGAAGACGGCGACGGCGACGACGGGAAGACCGGCTCCTCCACTAGCAAAAGAGCTAAAGAAGTTAGTGGAGGGGCCGGCAGAAGGACAACGGAGAGCCGGACGAGATGACGGAGAAGACCGGGCCTCCATTAGCAAAAGAGCTAAAAAGAAGTTAGCGGAGGCCCGGCGGAAGAAAGAACCGGAGAGCGGGAGAAGAACCGGAGAGCGGGAGAAGAAGAAGGCGACGGAGAAGACCGGGCCCCGCTAGCAAAATAGCTAAAAAGAAGTTAGCGGAGGCCCGGCAGAAGAAAGAACCGGAGAGTGCGGCGACGTTACCGGAGACCCCCGAAGTCGGAAGAAGACCCCTGGAGCGGTGCAATAAAATACTTTAAAAAGCTGTGTGGTTTTTTTATTGCAATTTTTTTCCACCAGGTGAATGGGTAGGGGTACGATGTACCCCATACTCATTCACATAGGGTAGGGGGGCCGGGATCCGGGGGCCCCTTTATTAAAGGGGGCTCCCGGATTCCGATAAGCCCCCCGCCCGCAGACCCCGACAACCAACGGCCAGGGTTGTCGGGAAGAGGCCCTGTCCTCATCAACATGGGGGCAGGGTGCTCTGGGGTGGGGGGGGCCGCAGGTCGCCCCCCTGCCCCAGAGCACCAAACCCCCCCATGTTGAGGGCATGCGGCCTGGTATGGTTCAGGAGGGAGGGGGGGCCGCTCTCTCGTCCCCCCCTCTTCCCCTGCGGCCTGCCATGTTGTGTGCTCGGATAAGGGTCTGGTTTGGATTTTGGGGGGGACCCCCACGCCGTTTTTTCGGCGTAGGGGCGCCCCTTCAAATCCAGACCAGACCCAAGGGCCTGGTATGCCTCTGGAGGGGGAACCCATGCCGGTTTTTTATTTAAAATTTGGCCTGGTGTTCCCCCTCAAGAGCAGCACAGCACAAGTCGCATGCCAAAGTCGGATCATGCAAGACTGCGGTCCGACTTTGATCCGACTTCAATGATAGTCAATGGGCTGAAGTCGGATCAAAGTCGGACCAAAGTAGTACAGGGAGCATTCTCAAAGTCGGACCGACATGTGTCGGACCAGTTAAGACGGCTCCCATAGGGAAACATTGATTTTCACACGTCATGCGACATGAGCTCCCAATGTCGGAGCGTTTGTCGCCCCAGTGTGAACCAGGCCTCAAACCCGAACACATTTTAATTACACAGGTTCTGTGGCTGATTAAGTTGGTAATTAAACTCACTTGGGGCCTTATCTGCATTTAATTAGCATCAGAACCTGTGTAATTCAAAGGTGTTCGGGTTTAAAGGGATGAGGTGGCAACCCTATTCACCACACTCGTTTCAGGGATCCTCCTCGAAGAGCTTCAGAAATGTTCACACCAACACCTAGATACGTTTTCTTCAAGAGGCTTTATTTTACCAGTTCCAACATAGGGGTAGAGGGATAGGGGAGGTTCAGGTACTTAGCTTTGCGGATCACGGGCACAATCTCAGATCCAGAGGACAAACAATTCCACACTGGATTTAGCAACCACCGGATAGGCCTGACTCTCACTGGCCTAGCAGCCGGTGCGGAGCTCGTTCAAAAGTCTCTGCCACAGACTTGATGAGTGCCGTCTAGTCGTTCCACAACCTTCCGCCACAAGATCGTGTAACCACACTGACACTTTGCAAAAGTTCCTTCAAAAGTACACAGCTCACGGTGCCAGAATCTTTCAGCCGTCCAGCAGCACCGTGAGGCAAACTGGCCAGGATGCGTCCTTCAATTGAGTCCCCAATTGTTCCGCTTCTTCCCACAGGCAAGACCGCGTAGGACCATCCCTGGACAAGTAGGCCCCAGCAACTTCTGGGCCTACTTCTCAGTTGCAGAGCCTCGGGCCAGCAGGCCCCGAGGCCAAAAATGGCTCGTACATCCCTGAGGCCAGGAGGGCCCTCAGGTCAGGATCCGGCAACGACCCCGGCAACGAACCCCGATAGAGCGGTCTCTGTCTCTTAAGTACCCTCCCAGAATGCACAGCGGGTTGACCATGCCCCCCGAGCCACTTCTGGGAAAGGAATACCCAATACACCCAGCCTGTTGCTCTTCCAACCCTGACCTGTGGTGACAGTGACACCTAGTGTCAGGTGGAAAACGTGCAGCCCAGCCAGGCTGAAACAGAGCCAACAATTTACATACCGTATATACTCGAGTATAAGCCGAGTTTTTCAGCACATTTTTTTTGTGCTGAAAATGCTCCGCTCGGCTTATACTCACCTTTTTGCGCCTGATCTCCCGGACTTTGGTGAGCCGTTACCGGGAAACTTGGCACACATGTAGCTCCACTCTTCCTCCACAAGTGTGCAAAGTTTGTTGGTACTGGCCGGTCGTAGGTCCCTTGGCACACACGTAGCCCCATTTCTCCTCTATAAGTGTGCAAAGTTTTTTGTCTGGGAGACCTACGGCCGGGGAGCACCGATTTTCAAAGCCGGGCACCCCTTCCATAGACTTCCATGTTAAACGTCAGTCTAGTCATGGACACAGTGAGGCATGCACATGGACACAGTGAGGCAAAGTGAGGCACAGTGAGGCATGCAGATGGACACTCTAGGCTTATACTCGAGTCAATAAGTTTTCCCATTTTTTTGTGGTAAAATTAGGTGCCTCGGCTTATATTCGGGTTGGCTTATACTCGAGTATATACGGTAATTCTTTCTGAGCTGAACTACCGCTCAGACAACTAAATTTATCATATAGCGTCTACCCAACAGGAGTAGGGCGCTACGTACAGATATATTAAAAATAATGATTTTGTGAAAATGCATCTATGTAGTACCTGAAAAGTCCCAGTATATTCCTGACATATTCAAGAAATGTACTTTTACTTTCACCATACCTGTCCTGCCGAGGTACAGGACAAGTTTACAGCACAGATTTGTACAGTGTAGAAGGTAGAACAATTGTGACTCACAGGAGAAGAATGCAGTCTGCCATCCTTCCTGTTATCTTGCCTTGGGGGGAGCTCCGGTGACTGCTTTATGGGTAGCAATGATCGCTACTGTGTTGACCTCCTTGCTCTGTCATCCCCAGGGAGAGGGGAGGGAGGCTCAGTGCACAAAGTATCAAAAGCCTTGTAGAGATCGAGTGTCTCCTTTCTGGACATTCCTCTGCATGCTCACAACCCACTCCTCCCTCACTCGCTCAACCCTGTGACAGCTCAGTGTCCAATCTGCGCTAGTTGTCAGTGCTAACACTTCCCACCCTTCCTCCAGCTAGCTCCTCTCCTGCTCAGGACTCAGAATTGGCACCAAAAATTCAGCTTCTCTGGGGCCAATGAGAAAGGAGGGGTGTGGATTGAAGGCAGAAGCCCCCCGCCCACCTGCAATTAGCAAATTGCGATACATCTCTTCTGTTTACATACAGCCACAGCACCGCTGCACCCGGTAATAACCTTGGGGCTATGGCCCCAGATTCGGGGCTGCAGCCCCAGTAGCTACCCCCTAGCGACGCCAGTGCTGTGAAGTGTGTATCCTGCAGTTGTATGTGCAGCTTTCCTGTTTGGTAAAGGTATCAATACACTACAGAGTTCTAAACTTCCTTGGCTTTTACTGCAATAACCTTTAATAGACACCAAGCAAAACAATTGTCCAATTTGCATTGTGGTATACCTTCCCCAAGTTATAAGTAAGGGTAAATACAGGAAAAAATGTTAACAAGTTTACCCTGGTAATCTCCACTGAGGTTAGAATGACTAAGAATTCAAATGAGAAGAAGCGATTGAGGGGTACATTGTATAATGCATAAATGGTTTAAAAGTAGATCTGGAGACAGTTATTCACTTTAAAATAATTTCAAATAATACAATGGCACTGTTTGAACCTGATGGGAAAGAGGATTAACTGTTAGGCCTCGTACACACGGCCGAGATTCTCGTCGAAAAAAACATGTTGTTTTTTTCGACGAGATTCTTGGACAAGAAAATTGTCCCGGCCGAGTGTACACACGCTCGATTCAAAGAACCCGCGGTTCTTTGAATGGAGCGTACGCGGTGACGTCATCGACTACCACGAGCATGCGCTTGTCACATTCGATGCCGTCGCCGCCATCTTGGTATACCCTACGTATGCCTAGGAAGCTACCGCACATGCGTCGAATTCATTTCGAACATGCGCGGGCTTCCGGGAGGACAGGTAAGTGTACACACACTCACTTTTCTCGTCGAGAAACATGCCGACGAGAATCTCGACGAGAAAATAGAGAGCAGGTTCTCTATTTTCTCGTCGAGAAACCATACACACGAACGAATTTCTCGGCAAGACATCTCTGCCAGCAAGTTTCTTGCTGGTTCTTGCCGAGAAACTCGGTCGTGTGTACGAGGCATTACACATGGAAAGAGTTTTTTACTGTAAGAGCTGTTAAGACTTTGAAAAAAGTTTCACAAGAGCTGGTTCTAGGGAGCTTAGTAAAGGGCTGGGTGTGTTCCTAAATGCACAAATAGATATTATTATTATTTAAAAGGAATAACATTGTGAATTGCTGACCCATAGAACCTATGTGCAGTTAAGCCCTTGCTGGGGAGATTTAGTTTCAGTTCCTGTAACAGAGACATAGAGGGAGATGAGAGCAAATCTCCTCAGTTTTCCAATAAACGGGTGTACCTATAGGAAAAATTTGCCTCAATTCCTGTTGCTATGACAATCGTGAAATTTTAGATTTCCCATCACTTTTACTGTGACAATTGTCACAAGAACAAATAAAGAAGGTAAATCCATAACAGGGACACAGACAGCAATAAACACCTAGACAATAAAAGAGACACTCACTGCCATCATCCATTCCATTGTATGTATACCAAAAAAAAAAAAAAACTATAGATCGGACTATATTGGCCAGATAAGGAGTATACAACCATATAAAAACAATATGTGTATTACTAAATGGAATTAAAATACAATATAATATATATGCACGATTTGATCATTAACTGAGTCAACTGCATATGATTCTGAGATAATTAGCATTCAATGGAACATGACAATGCAAAGTGCAAGTATAGATCCTAATGAGTCAACGTGTCTGGCTTGAAGCAGCTTAATCAGGACACATGAAAATTGTACAGCAGTTGTCTCAACACTAGCGTGTAGTGCCCTACCCCAATGGTGGGGACGCTATTTCAAATTTAAGGGTGTCTGAGCCAATAGTTGGGCTCAGACTGTCGATTTGTATAAATTTGCCTCTGTTCTGGTTGTGGTTTGCCTGATAGCAGTTTCCCTTATTGCCTGTAGGTGGCGTTATCACCCCAGGCACCTGTTGGAACGCAGGCAGACCATGGTGCATTGAGTGACCCTTCTCGGCAGTGGTGCAGTGGGAGTGGTCGACCCGCTGTGTCTGCTGGGATGGGATACTTAAGGGGCAGACACCGATGTTCGGGGTCCTTCGCCTCGTGGCCCTCCTGGCGCGAGGTATGTGTGTGTGATTCTGGTCTCTGGGCCACGCTGGCCCGGGGCTGCTATTGAGTAGGCCCGGCTATTCTGGCTGGGGCCTACATCTTAAGAGGGGATCCCAAGCTGTCCATCCAAAAAGGGGAGGAAGCTGCCTTGATGAAGGAAACCGGGGGAGGACCTGCCCTAGAGGAGACTGGCAAAGCGCTGATGCCACGGGTGAGGCCTGGTGACCTTGTTGAGGAGGGATCCAATCTACTAAAAGCCCTGCAGTTCGCCGGATCGGCTTAAAGGCTCTCTTGCTGCACGGCTGGAAGTTTGGGACTTTAAAATCCTGTGGCAGAGGATTCCTGGACTATCCATTTAGCTATGTCTAAAGAAGGTCTGTGGCAGAGACTGACTCCATCTTGAGCAGTCTGTGGCAGAGGCTGTTTTGTTACTGGTTCGTGCGTCATCCCAGCTGCTAGGCCATGTGAGAGGGGACTATCCGGGTGAGCAATACCCACTCTACAAGTAGAGAGTGGTGAATGATTGATGAGAACCTTGAACTGAGTTTGTGTATTCTGTACCGCATGCCTGAACCTTCCCCTACCCTTCTTCTACCTTCTATTTTCTCTCAAGTTATACTACAGAAGAAAAGAATAAAGCCTAACTATTGAAGGTTTTAACTTTGTGTGGGCATTGCATTTACTATGGACTTTCCTACCCTGATAATGAAGCTAAAGAGGTAACGTGCAAACCCAAAACAAACCAGCAGCTCCTATGGGGGTAGTGCTACAAGAGCAACATCAGCATAATCATAATCCTTTGGGCAGGTACCTGACCGGAGCATACAGAGAAGCCAATGGGGTGGGCACAAAGGTGTACGTTTATTAAACAGAGATAATTTATCTCATTTCAGTTCTCAGAGAAAAATCTTCTCCTCTGGCACCCTGTTTATGAAGCGGAGAACATTTGTTCTCAGAAGGAGATGAGAGGAGAAGTTTTTCCTCTAAGGCCTCGTACACACGACCGATTTTCTCGTCGTAAAAAACACGTCGTTTTTTTCGACGAGATTCTTGTTAAGCTTGTCGATTTTCTCGTCAAGCTTTCTATGCGTACACACTGTCATTTCCCAATTTCCTCGTGGTTCTCTGCGCTCACGTCCAGCACGTACGACGGCACTATAAAGGGGAAGATCTTTTTTCTTGGCGCCACCCCTTGGGCTGCTTTTGCTGATCTCGTGTTACCGCGTGTGAAGTAAAAGTTTGGGAAGAGACGATTCGCGCTTTTCAGTCTTCGTACTTTTCAGATCGTTTTCTGCCGTTCAGTTTGTGCTTGTGGGTTCGTATCTTGACTTTCAGGGCGTCTAGGCAGGTCGTATCTGTTTTACAGTGCGTTCTTGCCTGTTCGTTTCTGAATTTCAGTTCGTTATTCATAGGCCTTGCTGTTCTAAAGTGCGTTCTGTTCTGTACGTTCTGATTAGACGACCGTTTCCTAGCCATGTCGCCTGGACGTTCTCGTCGTCGAGTTCGTGCTGTGCGTGCGCTTGGTGTTGGTCTGCTTGTTTTGGACCAAGACCAGTCCATGAATGGTGTGAGGAGGAGTTCATGGACCAAGAATTGGTTGCTCCAGCGGGACCAATTCTGCCACATGCCTCTGCTGCGGGAGATCGTCGAGAATAATCCTGAGGACTACAGGAATTTTCTGAGGATGTCTGACCCCGTTTTTCAGGAACTGTTGGCTTTGGTGTCCCCCTATATTACCAGGAAGGACACCGTTATGCGGGAAGCCATCAGTGCTGAGCAGAGGCTCATCACCACGTTGCGTTACCTGGCGACAGGGAGAAGTCTTCAGGACTTGAAGTTCACCACAGGCATCTCCCCCCAGGCTCTGGGCCTCATAATCCCAGACACCTGTTCTGCTATTATACAAGTCCTGCAGGAGGACTATATTAGGGTAAGTTTTCTCCCTTCACATCACATTTTATGTATTACATGTATGCTAATGTATTGTATTTCTTTCATCCTTTCCTAATTACCATGATTGTAATATGCTGAGAATGTCCCCTTTGTCCCCATGCATGCTGGAAGTTTTTAAATGCCCCTTTTTTATCCTCCCTAAATATTTCCCCTCACTAACTTTTCCAGCAGGGGCGCCTGTTGCTCCAAATGTTGGGGGGTTACAACCCCAATTTCGGAAATAAACTTCCTCCTTTTTTGCTCTGTTGCCTAATAAACGCCCCCAGTTTTCCCCTCCAATGCAGCCATTTAGTCCCCTCTATTGCAGCCAGTTTCCCCCCAGCCCTGCACTTACCTTCTTGTGGTCAGCGCCATCCTTCTTCTGTCCTTGATGTCTTCTCCTTCCCTTCATGTTGCATCAGCCAATCATGTTACCATTAAACAGACTTGGTGAACATGATTGCCAGAGCTGCCTGTCAGTGTTTACACAAGGAATGCCCCCTCCTTGCGTCCCCGATTTTTCTTTGAGGAAGCCAATTACATCCCTCAGGTTGTAATTTGCAAGACTTTTTTAATACCTGTTTCTGCTCTGCAATTTTAACCCCCTAAATGACGCAATTAATCATATGTCGGTCGCTTTACAAGAGGCCATCCACCTGAATAGTGTGCGGCATAGACAATACATAGGTTCATGCAACGCATGAACCTATGTATTGTTCTGAGTGATGGGCACAGGAGAGAGGGGACAGTGCTCCAGCGCCCACTCTGGACGCACCGCCACTGCAATGCTATCCTGTGGCCAAACACATCTCCCCCCCCCAAAATAATTTAGTAATGGCCCATCAGAGGGGGTGATGAATATGATAAATGAGCCTTCCATTATACTTTTTTTACACACCTTAATAAACGTATAATTAGATTGATGTTGGTCTCTAATTTTTTGGTCTTGAATTTGCTTGTAATGTATGCCTTTGTTTTTCTAATATTATTTCATCTTGTTTCACTCCACAGCTTCCTTCAACGCCACAGGAATGGCAGACTGTGGCATCGGAGTTTGCCACGCGGTGGGACTTCCCCAACTGCGGTGGTGCCATAGACGGGAAGCACGTCCGCATCGTGCCGCCACCCCGTTCTGGATCCTACTACTACAACTACAAGGGGTTTCATAGCATTGTGCTGATGGCGGTGGTGTCAGCACGGTATGAATTCCTCTATGTTGATGTAGGGAAGAATGGCCGGATGTCCGATGGGGGATCCTTCATCCAGACGGAGTTTGCCCTCCGTCTCCAGAGTGACGACCTTGCATTGCCACCGGATGCAGGGAATATTGAAGGACTCCCCTTTGTTTTCTTGGCTGATGAAGCCTTCGGACTCGGACGGCATCTTATGAGGCCATTTCCACAGAGGACCCTGACCCCAGAGAAGAGTGTGTTCAATTACCGGCTGGCCAGGGCCCGAAGAGTCGTTGAAAATGCCTTCGGCATAATGGCCAGCCGGTTCCGCCTTTTTATGACTTCCATCCACTTGGCGGACTACAAAATAAACTATGTAGTGTTATGCTGCTGTGTGCTACACAATTTTCTTTGCCGCAAAGCGAATTCATATATGGCCTCAGTTTTGCCAGAGGCTGGACTTTCCCCTGCAAATCCCCTTCCGGGCCTGGAATCTGCCCGTCTTGGCTTGCCCCCCCAAAATGCCCGTGTGGTTCGGGACAAATACATGGAGTATTTCACGGGTAGGGGGGCAATTCCTATGCCAGCCTATGTCTAAGTATCCCAATAAAAATCTTGTTTAAACCTTTAATTATTTGTTCTTTCCTGTCTCCTAGTTTGTCTTTGTGCATTTGTAGTGGCAAGTGTATTTTACTTTAGTAAATAACAACCAATTTCACTATGTTACCTTACAAAAGAACCAAATAAGCTTAGAGTGTATTATAAAAAGAAGCTACACGTTGTTTGTGGTCAAATATTTTACTCTCTGCACATTTTTTTTTGTTTTACTTTGGGGTTGGCCTGACCACAACCCGTCAAATTTTGGCTTATGAAAATACAAAAATACCACTTGCATTTCTAAAATGACAACATTGGATACCTCTGAGCAATCTGAGACATTCAGTTACACAAACTATGTCTCTATGTGCCCGTCCTAATATGGGGTCCTGCCACCCCTTGCCCAGCCAAAAATTCAATATGCACACATTTTTACTTTTTTGCAAATAGGAAGTTTACAATCCTGATCCCTATTGTCAACATGTGCTATCTGCCATCAGGGGTGATCAATGGATGTGTTTTGGGGGTGCATCCCCTTCCTCAGTTCACCGACTTTTGATACGAGGAAGGGGTTGCACCCACAAAAGACGTACATGGATATCCCCTGATGGCAGATAGCACATGTTCACACACTGTGTGCATATTCAATTTTTAGCTGCTTTGTTACTCAAAAAATTAGTAAAAATATAAAAACAAACATGTAAAAACAAATGTGTTTGGATGGCTTATTGAATTCTCCCCAAAACATCGAGAATGTCTTTAAATGTTTGTTCCATCACATGGATTCTTTGTTTAATTAGGTCCAGTTCCGTGCTACATTCCATCACTTGCTGGATGAGGCGGAGGGCACTGTCAGCAGAGAACGGTGTGCTATCCTTCACAACATTTCCATCCCCTAAAAACCATAAAAAAAAATTAATAAAACTCTGCAGGCCTACCTCGCTTACCTTAAGCTGTGGTGTCAGATACTGACCTGTTGTGGTGACCAGATCCACAACGTCATCCACCTCTCCTTCCTGCACTTCTCCTTCCTCCACCTCAACTTCCTGCACATCTTTCGGTTGTGGATCTTTGGGAGTTTGGGGTTGCTTGGAAGTTGTGGGGTGCATGTGCTCCCTGGAGTGTCCTCCTCCCAGTCTTCTCTCCCCTATGAGAATAAAACCAAAGGTCTATTTATCACACTGTAAAAATCTCATTTTTAAACTTAAAACAGGCTAAATTGTTTGGAAGTGGGGTACAAGTGTGTGTTTGTGCGGAATTTAAAGAAAAATGCATTCTTTATGACCCCAAATATGTTTATTATTCACATTTGGATGTAATTTTTTGGACATGGAGGCACCACAAATAAACTCTGATGCACCTGTGTGGGACACCCAAAAAAGGCGGGTCTGGTGGCCCACACTATAGTGCTCCAAAGTACAGATGTGGAAGCAGCTGCTGAGTGTCCTCTCCTTTACACTGATTAAAGTTTGCATTTCATTCTCCTTACAAACACATCATCTAGACTTAAAAATTATCCACAATACTTGATCAAAAATGGCAGATGTCTAATTACTTTTGGGGGTCTTAAATAAGCCAAAACCACGGATAGTGGCCGAACGAAGTGTCGGTAACGTAACGAACGATTACTGTGCCCAACCTAGTTCAAAATAATACATTTTGGAAGGGAGTCCAATATGCTTTAAAAAAAAAAAAAGTCAGTTTCTAAAAAGATTAATAGCAGAAAGGTCGTCATTTTACTTACTTTTAGCGAGCATCCTCTTTATGCTCCTCAACTGGTCTGGCTCCCTCAGTTTGAGGTCTGACCACCTCTTTCTGAGCTGCTCATTTGAGCGTTTCACCCCGAACTTCGCCCTCAGACTCTTCACAACTTTAATGAGGATTTTGGCCTTCCTTCTATTTGGTTTGCTATACGGCCCATGCTTGGCATCATAATCAGCCTTGACCAAGATGTCCACCATCTCCGCCATCTCCGCCAAAGACATATTCGATGCCTTGAATCTCCTCCTTGATCGTGACGTGTCCTCGGTCTCCGGGCTTGTCTCCTCGCTAGTTGCGGAATTATCAGACACCTGCTGTAACTCCGCCATATCTGTCTGCGCGCCGAAAGAGAAGGGGCGGGGAAAAGATGTTAGTTAGAACGTCATGGGCGGGCGACGTGTGCGGAGCGACGTGTTCGAATTTGGACGCATGCGTGGTGTGTATATAGCAAACACACATGTGACTATAGTACGTTCGGTGTGCGGAGAGAGGAGTTCAAGTGACGTACGTGCGAACGAAGGTATGTGATTTTGTGAGACTTGTTAAAATTGTTGGCCTATACTGTCTTGAGATTGTTGGAGGATATATATGGTGACTAGGATGTGAAGGAGGTTAGACTGTTTGCCTCACATTATTTAAATATAATTTATTTTACTTGCAGATACAATATGAATGTATTTATTAGCGACAAAGAGTTCCTGGCGGAATTTATTGACCGGGTAAGGGAGCTGCCGGCTCTGTGGGAGACCAAAAACCCCATCCATAAAAAAAAAGGGGTGAGAAAAGCAGCGCTGGAGAAGCTGCTCCCATTTGTGCATACCAAGGTGCCCACAGCCACAGCAAAACAAGTGGACACTAAAATTGGGAGCTTGAGAGGTACCTACAGGACTGAACGCTCTAAGGTGCTGGCTTCTCAGAGGTCAGGAGCAGCAGCAGATGATGTTTATGTCCCGGTTTTGTGGTACTACAGCAGGATGTCCTTCCTGGATGACCACATTGAGCCAAGGCCATCACTCTCCACTCTTCCCCCCAGACTTCCCTGCAGCCAACCTGAGCCTTCTCTGGAGCAAGAGGAGGCAGCCATCCTGGATGATCCTGATTTGGCCATCTGGAGCCAGGTATAGTATTAACTGAAAATGTAGTGGGATAAAATTAATGTTTCCCAAATATGTCAGGATGAGAAACATACATTATTTTGTATTCAACAAGTGAAATCATGATCTGTAGACATTATTCTGCACTTAATTGTGTGGTAAATAGTCAAGCTGATGTAGTGGTAAATTTAAAGCAAGGATTTATGCATTTACATTCTAATTGCTTCCATCAGGATTACAAAGTTTGATGCAAAGATTAAACCAACATATTAAACTATGTTTCTTTTTCATACACAGGATGAAATCAGCCAGGAGGAGGGTCTGGAAACTGTCAGGCAGGAGGAGGAAGGGCCCAGTGGCAGCCAGGAGGTGGCAGGGCCCAGTGGCAGCCAGGAGGTGGCAGAGCCCAGTGGCAGCCAGGAGGTGGCAGGGCCCAGTGGCAGCCAGGAGGTGGCAGGGCCCAGTGGCAGCCAGGAGGTGGCAGGGCCCAGTGGCAGCCAGGAGGTGGCAGGGCCCAGTGGCAGACAGGAGGTGGCAGGGCAAAGGAGAAGCACCAGATTCCAGGTGCCTCCCATCAGGCTTCACAAAAGAGGCAGGAGGGACAGGACCACCAGTGAGGCAGCAATGGCCCTTATTAAAGAGGCCCATGCCACCCTCAAGGAGCCCACATCCCCTGAAGAGGCCATTGCCGGCCTAGTGGAGGCTAAGTTCAAGGTGATGAGCATGGAGCAACGCCTCCTATGCGAACCCCTGCTCATCACCTTGCTCAACAAGGGGGTGATGGAGCAAATTACCCCCAATACCGCCATATGTGAGGTGGCCCAACTGACCCAACCTCAACCTCCACCTCCACCTTCCTCTTCTGCCCCACCCCCTTCTGCTACCCCTCCACCTTCTGCCCCACCCCCTTCTGCTACACCTCCACCTTCTTCTTCTGCCCCACCCCCTTCTGCTACACCTCCACCTTCTGCCCCACCCCCTTCTGCTACACCTCCACCTTCTGCCCCACCCCCTTCTGCTACACCTCCACCTTCTTCTTCTGCCCCACCCCCTTCTGCTACACCTCCACCTCCTCCTCCTGACAGGAGTACCCCTCCAGTGGGCCAGCCTCCAGCTAAACGAAGAAGGAAGGCTTCAGTAAAGGCTGCAGGGAAGGTTGCCAGGAAGAAGAGGAAGTGATGGCCTTGCTTCATTGTGGTCGCACTGGTCGGACAGAAGGCAGCCTGTTGTAGTACCACACACTTGGGACATATATCTCACCTGCTGCTGTTCCTGACCTCTGGGAGGCCAGCATCAGATTGTGTTCTGAAATGTGGGCCTTCTCAAGCTCCCAATTTTAGTGTCCACACAGGGTTGCTGTGTGCTCTGGGGTCCCTGGGATGCACAAATGGCAGCAGCTTCTCCAGCGCTGCCTTCTCTTTATTTAATTTATAAACATGAATAAATGTGTTTTTTGTTTAAGTTCATACTTGACTATGTGTATTTTTAAATAAAAAAAAACAAGCTTTGGAGTAAGCAGATACATTTGACTGACAATAAAAGGCACAGATATCACCCCCCCCAAAAGAATAACTAAATCTGATTAGCTCAAAAACATGGTGTGAAATTTTAAAAATATAGATTAGAAAATTAAATGGGAGATCGCTATCAAAACATTGAGAAATTATAATTAACATCATTTTGAAAAATCTAACCATTTAAATTATTCCTAAAAACTTGCACGATATAATACACATAAATCTTATAAAGAGCAGCATGAAAAAGGTTAAAAATAAGGCATAACTCTGTGTGAATATCAGCAGCAAAAGAAGGTCTCTCGTTTTGATTAATGTAACATTCTAACGAAGAATTCAATGCAGAACATTTAAACGATGAAATATTTATGAGCGTGACGAATGTGCTCTCTCCATTATGAAGGCTTGTTTTACCAGAAGATGCGCTCCCGTCTCATAGTTGCTTGTGAGCATGCGCGCTTTTGGAAGAGTCGTAAAAGCATACACACAAACCATTTTCTCGTCACAAAACAGGCCGACGAGAAACACGATGAGGAAATCTGGACTCCTGACGAGAAAATAGAGAGCAGGTTCTCTATTTTCTCGTCGAGATTCTCGTCAAGTTTCTCGTCGTAAAACCATACACACGAACGTTTTTCTAGACAAAAAAACTCTCGCGGCACTTTTCTTGACTGTTTACGACGAGAAAATCGGTCGTGTGTACGAGGCCTTAGTCTAAGAACACCTGAGATCTGAGTAGAAGAGGGAGGGCTGCCTGTGATCTCCTGATACACCTGTGTGATTACAGAGCAGCTTAGTTTTAAAAGTGAAACTAAAGTTAAAAAGGCCGTGTAATTACATGAAAATAATAAGCACTGGCGCTTTTTTAACTCACATTTTGGCACATTCTTTAAATGTGTATTTTGGCCCTTTTTTATTGCTCATTTTGGCCGGCATTAATGACCGGCATTTTGACGTGTTTTTTATTGTGCATTTTGGCGCTTTTTTAAACACACATTTTGGCCCTTTAGCGCACATTTTGGCACAGGTTATTTTAACACGCATTTTGGTGTGGTTTGTAACCCACATTTTGGTGCTTCTTTTAGCACTTTAACGTGCATTTTGATTTGCTTTTCATGCGTATTTTCACAAACAGCACATTTGCTGGCCACTTTTGGGGTGCCATTAACAATTAATAGCAACGCAGGCATATCATGCATTTTGCATGTGTTTCCGGAATGCACACAAAAACAAGGTAAAAAATGAGTCAAAATAGCTGTTATCCTCAGGATCTCGTCTTTTCTCTGTTTGATAAACGTACACCATATGCACCTCCAATTATTCCTAGACAGTCCCAGAAATGTTGCTAGGTACTTGTAATGATGTTTAAACCATCACATGAAATCATTTGATATTAAGAACCCACAGGGCCAAAGTATTTCAAAACAGGTGTCCTATCAATCGAAGTCTAATAACAGTACTTCCACAACCAGTGGGTGCTAAAAGCAATCAATGCAGATGCATATCACCAGTCCTATGGCCAGTAAGTGTCACTTTCATTTGGGCAGTTAATAACAGTGGGCGTACAGTAGTGGTTCTCAACCTGGGGGTTGGAACCCCCTAGGGGGTCGAATGACGATTTGCCAGGGGTCACCAAATCCTAGGCTGTTCCTGAAGCCTGCACCGCTCTCCCAGCCTTTTTGCGGCCGGCCAGCTGGGCTGTTCCTGGAGCACGCGGCCGCCCACTGAGCCTCTTCACAGCCACCCATTCAGTTCACAGCATGGCTGGGGGGCAGAGACTACAGATCAGCTGAATGGTGAGGAATGTGAAGTGGGAGGGGCTGGAGGAGACTCCCATCTCCTGATTTCGGCATAGGTGTCACTGCTGCGAGACACCACAGAGCTGGAGACACAGTGAATAACACTACCTGTTAATGGAGTTGCCATTAAAAGTCCCCACTACAGTTCCCAGATCAGCAGATGACCTTGACCAAGAGCACCTAAGTTGGCTGATCAGAACTCCCCAAAGCATTGCCACTGATCCAAACTCCCCGCCAGCACTACCACTCAACCCACCCCCCCTCCCCCCAACCAAGGAGTAAGAGGAGGAAAAAAATTGAGAATACATGGAAGGGAGAGGAAAAGAGGGGGAGGAACAAAGAAAAAGGGAGAGAAAGAATAAGAGAAAGAACAAGAAAGATGGCTAGAGAGAGGGATGGAGAAAAAAACTAAAATCTAGGATTGAGAGAGCTTAAAGGGGAAAGAAAGGAGAACAAAGAGAGAGTGGTACATCCTAAAATGTACCATAAGGGGTTTTAATACAGTTTAATACTGTACAAGTGGAAGGGACTCAGGGAGCGCTAAATGTCCATGGGTTAGGGGCACAAATTACTTGTCTTGCCTTGGGTGCTGACAACCCATGCTACGAAAATGTTACTGTTAGGGGTCCCCACAACTTGGGAAATTTTATCAAGGGGTCACGGCACTAGAAAGGTTGAGAACCACTGGCGTACAGCATCCAAAAGAAGCCATCAAAGTGGTGTGGGTGTAGGCCGTATGCCATGGTCCTTCTCCTCAGTCCTGGCCTTAATGCTGCCATAAGCTGTTTCTTAATTGTGCTAATCAAAGTACATTTTTTTGAACTGTACATGACATCAGTTCAATCAATCTTAAATAAAACTTTTTTAAATAAAATTTGTACCTATTTAACCCTTTAAGTTTTCAATAGTGTTTTATTCAAGTTTTTTGCACAGTACAAAGTAAGAACCATGGCGTTGACTTTTAACAGTGTATAGGTGTCGTAGACATTGTAGCATACAGATTAAATACTGACAATCCGGCTTCTATGCAGTTGAGGTAGGGTATAAAAATCTCTGTTATATTCCTTAGCTCATCTAATATCCTGGTAGTGGAATCAGTATACACGTTATACAGTGGACCATCCGTGTTAAGCTTCACACTATACCCTTTATCCTTTTAGCAATTCTATGGTATGGTTTCCAGGGCACACCCTCCGCCCCAGGAGACCCGACTATCCCAACAGGGAACCAGGATATCCTGCTCCTTCATACCTCAGAGGGCAGACTCCGGGCCTGACAACACCTGGGTCTCAAAAAAAAAAGGGGGGGAAGGAAGACACTAGGGGGGTCAAGGGGTGTAGGACTCATGAGGGGGGGTGAAAGGAGAGAGGGGGGAAGGGAAGACTCCACGCTCTGGTCTATCTCCCAGGAAAATCCCTAATCAGAGACTGTCCGGGGGTCATTTGTCAAGTATCTCATCCAAGGGTCCCATGTTTTATTAAACTGCTTCATTTTATCCTGCACCATTGCCGTCAATCTTTTATTTAACATGAGCCAAGAAAGTTTACGTTTAAGTTGGTCAATTGGTATGACTGCTGACTTCCAGTTCCTAGCTATTGTGATTTTAGCCGATACAAATATGAACGTAAGGAGCCGTCTTTGGGTTTTGGAGGCCTCTTCTACCTTGCAGCCCAGGAGTGCATGCCTTGGGGACTTGGCCAGGTCGGTTTGGGTAAGGATATAAATGAAGTTATAGACCCTAATCCAAAATCTTCGTACTTTGGGGCATTGCCACCATATATGGTATACTGTCCCTTCCTGACCACAGCCCAGAAAGCATTTTGAAGAAGCCCCGATGCAAAAGCGGCTAGTCTTGCCGGCACCAAGTACCACCTCAATAATGACCTAAAAGCTGCCAATGCTATCGCGTGCCATTCCTCTGGTTCCAGGGTCTCCTGGGTATCTTGTTCCCAATGGGTGAAAAAAATTAGAAGGAATGGATATTCTATTAACTGCGAATCTAAGAGGCATTGGTGGTCCAGACCATGATTCTGTATGACGATGTTAATGCCACATGCACTGTCAGGGCTCTAAGCATTATGTAAACTATACCATCAAAATCTCGCAAATCAAGGTCACTGTTGTGTTTATTATTAGACATATGCAGTAAGCATAGAAAATGAGCTATAGAAAGCATAACTAAATCACTTAAGTCAACTGCTGTTGAGAAGCACATTTGCTTATTTACTTAATTCAGTAAACTTTGTAAGAGGAAAAAGCACAGAGATGACAACTGTGGATTCCACTGTTTAACTTACCATGGGCTTGTCTACTTTCACGATTGTCTACTCATTATGGGAAATTGTCTGCAGGGTGAATACATGTAATCACAGGCTAGTATTTTATACTGAACAGGATTATTCAGGTACCCATCCTACTAAACCAACACTAACTGCACCAGGCAAGTGTTTGTTTGGTACTCTTAGCTAAATAGAATTTTGCAACGTACATTATGACAAGCAGATGAAGATGTGTTGCGTTTTGCCTTTTTTCAATAGCATATGCTTTGCAAGTGAAAATTTTGTCCCTTCCTTTAGCGTAAACATCAATCATAGGGATCAAGGTGTCTTTGTCTTTTGTTGTTCCCTGGACTTGGGAAGATTTATAGCAAAATTTGAATTATTTGTTTCAAATAAAATATACCGTATATTCTTTTTTACTAACGTATTACAATTCTCACTTGGCTGGGAGAACATGGGTGATTTTTCATGCTACTAATTTTTTTTTATTTAAATGCAACACTTTTGGAACAAATCAATTTTTTATTTTTATTTAAATGCAACACTTTTGGAACAAATCAATTTCTATGGAGTGAGGTACATGAATATCACATAGAAGTAGCAACTAACTATACATATTTGAAGCATTGTGCGATGATCAGTAATTAGTTTACATGCTACTTGGGTACCTTACTCCATAGGGAGACATGTTCCACATATGTAGTTATTGATCGATTGCTAGCAATTTTCGTAGCCTAATTGCATTATTAAAATCACCTGTGTGCCTTAGTGGACAATAGTTTTTGTATTTATTTTGAAGGTAGCAAGAAATAGGAATCTTGTCGTTATACAGATTGCTATAGTATGTGTAGCGCTACTCCCAGTTAAGAGAGCCGCTGGTTTGAATTTTCGGGCCCTGAGTACAGCTCCACCAACCCCCGGCAATCTTGTATAGTCCCCTGTGGCACAGTTAGTCTAGGGGGTGTTTTCTATCGCAGCCCACACCTGGTAACATACACACTTTAACCCCAGATTAAGTATAAGCTCTATGATTAATGATAACACAGTGATGCAAGTGGCAAGGTATAACAGCTTTACTTTAGGTTAAAAGGGCATGGGTTAAAACATAACATGTAACTGGCTTGCAGAGCCCTGCAGCAATAGATGGAATATATATATATAGCAATAGCACAGCGCTGTAATCCACCACGTGCAGCTATTGCTATCTACGCGCCCTATGGCGCACTAAACAATATTCTATCTCCCCTCCCTAGTCAGGCCTGACATGGAATCAAACTCAGTCTTATGAATAAAGATTTCTTTGCATGCAAACTTGAAATGGTGGTGCACGTTCAGGAACAGTATTGTAATCCACAAAGTAGGCAGTCAAAAGGAACAATATGTTGGGGACCCTTTAACTCTGTCCTGCAACCGGTCTCCAGCAGAAACAGCAAACAAATGAACGGTGGGCCAAGGCAGTCTATAGGCCTAAACACAGTACAACCGATTGGATTGAGCAGGTGCTCGCTCACCACTCCGGACGCGATCCCAGTCCGGGACTTCCACCTGCTGTGTCTCCACACACAGCGTCCGCAACGATCGGGTCCCCGATCCAACTGATGTCAAGAGCAAACTCTGTCAGGTGCCACCCAGGCTCCGCAGCGGGATGGAAGGCTCTTCGGAAGTTGCGCAAGGCCCAAGGCTTCAGGCCTTGCACTGCAGCAGATCCGCACAGGAAGAAGCTGTTGCTAGCAGCGCGGTGTCCAAAGAGCCCGAGCTCTGCCTCTCCCTCTTTTTAAATAGCCTCTCCCATGAGTCTCTGCAGTGGCAACACTGCACCCTGGGTGCCAAACAGGACTCTGGGAGATGTAGTTCCAAGAGTCTTAAAGGAGACCCCGCTACACACTCCCCCCACTTGAACTCTTTGGTCGCCAAAGATAATATTTTTTTTTCTCTTTTAGCATACACTACGTACAATTCTAGACAATGCTGTGTATGATGTCGGCAAAGGGAACTCCCACCAAAACTGAGGGGTTGAATTCCCTTGCCCACAGGTCACAATATTATGAGTGGCCTGCCTAACTGTGCCAGAGGATGAATTGGGGTTGCCCTCCACCAAATGAAGAGTGGAAGGAACTGGATGCTCTGTACGCCTCCTTGCAGTGACCACTGCCTCCTCTGAGCTCTTCCCCATTTGTGAGTAAGTTAACCTCTTGGGAGGCCTTATGACTCTTCTAGGTCTTTGCTCTCTTGGGACTTCTGGCTGGGACACTACAGACTCCTCTTCTTTAACAGGCTTGAGGGATTCAGCTGGCTCTGAAACACTTAGTTCAGGATCCTGGAGGTACATAGATTCCCTTGGGTCCTCCTCTGAGTATGTGTCACAGGCATCTTCCCAGCAATCTGACAAAGGGCTAGATGGAATGAATTCAGTAGCTTCCGCATTCAGTGTTCTGTCTATAGTGTCTTTGGCAGGAGGAAGATCTATAGCAGAAGTTCCCGGAGTTGGGGAAGGCCATAACCAATCAAGTTCCTGTCTCTCATCTTCACCTTGCTCAGAGGTCTCTACATCTTGATTTTGGGAGGACTGTGACCGAGTGTTTGGCCTAGGGCTATCCAGAATGGAGTCTGTGCTTGAGGAGTCCCTTGCAGGAGGTATCCGAACTGCTTCAGCAAGTGGGAGTAAGTGGTTTCGATGCCAAGTCTTCAATGGGCCCACCTTCCCTTCTGGCTTCAATTTATAGACAGGTAGGCCCGGCAGCTTCTTACAAATGACATAGGGTTCAGGTCTCCATCTGTCTGCAAGCTTGTGCTTCCCAGGGACTCCCAGGTTTCATAGAAGAACTCGGTCTCCTGGTTGCAGGTCCTGGATCCGAACCTTCAGGTCGAAGTTCCTCTTGTTGCGGGCCCCCCTTCGGTCCGAAGCCGCTTGGGCTTCTTCATAGGCCACCTTCAAGCTGTGTCTGAGTCTGTCCACATATCCCTTGTGGGATGTGGCTGAGGAATGGTCTACCAAAGGCCAGGTTTACCAGCAACCTTGCTTCTCTTCCAAACCTGAAACGGTAGGGGGAGTAGCCTGTAGCATCACTTGTGGTACTATTGTAAGCGGGGACTATAGCCGCTATGTGCTTGCTCCAATGTTGTTTCTTCTCGCTATTCAGGGTCCTCAGCATATTGAGCAGAGTTCGGTTGAACCTCTCCGGTTGAGCATCCCCTTGTGGGTGGTAAGGAGAGGTTCGGGTCTTCTTGATCCCTAAGGAACCCAGGAGCTTCCGAATCAGCCGACTTTCAAAGTCTCTCCCTTGGTCTGAGTGAAGTCGCTGTGGTAGCCCATAATGGACGAAATACTTCTCCATAAGTACCTTGGCCACCGTGGAAGCCTTCTGGTCTTTGGTTGGGAAAGCCTGGGCATACCGGGTGAAATGATCGGTTACTACCAGAACATTTCCTAGTCCACTCAGGTCGGGTTCAAGGCAGAGAAAATCAATGCATACCAGATCAAGTGGGCTTTGGCTTTGCAGATGGCCCATTGGGGCAGCTTGATGAGGTAAAGTCTTTCTCTGGATGCATCGTGCACATGAATGGCAGTATTCTTCAACTTCAGCCCTCATGCAGGGCCAATAGAAACGGTTCCTAACCAGTTGGAAGGTCCTTTCCGCCCCTAGGTGTCCATGATTGTCATGCAAGGCGACCAAGACAGTCTCTTGGTGTTTCTCAGGGGGAAACAGTTGCCATTTGTCTTCCAGGTCATCAGAGGGGCCCCTTCGGTAGACCACTCCCTGATACACCTGCAACCTGTCCCACTCTTTCCTCAACAGGCAAGCTTCCTTTGAAGGATGGCACAGGAGTCTATTTGGATCCTGATTCTCCAGGGCCTCCAGAACCAATCTCCCCATGGGGTCTTCCAATTGGTCACATCTCAACTCCTTCTTTGACAGTTTTGGCAGATTATCTTCTTCCAACTGGGTTACCCCACAGTATTGCTTGGGAACTCCTACCATGGTAACTCCTATCTCTTCTGCCCTTGAGCCTCCTCTGGCTTGAAGTCAAGCCCCTTGGCAAAGGGCCCGCACCCCGTCAGGTGCCACTTGGGTCCAGTCTTCTGTATCACTGGTAGGGGCATGAGATCTTCTAGACAGGACATCTGCATCTCGATTCCCAGCCCCAGGCCTGTATTTCAACCCAGACAGTGCAGCCAGCCATCTATGTCCTGTGGCATCCAGCTTTGCTGTGGTGAAGAGATAAGTAAAGGGGTTGTTGTCGGTTTTCACAGTGAATTCTGCCCCATACAGGTAATCTTTAAGTTTGTCAACTACCGCCCACTTGAGGGCCAGGAACTCCAGCTTATGAGTGGGGTAGTTATTTTCAGAGGGGGTCAGACTTCTGCTCACATAGGCAATGGGTCGCAGTTGTCCTTCATGCTCCTGATAGAGCACTCCTCCCAGACCATCATGACTGGCATCTACGTGGAGTTCATAAGGTCTCTTTGGGTCTGCATAGGCCAAGACAGGGGCGGTGGTTAGGCTTTTTTTCAACATCTGAAAGGCCTCTTCACACTTTTGTATAAAGTAAATAATGCCGAGCTGTTGAATTAACCTCTATAATTCCCTGATAAAAATGAATGATCCTGTGATATTCTAAAATGACATTCTTAACCAGATAAAAACACAGTATCTAAAACAAATGGATTGTAAAAGAATATATAAATGTGACATATAACTTAGATAAAGTGCATAAAATCATATGATATCCAATAGCTGTGCTGCAAATAGTCGTGACTTTTGCTAAAATGCTAAAACCAAAATAGTGCAAAGAATATGGTGTCCAATGCTGTGCTGCAATGAGTCTCACTGTGACTTATAATATTAAAAATTGCTAGAACAAGAATAGTGCAAAGAATAAACTCATATATAGTCATTGGGTGATGCAAAAGTGCAAGCAAAAAACAGATTGTTTTTGTAATAAATAAACAATAGTTAAAGTGCTGGGTGATGTTGTAATTTCCACGCTGTGAATATGTGACTTCTGGATGTGTTATCCTGTGACTCCCACGCTGTGCTTTTAGAGAAAGGTGGCCCCTTACCTCACTGCTGTGAGGTTACAGCATGTAATATAAGCCCTCTGTTGTGCCTGTTGTTATCCGGATGCTGACTGGAACATGGGGATATGTGGATGCCTGGTGGGGGTTAATCCTCTAGCCGTGGGGTCTCCGAGATGATGTGCATGTATGGGGGTTTAAAATATGGAGGCAAGAAAGGCCCAATATAGTGTAGTAATTTTTGCTAAAATATTTAATTGCGTGGATTACAAAGTATAAATTACTCACATTTGAAAATCACAATGGTGCATTTAAAAAACGAGCGCCGAGCTCGTCCGCGTCACCTCCGGTGCTTGCTACGTCCCTACGCGTATCGTCAATCACGTGACTTCATCAGGGGATGAAAAACAAGCTCAGGAGATGTCTTTATATATGCTATTACAATCTAATGGGCGGCAGCCATTTTCCCGAAGTCCGAGCGCCGGAAATGCTTCGGTGGCCATATTCCTGTATATTGGTGTGCAGTGTTGTGCGTCGCCATTTTGTTGGTTGGCCAAAATGTAAACACGCCAGAGGCATCTTGCACTAGTGTGTGCAGATGTTTTAAAATGACTAAAAATGACTATAAATTACTTTAATTCTGTTAAAAACTGCTTGTAGGTCCCTAAAAAGATTTAAAAGGACATATTTTTTAAAGGACTAAAAAATATGAAAAAAATATAATTAAAAAAATTATGAGTAGTACCGGAAATGACTCGGACGTGGAATTTGCAATTGACATATGAGGATAATATAATATAACGATAAAAAGCAGAGAGATGTATTAGAAGAGAGGATAGTTATTGTTTAGCTTGTTTTAAAAGAATAGTTTAATGGTGGACTTGTCGGGGGGTGGTAAAAGGGTGGTAAAACTAAATATCAAACTTATTTTAAAAATATTTAAAAATATTTCTAAAAAATATCCTGAAAAATATATTGAAAAATGTATTAAAAACCCTTTTAAAAATTACTCAGAAAACAGTTCAAATCAAATTCTACATTTAATCCACGGGGTGTAAAAGTATCCAATAGGAAAATCCATTTGGATTCCATTTGACTGAGTGTTCTTATTTTGTGTCCACCTCTCCAATGTTTAGTATATGGTTCTAACCCCCAAAACTTCAACTGTGTGGGGTCTTTATTATGGTGTAATAAAAAATGTTTTGACACATTGTGTTTGTCGAATCCATTTATGATGTTTTGTACGTGTTCTTTAATTCTTATTCTGAGGAGTCTTTTTGTGCGTCCCACGTACTGTAACCCACAGCTGCATTCTAACATATATACCGCTCCCTCTGTATTGCAGCATGTGAATCCTTTTATGTCATATGTGATACCTGTACTTTTTGCAGTAAACTGGTGGACTTGTCGGGGGGTGGTAAAAGGGTGGTAAAACTAAATATCAAACTTATTTTAAAAATATTTTAAAATATTTCTAAAAAATATGTGATGCCTGTACTTTTTGCAGTAAACTTGAACTTTTTTTCATTAGGTTTTTTGGACCTGATGCAAGCATAACAGCGCTTGCATGGGTAGAAGCCCTTTCCTGTGAAAAAAGTCGGACCTTTGATTGGAGGATCTGGTACATTTTTTACTAATTTATCTCTAAGTGTAGGGGCTCTTCTATATATAAAATTCGGATGTGTCGGAAGTGTTTCCTTTAGCTGTGTGTCTGCTAGTAACACGTTCCAGTGTCTTTTTATTATTTGTTCTGCTTTTTTGTGCTGTATGCTATAGTCCAGGATCACTGGTACTTTGTCTATAAATAGTTTTTTGTCATTATTTTTTATTAGGTCGCCTCGATTCATCCTTGTTACCTCTTCTATGCCCTTTTCTATTATTTTGGGACTATAGCCTTTTTTGATGAACCTTTTGCCAATGTGTCTGGCTTGTGATGTGAACATATCTATATGTGTGCAATTGCGCCTTAGTCTCATTAATTGGCCTTTTGGAATGTTGCACAACCAATTCTTATGGTGGCAACTTTCTATGGGCAGATAACTATTTCTATCGACATTTTTAAAATGTGTTTTGGTTGTTATGGTATTTTTCTCTTGTAGTAATTCCAGATCTAAAAACGTAACGGTTTTTTCACTAATCTCCCATGTGAGTTTAATATTACGGTCATTTTTGTTGAGGTTTTCCAAGAAGAGTGCTAATCCTAATTCCTCTCCTTTCCATAAGATGAAAATATCATCAATGTACCGTTTAAAAATGATGAGTTCATTTGGGATTCTTGAGAAGACGGATTCTTCCTCCCATTGGGCCATAAAGAGGCCTGCTACGCTCGGCGAAAATTTGGCTCCCATAGCAACTCCAGTGCGTTGGAAATAGTAATCTCGATTATGCCAGAAATAGTTATTTTTGAGACAAAAGTCTAATCCTTTTATTAGATATTTTCTTTGTACACATGATAGTTTGGTGTGTTTTCTTAGTCCCCATTTCACGGCCTCGCATGCTAGGTGGTGTGGAATAATTGTGTACAAGGATGAAACATCTGCTGTGGCCATAATCCAAGGGGTGTCTGTTATTGGAATGTTCTCCAGGAGTTGTAGCATCTGCTTGGTGTCTTTTAGGTAGGCGCGTGTTTCTTGTACTGCCGGCTGTAGAAAGTGGTCAATGTATTCTCCCATTCGCGAAGTTAAAGAATCTATTCCATTTACTATTGGTCTTAATGGCGGGTTGTTGCTGTCTTTGTGTATTTTGGGCACACAGTAGATGACTGGAGTCCGACATGACTCTGGGATCAGATATTTTGCTTCCTTCTTGTTCAGTATTTCTCGTTTTAGGCCCAGATGTATTATTTGTTCCAGAGCTTTCCTACACTTAAACATTGGGTTCCCTAACAATTTGTGGTAAGTATCTTCATCTTCAAGTAATGTGTTCATATTATCTTGATATTGTTCTTTGGTGAAAACTACTATCCCTCCGCCTTTGTCCGCAGGTCGGATGACTAGGTCTTTTCTTTTGGTGAGTTTGTTGATACCACTTTTGATGTATTTGGGCTCCTCTTTCTTGTGTACTTTCAGGTCCATCAGGTCTTTCACTACCAGTTTCTTAAAAACCTCAATGTGTTTATTATTTTTTATTGGAGGGTTGAATGTTGATTTGTTTCTTAGGTTACTGTGGCTAATGTCTTCTTCTTGAGCTTTTGCTTTGGGTTTGGCTGTGTTGCTAGCCATATATTTTTTGATATTTAGTTTCCTAATGTATTTTTGGATTCCTATATAGGTATGAAACTTGTCCAGATTCTTTGTGGGGGCATATTTGAGTCCTTTATCGAGTACCCCTACTTCTTCTTGTGATAGTGGTTTCCCACTGAGGTTAAAAATACCTTCTCCTTTTATTCCCCTTCTCTTTTTCTTTTGTTCTCTCTTTCCTGATAGGCATCCTCTCTTATTTCTGGACTTCTTCTCCCATTCATGGTCCCTTCTAGATTCCTCGGAGGATAATGATCCCGACCTTTCTCTAAAAAAGACCTGCTCTGTTCAGTTTCTGGACGATATGTCTCTTGTTTGTATTCGTCATAGTAATTTCTTAATGGTGCGTAGTAATTATACGTTGGTATAGGACTACGTTCGTGTTGGCGATATGGGCCTTGGTTATAGGGTCCCCTTCTCTCACCATATCCATAATCTTGGTATGGAATGGGACTTCTTCCTCTCTGCCTTTGTTGATCATATTGTGGTCCTCTCTGTTCGTAGTGGCCTCCTCTATTGTTTCCCTGGTCTTGTGGGTATCCTCTATTTTCTCTCTGTTCATTTTGATTTTTTTGCCAATTATTGTGTCCATAGTACGGTTTTTTGTTGTTTTTCCAATGTGGTTTTTTCCAACCATTCTGCGGTGTTCTGTGATTTGGGGGTCTTCTATCTCCTTTGTGGGGTGTGTTGTATTGTTGGTTCCCATTTCCTGTGTGATTTGTGTGGCGTCTTGGTGTCTCTGCCCTAGGTCTAGGGTCTTGGTGTGGCCTTATAGGTGTATTTCGTTCTTGATTTGGATTAGGGTTCATGTGTTGTGATTGCATGCGTACAGTTTTTTCTGGTGTTGAAAATGTTGAAATTGGGTCTGTCCGTCCCAGTTGGCTTTGCCATTTGAAAGTTTGGTCATTTCTGAAGTCATTCATGTCTCTGGAGTATTTTTTGCTTTTTCTTTGTTGTACTTCCTTGTCTTTTTTGGTTAGGTCTCTATTTAGCTGTGTAGTTAATGTTGTGAATTCTGTGGTATCTTTATATTTGTCTAGTTCTTCCTTTACTTCTGATATGGTTTGGTCTATTTTTTTCATTTTAATTTGTTTTCTTTGTAGTAAAAATGTCAGAAGTTCTAGCCCTTTGCCATTAAAGAATTTAAACCAGTCGTCTATTGAATCTTTGTCTATTAGTCCATCATTCGGTGGTACATCCCATCTTAGCCGTCTCGGCACTATGCTGTCTTTTAAATATCTGTCAAAGGTGGTTATGTCCCACCATGTACTTATCTTTTTCTCCATGTTTTGTCCTAATTTTCGCATTAGGCTTTCTAAGTTATCATTTTTTGTGTTAATAGGTTTGTCAGCATTGAAAATTTCGTCTAGATTGATTTGCCTCTTGTCTAGAAATGCAAATACTTCCATAGTGGCCGCGTAAATGGATGGTTTTAGGTGTAAATATGGATATAGAAAGTATTTACGCGCTACTATATGTGAAGTTGAAGTTTTGGGGGTTAGAACCATATACTAAACATTGGAGAGGTGGACACAAAATAAGAACACTCAGTCAAATGGAATCCAAATGGATTTTCCTATTGGATACTTTTACACCCCGTGGATTAAATGTAGAATTTGATTTGAACTGTTTTCTGAGTAATTTTTAAAAGGGTTTTTAATACATTTTTCAATATATTTTTCAGGATATTTTTTAGAAATATTTTTAAATATTTTTAAAATAAGTTTGATATTTAGTTTTACCACCCTTTTACCACCCCCCGACAAGTCCACCATTAAACTATTATTTTAAAACAAGCTAAACAATAACTATCCTCTCTTCTAATACATCTCTCTGCTTTTTATCGTTATATTATATTATCCTCATATGTCAATTGCAAATTCCACGTCCGAGTCATTTCCGGTACTACTCATAATTTTTTTAATTATATTTTTTTCATATTTTTTAGTCCTTTAAAAAATATGTCCTTTTAAATCTTTTTAGGGACCTACAAGCAGTTTTTAACAGAATTAAAGTAATTTATAGTCATTTTTAGTCATTTTAAAACATCTGCACACACTAGTGCAAGATGCCTCTGGCGTGTTTACATTTTGGCCAACCAACAAAATGGCGACGCACAGCACTGCACACCAATATACAGGAATATGGCCACCGAAGCATTTCCGGCGCTCGGACTTCGGGAAAATGGCTGCCGCCCATTAGATTGTAATAGCATATATAAAGACATCTCCTGAGCTTGTTTTTCATCCCCTGATGAAGTCACGTGATTGACGATACGCGTAGGGACGTAGCAAGCACCGGAGGTGACGCGGACGAGCTCGGCGCTCGTTTTTTAAATGCACCATTGTGATTTTCAAATGTGAGTAATTTATACTTTGTAATCCACGCAATTAAATATTTTAGCAAAAATTACTACACTATATTGGGCCTTTCTTGCCTCCATATTTTAAACCCCCATACATGCACATCATCTCGGAGACCCCACGGCTAGAGGATTAACTCCCACCAGGCATCCACATATCCCCATGTTCCAGTCAGCATCCGGATAACAACAGGCACAACAGAGGGCTTATATTACATGCTGTAACCTCACAGCAGTGAGGTAAGGGGCCACCTTTCTCTAAAAGCACAGCGTGGGAGTCACAGGATAACACATCCAGAAGTCACATATTCACAGCGTGGAAATTACAACATCACCCAGCACTTTAACTATTGTTTATTTATTGCAAAAACAATCTGTTTTTTGCTTGCACTTTTGCATCACCCAATGACTATATATGAGTTTATTCTTTGCACTATTCTTGTTCTAGCAATTTTTATTATTATAAGTAGGGATGAGCTTCGTGTTCGAGTCGAACATACGTTCGACTCGAACATCGGCTGTTCGATCGTTCGACGAAGATCGAACGATTTGGGCCGTTCGCGCCAAATTCGAGTGACGCGAACGGCCCACAATGCACTACGCCTTTGCAGTGTCATCCAGGCGCTGTGATTGGCCAAGCATGCACTGTGACCCCGCATGCTTGGCCAATCACAGCGCCGGCAGCGAGGAGAGCAATGATTGGCCACAGGCAGGATGCCTGTGGCCAATTATTGCTGAGGGTGTTTAGTACACGCCCCACACTATAAAAGGCCGCCAGCACGGCGGCCTAGTGTAGTGTGTTCCGGAGCAGGGAAAGACAAGCATAGGCAGGGACAGTGACATTTATTTCTTTCTTGCTTAACCTGGATTCCTTTAGTTTAGGGAAAGAGAAGGATAGGTAGGGAGAGTGTCAGTGTGTTTTACTGTGCGAGTCCTTGTTTCTAGGGACAAAGAAGGAAAGTGAGGGGAATTCTCCTTGTGCTATAGTGTGCTTTAAAAAAACATTTTTTCTAGGGACAGAAAACTCTAGGTAGGGAGAGTGTCAGTTTCTTTCACTGTGCGAGTCCTTGTTTCTAGGGACAAAGAAGGAAAGTGAGGGGAATTCTCCTTGTGCTATAGTGTGCTTTAAAAAAACATTTTTTCTAGGGACAGAAAACTCTAGGTAGGGAGAGTGTCAGTTTCTTTCACTGTGCGAGTCCTTGTTTCTAGGGACAAAGAAGGAAAGTGAGGGGAATTCTCCTTGTGCTATAGTGTGCTTTAAAAAAACATTTTTTCTAGGGACAGAAAACTCTAGGTAGGGAGAGTGTCAGTTTCTTTCACTGTGCGAGTCCTTGTTTCTAGGGACAAAGAAGGAAAGTGAGGGGAATTCTCCTTGTGCTATAGTGTGCTTTAAAAAAACATTTTTTCTAGGGACAGAAAACTCTAGGTAGGGAGAGTGTCAGTTTCTTTCACTGTGCGAGTCCTTGTTTCTAGGGACAAAGAAGGAAAGTGAGGGGAATTCTCCTTGTGCTATAGTGTGCTTTAAAAAAACATTTTTTCTAGGGACAGAAAACTCTAGGTAGGGAGAGTGTCAGTTTCTTTCACTGTGCGAGTCCTTGTTTCTAGGGACAAAGAAGGAAAGTGAGGGGAATTCTCCTTGTGCTATAGTGTGCTTTAAAAAAAACATTTTTTCTAGGGACAGAAAACTCTAGGTAGGGAGAGTGTCAGTTTCTTTCACTGTGCGAGTCCTTGTTTCTAGGGACAAAGAAGGAAAGTGAGGGGAATTCTCCTTGTGCTATAGTGTGCTTTAAAAAAACATTTTTTCTAGGGACAGAAAACTCTAGGTAGGGAGAGTGTCAGTTTCTTTCACTGTGCGAGTCCTTGTTTCTAGGGACAAAGAAGGAAAGTGAGGGGAATTCTCCTTGTGCTATAGTGTGCTTTAAAAAAACTTTTTTTCTAGGGACAGAAAACTCTAGGTAGGGAGAGTGTCAGTTTCTTACACTGTGCGAGTCCTTGTTTCTAGGGACAAAGAAGGAAAGTGAGGGGAATTCTCCTTGTGCTATAGTGTGCTTTAAAGAAACATTTTTTCTAGGGACAGAAAACTCTAGGTAGGGAGAGTGTCAGTTTCTTTCACTGTGCGAGTCCTTGTTTCTAGGGACAAAGAAGGAAAGTGAGGGGAATTCTCCTTGTGCTATAGTGTGCTTTAAAAAAACATTTTTTCTAGGGACAGAAAACTCTAGGTAGGGAGAGTGTCAGTTTCTTTCACTGTGCGAGTCCTTGTTTCTAGGGACAAAGAAGGAAAGTGAGGGGAATTCTCCTTGTGCTATAGTGTGCTTTAAAAAAACATTTTTTCTAGGGACAGAAAACTCTAGGTAGGGAGAGTGTCAGTTTCTTTCACTGTGCGAGTCCTTGTTTCTAGGGACAAAGAAGGAAAGTGAGGGGAATTCTCCTTGTGCTATAGTGTGCTTTAAAAAAACATTTTTTCTAGGGACAGAAAACTCTAGGTAGGGAGAGTGTCAGTTTCTTTCACTGTGCGAGTCCTTGTTTCTAGGGACAAAGAAGGAAAGTGAGGGGAATTCTCCTTGTGCTATAGTGTGCTTTAAAAAAACATTTTTTCTAGGGACAGAAAACTCTAGGTAGGGAGAGTGTCAGTTTCTTTCACTGTGCGAGTCCTTGTTTCTAGGGACAAAGAAGGAAAGTGAGGGGAATTCTCCTTGTGCTATAGTGTGCTTTAAAAAAACATTTTTTCTAGGGACAGAAAACTCTAGGTAGGGAGAGTGTCAGTTTCTTTCACTGTGCGAGTCCTTGTTTCTAGGGACAAAGAAGGAAAGTGAGGGGAATTCTCCTTGTGCTATAGTGTGCTTTAAAAAAACATTTTTTCTAGGGACAGAAAACTCTAGGTAGGGAGAGTGTCAGTTTCTTTCACTGTGCGAGTCCTTGTTTCTAGGGACAAAGAAGGAAAGTGAGGGGAATTCTCCTTGTGCTATAGTGTGCTTTAAAAAAACATTTTTTCTAGGGACAGAAAACTCTAGGTAGGGAGAGTGTCAGTTTCTTTCACTGTGCGAGTCCTTGTTTCTAGGGACAAAGAAGGAAAGTGAGGGGAATTCTCCTTGTGCTATAGTGTGCTTTAAAAAAACATTTTTTCTAGGGACAGAAAACTCTAGGTAGGGAGAGTGTCAGTTTCTTTCACTGTGCGAGTCCTTGTTTCTAGGGACAAAGAAGGAAAGTGAGGGGAATTCTCCTTGTGCTATAGTGTGCTTTAAAAAAACATTTTTTCTAGGGACAGAAAACTCTAGGTAGGGAGAGTGTCAGTTTCTTTCACTGTGCGAGTCCTTGTTTCTAGGGACAAAGAAGGAAAGTGAGGGGAATTCTCCTTGTGCTATAGTGTGCTTTAAAAAAACATTTTTTCTAGGGACAGAAAACTCTAGGTAGGGAGAGTGTCAGTTTCTTTCACTGTGCGAGTCCTTGTTTCTAGGGACAAAGAAGGAAAGTGAGGGGAATTCTCCTTGTGCTATAGTGTGCTTTAAAAAAACATTTTTTCTAGGGACAGAAAACTCTAGGTAGGGAGAGTGTCAGTTTCTTTCACTGTGCGAGTCCTTGTTTCTAGGGACAAAGAAGGAAAGTGAGGGGAATTCTCCTTGTGCTATAGTGTGCTTTAAAAAAACATTTTTTCTAGGGACAGAAAACTCTAGGTAGGGAGAGTGTCAGTTTCTTTCACTGTGCGAGTCCTTGTTTCTAGGGAGAAAGAAGGAAAGTGAGGGGAATTCTCCTTGTGCTATAGTGTGCTTTAAAAAAACATTTTTTCTAGGGACAGAAAACTCTAGGTAGGGAGAGTGTCAGTTTCTTTCACTGTGCGAGTCCTTGTTTCTAGGGACAAAGAAGGAAAGTGAGGGGAATTCTCCTTGTGCTATAGTGTGCTTTAAAAAAACATTTTTTCTAGGGACAGAAAACTCTAGGTAGGGAGAGTGTCAGTTTTTTTCACTGTGCGAGTCCTTGTTTCTAGGGACAAAGAAGGAAAGTGAGGGGAATTCTCCTTGTGCTATAGTGTGCTTTAAAAAAACATTTTTTCTAGGGACAGAAAACTCTAGGTAGGGAGAGTGTCAGTTTCTTTCACTGTGCGAGTCCTTGTTTCTAGGGACAAAGAAGGAAAGTGAGGGGAATTCTCCTTGTGCTATAGTGTGCTTTAAAAAAACATTTTTTCTAGGGACAGAAAACTCTAGGTAGGGAGAGTGTCAGTTTCTTTCACTGTGCGAGTCCTTGTTTCTAGGGACAAAGAAGGAAAGTGAGGGGAATTCTCCTTGTGCTATAGTGTGCTTTAAAAAAACATTTTTTCTAGGGACAGAAAACTCTAGGTAGGGAGAGTGTCAGTTTCTTTCACTGTGCGAGTCCTTGTTTCTAGGGACAAAGAAGGAAAGTGAGGGGAATTCTCCTTGTGCTATAGTGTGCTTTAA
The DNA here is from genome assembly GCA_029206835.1 of Rana muscosa. NCBI lineage: Eukaryota > Metazoa > Chordata > Amphibia > Anura > Ranidae > Rana > Rana muscosa. The sequence goes on along the minus strand of CM055123.1, from coordinate 114,458,393 downwards.
AAAAACATTTTTTCTAGGGACAGAAAACTCTAGGTAGGGAGAGTGTCAGTTTCTTTCACTGTGCGAGTCCTTGTTTCTAGGGACAAAGAAGGAAAGTGAGGGGAATTCTCCTTGTGCTATAGTGTGCTTTAAAAAAACATTTTTTCTAGGGACAGAAAACTCTAGGTAGGGAGAGTGTCAGTTTCTTTCACTGTGCGAGTCCTTGTTTCTAGGGACTGTGACAGCAGGAAGGTAAAGTCACCTGGTTGCATCCAGGGGGGTAGATATATTTCGCCCAGATTCAGGCTTTACGCCGACTTATACAACTAGGTGGAGAGTTGTAAAAGGCTGGTGGGCTCATGGATGACTCATACCTCTAGGGAGAGTGTGGGGCGTCGTACAGACAGGGAGTTGATGAGACCAGCTGAAGCTTGTCAGCTCATTTAGGCCTCTATAAGAACTCCCAGCTTCATTAGATGTTAGCTCATGCCTGGAACCAGACCTGTGTGGACTGTCTAGGGAGAGTGAACCCCTGTGCGGTGAGACAAAGCCTGTGTGGCTATTTGCTTGGACGTTTAAAACCAGGGACTTAGGGACTAGGACAGCACTAGGCTGATCCCAGTTGTTAGTTAGGAAACCTGTATGTTTAGTCAGAGGTCAAGTTGACCAGGATTTATTTTGTTTATGTTTCTTTTGCTTTGCTGTGTTTTGTCACTGTAAATAGAAAATAAACCGCACCTTTTTGATTTTGAAAACCACAACCACCGTTTGCTGGGCCTGTTTTTGTGTGGGGAGCCCATCTCGGGGGTCACACACACCCGCTGCCGAGCTAACCCCCTCACAGTTGGTGGAGAACCAGTGGCAGTTTTTTTTTAAGCCAGCATGGAGGAGATACTGAAGCAGCTGGCTCTAGCAAATGCCAATCAACAGCAGACAAATGCAGGTTTGCAAAAGAGCCTTGCAGCTCAACAACAGAACTTCGCAGCCCAGCAGCAAGCTCATCAACAGAGCCTTGCAGCCCAGCAGCAAGCTCATCAACAGAGCCTTGCAGCCCAGCAGCAGACAAACGCAACTTTGCAACAGAGTCTGGAGGCTCAGCAACAAGCCCAGCAGCAATCTGAGGCCCGCTTCATAGACCTGTTACAGAAGCAAGAGCAGAGACTACAACAACAGATGGAAGCAGCAATGCAGCAACGTCCGCAGACCAGTGAGGAAAGCCGTCCCACTAATACCGCGTCCTTTGGGGTGAGTCGTTTATTGACAAAAATGACTGGAGAGGATGATCCAGAGGTATTTTTGACCACATTTGAAAGGACCGCTGAAAGAGAAAAGTGGCCTGAGGAGCAGTGGGCTGGACTGGTGGCTCCTCTGTTAACTGGTGAATCGCAGAAAGCTTACTATGACCTAGAGCCTAACCAAGCAAAAGACTATGCGATGCTAAAAGCTGAAATATTGGCAAGGCTGGGTGTCACCCAGGCTGTCCGGGCTCAGCATGTGCATAACTGGACTTTCCAGCTTGGAAAACCCCCCAGGTCTCAAATGTATGATCTCATTCACCTGAGCAGAAAGTGGCTACAGCCAGAGACTTTGTCCGCACCAAAGATTGTGGAACGTGTTGTAATGGATCGGTTTTTGAGAGCTCTTCCTACTGCCATCCAAAAGTGGGTAAGCCATGGAGACCCAGAGACGGCCGATGGTCTTGTGGATCGTGTGGAGAAATACTTGGCTACAGAGAACCTGACGGCCTCTTCCAGAGACACTCGGACTTTCCACCCTAAGACCAGACCATCCCCAGGGGCGGATAAGAGGATTCCAAGGGGTGAGGGTGGAGAGAGTGAGAGGGTGGGAGCTCTACCCCAAGTTTGGCGAGAACAGCCTGGGAAATCAGCGGCTCAAGAGGCCGCAAGAAGGATCGTTTGCTACCGCTGCCGGCAAGCGGGACATATTGCAGCCAATTGCCCGGTTGTGGAGGAACCCATGCAGTGTGACTTTCTGACGGGCAGACGTCAGTCGCTGTGTGCGACAGTCGCATGCACTGCCATTCGAGGAACTGAGAAACATTTATGCAAAATGTGTGTTAATGGTAGAAATGTTGTGGTATTGCTGGATTCAGGTAGCCTTGTGACCCTGATAAAGGCTGAGTTAGTTAAAACAGAGGTCTCTGGGAATAGCAAGGTAGCTGTTATTTGTGTGCATGGGGACACCCGAGAGTATCCAGTGACTACAGTGTGTTTCGAGACCCCCAAAGGTACCCTCTCTCATCCAGTGGGCTTAGTATCTCAGTTACCGCATGACGCCATTGTGGGAAGGGATTTTCCGAAGTTCTGGGAACTGTGGGATGATCCTGAGCCCCCCACTGGTGCCCCTATGTACCAGGAATGTGATAGCCAGAACTCCCCTGAGAGTGGTGAGGACTCTCCAGAATTTCCCTTATCAGTATTGGCAGGGGAGACTCAAGAAACTGGAGAGGAGCCCACCTCCTCAGACGAAAACCTACCGTCTGTGGAGTTTTCTGATCTTGAGGTTCACAGGGAAAACTTTGCCACAGAACAGTTGAAAGACCCCGCCCTAATAAAGGCACGGGAAAACGTAGTGAAAATAGATGGCGAGTTAGTGAACCCAGATAATACCTGCACTTACCCATACTTCAGCGTAGAGAAGGACCTACTGTATCGGGTGGCAAAAAGGGCAGAAGAAACCGTTGAGCAGCTTGTGGTGCCCAAACCTTACAGGAAGTTGGTGTTGGAGTTGGCCCATGGGCACATTCTTGGAGGTCATCTGGGGACAGAGAAAACCCGAGAGAGGGTATTACAGAGATTCTATTGGCCGGGGGTGATGAAGGACATAGAAAATTATTGTTCCTCCTGCCCTGTGTGTCAGAGGTCGGCCCCGATGCCACATTTCCGTAGCCCGCTGGTCCCTCTACCCATCATTGAGGTCCCGTTTGAGAGGATCGCCATGGATTTGGTAGGTCCTATAATCAAGTCCGCTAGGGGGCACCAGTACATATTAGTTATAATGGACTATGCCACCCGTTATCCAGAAGCGATCCCTCTCCGAAATACCTTGGCCAAAACCATAGCCAAAGAGCTATCTCTTGTGTTTAGCCGGGTGGGTATTTGTAAAGAACTGCTTACGGACCAAGGTACACCCTTTATGTCCCGGGTTATGAAGGAGCTGTGTAAATTGTTCAAAGTGACGCAATTACGTACATCTGTGTATCACCCCCAAACCGATGGGCTGGTTGAAAGGTTCAACAAAACCCTAAAACAAATGTTGAAGAAAGTGGTGGATAGAGATGGAAAGGATTGGGACTGTCTACTTCCTTATCTGATGTTTGCTATTAGGGAGGTGCCCCAATCCTCTACGGGATTCTCCCCCTTTGAGTTACTGTATGGGAGACACCCAAGAGGGCTGTTGGATATTGCCAAGGAAACTTGGGAAAGTGAGAGTTCTCCCCACAGGAGTGTGATTGAGCATGTCGCCCTGATGCAAGACCGAATTGCACAGGTAATGCCCATCGTGAAGGAACATTTGGCCCAAGCGCAGTTAGCACAGCAGAGAGTGTACAACCGTGGAGCCAAGACCCGTACCTTTTCCCCGGGGGATAGGATACTGGTACTTGTCCCTACGGTTGAAAGTAAATTCCTTGCCAAATGGCAAGGCCCCTACGAGATAATGGAAAAAGTGAGCGAAGTGAATTACAAGGTCAGACAACCAGGAAGGCGAAAGCCCGAACAGATCTATCACGTTAATCTGTTGAAAGCCTGGAGGGATAGAGAGTCCCTAGTCGCAGACACTTGGTCACCAGCTCAAACTGGTTGCGTGATTCCGGAGGTTGGAATAGCAGCCACCTTGTCACAACCCCAACAACAGGAGGTTAAGGAGTTTGTGCTTCGCAACAAGGAGGTATTCTCTGAGCTGCCGGGACAAACATCTGGGGTAGAGCATGACATCATTACCCCGCCCGGTGAAAGGGTGAAGTTAAAACCCTATCGGATCCCAGAGGCCCGACGGGAGGCAATACGGGAGGAAGTACAGAAAATGCTGAACTTAGGGGTGATAGAGGAGTCCCAAAGTGATTGGTCTAGTCCCATTGTGTTGGTGCCTAAACCGGATGGGAGCTGGCGATTTTGTAACGATTTTCGACAGTTGAACAAAGTTACAAAATTTGACACCTACCCCATGCCACGTATAGATGAGTTGATCGACCGGCTGGGAACAGCCCGATACATGACGACTCTTGACCTCACAAAAGGGTATTGGCAAATCCCCCTGGCCAAGTCGGCCAAAGAGAAAACCGCATTTGTAACCCCAGACGGGGCGTTCCAATATAAAAGAATGCCGTTCGGGTTACAGAATGCGCCGGCCACATTCCAGCGGAAAATGGACCAGATGCTGAGGCCCCATCGGAAGTATGCTGCGGCTTACCTGGATGACATAATTGTCCATAGCACAGATTGGGCCTCACATCTGCCAAAAGTGCAAGCAGTCCTGGACTCTGTTCGGGAAGCGGGGTTTACGGCTAACCCCAAGAAGTGTACCATTGGGCAGGAGGAGGCCAAATATCTTGGGTACACCATTGGGAGGGGAGTAATAAAACCCCAACTCAACAAAGTCGAGGCCATCCAGAGTTGGCCACGTCCCAACAGCAAGAAGCAGGTACGAGCCTTTCTGGGAATCGCTGGGTATTATCGGCGATTCATTCCCCACTTTGCTTCTAAGGCTGTGCCCCTAACCAACCTGACGAAGGGGAAAGGGTCGGTCATGATTAAATGGACCCCCGAGGCTGAGGCAGCATTCCAATTCTTGAAACAAGCCTTATGTAGCCAGCCAGTGTTGTACTCACCCGACTTCTCTAAAGACTTTGTCGTACAAAGTGATGCGTCAGATGTGGGGTTAGGAGCAGTATTGTCCCAGGTCTGGAACGGGGAAGAGCACCCAGTCATTTACCTCAGCAGGAAGTTGAAGTCCCATGAGGTAAATTACGCCACCGTTGAAAAGGAGTGTTTAGCGGTGAAGTGGGCTCTAGATTCCCTTCGGTACTACCTGCTAGGTAGGCACTTTGACATGGTTACGGATCACGCTCCGTTAAAGTGGATGGATCAAAACAAAGAAACAAATAGAAGAGTGAATAGGTGGTTCCTGGCCCTACAGGAATTCAACTTCACAGTAAAGCATCGCCCTGGCGTTCAAATGGGGAATGTGGATGCTTTGTCTCGAGTACATGAATGCCTGATTGCTGGTGTTCCAACCCCGAGGTTAAAACAAGAGGGGGGGGGTATGTGACAGCAGGAAGGTAAAGTCACCTGGTTGCATCCAGGGGGGTAGATATATTTCGCCCAGATTCAGGCTTTACGCCGACTTATACAACTAGGTGGAGAGTTGTATAAGGCTAGTGGGCTCATGGATGACTCATACCTCTAGGGAGAGTGTGGGGCGTCGTACAGACAGGGAGTTGATGAGACCAGCTGAAGCTTGTCAGCTCATTTAGGCCTCTATAAGAACTCCCAGCTTCATTAGATGTTAGCTCATGCCTGGAACCAGACCTGTGCTATAGTGTGCTTTAAAAAAACATTTTTTCTAGGGACAGAAAACTCTAGGTAGGGAGAGTGTCAGTTTCTTTCACTGTGCGAGTCCTTGTTTCTAGGGACAAAGAAGGAAAGTGAGGGGAATTCTCCTTGTGCTATAGTGTGCTTTAAAAAAACATTTTTTCTAGGGACAGAAAACTCTAGGTAGGGAGAGTGTCAGTTTCTTTCACTGTGCGAGTCCTTGTTTCTAGGGACAAAGAAGGAAAGTGAGGGGAATTCTCCTTGTGCTATAGTGTGCTTTAAAAAAACATTTTTTCTAGGGACAGAAAACTCTAGGTAGGGAGAGTGTCAGTTTCTTTCACTGTGCGAGTCCTTGTTTCTAGGGACTGTGACAGCAGGAAGGTAAAGTCACCTGGTTGCATCCAGGGGGGTAGATATATTTCGCCCAGATTCAGGCTTTACGCCGACTTATACAACTAGGTGGAGAGTTGTAAAAGGCTGGTGGGCTCATGGATGACTCATACCTCTAGGGAGAGTGTGGGGCGTCGTACAGACAGGGAGTTGATGAGACCAGCTGAAGCTTGTCAGCTCATTTAGGCCTCTATAAGAACTCCCAGCTTCATTAGATGTTAGCTCATGCCTGGAACCAGACCTGTGTGGACTGTCTAGGGAGAGTGAACCCCTGTGCGGTGAGACAAAGCCTGTGTGGCTATTTGCTTGGACATTTAAAACCAGGGACTTAGGGACTAGGACAGCACTAGGCTGATCCCAGTTGTTAGTTAGGAAACCTGTATGTTTAGTCAGAGGTCAAGTTGACCAGGATTTATTTTGTTTATGTTTCTTTTGCTTTGCTGTGTTTTGTCACTGTAAATAGAAAATAAACCGCACCTTTTTGATTTTGAAAACCACAACCACCGTTTGCTGGGCCTGTTTTTGTGTGGGGAGCCCATCTCGGGGGTCACACACACCCGCTGCCGAGCTAACCCCCTCACAGGACAAAGAAGGAAAGTGAGGGGAATTCTCCTTGTGCTATAGTGTGCTTTAAAAAAACATTTTTTCTAGGGACAGAAAACTCTAGGTAGGGAGAGTGTCAGTTTCTTTCACTGTGCGAGTCCTTGTTTCTAGGGACAAAGAAGGAAAGTGAGGGGAATTCTCCTTGTGCTATAGTGTGCTTTAAAAAAAAAAATTTCTAGGGACAGGAAACTCTAGGTAGGGAGAGTGTCAGTTTCTTTCACTGTGCGAGTCCTTGTTTCTAGGGACAAAGAAGGAAAGTGAGGGGAATTCTCCTTGTGCTATAGTGTGCTTTAAAAAAACATTTTTTCTAGGGACAGAAAACTCTAGGTAGGGAGAGTGTCAGTTTCTTTCACTGTGCGAGTCCTTGTTTCTAGGGACAAAGAAGGAAAGTGAGGGGAATTCTCCTTGTGCTATAGTGTGCTAAAGCATTCCTCATCAACCATCTTTGAAATCCTTGTTTTTTGGACAGTCAGGGAAATTGTCGTTGTGCTATTCTGTGCAAAAGCAATCATCCTCAACCATATTTAGAAATCCTTAAGTAAAGGGACAGAGAAGGACACCTGAAGGTAGCCCTTATTGCTTTTTTCCCATCTCCCTGCAGGCCATCTATTAGAATGTCTGGAAGGCAAACAAGGAGAGGCAGACAGTCAGGAGGCAATAAAAGAGGGCAAGCAGGCTCTGTGTCTGGGGGCAACAGTGCTGGTCGTGGACGCGGTGCATTGTCATCAGCACATGGCCATGGGACACGCTTGTCCTTCTTTTCGGCAGCTGGACATGTTGAGCCACATAATGCCGAAGACTTGGTAGAGTGGATGACCAAGCCCTCCTCCTCCTCCTCATCCTCTCTCACCCAGGCTCAGGGTACTGGCAAAGCAGCTGCCAAAGCGTCCTCTTCCCTGGTATCAATGTCAGACTCATCATCAGTCACTCCTTCCCTAGACCCACCATGTCCTCCTCCTGAGGAGTCCCCCGAACTGTTTGAGCACAGTGTTGGGTACATGCTCCAGGAGGATGCCCAGCGTTTCGAAGGGTCTGATGATGAAACCCAGCTACAGGAAGGCAGTAGCGTGAGAGCAGACAGAGGGGATGCTCAAGAAGGACACCAATCTGGCAGTCATGTTCCAGCAGCTGCAGCATACTGCCAGATTGGCTCCAGTGATGAGGAGGGAGGGGATGATGAGGTCACTGACTCCACGTGGGTGCCTAATAGGAGAGAGGAGGAGGAGGAGGATGAGGAGGAGGCACATCTCCAATGAGGCAGGATGCCCTTTGGTGGCCAGCGTAAGGGCAGTACACCGACGGAATCACACCGCAGAGCTCCGCCTGTGCAGGGCGCTGCCTCTGCCCGTCATTCAAAAAGTTCCTTGGTGTGGGCCTTTTTTGAGGCTAGTGCATCAGATCGCACAGCTGCTGTTTGCAACATATGTCTCAAGCGTATATCGCGTGGCCAAAACATCAGCCGCTTGGGTACCACATGCCTGACCAGACATATGTTGACCTGCCATGCAGCTCGTTGGCAAGCCTACCTCAAAGACCCACACCAAAGAACAAAGCGGACCTCTCCTTGCACCGCATCAGCTGGGATCTCCAACCCCACTATAACTTCAGTCCTCTCTGAAACATGCACTGAGAGGAATGAAGGTGTAGAATTAGGTGTGTCACAGCCAAGTACTTGCGGCCACTCTGCTAGCAGTACACCGACGTCCGATTCTAGCAGGCAAATTTCCCTGCCCCAGCTGCTGGACCGTCGAAAGAAGTTCACTCCCAGCCATCCACATGCCCAGCGGTTGAATGCTAGCTTGGCTAAATTGCTAGCGCTTCAACTGCTGCCTTTTCAGTTGGTAGACTCGGCCCCCTTCCGTGAGTTTGTGCAATGTGCGGTTCCTCAGTGGCAGGTTCCCAAACGCCACTTTTTCTCACGGAAGGCTATTCCGGCTCTCTACCGGCATGTGGAAGGCAATGTCTTGGCCTCGCTGGACAGGGCGGTCAGCGGTAAGGTGCATATTACCGCTGACTTATGGTCCAGCAGGCATGGACAGGGACGTTACCTTTCTTTCACGGCCCATTGGGTCACTCTTTTGGCAGCTGGGAAGGATGCAGGACAAGGTGCAGTAGTGTTGGAGGTTGTTCCACCGCCACGCCTCCAAAATGCTACTACTGGTTGTGACACACCTCTCTCCTCCACCCCCTCCTCTTCTTCTTCCTCCATGGCCTCTTCCTGTGGTTTGTCCTATGAACCAGCGGTGCTCCGTAGCCGTTCACGGGGCTACGCAAGTACGCAGGCAAAAAGATGCCATGCCGTGCTTGCGCTGGTGTGTTTGGGGGACAGAAGCCACACTGGGGCAGAGGTCCTGTCTGCTCTGCAGGACCAGGCCGAGAGGTGGTTGACGCCACGCCAGCTTAAGCCAGGAATGGTGGTTTGCGACAATGGCACCAACCTCCTCTCCGCCCTCCGACAGGGACAACTGACCCATGTGCCCTGTGTGGCTCACGTCCTTAACCTGGTGGTGCAGCGGTTCTTGGGCAGGTACCCGGGCTTACAGGATGTCCTGAGGCAGGCCAGGAAAGTCTGTGTGCATTTCCGCAGATCTTATAATGCCAGTGCTCGCCTGGCTGAGCTGCAAAAGGAGTTGAACCTGCCCAAGAACCGCCTTATATGTGACATGCCCACCAGGTGGAACTCAACGTTGGCCATGCTGCAGCGGCTGCACACGCAGCAGAGGGCCATCAATGAGTACCTGTGCAACTACGGCACCAGGACAGGGTCAGGGGAGCTTGGTTTTTTTTCTCCACGCCAGTGGGGCATGATCAGGGATGCATGCACTGTCCTGGCACCATTTGAGGAGGCCACGAGGATGGTGAGCAGTGACAGTGCATGCATCAGTGACACTGTACCTCTTGTCCACCTGTTGGAGCACACGCTGCGTGGAATAATGGACAGGGCACTTGAGGCAGAACAGAGGCAGGAAGAGGAGGACTTCCTTGCCTCTCAAGGCCCCCTTTATCCAGACAGTGTTCCTTCTGTCCCACCCATCGCACAGGAAGAGGAGGAGGAGGAGGAGGAGGAGGAGGATTGTGTCAGCATGGAGGTGGAGGCTGGCACTCAGCATCATCAGCAGCAGTCTTTTAGGGATGATTTACAGTCCCAAGAAACCAGTGGACTTGTACGTGGCTGGGAGGAGGTGGCTGTGGATCATGTCGTCCTTAGTGACCCAGAGGACTCCGGAGCGAATGCCTCAGCAAACCTACGCTGCATGGCCTCCCTGATCCTGCAAAGTCTGCGGAAGGATCCTCGTATTCTTCGGATCAAGGAGAGGGACCATTACTGGCTGGCCACTCTCCTTGATCCACGGTACAAGGGTAAGGTTGCGGACCTTATGTTACCTTCGCAGAGGGAGCAAAGGATGAGACAACTCCGGGAGGCCTTGCAGAAAGGTCTGTGCAACGCGTTCCCAGAGACTGGGAGGTTACAAACTCCTGGTCCTGGACAACGAGTTGCTGAGGCTTCGGGCAGTCAAAGAAGGAGCGGTGGGGAAGGTGGCCGTCTGACCGATGCGTTCAGACAATTCTTTAGTCCGCAGCCCCAAAGTATGATCGGTTCCAGCAACCATCGCCAGCGTCTGATAAACATGGTGCAGGAATATCTAGGGGCAAGGTCAGACTTGGACACCTTCCCCACCGAAAATCCTCTGGCTTACTGGGTCTTGAGGATGGATCACTGGCCAGAGCTTGCACAGTATGCAATTGAGCTACTGGCCTGTCCTGCATCCAGCGTTCTTTCGGAACGCACATTCAGTGCTGCTGGAGGATTTGTCACGGATCACAGGGTGCGCCTGTCCACCGACTCGGTTGATCGACTGACTTTCATCAAGATGAACCAGTCTTGGATCACCACCAGCTACCACACACCTGATGCTGATATAACAGACTAATTGATTTTAACATGTCACATCCCTTCAAGACTGATGCTGATGCTGAGTGCCTGTGCTGTTATGTTGACTGGCTATCCTCCTCCTCCGAGTCCTCAATGATACGATTGATGATGATAGCTTGGAAGATCATTTTTGTTTATGGGTGCCGCCACCAGTGGCTAAGGCCCAATTTTTCAGCCCCTGTTTTACAGGGGCGTGTAATTACAATTTTTTTAGCAATAATTTGCCATAGGGCTCATTGCTGTGCTCCAAGTACAGTATCTGTGAGGGGTTGGAGTGTTGTGGCACCAGTGCCTAAGGCCCAATTTTTCAGCCCCTGTTTAAAAGGGGCGTGTCATTACAATTTTTGAAGCAATACTTTGCAACAGGGCTCATTGCTGTGCTCCAAGTACAGTATCTGTGAGGGGTTGTAGTGTTGTGCCACCAGTGCCTAAGGCCCAATTTTTCAGCCCCTGTTTAACAGGGGCGTGTCATTACAATTTTTGAAGCAATACTTTGCAACAGGGCTCATTGCTGTGCTCCAAGTACAGTATCTGTGAGGGGTTGTAGTGTTGTGCCACCAGTGCCTAAGGCCCAATTTTTCAGCCCCTGTTTAACAGGGGCGTGTCATTACAATTTTTGAAGCAATACTTTGCAACAGGGCTCATTGCTGTGCTCCAAGTACAGTATCTGTGAGGGGTTGTAGTGTTGTGCCACCAGTGCCTAAGGCCCAATTTTTCAGCCCCTCTTCAACAGGGGCATGCAATTACAATTCTTGATCTAATAATTCACAGCAGGGCCCATTGCTGCACCCACCAAGAGTAACTGTCAGGGCTTACAGTGTTGTGGCACCAGCACCACCATCAAAGGCCCAATTTTTACTACCACTGTTCAACAATTATATGTAATTAAAATTCCTGATATAATAGTTGACAGCAGGGCGTTCCAGCACCAACCAAGAGTAACTGTGAGTGCTTACAGTGTTGTGCCAACACCAACAACTAAGGGGCCTATTTCTGCAGAGTATATACGGCAGGTCCCTACTTTCAAACATCCAACTTACAAACGACTCCTACTTGCAAACGCAAGAAGACAACAGGAAGTGAGAGGAAATCTACCACTAGGAAGGAAAATTCTCTCCTGTAAGAATAAATATGGGAGAAAGGTGTCTCCTCTGTACTGATGCTTTATCAGCAATCCTTGTTTCAAGAAAAACACCACATTTCAAAAACAGTTGTCATTGGGACGGAAAGTGAGGTGAAATGTTCTGAACAGGGGCACAGACAGCAAAACAAATGTTACAGGGGTGATAACCCTTACCTATGTTTTCCAAAAAGTTTAAAAATAGATTTTTGGGCTGGAGCTACACTTCAACAATGTACCTGTTCAAAATTACAAACACATTCTACATAAGAACAAACCTACAGTCCCTGTCTTGTATGCACCGCCTGTATACGGCTGTTCAGAGTATATAGGGCCTTTTTTATTTTATGTGCGGGGTTCCCCTTAATATCCATACAAGACCCAAAGGGGCTGGTAATGGGCTGGGGTAGGGGGGGGGGGGTCATGGGGTAGCTATGCCATTTTTCTTAAAGATTTTCATCCATATTACCGGGACCAGACATTACATTAAAGCCGCAAGCAGTTTTAAATGGCTTTTTTTTCCTTTAGAAGTGTCATTTTGTGCAGGGACAGTTCTAAACACGGGAAACACGTGGCACTTCACAGGCATACTTTAGACACCCCCCAGGTACGATATTTAAAGGAATATTTGACTTTTTTTTTTTCACTTTATGCATCATTAAAATGACTGCTCCCGAAAAACGACCCTTTTTAAAACTTCTTTTTGCATTGATACATGTCCCCTGGTGCAGAACCCGGGTTCCCAAACCCTTTTTAGGACAATAACATGCATAATAGTTGTTATAATTAGCACTTTAGAATTCGAACGTTCGCATCCATTGTATTTAATAGGGTTCTAATGTTCGTACGAACTTTCGGTCCGTTCGCGGGTTCTGGTGCGAACCGAACCCGGGGGTGTTCGGCTCATCACTAATTATAAGTCACAGTGAGACTCATTGCAGCACAGCATTGGACACCATATTCTTTGCACTATTTTGGTTTTAGCATTTTAGCAAAAGTCACGACTATTTGCAGCACAGCTATTGGATATCATATGATTTTATGCACTTTCTCTAAGTTATATGTCACATTTATATATTCTTTTACAATCCATTTGTTTTAGATACTGTGTTTTTATCTGGTTAAGAATGTCATTTTAGAATATCACAGGATCATTCATTTTTATCAGGGAATTATAGAGGTTAATTCAACAGCTCGGCATTATTTACTTTATACATTCTATTCAGGTTATGGTTTCAGTACCCTTCAGTGCCTTGCAGCAGTTGTAAAACACCCCCCCCCTTTTTCACATATAGTAGCGCGTAAATACTTTCTATAGCCTCTTCACACTTTTGGTTCCACTGGTCTTGGACTGACTCTCCCGGCTTCCGGGGAACGAGTCATCCTCTTCCCCTTCCGTCTTGAGTAGCTCATTCAGGGGTCTCGCAATTCGGGCAAACCCCTCCACGAACCTTCTATAATAGGAGCAGAACCCCAGGAAGGATCTGAGTTCTGTTACTGTGGTAGGCCTTGGCCAGGAAGTAACTGCCCCCAACTTCTCAGGGTCTGTGGCTACCCCTTCTTCAGACACTATGTGTCCCAGACAGTTAACAGAAGATTGGTAGAACCTACACTTCTCTGGCGAAAGCTTGAGTCCCTCCTCACTGAGTCTTCTCAAAACCTTCTCCAGTCTCTCTTCGTGTTCTTCCAAGGTCCTCCCGAAGACAATGACATTGTCTAAGTACACAAGGACCTCGATAAGGTTCATGTCTCCTACAGTCTTTTGCATGAGACGTTGGGGCTCCTGACAGTCCCTGGGGCATTCGGTCGAATTCAAAGAACCCCACTGGGGTTATGAAGGCTGTCTTCTCCTTTTCTTCCGGATGCATAGGGATCTGATAGTATCCACTCTTGAGGTCCATCACGCTGAACCACTTGGCTCCAGACAAGCTCTGTAGGGCATCCTCTATCCTCGGAGTGGTGTACTGGTCAAGGATGGTTCTCCTGTTGAGGGTCCTGTAGTCTATACACAACCTCAACGATCCATTCTTCTTTCTGACTACCACTATCGGAGAGGCATAGGGACTTCTAGACTCCTGGATCACACCGGTCCTCTTGAGTTCTCCAAGTTGCTCCCTCAGATCTTCCAGGTCTGCTAGTGGGACTCACCTGACTCTCTCCCTGAAGGGCTTGTCTTCCTGGAGGCAGATTCGATGGGTGGCACTCCTCGCACACCCCACATCGAACTCATCTTGAGAGAAGATCTTCTTCCACCTGGTCAACTGGGCCTTGGCTCTCTCTTTCCAAGCCCTGGGCAGGTTTGGGTTCTCCATGGAGAGTTTCTCCCAAACATTCCCTCCTTCACCCGTCTTCTCCGCATCCGACAGAGGAACTGGGGTAGCAGGGCTCACCTGGCCCAGCAACATCCTGGCTGGGATCTCCATGGGGCCATCCGTAGTATTCCTGACACATACAGGGACCTTATAGCGGGCCTTCTTCAGAGCCCTCAGTGGGACCACTTCTGGGATTACTTCCAAACCCGAGTGTTCTTCCCTTGGGTCTGGCTCCAACATGACAAAGGATCCAGGTTGCTCCCAAGTAAGCTTCACAGTGACTCTGGGACAGGTTACTTTGCCGGGCTGCAACACCACTCCCTTTCTTCCAAGTCTCCAGACCTTCCCCACCCCCTCTTCCAGGGCCTTCTGCTCCAAGACTAACCGCTGGTAGGTTGTCTTCAAGATGGGGTGAATCTTGGTGGCAGCCGAGTCTTTCCTGCTTGCAAGAGGGGTCAGAAGCCTCCTGACCAGGTCCGTGTTAGTCCCTATTATTAAGGAACTCTTGTTGGCTCCAGGCGGCCGAGGGCACACCACTGCCAGAGTATCAAACACTTCAGCCTTCCCGGCCACAGATGGGTCGAAGGTCAGTTTTATGGGCAGGTAGCCATCATAAGGGAAGCTCTGGGTCCCGATTCCCCATATTTCTAGTTCTTCTATCTTCTTGATGGGTAGGTGACTTAAGTGTTTGTCATAAAAGTCCCGGTACAACAGGGTCACCTGTGCCCCTGTATCCAATATGGCTTTTGTGTAAACTCCCTCCACTTGAATGGGCACTATGGGGGATGCACCCACCAGCTTCTCTGGATATCGCTTCAAAGGGGTCTCTTTCCTTAGATCTTTGCGGTTCCCTTTTGGACTTCCTTTTTTCCACTTCTCTTTGGACTTAAGCCTCTCCTGGGCCTGGTATGCATTGATCTCCCTCCTGTTAACGGGTGTAACTACCCGCTGAGGGACATTACACTCTTTCCTTGGGGTATGTTCCCTCTGAGGAACCTTGTGTTTTTTCTGAGGGGTCTTGTCCTCTCTTTTCTTGGGCTTCTCATTCAGTTTGGAGCTCACTGAAGATGATGGGCACCCGGTTGACTCCTTCACCGGGGCCCTCTGAAGTTTCCCGCCGACTTGCGGTTGTCTGCTTTCTTTTTCTTGGGACTGGAACATACAGCTGCAATATGGCCAATCCCTCCACAGTTAAAACTGATCACGTCCCCCCAGTCTTGTAGGGGAATGGGCACTGAAGCATCTGGGAACAACTCCTTCTTCGGTCCCTCTCTCTCAGGAACCCTTGAATCTTTTGTAATCAGGGAGGTCAGCATCTCTAACACCTGAGACATCTGCGATTTTAAAGTGTCTACTTCTGGGTCTCTTTCTTTTGTCATCACCGAGTTGACTATCACTGGTGCAGCAGAAGTATGTGCCTTGATCACTTGTTGATCCATCTGTAGTGACTACTCGTCCCTAATAATTTTTATCAGATCAGAGTAAGTCAGTGACATTCCCCCTCCAGAGATTTTCAGGTGAAGCCAGACTGGATCTGAGCGTAATGCTCCCTTTAACACTTGCTTCATTCTTGCCGCATCTGTGTCTTGGGGCAACATCCCTTTCTTCAACACGATCTTACAAAGCATCTTGTTGAGTCTTCTTACATACTCTGAAAGCTTCTCATTCGGCTGTTGGAAAGTATGTTCGAATTGGTACACTAATTCTGTCACCTTCTCCAGCTGACCGAACTCCTCTTGTAACATGGCTAAACAGTCCTGAGCTGTGCAATCAGCATTGCCAAACCGGAAGCTTTTCACCGCTTCTGCTGAAGCGCCTTTCAAACTTTCTATCACACGCTGTCTCTTCTGCGCTTCAGGCACCTCCCATGCCTCTACTGCTAGTAGTGCCTGCTCAACCCAGGTATCGAAATCTTCTTCCCCTACAGGGACAGGAAGCTTCCCTGAGAATGTCTTTAGTCTGCGGTAGCTAGGCTCTACATGTACCGTACTTGTCCTCTGACACTTTGCTAGCAGATCCCATAAGGCGTTTATTAATTCTGGTCCTATGGTAGTGACCGTTGCCGCCGGGGGCGTCACCGTTTCTTTTCTTTCAGGTGAGACACGGGGTGTCCCTTGTGGTGATCCCGTTGGGGATGGTTCCGTCTTGACGGTTATTGCATGCGCCAACTTATAAGTTCTATTGTCTGGGGTGCGCACACATCTGCGCTTAAAGGTTTCCGGCATTCCGTCCCACCATTCTATCAGCGCATACTGATATGAGATGTTTGGGTCTGACTTCATGTCCATCACCCATGGTGTACAATCTGGGGACTTTGACACCACCAGTTTCTCTACCGTCTCTGTTGACCATTCCTCCCCTGGGAGGCTGATGACCACCGACTGATCTGGTTATGTCTTAGCTGCTTCGCACCACGTTTTAACTTCTAACGGGTCCATGCCGGTACTTTTGGCGTGTTCACCTGCTGTATCAGGATCCCGGACTCGAGAACCACCACGTGTAGCGCTACCCCCAGTTAAGAGAGCCGCTGGTTTGAATTTTCGGGCCCTGAGTACAGCTCCACCAACCCCCGGCAATCTTGTATAGTCCCCTGTGGCACAGTTAGTCTAGGGAGTGTTTTCTATCGCAGCCCACACCTGGTAACATACACACTTTAACCCCAGATTAAGTATAAGCTCTATGAGTAATGATAACACAGTGATGCAAGTGGCAAGGTATAACAGCTTTACTTTAGGTTAAAAGGGCATGGGTTAAAACATAACATGTAACTGGCTTGCAGAGCCCTGCAGCAATAGATGGAATATATATATATAGCAATAGCACAGAGCGGTAATCCACCACGTGCAGCTATTGCTATCTACGCGCCCTATGGCGCAGTAAACAATATTCTATCTCCCCTCCCTGATCAGGTCTGACATGGAATCAAACTCAGTGTTATGAATAAAGATTTCTTCGCATGCAAACTTGAAATGGTGGTGCACGTTCAGGAACAGTATTGTAATCCACAAAGTAGGCAGTCAAAAGGAACAATATGCTGGGGACCCTTTAACTCTGTCCTGCAATCGGTCTCCAGCAGAAACAACAAACAAATGAACGGTGGGCCAATGCAGTCTATAGGCCTAAACACAGTACAACCGATTGGATTGAGCAGGTGCTCGCTCACCACTCCGGACGCGATCCCAGTCCGGGACTTCCACCTGCTGTGAGAAAGGAAGCCGCTCAGGTGTGGAAGTCCCTGGAATTAGCCAGACGTGACCAGTTTGTTGTGTTGTGCAGAGTGTTTTTGGTTTCCTGAACCTTTTTTGGGAATAAAGGTTTTTTAACCGGAGTGCTGCGTCCAGAAGACCTTTCTTTCTTTCTTCACTTCCACCTGCTGTGTCTCCACACACAGCGTCCGCAACGATCGGGTCCCCGATCCAACTGATGTCCACAGCAAACTCTGTCAGGTGCCACCCAGGCTCCGCAGCGGGATGGAAGGCTCTTCGGAAGTTGCGCAAGGCCCCAGGCTTCAGGCCTTGCACTGCAGCAGATCCGCACAGGAAGAAGCTGTTGCTAGCAGCGCAGTGTCCAAAGAGGCCGAGCTCCGCCTCGCCCTCTTCTTAAATAGTCTCTCCCATGAGTCTCTGCGGTGGCAACACTGCACCCTGGGTGCCAAACAGGACTCTGGGAGATGTAGTTCCAAGACTCTTAAAGGAAACCCCGCTACATATGGATAGTGACAGACAACCTCCCAAAGATCTATATAGGACTAAAAACTGCATTGATACTCTTATCCTACATGTATGCAGGTTTCTGTGAGAAGTAGTTTTGCTGTAGAGGATTCATAGTCTACGAGCTAGAGAATTCCAGCTCAGTCAATTGCTTTTTCTATGACAGAGATGTGCTAAGTCTGTGTACGGCAGGTATAGGTACCCCAAATCATGGGTTTGGATGACAGCCATTCAACATCTATAGGTAGCTCATCCCCTGACCAATAAACTAAAAAAACATTACCAAGTCATTTTGGGTACTTCCATGTTTGACGCAAATTCCTGAAACCAATCCTGAAGTGATCTACAGAGTAAGGCAAAATAAAACTTTGCAAGATTAGGATTTTCAGTATTTATTACCTCTCTCTTTTTCCTCCTGAACAAGCCTTCTTCCAATCTCTCCAGAAACCTAGTGCCATGTTGGTCTGGCATCATTCATGGTCAGCATTTACTTCCTGAACTAAGATGTTGGCGCACGCATAATACAATCATGTGAGTCAAAATGTCTGTACAGTAACCTTTAATTTTTTGATTGTGTGTATATATTATCTAGAACAGCTCAGCCCAATGAAATCACTCTAGTTTTCACTGTAAGAATTCATAAGAGTCTCTCACAGATCAGTCCACTGCTGCCACTTACCTCGTAACTTGCCACAACACTGATCACTGGGTTTGGCAAGACTTCTGACTGCAGCAGATTAATCATATCCTTCTCAAAGTATGTTTATCTGTAGCATAATTTAAGAGACCATGTCAAAAAGCTCAAAGACTGGCTTTTTATGATAAAATGTACATTTTTGTTTTCTTTGGTTTTTAATATTGTTGGGGAGGAAAAATAACTCCTGTATGGTTTTACTGCTTTGTAAACTCTGTTGGAGGCATTCCTTCCCTTCCTGATAGTTGATAGTTCTGCTTTCTATACAACAATGCAGAGCACTCTTGCTAGGGATGAGTTTATGTTTAATTTACTTATACTATGTTTATTTTTCAGATTGTACTACATCAGAAAACATTAGATCAATCAAGATGCTACTTCAATAAGAAGGCTGAAATAAAAAAATGTTTGCATAATCCTATAAGGCCATCTACCCAGTAGTGTATTTAGGTTTTGTGCTGCCCTAGGCCTGACTAAACTCATGCACCCCTTAATTTAAATATGACCCACCCATTCCTGTCAAGGCCACACCCCTTTCTGTTTAAGACCCACCCTGAAATTTTCGAGTGGGGACACTAGTTCTTAGGGCCTGGGGGGGCAATGGATTTTCTTAATTTGCATAGATTTGCTCACACTTCCTGTTTGGCTATGGGGCAGGAAGTGAAGGGAAATCTCTGCAATGGGTCAGAGATGGTAAAAAATAAACTGACAGGGGCTATAACCCTCCATTACTCTATCCAAAATGAAAAAAAAAAGTGTTGCCTATAGTTCTACTTTAAGCACAAATTTCTGATAATTTTATGGAGAGGACTAAGAAGATCTAACCATGCCAATGGTGCAGCAGAAAACATATAGCACAGTGAGGAAGGTTTGTGGTCCAGGCTCATAGGACAGTCAAAATTAGAAGCAGCTTGTGTTACACTAAAGCCCTGTACACACGATCGGATATCCTATGGATTCTAATCCGATGGTTTTTTCCATCGGAAATCCGTTGAAACTGTCTTCAATCTGTCTTGCCCACACACCATCAGTCAAAAAAACGATCGTTTCAAACGCGGTGACGTAAAACACTCTGATGATTCGAGAAAAATGAAGTTCAATGCTTCTGAGCATGCTTCGACTTTATTCTGAGCATGCATGGGTTTTTTATCCGATGGAGTTCCCCACAGACGATATTAATTTGCTATCGGTTTTTTAACCATCGGATACATTTAAAACATGTTCTATTTTTAAACACCGATGGAAAAAAGACCGATGGGGCCCATACACGATCGGTTTGTCCGATGAAAACAGTCCATCGGACTGTTTTCATCGGTAAAACCTATCGTGTGTACACAGCTTAACAGTGTAGCACAAGCCGGCGCGGACTCTTTCCGTGCTGCCCCTCTGCAAAGTGCTGCCCTAGGCCTGGGCCTTGTTGGCCTAGGCCAGGATACAGCGTTGCATCTACCATCCCTGGAGACAGACAGTTCCATAGAAGTCTCTACTGTGCAAAGAAGGCTTTTACTGAGAGATGCAAACATTGTAGTAGGCTTCTGAAATTGAGACAAGAGCATATTTCAGTAGAGGAAGGTATTTTAGGCATGGGGAGGGGCTAAAAGGATAATTATACTTTGTTTAGAAGTGCATTAATCCTGTAACGTTCCAAACACTTCATAACACAATTTTATAAAATAGCAATGCAATTTCCATATTATTGAAAGCATCATATTTCATGTGAAGCCAAATGGGATGAGTATCTTAATTATTTTTTACATTTCCTACACAGTTTGTCAATAAATAATTTCATATTCCAAATCTTTCTTGAAGAAACCCTTGATTAAGCATTGAACCCTAAATCTAAAGAGATTTACTTTAAAGACCAACATATTTTATTTTGCCATTATTATTGTTAAGGCTATAATAGCTGTTCTGTTCATTCTGTTGAATGTCTACTTAGAGGAAAGATTCAGAAATTAGATAATAAAAAGGCTAAATATTAGGGCTGCAGAAATTAGCGATTAATTCCTCGATTATTCGTAATTTTTTTTTGATCAATCAAAATTCTTTTGATCGGTACTCACCTCTCCCCCGGCTTCCGGATCTTCAGGGAGTTCCGTCGGATATCCGGAGACTACACGGACATCGACGTCACCGGACTCCTCCCCCCTTTCCCAAGTGCCTCCGTCTGCTAACGAAGGGAAGGGGGGAGGAGTCCCATGACGTCAATGTCATTTTAGGGGGCGTGACCGGATGGAGGTGTGGAGTGGGAGTGAGGAGTAAGAGTGTGTGTCTCCTCCCGCCCGTCCTATGCTTGCCGTGGATCGCGCTGTGATGACCCCCGGATGCGGAAACTAGACGGCGGCATCACAGGCTGTGTAGTCCGCTTCCACCTGCTTCTCTCTACCTGCCCATAACTCTGCATGGCGGCGGGAAAGCGTAGCTCCGGGATGCTGTTGAGAGCGTCTGTGCGGGAGTGACAGCAGCAGATAGCGCGGCATGAGAGAACACTATGGAGCCACAAGATACCCGGGACTACCCAAGAATGTGCTGACTGCGCTTCATGGCCACAAATGCAGTAGCCCTTATGCTGAACTCCGTGCTTTGAGTAAGCCACAAGCCATGCTTTCTGGACCAGAGGAGCCTCCCCCTTTGAAATCTTGAAACTAAAACTGAAAGGACACCTGAGTAAAAGGACTGAATCCGGAGCCCTGAGCCCCGCTTTTCAGATTGGGAGAACCCCTCTAACTGCTGGAAGGTTATGTGAGTAAAAGGGGAAAAAGTAACTGTATATGCTGACTTAGTGACTGTGCACACTGTGAAGATACAGCTGTAACAAACAGCGTTATAATTAATCGAAATTAGTCGATTAATCGATAAAAAAATATTGATCAAACACGAAAAATGTAATCAGTAACAGCCCTACTAAATATATATGTTGTGAATTGTTCTTCATTTGTTCTGCAAAAATATACTTGTATAACTGCATTTGTGAGCAGTCCACTCTGTTTTATTGTGTATATCATATGCTTACATTGTATATCCACTTTTTTAACCCCATTTAGCCTATCTGGCCTTCCCAGAAAATGTGTGTCTACTGGTTCTTACAGTCTGGTTCACCAGATCATGCCAATGTATGCCTTGGGCGCGCGCCCGCAAGGTAACCCCCTTGGGAGAGCTCTTCTCCAAGGGGGTTATCTAAGGAGTCACGAGAGCCGCCGAGAGACCCCAGAAGAGGATGTTCAGGGCCACTCTGTGCAAAACGAGCTGCACAGTGGCGGTAAGTATGACATGTTTGTTATTTAAAAAAAATTAAAAAAGGAACCTTTTTAGTGTCCCTTTAAGCTGAATTCCAGGCAGCTATACAGTTGTACAAGTAAATGCAGCTATTCATTTATTCATAAATCATTAAATGTAGTTCTAAATGAAATTAGCATAAGTACCTGAATGTAGCTTCATTTCAGATCTTGCAATCCCCTACACAGCAACACTTGGACTGGGAAAGGGAGGAGCAGTATTGGGAGCCAATTAGATAAGCTGCATGCAAATAAGCTGATAAGGAACATGCTCACAGGAGGAAAGAGCAGAGGGGTAACCTCATCAGTCTGTTGTTGCTTGTTCACAGTCCAAATAGCAGGATCAGGGCAGGGAGGTGACACCAATATATTGTCCCTTTAAGCTGAATTCCAGGCAGCTATACAGTTGTACAACTGTAACAGAAAAAGTGGTGTCATCCTTGCTGTACTGTGTAAACCTCAGGACTGAATGGAAAGAAATGTAAAACCCTTGGCAAATAAAACGATTTTTTTGGATGTTTGCCTGGTGTTCAGCTTTCAATCACCATTGCTGGTGTTTTGCCTTTGCACTAAAAATTTACACCAAAAACAATCCGAAATCAGCACAATTAGGTGAACTGCATTGCTACAAAACTAATTACTAATTGTAAAATCCAAAATGTTACAGTTAGGAGGATGTATTGACTTCATGCAGAGTTCACTATATTCTCTGTGTTATTATTGGTATTTATAACAAAATAGATCTGGATATAATAATATCTAGAGTCAACCGTTACTCCCTAAAGCCTAGTACACACGGGCTGAATGTCAGGCGGCATCGGCTGGTTCAACAGACTTTCAGCCAGCTTCTGTCGAAGGGTCATTATCGAAAAAGGTCTCTTAGTCAGCGCTCTCAGCCAATGAATTTTAGAGAAACTGATATGTTGACCAATAAGGGGAGATGCTGTCTACAGTATGTTGTCCGTTTAAGATTTTTTTAGAATGTGTACGTCTGTTATGTTTTTTCTTAAAGTTATTGTAAGTCTTGTTTAACCACTTCCCGCCCAGTCAATAGCAAATTGACGTCCGGGAAGTGGTTCTGTTATCCACACTGGACGTCATATGACGTCCTGCGGGATAACAGCCGCCGCGCGCCCGGGGGGGCGCGCATCGCGGCGATCAGTGGAGCGGTGGGTCAGTCTGACCCACCGCTACACTGATCTCGGTAAAAAGCCTCCGTCGGAGGCTTTTTACCATGTGATCAGCCATGTCGAATCACGGCTGATCAGGAAGTAAACAGGAAGAGCCGTTGATCGGCTCTTCCTCACTCGCGTCTGACAGACGCGAGTAGAGGAGAGCCGACCGGCGGCTCTCCTGACAGGGGGGGTTCGCGCTGATTGTTTATCAGCGCAGCCCCCCCTCGGATACCCACACTGGACCACCAGGGAAGCCCCCAAGGACCACCAGGGAAGCCCTAAGCATGTGGATGGCCCCCATGGCCATCCACATGTAGTAAAACTAAAAAAATATATTAAAAAAACATAAAAAAATATGCCAATCAGTGCCCACACATGGGCACTTACTGGCACGATCATGCCAAGAAAATAATGTGTGGTGGCTGGCATTGCTAGGCAGCAGTGTCACCAGTGCCACCTACTAGTGTCCATCAGTGCCACCTATCAGTGCCCATCCGTGCCCATCTGTGCCCATAAGTGTCCACCTATCAGTGCCCGTCCGTGCCACCTATCAGTGCCACCCATAAGTGCCCATCAGTGCCGCCTAAAAGTGCCCATCAGTGCCGCCTATGAGTGCCCATCAGTGCCGCCTATGAGTGCCAATCAGTGCCACCTATGAGTGCCCATCAGTGCCGCATACCAGTGCCACATATCAGTGCCCATCAGTGCCACCTATCAGTGCCCATCAGTGCCCATCAGTGCCACCTCATCAGTGCCACCTCATTGGTGCCACCTCATCGGTGCCCATCAGTGTCGCCTTATCAGTGCCCTTCAGTGCCGCCTTATCAGTGCCCGTCATTGAAGTAGAAAAGGTACTTATTTACAAAAAAATTTACAGAAACAAAGAAAAACATAGTTTTTTTAAAAATTTTCGCTCTTTTTTTATTTGTTGTGCAAAAAATAAAAATCGCAGAGGCGATCAAATACCACCAAAAGAGAGCTCTATTTGTGGGAACAAAATGATAAAAAATTTGTTTGGGTACAGTGTAGCATGACCGCGCAATTGTCATTCAAATTGCGACAGCGCTGAAAGCTCAAAATTGGCTTGGGCAGGAAGCTGTATAAGTGCATGGTATTGAAGTGGTTAAGAAAAAAATAAAATAACAAACATGTTATACTTACCTCCTCTGTGCAGTGTTTTTACTCAGGGCAGCCCAGATCCTCCTTTCTCGGGTGCCTCTTCACTGCTCCTGGCTCCTCCCTCCTGTCAAGTGCCCCCACAGCAAGCAGTTTGCTATGAGGGCACCCAAGCCGAGCTGCAGCTCCGTGTGTCCATTTAGACATAAAGCTGCAGTTCGGCCCTTCCCCCCTCTCTCTCCTGATTGGCTAACTGACTTTGATTGACAGCAGCGGGAGCCAATTGCGCCGCTGCAGTGTCTCAACCAATCAGGAAGGAGAGTCCCGGACGGCTGAGGGACTAGTGGACATTGCTGGATAGAGATGGGGCTTAGGTAAGTATTAGGGGGGCTAAGGGGGGGCTGCTGCACACAGAAGGCTTTTTATCTTAATGCATAAAATAAAAAAAACTTTTGCCTTTACAACCCCCTTAAAAATCTACCAAAGTGCACAAACAAGGTCCATAAAGACATGGATGAGCGAGTTTGGGGTGGAGGAACTTGACTGGCCTTCACAGAGTCCTGACCTCAACCTAGGGTTGCCACCTTTTCTTCAAGCCAAACCCGAACATTTTCGCGGCGCACAGCAATTTTTTTGTACTACACGCTATAGGATTGTAAAATACCTGGGACACCTTTGGGGTTACCCAAAGAGAGTAGTAATGAGGTGTGCTACAATGAACAGTGGCTGTGGCCAAATTGCATTAACAGTGGGGGAAGGGGACTTAAAGGGGCATGGTTAAATAAAACAAAAGCATTAGTGTACCCATAAAATATGATTCAATTAATAAAAGAAATGTCAGTTAAAATATGAAACTAGCCTACCTTAAAAGTGGACAGTGTCAGCCAGTAGAGCAGTGGACGGTGTCAGAAAATCAGTGGACGGTGTCAGTAGGGCAGCAGATGGTGTCAGTAGGGCAGGGGATGGTGTCAGTAGGGCAGTGGATGGTGTCAGTAGGGCAGTGGATGGTGTCAGTAGGGCAGTGGACGGCGTCAGTAGGGCAGGGGATGGTGTCAGTAGGGCAGTGGATGATTTCAGTAGGGCAGTGGACGGTGTCAGTAGGGCAGGGGATGGTGTCAGTGGACAGTGTCAGTAGGGCAGGGGATGGTGTCAGTAGGGCAGTGGATGGTGTCAGTAGGGCAGTGGTTGGGGTCAGTAGGGCAGTGGACGGTGTCAGTAGGGCAGGGGATGGTGTCAGTAGGGCAGTGGATGGTGTCAGTAGGGCAGTGGTTGGGGTCAGTAGGGCAGTGGACGGTGTCAGTAGGGCAGTGGTTGGGGTCAGTAGGGCAGTGGACGGTGTCGGTAGGGCAGTGGACGGTGTCAGTAGGGCAGTGGACGGTGTCGGTAGGGCAGTGGACAGTGTCGGTAGGGCAGTGAGAACTGTATATATGTATGGTGTATGGGGGGGAACTGTATATATGTATGGTGGGGGAGGACTGTATATATGGATGGTGTATGAGGGGGACTGTGTATATGTATGGTGTATGGGGGGGACTGTATATATGTATGGTGGGGGGGGAGAACTGTATATATGGATGGTATATGGGGGGAACTGTATACAGTATATGGATGGTATATGGGGGGCTGTATATATGTATGGTGGGGGGAGAACTGTATATATGGATGGTGGGGGGGGGAGAACTGTATATATGGATGGTGGGGGGAGAACTGTATGTATGGATGGTGTATGGGGGGGAGAACTGTATATACAGGGGGCTGTATATATGTATGGTGGGGGAGAACTGTATATATGTATGGTGGGGGAGAACTGTATATATGTATGGTGGGGGGGAGAGCTGTATATATTGTGACAGCAGGAAGGTAAAGTCACCTGGTTGCATCCAGGGGGGTAGATATATTTCGCCCAGATTCAGGCTTTACGCCGACTTATACAACTAGGTGGAGAGTTGTATAAGCCCAGCTGAGGCTAGTGGGCTCATGGATGACTCATACCTCTAGGGAGAGTGTGGGGCGTCGTGCAGACAGGGAGTTGATGAGACCAGCTGAAGCTTGTCAGCTCATTTAGGCCTCTATAAGAACTCCCAGCTTCATTAGATGTTAGCTCATGCCTGGAACCAGACCTGTGTGGACTGTCTAGGGAGAGTGAACCCCTGTGCGGTGAGACAAAGCCTGTGTGGCTATTTGCTTGGACATTTAAAACCAGGGACTTAGGGACTAGGACAGCACTAGGCTGATCCCAGTTGTTAGTTAGGAAACCTGTATGTTTAGTCAGAGGTCAAGTTGACCAGGATTTATTTTGTTTATGTTTCTTTTGCTTTGCTGTGTTTTGTCACTGTAAATAGAAAATAAACCGCACCTTTTTGATTTTGAAAACCACAACCTCCGTTTGCTGGGCCTGTTTTTGTGTGGGGAGCCCATCTCGGGGGTCACACACACCCGCTGCCGAGCTAACCCCCTCACAGTTGGTGGAGAACCAGTGGCAGTTTTTTTTTAAGCCAGCATGGAGGAGATACTGAAGCATCTGGCTCTAGCAAATGCCAATCAACAGCAGACAAATGCAGGTTTGCAAAAGAACTTCACAGCCCAGCAGCAAGCTCATCAACAGAGCCTTGCAGCCCAGCAGCAGACAAACGCAACTTTGCAACAGAGTCTGGAGGCTCAGCAACAAGCCCAGCAGCAATCTGAGGCCCGCTTCATAGACCTGTTGCAGAAGCAAGAGCAGAGACTACAACAACAGATGGAAGCAGCAATGCAGCAACGTCCGCAGACCAGTGAGGAAAGCCGTCCCACTAATACCGCGTCCTTTGGGGTGAGTCGTTTATTGACAAAAATGACTGGAGAGGATGATCCAGAGGTATTTTTGACCACATTTGAAAGGACCGCTGAAAGAGAAAAGTGGCCTGAGGAGCAGTGGGCTGGACTGGTGGCTCCTCTGTTAACTGGTGAATCGCAGAAAGCTTACTATGACCTAGAGCCTAACCAAGCAAAAGACTATGTGATGCTAAAAGCTGAAATATTGGCAAGGCTGGGTGTCACCCAGGCTGTCCGGGCTCAGCGTGTGCATAACTGGACTTTCCAGCTTGGAAAACCCCCCAGGTCTCAAATGTATGATCTCATTCACCTGAGCAGAAAGTGGCTACAGCCAGAGACTTTGTCCGCACCAAAGATTGTGGAACGTGTTGTAATGGATCGGTTTTTGAGAGCTCTTCCTACTGCCATCCAAAAGTGGGTAAGCCATGGAGACCCAGAGACGGCCGATGGTCTTGTGGATCGTGTGGAGAAATACTTGGCTACAGAGAACCTGACGGCCTCTTCCAGAGACACTCGGACTTTCCACCCTAAGACCAGACCATCCCCAGGGGCGGATAAGAGGATTCCAAGGGGTGAGGGTGGAGAGAGTGAGAGGGTGGGAGCTCTACCCCAAGTTTGGCGAGAACAGCCTGGGAAATCAGCGGCTCAAGAGGCCGCAAGAAGGATCGTTTGCTACCACTGCCGGCAAGCGGGACATATTGCAGCCAATTGCCCGGTTGTGGAGGAACCCATGCAGTGTGACTTTCTGACGGGCAGACGTCAGTCGCTGTGTGCGACAGTCGCATGCACTGCCATTCGAGGAACTGAGAAACATTTATGCAAAATGTGTGTTAATGGTAGAAATGTTGTGGTATTGCTGGATTCAGGTAGCCTTGTGACCCTGATAAAGGCTGAGTTAGTTAAAACAGAGGTCTCTGGGAATAGCAAGGTAGCTGTTATTTGTGTGCATGGGGACACCCGAGAGTATCCAGTGACTACAGTGTGTTTCGAGACCCCCAAAGGTACCCTCTCTCATCCAGTGGGCTTAGTATCTCAGTTACCGCATGACGCCATTGTGGGAAGGGATTTTCCGAAGTTCTGGGAACTGTGGGATGATCCTGAGCCCCCCACTGGTGCCCCTATGTACCAGGAATGTGATAGCCAGAACTCCCCTGAGAGTGGTGAGGACTCTCCGGAATTTCCCTTATCAGTATTGGCAGGGGAGACTCAAGAAACTGGAGAGGAGCCCACCTCCTCAGACGAAAACCTACCGTCTGTGGAGTTTTCTGATCTTGAGGTTCACAGGGAAAACTTTGCCACAGAACAGTTGAAAGACCCCGCCCTAATAAAGGCACGGGAAAACGTAGTGAAAATAGATGGCGAGTTAGTGAACCCAGATAATACCTGCACTTACCCATACTTCAGCGTAGAGAAGGACCTACTGTGTCGGGTGGCAAAAAGGGCAGAAGAAACCGTTGAGCAGCTTGTGGTGCCCAAACCTTACAGGAAGTTGGTGTTGGAGTTGGCCCATGGGCACATTCTTGGAGGTCATCTGGGGACAGAGAAAACCCGAGAGAGGGTATTACAGAGATTCTATTGGCCGGGGGTGATGAAGGACATAGAAAATTATTGTTCCTCCTGCCCTGTGTGTCAGAGGTCGGCCCCGATGCCACATCTCCGTAGCCCGCTGGTCCCTCTACCCATCATTGAGGTCCCGTTTGAGAGGATCGCCATGGATTTGGTAGGTCCTATAATCAAGTCCGCTAGGGGGCACCAGTACATATTAGTTATAATGGACTATGCCACCCGTTATCCAGAAGCGATCCCTCTCCGAAATACCTCGGCCAAAACCATAGCCAAAGAGCTATCTCTTGTGTTTAGCCGGGTGGGTATTTGTAAAGAACTGCTTACGGACCAAGGTACACCCTTTATGTCCCGGGTTATGAAGGAGCTGTGTAAATTGTTCAAAGTGACGCAATTACGTACATCTGTGTATCACCCCCAAACCGATGGGCTGGTTGAAAGGTTCAACAAAACCCTAAAACAAATGTTGAAGAAAGTGGTGGATAGAGATGGAAAGGATTGGGACTGTCTACTTCCATATCTGATGTTTGATATTAGGGAGGTGCCCCAATCCTCTACGGGATTCTCCCCCTTTGAGTTACTGTATGGGAGACACCCAAGAGGGCTGTTGGATATTGCCAAGGAAACTTGGGAAAGTGAGAGTTCTCCCCACAGGAGTGTGATTGAGCATGTCGCCCTGATGCAAGACCGAATTGCACAGGTAATGCCCATCGTGAAGGAACATTTGGCCCAAGCGCAGTTAGCACAGCAGAGAGTGTACAACCGTGGAGCCAAGACCCGTACCTTTTCCCCGGGGGATAGGATACTGGTACTTGTCCCTACGGTTGAAAGTAAATTCCTTGCCAAATGGCAAGGCCCCTACGAGATAATGGAAAAAGTGAGCGAAGTGAATTACAAGGTCAGACAACCAGGAAGGCGAAAGCCCGAACAGATCTATCACGTTAATCTGTTGAAAGCCTGGAGGGATAGAGAGTCCCTAGTCGCAGACACTTGGTCACCAGCTCAAACTGGTTGCGTGATTCCTGAGGTTGGAATAGCAGCCACCTTGTCACAACCCCAACAACAGGAGGTTAAGGAGTTTGTGCTTCGCAACAAGGAGGTATTCTCTGAGCTGCCGGGACAAACATCTGGGGTAGAGCATGACATCATTACCCCGCCCGGTGAAAGGGTGAAGTTAAAACCCTATCGGATCCCAGAGGCCCGACGGGAGGCAATACGGGAGGAAGTACAGAAAATGCTGAACTTAGGGGTGATAGAGGAGTCCCAAAGTGATTGGTCTAGTCCCATTGTGTTGGTGCCTAAACCGGATGGGAGCTGGCGATTTTGTAACGATTTTCGTCAGTTGAACAAAGTTACAAAATTTGACACCTACCCCATGCCACGTATAGATGAGTTGATCGACCGACTGGGAACAGCCCGATACATGACGACTCTTGACCTCACAAAAGGGTATTGGCAAATCCCCCTGGCCAAGTCGGCCAAAGAGAAAACCGCATTTGTAACCCCAGACGGGGCGTTCCAATATAAAAGAATGCCGTTCGGGTTACAGAATGCGCCGGCCACATTCCAGCGGAAAATGGACCAGATGCTGAGGCCCCATCGGAAGTATGCTGCGGCTTACCTGGATGACATAATTGTCCATAGCACAGATTGGGCCTCACATCTGCCAAAAGTGCAAGCAGTCCTGGACTCTGTTCGGGAAGCGGGGTTTACGGCTAACCCCAAGAAGTGTACCATTGGGCAGGAGGAGGCCAAATATCTTGGGTACACCATTGGGAGGGGAGTAATAAAACCCCAACTCAACAAAGTCGAGGCCATCCAGAGTTGGCCACGTCCCAACAGCAAGAAGCAGGTACGAGCCTTTCTGGGAATCGCTGGGTATTATCGGCGATTCATTCCCCACTTTGCTTCTAAGGCTGTGCCCCTAACCAACCTGACGAAGGGGAAAGGGTCGGTCAATACTTAAATGGACCCCCGAGGCTGAGGCAGCATTCCAATTCTTGAAACAAGCCTTATGTAGCCAGCCAGTGTTGTACTCACCCGACTTCTCTAAAGACTTTGTCGTACAAAGTGATGCGTCAGATGTGGGGTTAGGAGCAGTATTGTCCCAGGTCTGGAACGGGGAAGAGCACCCAGTCATTTACCTCAGCAGGAAGTTGAAGTCCCATGAGGTAAATTACGCCACCGTTGAAAAGGAGTGTTTAGCGGTGAAGTGGGCTCTAGATTCCCTTCGGTACTACCTGCTAGGTAGGCACTTTGACATGGTTACGGATCACGCTCCGTTAAAGTGGATGGCTCAAAACAAGGAAACAAATAGAAGAGTGAATAGGTGGTTCCTGGCCCTCCAGGAATTCAACTTCACAGTAAAGCATCGCCCTGGCGTTCAAATGGGGAATGTGGATGCTTTGTCTCGAGTACATGAATGCCTGATTGCTGGTGTTCCAACCCCGAGGTTAAAACAAGAGGGGGGGGTATGTGACAGCAGGAAGGTAAAGTCACCTGGTTGCATCCAGGGGGGTAGATATATTTCGCCCAGATTCAGGCTTTACGCCGACTTATACAACTAGGTGGAGAGTTGTATAAGCCCAGCTGAGGCTAGTGGGCTCATGGATGACTCATACCTCTAGGGAGAGTGTGGGGCGTCGTGCAGACAGGGAGTTGATGAGACCAGCTGAAGCTTGTCAGCTCATTTAGGCCTCTATAAGAACTCCCAGCTTCATTAGATGTTAGCTCATGCCTGAACCAGACCTGTGTGGACTGTCTAGGGAGAGTGAACCCCTGTGCGGTGAGACAAAGCCTGTGTGGCTATTTGCTTGGACATTTAAAACCAGGGACTTAGGGACTAGGACAGCACTAGGCTGATCCCAGTTGTTAGTTAGGAAACCTGTATGTTTAGTCAGAGGTCAAGTTGACCAGGATTTATTTTGTTTATGTTTCTTTTGCTTTGCTGTGTTTTGTCACTGTAAATAGAAAATAAACCGCACCTTTTTGATTTTGAAAACCACAACCTCCGTTTGCTGGGCCTGTTTTTGTGTGGGGAGCCCATCTCGGGGGTCACACACACCCGCTGCCGAGCTAACCCCCTCACAATATGTATGGTGGGGGGGGAGCTGTATATATGTATGGTGGGGGGAGAGCTGTATATATGTATGGTGGGGGGGGAGCTGTATATATGTATGGTGGGGGGGAGAGCTGTATATATGTATGGTGGGGGGGGAGGGACACCTGCCTTTTTACGCACATGAAATTTAATTGCATCCCAGTCGTAATCCGTAAGATTGAATATTGCGTTGGCCCACCCTTTGCAGCTATAACAGCTTCAAGTTTTCTGGGAAGGCTGTCCACAAGGTTTAGGAGTGTTTCTATGGGAATGTTTGACCATTCTCCCAGAAGTGCATTTGTGAGGTCAGGCACTGATGTGGACGAGAAGGCCTGGTTCGCCATCTCCACTCTAATTAATTTCAAAGTTTTTCTATCGGGTTGAGGTAGGGTTGCCACCTGTCCGGTTTTGACCCGGACAGTACGGGTTTGGACACATGTGCCCGGTTTTCAAGCCGCCTGAAACCCGGGCACATAACTGCAACATCTAGAGCGGCGATTCCCGTGTCCGTCGCCATTATACCCTCACTGTCACATTAGCCTGTGTGAGATTGGCTGCATGGGTCATGTGACGTCTGTGCAAGAGCCGCGGTCTGTGATTGGCCAGTGGAGGCTAGCTGGTGACTGGTCTGGTGACTCAGGAAACATGTGGAGGCGGGGCGGGGGCTGTACTGTGGAACCTCCCATGTTGCCGGGGACGCTCTCTGGTTGGCTGCAGAAGGGACAAGGAGGTGGGGTTAAAGGCGGAGCCTCACCATTCCCTGCTGCTCTGATGGAAAGTTTGCAGAGATCGCGCTAAGATTGAAGCTCAGCTCGCAAGGTACGTTTTTGCCCCCCCCCCCATACACCATGCACTATACATGCACACAGTTCTGCCACCCCCCTCCCATACACCATCCAATCCATCCATATAGTTCTCCCTCTCCTCATACGCCATCCATATACACATTTGTCATCCCCCCATACACCATACAGTTCTCCCCCCACCATATATATACAGTATACAGCCCCCCCATATATACAGTTCTCCCCCACCATACATATATTATAATATAGTGTAATATAGTGTATGTATGGGCATCCCTGAAGAATAATTATAAAGCCCTGTATTAAAATGTGTTGAATGTCTAGCATTTACTTATTCATGGTCAAGGTTGATGTCTGTAATCATTACTATGTAATCTACACATCTATGATGCAGGCGCACTGTGCTTTAAATGAACTTATTTTATGTGTTTGTATCAATAAACATATTTACATTATATTTATATACAGTGGAACCTCGGTTTAAGAGTAACGCGGTTAACGAGCGTTTTGATTTGCAAGCAGCTTTTTTTTTTTATTCTGACTTGGTTTGCGAGTGTTGTCTCACAAGATGAGCAGAATTCAACCTAATAGGGCCTGCAGTACCGCATTTGGCCTGAGGTGCGGGGGCGCTGGAGCCGAGCAGAGCTGAACAGCAACGATCGCAGCCGATCGGCAATGCTCGGAAAGACACGGAAATACTCAGTTTCCGAGCTTTTCCAACGTTTGCCGAGGTCAGCCGACGTGTCCTCGGGCCTTTCCGGACGTTTCCGAGGCTCTCCGGCGCCCCCCCACCTCTGCCCGCATGCGGTATTGCATCCCAATAAAGTCAATGCGGAACAAATTATTTTCTTTTCCATTGACTTCAATGGGGAAACTTGCTTTGATATGCAAGTTCTTCGGATTACGAGCATTCTCCTGGAACGGATTATGCTCGTAATCCGAGGTTCAACTGTACATGAGTTTACACATATGTTGTGCCTACAATAGTCCCAGTTAATAGAGTCTATTTTTTGGCTGTGAGTACCACTCTTTCTGTCCTAAGATGATAACAATCACTCACCATACTGTATCTATGGAGGAGCACTGTTGTAACTCTAGGACAAGAAGTGTCTTAAGACTAAAGAGCACCTCCCCCTATCCTCTTCTACTTAACATGGAGGGGGGGTGTCTGTAGTTCCAACACTGTGCAGGTCACAGGACAGCACTGGATTTCTATCAGGAACAACAGGTATTTTGAGCCTTTATCAAACAGATGGAACAAAACAATTTCAATGTTATATTTAACAAATAAAAGAGGAGCAGAGAAAGGAATTTCCTTGTTAGGGTTTACATACACTACGTCTGCATTTCACTAATTGGATCAGATATAAAGGAATTGCATGAGCATCTGCTGGGTCAGATATTTTGGAGTTCTGGTTGTTCCTGAGCTTTTGTGCAAGACGTGTATAATGAATGTTGATCAGTAGCGGTAAGCACATCCTACATTTGAATTAAGCAGCCAAAACATGTTTAATCCTATATCATCTTCTTCGTTTCATGCTGTGAGCAGATAAATGTTACATATGGCTTAGAAATGCATTTTCCAATTTCATAGTTGTAAAACTCATGAATACTTAAAAATGCTAAAAGCATTGAAAACACAACACTTTCTTAATATTTTATTAGGTAACATCTTCATTTAGACAAATATCCTTCAGGTCATTAGGACGTGTTGAGAATTCTCCTGTCCATTAATGTCAGCTACAGTATTTGAAGTATTGATTCAAAAGATCATCACAATTGAATTTCATACTCCCTGCTAACTTCCATCTGCTCAGATTTTGGGATTTAAATTGGATCTAAACCCAGCCACTAAAATCTCACGTAATTGTTAATGTAGCACCCTGCTCCCAATGACTGGGCGCTATGTTAAATTTAGTGGGTGTTTGAGCTGGTAGTTAGCTCAGACTCTGTAAACAATTATGTTAAATTAGGCTCTGTTCCGGCTATGGCTGTGTTGGAAGACTTCCCACTGTTCGCGTGTAGGTGGCGTTACCACCCCAGGCCAATGTGGAAGACTGACAAGCCAGAGTGGATTGGGTGCCTTTGCCCAGGAACAGTTCAGAGAGCGTGGTCTACCCGCTGAGCATGCTGGGGAAGGGTACTTAAGGGGCAGACACCATCTTATGGGGTCCTTCTTCCCCTCGCGGCCCTCCTGGCGCGAGGACTGTGTCGTGTGATTTCGGCCTTGGGACCATGTTGGTCCGAGGCTGCAACTCTACCAAGTAGGCCCAGTTATGCTGACTGGAGCCTACACTTTGAAGGTGATCCTGTGCTGTCCGCCCCGCGGGAGGAAGACACTCAATGGAGTAAACCAGGGGAGGATCTGTCCTGGAAAAGACCGAGCGGAAGGCTGGTGTCTTGGGGAGGGCCTGGTAATTCTATTGGAGGATGCACCGTAGCTAAAGTTCACCTTGCAGTCTGCCGGGTTGGCATAACGGCTTTTGACTGCTTGGCTGGAAGCCTAGGTGCTAAGTCCTGTGGCAGAGGATCCCGGATTATCCAATCTTGTGCACAACCAGTCTGTGGCAGAGACTGGTCCTGATCATTGTCCGTGCATCATCCCGGCTGCTAGGCCAGGTGAGAGGGGCCTATCTAGGTGAGCAATACCCACTCAAGGAGGAGTGGTGAATGACTTTTTAGTTGAGGAGTTTCCCCCAGTGATCTGTACTGCGTACCTGAACCTACCCCTTTCCCTTCACCCTTCTACTATTCTTCATATGTTTTATGCAAAGGGAAAATAAAACCTAACAGCTTAAGGTTTTACATCTTGTGTGGACATTGGAGTTTTTACAGACTTTCTTCCCCTAGACAACGAATACTGACGTAACGTGCAAGGCCCAAATTTAAACCCGCAGCTCCTACGGGGTGTGCTACATTAACATAAAATATTATTAAATATTAAAATACAATAATAAAAAGTGATTTTCAATTCTTTTAAATCTGCAGCTTTTATTAAAATAATCCCCGGTGATCCTGCCATGAAGTCCTTGTTCAGGCACTGGAATAGTGTGACAATGTTGTGTCCCTGTTGTCCACTTGTCCTCTTGCCTTGTCACCCTTTCGGTGAAGACTCTAATGCCGCGTACACACGATCATTTTTCCCGTCGGGAAAAATTACATTTTTTCCTTTGGACGAGAAAAACGATCGTCTGTGGGCTTTTTGCCATTTTTCCCGACGGGAAAAACGGCATTAATCACGATGAGAAAAATTAGAACATGTTCTAATTTTTCTCATCGTTTTTTCCATCATTTTTTTCCGCGGCAGTTTTCCCATAGGGAGACACTGCCGCGGAGCCCACAGACGGTCGTTTTTCTCGACAAAGAAAAAAATGACGGGGAAAACGGTCGTGTGTGGGGGAAAATGCCGTTCCCTCGTTTTTCATTTTATTTCATGTCGTGATTCACGGCGGTGTTTTCACCGCCGTGAATCACGATCGTGTGTACGCGGCATAAGCAGCTGCACCATGCCAGAAGCATGTTGCACCATTGTCACCAGGAGGAATGCTACCCTGAGAAATGCAGCCATCATTGGAGTGCATGTGGGCAAGAAGTATTTAGCAACATTGGGGTGAAAAAAGGTAAAAAATAAATTTTCTGAAGAATTAAAAAAAAATGGCAATGAATTATGATACACAGCAATTTCGTAAACTAAATGTCATCAAGTACAGGTTTGGATTTTTTTTATGTAATCTTTATTTTAGAATATATAGTCAAGGGACAAACATATAAACAATTGACAAAGTGGAAAGACTTGCTAGGTACATCAAAATATGAGGAGCCCCTCACTGTGTACAAACAGTCAGTAAAAAGGTAAACAAGGGAGGTGTACAGTCCAGCGACCGTACCCGGGGGAATGATAATCAGCATATAATCACTGTGATATGAATTCAAACATGTATGAATCACCCCGAATGACCCTGTCAGATACTCCGTTGACAGGAATACCACCCCACTCAGGGAGGGTAGGATTAGACTGGGTCCACAGTTACCGGGCCCAAGCCTTAAGAGTAGTAAGTCACTAAAACAAAGAACAAATAACAAAAAGAAAAAGGAAAAAGAAAACAGGGGAAATAGTAACACCAGCTAGTATAAAGCAGCATTGCGAGCTTCTGTAATTTTGTGAAAGCTCCACTGTCTCGTCTGCGGCCCTCCAGCCACCCGCCCAGCCCATCTCCACTACGTTGTGGCGGCCGCGACTAGAGGGGGGTCCGGGACGCCCAGCACAGGTGGGTTGGTATAGTTTATCCAAGTGGCCCATATGGAATAGAATTGCTCATATCTATCTTTGCACTTAGCCATCCATTCCTCAGCAGCCATGATATTATTGACCAAGTTTACCCAATCCACCCGGGAAGGTACCCGGGGCGTCTTCCAATGAATCGGGATCAGCCGCCGGGCCGCGTTAAGCAGATGGGGCAGGATGGACTTACTATATAGGCTGAGGGGGATGGTGGGAAAGTGCAATAGCGATTCTAACGGAGAATCCGGAAGGTCCAGATCCAAGATTAGTTTGATCTGTGCATGGACATCTAGCCAAAAGGGCTTCAGCTTGGGGCATTCCCACCAGATGTGGAGAAATGAGCCTCTGAGTCCACATCCCCGCCAGCAAGTATCTGACAGAGAGGGGTAAATCTTGGCAAGCTTGGACGGCACTCTATACCACCTAGTCAGAACCTTATAGCTATTCTCCTGCATTTTAGTGTCTACTGTGCTCGAGTGTGTTAAGCTATACATGTGATCCAGTTGAGGCTCAGTAAAAGTGCGCTGGAGGTCTCTCTCCCAGTCACCAATAAATCCCGGTTTCTCCTTGCTGTGCAAGGATTGTAGCATGTTATATAGGACCGAGATGGCATGGGGAACAGCGGAGTCTGACATGCATAGGCGTTCAAAGGGAGAAGCCAAAGTAGGGGAACGAACCCTCTGGGGCAGACTAGTAATAAAATGCTGAAGTTGCCTGTAGCGCCACTCATCCATAGGGAAGGGGCCATATTGGTTCCGTAGGGTAGCCAGTGGCAATAGGCCCTGGTCCTGAATAAATCTGCCGCATCTGGTCTCACCATCCGCCGCCCACGTCCGAAAAAAGAAGGGTGTTCCCCCGGAGTGAACCAGGGGAAGCCTCCCATGGGCGCCAAAGGAGAAGTTGGGGGTGCAAGCAGCCCCTGTTTATTCAGCTTATCCCAGATCGCCAGCGCGTGGGCAGTAAACGGGGAAACCAGCGTCGAGAGACGCCTAGCCTCCCTGGGAACCCAGGGGGCATGTGACAAGTTACGACCCGCTAGGAATTTGTCTAGAAGTACCCAGAGTTTATACCGGGCATTGTGGTGCCAGTCTAGTATACGCTGTAATTCTATAGCCTCATAGTACCTGCGGATTACTGGGACCCCCATACCTCCCTTATTCTTAGGGCGCTGGATAGTGCGAAGGGCTAGCCTGGGACATTTCCCATTCCAGATATAATGTACGAACAGGCTATTGAGGGTTGAGAAGAACGTCTTGGGCAACGTGATCGGCACCATCTGCAGGAAGAACAGAGAACGGGGTAGCACATTCATTTTAAGTACACTGACTCGGCCCAGCCACGAAAACGCAGTCCTATCCCACCGCTTCAGGTCTAACCTGACCGAGGAGAGCAGCGGAGCATAGTTACAGTCGTAGAGCATCGAACAGCTCGCGGGCAAATATACCCCTAAGTATTTCAGGGAGGTTGGGCACCACGTAAATGGGAAAGCTGATTGCAGCTGTGTACGCAAACCTGCAGGGATGTTTAATGATAGGATTTCGGACTTATCGTAGTTGATTTTAAAGTTAGACAGTAGGCCAAAGTCCTTAAGCTCGGCTAGGATGTTGGGCAGCGATATCAAGGGGTTGGAGACATAAAAAAGTACATCATCCGCGTATGCCGACAATTTGTGTTCCGTCGGGCCGACCGTAAAACCATTGATGTCATTGTTAAGGCGTATTTTGTTAAGCAGCGGTTCGAGGGTCAGAGCGAAAATGAGAGGGGACAATGGGCAGCCCTGACGTGTCCCATTGCTGATCGGGAAGGTCTCGGATAACAGCCCATTCACCTTCACCCTGGCAGTCGGAGAACTATAAAGGGAGGCTATCCACGTCAGCATGTTTGAACCTAAGCCAAGCCTAGCCAGAACCGTTTGCATATACGTCCAGTCCACCCTGTCAAATGCCTTCTCGGCATCAGTGGAAAGCAAGAGACAGGGGTGGGACTCCATCTGCGTCTCGGCCCAGTGAATCAGCTGGAGTGCTCTATTAGAGTTATCCCTGGCCTCCGTGCCCGTAATGAACCCCGTCTGGTCCGGGTGAATGACTGTCGGGAGTATCGGCGTCAGTCTGTTGGCCAGGATTTTGGCCAAAATCTTGACGTCTGAGTTCAGAAGCGAAATGGGCCTATAGCTGCCCGGTGAGGTATGGTCTTTACCCTCCTTCGGGAAGACCGTGATGTGCGCCGTCAGTGCTTCTGGGGGCATTGCCGTGCCAGAAGCCAGTGCCGTGAAATAGGCACACATGGGACCGGAGAGCACCTCTGAGTATTTCTTGTAATAGGCATTTGTGTAGCCGTCAGGGCCCGGGCTTTTCCCATTGGGTAGGTCTTTCACTACCTTCTGAATTTCAGCAGTATTGATGGGCGAGTCCAGCTGTTTACTCACTGAGGGTCCCAGCTGCGGGAACTCGGCCTCCGTGAGGTATTGGTGAATGCGGTCAACCCGTTGGGATTCCGTCGCGCCGTGTAAAGTATCAGGGAGATGGTACAAATGTGCATAAAAGTCCCGAAAGACATTCGCAATTTTTGAGGAGTGAACGAACGAAGTTCCCGTCGGGGCAGTAATCTTGTGGACATGTCCCGAGTCGCTTGGGCTTTTAAGGGCCCTTGCCAGCAGACTCCCGCATTTATTACCGAACTCATAATACCTGTGTGTTAAATGCCGAAGGCGTGCCTTAATTTTGGTGTCTAACAATGCGGCCAGCTCCTGTCGCAGGGATTGTAGTTCCGACGCCAAGTCTGGGGTGAGTTTCTTTTTATGTCGTAACTCCGCTGTCTGTAATTTGGCCAAGAGGGCCTGCAGTTCTCCCTCCCTGGCCCGTTTCAGTCTCGCCCCCTGAGATATCAGCTCCCCCCGAACCACGGCCTTGTGCCCTTCCCATACAGAACCCATGCTGACCTCACCCGGTGTGTTCTCAGTGAAATACAGGGAGATGGTGTCCAACACCCGTTTCTGAGCGACCGCATTATCATCCAAGATACCATCATTCAGGCGCCAGCTCCACGTCCGTGACTCCATTGACAGAGGACGCAGGGAGATGGAGACCGGCGCATGGTCTGATATGGTAATGGACCCTACTGAGGCGCTAGCTAGGGAGTCAAGTGAATACTGGTCCATCACAAGAAGGTCAATGCGGGTATAGACATTATGTGTTGCGGAAAAATAGCTATAGTCTTTGTCTGTCGGGTGGAGGAGCCGCCAACAGTCAACCAAATGGTGTTCCAGCAGGGATTTTTTAAAATGCTTCAGGAAGGCAAAGGAATGAGACGACGTGTCCACCAGCGGGTCAGGGCTAACGCTGAAGTCCCCTCCCAGGATGAGCTGCCCCTCCCGGAAGGTGGACAGGGACTCCAATACAGCATCTAAGAAGGTAAGCTGTTTGCTATTTGGAGCGTACACAGCTGCAAATGTGAACTTGCGGGCAAATATGGTGCCTTTGACAAACACAAATCGACCCTCTGGGTCGAGTAATTGGTCCGTCATTACAAAAGGGCAATTTTTGTGGATTGCTATAGCCACCCCCCCTGATTTGGGGCGGGGGGAGTTGCTAAGGTACCAAGAGTTATATAAATGGGTTGGAAGGCGGGGGACCGAGTCAGTGCGAAAGTGCGTTTCCTGCAAAAAAAAGATGTGTGCCCCATGCGTTTCATCTCAAGCCACAACTTACCGCGTTTCGACGGGGAGCCCAGGCCACGTACGTTGTACGACACGATTTTCATGTCAGCCATGATGAGAGATTACCGGGTGGGGCCATCAGGCCAGCGGCAAGAGGGGAGAGAGACCCACAGCGCAGTCGAGCCCACAGCAAGGGACTCCAGGAACTCCTTGATCACATACAGTAGCCTAGAGTACAAACCAAAGTTAGAGCAGGTGTTATGGAAAAAAGGACATGAAAAACAAAGGGGAAAAAAACTCAGTGAACAAAAACACAGAAACAGGTGATAAGCCCAAAGGGCGCAACAAAGTGCATCGTCACCGCCGGTCGGGAGCCTCCACCCCCTCCTCAAGCCGAGGAGACGGTGAAGGCCAGCGAGCAGAGGCATTCCCAAAAAGGGACACATAACTCCAGGGAGTTGACCTATTGGGGGGAAGTGGTAGGGCACCAAGAGCAAGTCCGCATGGGGACCCGCATAATATTGAAAGTGTGCAGCTGCCCCTTGACCAGGGGCAGGAAAGTGATACAGCAGCTAGGGGGAAGTCACAAAAGGAAAAGAGATCAAAAATGAACATAGACGCCTCAAGAGCCAGCAGCAGATAGTTCAGGTGTCTAGGCCTCTCCCTGCGGGGGTTGGGAGGAAAGTGCTGAGCCATTGGGGCCCCGTCTGGATCCACGGCGACGTCTCCGACGGGCTGATTGCCACAGTTCAGGGTGTGTAGGGTGAGGGATATCTGACGGTGATCTCCAATCCGGGATATCGACATGAGGCAAGTCTAGGGCTTCCAGGAATCGGGGTAGGTCGTCCCTGTTCCGTAGTGTGGCCTGCCTGCCCTCTTTAGTAGCGGAGAGGCTAAACGGGAAACCCCACCGATAGGGAAGCTGAGCATCTTGTAGGGCCGCCAGCAGTGGCTTGAGGGCTCGGCGTTGCATCAACGTGCGTCTAGAGAGATCCGGAAAAAATGTCAGTTTGGCCCCATCAAAATCCACAAATCTGACCCCTCTGACCTGATTCATGATACGTTCCTTCAGCGAGTATTTGTGCAGTTTGCAGATAATGTTTCTTGGTTTCTCAGGGTCGTCAGAAGGGGGCCGCAGGGCTCTGTGGGCCCGGTCAATTTCAAATTGTTCAGGTGCCTGTCGGCCAAGGATTTGCTTATAGACCCCTTGCAGGGTGGGGATGATATCTCTGGGGCCAGTGGCTTCGGGTAGACCTCTGATCCGAATGTTAACCCTGCGGCTCCTGTTCTCAAAATCGTCCATTTGATCCAGCAAGGCCTCAAGCCTGCGATCCTGTTGTTTGCAGTGATCAGAGAGGGCCTGCAGGGTCGGGTTAGTCTCATCCCATTGTGCCT
The DNA here is from genome assembly GCA_029206835.1 of Rana muscosa. NCBI lineage: Eukaryota > Metazoa > Chordata > Amphibia > Anura > Ranidae > Rana > Rana muscosa. Next base: position 114,416,921 of record CM055123.1, on the reverse strand, counting down.
CCAGAGTCTCCACTCTATCTCCCAGATGCGCTGTGTCCGCCTGTAAGGCCTCAATGTCCTTCTTAAAAGCCATCTCCACTCTGCCTGCAAATCGTTCTAGGTCGGCCTTAGTGGGGAGGGAGAGGATGTGTGCACGGATGTCTTTATCATCCCATGGGTCTCCCGCCTGTGCAGGCTCATCCCCGCTGTTCGAGCCAGAGAGAGAAGGGGGAGAAGGCAGGGGCTGTGAGGGCAGATGCGGGGAGCCGATAGGGGAGGCAGCCCTGGTAGCGTGGGAGCCGGGCGCCATCTTGGCTGTACCTGTCGTTTTGCTGCGTGTCCCAAAAAAGTTGTCCAACGATCCGGACCGGTCCCGGAGTGTCCGCTGTGGGCACGGGGAGTGATTGCGCTTCATTGGCATCCGGGCTGCGGTAGTTTCTCCCCCTCTGAAGCTGCCGAATGTGCTGATCAGAGCGCGGGTCACACGGAGCTCAGGGAAAGCACGTCCTCACTCGTGCATGCCTTGGCCACGCCCCCAGGTTTGGATTTAGTTTAACCTCTTCTGTCAAAAATTGACATGGAGATCCTTTTCCAATAAATCCTTATATTGATCCATTACTTGTTTGTGTAGCAGGGTATTCCCCTTTAATACCGAGAGACTACATCTCCCAGTACATCTTGCAGCACTTAGGGTGCATTGCCCCGTGCAAAGACTGCTGGGGAAGACTTTATAAAGGGGAGGCGGAGTTTGTTCTGTCTCTTTGGACACCCCCTCTCCTAGCAAGAGGATCCCTGTGCTGAACTGCTGTGTGCACAAGGCCTGAAGCCTGGGCCTTGTACATTTCTCCACAGAGCCCTCTGCCAGCCTAGCGGAACCTCAGAGACATTTCCTCATCCTTGCTGTACTACACCAGAAGGACCGAAGGCCTGGATGTCGGCGGATTCCTGTTCCTAGACGAATCGGTGGAGGAAACGGACTTGGACTTGTCCGGGTGGTGAGAGAGCACTTGCTCATAGACAGATACTTTATCTTTACTATTCGTTGGATTACAAAGTTGTTCTTCAAGTGCACCGCCAAAAGATTGCTAGTGAAGATTAATTACCCTGAACTTCCATTTAGATCAGTCAGGCCTGACTGCGTAGGTAGACATTTCTGAGAGTTAGTCTGCCCACAAGGGGAAGTGATTGAAAAGGGCAGTGCTAGAGCCGCATCGCATTACTTGAGTAGTCTGATTGTTCTGTTCATTTTAAATACTGTTTATTGCAGGGATCTGCAACTAGTTATACTGTTATTTAATTACTTGCCCATTAGCATCAGTAAAATATCTGGGTAAAGTACATTTGGTGTCAGTTTCGCTTACTTTAATAGGAGTTTTAAAGTATATTCTGTGTATGTTTGCTATAGGACTGCGTCACCAACAGTTGCGGTCACGCGGTCCTATCCCACTATCACTAGCTGTGCCACGGGAGGTTAGAGCCGATTGCCAGGGGTTGACAGCGGTGCATTACAGGGCCCAAATCAATACCAGCGGCCCTCTTAACTGGGGGTATCGCTACACGTGGGGGCTCAGTCCGGGATCCTTGTATATTGCACGCTGCGATCAAGGCGGCCTGAAATACCAGCATGGACTCGCAGGCAGTAATAGAATGGTGCGCAGAGGAGGGCGTGGATCCACTCCGGGCGGTAGTTGTTGAACTCCCGGAAGAGATCCAGGAGAAAGAAGAGATAAAGCAACTAATAATGTCAATGTCCCCAAACTGGAAAGCATGGCCAGTAGATGTGAAGACAAATACTTCAGGGACATATGCACTAATAGAGTGGACAAGGGGAGTCCCAGAGGAGTTTAGAGGACAGAGTGAAAAAGACATAGATGACCGAACGTATCGCTTAGTGCATACTGGGGCTGTGAAGAAAGAGTCCCCACGGACCTCCCCACAGTTATCTCCGCCACTCTTCTCCAAAATGGGAGGCAGTAGCGAAACGAAAGCACCAAAGTCACCCCTGACCGCCATAGGTCCCGAACTGTTGACTGCTTTGGGGGACTTTGTCGTTAAATGCCAAAAAAATAACACGGTGCATGTGGAAGCTGGGTACCGGAAACTCCTGGTGTTTTCAGGAACACAACCTGTGCCACCCGGGGAGGAAGATTTCGATACTTGGATCGAGCAGGCAATGCAGGCAGTAGAAGTATGGGAGGTATCAGAGACGCAGAAGAAGCAGCGCATCAGCAAAAGTCTAAAGGGCGCTCCTGCTGAAGCTGTAAAGAACCTCAGGCTTAGCAAAGCTACCTGTACCGCATACGATTATCTGGCTATGCTGGAGGAGGAATTTGGCCAGCTGGAGAAGGCGACTGAACTGATATACCAGTTCGAACATACCCTCCAACAGCCGGGAGAGAAGTTATCCGAATATGTGCGGAAGCTAAACCGGAAGCTGTGCCAAATTGTCCTAAAGAAGGGAATACTGCCGCAGGTCATAGAAGCAGATCCTGAGGGGAGCCCTGCGTTCAGATCCAGTTTGGCTCTACTTGAAGACCTCTGAGGGAGTGATGACTTTGAGTTACCCAGATCTTGTGCGGATCATGAGAGATGAAGAAGCCCTCTTAAATGAACAGCAAGGGGCTGAGAAGACCACTACCCTCCCCGCGGTGGGAGTCAGATCAGTTATGGCTACGGAACGGGACTCAGAAGTAGAAATCCTGAAGACTCAGATGTCCAAAATAATGGAGATGGTGACCGGGTCACTGGATGTCAGGTCTGAGATAGACACACTGAAGGTGCACGTGTCCCAGCTGGCTGAGATGATGAACAAATTGATGGCAGAAAGTACTGGATTGTCCGCCCAAAAGCCCACGAAGCAAGACATCTGTCGAAACTGTGGAGGTGTAGGTCACTACCAGCAAGTATGTCCAAGTCCATGAATGGAGACAGAAGGCTGGCGGAGGCCTCAGAGATGTGACCCAAGAATGGAGAGAAGATCCGGGCCTTCAAAAATAACTTTCCCTGAATCTGCGAGGGAGCGGTGGAGGACACCTGCAGTTTATGCCGTCTCAGTGAACAACGCTTATCAGCCTTCCAAACAATGCCAGAAACGGCATTCCCAGCCCCGGAAGCTGAAGAGAGCACAAGTCCAAGTATGCCAGTCTGCTGTTACAGGTGTTTCCAAAAGGACTGCTACCCAATTGGTAGGTCCTCTGCCTGTAGTGCCTGTTCTGATCGAAGGGATCTACACCAGAGCCATCCTTGATACAGGTGCTGGTGCTGGTACAGGCAATGAATGGCAAAGGGAATGAATGGTGAGTGAATTTTAGCCTAAAGATAGCATTATTGCAATAAAATGAAATCTGAAGTGTGTGCTTAGTTAGCACAGGAAAAATAGGCTGCATGCTCTGCATACAACATATATTTCCACGACAAAAGGTATCTGTTGAAATGTATGAGCGCACTACAACAAAATGGCGCCGGCAATTCAGTATAGGGGAACATGCGGCGGGCTACAACAAAATGGCACCAGCATTATTTCAATTGTCACTTATTATATAGAGCCCTGGGATGTCACTGGGACCCATCCTCCTTGAAAAAGTCACGTGGTGTGTGACGAAACGTGTCAGGGATGGAGCCTGGTGACTTCAGTGTGCATACCTAGGAAGACTTCACCCTGAGTGTTTGTTGCTACCAAGTACTGAGACCATTTATTTTTGTCTATTAGGGTAGCGCTTTACCAGTACTAAGATTATACAACATCGAATTGAGTTGGTCTCTTTTTTTTATTCACACATGTATTTATAATGTCAGAGTTTTTCAAGGAGATCCATGGTTTCTAAGAGCTCTACTGATATTATAAAGACAAATCTTGTCATACTGGTATATCAGGATGAGCAATAACTTTTTATTGAGTTCTCAGGACTGCAGTACATTTACTGTTGGCAGCAAAAATAGAAATCCCAATTAGAGTGAACATTGTACAAGGCTGATCCCTTTCTAGTATAGCACACAATTTTCTGTCTGTTAGCTAGTAGCCAACAGACTTCTGGTTATAGAAACAGTAAAAAACAATCCTCTTGTAAGCCACAGCTATCCACGACCAGACTCGAATCAGACACTAATCAGAAATTGCGATTATGTAAAAGAACAAACTATTACTCCAGCGCTCAAAAGGACAGTCACCAGAACGAGATAGTGTGTGGAGTCTATATTTCCTCTAGTAAAATGCTTTAACGATGCTGGACAGGAGACAGCCAGGAGAACTCTGTATTTATATTGTAATTTATTTACATCTATATTTACAGTATACTGTATGCATGAGAAATTGTATGTACTGTATATGCAATAGATCAGGCACCTAGCAACAGATGATCTATTTATTATTAGTATTAATTATATATATTTTTCATATCTTATCATTTTTTATTTTTAAAAAAAGACTTTTTTGTGTTTTTCTACTCTTGGGTGCGGTGTCAAGGTACATCAGCATTGATACAGGGCTTGCCTCTCCTTGCCGGTGGGTACATTTGAATCACTTTCAGTGGTGTTTATTATTTATAATATACTATAATACTTTTTTGGCCAGGATGGATTTGCGTTACAGGGTGGAAAGCATGCCTCATTTTTCTGGCGGTGACATCATGGCCCTACATCACTTATTGCCAACTACCTGAAGTGACAAGAAGTGATGTGCTTCCTGATGGATGGAGGGCATACCTTCTGGCATGCATTCCAGTGGCCATTGCCGCTATACAGTCTTAATTATTAGGCCGAGGACACTGTATAGTCCCGGGATATATATTGCACGTCTTGGCAGGAAGCTGGCCATTGGGCTTAACTCGAGCACCCACCCAGTAAAGTTCTGGATGATATAGAGGTTTTCTATTTATTTCTATTTTCATTTCTCTCTTCAATTATAATAGGCTTTTTTAATATGATGACCTTTGACCCAGTCTGATGCTGCGACACCCTGCCTGATTGGGGGTGGAGCTATAGGGTGCCCTTGCATTTATTAGGAGGAGAATACAAGTTGGCTTTAGCTCTGAGGAAGTGGATGCATGCCCGAATTGCGCCTGCTTGCCGACACTGCCACAGTCAGGACTGCCGCACTCTGTATAAACGATTTATTGAGTTTCAAAAAATAAATAAAAATCCAAAATTGAATACATAAATACAAAAGCAGGCAGAAAACAGACAGTAGACATGCAGGGGTGAATGGCTGACGCGTTTCACATCAAAAATTGATGCTTACTCATAGCTCAATTTTTGATGTGAAACGCGTCAGCCATTCACCCCTGCATGTCTACTGTCTGTTTTCTGCCTGCTTTTGGATTTATGGATTACATTTTGGATTTTTATTTATTTTTTGAAACTCAATAAATCGTTTATACAGAGTGCGGCAGTCCAGGGCTCTTTCCTCTTTCCATGCATTCAGTGCAGAGCCAGCACCTGTTAGAGTAACAGGGCGGGAGCAACCATTGGAGTTCAATAGCTTGGAGCGGTACGTCTTTTTGACTGCCACAGTCAGGTCACTCATTGCCACACTGGTTGACCACCATTGTCACTTCTGTCCTTTGTGAGTATTCATTTGGCTTTTTGGTTTCTTCTATTATTAAATCTCAGGTAATGCGCTAAGGGCCGCTGATAAGGTAATACAGTCAGCCTGAGCCCCATCAGTTCAAAAGGGAGGCCAGGCACCTGCTGAGCAGGAGGGCCAGCTCTACTGTCTTATTGCAGACACCAATCCTCTTCTTCCTCCCCTTGCAGCGCTGCCAGCTTCTCCTCCTCTTTCTCTCTCTGGCTGCACTTCAGGGGGATTGGTCCTGGCACATGTGCCCCTTCCATTTTCTATCCAGACCCTTCCCTCACAGCGCTGCTGGCTTCCCCCCTCTCCTCTCCCACCATCAGCTGCTATGGGCACACAGGTAGATACTTCAGGATTGAGAGCGGAGAAAGGGATCGGTAAATATGTAATTTAATGGCCCCTTCCTTTCCTGAATGAACACAGGGAGCAATCGGTCTCAATCACTCCTGTGTTCATTCATCACCAAAGCATAGTAAACTGTGTTTGCTATGCTTCAGTTTGTGAATGAGCAGGAGCTTCCCAGTCATTCATCTGTGCAGCTGAGGCTGCAGAGAAAGGTACAGATAAATCTATGTCCTCAGTCACTTTCGGCCGCAGGGAGGGGCCCTGAATGCACTATTCGTTTGCTCCCCTGTGTGTGCTTTTTTTTGCATAAACTCTGCTTGTTAGAGAAGATAGTTCAGGAGCTAATTGAGAGCTTCAACTTCCTTAGACATTCTGTACCCAGCTTTAAAAGCTGCAGGGTGAAACATCTGGTGAAAAGGACATCACTTACCTATCGGCATCACAGTGGTTGTGATAAAGGTGGGAAGGGAACCTATCTAAGATTTGTATTGCTCCCCGTATCTCTGCTTAGGTGATTTCTCCTCACTCTTTGTCCTGGTGATGGGTGTCAGACAGATTAGGAAGTAAAAAATTTCCCTCGTGTGGACACAGATGGCAATATATTATTCAACAGAGGTTCTAATCCTTACTACTTAAAGTGGTTGTGAACCTCAGACATGAAACATGTACAGAGCATATCCCTCTATAGTGTGTATTTGTCTCAAATCAGAGCACTAAATGTAATTTCTATATGCTGCCTTCTTCCTCTGCTATCTGTTTGAGTCACTTCTGACTCAAGTTTTCCTGACAAAAAGAGAGAAAAGGAGTCATGGGAGGGAGCTCCAGCACACAGCCTGTGAATGACAGCCTCAGCTTTGATCCTGTGTAGCTGTGAAGTCAGGTGTGTCTCTTCCCTCCAATCAGCTCTCACTGAGCTCAGCAGAGTGTAACGTCAGCTCCCCTCCCCTCATGAATTTGGTATAACTGCAATATAAGGATGGTAACCTCCTGTTACTTTTATTTCTTCTAGATAAGGCTAATTTGTAGAACTTGAAGATTGTTTTGAATTTCATTGGCATAAATTCCTGATCTCCACTGGACATACTGAGCCATTTTTTCCTAACTATACATTATCTCACATCTTCAGACCTGGTGCTCATGTGTAGGAAATGTACTTCGAAGCTAAACATACTTTCCTTTGGGTCACATGTTCCTAGCAAGTCTAGCGTCTGTTCTGTGGGCTGAGAATTTCAGTTTAGTTACAATGTCTAGAGGAGATGAAAGTGGTTGCTTGAAGTAGAAGGTGCAATCCAGCATAATTTTAGAATAAAATCTAATATAAAAAAAAAAAAACTACAATCACGATTTTCAGTAAAGTTAATAAAACAATAATATACCTCTTCAGGATGGTGTCTGAGTTTTTGTCTAAAATTGCATTTTCAAATCATTCTGGTTTATACTTTTACTTAAGAGATCTCCTTCCTTTGTCTGTGCTGCATAGATAAAGTATCATTGAGGTCAGTAGAGTCATGAGTGGCTTGCTATAATGGATACCAATCTCTGCGCTAAAGCCTTCTCATTTATGTGCTAACTCCTCTGAACCACAGAATGAAACGTATTACTCTTTAGGATGCAGCAAGAATTGTAAAGGAGGAGCAATAATGACTCTTAAACCGTCTGGTTTTTGACAATACTTTCTTTATTCAGTTTTCGAATACATATGTACAAGCTTTGACAGTGCACAGAATAGTTGATTGTTTATTTCTTGTAGTTCTTGATTGTTCTATACAGCCTATTACTTTACATTATATGAAACAATGCTGTTACATGTAAATGTCTTCTGACCCTGATTTTCTGTACATGCTGACCCAGAATAACATGCACATGTATACTTCCATTTATATTACAAATAAAGGACCTCTCATTTATCATGCTGTAACTTCTCTTGAATAAAATATAATAATAAAATAATAATTTTGCAGTTTGTAATTTATAATTTCTTGATCATAAATCACAGGACAGAGACGCTTAGATAATTACTTAGTGGGTTAGATAGTCACCATCAGGTGATTGGACACTGGCAACCCTAATTATAAGGCGAGTTCCTCCCCTATATAACCCCTCCCATATGGAGAGTACCTCAGTTTTTTCACCAGTGTCTAAGGTGGTTGGTCACGTTGTACATATGCTAAGAAGAAAGTTCTGTTTAATGGTCTCTGCGGAGGCCTAGGAGCTATACAACCAGATCCATACCTCGGGTTATTACTAAACGCCTAAAATGGATGGTACCCGGGACTCGTGTAAAGAAGAAACAAGGTTTGCCTGTAATGTCTCTCTTCGGAGGTCTGGGCTCTGGGATCCAGTCTTTGGTGTACTAATCTGAGTGGAACGAAAATCTCCTGGCAGAGTCTTCTACAGGTCCAAGGAAGAGGTTCCTTTAAATAGTGACCCAGAACCCTGAAGGCTGGCACAACACTACCTGCCGTGATGGGTGAAGGCTGGATCTGTTGTTCTCAGCGGGGATCAGGTAAGTGAAGATATATTTTTAAAGTATTATCTTCTATGAGTAGTTGTATGTCTTACCTGGTTTCTGCCACCAGAGGGAGTAAGTAACATGCCTGGTGTATACTTACATGCCATCCAGGTAAACGCTCAGTGAAGTTGGTCTATTATTAAAACCGCTCACCTCCTCTGCTGCAGGCTCTGCCACAACTCATAATAGAGAGACCCCACAGGTTCCATGAAGTCTTCCAGTGGTCTTCTCTCTCCCCCCTCACTCCTGGCCACCGCCATGACAGTCGTGCGCGCTGGGGCGCGCTTTTGACTGTACAGGTGTGCAGGGAAATGCAGGGGGGAGACATGGTTGCGCGCGCGTGCATGGCGCATCACTGCGCAGGCGCCAAAGCGGCATGGTTTAAAAGCCCAGAACGCCAGAGCCTTCTGTAAGCAGTGGGACACAGAGCTGTGGGCTGTAAGCATCTCAGTGGATCGGATCCAGGCATACCTAAGACACCTACTTGGCTTCAAATTGTGCAGGGAGCTAATATATATATGTATTGTAAGACTAGAGCACAACGGTGGTTGCACTTATACTAGTACCTATGCTTTGCAGCTTAGGCTATGTTCCCCAGTAAGAGGCGTTCAGGGGCAGGTAAGGGAGGCACTAACAGATCCCCGCCTAGTGCTAAGGGCTCTGCACGTGCTGGTAGATTACCATCCCCCCCTGACAGACTGGTAGCAGCCTCACAGGATGAATCTGTACCCCTGTCAGGCTTTGCAGCCTCTCCTAATGTTGCAGCTCCTGCATATGTCACTGAAGACACTATGAAAGGTGCCTTGGATGGCTTGGAAGGAAGGATTGCTTCATTAATCGCAACCTCCTTAAAAAATGGCAGAAAGCGGGGTAGGTCCCCTTCCTCTTCTCTGGGTTCCTTATCAGAGGAACATTCTGATGATGAGATATCTATCTGTAGAGGGGAATCATGACCAGTCTGAGGTTTCAGAGGATGAGGAAAGGATCTCTTCTACCTCTCAGGCGCTTAAGATGCAGGTGCAATATTATACAGAGATGGTGCGTACCACATACAAATTGCCTTCTGCTGAAGCTGCCATGCCCTCTGTTTCCTCCTTGGGATCCCGGAAATCCCCACAGGCTGCATATTCCTTCCCAACTCATCCTTTTTTCTAGAAGTTGATGTATGACGACTGGGCTCACCCAGATAAATTGTTTTCTCCTCCCAAGAGGTTTTCTCTCCTTTACCCAGTGGAGGAAAGATTCACCAAGAAATGGGGGGTGCCGGCTATAGACGCGGCTATTTCTTGTGCGAATAAAAGCCTGACCTGTCCCATGGACAATTCTCAGGACTTCAAAGACCCAACTGATAAAAACCTGGAATCTTTGCTTAAACTAAGCCTCCTTCTCTATGGCCGGTGCTGAAGTCCAACCTGCAGTTGCAGCGATTGGCATATGTCAGTCCCTCAAGGAACAAATGAAACAGGTGGTTAACCTCCTCCCTGCAGAGGAAGTTGAGGTTTATGCAGACCTTCCTAAGGCCCTGTGTTTTGCGGTTGATGCTATTATGGACTCCGTTCAGCAAGCATCCCGCCTAAATCTCCTGCTGGTACACATGCGCAGGTCCCTTTGGCTAAAACATTGGTTTTCTTGCAAAAGATACTTGGCGGCGTTCCCATTTTATGGGGAACGCCTGTTTGGGGATGACTTAAACAAATATATCCAAAAGATTACCGGAGGCAAATCCACGCTGTTGCGATTAAGAAGAAGAGTAAATGTCCCTCATTTAAACATTCTCTTTCCCCAGCCCCTGGAGCTTCGACTTCCAGGCAGTGGCGACGGCCTCCCCAGTCTAATACTAGGGGAAAGGCCCAGAGCCAAGCCCAAGGGCAGAAAAAATCTTGGGGTTCAAGAGCTACTAAGCAGAACCCCAAAACTTCCCTATGAAGGGACGCCCCCGCTCGGCCGAGTAGGGGGAAGGCTGCTGCACTTTGCAGACGCCTGGCAGGAAGAGGTTCAAGACAAATGGGTCATCTCCACGGTATCTCTAGGCTACAAGCTAGAGTTCCAAGAACTTCCATCCCGCTTTCTGAGATCAAGTATCTCCAAAAATCCAGAGAAAAGAAGACTTTACTTTTGCCCCTGGAGTGCCTGTTGGCCCAAGGGATCATCATAGAAGTAGCCCCAGAGGAGCAATGCTCAGGGTTCTACTCAAACCTCTTTACGGTTCCAAGACCAAACGGGGATGTCAGACCTATTCTGGATCTGAAAGATTTGAATCAATTTCTGAACATTCGCTCCTTCCGCATGGAGTCTGTCCGTTCGGTAGTCTCTACCCTCCAGGGAGGAGTGTTCATGGCATTAATAGACATCAGAGATGCGTATCTGCATGTGCCAATTTTTCCCGCTCACCAAAGATTTTTAAGGTTTGCGGTGGATCAGCTCCACTTTGTTTGTGGCCCTACCCTTCGGTCTGGCTACCGCACCTCGAGTGTTCACAAAGGTGCTAGCCCCGTCCCTGGCAAAGCTAAGGGCATGGGGCATAGCGGTAACAGCTTATCTGGACGATCTGCTGCTCATAGATCAGTTCGTAGCACGCCTAGACCGCAATGTGCTCAGCACAGTGGAATATTTAGAGTCCCTAGGCTGGGTCCTCAATCTAGAAAAATCCTCCTTAAAGCCCCAAAGAAGGCTGGAGTATTTGGGCATGGTCATAGACACGATCCAGAGCAGGGTATTCTTACCCGAGTCAAAGGCCAAAGCCATAAAGGAGTTGGTCTGTATGATCAAAGCAAGGAAAAATCCTTCCATTCGTCTATGCATGAGATTATTAGGGAAAATGGTAGCCTCATTCGAGGCCATTTCTTACACCCAATTTCATTCAAGGCCTTTGCAGAACAACATTCTGTCCTCCTTGAACAGAAATATTCAGGCATTGGACCTTCCAATGCACCTGTCGCGGGTTCAACAGAGCCTCAATTGGTGGTTGCTTCATCAGAGTCTGTTAAAGGGAAAATCCTTAATTCCAGTTACTTGGAAGATCGTAACCACAGATGCCAGCCTTACAGGCTGGGGGGGGGCAGTTCTGGAAGAAGCTTCTGCCCAAGGAAGATGGTCCAGAACTGAAGAGATCTTGCCCATCAACATTCTGGAGATGCAGGCAATTCGTCTGGCCCTCGGGGTCTGTACTTACAGGTTACAGGGTTGTCCTGTCCGGATACAGTCCGACAATGCCACAGCTGTGGCTTATATCAATCACCAAGGAGGCACCAGAAGTCTAGATGCCCAAAGAGAGGTGAATCACATTTTTTCTTGGGCGGAAACGCATGTTCCCTGTCTGTCTGCAGTCTTCATTCCAGGAGTGGAAAATTGGCAGGCAGATTTTCTAAGCCGCCAGCAGCTGAGTCCAGGGGAATGGTCTCTACACCCCAACATATTTCAGACCATATGTCAGAAATGGGGTACCCCGGATGTAGACCTGTTGGCCTCCAGGTTCAACACAAAGCTGGATAACTTCATGTCAAGGACAAGAGATCCGCTGGCACAAGGGTCGGATGCCCTAAACATTCCATGAGATCAGTATTCTCTGATTTATGCATTCCCTCCAGATTCCTCCGGAGAGTCAAAAGAGAAAGAAAGCCGGTGATTCTAGTAGCCCCGGCTTGGCCCAGGCGATCTTGGTATGCGCAGATTGTGAAGATGGCAGAGGGGAACCCTTGGGTTCTTCCGCTCCGCTCAGATCTGCCCTCACAGGGTCCAATATTCCATCCTGCCTTACAAAACCTAAATTTGACAGCTTGGCTGTTGAGACCCACATTCTGAAGAGTCGTGGGCTCTCTGGTCCAGTCTTATCCACTCTGGTTAATGCCAGAAAGCCAGCCTCCAGTATCATCTACTACAGAATCTGGAAGGCATATGTTTCCTGGTGTGAATCCAGAAGGTGGCATCCTAGAAAGTATGCCATTAGCAGGATTCTTGCCTTTCTTCAGTTAGGCGTAGAAATTAAGCTGGCCCTGAGTACTATCAAGGGCCAGATCTCGGCTTTGTCTGTATTTTTTCAGAGACCGCTTGCCTCTCATTCCCTGATCCGGGCCTTTGTCCAGGGAGCGCTGCGCTTAAATTCGCCGGTTAAGCCTCCTGTGTGCTCGTGGGACTTAAATTTAGTTTTATCTGTTTTACAGAAACAGCCTTTTGAACCATTGCACCATGCTTCTTTAGTTCTCTTAATAAAGAAACTGGTGTTTCTTGTAGCCATATCCTCAGCAAGGAGGGTATCGGAGTTGGCAGCTCTTTCGCATAAAGAGCCATAATTGATTGTTCATAAAGACAGGGTGGTGTTGCGACCTCACCCAGCTTTTTTACCGAAAGTGGTTTCAGGATTCCATCTAAATCAAGATGTAGTCCTACGTCCTTTTTTCCAGATCCGCAATCTGCGGAAGAAGAGAAAATACACTCTTTAGATGTTGTAAGAGCGGTAAAAATTTATCTGCAAGCTACGGCTCAGATACGTAAGACTGATTGTCTATTTATTCTGCCAGAAGGCCCGAGGAAGGGCCAGGCAGTGTCGAAGTCCACTATTTCAAAGTGGATCCGACAAGTCATTATTCAGTCCTATGCTTCGGAAAAGAAGATTCCTCCTTTACAGGTTAAGGCGCACTCGACTACAGCAGTTAGTGCTTCATGGGCAGTGCATCACCAGGTCTCCATGGCTCAGATCTGCAAGGCTGCTACTTGGTCTTCGCTCTTCGGTCCATACATTCACTACGTTTTACCAAGTGGATGTGAGAGGGCATGAGGATGCCGCCTTCGGGCGCAGTGTACTGCAGGCAGCAGTGTAGGTCCTCTTGTCTGATGGCGGTCTTTGTTTCTGATCTGTGACTCCCTCTCCTCAATTTGGGCATTGCTATGGGACATCCCACTAAGTTATTATCTAAGTCTCTGTGTCCTGTGATGTACGATCAAGAAAATAGGATTTTTTAAAACAGCTTACCTGTAAAATCCTTTTCTTGAGAGTACATCACAGGACACAGAGCTCCCGCCCCTCTTCGAGATTATATGTTGGGACACTTATTGCTTTGCTACAAAACTGAGGTACTCTCCATATGGGAGGGGTTATATAGGGGAGGAACTCGCCTTGTAATTAGGGATGCCAGTGTCCAATCACCTGATGGTGACTATCTAACCCACTAAGTAATTATCTAAGCCTCTGTGTCCTGTGATGTACTCTCAAGAAAAGGATTTTACAGGTATGCTGTTTTAAAAAATCCTATTTTTCCTTCAGACGCAGTCCTGACAGCCAGAATGGACTGAAGAATGATGGGACCTGTTCTTCTAGACCAGGGTTCTCCAAACTATCTAAGACCAGTTTACTGTCCTTCAGGCTTTAGGGGGGCCAGACTGTGCCCAGTGAGAGTAGAAAATCCCCAGTGCTTCATCATTGGTTTTACTGAGAAATAGTGACCCATTGTTGATATCAATGTGGAGTACTCCATTGATGGTGTCAGTAGGGGAAATGGTGCCCCATCATTGGTGTCAGTTGGTGGAATATTGCCCCAATGGCCAGATAAAGCCAAGCAAAGGGACTTTGTATTAGCCTGCACCCACTCTGGATGAAGAAGCACAGGGACACAGCAGCATTGTTAATCTGGGGGAAGGAGAGTGTTAGATGTTCTAGCAGATTTAGATACACTAACAAATTGAAGCCAAACTCCAGCTCACACTAGTTACACAAGTAGAGAACATTTTTTCTCTTTCGGGACAAAGGTTTTACATAAATAAATAAAAGCTGATTATTGTATGCAGCCGTCAGTGGTGAATGGTTTGTCTCAACACTCTAACTGGCAGGAGAGCTTGTTCTGTTAAAAACCAACAGACTTACTGGCTGGATCGCATATTGTAAATCACTGAGCAAACTGTTGGCGCTGTATAAATCCTGTATAATAATAATAATCACCTGGTGAAGATAAAAGAAAGAAAGCCTGAGAAGAAAACAAATGTAGCCATCACATCTAAGAATTGGTAAGCTGCAATATCATAAATGTTTGCTTTTGTGTTTAATACCACTTTAATTAAAGTGGTATTCCTCTGAATAAATCTGATTCCTCTTGTACCAAATTGTAATGTAACTTTAATATCTGCCTTTATTTTGTAAAGCGCTGCTCAAACTGTTGGCGCTATATAAATCCTGTATAATAATAATAACTTCAAGATTCTGAGAAAACAAAATGTTTCTTTTTCCCACAATAGGCCATAAACTCTGGAGAACCTCATCATGTGTATGTAAGAAGCCTAGGTGTCACATAAACACTATCCAATAAAAGGTCTGTATTTAATAGGCTGAACAATAACTGTTCATTCGTTCACTGAACATATTAGCTATGAGCCTCACTGCTCTGTACTGGTGACTGTTGTTACAGAATAATGAAGATCAAGTGAAACCAAATGAGTACCCCAGAACAAAAGGTGAGGAGAAATCTTCCACCTGTTTTGGAGAAAACAGTCTTGTATTGGTATATTTTCTCTAACTTCCTGTTGTTCCTCTGGGACAGGAAGTGGAGGGGAATCTCCCCAGTGATAAACAACAAAAAATAAACTGGTGAGGAAATTTAAATCCTTCTCTATTCTAGCCAAAATAAAACAAAATGTTTGGGCTATTATTTTTCTGTGTAACAACCAGCAGGTGTTTCTAGGCTGTTAGAATCTGACTAAGGGCCTTTTCACACAGACGCCTCCGCTAAGCAGAATTTGTTTGCTCAGCGGAGATCTCTCTGCTAAGAAGGCAAATGACAGATCTGCATAGCGGAACAGACACAAACACAGTCCCGCTCTCCTCTATGGGGCAATCGGATGGAAATGGCCCGCCTGTCCATCTCAATCCGATGCCATCCAATCCGCCAGACAGATGGGGAATAGGACTGCCATTTGTCTGTTTTTGGCAGACAGAATCAGATGGTGGCGGTTGTAAGCGGACATCCGCTGCTCCATAGAAGAGACTTGGAGGGTCTGATCAGGTCCGCCTGAAAAACTGACTGGATCGCCCATGTGAAAGGGGCCTTAGAGTGGTTTTAAAGGCTCAAGGTTTTTTACCTCCATGCATTCTATATTAATTTTACCTTCAGTGTGCAGTGGCCCCCCCAGCCCCCCTTTACTTACCTTAGCCCAATCGCATTTCGGCGATGCGAACAGCCTCGGCTCTCCAGGGACTCTCACCCCTCATTGGCTGAGGCATGAGTCAATCACAGCCAGTGAGCCTATGAGGAGAGAGGGGGCGGGGCCGACCACGGCTCTGTGTGTGTGTGAATGGACATGCAGAGCCATGGCTCAGAAGCGCGCTTGCTCAGGTTCCCCCATAGCAAGCTCTTGCTGTGGGGGGCACTTGGCAGGAGGGAGGGGCCTGGAGCGCCATAGGGAGAGGAGGATCCAGGCTGCTCTATGCAAAACCCACTGTACAGAGCAGGTAAGTATGACATGTTTGTTATTGTAGAATATGTATGTGTTTGTTGGATTTACATAGCTGTGTGAGGACTTGGGGGTGGGAACAGGAAGTAGGAAGTTATGAAGTTAAACTAGAAGAAATAGTATTTACATGTGGCTCTCTGCTGAATAAAATAAATAAGATCTTCACAAGATTCATCTGACTATTCATCGTTGCTTCTACAAAATCTACAGTTATTATCCGCCAGCTGCCCTGATTGATGGCAGTCTCAGCGAGACGCTGAGAAAGACTCTCCCCGCCCCTCCACTGCTCAGCGCTCCAATGAGCACGGAGAAGCAGAGAGGAAAGACGCTGACTGACAGTCAGCATCTTTCCTCTCGAGGATCTGTGAGAACCGAGCCAGTGGCGATGTTCGGTGGCTCGGTTCTCAGTGCACAGACGGCGGAGACAGATGGAGCATCGGTCTGATGCTCCATCTACCGAGGTAAGTATAAATATGGGAAAAACTCAAAACCCATACTTCTCCTTTAAAGCTCTTTTACTGCTTGCTAGGTGTAGCAATACCCCGAAAGGGCCGCTGATTAGTTTTGGGTTTTGCACGTTACCTCTTTCAGCTTCGTTGTTCGGGTAGGAAAGTCTGTAGTAACGCCACAAAATGTCACAGTGTCAGTACAAAGTCACTCACCACTCTTAATGTTAGAGCAGGTATTAGTCACCTGCAGGGATGAGCCGAACACCCCCCTGTTCGGTTCGCACCAGAACCTGCGAACAGACAAAATGTTCGTGTGAACTTTAGAACCCTATTAAATACAATGGACTCGAACGTTCGAAATCTAAAGTGTTAATTATAAAGGCTGATATACAAGTTATTGTCCTAAAAAGTGTTTGGGGACCCGGGTCCTGCCCCAGGGGACATGTATCAATGCAAAAAAAAGTTTTAAAAACGGCCGTTTTTTCGGGAGCAGTGATTTTAATAATGCTTAAAATGAAAAAATAAAAGTGAAATATTCCTTTAAATTTCGTACCTAGGGGGTGTGTATGATATGCATGTGAAGTGGCGCATGTTTCCCGTGCTTAGAACTGTCCCTGCAAAAAATGACATTTTTGAAAGAAAAAAGTCATTTAAAACTGACTTGCGGCTATTAATGAATTGTCGGCTCCCGGCAATACATTCAAAAGTCATTGATAAAATAAAAAAAAAAAAGCGTGGGGGTTCCCCAGAATTCAATTACCAGGCCCTTCAGGTCTGGAATGGATATTAAGGGGAACCCTGCCGCAAATTTTAAAAAATATTGACGTGGGGTTCCCCCACATATCCATTCCAGGCCCTTCAGATCTGTAATGGATTTTAAGGGGAACTCCACCCCAAATTTAAAAAAAAATGGCGTGGAGTCCCCCTAAAAATCCATACCAGACCCCTTATCCGAGCACGCAACCTGGCCGGCCGCAGGGGAAAAGGGGGGGACGAGAGAGCGGCCCCCCCTCCCTCCTGAACCGTACCAGGCCACATGCCCTCAACATGGGGAGGATGGGGACAAGGGCCTCATCCCCACAACCCTTGCCCGGTGGTTGTGGGGGTCTGCGGGCGGGGGGCTTATCGGAATCTGGAAGACCCCTTTAACAAAGGGGACCCCCAGATCCCGGCCCCCCCTATGTAAATTGGTAAGGGGTACATTGTACCCCTACCATTTCACGAAGAAAGCGTAAAAAAATGTTGATGGGGACAAGGGCCTCCCCATGTTGAGGGCATGTGGCTTGGTACAGTTCAGGAGGGAGGGGGGGGCCGCTCTCTCGTCCCCCCCTTTTCCCCTGTGGCCGGCCAGGTTGCGTGCTCGGATAAGGGGTCTGGTATGGATTTTTAGGGGGACTCCACGCCATTTTTTTAAAATTTGGGGTGGAGTTCCCCTTAAAATCCATGCCAGATCTGAAGGGCCTGGAATGGATATTTGGGGGAACCCCACGTCCAATTTTTTTTTAATTTGCTGCGGGGTTCCCCTTAATATCCATTCCAGACCTGAAGGGCCTGGTAATTGAATTCTGGGGAACCCCCACGCTTTTTTTTTTATTTTTTATCAATGACTTTTGTATGTATTGCCGGGAGCCGACAATTCATTAATAGCCGCGAGTCAGTTTTAAAAGACTTTTTTTCTTTCAAAAATGACATTTTTTGCAGGGACAGTTCTAAGCACGGGAAACATGCGCCACTTCACATGCATATCATACACACCCCCCAGGTACGAAATTTAAAAGGAATATTTCACTTTTATTTTTTCATTTTAAGCATTATTAAAATCACTGCTCCCGAAAAAACGGCCGTTTTTAAAACTTCTTTTTGCATTGATACATGTCCCCTGGGGCAGGACCCCGGTCCCCAAACACTTTTTAGGACAATAACTTGCATATAAGCCTTTATAATTAGCACTTTAGATTTCTCCCATAGATTTTTCGAATTTGCCGCGAACACCCCAATTTGTTCGCTGTTCGGCGAACGGGCGAACAGGCAATGTTCGAGTCGAACATGAGTTCGACTCGAACTCGAAGCTCATCCCTAGTCACCTGGATAGTCCTCTCTCCCATGGCCTAGCAGCTGGGATGACACACGAATCAACAGCGGGACAACCTCCGCCACATGCCTTTAGAATTGTATGAATAATTGAATGAAAGGATAATTTAAAAGAAGGGCTTGAGGTCACATACCTCGGGATTTTTAGCGGTGTCAAAAGTAAGAATAAATATTGAAAAACCAAAAAGGATCCAATGACAATAGATTTATACAAAAATAGAACAATAGTTTATTTAATAAAAAAGGAAAATAAAGTTTTCCTGAGAGTTCAACATATACAACATTTTAAACTAGGTACATATACAATAACCGTTGACCTCGACATGTTTCGCTCGAAATTGGAGCTTCTTCAGGAGTAATCTACGGTGTAACGGTACACTAAGAAATGAAGTAAAGAGAAGAACAAAGGAACATCCATAAAATGTATACAAAAACACATCTATTGGAATATCCACCAAAAATAGGTTAACAAAAACTGCAAAATTTAATTGCAATATTAGTTACGTTATGATAATGTTTTATAATGTACACGTCAAATATTTTTAAATATTATAGAATCAGGGAAACATAAATCTAATAAAAATTATTATAAAGTATACTGAAGTGTCAATAAATGATGTGGTCAAACATGGCACCTACCAATTGTATATTAAAGATGAAGGAGATGTTTTAGCAATTCCAGATTAGCATTCTAAATTGCCCTCCATCTCCAGCTGCGGAAAAGGAATGATCACCAAAATGCCCCAACTGATGGAAATAAACACGACCTCCCAAAACTTGTATGTGAAGAGGCAGTAAAAACCGACATTAATAATAATCCTGCTAGAAATGATACAGAGAAACTCCTAAGTTGAGACTTGCAGATGAGTAAAAATTATATAGTTAAAAAATATATATAATATAAGTGAATTCAAAATAATTTAAATCCACAAAAAGAATAAATTTATATTAAAGATATTAAAAAATACCTGGTTTATCGAATCATTTGTTTTTGTAAAGTATGGATAGCAGTACTAGATCTTTTTGTGGAGAACCGCAGTGATTCATACAGATTTGCATAAAGATCCTGTGCGTGAAAGTAAGTAGATACCATAGTATCAAAAAAGGTGACTGAAGTAGATATCCATCCCACAGCCAAAATGAATAAGCACGTACCTTTAAGGAGTAGTTGAGTATTGCATTGAAGCCGCTGCAATAGCGGCAGTCGTGGCGTGTAAAAAACAGGGCCGATTTCCAAGCAGTCTCACAATCCCCAGCTCAAGAGGAATGACAGAGTGATATGGCGAAATACCGCCAATTTAAACTCATCCCGGCGCGGCTAACGTCTGATGTCATTGCCGTGCGGCGGACGCATTCATAAGGGCGGCACTCAGGCAGCTGAACGCTAATGCCTGACTAAATGAGGCCGGATGATGCTGGAACGGCCATTTTGGGAAATCCCCGGATCCCTTATGTACAGGACATGAAAGGGAAAGCGCTGTTGGATAGCGCTATACCAGGGGATTCATGAAAAGACAAAAATAGGTCTAACAAATGGTGCAGAAAATGGCATAGCGTTAAAGATGCCCAAGAGGGTATCCCCTTCAGGGCTGACATGACATAAACTAATGATTAAAGAACATGAAATGACTGCCCATGGCTGCCTATGGTATCTACTTACTTTCACGCACAGGATCTTTATGCAAATCTGTATGAATCACTGCGGTTCTCCACAAAAAGATCTAGTACTGCTATCCATACTTTACAAAAACAAATGATTCGATAAACCAGGTATTTTTTAATATCTTTAATATAAATTTATTCTTTTTGTGGATTTAAATTATTTTGAATTCACTTATATTATATATATTTTTTAACTATATAATTTTTACTCATCTGCAGGTCTCAACTTAGGAGTTTCTCTGTATCATTTCTAGCAGGATTATTATTAATGTCGGTTTTTACTGCCTCTTCACATACAAGTTTTGGGAGGCCGTGTTTATTTCCATCAGTTGGAGCATTTTGGTGATCATTCTTTTTCCGCAGCTGGAGATGGAGGGAAATTTAGAATTCTAATCTGGAATTGCTAAAACATCTCCTTCATCTTTAATATACAATTGGTAGGTGCCATGTTTGACCACATCATTTATTGACACTTCAGTATACTTTATAATAATTTTTATAAGATTTATGTTTCCCTGATTCTATAATATTTAAAAATATTTGACGTGTACATTATAAAACATTATCATAACGTAACTAATATTCCAATTAAATTTTGCAGTTTTTGTTAACCTATTTTTGGTGGATATTCCAATAGATGTGTTTTTGTATACATTTTATGGATGTTCCTTTGTTCTTCTCTTTACTTCATTTCTTAGTGTACCGTTACACCGTAGATTACTCCTGAAGAAGCTCCAATTTCAAGCGAAACATGTCGAGGTCAACGGTTATTGTATATGTACCTAGTTTAAAATGTTGTATATGTTGAACTCTCAGGAAAACTTTATTTTCCTTTTTTATTAAATAAACTATTGTTCTATTTTTGTATAAATCTATTGTCATTGGATCCTTTTTGGTTTTTCAATATTTATTCTTACTTTTGACACCGCTAAAAATCCCGAGGTATGTGACCTCAAGCCCTTCTTTTAAATCAACAAATTATTGGGATTGGGTGTTCATCTTGATTTGCTCACTTCTACTTCTTCTAAATGAATGAAAGGATAGTCCAGGAACCCTCTGCCACAGGACTTCCCCGCCTCAGACTTCCAGCCGTACAGTCAATGAACCTTTAAGCCGAATCGGCGAACTGCAGGGCTTGTAATATAGTGAATCCCTCCTTAATGAAGTTTCCAGGCCTCTCCCGAGACAGCGGTATTTTGCCGGTCTCCTCCGGGTAGATACTCCCCTGGTCTCCTTCACTAAGATGCTTCCTCCCCATTTGGATGGATAGCTTGGAATCCCTTTTTCTGGATGTAGGCCCCAGCCAGATTAGCTAGGCCTACTAGACAGCGATGCAGCCTCGGGCCAGAGTGGCCCAGAGACCAAAACCACACACATACCTCGAGCCCTGAAGGCCACGAGGCGAAGACGAACACCAATCAATGGCGTCTGCCCCTTAAGTATCCCCTCCCAGCAGGCACAGCGGGTTCACCATTCCCCCTGTACCGTTGCCGAGAAGGGCCACTCAATGCACCATGGCTTGCCCGTGTTCCAACAGGTGCCTGAGGTGACAACGACACCCACAGGCAATAAGGGAAAACTACTATCTGGCAAGCCACAGCTAAAACAGAGGCAAAACAAGTTGCAATTCAAACGTCTGAGCCCAACTACTGGCTCAGACATCCCCCTAAATTTAAATAGCGTCCCAACCTTTTTGGGATGGGCGCTACATAGGAATATGGAAATTGTTGAATGTACATAAAGTGGGCTCTTTAACTAATGCTGGCCATACACTATACGAAATATCGGGCGAAAATCGGTCGTTCAGACAGTTCTTTCGTTTTTCGGACAGTTAATGGGCACAAAATCGATAATCTTTGGGACGTTTTTGAGCCGAAAAAACGGAGGACAAGTTTGGAAATTTTCTGCCGAACGAACGATAAATCGGAAGGTTAATGTGTTTCCCGTCCGAACTTTCTGCACTAGGTATATGTAAAAAAAAAAAAAAAAATTTTTAAATTTATGTCCACTGAACGATTTATCGGTCATTACATGATGGCACTATCGTTTGCGCTCACGAATGAACTTTCGTTTTTCGAAAGTTCCTTCGGACGATTTTTCGTATAGTGTATGGCCAGCATAACATACACTATTATTGTTATTATTATTATACAGGATTTATATAGTGCCAACAGTTTGCGCAGCGCTTTACAACATGATCAATAGTATCTTTTTTTTTGTAAATGTGTGAAGACTGACAGTATACAGTATGTTCACAAGGAAGCAGATATTGGATATTCTACCCACTTACAAATGCCTAGGACCATTGTTCATTAAAGATTTAACTGGGCAGTAAAACATACTGGTATAAATAAGTGGATGGATCACTTCAACAGTAAACCAACATAAACTGTTTAATTTCTATGAGCACCTTAAATTCTATTTCATTAACGGTGGTAAAAATATTCATTGCATTTTAAAAGATCTCACTTGAAAAGTAAAATTGTCATGTTTATTAAAAATTTAAAGAAAATGGCACTATTCTATTGTCAAGCAGCTCTCCAAGCTTGGGGGTATAATTTAATTCTGGAGCTGAGAGAATTGCCATCAGCAGTACTAGCAGGTGCCTCTTTACAAATATTGACTTTCATTGTCTCTAGGCATAACTATGGAGATTAGGAAAACACAAGCTGTACCAAGCTACCCAAAGTTCAACTGGTTAATGATATTGGGAGGGAGCTGCAAAAGAGAGAGTAAAATTAAAACTATTGGGATTATTCAATTGGCTATTATAAAGAGGAACTGCAAACTATACAGTATATAACAGTGACCCAGAGCAACTAATTCATTTTAAAACCAATCAAAAGATGATTTTGGAATGACTGGGCACTGCAGTGCCCTTTGTACAGGTTTAGTGAACAAATCGTAAGGGGCAGTTCACAACAAAACATGGTGCTGGAAACCTGCGTTCTGTGCACGTTTCCTGCACCACATTCAAAATGCACTGCAGTTGGGATCTGCAGCTGTCAATGTTAACTTAAAACAGTTCGCATTCCCATCGAGCACGTTCCTGAAACATGTTCGATATCACATGCCTGACAAAGGGGTGGTACGTGACTCCGAAACGTGCACTGTTCTGTTATGTGATCCGTTTCGACTAAATCGGTGATCCTTGGTGTGCTGGCGAATATTTACATTGTTGTTAAGTTAATGACACACCAAACACAGGTCACACAGTGTTTTTGCCTGCACTGGATCGCATGGTACAGAAGTACCATGCGATCCATTTGCTCTGGTTCATGGACCATCTAGGCTCTGAGAAAAGGGGTGCGCCCCAGAAACGCGTCAGCCGTCCAGACGTTTGAGGTATTGTCCGACACTCTCTGTCATCGAGTCCTGTCGGCAGGTGCCAAGAATTCCAGCTCTACTGTCAGAAAAGCGTTTACCTAAGCTCCTTTTGTGAGTAGGATCATTGCTTTTTATCTATTTTTTAATAAAACTTTCAAGTGGTAATGCACTAAGTCGGTGCACCCTCCTTTTTTCTTTTATCTCTAACCACAGTGAATCACACAGGAACGGGAGCATGTTCCTGTGTGATTCCTGGTGTGGACTGACCATATGACTTTGCATAAAATAGAAAACGTCAACCCACATGTAGGTACTACTGCTGTATTTTCACCCAGATCAGAAGCAGAGATTATTATGCAAGTATTCCTTTGTTACAATAGTTTACCTGCAGCTGGCTATAGCTTCTTGAGTGTATTTCTGAATCCTAGACAAGTCTCTGTCCTATTGTTATTATCTCACATGCACAGCGCCAGGTAGGTAGGTCTGTGCTACTTGTATGTAGTGGTCACCTTCCAGTACATGAGTACATACCTCCCAACTTTTTGAGATGAGAACAACGGACACCATTCAGCAAAAGTTTGTAGGCATAGGACACACCCCCTGCGACAACCCCGTAAAGGAGAATTTAGCAAAAAATTTGTTAAACCCACAAGTGATTTTTTTTGCCACTACAATTGTTTATACTGGCTTTTGAAATTTACAAATGCAGCAATTTAGAAATTGGATTAAAGGTCCCCACCCCTTGGTTATTTAAGAGGGGGGGGCATTTATTTTTATTTTTTAAATAAAGGGCTTGTCAAACACTATCTAACATCTTTTTTTTACTCTACACATTTTTTTGTTGGGTGAATAAGTAGAGGTACCCCCTACTCATTCACATGGGGGGGCTTCCAGATTCTGATCATTTCCCAACTCGCAGACACTCACAACCACTGGCCAGGGCTGTGGGGAAGAGGCCTTTGTCCCCATCAACATGTCCCCCCTCCCAAAGCACCCCCCATGTTGAGGACATGTGGCTCACTCGTCGCTTCCGTTTGCTTTCCTGCAAGGCTGCCAGCTGATGACCCATCAGTTGTTAAGGACACGGCAGCCACCTGCTCCTTAACAACCGTGTTTAGTGGTTTTTAAGGATGCGGGCGGCCGCCCGCTCCTTAACAAAGCCTATTTATTAATTTTAATAAATACACAGGCTAGTGCCAGGAGTTACTGGATGTTGTTGATAATAAATTACCGCAAGACTTCATAAAATAACTCATGTGGTATTTTAGTAGCATTTGTTTTGTGAATGGCAAAAAACGTTGAAAAACGCTAAGCATGCCGCTTTGGGAATGGAGCCCACTATCGCTACACATGTATTATATAACTAAACTAAATGTCCAACTTGAGAACTTCTTAAATGCATTCTACTGCCTATCAGAGGCCAGGCAGCAGGATTCACTGTATGTCTGTTTAACGATCTGAGGCAGAGTTAAATGAATAAAATTATGAGAGCACTGAATTGTTTTTGAAGTTGCATTCTCTGGGGCCATCATCCTCATCCTTGCTTCATTCCTTGGTGAGTCAATGAACATATCAGACGTTCTGCCAATGGATGCAGTATTAGTCATTCATTAGGTTTAGCATCCGATTCTGCATCTCTTGCACGAACAAATCAATAATAACAGCTTCAATATACATCCTGACAAGTTTCTTTTCAGTTTAGCAGTATGAGTCATTTTAAAGCTGAACTTCAAGTAGATATTAAAAACACATATGAATGTAGCTACTATGTATTCATTAATTAAATTCAATTTATTTTTTAAAAGCAGGCAGTGTAAATATATGAATTTTACTCTTGAAATCCACTGTATAGTAGAGCTCAGACTGTAGGAGAGAGAGGCAGCACAGGTACCCAATCACATGTGCTGCTTAGCTAATGAACGCTAAGAAGGAACACACTGAAAGGAGGATAGAGAGGTAACAGACAGATGATCTAATCAATGTGCTTCTTTTAATTTCACTACCCAGTCACAGACTGGAGAGAGCAACAAGACCCATAAGTGTTACAGGCAGGGCAGGCAAAACAAGCAATTGCTTGGGGCCCCGAGCTGGCCTGGGGCCCCAGCCTAGGGTGCCTGCCTGCTGCCCGTCACTGTCCTGGATTTCCACCCTGGGTCCAGAGCTCGAGTCCTGCGGGAACGCATGGGAACGACGTCCCTGCACTTTTTTCACAGCAGGAACGCCGTTCCTTTTGCAGGACTCGAGCAGCCGAGCCGCCCAAGCTGATCCGCGGATTGCGGCCATAGGAATGGCCGCGGCTTCGGCCTAGCTCCGGAGCGGAGGCCATCTTGGTACACCCGGCGGCAGCGGCCGAGGTGAGATGTGGGGAGATGTGTACAGGGGGAGATGTGGAGATTACAGGGGGGAGATGTGGACATTACAGGGGGTAGATGTGGAGATTACAGTGGGGGAGATGTGGACATTACAGTGGGGGAGATGTGGACATTACAGTGGGGGAGATGTGGATATTACAGTGGGGGAGATGATGTGGATATTACAGTGGGGGAGATGATGTGGATATCACACGGTCCCCCTGTCCATCCTATGGTCCCCCTGTCCATCCCACGGCCCCCCTGTCCATCCCACGGCCCCCCTGTCCATCCCACGGTCCCCCTGTCCATAAACAGTCCTAAACAGCATCTTAATGTTAATGATGTGTATCTGTATCGCTATGCTGTGGTTCCTGTAGGCTTTGCGTGACTGCGGGGGGAGGGGGGGTTGGGGGGGCCTCCATGTCCATTTTGCTTGGGGCCCCCAAATTCCTTCAAACGGCCCTGGTTACAGGTACAGCAGACTGAACGGAAAAAAACAGCTGATTCCTCCATCCACATAAACGAGGTGAATGGAGGTATCCCTCCCACAGGGACAAGGTATTCTGGCAGCTGAACCCAGTGCTGTTAGAATACACTGGTCAATGGCTGCAGCCGCTGATTGACAAATGTTTTCCAACATTTCGGCTTGAAAAAGGATGGCCACAAACTGACTGAATTTCAGCTGAACTGTGGCTAACGAAAGTATTTTGCTAGCTATCGTAAGCATCAATATATATAGTTTGGATGGACCCTAATCTGGATTTCGATCAACTTTTATAGCTTCATATGGAAGAGGAAACCAAATTCAATTGCCTGCGTGTGCAGAAGTTAGGGAAGTGAGAGCATTTATAGACTTCCGCTTAGGTCAATCTACCCCAGGGCCCTTGTTTGTGGGTAAGGAGTCATGGGCCTTGAAAACCCATTAAGCATAAGGTTTCTATGTCTTTGGGTGTCAGTTTAGGAAGAGTGAGAGTATCAAAAAAAGGATCGTGTGTGGGTCAACTTCAAAATGCAGACTCATGGTTTTGAAGCTTCATCCCCAACTCTTTCAAAAGCCTCTGGGCTCCAAGGCCCAATCCAGTAGTTACTAATCCTGAATAAAACTGCAAAAACATTTTTTTTCCACTCAAACAGACATCCCAAACCCCCTCAACCTGCATGGGTAAGTGCCCTGGGTAAAACTGGCTTCTTCTGACACCCTGACAAGGTTGAGCGCTGTATAGACCCCCACTACAAGTGGGATATGGTCTGACAAGCCCCTAAGTTTGGATTATACACTGGCGGACTGTGACAAGAAATGCTTTACACTCTAGTGCTAAATCAATCCTAGAGAGCATGCCATGGGTTCTAGAAAAACAGGTGAATTGACTAGCAGCTGGGTGTTGGGAGTGGCAAAAATCTAGCTGACCCAGTTTCATCACCAGTATTGTCAGCAAAGTAAGTGGACAGCCTGTGGAATCTAGGGTAGAGTCAAATTTGTCATTAGATAAACTCATTACTAGAGTTGGGCGAAAGGTTCGGGCCGAGCAACAGTTCAGCCCGAACATCGCCTGAATTTGTGGGGCCCTCGGCGGAAAGTTTGCCCGCCAATCGCCCCACAATGCACAGCGCACTGCACAGTACATTCTAGGGCCCTAACTGGATGAAGCCTTGCACCTGATCGCTGGTCAGGTGCAAGGCTTTGCCAATTAGGGCAAAGAGCACTGTAAAAGCCATACTTGTACAAAGTAATGATGACTTTGTCCAATCATGGCTCAGTGCTCATAGTCCCACCCCACACTATAAAAGGTTCCTTCCCACAGGAAGCTTTTTTTGGAGTGGAGATAGATAGAGCAGGGCTCAGTTTGCTACTAGCGAGTTAGTGTTTTCACTTATTGTGAGTGTAGAGCATAAGTGTAGTGTTAGCATAGTGTGAGTATAGCGTGTCAGTATAGTGTAGTGTGATCATAGTTTTTTTTTGGTTACTGCGTGTTTTTTGGGGGGTTTTCTTTTGTTTGTTTTCTTTGTGCTCTGCCTGACCCCTTTTTTGCATGTAGGTGGAGCCTTACTATAATTAGGGGGCGGGGCATTCGTTTGTAGGCATGACATAGTAAAACGCTCTGCAGCAAAAAATGGGTGTGGTTTACATTAAATATTGGGTGTGGCTTTAATGGGCATGGCTTCAAAAGGGTGTGGTTAGAGTCTGAGATGAATGATGGAGGAAAGAAAGAAAGAAAGGCCCAGATCCTACACCACAATAGAAATATGTGTATTCCAGAAAGTTTACCAAACAGCAGATAAAGATACTCCAAACACCTGGGGTTAGCGCTTTAATCGTCTCGGCACCATGGTTGTTATGGTGTCAGGGTGATTGAAGCGCATTATTTCTATTATTACATTGTAATATAAAATGAAATCATTCAACTCACCATAAGGCGGAATCAGTGGAAGCCCTGAGCGTGTCACCTGCCACGTCGCCTGCCACCAGATGCCATCAGGTGCCCCAGCAGAGTCCGTCCTTACATCAGGTGCCCCCAGCAGAGTCCGTCCTTGCATCAGGTGTCTCCAGCAGCAGAGCCCCTTCTTACATCAGGTGTCCCCAGCAGCGGAGCCCCTTCTTACATCAGGTGTCCCAAACAGTGGAGCCCCTTCTTACATCAGGTGTCCCCAGCATTGGAGCCCCTTCATACCTTCATACATCTGGTGTCCCCAGTGCAGCAGAGCCCTCCTTTACATCCGTTTCCCCAGTGCAGCAGAGCCCTCCTTTACATCTGTGTCCCCAGTGCAGCAGAGCCCTCTTTACATCCGTGTCTCCAGTGCAGCAGAGCCCTCCTTTACATCCGTGTTGTGCAGCAGAGACCTCCTTTACATCTGTGTCCCCAGTGCAGCAGAGCCCTCCGTTACATCTGTGTCCCCAGTGCAGCAGAGCCCTCCTTTACATCTGTGTCCCCAGTGCAGCAGAGCCCTCCTTTACATCTGTGTCCCCAGCGCAGCAGAGCTCTCCTTGACCCCAGCAGCGGCAATCATCTCCTTCATGTGCAGCGGCAGCTACACAGTTCCTGGCTTCCATGTGTGTTCAGTGGAGAGAGGAGGGTCCTCCAATCGATCATGCAGCCAATAGGCTTTAATGTACAAGAGAATGCTTGTACACTGAAGAGAGAAGCCGATTGGCTGCCCCTCCTCTCTTCACTGAACACAAGGGGAAATGTACTGGCAGAGGCGATGGCGACCATTTTTTTTGTAGCCTGTCAGCCGTTTTTTCCCTAAAACATTCCCGATTTTCCCGGGAAATTAATCGGGACGAGGGTCCCAAAATCGGGATTGTCCCGGGAAAATCTGGACTGTTGGCAACTATGCAGCATGCAAAGGAGGTGGTGGACTGGCTTAGTAAATCATCCTCATCCTCCTCATCCTCTATGATCCAAGCTGACACTAGTGCGCAGTCCACCGCAGCTGCTAGAGGGCCTTATTCTTCCTCCTTGTCTACAGCTACTCCTGCCATAGCCCCAGCATCATGCATTAAAGAGTCAGCTTGTCAGAAAAGACATCTGTGGAGTACAGCTGCCGTCTCCAGGCGCATGCCTGTACGCAGGCGCCAACCAAGAATGTCCAGAACGGCCGCAGGCGCTTCTGCAGACACGGCACCAGTCTGCACCAGAACTGGCGCCAGTCGGCTTAATTAAACGGTGCTTCAACGCTGACTGATTGCTGCTTGGTCTACAGCGTTTACCTGAATCCTAAATCCTGTGTGTTCCTATGCTCGTAAAGCTATAGCTCTCAGTTGGAAAAAAAACTACCCCCCCCATCGCTTTCTATGTGGAAACGACTTATCAATAATAGCCTACCATTATATAAGGATACCTATATTAATAGGGGCTGCCTTCTCAAATATGAGAAGGTTTGGTCCAAATGGCTGGTGGATCCATCCACAGCCTCTGAAACCTCCTAGATGAACTGGATTCTCAGGCTATTTTCCATCTGTTATTGGGTAAACATCCTAGATTGCCTGTGTGTTTTATGTTGGTGTGTATATTTTAGGACTGCTTCGTTTCCTAACCCGGGAGCCAGGATATTCTAACCATTACTTTATTATATGATGGAATGTTCTCTGTAAGAATTGCATGGATACTCTGTAGGACCAATGTATGTATGTGGCAGGGTTGCCAACTTTCAGTAAATATACAAACAGTTTGTAAAATCTGTACTTTTTGCATCTGTCCTTGAATGTCCATTGCGGACATGTAGGCTGCATGTCCGTAACTGACATTCATGGACAGATGAAACAATTATGGTGTAGTGCCTTCCCCTCTTCTCTCTCCGTGTGACTCGCACTGTCTCTTGTCTAGGGGTATCTGATGGGGGAGAGAGAGAGAGCGGGTGGGCTACGCCTAGCTTCCACCACGTGGGAATACCTGTGGTATCAGCAATGTCTTGTTTACCTTCGGGTCTGTGCTGTGCACCCGGATCCTCCCTCCAAGAGTCACTGTGAACTTCGTCCGCCAGGAAGTGAGCCTCACACCATTAAAGTCCAACACTCCTTTATTAGAACACACCATACAGGGACTTCCTTGATAGATAGAACAGAAAAGGAGGTGTGAGTGTGAATAGGCCCAGACACAAATTTGGTCCTCCACTCTCCTCCTGGAGAGTGGGCTATGGTCTCCGCACGAGGTGAAGGGGATCCTTCTGGACGGTCTCCGACAAGAGACTCACCCATCACCCGCAGTCTGCTGCTCCGGGTCTTCGAGTGAGGAGCTCTCCCCGGTCCATTGCGTCTTACTCAGATTCAGGCCTCCATCCCCGAAGTGCCTTAGGACCCTTCCCTCGCGGAACTCAGTGTTGGGCACTGAGCTCCGGACCTTCTTGTAAGTACCTCACCCCAGGACTGAAGGTGCCTGAGGTGGAACACGATCTCCGTTGGTCCCCTAGGCCGAGGCCTCCTAGGGGACGAGCACGAACCCACGTCCGCAAGCTGAAGGTGCTTGGGACGAAGACCCCATGACCAAGATGGCCGGCCCCCCTTTATACCCTCCCCCAGCAAGCACGGCGTGTTCCCCGCCCCACCATACCGCTGCCGAGAGAGGACAAAAAGGGCCTTGGCACACAGTGATATTCGTCCCTCCGGTCACAGTGACAGCGCCACCTCGTGGACCACAGGGAACATAGCACTGATGTCACAGCCAGATTCAAAAAATGCACCCGGGAAAGTAAGTACCCGCTACACATTCCCAATGTCTTTTGACACTGGACCCCAGTGTCTGGAGAGAATCACGCCCTCAACGGCTGACATAATCCAATCCAGAAACCAACTAACAATTTGAAAAACCAAACATTTTTAGGAAACTATCCTAACGGAGAAGTTGTGTCTGAGCCCCTGCAACAAAAGAGGAGTGAAAGACAACATTTAAAACATTATACTTTTCCCTCCCATCCTAACTAAGAACCATCCCAAGTTCCATAATCTTGCCGGGACGCTCTCCTGCAGAGAGAAGAGAAAAGAAACAATAAAACCCTGACACATGTGTATGTGTGAGAGAAAAAGAAACTCCTCCGAAGAGAAATATCTTTTCCTCCAGTGTGAGTGTGATGTGTAACGTTGCACGAGACTGCCACCTGGTGACAGCCTCGCGGTAACTGCACCCGTTGAACCATCTTCTCTTTTCTTGCTGCTTGACTCCGGGCCCTATCTACCCCAAAGTCTGCAACTTCTCACCGGAGAGGAAAGAAAAACAACAACTGGAACAGTTCTTCCTCGGAATGACACAAGCACCCCTTTTGCGGGGCAAAACACTGATGATGGCACCAGCAAGAAAGTCAAACAGCAAAGTTCAGGGGGTGCAAAGTCCTTTCAAAAAGCAAACAAATGGAGTCTTTTTTTCTCCTCAGAGGTAGAAGCGGGGATGCGGCAGAACAATAGGTTTTAGATGCCAATCCATGGTCTCCAAATGGTACTCCACATCCACTCTGCCTTGCAGTCTTTGAACCGCTGAGATGTCTTTGGAGAGCATGTTAAATACCTGCGGGCGTGTGGGACCTTAAGGTGGGTCTACACAAAGTCATTATACCAGCGCTCTCGGTACACCTCCACTTCGTAGAGTAACTCCTTGGGGAGGTACGGATATTCCCACCCGTAGTCAGCAGCAACTTTCTGGCAGAAGAGTCTCTGAAGCCTTGACAGCGGAGGCATTGTGGCTTTGTCCCCTTCGCCGGGTAGAACTATAGAGTCCGGATGGCGAGGGGCCTTAACCACTTCTGGTTGGGGCATAGGTGCCCGTAGTATCAACCTCTGCTCCCCAGTACCTGATGCAGGCGGCACCGGAGATGTAGATGTGGGCTGGGGACAGGACCCTTGTTCAGGCGCTGGTGCCTCCACCCGGGGTGTATATATAGTGTGACAGCAGGAAGGTAAAGTCACCTGGTTGCATCCAGGGGGGTAGATATATTTTGCCCAGATTCAGGCTTTACGCCGACTTATACAACTAGGTGGAGAGTTGTATAAGCCCAGCTGGGGCTAGTGGGCTCATGGATGACTCATACCTCTAGGGAGAGTGTGGGGCGTCGTGCAGACAGGGAGTTGATGAGACCAGCTGAAGCTTGTCAGCTCATTTAGGCCTCTATAAGAACTCCCAGCTTCATTAGATGTTACCTCATGCCTGGACCCAGACCTGTGTGGACTGTCTAGGGAGAGTGAACCCCTGTGCGGTGAGACAAAGCCTGTGTGGCTATTTGCTTGGACATTTAAAACCAGGGACTTAGGGACTAGGACAGCACTAGGCTGATCCCAGTTGTTAGTTAGGAAACCTGTATGTTTAGTCAGAGGTCAAGTTGACCAGGATTTATTTAGTTTATGTTTCTTTTGCTTTGCTGTGTTTTGTCACTGTAAATAGAAAATAAACCGCACCTTTTTGATTTTGAAAACCACAACCTCCGTTTGCTGGGCCTGTTTTTGTGTGGGGAGCCCATCCCGGGGGTCACACACACCCGCTGCCGAGCTAACCCCCTCACAGTTGGTGGAGAATGCGGGCAGTTTTTTTTTAAGCCAGCATGGAGGAGATACTGAAACAGCTGGCTCTAGCAAATGCCAATCAACAGCAGACAAATGCAGGTTTGCAAAAGAGCCTTGCAGCTCATCAACAGAGCCTTGCAGCTCAACAACAGAACTTCGCAGCCCAGCAGCAAGCTCATCAACAGAGCCTTGCAGCCCAGCAGCAAGCTCATCAACAGAGCCTTGCAGCCCAGCAGCAGACAAACGCAACTTTGCAACAGAGTCTGGAGGCTCAGCAACAAGCCCAGCAGCAATCTGAGGCCCGCTTCATAGACCTGTTGCAGAAGCAAGAGCAGAGACTACAACAACAGATGGAAGCAGTAATGCAGCAACGTCCGCAGACCAGTGAGGAAAGCCGTCCCACTAATACCGCGTCCTTTGGGGTGAGTCGTTTATTGACAAAAATGACTGGAGAGGATGATCCAGAGGTATTTTTGACCACATTTGAAAGGACCGCTGAAAGAGAAAAGTGGCCTGAGGAGCAGTGGGCTGGACTGGTGGCTCCTCTGTTAACTGGTGAATCGCAGAAAGCTTACTATGACCTAGAGCCTAACCAAGCAAAAGACTATGTGATGCTAAAAGCTGAAATATTGGCAAGGCTGGGTGTCACCCTGGCTGTCCGGGCTCAGCGTGTGCATAACTGGACTTTCCAGCTTGGAAAACCCCCCAGGTCTCAAATGTATGATCTCATTCACCTGAGCAGAAAGTGGCTACAGCCAGAGACTTTGTCCGCACCAAAGATTGTGGAACGTGTTGTAATGGATCGGTTTTTGAGAGCTCTTCCTACTGCCATCCAAAAGTGGGTAAGCCATGGAGACCCAGAGATGGCCGATGGTCTTGTGGATCGTGTGGAGAAATACTTGGCTACAGAGAACCTGACGGCCTCTTCCAGAGACACTCGGACTTTCCACCCTAAGACCAGACCATCCCCAGGGGCGGATAAGAGGATTCCAAGGGGTGAGGGTGGAGAGAGTGAGAGGGTGGGAGCTCTACCCCAAGTTTGGCGAGAACAGTCTGGGAAATCAGCGGCTCAAGAGGCGGCAAGAAGGATCGTTTGCTACCGCTGCCGGCAAGCGGGACATATTGCAGCCAATTGCCCGGTTGTGGAGGAACCCATGCAGTGTGACTTTCTGACGGGCAGACGTCAGTCGCTGTGTGCGACAGTCGCATGCACTGCCATTCGAGGAACTGAGAAACATTTATGCAAAATGTGTGTTAATGGTAGAAATGTTGTGGTATTGCTGGATTCAGGTAGCCTTGTGACCCTGATAAAGGCTGAGTTAGTTAAAACAGAGGTCTCTGGGAATAGCAAGGTAGCTGTTATTTGTGTGCATGGGGACACCCGAGAGTATCCAGTGACTACAGTGTGTTTCGAGACCCCCAAAGGTACCCTCTTTCATCCAGTGGGCTTAGTATCTCAGTTACCGCATGACGCCATTGTGGGAAGGGATTTTCCGAAGTTCTGGGAACTGTGGGATGATCCTGAGCCCCCCACTGGTGCCCCTATGTACCAGGAATGTGATAGCCAGAACTCCCCTGAGAGTGGTGAGGACTCTCCGGAATTTCCCTTATCAGTATTGGCAGGGGAGACTCAAGAAACTGGAGAGGAGCCCACCTCCTCAGACGAAAACCTGCCGTCTGTGGAGTTTTCTGATCTTGAGGTTCACAGGGAAAACTTTGCCACAGAACAGTTGAAAGACCCCGCCCTAATAAAGGCACGGGAAAACGTAGTGAAAATAGATGGCGAGTTAGGGAACCCAGATAATACCTGCACTTACCCATACTTCAGCGTAGAGAAGGACCTACTGTATCGGGTGGCAAAAAGGGCAGAAGAAACCGTTGAGCAGCTTGTGGTGCCCAAACCTTACAGGAAGTTGGTGTTGGAGTTGGCCCATGGGCACATTCTTGGAGGTCATCTGGGGACAGAGAAAACCCGAGAGAGGGTATTACAGAGATTCTATTGGCCGGGGGTGATGAAGGACATAGAAAATTATTGTTCCTCCTGCCCTGTGTGTCAGAGGTCGGCCCTGATGCCACATTTCCATAGCCCGCTGGTCCCTCTACCCATCATTGAGGTCCCGTTTGAGAGGATCGCCATGGATTTGGTAGGTCCTATAATCAAGTCCGCTAGGGGGCACCAGTACATATTAGTTATAATGGACTATGCCACCCGTTATCCAGAAGCGATCCCTCTCCGAAATACCTCGGCCAAAACCATAGCCAAAGAGCTATCTCTTGTGTTTAGCCGGGTGGGTATTTGTAAAGAACTGCTTACGGACCAAGGTACACCCTTTATGTCCCGGGTTATGAAGGAGCTGTGTAAATTGTTCAAAGTGACGCAATTACGTACATCTGTGTATCACCCCCAAACCGATGGGCTGGTTGAAAGATTCAACAAAACCCTAAAACAAATGTTGAAGAAAGTGGTGGATAGAGATGGAAAGGATTGGGACTGTCTACTTCCTTATCTGATGTTTGCTATTAGGGAGGTGCCCCAATCCTCTACGGGATTCTCCCCCTTTGAGTTACTGTATGGGAGACACCCAAGAGGGCTGTTGGATATTGCCAAGGAAACTTGGGAAAGTGAGAGTTCTCCCCACAGGAGTGTGATTGAGCATGTCGCCCTGATGCAAGACCGAATTGCACAGGTAATGCCCATCGTGAAGGAACATTTGGCCCAAGCGCAGTTAGCACAGCAGAGAGTGTACAACCGTGGAGCCAAGACCCGTACCTTTTCCCCGGGGGATAGGATACTGGTACTTGTCCCTACGGTTGAAAGTAAATTCCTTGCCAAATGGCAAGGCCCCTACGAGATAATGGAAAAAGTGAGCGAAGTGAATTACAAGGTCAGACAACCAGGAAGGCGAAAGCCCGAACAGATCTATCACGTTAATCTGTTGAAAGCCTGGAGGGATAGAGAGTCCCTAGTCGCAGACACTTGGTCACCAGCTCAAACTGGTTGCGTGATTCCTGAGGTTGGAATAGCAGCCACCTTGTCACAACCCCAACAACAGGAGGTTAAGGAGTTTGTGCTTCGCAACAAGGAGGTATTCTCTGAGCTGCCGGGACAAACATCTGGGGTAGAGCATGACATCATTACCCCGCCCGGTGAAAGGGTGAAGTTAAAACCCTATCGGATCCCAGAGGCCCGACGGGAGGCAATACGGGAGGAAGTACAGAAAATGCTGAACTTAGGGGTGATAGAGGAGTCCCAAAGTGATTGGTCTAGTCCCATTGTGTTGGTGCCTAAACCGGATGGGAGCTGGCGATTTTGTAACGATTTTCGTCAGTTGAACAAAGTTACAAAATTTGACACCTACCCCATGCCACGTATAGATGAGTTGATCGACCGGCTGGGAACAGCCCGATACATGACGACTCTTGACCTCACAAAAGGGTATTGGCAAATCCCCCTGGCCAAGTCGGCCAAAGAGAAAACCGCATTTGTAACCCCAGACGGGGCGTTCCAATATAAAAGAATGCCGTTCGGGTTACATTCCAGCGGAAAATGGACCAGATGCTGAGGCCCCATCGGAAGTATGCTGCGGCTTACCTGGATGACGTAATTGTCCATAGCACAAATTGGGCCTCACATCTGCCAAAAGTGCAAGCAGTCCTGGACTCTGTTCGGGAAGCGGGGTTTACGGCTAACCCCAAGAAGTGTACCATTGGGCAGGAAGAGGCCAAATATCTTGGGTACACCATTGGGAGGGGAGTAATAAAACCCCAACTCAACAAAGTCGAGGCCATCCAGAGTTGGCCACGTCCCAACAGCAAGAAGCAGGTACGAGCCTTTCTGGGAATCGCTGGGTATTATCGGCGATTCATTCCCCACTTTGCTTCTAAGGCTGTGCCCCTAACCAACCTGACGAAGGGGAAAGGGTCGGTCATGATTAAATGGACCCCCGAGGCTGAGGCAGCATTCCAATTCTTGAAACAAGCCTTATGTAGCCAGCCAGTGTTGTACTCACCCGACTTCTCTAAAGACTTTGTCGTACAAAGTGATGCGTCAGATGTGGGGTTAGGAGCAGTATTGTCCCAGGTCTGGAACGGGGAAGAGCACCCAGTCATTTACCTCAGCAGGAAGTTGAAGTCCCATGAGGTAAATTACGCCACCGTTGAAAAGGAGTGTTTAGCGGTGAAGTGGGCTCTAGATTCCCTTCGGTACTACCTGCTAGGTAGGCACTTTGACTTGGTTACGGATCACGCTCCGTTAAAGTGGATGGCTCAAAACAAGGAAACAAATAGAAGAGTGAATAGGTGGTTCCTGGCCCTCCAGGAATTCAACTTCACAGTAAAGCATCGCCCTGGCGTTCAAATGGGGAATGTGGATGCTTTGTCTCGAGTACATGAATGCCTGATTGCTGGTGTTCCAACCCCGAGGTTAAAACAAGAGGGGGGGGTATGTGACAGCAGGAAGGTAAAGTCACCTGGTTGCATCCAGGGGGGTAGATATATTTCGCCCAGATTCAGGCTTTACGCCGACTTATACAACTAGGTGGAGAGTTGTATAAGCCCAGCTGGGGCTAGTGGGCTCATGGATGACTCATACCTCTAGGGAGAGTGTGGGGCGTCGTGCAGACAGGGAGTTGATGAGACCAGCTGAAACTTGTCAGCTCATTTAGGCCTCTATAAGAACTCCCAGCTTCATTAGATGTTAGCTCATGCCTGGACCCAGACCTGTGTGGACTGTCTAGGGAGAGTGAACCCCTGTGCGGTGAGACAAAGCCTGTGTGGCTATTTGCTTGGACATTTAAAACCAGGGACTTAGGGACTAGGACAGCACTAGGCTGATCCCAGTTGTTAGTTAGGAAACCTGTATGTTTAGTCAGAGGTCAAGTTGACCAGGATTTATTTTGTTTATGTTTCTTTTGCTTTGCTGTGTTTTGTCACTGTAAATAGAAAATAAACCGCACCTTTTTGATTTTGAAAACCACAACCTCCGTTTGCTGGGCCTGTTTTTGTGTGGGGAGCCCATCCCGGGGGTCACACACACCCGCTGCCGAGCTAACCCCCTCACAATAGTTACATAGTTACATAGTTAGTCAGGTTGAAAAAAGACACAAGTCCATCCAGTTCAACCGTAAAAAAAATAAATAAAAAAAATAAAAAAATAAAAATAAATAAAAAAATAAAATAAAATAAACATACCGTATTTTTCGCACCATAAGACGCACCTGACCATAAGACGCACCTAGGTTTTAGAGGAGGAAAACAAGAAAAAAAATATTCTGAACCAAATGGTGTACTAAAATATTTTCCAGTGCCCATGAAATGCAGCCTGACCATTGCCATAGTAAACGCAGAGTGACCATTGTCATAGTAAACGTAGAGTGACCATGCCATCAGTGGTGGGACACCCTGGGAAGAGGACAGAGGGGACGCCATGGGAAGAGGAGAGAGGGGACGCCGTGGGAAGAGGAGAGAGGGGACGCCGTGGGAAGAGGAGAGAGGGGACGCCGTGGGAAGAGGAGAGAGGGGACGCCGTGGGAAGAGGACAGAGAGGGACGTTGTGGGAAGAGGACAGAGAGGGACTTTGTGGCAGTCAATAAGGCCTAGAGGATATCAGGTTAGGCACTTGCTAATGGCTCAGACCCTGGGAATAGTAATGGATAATGGCCAACAGGCCCTCTTACCAGACCCAGCGAAATCGCAACAGTGATCCCTCTGGCTGGACGTTCGCTCACTCTGGGTTGCCTGGGGTGACTCTAGTCAGTAGTGTAGCATGTCTGTATCCTGGTAGCGGCTCGGTCTTTCTCCCTCTCTGGTGGTGCGGGAACAGTGTGGCTCCCTCTCTGGCGGTGCGGGGTACAGCGTGGCTCTCTGGCGGTGCGGGGTACAGCGTGGCTCTCTGGCGGTGCGGGGTACAGCGTGGCTCTCTGGCGGTGCGGGGTACAGCGTGGCTCTCTGGCGGTGCGGGGTACAGCGTGTCTCTCTGGCGGTGCGGGGTACAGCGTGGCTCTCTGGCGGTGCGGGGTACAGCGTGGCTCTCTGGCGGTGCGGGGTACAGCGTGGCTCTCTGGTGGTGCGGGGTACAGCGTGACTCTCTGGTGGTGCGGGGTACAGCGTGTCCCCCAGCAGAGTATACTCTTTTGCTCCTCTTCTAACACCCCCTCCCCTCCAGCAGAGTGTTTGCATGCTGGAGGAACTGGTGCTAGAACTCTGCAGGGACTTTATTTCCCATGATGCCCCCAGTGTCTTCTGATTGGCCCTCTGCTGTGGCCAATCATGGGGAGGAAAACAGTGGGCAGTAAGCTGGGTGATGGCCAGCAAATCCAATTAGAGCGGCTCTCTCTTTCTCTTCGGCTTACAGAAAGGGAAGGGGGGCGCCGGGGGATGTAGAGACAGCCCGCAGCTCTCCTCTCCCTGTCACAGCGCCGCTGCTCTATTTGCCAGAGAACTTGGCAGCGGCGCTGTGACAGGGAGAGGAGAGCTGCGGGCTGTCTGTACATCCCCCGCCGCCCCCCTTCCCTTTCTGTAACCCGAAGGGAGAAAAGAAAGAGAGAGCGGCTCTAATTGGATTCGCCGCAATGTGTAAGGGGCGGTGCCACCGGCGGCGGGGGGGCGGAGCCAGTGGCGGTGGTCAGGGGATTCCAGCGGCTACGGGAGCAATGAGAGTGGATGACGGGCGGTGCCAGCGGCGGTGGGGGGGGCGGAGCCAGTGGCGGTGGTAAGGGGATTCCAGCGGCTACAGGAGCAATGAGAGCAGATGGCAGGGGCGGTGCCAGCGATGGCGGGGGGCGGGGCCTGTCATGTATTCGGACTATAAGACGCAGGGACATTTTCCCCCATATTTCTGGGGGAAAAAAGTGTGTCTTATAGTCCGAAAAATACGGTATATCGTACAATCCCATATACCCAATTCTATACCCACAGTTGATCCAGAGGAAGGCAAAAAAAAACCAGAAGAGCATGATCCAATTTGCTACAGCAGGGGAAAAAATTCCTTCCTGATCCCCCCGAGAGGCAATCGGATATTCCCTGGATCAACTTTACCTATAAATGTCAGTACCCAGTTATATTATGTACATTTAAGAAAGAATCCAGGCCCTTCTTAAAGCAATCTACTGAGCTGGCCAGAACCACCTCTGCAGGGAGTCTATTCCACATTTTCACAGCTCTTACTGTGAAAAAACCTTTCCGTATTTGGAGGTGAAATCTCTTTTCCTCTAGACGCAAAGAGTGCCCCCTTGTCCTTTGTGTTGACCGTAAAGTGAATAACTGAACACCAAGTTCACTATATGGACCCCTTATATATTTGTACATGTTGATCATATCCCCCCTTAATCTCCTCTTCTCAAGAGAGAATAAATTCAGTTCCTGTAATCTCTCCTCATAGCTGAGCTCCTCCATGCCTCTTATCAGTTTGGTTGCCCTTCTCTGCACTTTCTCCAGTTCCCCAATATCCTTTTTGAGAACTGGGGCCCAAAACTGAACTGCATATTCCAGATGAGGTCTTACTAATGATTTGAACAGGGGCAAAATGATATCTCTCTCTCTGGAGACCATACCTCTCTTAATACAAGAAAGGACTTTGCTCGCTTTGGAAACCGCAGCTTGGCATTGCATGCCATTATTGAGCTTATGATCTACCAAAACCCCCAGATCCTTCTCCACTACGGATCCCCCCAGTTGTACTCCCCCTAGTATGTATGATGCATTCATATTATTAGCCCCCAAGTGCATAACTTTACATTTATCAACATTAAACCTCATCTGCCACATAGTCGCCCAATTAGACAGAGCATTGAGGTTGGCTTGTAAATTGGCGACATCCTGTAAGGACGTTATTCCACTGCATAGCTTGGTGTCATCTGCAAAGACAGAAATGTTACTTTTGATCTCAGACCCAATATCATTTATAAACATATTAAAAAGTAAGGGTCCCAGCACTGAACCTTGGGGTACACCACTGATAACCTTGGACCATTCAGAGTAAGAATCATTAACCACTACTCTCTGAATTCTGTCTTTTAGCCAGTTTTCTATCCATTTACAAACTGATATTTCCAATCCTGTAGACTTTACCTTACACATGAGCCGTGTGTGGGGAACTGTATCGAACGCTTTTGCAAAATCCAAGTATACCACGTCCACTGCCACCCCTCTGTCCAAGGTCTTACTTGCCTCTTCATAAAAAGAAATCAGGTTTGTTTGACAACTTCTGTCTTTCATGAATCCATGCTGTCTGTTGCTTAAATAGTTTTTTTCCAGCAAGAACTCATCTATGTGGTCTTTTATTAATCTCTCCAGTATTTTCCCAACTATAGAAGTTAAACTAACAGGTCTATAGTTACTTGGTAAAGACTTAATTCCCTTTTTGTGTACTCTCCCCCGTGGACATGGATGAATCTCGAGGCCTTCGGAATGAAGCTAGCGGTACTTTGTCCCAGCTCTTCTCCGCAAACAGTTCGTCAATAGCGGTGTCATCTCCCAGATCAGAGAGCGACTCCAGATCCGAGGTATCACACTCCTCCGCGGGTATGTAGCCCGTTGTAGAGACGGAGCTAACACCTCCTGCAGGCGTACTGGGCCATGCCTTCTCGGCACCTCCGCCCATGCACCAAGTCTCTTTGCCCGGCTCACCTCGGCCTTTACTTGAAGCGGGACGTCCGGAACACTCGTCAACGGATCCGTCTAGGCCTGGCGTAAGCTGGCGAGATGGTCCGCCACCACCACTGGTCGGGCCACCATGCTGGTTCTCTTCTTCGGTGGCGGACGCTGTGAGACAGCAGTGACCGAGTCAGCATCCTCGGATTTCTCCCGTTGAGTTTTAACGACCTCCTCCTCGGTCGCTGCAGTGTGCGCTGGGATGGCTTTTACAGCAGTAATTCCTCCTCTCCGAGTAGAGTTACCTGAAGCCCGGCCTGGGTAGATGGTTCTCGGCCTTTCAACTACCGGATCCACCTCGAACAGAAACTCCCCACAGGCCTCACATTGTCCGAAGGGCTTCAGGTGGCACACCAGTCCCGAGCACCCGGGACAAATTACACCCAGGGCCTCTACGTCCATGCACGAATACAGGGCGAATCGACCCCTTGGCTTCAGCCGGATCCCGGTATCCGTTATCGGAGCAGCAGCAGTCATCGTGGTAGTAGCAGGGTGAACTGGGATCCATGAAGTATGTCCAAACATGGTGACTTGTTGCTGGTCCATCGCACACTGCAGAGTTTTTGCGCCAATGTCCCACGTGTAGCCCTCTCACGTATTGGACTCCTCCCCTTTGCTCCAGTTCGCGGGCTTTTTCACTTTCTTTGGTTGAGCCACGCCCACGAACTAAGCGGCGGGGGTTGTGTCTGTTGGCGCAGTGCAATTAGAAACCCCCACGTGTAGTACCTCACACGGCTGGGCCTCCCCCCGTTCACCGCTCTTCCTGCGCGGGCCTTTCCCTTGTCTAGGGTCAATTCCACGACTTCGAGCAGGGCTGTACTTTGGCCTATTCAGTTAACTCATCCAGCAGACTTGTTCAATACTGTGATGCACAACACCATCCCGAACGAGCCCCCACGTGTAGCGCCTTCCCCTCTTCTCTCTCTGTGCGACTCGCACTGTCTCTTGTCTAGGGGTATCTGATGGGGGAGAGAGAGAGAGCGGGTGGGCTACGCCTAGCTTCCACCACGTGGGAATACCTGTGGTATCAGCAATGTCTTGTTTACCTTCGGGTCTGTGCTGTGCACCCGGATCCTCCCTCCAAGAGTCACCGTGAACTTCGTCCGCCAGGAAGTGAGCCTCACACCATTAAAGTCCAACACTCCTTTATTAGAACACACCATACAGGGACTTCCTTGATAGATAGAACAGAAAAGGAGGTGTGAGTGTGAGTGTGAATAGGCCCAGACACAAATTCGGTCCTCCACTCTCCTCCTGGAGAGTGGGCTATGGTCTCCGCACGAGGTGAAGGGGATCCTTCTGGACGGTCTCCGACAAGAGACTCACCCGTCACCGGCAGTCTGCTGCACCGGGTCTTCGAGTGAGGAGCTCTCCCCGGTCCATTGCGTCTTACTCAGATTCAGGCCTCCATCTCCGAAGTGCCTTAGGACCCTTCCCTCGCGGAACTCAGTGTTGGGCACTGAGCTCCGGACCTTCTTGTAAGTACCTCACCCCAGGACTGAAGGTGCCTGAGGTGGAACACGATCTCCGTTGGTCCCCTAGGCCGAGGCCTCCTAGGGGACGTGCACGAACCCACGTCTGCAAGCTGAAGGTGCTTGGGATGAAGACCCCGTGACCAAGATGGCCGGCCCCCTTTATACCCTCCCCCAGCAAGCACGGCGGGTTCCCCGCCCCACCATACCGCTGCCGAGAGAGGACAAAAAGGGCCTCAGCACACAGTGATATTCGTCCCTCCGGTCACAGTGACAGCGCCACCTCGTGGACCACAGGGAACATAGCACTGATGTCACAGCCAGATTCAAAAAATGCACCCGGGAAAGTAAGTACCCGCTACAATGGATTTTACAAACTGTTTGTAAATTTACTGAAAGTTGGCAACCCTGGTATGTGGGGGGTTTTTTTTCTGTTTGTGTTGGTCTACTGTTTTTGTAATTGTAAATTTGTGTTTGTGTTTTTTTTTAAAAATCAATAAAAAACATATATTTAGAAAAAAGCCTGTGTGTTGACTCCTGATACCGATCCCGCTTGCTCCCGACTACCTCTGTTTGCTTCCTGCCCTGACCTCTGGCTTCCTTTGAACTGATCTCTGCCTCCAGTTCCTGTTACCCAGCACCTGTTGCCAAACCCTGCCTGTGACCCCACTACGCTTCTGCCTGCTGCCTATGCCTGATCCTTCTGTCTGTTGTCAACCCAGCTCATCTGACCCTGCTTCCAGCCATCCAGCCTGCTACAGCTCCTGCTTCCTGTGGTGCACCTCTGCTTGTCTCTTGCCAAGTCTGCCAGCCTATCTGCCATCTCGCTTGCCTGCTACCTGCTGAGTTTGGCTTCCTGTTCATGAGTTCCCGGCTTCTACTTGCACAGACTTCTGGACTGATCATAGGCACTCTTACCCCGCCGTGCTCCTGAGCCTGCTGTCTCACCATCATTGGCTCATGAGCCGGAGCTGTACGAGAGGCCTTCCTCTACACGTCAGGCTCACCCACCAGGTACATGACACAGCTAAATTATTGTGTGGGCCTTTTTTAGCACATGTGCAGCCGATCTCACTGCTGCAATTTGCAATCTCTGCCGCAAGCAGATCAAGTGTGGCAAAAACACCAGCCATTTGGGTACCACCTGCTTGACAAGGTATTTAACATCCCCACACAGCCTATTGGCAAGAGCACCTGAAAGCCACACACAAGGGACACAATCCTTCTCCTCCTTAATTCTCACCTTTAAGATCTTCCCCCCACTATACAGTGGGGCAAAAAAGTATTTAGTCAGCCACCAATTGTGCAAGTTCTCCCACTTAAAAAGATGAGAGAGGCCTGTAATTGTCATCATAGGTATACCTCAACTATGAGAGACAAAATGTGGAAACAAATCCAGACAATCACATTGTCTGATTTGGAAATATTTTTTTTTGCAAATTATGGTGGAAAATAAGTATTTGGTCAATATCAAAAGTTCATCTCAATACTTTGTTATATATCCTTTGTTGGCAATGACAGAGGTCAAATGTTTTCTGTAAGTCTTCACAAGGTTGTCACACACTGTTACTGGTATGTTGGCCCATTCCTCCATGCAGATCTCCTCTAGAGCAGTGATGTTTTGGGGCTGTCGCTGGGCAACACGGACTTTCAACTCTCTCCAAAGGTTTTCTATGGGGTTGAGATCTGGAGACTGGCTAGGCCACTCCAGGACCTTTAAATGCTTTTTACGAAGCCACTCCTTCGTTGCCCGGGCGGTGTGTTTGGGATCATTGTCATGCTGAAAGACCCAGCCACGTTTCATCTTCAATGCCCTTGCTGATGGGAGGAGGTTTGCACTCAAAATCTCACGATAAATGGCCCCATTCATTCTTTCATGTACACGGATCAGTCGTCCTGTTCCCTTTGCAGAGAAACAGCCCCAAAGCATGGTGTTGCCACCCCCATGCTTCACA
The DNA here is from genome assembly GCA_029206835.1 of Rana muscosa. Lineage (NCBI taxonomy): Eukaryota > Metazoa > Chordata > Amphibia > Anura > Ranidae > Rana > Rana muscosa. The sequence goes on along the minus strand of CM055123.1, from coordinate 114,372,138 downwards.
GTAGGTATGATGTTCTTTGGTTGCAACTCAGCATTCTCTCTCCTCCAAACATGACGAGTTGTGTTTCTACCAAACAGTTCTAATTTGGTTTCATCTGACCATATGACATTCTCCCAATCCTCTTCTGGATCATCCAAATGCTCTCTAGCAAACCTCAGACGGGCCCGGACATGTACTGGCTTAAGCAGGGGGACACGTCTGGCACTGCAGGATCTGAGTCCCTGGCGGCATAGTGTGTTACTGATGGTAGCCTTTGTTAAGTTGGTCCCAGCTCTCTGCAGGTCATTCACTAGGTCCCCCCGTGTGGTTCTGGGATTTTTGCTCACCGTTCTTGTGATCATTTTGACCCCACGGGGTGAGATCTTGCGTGGAGCCCCAGATCAAGAGAGATTATCAGTGGTCTTGTATGTCTTCCATTTTCTAATTATTGCTCCCACAGTTAATTTCTTCACACCAAGCTGCTTGCCTATTGCAGATTCAGTCTTCCCAGCCTTGTGCAGTTCTACAATTTTTTTTCTGGTGTCCTTCGACAGCTCTTTGGTCTTCACCATAGTGGAGTTTGGAGTATGACTGTTTGAGGTTGTGGACAGGTGTCTTTTTTTACTGATAACAAGTTCAAACAGGTGCCATTAATACAGGTAATGAGTGGAGGACAGAGGAGCCTCTTAAAGAAGAAGATACAGGTCTGTGAGAGCCAGAAATCTTGCTTGTTTGTAGGTGACCAAATACTTATTTTCCACCATAATTTGCAAAAAAAAATATTTAAAAATCAGACAATGTGATTGTCTGGATTTGTTTCCACATTTTGTCTCTCATAGTTGAGGTATACCTATGATGACAATTACAGGCCTCTCTCATCATTTTAAGTGGGAGAACTTGCACAATTGGTGGCTGACTAAATACTTTTTTACCCCACTTTATCTCATGACCTCTCAGCAGCCTCCACTGGCAAGGATGATGGTATAGCAAAGGGTGTCCCAGTTCCTTGCAACATGTCTGCCAGCAGCCCACCACCAGCTCTAGTGTATAGTGGGCAAATTTCTCTGCACCAGCTGCTTCACTGAAAAAAAAAAAAGCTTGCAGGGTAAATCAATTAAAATTTCATTTGTTTTCTTTATAAATGTCAGTTTTTCTGCAGCAGGCTCTATACATGGTTCAAATGCGCCACTTTACAGGCAGACTGAGGGAACCCCCCAGGCACTATACAGTATATAAAGAAATATTTCATTTTTATTGTTTCACTTTAAGTATCATTAAACTCAATGCTCCTTTAAAAACGATCTTCTTTAAAAGTTTATTTTTGCATTGGTACATGTCCCCCAGGGCAGTACCCGGGCCCCCATACCATTTTTATGGTCAATAACTTGCATATAAGCCTTCAAAATGGGGATATTTAATTTTTCCAAGTTCAGGTCCAATAGGGTACGTGGTCTGAACTTTTGACATATTCAAAAGTTCTGCCGTGAACTGAACCGGGGGGGTTTGTTTGCTCTACTCACTCTCTACTCACTACATTGTTAAAGTCCCCCAAGGACAATCCCTGGGACATCTATGTAAATACTCTGTAATTGTATAAAGTATAAGTACATCTGCCGAGTATTAGGGAGAGATGTACAGTAAATATTAGCAATTTTATAGCAAGAGCAAATGCAGAAAAATCCACAGTACAGTACAAGATCATATATCTTCATTAATCTAGTACACACGGGCCAAATGTCAGGCTGCATCGGCCAGTTCAATAGAAACCGGGCAGCTTCTGTCTAATGGCGCGTACACACGACCGTTTTTCATGACGAGAAAAATGTAATTTTTTAATTTGGTCATTAAAAACGATCGTGTGTGGGCTCCAGAGCATTTTTCACGACGTGAAAAATGGCCATTAAAAATTTGGAACATGCTCTAATTTTTCTCGTAGTTTTTCACGTCATCGTTTTTCTCGTCATGAAAAACGGCCGTGTGTAGGCTTTAACGACGTGAAAAAAACGCGCATGCTCAGAAGCAAGTGATGAGACGGGAGCGCTCGTTCTGGTAAAATTAGCATTTGTAATGGCGATAGCACATTCGTCACACTGTAACGGACTGAAGAGCACAAGGCTGAAAAGCGCGAATCGTCTCTCACCAAACTTTATTAACACAAGGATCAGCAAAAGCAGCCCAAAGAGTGGCGCCATCCGAATGGAACTTCCCCTTTATAGTGCCGTCGTACATTTCGCGCTTTGCTCAAGCATTTTTTTTCATGATAGTGTGTAGGCAAGGCAGGCTTGAGAAGAATCACGTCGAGAAAAACATTGTTTTTTTCAATGACATTAAAAACGGTCATGTGTGCGCAGCATAAGAGTCGTGACTGAAAAAGGTCTGACAACAGGCTCACAATTAGTGCTCTCAGCCACAACCAGAAATGCTAGGGAGTGATTTCTCAGCAAAATAATGCACAGAGACATGATGGGTGAGTTTGCTTTTAATATTGAAAGTGAATTAACCACTTAAGGACCGAGCCTCTTTTTCAGATGTGTTGTTTACAAGTTAAAAACAAGTTTTTTTGCTAGAAAATTACTTAGAACCCCCAAACATTATACATTTTTTTAGGGCTGTTACTGATTAAAATTTTCCTGTTCGATTAATCTATTTTTTTTTAAATCGATTAATCGACTAATTTCGATTAATTATAACGCACATAGGTCCAACTACTTTTAGCTGATCTCCTTGAAGGCCGATTCCCAGTGCAGCTACCAACCACTGGAAAAATGGATAGCAGGATACAAAAAACACACAAAGGCAGCGCTCGATGGGAATAGCATTAAAACTTTTATAGTCTTCAAGTAGGTAACAAAATAAATATTGCACTGGAGATAAAATCGATGTAGCTACATAAACTGTAAAAATGGTGCGAGTAATACCAAACGGTAGCAAAAGCAGTCATAAAAACATGTAGCTAAGTATGATAATGGTATAAAAATGTGTACAACGATACCACTGCTGAATCCAGATGAGAAGGGGCTAACATCAGTCCGTCGGCATGTAGATGTCTCATGAAGGGAACTATCACAACTCCCAGTGGATGGCTGTGAAATCCCAGGTTGATAGAGGGAAGTGATAGAGGGAAGTGTAACAGCCCTTTCGTGTGGCAGATAGTAAGGTCCCGCCGGCATGCAGATATGAAGGCACAGCAAAGGAGCCCTTCAGATGGACAAGCCCCGCCGGTGTCCGTGACGTCACCGGATCTCCCTGAAGACTTTTGATCGATCAAAAGAATTTTGATCGATCAAAACAATTAATCGATTAATCGAGGAATTAATAGTTAATTTCCACAGCCCTAATTTTTTTCTAACACCCTAGAGAATAAAATGGCGGTCATTGCAATACTTTTTTGGGAAAAAATACACTTTTTTTTAATTAAAAAATAAGACAACAGTAAAGTTAGCCCAATTTTTGTTTTATATTGTGAAAGATAATGTTACGCCAAGTAAATTGATACCTAACATGTCACGCTTCAAAATTGCGCCCGCTCATAGAATGGTGACAAACTTTCACCCTTAAAAATCTCCATAGGCAACGTTCAAAAAATTATACAGGTTACATGTTTTGAGGAGGTCTAGGGCTAGAATTATTGCTCTTGCTCTAACGATCGTGGCAATACCTCACGTGTGTGGTTTGAACACCGTTTTCATATGCGTGCGCTGCTCACATATGCTTTCGCTTCTGCGCTCAAGCTCGTCAGGACGGGACGCTTTAAAAAAAAAATCTTATTTATTTTACTTTATTTTATTTATTTTTATACTGTTTTTTTTTTTTTAAAGAAAATTGGGGTCATATTTATTCCTATAACAAGGAATGTAAACATCCCTTGTAATAGAAAAAAAGCATGACAGGTCCTCTTAAAGTGCAGCTCCACCCTAAATTTTCACTTCTGGTAATCGGATTCCTCCCCCCCTCCGGTGTCACAATTGACACCTTTCAGGGGGGAGGGGGGTGAAGATATCTGTCTAAGACAGGTATTTTCACCCACATCCGGGAGTCCTCTCTCCGGGAATCTGCGGGAGTGACGTGACTTCCCCCAGACTTCCCGTAGTGTTCTAGGAGACACTCGGCTCCCAGAACACAGGAGGACGAATCAGAACGGCGCAGCGCGACTCGCGCATGCGCCGTAGGGAACCAGGCATGAAGCCGCAGGGCTTCACTTCCTGGTTCCCTCAGCGAGGATGGCGGAGGGAGCAGCAGAGCGACGAGCCCTCTGCTGCGGACGTCGCTGGACTCCAGGACAGGTAAGTGTCCACATATTAAAAGCCAGTAGCTGATGTAGCTGTAGCTGCTGGCTTTTAATATTTTTTTTCCGGCGGAGCTCCGCTTTAAATATGAGATCTGGGGTCAAAAAGACCTCAGATCTCATATTTACACTAAAATGCAATAATAAAAAAAAAAATTGCGGAGATGACGTTTTGACGTTGCTTCCGCCCTGCTATGGTATGGAGGTGGGTGGGGGCCATCTTCCCCTCACTCCTATCCATACCAAGCAGGAGAGAGGACCCTATTGCCTCCACTGCTACTGACGACTCCCGTAAGTGGCGGAGGGCATGGGAGAGCGGCGGGAGAAGGGGGGGGCCCTCTCCCGCCGCCGATAACAGTGATCTTGCGGCGAATCCGCCAATCTGTGTCCATTTTTTAAAAAGTGACAATTTTTTAAAAGTCAGCAGCTGCCCCAAACCCCAGAACCCCCAAACATTATACATTTATTTTTTTCTAACACCCTAGAGAATAAAATGGCGGTTGTTGCAATACTTTCTGTCACACCGTATTTGCGCAGCGGTCTTACAAGCGCACTTTCTTTGGAAAAAATACACTTTTTTGAATTAAAAAATAAGATATCAGTAAAGTTAGCCTAATTTTTTTTGTATTGTGAAAGATAATGTTACGCCAAGTAAATTGATACCCAAAATGTCACGCTTCAAAATTGCGCCCACTCATGGAATGGCGACAAACTTTTATCCTTAAAAATCTCCATAGGCGACATGTAAAAAATTCTACAGGTTGCATGTTTTGAGTTACAGAGAAGGTCTAGGGCTAGAATTATTGCTCTCACTCTACCAATCGCGGTGATACCTCACAAGTGTGGTTGGAACACCTTTTTTATATGCGGATGCTGCTCAATTATGCGTTCGCTTCTGCACGCGAGCTCGATGGGACCGGGCGCATTTAAAAAAAAAAAAATGATTATTTATTTTACCTTTTAAGCCCCATACACACTATCAGTTTTTCTGCAGGTTTTTGTCTTCAGGTTTACTAAAACCATCTAATATGAGGTCAAACCTTAAGGCCCCTTTCACACTGAGGCGCTTTGCAGGCGCTATTGCGCTCCAAATAGCGCCTGCAATGCGCCCCAAAAAAGCCTCTCAATACTATCCAATGTGAAAGCTCGCGGGAAAAAAACGGTATAGCGGCGCTAAAAATAGCGCTGCTATACCGCCAGCGCATCCAGCGCCTCAGTGTGAAAGTAGCCTAATGCCCCATACACACGATCATTTTTAATGTCATTTTTAAAACTGACGTTTTTCTCGTCATATTTTTTTCTTGTTTCCTCTCAAGCCTGTCTTGCGTACACACCATCATTTTAAAAAATGTTCAAGAAAAGCGCAGTGACGTACACCACGTACGACGGCACTATAAAGGGGAAGTTCCGTTCGACTGGCGCCACACTTCATGTTAGTAAAGTTTGTTGAGAGACGATTCGCTCTTTTCAGTCTAGTGCTTTTCAGTCCGTTACAGCATGACGAATGTGCTATCTCCATTACGAACGCTAGTTTTACCAGAACGAGCGCTCCCGTCTCATACTTGATTCTGAGCATGCGCATTTTTTTTCACGTCGTTAAAGCATACACACTATCGTTTTTCACGTCGTTAAAAAAAACGACATGAAAAACGACGTGAAAAAAGAGAGCATGTTCGAAATTTTTAATGCCCGTTTTTCACGTCGTTAAAAATGCTCTGGAGCATACACACGATCATTTTTAATGGCCATTTTTTTTAATGGCATTTTTAACGGCATGAAAAATGATCGTGTGTATGGGGCATAAGAGTTTCAATTCGTATGCAATCAGGCAGGCCCCTGCACTACATGGTTTTGGTAAACCTGAAGACAAAAACCTGCAGAAAAACTGATAGTGTGTATGGGGCTTGAATTATTATTTTTACACTGTTCTTTTAAAACAAAATTGTATCACTTTTATTTCTATTACAAGGAATGTAAACATCCCTTGTAATAGGAAAAAAAGCATGACAGGTCCTCTTAAATATGAGATCTGGGGTCAAAAAGACCTCATACTTACAATAAAATGCACTAAAAAAAAAAAAAAAATTGTCATTTGAAAAAAAAATGTCCCTTTAAAGGGGTTGTAAAGGTTCGTTTTTTTATTTTCTAAATAGGTTCCGTTAAGCGAGTGCATTGTTGGTTCACTTACCTTTTCCTTCGATTTCCCTTCTAAATGTTTTTTTTCTTTGTCTGAATTTCTTACTTCCTGTTTCTCCTCACTAAACTTCACACCATCATCCGAGTGGTGTGGAGTCAGCCAGAACAGCTTACTGAACAGCTTACTGAGGAGGAACAGGAAGTGAGAAATTCAGACAAAGAAAACAACATTTAGAAGGGAAATATAAGGAAAAAGGTAAGTGAATCAACAATGCACTAGCTTAAAGGAACCTATTTAGAAAATAAAAAACGATCCTTTACAACCCCTTTAGGAGATATGGGCGGAAGTGACGTTTTGACGTCGCTTCCGCCCTGCAATGGTATGGAGACGGGTGGGGGCCATCTTCCCCTCACCCGTATCCATACCAAGCACAGAAGAATATCCAATCGCCTCCACCGCTGCCGAAGGCTCCGGTAAGCGACGGAGGGCACCGGAGAGCGGCGCGGGGTCCCTCTCCCACCGCCGATAAAAGTGATGTTGCGGCGTATCTGCCACAGAGACCACTTTTATCTTAAACCGGACCGCTCACTGAAGAAGAGGATATGTGGGTTATGGCTGTCATGGCTCTCCCAGCTCTCCCTTGTCCCTGGCAACTTCCATCTTCACATCTTCACACGGTTTGCGATCTTCAGCTGCTTAGATGGCTCTGCTGGGGCGATGTCACTCGCGTGCGCACACGTCACATTGCAGCGGCACACAGAGCGGCCCATAAATGTAGCCGGAGCTGTGCATGTGTGGCTCAGATCACATAACTCGCTGACAGGCAGTGGGGAGATTTATGACAGAAGTGACCTCTAGGGTATCTTCTGTTATAAAAAAAAACCTGCCTCTCAGCGATTTTTCTAATGACTGAGTTTACTACCACTTTAATATCATGTTAATAATTTGTGCAAACCACTTTTCCCCTCTCAGTGCAATGCAATGTAGCTTCGAAAGGGGAATAGGGCTGTCCTAAAATAAAAATGCATTCGCTTTGAGCTTTACCATTCAGGTGCATTATATACAGTAAAGGCTGCATTAATGTGATAGCATTTTATTCAGTAGGCTTTGTTTATTATATTTCTTGTGGAAAATATATGGGGGTATGCAAATTACTAAAGGAGATATGCAACAAGTGCACGAGAGGTCGCCCCTTAGGACTTTTTAGGCAGAAAAGTATGAAAAGTAGAAATATGTAAAAAACACACATAAATGTCAACTTTATTAATTATAGAAAAAATAGTAATAGATATACAATGGGTACGGAAAGTATTCAGACCCCTTTAAATTTTCCACTCTTTGTTATATTGCAGCCATTTGCTAAAATCATTTAAAGCGGAGCTCCGCCGGAAAAAAAAATATTAAAAGCCAGCAGCTACAGCTACAGCAGCTGCTGGCTTTTAATATTTGGACACTTACCTGTCCTGGAGTCCAGCGACGTCCGCAGCAGAGGACAAGCGACCGCTCGTCGCTCTGCTGCTCCCTCCGCCATCCTCGCTGAGGGAACCAGGAAGTGAAGCCCTGCGGCTTCATGCCCGGTTCCCTACGGCGCATGCGCGAGTCGCGCTGCGCCGTTCTGATTGGTGCTCCTGTGTTCTGGGAGCCGAGCGTCTCCCAGAACACCAAGGGAAGTCTGCGGGAAGTGACGTAACTCCCGCAGATTCCCGGAGAGAGGACTCCCGGATGTGGGTGAAAATACCTGTCTTAGACAGGTATCTTCACCCCCCCTCCCCCCTGAAAGGTGTCAATTGTGACACCGGAGGGGGGGAGGGTTCCAAATAGCAAAAGTTGCTATTTAGGGTGGAGCTCCACTTTAAGTTCATTTTTTTTCCTCATTAATGTACACACAGCACCCCATATTGACAGAAAAACACATAATAGTTGACATTTTTTTAGATTTATTAAAAAAGAAAAACTGAAATATCACATACAAATATGAATACAAAATGCACTTTAAAACACATCAATGAACCAATTGTATACAAGGTAAATGTATCAAAACAGTGCTCACAATCCACTGCCTAAGTCAAGTTGAGGTCAGACGGATAGATTTACAGCATACATCCCGACATGTTTCGGAAATTCACATTGATATATAATATTATTTCATATGGGGAGATTTACAATAGGGTGATTTGATCCTTGTCTGTAATATAAATATAATTATATAATAATATTTTTTATATAATGGTATAGGAAAGTGCCAACAATTACACTTTACACAATATTCTGTATCAAGGCTAATAGTACTTACATAAATGGAGTTCATTATAAATCATAGCAGGATAAAAACAATAGTGAGGGGAAGACAGGCTGGCTGGAAGGTCCACAGAAATAAAGGATGGGCAGACATGGATCCAAAGCCGATCACTGCAGCGCATCCACAAGAGACGCCTAGATGTACTATTTAGAAAGATCATAGAGAAAGGACAAATTGAATTAGTCATGCGTATGACATAAAGAAATGTGAAAAATCCAGCAAAAAGATAGGGGAATATGTATCCCTGATTTGCCTATGTAGATTCAATGTATGCAAATTTACGTAAACATTGCACTGGGAACAATTCCAGGAAATTACATTTTTTTCTAATTTTTTACTAAATAAAAATAAGTAAAAATATATGTATTTATGTTTGCTACCAAATTAAAGTCAAATTTGTTCTAAAAACAAACATTTGGGTAGACTACAAATGCCAAAAAGGTATAATGTGCAGAACGGAGACAATGCTGAATTAAAAAAGAATGCTTTTGGACTCGAGAGGAAGAGCCCTGGGACACAACTGGTTAAGGCACCCCCCCAAAGCAAATCATTTTTAATTGCAACCCTACTTTCCCCCCTCCACTGGGAGCCACTGGCTATATTGTAGTAGTAAGATAAATCTAAACAGTGCCTGACTAAGGTAAGGGTAAGTGTATCTTCCCATACCACTAGCCAGTGAACTCTGTATATAGTTGGCTGGTGTTGGGGCTCTAAATCTCCCACCTGTCATGGATATGCAGTAATGTTTGTCTGCCATCTTACCTTCCTCTTGTGTTCACCCTAGAGGCCAGACTCTCCTCCCATGGCTGCTTTTATAATCTCTCCTCCCAGCCTGGCTCCACCCCAGGCCCTATCACAGAACTCTATATTAACCTGTGCACTGCAAGTCTGCCTTGCTGATCAACATGTTTGTTTAAGCATTGTGTGTTTGGGTTCCTGCCTGCCGTGTGCTACGTCTGTCTCTGTGTTTCGATATTGGCTTGTTCCCGACTATCCCTGTCTGCTTGTGACCTTGACCTTCAGCTTGTCCCTCGTTTATCCTTGTCTGCTTGTTGCCCTGACCTTCGCTTTTTCCCTCACTATTCTTGTATCCTGTGCTGCTGCTTCCCCTCTATCCTCCTTACCCTACGGAGTGTGAGCTAGAGGACTCTGGGGGCCGCGACCTGGACCCAGCTGCAGCATAACATCCTCACCACTAGAGGCTCTGGTGAAAACCTGCTGGATCTTAGACTCCGCGCCCTGGGGAATCTTGGGCTCTAGCTCCCTGTGAATCCCTGTTGTGCTCCACTGGTCCCACTTTCCACAACCACCCAGCGTCCCATCCGCAGCAGTCAGCCATAGGGTTCACTACCTTGTGGGGCACTCCTAACCCCCAACGGTGTGCATCTGTCATCTGGCCACAGGTGACCTGACACCACCACAGCGTTCACTCCCAGTTAGGAATATTTACAATCTCCCAATTTAGCAAAGTAAGCCAGAACAATAGCTTGAGGCCTCTCACAATTCTAGATAACCTGGCATTATCCTCAGTGACAGTTCTTGCACCATAGTATCTCCTCTGTTGTGCCAGTAGTGGCTCATTCCAAAGAAGGTTCTGTACAGGTCATCCCTTGCAGAAGAGTGGCCTGTATGACTCTCTATGCTCTGTATTCTGATGCTCACATACAGTCTAAGAGGTCCTTTAGGTCAGCTCTGAGGAAGAGGTTCTGTCCCCTGAAACATGTAAGCTTTTCCACTGCGTGGCCATAGAGTCACCCGCCTCACCAGTTGGAGCTTTATTTCATTCCTACTTTGTGAGTACAATACCTTTATGTGCTTTCAATAAATGTTTTTTTGTGGTAATGCACTAGGCGTTTGCACCCACTCAGTGCCGGCCGAAGACATTGTGCTGCCTGGTACCAAGAATGAAATGCTGCCCCCCCCCCCCCCCCCCCACAAAAAAAAAAAAAAAAATCACGCCCACCAAAATGCCCCCACATCCATCATTTTATATCATGATAACTAAAGTGGACCTGTCATGGCTCTATAAAAAGGACCTGTTATGGCTCTATTCATGTATATAGGAGTATAAAGAGGACCTTCCATGGCTCTATACATGTATATAGAAGTATAATGAGGACCTGTCATGGCTCTATACATGTACCGTATTTTCCCCGTCTATAAGACGCCCCCATGTACAAGACGCCCCCCACTTTTCCAACCCAAAATGAAGAAATCAATATTTTACACATAGGTAAAACAGAACACATTTTTATTTAGTAATTACCGCAGGTAACGTTTAAATACTAGTATATTATGCAGGGGTTGTTCTTCCTGTTTTCTCCACTGTCTATCATACACTCTGCGGAGGCAAGTCCAAACTGTTTCTCTGCAGCTCTATTCCCACGCTCTTTTTTGCATAGCTGGCTACATTTGGTTTGATTTGGCAGAGTAAGACAATCACTTACTTTTATTATTTTCTGACATCTTGGTCCCAGAACACTCCGGTCCCTGTTGCATCTGTGCATCTCCACTTCCAACAGGATCGCATCTGCTCACTCTCCACCTCCACCCCCAGCTTTAGCTGACGTCAGTAACATACAGCTCGTGATTGGAGAAAGCCACTTGACAAGCTATGGGCCGCGACGCACCTTCGCGGATGTCTCCCAGGCTGACCAACCGTGTATAAGACGCTGTTCGATTTACAGGCTATTATTTTAGGAAAAAATAGCGTCTTATCCACGGAAAAATACGGTTTATAGAAATATAAAGAGGACCTGTCATGGCTCTATACATGTATGTAGGAGTATAAAGAGGACCTGTCATGGCTCTATACATGTATGTAGGAGTATAAAGAGGACCTGTCATGGCTATATACATGTATATAGAAGTATAAAGAGGACCTGCCATGGCTCTATACATGTATGTAGGAGTATAAAGAGGACCTGTCATGGCTCTATACATGTATATAGGAGTATAAAAGGACCTGTGCGTAGCCGGCGGCCGCGATGTCACCGGCCACACATAGTGGATTGTCACTTGTCACAACGTCACCTGCCACACGTTGCAGATTGTCACTTGCCACAACGTCACCTGCCACACATTGCGGATTGTCACTTGCCACAACGTCACCTGCCACACGTTGCAGATTGTCACTTGCTGTGTCCCAGAGTAAAGGCAGGCAGCAGAGAGCTAATGTAATCTCTCTGCTGCCCGCACAGTGGGGGCGGAACTGCAGTGATGCAGGGCGGGCAGTGAGAGATGATGTCATCTCTCTGCTCCCCCGCCCGCTGTTTGGCCAGCAAGCCCGCTCACTTGCTGACTGTCCCGCCCGCTGACTGTTCCTCTGTTCTGCCCGCATGCTCCATTCACCTTGGCCCAACGCCCAGGTGAATGGAGCGCGCGGGGAGCGGAGCGGGCTGGCTGGCGGGCGGGCGTCAATTTGCCTCACAGCGGAGCGGGCGGAACGGGTTAGCGACAATTTGCCTCACAGTGCAGAGTAGGGTTGCCACCTTTTCGTCAAGCCAAACCCGAACACATTAGCAGCACACGCCAATATATATATTTTTTTGTAGTACATTAAATTCATTACCTCTGTACAAAGCAATGCACAGCTATTTTTTATTTTATTTAGTATACCCTGTACATATATTTTTGTGATTAAATAAAATTTCTAATCATATGGAGTTAATCACAAGAGTCCCCCTTTATATCAGAGTCAACAGAGTTCTCCTTTAGATCTGAATCTGCAGAGTTCCCCTTTACATCTGAATGCACAGGGTTCTGCAGAAGAGGAGTGCAGAGGGTAAGATGGGGGCAGTATGTACAGGAGAGGAGTGCAGAGGGTATAATGGGGGCAGTATGCATAAGAGAGAAGTGTGGAGGGTATGATGGAGCAGTATGTATAGAAGAGGAGTTGAGAGGGTATGAGGGGGGCGGTTTGTACAGGAGAGGAGTGTGGAGGGTATGATGGGGCGGTATGTACAGGAGAGGAGTTTGGAGGGTATGAGGGGGGCAGTATGTACAGGAGAGGAGTGTGAAGGGTATGATAGGTGCAGTTAGTACAGGAGAGGAGTTCGGAGGGTATGATGGGTGCAGTTAGTACAGGGGAGGAGTTCGGAGGGTATGATGGGTGCGGTTAGTACAGGGGAGGGGTTCAGGGGGTATGATGGGTGCAGTTGGTACAGGAGAGGAGTTCGGAGGGTATGATGGGTGCAGTTAGTACAGGGGAGGAGTTCGGAGGGTATGATGGGTGCAGTTGGTACAGGAGAGGACTTCGGAGGGTATGGCGGTGGCAGAATGGGGAGGGATTTCTTGCTGTGTCTATGGGGTGACCAGGGAGTGATGTTGGGAAGATAGGGGAAGGAAAGTGACCATGAAATGATGGGGGGGGGGGGTAGGAAGCAGCTCTGAGTGACGTCTGTATGAAGTGGTCTGGGGGGGTGATGCAAGCTGGGGGGAGTTGGGGGCTGAGAAGTGGTCAGATAGCGATGTATATAATAAAAAAAAACTCATCCACTAAAAACATACAACAATAAATCATACAACAGTACTACAGATCTATGTAATGGAGCTCCCAGCACTCTGTATACCCAGATAATGTGAAGGTAATGTATGACCATTCATATAACCCTGTGGTATCCAGGCTCTGAGTCTGTACAATCAGAGGTGTGAACTCACCACATATATACAGGTTACATGAATGGTTATAAATGACTTCACATTATCTAGTCTGAACAATTGGATTGGAGGATGTTTGCACAGACTTTTCATGCTTAGAAGTGATCTGTCAAATGTGATCGGGCTGCTGCAGACCCCCCTCCCCCCCCCCCCCCACACTCAAACTCACTATCTCCTCCGATTCTTCTGTCAACTTCTGTTAACCCTTCACTGCATCTCCTGAAGAAAAAACCACCTTGAAAGCAACTACTATCCACCCTAGAAAACTTCTCCCAGAAAAAATCAGCTCACCTCCTCACCTCACCTCACCTCACCTCCTCACCTCCTCCCTTCCTCTGGCCAGCCTAACAGGAGACAGTGAGCTCCGCCCCCCAGTTCTCACAACACTCCGCACTGGTGATTGGGGGGGGGGAGGTTGAGTCGGAGATAACAGGGACCCGCACTGCACGAGACTGGAGGGAGGGGGAAGAGACAGAAAGGAGTTTTTTAAATCCAGAACACACACCGCAGCCGCAGGCACAGTGTATTCTTTACAATGCCGCTGCTGCTGTTTCACAGTGAAAGGTGGAGTGGGGGAGAGGAACGGGCGGAATGGGATGGCGGGCAGGCGGCAATTTGCCGCCCCCCTAAAAGTGCCGCCTGGTACATGTTAGGGCCGGCCCTGCACCCACTCGTGTATATTTTTGCAGACGAAAACTATGTAACTGGTATACTGTGTCAGTCAAGTGCTGCACAAAGTATGGGGTACTCACAAACAGCATACTGCCCTTAGGAATAGGCAACACATCTCCTTCCAAACACACCTGTGTAGCCTCTGGCTCACTGAGAGGTGTAGTTCCTCTCTCCTTTCTAGAGCCTGGTAAAGCCACACCACAGCCATTGGCAAGTGTGTTCCTGGAACCACTATTAGACATACACAACAGTGGTTCCTTTTTAACACAATCCGGATGCAGCAGCTGCACAGGCTATGCACACCCAGAACAGCACACTCATTCCACAACCACACCCCACACTGTCTCTCCACCTGCTCCTTTACTCCTCTCTCTTGGAACCCAGCATGAACCACCTTCCTGTCAGTCACTCCAGCCAACATAAATGCGAGTAATGTCAGTCTGGTCTCTTCCAAAATGTCTGCTGCTTGTCTTGGGGACACTTTCCAGGTCGCCACTTTTGAACATTGCAAGCAATGAGCAAAAAACTAAGGAAGAAATGCCCTGCATGCTAATTTAAAGGTCCACAGACCAAGTTACACAGTGGGGGAGATTCACCAAAGCTGGTGCACTCAAAATCAGGTGTAGCTGTGTATGGTAGCTGTTATGGAAATTCGGGTGTACGCTGAGCGTACACCATATTTCCTGTGCTAATAAGCGCACATTCCGTCTAATGTTATAATGCATCTTACCTATCACTCTATTTCCTGTATATCCCCAAGTAAACAGACATCACCACAGCTTATGTTCTCAGCTCCATCACACGACTGCCCCCCACCGAGCACCGTACTTGGCTTTTTATTTATAGACAAAAGCAATGACAAACAGGAAGTGATGACTCCAACAGCCAATTGCTTCCTCAATGGGAAGTGACATCGCAGGAAATGACCTCCACACAAGAAATGACCTAACAGGAAATCCTTCCAACAGGATGAGTTAATACAAACAACCAATGAATAATGGCTAAAGGAGTCTTATCGGCGTGTCTGAGCAGAGACAGGGTGTATGCTTTACCTGGAAGCCATGTTATTCAACTAAACAAAGGAAGTCGCATGGCTAACAAACATGACCTCTGTCTCTGACCATAACAACTCAAAGACTCCCATATTTACAGCTGGTGTGAATCCTTATTCTGCATTGTTCCGAAATGAACTGAACAGCGCATACACGGATTATACTACCGTTCCTGTGGATGGGAGGTTATCTGCAGGTGTACGCTACGTGCTGATCAGACACACAGCAGAGACAAGAGCGCCCTTCCCTACATAACCGATAATGTCCTTGCAGAGTAATCATATCTCCTGCAGACGAACGTCTGTGCATCGCACAGGGGCCCTCTCACTGGCGGACATATCCCCACTCTGCAAACACCTCTCTCCAACCCCAGGAAGTTTTTCACTACTAGATGGGACTCAACCAGCGTCAGTCTACCCCAGTCAGCTCTTTAGAGCGGGCTGCGGGAGTACTAACACTGGGTGACACTATGACAATACATATTAAATACATCTTCATAAAATTAAACAACATCCAATTAGCTTCTAACATCAGCTTGTTCTACTAAGCTTTGGCAATAAATTCTGAAAGCTGATTGGTTTCTATGCAGCGCTGCACCAGATTTTGCACACTCCAGTTTTAGTAAGTGTAACGGCACCCCAAATACGAAAGGGGGTAACGCCGTTTAGATCCCTTCCCTCTCCTGGACACAAATTCCCTGTCGATCCTCCACAGCCAGACGACCACTTCCCATAGGATTTAATCCTTCCTGGAAGAACGAGACGCACTCTGTATCTTCCTAGCATCGAATGACTTTATTGAGAAAAACATTGTAACTTTTATAACCATCCAATACTGCATTAACCTAAAATGAACAATGGCCCAGCTCCACCCACAACATAACAGACCCAATACACACAAGTATGCAGGTGATTCATCAACATCTCTTCAATTAACCCGTCTGCTGCTAGTTCCACAACCTATAATTATAGGCTTAATTCCCCCAAACCACAATGGACAATAGAATGTAAATCACCACAAACAATGAACAGGTCTTTTAGAAGCTGGGATTAGCATTACAATAGGCAGACAGGTGATTGAGGCTGAACACTTCAGTATCTCTCAATTAACCTGTTGAGTTCAGAAACAGTAAATAGTCCTTTACAGATATCCTTGGGGATATGGTGGATAAATATTACAGACCCATTTTAGGTAGCCCAAGATATATTTCTTAATGTCCATTATTTCCTGTCTCACCCTGTGTCCAAAGTGACCCCCCTGTCACAGTAAGTAACCCCCAATGTTCCCCTTGAAGCCACATGAAAAGATCCTCTTCTTTCTGTATGATATTTTTTTTTTAAAAGGTATTTTTTGCATGTTCACTATGGCAAAGCCCAGCTTTTCACACCTGCTTTGACAATAGTTTGCCTATTAGATTTTAAAATGACCAGATTTTAACAATATTTACAGACCATATACCTCAATGGGGTTTGCTTCTAAGTTCAGGTTTGCTAAACTTTGAACAAGATTTGCTGAACCCTTAGCAAATTGATCCAGGGCAGATTCATCCATGACTACCAAGCTGTTTTAAAGAATAAGTTCACCTTTGTAAAAAAACGAATAAAAAACAAACGCACATCTTTTTGCGGGTAAACAAATGTGCATTTATTATTTTGTTATTAGGTTCCTGGAAAGCATTGCACCTATGATCTACTGATCGCTGGTGCAATCTCAGGCTCCTGTAGATTGTCAGTGTAGCTGTCTGCTCATACCTTGTATGGGCAGACAGTTACTGAATGACAAAAAGCATCAATGACTACCTAGAACGCCCTGTCAGTTCATCGAAAACTAAAAGCCATCACCCTAGTTGTAGTTCCCCATCACTGGCCCACTGTCACAATGGCGGGAACTCTGGGGGGGGGGGGTTTCAGGGTCTGCAGCATCCGTAACAATGTTACTTGTTACACCCTGAATACGGGTGTAACATGTAATATGTTTTAGAAGGTGAACATACCCTTTAATTATAATGCCTTCTAGTTTTGTTGATTGCCTCAAGCTGAAAGCCCTACAATGCTATTCTGTGTTATTGCCTTTAAATTACCCTTTTAGTGTGAATGGACAACATTCCAAAGAGCCATTTCCATTGCTTGGCTCTAAAGGGTGATTATTAGGACAAAGTTCACATGAATTATTGAGTGATATTGACTGACTGTTTCATTGCTTCTGTATTGTCTTCAATTACTTCAAATATATTGATTTTGCTTCCTCTGATGAAAGGCAACATAAAGAATCATAATGTGCCATACCTGAAACTCATCAGTGTAAGGTAAATATGCATCTTGGGTAAGTACCAAAAGTGTTCCTATTTTCTGATCGGAATGGTGATTTTTCTATTCACTATTTCTACTACTTCATCTATCACTACAAATGACCTGCATGTGTGTACAAAGTAGTCAATGGTCTCTATGTTGACATCTGTCTCTTATGTGGCTTTAGAGATCAGTAACCTTAACGAGACCCTGTGCCACTCTGTACCGTCTAAGATTGTGTGAATTCACTGATAATGCAATAGCCGAGGCTGCCTTTTTTTCAGTATTTCAGAAAACATTGCACTACAAACAATGCCAATATTGTGCCATTCCTTCAACCCTTCCAGGAAGTTTAGGAAGCTCATTGCTCCAGCCTAACCCCACAGCTCTCATTGCTCCAGCCTGACCCCACAGCTCTCATTGCTCCAGCCTGACCCCACAGCTCTCATTGCTCCAGCCTGACCCCACAGCTCTCATTGCTCCAGTCTAACCCCACAGCTCTCATTGCTCCAGCCTAACCCCACAGCTCTCATTGCTCCAGCCTGACCCCAAAGCTCTCATTGCTCCAGCCTGACCCCACAGCTCTCATTGCTCCAGCCTGACCCCACAGCTCTCATTGCTCCAGCCTGACCCCACAGCTCTCATTGCTCCAGTCTAACCCCACAGCTCTCATTGCTCCAGCCTAACCCCACAGCTCTCATTGCTCCAGCCTGACCCCACAGCTCTCATTGCTCCAGCCTAACCCAACAGCTTTCATTGCTCCAGCCTAACCCCACAACTCTCATTGCTGCAATCTGATCCCACAGCTCTCATTGCTCCAATCCAGCCCCACAGCTCGCATTGCTCCTACCCGACCCTACAGCTCCCATTACTCCAGCCTAACCCCACAGCTCTCATTGCTCCAGTCTGACCCCACAGCTTTCATTGCTCCAACCTGACCCCACAGCTCTCATTGCTCCAACCTGACCCCACAGCTCTCAATTGCTCCAATCTGACCCCACAGCTCTCATTGCCCCAACCTGACCCCACAGCTCTCATTTCT
Organism: Rana muscosa; assembly: GCA_029206835.1. Classification (NCBI taxonomy): domain Eukaryota; kingdom Metazoa; phylum Chordata; class Amphibia; order Anura; family Ranidae; genus Rana; species Rana muscosa. The sequence goes on along the minus strand of CM055123.1, from coordinate 114,353,725 downwards.
CCAACCTGACCCCACAGCTCTCATTGCCCCAACCTGACCCCACAGCTCTCATTGCTCCAATCTGACACCACAGCTCTCATTGCTCCAACCTGACCTCAAAGCTCTTATTGCTCCAGCCGTACCCCACAGCTCTTTCAACACCTGTGCTCTGGGAAATGACCTGGGAAGCCTTGTGTGATCTGTATAGATTGTTTGAAAGTATGCTGGAGCAAGTGGTGCTTGTGACCGCTAGGAATTCTGGAACAGATGGTATGGAATGGAGAACAGAAGTAAGAAGGTTCAGCACTAATAAATGTGGATGAGCTGTACTGGCAGGGAGCAGACAAGAAGAAGCGTGTGAGCTAGACAAAGTCCAGTGCTGTATGCAACATATAAATGCAGGTATACACAAGTTTCACAAATACCGAAACTGGAATGATCAAAAAAAGATTAAAAACATAGAAAACAAAAAAACTGAGATAACAATAATGATTGTGGAAATATCTGCACAGTTATGAAATTCCTAACAGTCTGTTTGCATGAAGTTTGAACCAAATCAAAATACAGTGGTTGAGACAATTGAATCTGAAGACCTAGTACGATATTATAGCACTCCGACCACATGTACAATAATGGATCCTACAGTTTTCTGAAAAACATAAAAATACTAAATTTAAATGTAGGGATAACCTACGATTATTTTCTCTATTCGTCCTGGTAAGCATTGTTACAGTGATAGAAATTGAGGGGGAATCCAAACATTTTGATTTGTTATTAGAGGAAGAGATGAAAAGGAGATAAAATCCTCCATTGGGGATAACTGTTCCTATGATAGCTGTCTTAGGCCTGCCTATGACATCAGGACCCACGGTTTGTTTAGTGTGCCGCTCAGGCTCGATCACTTTGGGAGTAGTGTGGGTGATGCTGCATCCACTACCAGCAAGGGATGGAGCTCATCCCAGCTCCTGTAGTCACTGGAAGGAAGAGAGGAAAGATCCCTGGTGCCGCACATCCACGCAGTCTTATGGTGGTATGAGAGAGAGAGAGAGAGACCACCTCAGCCTGGGCTCACTCCGCCCCCCGGAGTTTAGTCATGCCCATCAGTGCTTCCAATCAGTGCCCACCCAGGGGCGGATCCAGGGGGAGGGCAACAGGGCAATTGCCCCCCCCCCTAGACCATCTGTCACACTCACTTGCTTGCTCTGTTTTTTTTTTTTTGCGCCTGATCTCCCGAACTTCCATAGACTCCAATGTTAAACGGTAATTTCTCCAGTGAATTTGTGGACCCGGTACCGGCCGGTCGTAGGTCCCCTGGACCCCAAACTTGGCACACATGTAGCCCCATGTCTCCTCTACAAGTGTGCGAAGTTTGGTGTCTGGGAGACCTACAGCCAGGGAGAACCGATTTTTCAAATCCGGGAACTCCTTCCATAGACTACCATGTTTAACATCAGTCTAGTCATGGGCACAGTGAAGCATGGGCACAGTGAGGCATGGGCACAGTGAGGCACAGTGGGGCATGCAGATGGACACCCTAGGCTTATACTTAAGTCAATAAGTTTTCCCAGTTTTTTGGGGTAAAATTAGGTGCCTCGGCTTATATTCGTTATTTTAACAAAACTAAAACCCGCGCTAACAGACTGTGCAGTGATAATTGATTGAAGTGAATAAATAAATGGATAGCTCCGCAGCTGCTGCAACAAAAGGTCTAACACCTCAATAAAAATGAAAATATATTAGGTATTTGCAGCGCTTGCAGAGACGTATGTAAACAAAAAATGTGTCACAAATGCTTGTATCACAAACATCTATAAGTGAATAGCTTATATGACATGACATCAATTAATAGTATATCCACTGTGCTCATGAATGAAAATATATAAAAAAATATAAAAACAATAAGTGAGCAAACTTTAAGGTTCATAGAATAGCAGTTATACCAATCCTGGAAAACTGAGTGTTTCCACACCAGAAATAGATGTTGATTCCTAGATGAAAAAAACCAGGGGAAAAAAATTCATGCGAAGTACCGCTAGTAAACAGACAGCATGGCGCTGCTAGCAAAGAGACTCACAGGACTGCAGTGATAAACGAGCGTCAGTGTTGTTCCGGGTACACAGCGTGCGTTCCACCAAAACCGGAAGTAGCATCACTGGTTCTGGGTTGGCCGGAAATTGCGTCAACGCGTTTCGCCCCTCCTCCAGGGCATCATCAAGGACATGTTTACTAGCGGTACTTCACATGAATTTTTTTCCCTTTCTTTCCATATGGTCACTTAAATGCCTTTGCTGCTGATACTATGGAGCCCATCTACATGAGATGAAGTTTGTCTGAATTTTAGTTGCCTATCTACATGAGATGAACTTTGCCTGGATTTTAGTTGGCGAGATCTCGTATTCATATTATTCCCCTATCTGATGAGTGGGGCCATTAGAAAGGAATTTTCATCTAGGAACCAACATCTATTTCTGGTGTGGAAACACTCAGTTTTCCAGGATTGGTATAACTGCTATTCTATGAACCTTAAAGTTTGCTCACTTATTGTTTTTATATTTTTTTTATATATTTTCCTTCATGAGCACAGTGGATATACTATTAATTGATGTCATGTCATATAAGCTATTCACTTATAGATGTTTGTGATACAAGCATTTGTGACACATTTTTTGTTTACATACGTCTCTGCAAGCGCTGCAAATACCTAATATATTTTCGGCTTATATTCGGGTCAGCTTATACTCGAGTATATACAGTACTTGTTCTGCGGCTGCCGCTGCCTCTCTGAGTCTCTCTCTCAGTTTCTCACATCAGCCGATCAGCGGCACTGAGAGAGAGAGACTCGTCTAATGTAGTTACGCGGCGCACTGACACGATACCAGGAGCGGAGGAGGAGGTGGGTGGAGCCTCTTCCCTGCACTCGTTGCTAACGCCTGGGCCACTTGGCGTCTAGCAACGAGTGACGTCAGTGAGTCACGTTGGGCCGCTCTGCGGGCAGGTGCGATAGCGTGCGGCTTCACAGACGGGTAAGAAAGCGGGCGGCTCCGCTTGCGGCGCGGTTTGTGGGCAGACCGTGCTGCTCAGTGTGTTGGCAGCGCAGGTGAGAGTGAGAGAGTAGGCTCAGTGTGGCAGCTGGCCAATCAGCTAGCCGGGAGCGGGGGAGCAGAGAGATGAGATCATCTCTCACCGCCCGTGCCTGCCCTGCATTCCTGCAGTGACTTCCGCCATCACTGTGCAGGCAGCAGAGAGATTACATTATCTCTCTGCTGCCTGACTCTGGGAGTCTGGGACACAGCAAGAGACAACCAAAGCTACACCTTAGCAGGCAAGTTAGTGACAATCCGCAAGGTGTGGCAGGCGACGTGGCAAGTGACAATCCGCAAATTGTGTCAGGTGACATTGCAAATGACAATCTGCATCTGGTGGCAGGCAAGTGACAATCAGCAAGGTGTGGCAGGTGACGTGGCAAGTGACAATCCGCAAGGTGTGGCAGGTGATGTGGCAAGTGACAATCCGCAAGGTGTGGCTAGTGACAATCCGCAAGGTGTGGCAGGTGATGTGGCAAGTGACAAGCCACAAGGTGTGGCAAGTGACAATCCACAAGATGTGGCAGGTGACGTGGCAAGTGACAATCTGCAACGTGTGGCAAGTGACACGCTCAGGGCTCCCACTAATTGCAGGTGACGGTGGCAAGTGACACACTCTGGGCTCCCACTGATTCTGCATTGAACTATTTAATTTTATATTACAATGTAATAATAGTAATAATGCGCTTCAATCATCCTGACACCATAACAACCATGGTGCCGGGATGATTGAAGCGCAGACACCAGCCATTTCCCCGATAAATTTCTCACAAAAAAAACATATTTTTGGGCAGTGCCCCTCCCGAGAAAAGACTCTGGATCCGCCCCTGTGCCCACCAGTGCTGCCAATTGGTGCCTATAAGTGATGCCTGTCAGTGCCCATCAGTGCTGCCTTTCAGTTCCCATTAGTGATGCCTGTCAGTGCCCATCAGTGCCACCTATCAGTGCCCATTAGTGCTGCATATTAGGGCCACCTCATCAGTGCCCATCAGTTCCACCTCATCAGTATCCATCAGTGAAGCCTATCAGTGCTCGTCAGTGCAGCCTCACCAACGCACATCAGTACAGGAGGAAAACGTTTTTTATTTAAATTTTCTGACTTTTTTTGTTTGTTTATCAAAAAATAAAAACCATATGGTGATTAAATAACACCAAAAGAAAGCTCTATCTGCCTAAAAAAAACTATAAAAGTTTTGTTTGAGTACAGTGTTGCATGACCGTGCAATTGTCATTCAAAGTGTGACAGCGCTGAAAGCTGAAAATTGTCCTGTTCAGAAAGGGGGTAAAAGTGCTCAGTAGGCAAGTGGTTAATTTCCTTCTGCACCCCAGGACAGGAAGTGAAGGGCAGTCTCTCCAGAGGGACACAGACAGCAAAAAAATACCAAACTAAACAGAAATAATGGCTTTACATAACCCGACAATAAAATGTGGCCCTTTCACAAATGGGCAAAATTAAAAATTTTTAGTGAACATATGCACATTTGCTGCACTGGATTAACATTTTTTGCAAATTTATAAGGAATGTTTCATATACATAATGAGCGACTTTGGTTGAATCTGCAGTCCATCACATTCACATTAGGCGCTTTTAAATCACAGGGGAATTCACAACGTGGATAATGGCACCCCAAACACAGTGTGATTCTGCCGCAATTGTTGCGTGACAATTTCTGCAAAACGTGCCACTAAAATGGCACTAAGCTTGTCACCCAAAAATGAGCAGGAGCTTCTTTTGAGCAACAAACGCACATAGGGCAGCCCATTAACATGAATAGGCTTCCCTATGCGCAATGCACGTTTCCACGTCTAGACTGTGCTTTACAAATCGTGATCGGGAACGCTAATTCACACTATGCGAGGTCTGAATTGAACCTAAATCTTTGAAAAAAGATGCAAAAGGTTGAAAATGGTATTTTATCTTTTATTGTCAGTAGAACAAGTGAATCTACATTCTTCTCTGCAAATATGTATCTAATAATGGCTGACATACTAACATAAAAAATCAGTTTTCCATGTATATCTTGTTATCTTGTTCAGAAAATCTGTGGCCCAAATCAGTTTAGTATAATGTATTTTTTTCATTATTTTCTTTTTCATCAATTATTCATATAGTCTGCTTTTTTTATATGCTAATAACTTTTCCATATCACCAAATGTTATATGAATTTATGTAATATAATTATTTATTTGATAAAAGAAAATGTTTTATTTTATAAATATTAGATATACTGGAATTATGGCTCAAATCAAATCAGTTTTTCAACAGCCTAGAGATTTATTTCCTTACATATTGTAGTAAGATTTATTTTAATCATCGCAGAAACAGTGTGATTCCAGGGTGCTATAATAGGAATTTCACAGTTTTATCTAGATAATTTTCCACTGTTTGTGCACTAGATCTTCAGACCACAGAAATCTCCCCCTCTCCTTTTCACTGTGACATAAGGAATGGGACTCTGTAGTCCTCAGAGATAATTAGGTACAATGTAACATAGGAATGCGTCACAGGCTAAGGCCCCTTACACATGTGCAGACCGTTCAGATCCGCCTGACCGTTTTTTCAGGCGGACCTGAACGGACGCTCCATACATCTCTATGGAGCAATGGATGTCAGCGGTGACATGTCTGCTGACATCCAATCCGATCCGCTCCGCTAAATCCAGACGGATGCAAACCCTATTTTTCATCCATCTGGCGGATCGGATGAAAACGGACCATCTGATCCCCCCATAGAGGAAAGCGGAGATCTGACCAGTCCGTTTCTGCACAGTGTGCAGAAACGGACTAGTCATCCGCCGGCTCAGCGGGGATCAACGGAGGCCTAATGCCTTGTACACACGAGCGGAATTTCCGACGGAAAAAGTCTGACAGAATCTTTTCATCGGATGTTCCGCCCGTGTGTATGCCCCATCTGACTTTTTCTGTCGGAAATTCCGACGGAATTAGATAGAGAACATGTTCTCAATTTTTCTGATGAAAAACATTTCTATTGGAATTTACGTTCGTCTGGATGCAATCCCGACAGACTAAAAACCACGCATGCTCAAAAACAATTTGACGCATGCTCGGAAGCATAGAACTTAATTTTCTCGGCTCGTCGTAGTGTTTTACGTCACCGCGTTCTTGATGGTCGGATTTTAGCGTGACCGTGTGTATGCAAGACAGCTTGAGCGGAATTCTGTCGGAACTCCGTCGGAAAAACCCGTCAGAGTTTATTCCGACGGAAAAACCGGTCGTGTGTACAAGGCATAAGAGCACAGGAAGTGACAAGATTTCTGGCAAGTTCAACAGGTATTTTTGCACTTATACAGATGTAGCACTACTCTTGCAGGGGTTGCAGATGACTGAGTTCCCCACTCCTACACAGCCAGGCAACAAGTATTTTCCACCCTTTCTCCAGACACAAGGAACAGTCTTTGAGTTTGGTTTTTATGTTTTATTAGGGGGTAATAACTTGGATGGGGAATAGGAACTATGGGATGCCCAACTTGATAGCAACAAAACCAGGCACCTGTTCCTCCCTATGCACAACTCCAGATTTGTCTCCTCTTCTTCTCTATACACCACTCCAGATTCATCTCCTTTTCTTCTCTATCTCCAAACTCCAGATTTGTCTCCTCTTCTTCTCTATACACCACTCCAGATTCATCTCCTTTTCTTCTCTATCTCCAAACTCCAGATTTGTCTTCTCTCAGAGCTGGACTGGGACAAAAATCTGTCCCTGGACTTCATTCAGACCGGCCCACTTTAATTTTGCAAACACGCACAAAAACAGTATATAAACTATATGAAATTGCGCTATATAGATATGGATATAGACATGGATATGGATTGTGTTTGGAATGGAGCTGAGGGAAGCAGTGCGGCCTTTGTATGGGGCATCAGAGCGGGCCGGGGGAAAATTGCCATGGTAGGGTGACCACATTTCCAAACTGGCATTTAGGGACAATTTTGCCAAGGACCAGGGGGGGTGAATGTAGTCTCAGGGTTGACAGCAAATTCAGCAGTGGGGGGGATTTGTTGGGTGAATGGCTGGTGCTAGCACTGAAATCATTCCGACACCAGTATGGTGTCAGGATGATCAAATCACATTATTTCTATTACTACATTGTAATATAAAAAAAAATAGTTCAACTCACAATAATGCAGAGGGAACCCTGAGCTTGTCATTTGCCACGAGATGCAGCATGTCACTTGCCACCATCGCCTGCCACCAGATGCAGTGTGTCACTTGCCACCATCGCCTGCCACCAGATGCAGTGTGCCACTTGCCACCATCGCCTGCCACCAGATGCAGCATGTTATTTACCACCATCGCCTTCCACCAGATGCAGCATGTCACTTGCCAATGTCTCCTGCTACCAGATGCCGCTTGTAATTAGCCACTGTCTCCTGCCACCAGATGCAGCGTGCCACTTGCTACTGTCTCCTGCAACCAGTTGCTGCTTGTCACTTGCCACTGTCTCCTGCCACCAGATGCTGCTTGTCACTTGTCACTGTCTCCTGCCACCAGATGCAGCGTGCCACTTGCCACTGTCTCCTGCCACCAGATGCAGCGTGCCACTGTCTCCTGCCACCAGATGCACCGTGTCACTTGCCACTGTCTCCTGGACCAGATGCCGCTTGCCGCAGTGTGTCACCACTGCCTGCGACCAGATGCGGCATGTCATTTGCCACTGTCGCCTGCCACCAGATGCAGCGTGTCACTTGCCACCGTTGCTTGCCACCAGATGAAGCGTGTCACTTGCCACCATCACCTGCCACCAGATGAAGCGTGTCACTTGCCACCATCACCTGCCACCAGATGAAGCGTGTCACTTGTCACCTGCTTCCAGAGAGAGGGCAGGGAGAGAGAGAGGGGGGAGGGGGCAGGGAGAGAGGGGGAGGGGGACAGGGAGAGAGAGAGGGGGATGAGGGCAGGGAGAGAGGGGGAGGGGGCAAGGAAAGCGGGGGCAGGAGGGACAGGGAGAGAGAGGAGGGAGGGGGCAGGGAGAGAGGAGGTAGGGGGGACAGGGAGAGAGAGGGGGAGGGGGCAGGGAGAGAGAGGGGGAGGGGGGACAGGGGGGCAGAGAGGGGGGTTAGGGTCTGGTTAGTGACAGTGCTCAGCTCACTCACTTGGATGGTCCAGGGGGGCTCACAGTCAGCGGCTTTAATGTGGCTGTCGAGTGCTTTCATTAATCTTTCCGCCCCATCTCCTATTCATGGATGCAGCACATGGGCAGGGAGAAAGGGGCGGGAGAAGCGGTGAGTGTCACAAGCTTGCCCAGGCAGGCATGCTGGATGGAGCAGTGTGGGGATCCCCTCTTCTAGGGCAGCTGCACCGAGCTGGCTGTCACCCGCTGCCCACACACTGACACCAGGGACTATCCGTCGGAGGACTTCTGGCCCCAGCCCACCAGCATGACCGTGACCTATCAGTCACCTATAACAGTAGCCAAAGGAAGTGCTCCAAAAGCCTGTCGGCTCTGTGCTACAGGTGGTGGGCGGGCCGGCAACAGTAAGAAGCCTGCGGCTATGGTAGCAGCAGAGAAACCACCCTGAACACTGAAGCCCAGTCCACAACTGAATTGCCGTCCCTCTCAAATTGCCGCCTGGGCCGGCCCTGGGCAGTACATGGGTGCTCAAATTAATGGCTGCTCGAGCGGCGCAGCCATTACTTTGACAAGCTGTCTGTCAAAAACCCTCCCACTAAGCCATCGGCCCACCGGAAAACTCCCGGTGGTCCCGATGGCCTGTCTCCTCTTCTTCTCTATCTCCAAACTCCAGATTTGTCTCCTCTTCTTCTCTATCTCCAAATCTCCAAACTTCCAACTGCTGACAAGTCTCTGATTGAAAAGATGCAAAAGCCCCTTTAAGACTAGGTCCTTTATAAAGTAGCACAAAGTGCTGTAGACTGCATCCTGGAGTACCTCCAACTCTCTTGTAGACACTGATTTCAGCTCTACCAACTGCAGGAAATGCTAGCCCATTTGGCTGCTTCTTCACTAGTCCGACCCGCTGCCTCTTCACCAGTCTACCCGACTGACTCTTCACTAGTCTGCCTGAGTGCTCCAGAGATCTCCGAGGGCAAGGTTAATGAAAGATTTAAGAAAGCTACATGTGGCAGTCTTTGCCCTTGTCATTCCCTGACCGCGCTGATGTACTCACACTGTCCTTCTTGCTCCCTCTGCCACTTAGGAAAAAGATTCTGTCATGGATATGCATTAATGTCTGTCTGCCATCTTACCTTCCTCCTCATGTGTTCATCTAGAGACCAGACCTCCTTCACCTGGCTTCCTTTATAATCTCCTCCCAGCCTGACTCCACCCCAGGCCCTATCACTGAACACTATATTAACCTGTGCACTGCAAGCCTGCTTTGCTGATCAACGTGTTTGTTAGGCATTGTGTGTTTGGGTTCCTGCCTGCCGTGTGCTACGTCTGTCTCTCTGTTACGTTATTGGCTTGTCCCCGACCATCCCTGTCTGCTCGTGACCCTTGACCTTCGGCTCGTTCTTCGTTATCCTTGTCTGCTTGTGGCCCCTGACCTTCGGCTTGTTATTCGGTTCTCTCTATCGTGTGCTGCTGCTTCCCCTTATCCTACGGGGCGTGAGCTAGGAAACTCCAGGGGCCGCGACCTGGTCCCAGCCTGCAGCGTAACATCCTCACCACTAGAGGCCCTGGAGAAGACCAGCTGGGTCTTAGACTCCGCGCCCTGGGGAATCTTGGCTCTCGCTTCCGTTGGGATCCCGGTTGTGCTCCTCTGGTCCCGCTTTCCACAACCACCCAGTTTCCTATCCACAGAAGCCAGCCATAGGGTTCACTACCTCGCGGTGCACTCCTGTCCCCCTACGGTGTGCATCTGTCACCTGGCCACAGGTGACCCTGACAGTTTGATCAGCCATGAACCCGGCTGACATCCCGCTTCCCGCGGATGATCCATTGCAGGGCATAGTTCGCAGACTTGAGACCCAGGAATCAAATCAGACCCAGGTGATGCGATTCCTCCAGGATCTGGCTTCTCGATTCGAGCAGCTTCAGGTCTCCTTGGGAACCCCGAATCCGCAACCCCAAGTACAACCAGCGGCTGTACCTATCGCACCAGTCGCAGCCTCACACTCACTAAGATTGCCAGCTCCGTTCCGTTTCTCTGGGGACTCCAAGGCCTGCAGGGGGTTTCTCAGCCAATGCACTATTCATTTTGAGCTTCAGCCTCAAAGCTTCCTATCTGACCGGGCTAAGGTAGCCTATATCATTTCCCTCCTCTCCGGTGAAGCTTTGGCCTGGGCTGCCCCCCTGTGGGAGAGGAACGATCCGGTGGTTTCCAGTCTGTCCGAATTCTTGAAGCTCTTTCGTAATATCTTCGAAGAGCCGGCTCGGGCTTCTTCAGCGGCTAGTGCTGTCTTACGTCTTCGCCAAGAATCTAGTTCAGTGGGGCAATATGCTCTTCAGTTCCGTATCCACACAGCTGAATTGAGCTGGAATAATGAGGCCCTGGTCGCTACCTTTTTACATGGCCTCTCTGACCGAGTGAAAGACGAATTAGCGGGAAGAGCCATTCCCGTCGGTCTGGACGATGTAATTTCATTATGCAACCAGATCGACATTCGTTTTCAAGAGAGGTCCTTAGAAAAAAAACGCCAGCACTCTCTGGGTCCTAGCCAGTCTGAGCTCCCCTCCCTTCATTCCGTGGAGCATCCTCTACCTGCTGAAGAACCTATGCAGCTGGGCCGGACCAGACTAACCCTCGAAGAACGTGCTAGGCGCAGAACTCTGGGCTTGTGCCTCTATTGTGGGGGCAAGGGTCATTTTCGTGACTCCTGCTCGCTTCGTCCGGGAAACGCTCGGGTCTAATACATTTGGAAGGTGGAGTATTGGACCCAGAAACATCACCTTCTCGCCTGCTCTTGCCGGTGTCCCTTCATGTAGGCACTTCTCCTCAGTCAACCCTTGCATACCTGGATTCCGGGGCTGCCGGCAATTTCATGGATTGGAGAACTGCTTCTTCTATGAAGCTTACCCTTTCACCTCTCACTACCCCATTGGTAGTCTCGGCAATTGATGGCACTGTTCTCCCAGGGGGCCCTATTCGCTTCCAGACGCTACCCATTAGGATGTCGGTAGGGATTCTCCACCAGGAGTGGATATCCTTTCTTATTCTACCCAAGGCCTCTACCCCAGTTGTATTGGGCCTCCCTTGGCTACAGCTCCACTCTCCACATGTGGACTGGGTCTCTGGGCAGATCCTGGCCTGGGGTTCCTCATGTTTCTCGTCGTGTCTTCTCAAGGTGACCCCCAAGGAGAGTCTTCCGGTTGCTGCCACTTCTGTTTCTTCTGATCTTCCCGCCGCATACAGCGATTACCGGGATGTGTTCTGTAAAAAATCAGCTGAGGTGCTTCCTCCCCACAGGTCTTTTGACTGTGCTATTGATCTTGTCCCCGGAGCAACTCTACCCAGGGGTCGTACCTACCCTCTGTCCATCCCAGAGACCCAGGCCATGTCGGAGTATGTAGCAGAGAATCTGGAGAGAGGGTTCATCCGGAAATCCTCATCGCCTGCAGGGGCAGGGTTCTTTTTTGTTGCCAAAAAGGATGGTACCTTAAGACCCTGCATCGATTATCGGGGTTTAAATGCGGTTACTATTAAAAATCGATACCCCTTACCCTTAATATCTGAGCTATTCGATAGGTTGAAGGGTGCCTCCATTTTCACCAAGTTGGATCTCAGAGGCGCGTACAATCTCATTCGAATACGGGAGGGTGACGAATGGAAGACTGCATTTAACACTAGAGACGGGCATTACGAATATCTGGTGATGCCTTTTGGTCTGTGTAATGCTCCAGCCGTGTTTCAAAACTTTGTCAATGAAATCTTCAGAGATCTGCTGTACCAGTTTGTTGTCATCTATCTGGATGACATTCTGATCTTTTCTGAAAATCTGCTCGTCCACAGAAACCATGTCCGCACTGTACTTCAACGTCTTAGAGAGAACAATCTCTATGCCAAGCTGGAGAAATGTTCCTTTGAATGTTCTGAGGTCCTGTTTTTGGGGTGCTTTGTCTCATGTTCGGGGCTTCGTATGGACCCTGGGAAGGTCTTGGCTATCACCAACTGGCCTCTTCCTGCTAGCCTCAAGGCCACACAGCGCTTTCTTGGCTTCACTAATTATTATAGGCAGTTCATAAGGAATTACTCTTCCATTGCCGCGCCTATTATCGCTTTGACCAAGAAGGGTGTGAATGCCAGAGACTGGCCTCCCGAAGCTGTCTCTGCATTTCACAACCTGAAACAGGCCTTTGTTTCTGGCCCCCTCTTGAGGAGACCAAATCCTGGGAATGCATTTTTTATTGAAGTGGACGCTTCCTCAATGGGGGTGGGAGCTGTGCTTCTTCAAATCTTTGAGAAGAGACGCCAACCATGTGCGTTCTTCTCCAAAAAATTTTCTCAGGCAGAGAGGAATTATGCCATCGGTGATCGGGAACTTCTCGCAATTAAATTGGCGTTAGAGGAGTGGCGTCATCTCTTGGAGGGTTCCCCTCACTCCATAACGATCTTTACCGATCACAAGAATTTACAGTATCTACAGAATGCTAAACGTCTGAATCCTAGACAGGCCAGGTGGAGTCTCTTCTTTGCCCGTTTTAATTTCACGATTACCTACAAACCTGGTTCCTGCAACGGTCGGGCTGATGCGCTCTCTAGGTCATTTGACACTTTGGACGAGGAGTCCGCCCCTGAACCTGAGCCGATCATTCCCACCTCATGCATTGTTGCCCACTCTACCACCCTGAAGTCTAAAATTCCGCCTGGTAAGACCTTTGTCCCCACTGAGCTAAGAGCTAAGATCCTTCGTTGGGGACATGATTCCAAGGTGGCAGGGCATTCTGGATTCCTCCGATCCTTCCTACTCATCAGTCGTCACTACTGGTGGCCTAATCTCCGCTCAGACGTCAAAGACTACGTTAAAGCTTGTCATGTCTGTGCTCAGTCCAAATCCTCCACACAAGCTCCTGCTGGTCTCCTCATGCCCTTGCCTATTCCTAAGGAACCCTGGGCCCATATTGCCATGGATTTTATCACCGATCTCCCACTGTCTGAGAATAATACAGTCATTTGGGTGGTAATCGATCGATTCTCCAAGATGGCTCATTTTGTTCCTCTTCCTGGTCTTCCTTCTGCCCCTGCCTTGGTTCCCATTTTCATTCGAGAAATTCTCCGCCTACATGGGGTCCCTTCTCATATTGTTTCCGACAGGGGAGTCCAATTCACGTCTCGTTTTTGGAGAGCCTTTTGCAAATCCCTCAATATTGTCTTGGATTTTTCTTCTTCTTACCATCCCCAATCCAATGGACAGACTGAGAGGGTTAATCAGGAGTTAGAGGTCTTTCTTCGCACCTTTGTGTCTTCTCACCATGACGATTGGTCCTCTCTACTCCCGTGGGCAGAATTCTCCCATAACAATCATGTGAATACCAGTTCGCAGAAGACACCCTTTTTCACAGTTTATGGAAAACACCCTCAACTTCCTCTTCCTATGATCTGTTCTCCAGACATTCCAGCTTTGGCTTCGGTTCAGGAGTCTCTCAATTCCGTTTGGGGTCACGTTCATGATTCCCTCCGGGCAGCTGCTGAAAAATTCAAAGGCTTTGCCGACCGCCGCAGGCGTAAACCGCCTTCTCTTCAGCCAGGGGACAAAGTCTGGCTCTCTACCAGGAACATCAAGCTCCGAGTTCCTTCTCTGAAGTTTGCTCCACGATTCATCGGTCCATACACGGTAACTGCTAAACTGAATCCGGTTTGTTTCAAACTCCAGATTCCTAAGAGCCTTAAAATCACTAACTCCTTTCATGTTGCTCTTCTAAAGCCTTTAGTCCTCAATAAATTCTCTCGTCCTCTTCCTACCGTGGCGCCTGTCTCTGAGGATAATCAGGAGTACGAGATCAGTCAAATTCTGGACTCCCGACTCTGTAAAGGCGTTCTTCAGTACCTCGTTCATTGGAAAGGGTTTGGTCCTGAGGAGAGGTCTTGGATCACTGCATCTGAGGTCTTTGCACCTCGTCTGTTAAAGGAGTTTCATCTGAAGTTTCCCTCTAAACCTGGGCCCAGGCGGGGAAGGGGGAGGCCTCGTAAGAGGGAGGGTACTGTCATGGATATGCATTAATGTCTGTCTGCCATCTTACCTTCCTCCTCATGTGTTCATCTAGAGACCAGACCTCCTTCACCTGGCTTCCTTTATAATCTCCTCCCAGCCTGACTCCACCCCAGGCCCTATCACTGAACACTATATTAACCTGTGCACTGCAAGCCTGCTTTGCTGATCAACGTGTTTGTTAGGCATTGTGTGTTTGGGTTCCTGCCTGCCGTGTGCTACGTCTGTCTCTCTGTTACGTTATTGGCTTGTCCCCGACCATCCCTGTCTGCTCGTGACCCTTGACCTTCGGCTCGTTCTTCGTTATCCTTGTCTGCTTGTGGCCCCTGACCTTCGGCTTGTTATTCGGTTCTCTCTATCGTGTGCTGCTGCTTCCCCTTATCCTACGGGGCGTGAGCTAGGAAACTCCAGGGGCCGCGACCTGGTCCCAGCCTGCAGCGTAACATCCTCACCACTAGAGGCCCTGGAGAAGACCAGCTGGGTCTTAGACTCCGCGCCCTGGGGAATCTTGGCTCTCGCTTCCGTTGGGATCCCGGTTGTGCTCCTCTGGTCCCGCTTTCCACAACCACCCAGTTTCCTATCCACAGAAGCCAGCCATAGGGTTCACTACCTCGCGGTGCACTCCTGTCCCCCTACGGTGTGCATCTGTCACCTGGCCACAGGTGACCCTGACAGATTCCTTTCAAACTGCAATACTGTCAGGATCTTCCCAAGCCAGCCCAAGCTCCAGCCCGAGGTAGAAACCCCCTTCCCCTCTGGCAGGGGTTCCCCTCAAGGGCCACCGACAGTCTCCTCAGCACTCCATCTCCTTTTTTCACCTGACTCTCTTAGCCAGCATGACTCCATATTTAAGGGCTGGCACAGACACCCTGCCAGGTCTACGGCCTGGGGATTGGCTGAGCTCTGCTAAGTATGTAGATCAACCCTCCTGGCCTCTACCCTCCAAACTCTCCAAACTCTCAGAACCAGAGGGAGGCACCAGAGACCTGCCTGTATGAGTCATCCAGCCCTGACCTGCCATAGACTCTTGACCCAGATTTAAGACTCACAAGTGAAACATGAGTTAAGACATAAATCTTCCTACGCTCACACTAGAAGGTGTAACACAGACATGACAAAACCCATTTTAATGGTATATATGACAGATCGGATATGACCAAATAATAGCAGTTAAAGTGGCTCTAAAGGCAGAAGGTTTTTGATCTTAAAGTGGTTGTATACCCCGCTTGCACATTTTTACCTACAGGTAAGCCTATACTAAAGGATTACCTGTAGGTAAAATAAATATTGCCTAAACCTGTATGGTTTAGGAGATATTCACCCTGCATGAAGCCGCTGACATCAGCGTTGCAAATGCGCTCTGAAGGTCACAGCACCGCAGCCGCGAACTCGGAAGAAACATGTCATCTCCCTCAGCGGTGACCCGCAGGCGGTGCGGGCGCTTCGTTTTAAGGTAATTATTTCATAATGAGCTAGTATGCAGTGTATACTAACTCATTATGCCCTTGCCTTCAAGGGTTTTTTTTTTTCCAGGGCATACAACCACTTTAATGCATTCTATTCATTAGGATAAAAAAACCTTCAGGGTGCAGCAGCCCCTAATACTTACCTGAGACCTATCTCAATCCACCGATGTTGCACAAATGCCTTGGATGTCCGGGACTCTCCCTCCTTATTGGCTGAGACACAGCAGCAGGGCTCCCTGGCTCCCACTGCTGTCAATCAAAGTCAGTGAGCCAATGAGGAGAGAGAGGAGCGGGTCTGAGCTGCTTGCTGTGGAGGCACTTGGCAGAAGGGAGGGGCCAGCAGCTTCGGCGAGAGACCCAGGAATAGGACGATCAGGGCTGCTCTGTGCAAAATCACTGCACGGAGCAGGTAAGTATAACATGTTTGTTATTATTAAACAAAAAAAACAAGACTTTAATATCACTTTAATTCTTAGGTATTATATACCCTTTAAGCTTTATTTGTACAACATTTTTATAACCTCTTTGACCAAGGTTTCCAACCACAAGTGTTTTTGCATTCAGGCAACCCCCATCAACGGATTGAAAACTGGAGGAAAAAAAAATAGAGGACAAATACGTAACTGTTACCAATTCCAACCAGTTAGGCTTCATATTTAAAGTAACACTAAACTACAATGCATATAAAAAAACACAGTAAGAAACAATTTTCTGAAGAATAGATCACATGGCCATTAAGTAGTGTACAGTATGTGTATAGATTATTTTTGGAAAATAAGGATATAGTTTAGTGTCACTTTAATTATACAGAAAGTTTTCACAAGAATTGTGGTTGGCCATTATAGAAAACATTTCAATGTTGGTCTCAATTTTGTTTCTATTTTTTAAAGATGAAGTTTAGCGAAGAAAATAAATTCTTCTCTATAGCTTTAGTGACCTAACTTACCTGTAATGAAGTATGTCCTTTTAGGGATGCCTAGTCCAATTCCTGCTGCTAAACTCCTTGCTCTGTGGGAGTTAATAACTGAAAGTATTTTTGTGAAGCTGCAGTGAGCTGCAGTGAACTTGCTCCTGACGGGGACCTGCCCTCTCCTCCCTCCTTTATTAGGCAAAGTTCTTTTACCATGTAAATGCTTATAACATGATCTGAATGAGAATGTGAATGAGGGAGATCATTTTTTACTAATCTGATTGTCCCCCACTAGTGTTACAGGAAGAGGACAGGGCATAACTGTACAGGAGATTTCTATAGGATCCAGCTGCCTGTACAACGTGGAACATATTTCATTACAGGTAAGTTAGGTCACCAAAGCTGTAGAGTTATTTTATGCTAAGCTTCAGCTTTACATTTTATGAATTAAATTTAAAACAAATGCATTCTAGTGTTTCAGAGCTCTGAAGAAGAGGATTTATCCTCAAAACTCGTCAGCATCTGCTACAATCTTTTGGGTGTCATCTGTGCCGATATGGGGTCACAGGCAGTTGCTTTGGCTGGAGTTTCTTCTGTTGTCTTTGGTTGGAGTTTCTTCTGTTATATCCTATCAGCCTAACACTCATCTATGTTTTTGATTATATTTGTCTGTTTCTCTATTTTATAATAAATGATGCCTTTGGCGGTGCACTAGGCTGGGGCACAGTGTTTGCTTTTTGTTATGTAGCGTTCTGGACATGGGTGTGAACTTTTTTCAGGGGGGGGCAATACACTGCAATACAAAAAGATGTACACAGTGGTGTTGTGGCACAGGCACTGCTGTTACCTGTAGTTCTTTAACGATAGGGCAGGCCCTGGCAGCGTATTCAGTCTCTTGTCTTGGCCACTGCACGCCACGCACCTGTGGAAGGAGCCGGCGCCGCGCTGGTCGGGTGGGCATAGGCACATTTACGCAGGCTGAGGCAGCAGCCAATCACGGAACAGCCGGGTCAGGGTCACGGTGATGTAAAGCAGAGGTGGAGCCAATCCGATGCTCGGGCCGGGGGTGAGGAGGGAGGGATGGATAGTCTGAAAAGACTGAGAGCAGCCCCAGCCCCCAGGCCAGCAGCAGTCTGCAGACTTAGAAAAAAAAGTCCATGGCTGCCGCGGAGGCGACCGCGGCGGCCATTGCAACACAGGGGGCAAGTGTGTGTCTTCACTCTGACTTCCAGGGGGGGCAATTGACTCCCCTTGCCCTATGGAGCGGACGCCCATGGTTCTAGATCTCCCCTGTCTGAAGAAGGCTGCAAGACACAGTGAATACCTGGTGACCTGTGGAATATCCAAGCCATTAAGAGAAACAGCTGTGAGAATCATTATCATGCATATCCAGCACATTCACATATATGTGAACTGACGAATGCTCAGGGTTTTCCCTCTCTAACTGTCATTTGTGAGAGCCTGCTGCTGAGTGAAAAGGCTGACTGATGAGAAAAGAACAGGTATAGAGCTGCCTGTTTAGTTTGGGGAACCCATTGAGGGGGGAACCCTGTTAGTGAACTGTCAATAATTTAATTAGTAGCTTAGAAGAGCAGTTGTTTTGTTTGTTTTATGCTATTGATTTGCTGTTCAAAGCCCAACTGCATTGAAACTAGAAGAGATACCTCAATATATTTAAATCATATTGGCTATTATTGGATAAGCATTATTCATATAATTCCGATTTCTTTGGGAAGGTGATGGTGTGGATTGTAGGTACTAATTATATTCTAGGGAGTCACAAGCCCAGAGGGTAACCTCAAAAAAAATCCATTTGCCAAAGAGGTTTTTACTAATATTTTTAAAAGGTATTGAGCCTGGATGATAATGTGTACTAAATGTGCTCTATATTGTAAATCTATCTGCCTTTGGTCATTTTATAGGTATGAATAGATTTTTCCAAGTACTAGCTATGGCACGCAGTCACGCAAATGTGAGCTACTTATCTGTCCCCACTTTACTAATATCTTTGGTGTTTGATCTGCTCAGCTCCTTCTTGAGGTTCTTCATTGTTTGGTCTTCATTATGAATAAATGGAGTTTGCGGAACACATGTGGGTAAGGGCTGGACCTGTCATTAAAATTGGAAGAATGTTGAGTAGCTTGGTACACAATGACTATGTTGACATATTAGAGGAGCTCCAGCACAACAGAGGAATTTTCACTGACGATTGGCTGCCCGAACCTAAGGCACGTCTCAGCTCTATGGGTCCCTGCTGGTTGCTGCCAGCCCCGAGCTGTCCTCCCTCTGCAGGAAATGGGTGGGGGACATACCGGGGCTGGATGAGGATGACTGGATGGAGATTTGGGACTTTCCCTTCTCCCCTCTGCTCTCAGCAAGGGACAAATTGGTCCAATACAAAATAGAGCTCACTACACACCTCACAGGTTGCACCAGATGTCGCCGGCGCATTCTCCGGCGTGCTGGCTTGGCTCCTATCAACCGGGGGACTTTTTCCACATTTTTGGGGTCTGCCCGGCAATCGAACATTATTGGAAAGAAGTACGATTACTAAGGTCACTAATGCCGCGTACACACGATCATTTTTCACGTCGTGAAAAATTACATTTTTTTTTTTCAACAAGAAAAACGACCGTGTGTGGTCTTTTTGTCATTTTTCCCGACGTGAAAAACGGCATTAAAAACGACGAGAAAAATTAGAACATGCTCTAATTTTTCTCGTCGTTTTTCCCGTCATTTTTTTCCGCGGCAGTTTTCCCATAGGGAAACACTGCCACGGAGCCTACACACGGTCGTTTTTCTCGACAAGAGAAAAAATGATGGGAAAAACGACCGTGTGTGGGGGAACAAGCCGTTCCCTCGTTTTTCATGTCATGATTCACGGCGGTTTTTTAAGACTCGTGTTCCTTACGATCCCACATATTGTCTGCTGGGGCTGGTGGAACAAATGTCAATGATCAGAGCCAGGAAAATACTCATATCCCTGTTACTATATTATGCTCGTAAGGCTATTACGATGAACTGGAAACAATTGTCTCCCCCCTCTGTCAGATTCTGGAAAAGCCTGGTGAATGCCAGTTTGCCCCTATATAAAGCCACCTACACGGGCAGGGGATGTCCACAAAAATTTGAGACGGTATGGAACTGTTGGCTAGATGATAATACCATGGCAAATGATGCAGTAACCAATGCCTAGGTTGACAATATATCTTTAGTCTGTTAGTTTATTGACCCAACTATTCTCATGTTGCATTATCCTGTCGGTACCAATTTGAGCACAGATTATCCTGAACTGAACCTCTCCCCACATTGGGGTTATAGTATAAGCTAAGTTAGGCTGTTTATGTTGTGTGTTGTGCCCTGTTGCGGTGTGTTGCCGCAACAGAGGAACTGCCCCTGCGTGGGCAAATGTTTGGCCCCTGCGTGGGCTAGTTTTGTATGCTAATGTAAACTTCAATAAAAAAGATTTTGCAAAGAAAAAAAATATGGCTGCGACGCCTGCCGAGACTATCAAAGTGTCTGCTACAGTGCGTTTGTGTGGCGCTGACATGGGGCGGGTCTGGCAGAGGCAGTGCCTGAGCATGTTGCAAGGGAGCCGAGCTGAGCTGCCGTAGCCTTGTGTACAGGTCTGCGGGATGTAAAAAAAGGCAAGCCAGGAGCGGGACTGTCAGTGCTGTTTGAACTGGAGTGGACTGAAGGGACCACCCGTGTGGAGAGAGACTGTCACTGTGATTCAGGAGAGGACATGTCGTATTAGTGAGGTGTCATCATCATCTGTGCTGCTACACACTACTGTCAGTGTCACTGTGAGAGTCAGTTTCATGTTTGTGTGCCTACCCATTCTAATTTCTTGCCCTTTAGAGTCCTGTCCCTGAGCTACTTACTTACTATATCAAAAATAAAATAAGAAATATGTTATGTAATATCTACCTTAAATCACATTGCATATTGTACTTGTTTGTAGCATAAATACTGAAAGTTGCACATAAAACTGAAATTTTGTAACTTTTGGAAATGCAAGTAAGAACTTGGCTGTGCTAGTAAATTTTGGTGGGTTGGCAACACTGACCTAAGGTATAGGGAAGATGTGACGCTCCCTGCCCACTACAAGACTTCATGCTCCGACCTTGGACATAATCTAACCAGCAGAGAAAGTCTGTTGCCTCATACACACGGCCAGGATTTCGGACGGGAAAACTGCGATGAGAGCTTTTGGCCTGGAATCCCGGCCGTGTGTATGCTCCCTCGCAGTTTTTTTGACGGGAAAACTGCCAAAAACCACCGGCAAAAAAAAGAGAACTGGCTCTCTTTTTTCCCGTCGGGATTCCCGACTGACTTTTTCCCGTTGGAAATCCCGAGCGTGTGTACGGGGCATTTCTTGCCTACTAGCAGACCAAGCTACACAAGGAGCAGGCTGCACATATAATAACACTGGTATTCCTATGATGCAGCAGATACCTAAAATAATTGTTATGCAGACTGTAGCAGAAGACATAAAAAGTGCCCCCCTGCAGCAATCTCCTACCTCAAAAAGGACTTACGCTCTATATTGCCATGGGGTTGCTCTTCAGAATACCCAGGTAGCAATGCATCATAATACTCACTTGCTTGAGTTGCAAAAGTAGGTTGAGGATCAGGATAGCATAGGATGCCGCAGGAAACTTCAGGTCCAAAGTATATCAGAATCAGTTGAGTCTGAACAGATCCTGCAAGCATTCAATCCTTATTACATAACCTGCTAGACAGTCCACCAGAATCGTCTAATGATTTTGAACACATAAAGCCCTCCATCTGCGGAAACAAGAAGCAGATCCTGCAGGGGATATTATTTGCTGCTTTGTCAGTTTCCAGCTAAAAGAAGAAATCATCCAAAAAGCAGGTAAGCAAGGTAAATTTATCTTAAAAGATCCCAAGTTAAAATTTTCAGCTCTAGCCCCCCAACAACTGTGGAGTGGAAAAACCAAGTTAATCTTGTTATTTACCAAGAAAAGCTCATATATCAACATAGGAATTGTACCCAAAAATTTGATAGATTATAGTCCCCTTGGCTGGAGCTTCCTGGTCCTCACACACATTTATAATATTGGCTTTGTGTTCTTGGAGAGGTCTTATTGTAGTAACACAAGGCGTCTGTAGCCGTTAAGTATTATGGTCTATTTGTGCAAGTTAAGTTAACTTAGGATGTGGTTATTAGCTAGTTATGGGTCCATGTTCATACAGTGTACCTGCTGTGCTGGAAAAATCTAAGTGACTTGATGGATGTAACTTTACATTATTATAGCGCTCTTTACTTTGTTACCAAACGAGCCAATGTCTGTTGATTATGGTAGTCTGTATGCTTACGAAAGCTACTTCTAATGTCTGTTTGGATTACTTTGAATGTCACTGTATGCCTGCATACATTTCTTAGTTCATTGTGTCTAAAGTACCGCTACTGCGGCTGTGTGTGTTTAAAAATCCAAACTTTAATAATTAAAATGATCCGATTTATTTATCTAATATTAAATATCACTCTACATAACCACAGGGCCCTGCAGCATCTCCTAGACATCCCTCATAAGTAACATATTGCTTATTGGTGGCGTGTCCCATTTAGTGATTCTAAAAACCAGTAAGGTCATAAGGCTATACTCAGAATAAGCATGTGAGCAAGACAAATTCACCTTAATTGGATCAGGAGTTAAAATATTTCAGGACCTACAGTTTTGTGGGTTCCTCCCAAACTTAGTTGTCTCAGTTATCAGGAATTTCAACTCCTGAAGCCGTTGATCAGTCCAGCCCTCCTCCTGGACAGACAAAGCCTTGGAGACAAAGTTCACCAGTCACGCCTACCACTGATGCAGATCTACAGAGTGCAGTGCTGAAGGGGGTCCTTCCAATGATTCTCTGAAAGACCACACCTATTATGCCCATCCAACCTGGACCTTGACCATCCATTCTAATCCCACAAATAATTTAGCCATTATTTTTTATTATTAGTTCACCTTTCCCTTGATTAATAACCTGACATTGCAGAGGTTGGGCCTTTTTGGAGGGGTTTACCCCTCATATGCTGATGCAGGATGACAGTTGCTATATTAGTGCTGTCACTGTACTTTACCTCTTACAATTTTGTCTTAGTAGTGACACTGGAGAAATATGAAGCTAGTCGAAGTTTGAAAAACACTGATCATTAAACCTTTACTGCTACCCTTACTACCTTCTGTACTCTGCTGTTTGAAGAGAACCATGTATTGGATCATTCCTGCCCACCCTGTTAAAAAATGTGAGTAGCAATGATTCTTCCATGTATTCCTATTTTGGGACTTTGTGATTCGATCCCCTTAGGGGTTGACTACTCCACTGCTATATGACCCACTTGGCTAATGGGCTTCAGAATATGCCAGGATTCCACAGACTTCTTGCTCATCCTGAAAACCCCCAGCTCAGGATGAGACAGCTCAAGAACTTTATGACTGGACTTGGTGCCAAGCCCTCAATAAATAGCTGGAGAATACCAGGGCATAATATTATATATGGCTGTTCACCTGTTTTCCACAAATAATGCTGCCATACTCCTTGTTGTATTAAATTTGGTATGAACCTTGGGTACCTAGCCAGAACCCATCTGCCTCCTTTCTCTGAACCGGAGGCATTTGCTTTAGGACAACAGATAGGGAGACCCCACAGAAGGACTGCACTAATAACACTGAAGTGCATTTTCCTTGTAGCCCCATGGCAGTCCCTCAGTCGGCAGTGGCATAAGCTCACTGACTTGGCAGTGCTTCTGCTGCTCACTTCACTGATGGGGGAGATCCAGAGGAATAGGGAATCCAGAAGCAGTTGAGAGCATGCTCTGATAAAGTTCAATGCATGAGTATGAGCACTTGCAGCACGAGAATAAGCACTTGCTATACAAAGTTTCTGACAGGTTCAGTTTTGGCAGCTGTAAGTGTGGTTAACTTCTCTCCATGGAGCTGCCAGTTTATCTACTTGTTTCACACCCTTGGACCTCCACACTGTAAGGCGCTCATACCTTGCATACTGTACCCAGTTACAAGAGTACTTGGGCAAGAAAATTGATTATCCTTGCTCACCTAGAGCTTGTCCTTACTATTTAAGTTCCATCCATCTTTTTTTCCTAGGCAAGCTTACATCCTGAATATCTTTGAAACTACTGTCTCTCAGTATAAAGAAGCTCAACATACTAGAAAGAAGGTGACATATTTTTCACCAACTTCACAAACAGAAAGCACACATAGAACACATGGCCATATGTTTGTACAGAAATTAAAGCACACATAGTCTTCCCACAAGAAACCCATTTCAAAAGGCCTTCAATATCTAAACTCATGAATGACAAATTAATCCTGTAAATCAAATGGAGTAATCCTCTTTTTTAAAACACACAGCTTTCATGCTTATAAAATAGCTGACTTATAAGAAAAGGCCGCTACCTCCTCCCCAAAGAGGCACTTGGTAACAAACGAATCACCCTAGATAATATTTATTTCCCTAATGAAAAACAAGTATCCTTTTACTGCAGTCTGTGTGATATAGTCATGGAATTCAGGACAAGTGTCCTCATCCTGAGTGATCTGAACACTCCCCTTTTCTTGACACATCTTCAGGCATATTGTCAGGTCTGAACAGAGCCCTATGCACATAAAACAGTAATTGACTAATCTTACCCTCCACAATACCTGGCGTACTTTACACCCTACTAAAAAGGACCTTTTACTCCCCCCTACACTAGAAATACCCTAGAACTGACTTATTTTCTTTCTCGTACATCACGGGACACAGAGCGGCATAGTCATTACTATGTGGGTTATATAGATACCTTCAGGTGCTGGCACTGGCAACTTCCAAAACCGGAAGTACCCTCCCCTATATAAGCCCCTCCCATCCGGGAGCACCTCAGTTTTTTGCCAGTGTCTAAGGTGTTGGCCAAGAAGTAACATGTGTTTTTCACTGAGCTTGCGTACAGGTTCTTTTTGGGCCTCAGTAAGCTATTCCGGATCCGACCAAAAAAGCTTCATAGCTAAACGGTCGGTACCCGGGCCTTGCAAAGAGAAGAGCAAGGTTTTGCCTGTAATGCCTCTCTTAGGAGGGCTGGACCCTGGGATCCAGAGCTCTGGTCATACCCACGACCAAGATGTTTTCTGTGCAGGGTGCTATACAGGTCCAGGGGAGTGGAATCCTTGGGAACCCGGTCCCTGAAGGTTTAATTACAATGCCTGCCGTGATAGGTGAAGTTTGGGCTTCTGTGGACCAAACAGAGTCCTGCGGCAAGGAAAAGGTAAGTGGGGGCCCTCAGGAACTTGGTTCTATTGGGGGACCCCCAAACCTATTTTGTCTTTCTGCCTGTTACCAAAGGTATTCCCGCTAATATTCTGTGTATGCCTGTTACTACTGAGAAAATGTAAAAATTTTAATAGTAGGCAAGAAAAAAAAAATGTAAGACCGCGGTACCTGTGTTAGACACTAGAGGCCGCTATGGTTCTTTTTCTTGTAAATGTGGATTTTTTTCTTCAAATATCAAATCCAGGCAGTTGGTAAGTTCTCTGCTGGGAAGCTGTCTCCTCTGCCCTGTTGCTGCGCTCATCTATCCCCGGGCCCTGCGGCAGGGACCCTGGCTCCCATCTAGCTCCTTATTTTTTCAAAAAAGGCGCCGAAGGCGCACGTGCCCGCGCGCGTGCGCGTGCACGCGCCTCTATATATAGAGGCGATCTGGAAAAAGGGGCGGAGCGGGTGGATGACGCTCGGTGTGCGCCGCGGCGCTACTGCGCATGTGCGGGCGTCCAGCGTGTTTTAAAGCACAATCATAGCTGGCTATTGAAGTGCACAGACAGAGCTAGCAACAGTAAAAAGGCACACAGAGGCGGTTGATGCAGGCATCCCCTAGAAAGGCACTTTAGTAGACACCAACTGTTATATAGCAGCAATTGTGCTAGACTGTTCTCA
This sequence comes from Rana muscosa, assembly GCA_029206835.1. Classification (NCBI taxonomy): domain Eukaryota; kingdom Metazoa; phylum Chordata; class Amphibia; order Anura; family Ranidae; genus Rana; species Rana muscosa. Next base: position 114,328,213 of record CM055123.1, on the reverse strand, counting down.
GTAAAAGTGGTGTATTACGGCTGGAATACCTCAGCTTTAGGCTTAGGAATATGCCGTCCAGAAGCTCTGGAACTGAATCTTCCAGGAAGCGAAGGGGGTCTCATCGGGCTCTGAGGATCTTGGGCATGCTTCTGCTGCACCAGTCTCCCCTGAAATTCAGAGGTAAGTGACCGTAGAGACCCCGCAGGGGTTCTTGGTACTGTGGCTGTCCTCAGTTCACCTGCTCCTGTGTATATAATAGAGGAGGTTTTTTCCTCAGCTCTGGGAGGATTAGAGAGAGATTGTCAACATTGATCGCTGCCTCCCTGTCAGGGAAAGCACGCCCGATCTCCGTCTCCTCCTTCAGAGTGCCTGTTAGCAGAGCAACAGTCCCATACAGGGATCGACCTGCCTGAAGGGGATCAGGATGAGGTTGATTCTGTTATAGAGGAATCAACAGTGGAGGAACCTTTTCTCAGCATCTCAAGCTGAAAGATTGTGGGTTCAGTCTCTGACTAACATGGTCCGATCAGCATTTAAAAATGCACCTTGCGGAACCATCAACCACTACTGTATCCTCGTTGGGGTCGCTAGAAGCCCCCAGACTGTCTGTTCTTTTCCACTTCACCCTTTACTGAAAGGGCTCATTTACCAGGATTGGGAACATCCTGAGAAAATATTTATTCCCCCCAAGAGATTTCCGGTGGTCTATCCCATGGAGGATAAGTTCATCAAAAAATGGAAGGTCCCTACAGTGGACGCAGCCATCTCTTGTGTGTATAAATCACTGACATGTCCAGTGGATAATGTCCAAATGTTCAAGAACCCAATAGATAAAAGATTGGAGTCCTTATGAAAATCTGCTTCTTTCTACAGCAAGCATGGTGACACAAACAGCAGTGGGGTCTGCTAAGCAGTGAAGGATCAGTTGAAACAGGTCTTGAGGGACTTGACAGATCAGCAGGCCCTTGCCCTAGCTGATTTACCTAGAGCCTTAGGCTTTGCGGTTGACGCCATAAAGGATTCAATCCATCAGGCCTCCCGCCTTACGCTGTCTGTAGTACATATGCGTAGGCTTCTATGGCTCAAAAACTGGTCTGCTGAAGCTCCCTGTAAAAAATGGCTGGTTAGCGTCCCATTTCATGGTGAACGCTTATTCAGGGAAGACCTGGACAAATATATCCAGAACATTTCCAGCGGTAAAAATACACTCTGGCCGGTTAAAAACAGAGTTAGAGGTCCCTCTTTTAAGAGGCCTGCTTCTTCAGTCCCTGGGGCATCGGCTGTGTAACAGTTCCGACGGCCTCCTCGGTCAAATCCCGGGGGTAAAAATCAGGGACAATCGCAGGGTAATGAGAAACCCTGGGTCAGGAGAGGTACAAAACCTCCCCCAAACTTAAATTCATTGAAGGGTTGCCCCCACTCAGTCGGGTGGGGGGAAGACTCCAGTTGTTTGCAGAGACCTGGCGGGACGCGATCAGAACAGATAGGTGCTCTCCGCAGTATGTTTGGGATACAGATTGGAGTTAAAAGACTCTCCTCCTTCCCATTTTTTGAGGTCAAACGTGCCAAGGGATCCCTGTAAGAGAGAGTCCCTCCTGTCGGCACTAGAACAACTATTGCTCCAAGGAGTAATTATGGAGGTTCCCCTGGAATGGGGGTTTGGGTTTTACTCAAACCTCTTTACAGTCCCGAAGCAAACGGGGACGTGAGGCCCATAATAATTTTAAAAGGGCTAAACAAATTCCTGTATATCAGGACTTTTCCGGATGGAGTCGATCCGATCGGTGGCCACTGTCCTACAAGGGGAGGAATGGTTAGCCGCGATCGACATCAAAGATGCTTATTTGCACATTCCCATCTTTCCAGTCCACCAAAAATTTCTACGCTTTGCAGTAGAAGGGCGCCATTTTCAGTTCAGAGCCTTACCCTTCGGTCTGGCCACAGCACCGCGAGTGTTCACAAAAATTCTGGCCCCATTATTGGCCAATCTAAGAATGCAAGGTGTAACGATAATGGCATATCTAGACGACTTGTTGCTGATAGACCACTCAGTGAAAAAACTAGAAGTGGTCGTTCACAAGACAATCAAGTATCTGGAATCTCACGGTTGGATTATCAACTGAGACAAGTCAGCCCTAAAAACCAGTCAAAAGTCTGGAATACTTGGGGCTAAGGTTGGATTCAGGCCAGAGAAAAATATTCTTGCCTCGAGGAAAGGTGTTGTCTTTGAAAGATTTGATCCACTTAGTGGGTACAAAAAAGACAGCCGTCCATACGCCTGTGCATGAGGCTGCTGGGAAAAATGGTGGCATCATTCGAAGCAGTACCCTATGGTCAATTCCATTCAAGGAATTTGCAAAGGGCCATACTGTCAGCCTGGAACAAAAAAGTTCAGGCCCTAGACTTACCAATGTCCTTGTCCCCTTCCGTTCGCAAGAGCCTCCGTTGGTGGTTGGTTCTCCAGAATCTGGAAAAAGGGAAATCCTTCAGTCCGATTTCTTGGAAGGTGGTCACTACAGATGCCAGCCTTATAGGCTGGGGAGCAGTACTGGAGCAATGGTCTCTCCAGGGCAGATGGTCGGATGCAGAAAAGGCCCTGCCCATCAATCTCTTAGAGATACGAGCAGCCCGGTATGCCCTAGTAGCATGGACATCCAAACTCCAAGGGTCCCCTGTCAGAATTCAATCAGACAATGCCACAGCAGTGGCATATATCAATCATCAGGGGGGCACCAGGAGTCGTGCAGCCCAGAGGGAAGTAAATTACATCCTGAAATGGGCAGAAAGATATGTCCCAGCCATATCTGCGGTATTCATTCCAGGAGTGGAGAATTGGAAGGCGGACTTTCTAAGTCGCCAGCAATTATGCCCAGGGGAATGGTCCCTTCACCCCGAGGTTTTCCGGACAATATGTCAGCGGTGGGGAACACCGGATGTAGATCTTCTAGCATCCAGATTCAACGCAAAGGTGGACAGGTTTGTCTCTCGGACAAGGGATCCCCTAGCTTGCGGCTCGGATGCCCTAGTGTTCCCTTGGGATCAGTTCAAGCTGATATATGCATTCCCACCGCCACAATGGTTACCTTGATTACTCCGCAGAATCAGGGTAGAAAAGAAACCAGTGATTCTGGTGGCTCCAGCGTGGCCCCGAAGAGCGTGGTACGCGGAGATTGTAAAATGTCAGTGGGGAGTCCTTGGACTCTCCCACGTCGTCCGGACCTGCTTTCGCAAGGACCGATATACCACCCTTCCTTACCAGCCCTAGGTTTGACGGCCTGGCTATTGAAGCCCACATTCTAAAAAAGAGAGGGCTCTCTAATCCTGTGGTATCTACCATGATCAATGCCAGGAAGCCGGTATCCAGGCAGATCTACTATAGAATCTGGAAGGCGTACATCGCGTGGTGTGAGGCCAAGAAATGGCATCCACATAAGCACGTAATAGGTAGGAGTCTGGACTTCCTACAGTGGGCTGTAGATAGGAAGCTTGCCTTGAGTACTATCAAGGGTCAGATTTCGGCCTTGTCAATATTTTTTCAGAGGCCCTTGGCTTCGCATTCACTAGTCAAAGCCTTTATACAAGGAGTGATGCGTATTAGCCCTCCGGTTAATATTCCCATATGTCCATGGGACTTAAACCTGGTTCTGTCGGTTCTACAGAAACAACCATTTGAACCATTACAGCATATTTCCTTGGTTCTTCTCACCAGGAAATAGATTTTTCTAGTAGCCATTTGTTCGGCTAAAAGAGTGTCGGAATTAGCCGCTATGTCCTGTAGGGAGCCATATCTGGTTATCCATAAGGACAGAGTAGTGTTACGTCCTCATCCAGCCTTTCTTCCTAAGGTGGTATCGAGGTTTCATTTGAACCAAGATGTGGTTCTTCCTTCTTTTTTCCCCAAATCTAGTTCAGTAGAGGAAAAATTATTACATTCTTTGGATGTAGTAAGAGCAGTTAAAGCTTATCTAAAAGCCACTGCTCAGATTCGCAGAACGGATACTTTGTTTATTCTGCCGGAAGGCCCCAGAAGGGGTCAGGCAGCGTCAAAATCTACTTTAGCCAAGTGGATTCGACAGGTCATAATGCAAGCCTATGGCTTGAGAAGGAGACCGCCTCCGTTCAAAGTTAGGGCGCACTCCACGAGAGCAGTTGGAACTTCATGGGCAGTGCATCACCAGGCCTCCCTGGCTCAAATCTGTAAGGCCGCAACATGGTCTTCAGTACACACGTTTACTAGGTTCTACCAGGTGGACGTTAGAAGTCAGGAGGATGTTGCCTTTGGGCGCAGTGTGTTGCAGGCCGCAAAAGATCCTCATGTCTGATAGCACTCAGCTTATGTATGGTGTATCCCCCCCTCATTGGGCATTGCTTTAGGACATCCCACATAGTAATGACTATGCCGCTCTGTGTCCCGTGATGTACGAGAAAGAAAATAGGATTTTTATAACAGCTTACCTGTAAAATCCTTTTCTTGGAGTACATCACGGGACACAGAGCTCCCACCCCTCTTTGGGGACACTTATTGCTTTGCTACAAAACTGAGGTGCTCCCGGATGGGAGGGGCTTATATAGGGAAGGGTACTTCCGGTTTTGGAAGTTGCCAGTGCCAGCACCTGAAGGTATCTATATAACCCACATAGTAATGACTATGCCGCTCTGTGTCCCATGATGTACTCCAAGAAAAGGATTTTACAGGTAAGCTGTTATAAAAATCCTATTTTTTCACCAGTCAGACCTATCCTAGCTACAATCAGCAACTACTGAACCAATGTTCCCGTCAGATCACCAGCTGATCTGTATGTCAGGACCCAGATCTGAACCTGCAACCTCGGTTGTATCTGACAGTATCTCTTCTTGCTGAGCCACCTGAAATGCTGGACAGCTCCCTGCTTAAATCCTTAGACAACCTTGCCTTGTGCATTGTTTCTCTTGAACTTTGAAACCTTTACTTCTCCCATGAACTTCCTATTTAAGCCATGCCTTTTCACTTTTTTGGCCAGAATAATGTTCTCTTTCAAGCCAATATCTTGCTCCCATCCCAAGCTCTCCATGAGTTCCATGTCTTCAGGATCTCCAATGGCAGGGTCACTTCTCTACGCCAGGTATAACTTCTCCACCTTCCTGACACCTGTCCTCTGTGAGGCTTCCCGGGGCCCTCAGCAGCAGAAGCCCACTGGACAGGCATGCTTCTTCTGCTGCACAAATAGTCTCCTGCGCTTGGAAGTTTGGTCTCTTAGTGACACAACCAGAGTGTTCCGTAGAAAAGGAAATGACCAGGAATCTTGCTGCCCTCCTCAGAATAATTGGTATTCTTTAAGACTAAAATGTAAAAGGAAAAAGGAGGGCGCACCGACCTAGTGCATTACCAATGGCTAGTTTTATTAAGAATAAGTTAAAAGATTACAAATACTCACAAAGCAAGTATAGTAGTAGGCACATAACCATTCCATCAAAGGGGATCGCCTCCTGCTGGAACCAGATGACCAGAGAGTGCAGACGACAGATATTACAGCTACGGCTGACGCGTTGCGAGGGCGCACCCTCTTCCTCAGAGCCAAAAAGTGAAAGTAACTGGACCCCTCTCTGGATTCCTTTATGCTTCTTCTGCTCCCAGGTATTTTCATCAAGCACATGCAAGGGCCTCCTATGCTTCAGGCCTAGTTACACAGCTGCACATTACAGCCAGAGCACAGGGAAAAAAAAGAGTGTTTGCAAGGTCTACCTCGAATATTTATACTCTTTCCCAGCACGCACCAGTGGCAATAACCCTCCTACTGGTTGAACAGTGGAACATAAATATTCATAACTTAGTATTACTGTGGCATTTCACACTATTGCCCGGTGTACTAGTGACACCTATTGGCAGTAGGGAGTAACAACAGCAACATTGAGCTTAGAGGAAAACCAAATGAGTAAATGAACTAAAATTCGGCTTGGGCCATTTACCAGCCAGCAAGACTAAATTTAGATAGCTATCCCTGTCTTTTTGGGGTGCTCAGTCTGCTTTAACATCACACCCACCACCCTAAACCCCATATCCTTTCCCCACACTTTGCTTTCTAAACCCCCCCCCCCCCACCACCACCACTCCTCAATGTTCTTTTACGCTTTTTTGTATTATACTATTTATCTCTCCCTTTCTCGCTACTGCCCTTCCTGGGTCCTCCTGTGACCTCTAGTTTCACATCCCATTTGCACTGCAATACCCCAATGAGGAAAGCCCTCCCAATCAGTACTGAGAGTTGCACTTCCTTCTATCCTACTTGGAACCCCCAAGTGTAGCATCTATGACTGAATGTTTAGGCCACCTGTAACCTACACCAAAAAAAATATATATAGAAGAACAAGCTGTGCAGCACAGATCAGGCTACAGAGTACAAATCTCAGAAGAATGAAGACAAGTAAGTATAAGACTGGGACAGGGAGGCGGTGGGCATTAGAGCCAAATAATACACTGTGCTATATGTGTAGGTAAATGTTAAGTTTAATGGAAACTATTCTAACTTACTCAGTTGTACTTGTACCACTTAATCTTGCACATGGGATGGAGGGCCATATATCTGGGGACCTCTTGTTTAAAGTGGGCTTCAGGATTCTAATAATTTCCTACCCTACAGACCCCCACACCCACTGGGTCAGGTGTGTGGGTGTCAGGGCTGGGCTCAGCCCTTCCTTCTCTGAGCTGGCCGCTCAGCTGTCGGCTAATTGCCAGCTCCTTTTTCTTCACAGTGACTCACCTGTTGATGATCCCTTGTCAGTCCTGCCTACTTAAACCCTTCCAACTCACTTCATCTCTGCCTTCGCCTTTGTCAACATCACAGAGACTTTCTCCTGCATTCCTGCTGTGGACTTGCTCGGCGGATGTTCCTTCTTACTCCTGATCCTGCTTGCTTGTACTACTACATTCATCTCTGGCTCTCTGACATTGGCTTGGCCGACTACCCGATCCGGTTACTGAACTCAGGCTATGTTTTGACTACGCTTACGCTTACTCTATTTACCTTTTTATTATTATTACTATTATTATTGTAGCACTTACCCCCATTTAAGGGACCGGCTGGATTTGTTGGGTCTGCAAACTACCTCTATGGCTTCCGTTGTCAGGGTATAGAAGAAAAGTCACAAGAAAGGCCAATGTCCACACAAATGTAAAACCTAAACAGTCAGGCTTTATTTTACTTGGCTGAGGTGAACTTGGGAGGAAGATGTAGTACGAGAGAAAAAAAACACAGGGGAAGGTTCAGGTACGCAGCACTAAAAGTACAATCGTCGCCACTCAAGCCTGATTGGGTATTGCTGACACGGATAGTTCCGTTTAGTGGTCCTAGCAGCCCGAATGAAGCACAAATTAATCTTTCTAGGGAAGTGATCAGGAATCCTCTGCCACAGGATTATCAAAAGTCCCGAACCTGAGGAAATGATGGTGGATCCCTCCTTAGGTGAGCTCCAGGCCTCCTCCCGAGACAGCAGTACCGTCGCTAATCTCCTCTGAGGCAGGTCCTCCCCTGGTCTCCTTCCCCAAGCGTGGCTTCCCGTAGGTGGGTAGCCCAGGATCCCTTCCAAAGGTATAGGCCTCAGCCAGCAGAGCTGGGCCTATCATGCAGCGATGTAGCCTCGGGCTGAAGGTATCCGGAGCCAGAACACACACGCACCCTGTGCCATGCGGGCCACGAGGCGCACCACACAGGACCAATGGGTCCCCAGGAACGGACCGCCTGGAACGAACGAACCCCAATGGCATCTGCCCCTTATGTACCCCCTCCCAGCATGCACAGCAGGCCAACCACGCCCACTGCACGGCTGTCAAAAGAGGACACCCAAGGTGTTGTGATACCCACTGTAGTTCAACCTATGCCAGTGGTGACAGTGCCACCTACAGGCAAACAGGGAACACTACTGCCAGGCAGTATCACACCCAGAGCAGAAGCAAATCCAAAACAATCAATTGGTCCGAGCCCAACTACTAGATCAGACTACCTCTAAATTTACACATATTGGGGGGAGCGCTATATTATTATTAAACAAGTGTGATTTAACTGTACTTCTGCCTCGGTCTGATTCATGATTTCTGACAGTAGACGAAGGCCATGAATTCAGAAGATGCAGCCAAACCACTTGTTGGTAATATTTTTTCCAGATTGGATGACCTGGATCACCGCATGGATCAGTTTGCCATGACGTTACAGACGCTCCTGAGTCGCACGGCTCGTCTGGAATCTCCCACTGTGGTCGCTCCGGTAGGTAGAATCTGTGTTGCAGGCCGACCCTGCTGTTGCCCCAGTCTCTGTGCAGGCACCCGCCTCAAGTATTACCTCTATAAGAGGTATATCTGGTTCCGCTCCGCTTCCCCAGCGATTTGGGGGCGATCAAGTTCAGTGCAGAGGGTTTCTCAACCAGGTTGAGATATACTTTGAGATGCTGCCCCAGGCGTTTCCCACGGACAGAAGTAAGTAGGTTTCGTGATATCTTTGCTTTCTGACAGAGCCTTGGCCTGGGCAAAACCTCTATGGGAGATGCAAAAACCCGTGGTCCTGAGTTACGCAGAATTTGTGGCTTCCTTCAAAAGGGTATTTGACGTTCCCGCATGCTCCATTTATGCTGCTAAGAGCTTCATGTCCATCAAACAGAGTACAAGGACGGTTGCCGATTACGCCATTGAATTCCGTACTCTGGCAGCAGAGGTTGCTTGGAACAATGAGGCCCTCGTGGCTGCCTTTTCTCATGGTCTCTCGGATAACATCAAGGATGAGATAGCAGCCCGAGATATACCCACTGAGCTGGAGAGCTTGATCACATTTGCCATCCTCATTGACTCCAGACTCAGAGAGAGACTCTCTCTTAAGGAGCACTTGCGGAAGCCTCCTGAACGTTTGTCTCCGAGCTTTGCAGTCCCACCCTTGCCTCCCTCACCTCCCATGCCTCTTGGTACCGAGTCAGTCTGTGAAGATGAACCCATGCACTTGGGCTTCACATGTCTCTCTGCAGACGAGAGAGCCCTTAGGAGGAGGGAGAGATTGTGCCTTTATTGTGGCCAGGCTGGTCAATTTTTGAAGTTTTGTCCTACCCGTCCAGGGAAAGCTCGAACCTTGAGGTCCTGTCACGGACAGACCTTAGGTGGCGTTGTTTCGTCTCCAGTTTCCCAGAAGGATATGCCCCTGGTTTCGGTTACCCTGTCGTGGGCTGAGTCGTCCGTCGAGATACAGGCTCTAATCGACTCCGGGGCTGCAGGCCTGTTCATTGATGCTGCCTTTGTAACGAAGCACTCAATTCCGCTGCAGCTGCATGACACTCCACTTGCCATTGAGGCTCTTGACGGGAGACCTCTACAGCCTGCCCATGTGACTCATATGACTGTTCCGTTGTCCATGGCTGTAGGGGCTCTTCACCATGAGATAATCCAATTCCAAGTTATTTCCTCACCTAAGTTTCCGCTGGTTATTGGTTATCCTTGGTTACAGAGGCACAACCCCTCTTTTGATTGGCTCCGTGCTGAGGTTCTGTCCTGGTCACCACAATGCAGTAAGAGATACTTCCAGAAGGTAGCCAAGGTCCTGTGCACCTCTTCACTCTCCTTCCTGCTGGAGGAGTACCGCGATTTTAGTGATGTCTTTGACAAAGGTCAAGCCGGTACTTTGCCTTCACACCGGTCGTATGATTGCGCAATTGACCTTCAACCTGTTGCCATACCCCCTTGTGGCCGGGTTTACCCTTTGTCGGTCTAGGAGGATAAGGCCATGGAGGAGTATGTTGCAGATGCACTTTCTCGAGGTTTCATCCGCAAATCCTCATCTCCTACTGGTGCTGGTTTCTTTTTTGTGAAGAAGAAGAGCGGTGAACTGAGACCTTGCATTGATTATAGGGGTCTCAATCGTCTCACCATTAAGAATGCATATCCGATCCCGTTGATTACGGAGTTATTTGACCGCCTCAAGGGAGCAACAGTTTTCACGAAGCTTGATTTGAGAGGGGTATACAATCTCGTCAGGATTAAGGAGGGCGACGAGTGGAAAACTGCTTTTAATACCAGAACAGTTCATTATGAGTATCTCATAATGCCTTTTGGCCTCTGTAACGGCAGTTTTCCAGGAGTTTATTAACGATGTACTCCAAGATTTGTTGCAGTTATGTGTGGTGGTTTATCTCAACGATATCCTCATATTTTCCAAGTCCCTGGAGAGCCACCACACAGATGTCTGTCGAGTGCTTCAGAAACTAAGAGAGAACAATCTCTATTGTAAACTGGAGAAGTGTGAATTCCATTGTGAACGGGTCAAATTCCTGGGTTATGTAAATTCCACGGCTGGGTTTTTTAAGGACCCAGAGAAACTTTCTTCTGTCCTACAGTGGCCTTGACCCGTGGGTTTACGTCCTCTGCAGCATTTTCTTGGCTTTGCCAACTATTATCGGACGTTTATTCGTAACTCAAGCCCCTGACTGATATGACCAAAAAGGACGGTAACCCACAGAGTTGGTCTTCAGAGTCCATTAAGGCGTTTTGAGAGTCTTAAGGCTGCCTTTGTTTCTGCTCATGTGTTTGCATATCCTGATCCATTGTTGCCTTTTATCCTTGAAGTTGATGCTTCTGAGACTGGAGTTGGCGCCCTTCTGTCTCAACGTCCTAGCTCTGACAGCGCTATTCATTTGCGTGGCTACTTTTCCAAGAAATTGTCACCTGCGGAGTGCAATTAAGAGATTGATGACAGAGAGCTGTTGGCAATCATTTTAGCCCTGAAAGAATAGAGACATCTCCTCGAAGGTACCACTCTGCCGGTTCTCATTCTTACTGACCATAAGAATCTCACATTCTTGTCTGAGGCTAAGCGCCTCTCTCCCAGAAGGGCGCGATGGGCTCTTTTCTTGTCAAGTTTTAACTATATTGTTTCATTCTTACCCGGTACTAAGAATGTAAGGGCTGACGCCTTGTCACGACAATTTTCCTCCACTTCCAAGATGGAGTCAGTTTCGGTTCCTGTGATTCCTCCTGATTGTATTTTGGCTACGGTTCGCACCAGTCTCACTTCTCCTTTGGGAGACAAACGTCTTGCTGCTCAGGTCGATGCCCCTCCTGAGAAACCTTTTTACCGCTGCTTTGTTCCCGAGAGTCTCTGTACTGCCGTGCTCCAGACTTACCATTCTGGCCCCCCAGGGAAGAATCAACTCTTTTGGGCCATTCCCAACAATTCTGGTGGCCTAGTCTACGTGCATAACCGCCTTCGTAGCTGGCTGTTCCATGTGTGCTCAGAGTAAGACTCCACGACACCTTCCAGTGGGCCTCCTACAACCCATACCCAATGGAGAGAGGCCCTGGACCCACCTGTCTATGGATTTCATTGTGGAGTTATCCAACTCCCAGGGCAACACAGTTATCCTTATGGTGGGTGACCAGTTCTCGAAAATGTCTCACTGTATTCCACTTAAGAAGTTGTCTACGTCTAAGGAACTGGCTTCCATTTTTGCTCGGGAGATCTTTCGCTTACATGGCCTACCCAAGGTCATTGTCTCAGACAGGGGAAGTCAGTTTGTGTCCCGGTTCTGGCGAGCCTTTTGTGCACAGTTGGGAATTCAGCTTGCTTTCTCCTCTGTGTATCACCCGCAGTCTAATGGGGCCGCAGAACGAGCCAATCAGTCCTTGGAGCAATTCCTACGTTGCTATATTTCTGACCATCATAACAACTGGTCAGACCTCTTACCGTGGGCGGAGTTTGCTCACAATAGCGCCTTGAATTCTGCTTCCCGTTTGTCCCCGTTTATGGCAAACTATCGTTTCCAACCTTCCATGTTGCCTGACTCGTTTGTTCCTCAGAGTATTCCTGCGTTAAAGGAGCATCTCTGTGGTCTTCGTTACACTTGGGCACAAGTCCAGGAGACTTTGCGACATGCTAACGATAGGTACAGACTCCATGCTGAACGCAGACACCTGCCTGCACCTTCCTACCAGGTTAGGGACCGGGTCTGGCTGTCATCTCACAACCTCTGACTTCGTGTTCCTTCTCTGAAGTTCGCACCTCGGTTTATTGGGCCTTTCTGTATCCTTCGCAGGATAAACCCAGTGGCTTACGCGTTGGACCTTCCTTCCAGTATGCGTATCTCTAATGTGTTTAATGTCTCTTTATTGAAACCTTTGGTCTGCAACCGTTTTACCACCTCGGTGCCACGTCCTCACCCTATACAGGTTGAGAACCATGAGGAGTATGAAGTACAGTCCATTGTTGACTCCTGTAGGTTCCGTGGGCGCATACAGTACCTGGTGCATTGGTGAGGGTACGATCCGGAGGAATGCTCTTGGGTCTCATCCTCGGAAGTACATGCCCCTGTCCTCCTCCATGATTTCCATAGATGTTTTCCCCTCAAACCCGGTGGTCCTCCGAGGGGGAGGGGTCGTTGAGGAGGGGGTACTGTCAGGGCTGGGCTCAGCCCTTCCTTCTCTGAGTTGGCCGCTCAGCTGTCGGCTAATTGCCAGCTCCTTTCTCTCCACAGTGACTCACCTGTTGATGATCCCTCGTCAGTCCTGCCTATTTAAAGCCTTCCAGCTCACTTCATCTCTGCCTTCACCTTTGTTAACATCACAGAGACTTTCTCCTGCGCTCCTGTTGTGGACTTGCTCGGTGGATGTTCCTTCTTACTCCTGATCCTGCTTGCTGTACTACTATGTTCATCTCTGGCTCTCTGACATTGGCTTGGCCGACTACCCGATCGGGTTACTGAACTCATCCTATGTTTTGACTACGCCTACTCTGTTTACCTTTTTATTATTATTATTAAACAAGTGTGATTTAACTGTACTTCTGTCTCGGTCTGATTCATGGTTTCTGACAGTGGGGAGCTGAAGCTCTTGTCTCCACATGGTAACAAGGTGCCTTTAAAACTGCCCCCCCTACTGAAAGTTACCCTCTCAATGTTGAGGGTATATGGCCCATTATGGCTTGCTGCCCCCCCCCCCCCTTCCTGGCCAGACAGGCTGCCTGTCTAGATAGAGGTCTGCTATAGATTTTTCACTTTTCAAATGTGAGTTTATATTATGTTTTATTATCTGTTTAATAAATTCAGTTTAGCGCTCTACCTCTTCTGTTACACAATGCTTATAGACTATAGACAATAGACTAAGAACATTTGAGCTGCAGGAGAAAAACTATAAGAGAGACTTCTGAACTGTGTGCAGTCCAAGGTGAATCTTGTGCAAATGGCTGAACGAACCTCTAGCTGCATTGTGAAGTTAAATATTTAGCAGTGGTATTACTACCACTGCTAAATTTGACCTCATCTTCCTGGTTATTAGGGAACCAGCATACTAACGAGAGACTCATCCCCACCTAGCGCATTCAGCTGTCAGACTGGGATTCCAGGGATTCCTGACTGACAGGTGGTTGTAAACAAACAGTGGGGTAAAAAAAAAAATACAGCGTGATGTCCCCCAAAGTTCATACAAGGTTCTTAAGGTCTGGTATGGGTTTTAAGGGGGACCCCATAAAAAATTTAATGGCATGAAGTCCCCCCAAATTCCATTCCAGACCCTTCAAATCGAGTATGGATTTTAAGAGGGAACCTCATGCAAAAAAAACAAGAAAAAAAAAGATGAGGTGCCCCCACCAAAAAAAATTAATCTATACCAGACCCTTATCTGAGCATGCAGTCTGGGTGGCCAGTAAAAGAGTGGAACAAGCATGCAGCCCCTCCCTTTCTGAACCATACCAGGCCACACGCTCCCAATGGGATCCCCTAGCAAAGCACCAAAGCACCTTGCCCCTTTATGAGAATAAAGCTTCAACATAGAACTCTTCAGAGGGCAATGCAAGTGTAAACAAGGCCTAAGGCCTGTTTCACATGGGCTTCACCTTCTTTAAGAGCAGCATGAACAGCAAGCTTCAGTAAAACATTTCCAGAGCTTTTAGCAAGCTTTGTTAAAGCCATTAAAGTACTATTTAGTTCTAGTTTGTAAATGTTGAACACAGATCCTAATGGAAGTGCTGATTGGAACTTTAAGCAAGTTGCTATCAGGCTTCAGCAGGCTTTTAATAAGCTTCGAGAAATGCTGAAGCTTGTGTAGCACCCTGGAGTTTAGGTAGGGTTGCTCCTCACAAATTTACTTGCCAGGAATAATTATCCTGGTTGATTGTTAGAGATCTATTGATTTCTCCCTAAGTTTGGCCTTGTTGCACTTTTCTCTACCACTAGGTGGCCGGGTACTTGGTGCTACTAGATACGAGAAGGGCAACGCAAGGTCAGGTTATGGGTATATGGGGTATCTCTGCCAATGGGCAGGGGTTTTCTTGAATCCCTTGGCCTGCTGGGAGAGCCTATATATTCGGATGGAGTCAGGTGATCTATGTTCTGTGCCACCTGGGCGGCTGTCTGGGTGGACGTTTGTTGTACTGCCCAGACTGCTAGGCTGTCTGAGGGCCTATCCAGAAGCAGGAGAGCAGCGCAGAGTTGGAATTGCAGCTTGCAGTCCAACCAGAAGTGACGGTTCTGCCGGCCGGAGAACCTGTCGTGGTTGGAGGTAGAAGGGAAGCTGTCGCCACTAAGGGGCCAACCACCTTATTACCAGGGACCACAGTGAGTAACTGAAGCAAGTACCGGAGCAGCATTCTCACCAACCAGGAATGGTGAAGAATCAGGAAACTTCAGTGGGTATCAAACCAGGGACCCAGCCAGCAGAGGCGACACTTGCAGAGCAGCCTTGTGTGTCAAGCCAGGGACCGAGCAGGCCAGTGGGGTGAAGCTTGAGAGATATCATGTGTGCCAAGCTAGGGACACAGTAGAGAGGCAGGGGGTGACGCTTGAGGACGATACCACCGTGAAGATTGAAGGAGCTCAAGGGATTCAGTGGCAGTGAATCATCGGGTCTAGTAAGAGACCGGGAGCTCAGTGAGCTGAAGAACTACAAGGAGAGATTGTAGTGGAAGTGAAAGGAACTGTTGAGCTTTGTTTTAGAAACTGTTGAAGACTGTTGCCCTAGGAGACAGCATTCCCGCACATGTAGATCAGGCATCTTGCTGGATGCCTTTCCCTGCATGGCTGTCCTTCTATTGAAGTCACGGAGTCTGCCAATTGAACTTGCAACTACTTAAGGGTGTCCTGGCCCTAACCCTCTTTCCCCCAAAAAAGTTTGTTAAGAAAAAATAAAATCTCTTTTGCATTCAAGAAGTGTCTGGTGCCCAATGACTTTAAAGGGGTTGTAAACCCTTGTGTTTTTTCACCCTAATGCATCCTATGCATTAGGGTGAAAAAACTTCTTTCACTGAGCATCCCCCCATTTTACTCACCTGAGTCAGTTCGTTCCCACGCCGGAGACACGCTCTACCTCTCTGGCCGGGGTTCTCAGGTCATGATTGGATAGATTGATAGCAGCATAGCCATTGGCTCCCGCTGCTGTCAATCAAATCCATTGACGCGGGAGCCGGGCGGGCGGAGCCGAGTCCAGCATTCTGTGTCTATGGATGCAAATGCTGGACTCGGGAGCATGCCCACATGGTAACCCCCAGAGAGCGCTTCTCCTAGGGGATTTACTGATGCAAGGAGGAGCCGCGAGCGCCGTTGGGGGACCCCAGAAGACGATAATCTGGGCCACTCTGCAAAACGAACTGCACAGTGGAGGTAAGAGCTTTCTTTTGGTGATATTTGATCACCTATGCATTTATAAACAAAAAAAAAAACGGACAATTTTGAAAAAATAATAAAAATTACTTTCTGCTATAATACTGTAGTGGGTGCTATATTTAAGGGAAGTATCTGAGTGGTAATCAGGCTCAGATACACAAATTGTTAGGGTTCATGGACCATTTCTGTCCCTGGGAGATAGTACTGATGTGCAGTTCCCTGGGGCCTATAGGTGGCGTTGTTGCCATGGGCCCGGGTTGAACCACAGTACAGGGTTGTGCCTTTTCTTGTCCCTTCTTGACAGCAGTGCGGTGGGGCGGGGAACCTGCTGTGCCTGTCGGGAGAGGGTATAAAAAGGGGTGGCCATCTTCCAGAGGGGTGGTCGTCGTCGTTCCGCACCCAGGCACCTTAGGCCTGGGTGTGGGTGTCGCCTCCGGGTGCCCTAGGCCTAGAGGCCTGGGTGTGTGTGTTGCCTCCGGGTGCCCTAGGCCCGGAGGCGGAGTTGCTGTTCCATCCCAGACACCTTCAGTCTGGGGTGAGGTACTAAATAGGAGGCCTGGAGCCCAGCAACCTTTGGCTGGGGTCCGCTAAGGATCGAGAGCTCCCAGGGTGCCGCCTTGTGAGGGGACCCGTATCTTGGATCGAGGAGGCCAGGGAGGTGACCCTTTCTGAAGACCCAGCGCAGAGTTGTGGTGACAGTGTGAGCCTCTGGTAACTCTCCGGAGGGATGTTTTTCTCTTTCACATGGGCCAAGTTCTCCAAGAAGGCAGTGCATGTTCTGTAGGTCATAGTGGCAGTGACTCTACGCACACCAGGTCAGTGGCAGTGACCAAATAGGGCAAGGCCCTATTCGCCCGGTCAGTGGCAGTGACCATCTTCAACAAGTCAGTGGTAGTGACTTCCATATTCATTAGGCCTGTGATAAAGATCGCACGCCAAACCTGTTCGTGCATATCAGAACAGAAGAGAACCAAGATTTGAGTTTGTGCCTGGACCTCCTCCCACCTTATCTGACCTGTGTCTCGTCTCAACTTGTCTGCTCTTAAAGGGACTATTTATTATCCATGTGAAATAAATACAGAAGTTGGACTTTCAGTTGGTGTGGACAATGGCTTTACTGGGGAGATCTGAGGACTTGCTTCTGGCCAAGCCAGAAGTGAGATCAGCTCGGGAGGATTCAAACACCAGCCGCAGGCAGGCCCAAGAAAACTAACACCGCTCAACCTCCCCATCCAGGAGGGTACGGGCTTGTAGTGCGGTGTGCCTCAGTCTTTCCTGCGGAGGAGCCAAATAAAGAAAAACAGGTAAAGCCTGGGGTGAGTGCGCTATAATACATATCCAAAAAAAAAATGTAATTATCAGTTTAGGCCGATATGTATTCTTCTACATATTTTCGGTAAAAAAAATTGGAATAAAAGTATATTGATTGGTTTGCACAAAAGTTATCGCTTCTACAAACGATGGGATAGATTTAGGGACTTTTTTTTATTATTGTTTTTACTGGTAATGGCGGTGATCTGTGATTTTTAGCGGGACTGCGACATTGCAGTGGACAAATCTGACCCAAATTACACTTTTTGGGGACCAGTGACATTATTACATTAATCAGTGCTATAAAAATGCACTGATCAATGTAAAAATGACACTGGCAGGGAAGGGGTTAACACTAGGGGGCGATGAATGGATTAAGTGTGTTCCCTGTGTGTGTTCTAACTGTAGGGGGCGTGGGCTACTAGGGACATGACAGAGATTGCTGTTCCCGACCACTGGGAACAGAAGATCTCTGACATGTCATCTGGTAGAACGGGAATTTCCTTGTTTACATAGGCAGTTCCCCGTTCTGCCTATGTACACCGTGATCGAGGGTCGCCTGCGGTATGCGGCAGGCGCGTGAGCGCGCCCGCTATCTCCTATGCAAACACCGACATACACCTACGGCGGTTTGCGCAGGAGAGCCGACCTGCCGCCAAATAATGATGGTGGCTGGTCGGCAAGCGGTTAAAGTGGCATAAGGATATGTGTTCACCATTTACAAAACTGGAGCTGAATAGTACTTTAAAAGGTTCAAAAAAAGCTTACTAAAAGCTCTGCAGATGCTTTATCAAAGCTTGCTATTCACACTGCTCCTATACAAGTGGAAGCCCATGTGAAACAGGCCTAAGGCCTCCTTTACACTTGCTCTAACAAGCATTAAACATGTTTCATGCACACTTTTGTAAGGATTGTTGCTAAAATTAAGTCTGGTGACAAAAATTCTGCAAGTTAAAGGGGTTGTAAAGGTTTGTTTTTTATTTTCTAAATAGGTTCCTTTAAGCTAGTGCATTGTTGATTCACTTACCTTTTCCTTTGATTTACCTTCTAAATGTTTTTTTTTCTTTGTTTTCATTGTCTGAATTTCTCACTCCCTGTTCCTCCTCAGTAAGCTGTTCAGTAAGCTGTTCTGGCTGACTCAACACCACTCGGATGATGGTGTGAAGTTTAGTGAGGAGAAACAGGAAGTGAGAAATTCAGACAAAGAAAAAAGGTAAGTGAACCAACAATGCACTAGCTCAAAGGAACCTATTTAGAAAATAAAAAACAAACCTTTACAACCCCTTTAATGTCATAATGTGCTACTGTGCATTGCATACTAGCACATTATGAGAAACTTACCTTAGAAGAAAGCCCTCCAGTGCTACAATATCACTGCTGACGCGACTGACATCTTCCCCCGTCTTCCTTCCGGGTTCGCGGCCTCCGGCTACATGAGTGGTTGAGAGCACGATAACGTCACTCCCACGCATGCACGCGGGAGCCGACGTTTCCGAAACAGGCTCTGAAGGTCTGGAACTGTAAGCTGGACCTTCAGAGGGCATGTGCCGATGATGTCATCAGATGCATGCACTCTGAATATCTCCTAAACAAGTTTAGGAGATATTCACAGTTCCTACAGGTAAGCCTTATTATAGGCTTGCCTGCAGGTACAAGTGGTAGTACAGAGTTTACTACCACTTTAAAGTGATTGTAAATGATCACCTTGTAAAACAACCCCTTCAGTTTAAAATAGAAATAAAATGCAAAACATTTTTGTATAGATATAAAAAAATATAAAAATACCTTTTTTCCCTTTTTTATAAGTGATCGCATTCCCTCTGTTCTCAGATGCATTGGAGATGGGAGGAGAAGAAGCAGCAGCACACTGAGCTTCCCAGTGAATGGCTGTGCATCAGGGGTGTGTCAGGACAAGTCTAAACATTGGAGGAGAGCATATTGAGTTCCCACTATTGAGTTCACCAGAACTGACCACAATGTGCTCTCCTGCTTAGTGTGGTCAGTTTTTAATAAGAAAGCAAGGGAACTAGCAGGAACACCAGTGATTTCACATGAAGAGCCCCTCCCAATATTTGGGGTCGCGATGTACAATTTTATGGGTAGTCTGAGCCAGTAGTTAGGCTCAGACCAATTACATTTTCAATTATTTGCTTCTGCTCTGGGTGTGATGCTGCCTGGCAGTACAGTTCCCTGTTGCCTGTAGGTGGCACTGTCACCGCTGGCTCAGGTTGAACCACAGGGGGTATCACAGCACCATTGGGTGTCCTTTCTCGGCAGCCGTGCAGTGGGAGTGGTCAACCCGCTGTGCATGCTGGGAAAGGGTACATAAGGGGCAGACGCAATTAGGCGTGAGGTATTCCAGGGGACCCCTTGGTCCTGGAGGACGTTCGGCACAAACCCCACCTCTTGTGTCCCTCATGGTAAGAGGGGCATGCGTGTGTTTCATTCCCAGGCACCTTTAGCCCGAGGCTGCATCGCTGCTTGGTAGGCCCAGCTCGGCTGGCTAGGGCCTACACCTCACAGAAGGATCCCAGGCTGCCCAATCGGAAGGGGGCCCAACTTTAGGAAAGGAGTTTCAGGGGAAGATCAGTCCTGTCGGAGATAGCGACGGTGCTACTGTCTCGGGGATAGGCCTGGAGGCCTACCTAAAGAGGTATCCATCATCGTTGATACAAGCCCTGCAATACCCTAAAGGTTTCTCTCATTGTTGCTTGGCTGGGACGTTTGGGACTGGATAATCCTGTGGCAGAGGATTCCCAATCGCATCCCCATTTCATAAAGGACAGATTAATTTGTGCTCTACTCCGGCTGCTAGGACCTATCTCAAAAGGGACTATCCGGGTGAGCAAAGCCCACTAAGGCTTGAGTGGCGACGGTACTGAGTTTTAAGTGTTGCGTGCCTGAACCTTTTCCCTACTTCGTCTATTCTCTCTCTCTCAAAGTTTTACCTCAAGATAAAAGAATAAAACCTTGCTGCTTAGGTTTTACACCTATGTGGACATTGGCTTTATTACAAAGGGATGTCTGCCTAGACAACGGAGATTGGGGATCCACTCGTGAGAGGTATTTTGCTGCAGACCCAAAGGTAACTAAACAGTGGATTTTCACACTTAACAAAGTGTGGATCCGACGTAGCCACCGGGGTGGAGGAGTGGAGGGAAGCCCAGTCTTCCCCCGAAGAGAAACAACCCCTGGGAGCTACACGTGGGGGCTTGTCCGGGATTTGTAGCTATCTGTTGCACGAGTGGATTGAAGTTTATGTGTTAAAGTCGGCCATTGGACTGTGTTAAAGACTTTGAGCGAAGAAAAAGGGGTTAAGGGGCACAGAACTATTTCCAACTGCGTAGTTCGTGGGCTTGTCCAAAGAAAAAGAAAAGCCCAAGAGCTACGTGCAGAAAGAGAGAAAGGGGAGGAGTCCCCGCCACCCACGAGTTACACGTGGGTGAATTGGCGCCAAAAGACAGAGAGAGTTGGATCAAGTGAGGAGAGAGCAACATGTCCGCTTTTCCGCATACTTCAGCTTTGCCGGGACCCCGGATGTTCTTGATGCCTTCTTCAATGGACATTGCTCCGCTCACCGCCCCACTTACGGATACGGGGATCTGGCTCAAGCCCCGGGGCCGCTTTGCCTTGTACACCTGCAGAGATGCGGAGGCCCTGGGCATGCTCTGTCCCAAATGCTACGGACCGGCTGTGCAACTGCGCCCCTTCGGGAGATGTTCGGCTTGTGGAGAGTTCCTCTTTGAAGTGGAGCAGCCCACTAAATTACCCCGGGCCTACCGGGTGAACTGCATCACAGGCGTCGTAACTTTGGAGGAAGACGCCTACACTCCTACCGCCGAGCCCACACGCATCGCCTCCCCTACCGCCAGTGCCTTGGGGAAGGATGCCCCCGAGCCTACGGAACTTTTGGCGGACACCGCAGCGGACGCTGCCACAACGGAAATCCATGTTCCGCCAGCAAAGCGGAAAGTGGGATATGTTAAGGCCTCCCGCCGCCGCGGTCGAAGCCTGCCCCAGCGCCTACCAGAACCGGACATCGAGAGCGGAAGTAAGCCTGAGAAGTCCCCGACAGGTGACGGTAAGGAGGCTGGGAGAAATGTGTCCACATCTACCCGCAATTACTTGCCTGCTGAGGAGTATGATACCTCAGTCCTGGACTCTTCGTCCGATGTGGGGGATGATGCCGAAATAGTCAACATCTTTATTAAAAAAGGATGGGACAAGGTAAAAACTGTTGCCCCGGTCCGCAGCCTAGCCGTAGGATCACCCATGAGTTCGGGGAACACTACGCCCCGTGTAGAGGTCCCGGCCATTGAAGAGAAAGCAGTATCTGCCCCAAGTAGAGAACCCCTACCAGGGCCTGATATGGCTACAGTCCAGAGATCGCCGGACGCCATTGTACTCACTGGAAGTGGAGATCGTGCAACTCTTCCCCATCTTGCCCGCTTACAGCGAATTTTAAAAAAAAGAGTGGCGAGTGAGTATGGCTGGGAGTACCCCTATGTGCCCAATGAGCTGCTGTTCGAGATAGAGGCCTATCGAGAAAGGTGGAGCGCCAAAGCTATATGGGACTACCTTGAAGTGCCCAAGTCACACGGGTACTTTACTTGCTCAGCCGCTATAACTGACCGTTTTAAGGGTTGTCGTAAAGAGTGGAGCTATGGTCAGCATATCCATGCTGATCGGGTGGTGATCTGTTGCCCAGGGAGAGAGGACCCTGTTTATTTTATAGAGAGCCTTGACAAACAATGGAAGCCCATTACCCTGCCAGATCCTAGATTCTACCTTTGAAACTTCTAGACAGGAACTTGTTTTCTTTTTCTACTATCCTGTCTTTGCACAGACAAACTGTGCCCTGGATCCAAGTAACTGTGCCCCGCTGCTAAGAGAATATCTACTCTTAAAGAGGAAGAAAAGTGGAGAGCTTGTAATTTTTTTTCTCTCTCCCTCCTGCTCCGATCAAGGGACAGTTTTCCTCTAAGTTGAAATTTGGGGTAGATTAGTCAGCAGGTCATTGTGAAGGAACGCCGTGGTTAAGATGTAATGTTTAAGTGTGCTGTGCTGCAGTCCCATGCGCAGCTATTGTGGAGTACTGAATTTCTGCCAACACTAGGTGGCAGTGTTCTAAAAAAATAAAAATAACTGCTCTGATGAGAAAAGCATTTAGGCTTAGATTTTGTTTTTTTTCTTTATGCTATTTATGCTAGGCTTAGCGTAATAGACTTTAGAGAAGGGAATTGCTTCCTTTAGGGGAGGCAGTTTACTTCTAAATATTGTAGAATATTAGGGATAGGATGTTTGTATATTTTCTTGCTTGCATGTTAGGATTTTTCTTTTGCAGGTATGAGAACAGCTATCAACACCACCGGAGAATGGGGTGGGATAGATAGCTAGTGATGGGTGGTATGTGAATTTAAAATGTGACATTTGAGATTGTAATGTCATTTGTTTGCTTTCTCTCTTTCTTTCTTTCTGTCTCCCTTCCTAAAATGTTTGGTTCAGGCACTTATTCAAAATGTTATTACTATTATTGTACATAGTTGCTTGGAGACTCAACAGCCTTCAGGATTGAAGGGTTTGATTCCCCTAGCCACTGGGGAAAGTGTCTTTTTCAGGAGGGGGTGTGTGTAGCGCCCCTCCCAATATTTGGGGTCGCTATGTACAAATTTAGGGGTAGTCTGAGCCAGTAGTTAGGCTCAGACCAATTACATTTTCAATTATTTGCTTCTGCTCTGGGTGGAACAATGTTCGGTCATGGTGGCTGGATGAGTTTTTTTTTTTTACATTAATTAGATCTCTGTTAAGGTTCCCCTGGGCCCCCTGCTGGTCGGGCCCCATACAACAGGGCCAGTTGTACTGGCCTATCAGCGGCTCTGTACATGGTAGAGCAGGCACATATATGAAGGAATATGAAGTGTTGGGGTAAAAAACGCTTTACGTTTAAATGAAACTATTCTAACTTAATCAGTTACTGTATAGTAGAAGCTCATATAATTATTATTTAAATTTCAGTGTGCACTCTTCAGTTAAGCTATGGGAAACATTATCATAATCCTATATGGTGAATTCCATTCAGGTAGAAATATTTAGAATGGTCTTATTATCAAGATACAAAGTTTCATTATGTGTTATTGTCATGCCTTTAGTAAAAAGGCTTGAATTTTTCCTATTTTTTCTGGTTTAATAACATTTAATCTATGTTGCCATCTAGTGGCCGTTTTGTATAACTGCATCTATTTTCATAAGCAATATTAGAAGAGTTAGCTAGTTTGGGACTTGCAAGCCTCCGTACTTTCAATCCCATCAGGCCTTGTGTCACCTTCTTCAGCCATTTCATCTTTTTCCCTGGAAGCATGCACATGGACTGCTAAGATATATGTTCCAGCCTTCAGAAACCTCTCCGGTATGTCTACTATTTATGTACTCAGCTAGGCAGATAGATAGGGAGGCACTAATTGTACTATCTTTACTAATTGTATTTGTCTGTATCTGTTACAGTTTTACTCTATCTTGTATCAATAAAAGTTCAAAAGGATTCTACGCCTACTGGAATGCATTGGTATGAGAGGAGTTATCAGTGTGCCCAAATACACCTCAGCCACGTGTAGTGAGGGGCATAACAGTAAAACTGAGGCTTCTAAGCATGGCTAGCATACAGAACAGCAGTAAAACAAAGGCTTCTAAGCATGGCTAGCATACAGAACGCCAGTAAGACAGCAGTGTTATCAGCTTCCACACAGCGAGACACCATGTCACAGACAAAGTCAGAGCACTTTGCGACAAGGTCAGAAGTCTACTCCACAAGCTCAAAGAGGTGAGTGAAAAGCGAAACAATCGCCATTGCCCGCGCAAAGGCGGAATCTGCAAAAGTAAAAGCTGACTTTGTGGCAAAGAAGGCTGAAGTAAAAGCTGCCTTCGCCGAAAAAGAGATGCAAATGCAACTTAAATTAGAAAAGTTACGCATGGAAACTCTATTAGAGAAGCTAGCTGCAGAGAAAGAGTCAGCGGCTGCTGCAGCCGAGGCAGACATCTTAGAAGAACTTGCCATCCCCACCAGTGAGCGGCTCAGCAACGTGTTTGGGGAAAAATCCGTTCCTGGCGACAGTACAGAGCGTACCTCAGAATATGTGCGGCGACACGCTGAACCAGATGACTGCCCGCTTAGAGCGCCAAGAGCGGAACCAACCCCCGCCATTCACACGCCTTATATCAAGCAAGAAAGTAAACCCGCACTCAGTCAGTTTTCAGCACATTCTGCATCCAGACTATCAAAACACTACGTCACAGTTGACCAAATCGAAAATGAAGAACGATGGTCTAAAAGATACAGCGACAGTATCCCTGATAACCGCAACTATCCACCAAGTTCCTGGCACAATAGAGCACCCCCTGGCTACTCACACAATGATCAAGGTATGTCAGATTTCTTCAAGTTCTTAGCACGACGTGAACTGTTAGCAAAGGGACTTGCAAAGTTTAACGATCGCCCTGAAAGTTATAGAGCATGGCGTTCGTCCTTCAGAAATGCAACAAGGGATCTCGATTTTAAAGCAAGTGAAGTAGCCGATCTCTTAGTCAATTGGCTGGGGAATGAGTCATCAGAACATGCAAGGAGAATCAGAGACATTAACATTAATTACCCAACCAAAGGGCTGAGCATGATATGGGAGAGGATTGATGAATGTTACGGTTCCCCAGAAGTTATAGAAAACTCTCTTTTTAAAAGAATAGAGGACTTTCCCAAGATTCCTAACAAAGGCTACCAGAAGCTGAGAGACTTGAGTGACCTAGTTACAGAACTACAAATAGCCAAAGCAGAAGGAGACTTGCCAGGCCTTGCCTTTCTGGACACAGCCCGTGACGTTAACTCTATAGTGCAAAACCTACCTTACAACCTTCAAGAAACCTGGGTTACCCGAGGCTCCGACTACAAGCAAAAGCACAACGTCCCCTTCCCACCTTTCTCTTATTTTGTGGACTTTATTCGCCAACAAGCAAAGGTTAAAAATGATCCTAGTTTTGACATCTCATCATCGGACTCTGCCTTCCCTAGGTCAAGTAAGCCTGCTCCTACCCGCAACTTCAAAGACGCACCTGTTGCAGTACGCAAAACAAGTGTATCTCCAGCTCAGAATCCAAGCAGAGAGTGTCCTCTTCACAAGAAGCCTCATTCGTTGTTAAAGTGCAGAGGTTTTAGAGAAAAGACTCTCCAAGATCGCAGAACCTTCCTCAAAGAAAACAGAATTTGTTACAGGTGCTGCGCATCAACTTCTCACCTTGGGAGAGACTGCAAGGTGAGCATCAACTGCTCTGAGTGCAGCAGCACAGAGCACAACACAGCTCTGCATCCAGGGCCAGCGCCATGGACTCTTACACCCTCACTCCAGGTGGAAGAGCACGGCGGGGAGCAACAAGACACAGTACCTCCTGTAGTTACACCCCAGTGCACCCAAGTCTGTGGAGAAGGTCTGTCTAACAAATCCTGCTCTAAGATTTGTCTTGCTACAGTTTACCCCATGGGTCGCAGAGAAAAAGCAGTGGAGCTATACGTGATCTTGGACGATCAAAGCAACAGATCACTCGCCAGCTCAGCCTTCTTTGACACCTTCAAAATCAAGGAAGCCGGCTCGTCATACTTACTCAAGACTTGTACTGGGGTAAGTGAAGAAACTGGGAGAAGAGTTATTGGTTACCAAATCAAATCCTTTGATGGTCAGACAACCCTGCCTCTGCCAACTCTAATAGAGTGCAATCAGTTCCCAACGGACAGAGAGGAGATCCCTACACCAGAGGTGGCACTTCATCACGGACATCTGAAGGGCATAGCACATCTCATCCCTGAACTGGATTCCCAGGCTGAGATAGCGCTTCTCCTTGGGAGGGACATCATCAGAGTTCACAAGGTGAGAAAACAAATCAATGGTCCCCACAACTCCCCCTATGCTCAGAAGCTAGATCTAGGATGGGTCATCATAGGCAACGTATGCCTAGGGAGTGTTCACAAACCAACCAGCGTGAACTCTCTCTTTACAAAGACACTAGAAGGCGGACGTCCATCCCTATTTCAGCCTTGCACCAACAGATTCCTCATAAGAGAGAAGCCTGCCAGTATAATTCATCCAAACCCTTACACCACTAATCTTCTTTGTGATGAAGACAGAGATCATTTAGGGTGCTCAGTTTTCCAAAATACTAAAGAAGATCACAAAATTGGACCATCTGTTGAAGATCATATCTTCTTGGAGATAATGAGACAGGGATTCTACAAAACCAATGAAAACAGCTGGGTGGCACCCCTGCCTTTCAAAGCACAGAGACCCTGTCTTGCTAATAACAGAGAACAAGCTTTGAAACGCTTTTCTTCCCTCAGATCCAATTTCCAAAAGAAACCAGAAATGAAAGGACATTTCTTCTCATTCATGAGTAAGATGTTTGAGAATGACAATGCTGAGATAGCTCCACCTCTAAAAGACGATGAAGAGTGCTGGTACCTGCCAATCTTCGGCGTCTACCGCCCCAAGAAGCCAGGTAAAATCCGGGTAGTGTTTGACTCCAGCTCTCGGCATCAAGGAATCTCAATAAATGATGTCCTCCTAAAGGGACCAGACCTCAACAACACACTTCTTGGTGTCCTCATCAGATTCCGCAAGGAAGCAGTTGCCATAGTTGCAGACATTCAGCAAATGTTTCACAGCTTCCAAGTCAAGGAAGAACACAGGAACTTCTTGAGATTCCTATGGTTCAAAGACAATGACCCTACTAAAAACATTACAGAATACCGCATGAAGGTGCACATTTTTGGTAACAGTCCATCTCCTGCTGTTGCCATCTATGGACTTAAGCTATCTGCCCAAGAAGGTGAGAAAGACGTTACACAGTTTATTGAAACAGACTTTTATATAGACGATGGTCTGAAATCACTTTCTTCACCCGAAGCTGCAATAAGTCTACTCAAGAGGACTCAAAGTACACTTGCTTCTTCAAATCTCAGACTGCATAAAATAGCATCAAACAGCAAAGTCGTCATGGAGGCCTTCCCTTCCCAAGATTATGCCAGTGACTTCAAAGATCTGGACTTAGCAACAGACTCCCTTCCTATGCAACGCAGCCTAGGACTCAACTGGGACCTCAAGTCTGACACCCTTACCTTTCAAGTTGACCAAGAGCCAAAGCCCTTCACACGGCGAGGTGTCTTATCCACCATCAACAGCCTGTATGATCCACTCGGGTTTGTAGCACCGGTTACCATCCAAGGTAAGATTCTGCTTAGAGAGCTCACTGCAGACACATGTGATTGGGATTCTCTACTACCTCCTGAGAAAGAGACATTATGGGTAACATGGAGAGACTCTTTAAAGACTTTATCCAACCTACACGTACATAGACCATACACCCACTTTCCTCCTGCAAGGGTTCAGTCTAGAAAGTTATGTGTATTCTGCGATGCTTCAGTTAAAGCAATAGGAGCAGTAACCTACCTCAAGTCAGTAGACATCGAGGGCCAAATTCACATTGGGTTTGTTATGGGCAAGGCCAAGCTAGCACCATGTCCTGAAACCACCATTCCAAGATTGGAACTGTGTGCTGCTGTACTAGCAGTAGAACTAGCAGAACTTATTACATCTGAGATGGATCTAGAACTCGAGGACACAGATTTTTACACAGACAGCAAGGTAGTGTTGGGCTACATTTACAACGAAAGTAGAAGATTCTATGTCTAAGTACACAACAGAGTCCTTAGAATCAGGAAGTCGACACAGCCCACCCAGTGGCGTTATGTCTCAACTGATCATAACCCAGCGGATCATGCTACAAGGTCTGTGCCAGCATCCCGTCTCAAAGACACTACATGGCTCACAGGACCGCCCTTCCTGTACAAGCCAGCGCCTATCACTCCAGTAAAGAAGACATATGTACTGTTAGAACCTGAATCTGACTCAGATATCCGTCCTCAGGTTTCCACACTACATACAACAATTTCTAACCAACTGTTGGGATCCAAGCGCTTCCACAAATTCTCCACTTGGAAGTCCTTACAAAGAGCTACAGCTTGCTTGGTTCACATAGCCAGATCCTTTAGAGGTACCCCTACAAGACCAAGTTGTTGCAAAGGTTGGCATTACTGCCACAAGCCATACACAGTAGATGAGCTCACAGAAGCAAAAAATGTAATCATCCGCTGTGTCCAACAAGAGACTTACGCAGTAACACTAGAATGTCTTTGAAATTACAAGAGCATTCCAAAGAACTGTCCTCTAAGGAAACTCAACCCCTTTATAGACAATGAAGGACTGTTAAGAGTTGAGGGGCGCATCTCAAATGCAGGACTTGATAGTGGTGAAAGTAATCCTGTCATAATACCAAATAACTATGTTGCTTCTTTACTTGTGGAACACTACCACATGCAGACAAAACACCAAGGACGTTTGTTCACGGAAGGAGCCTTGCGTGCAGCTGGACTCTGGATAGTGGGAGCCAAGAGAATTGTGAGTGAAACCATTTTCAAATGTATCACCTGTCGTAAGCTTTGTGGTATGTTTCAAACCCAGAAAATGGCCAACCTTCCTGCAGACCGACTCAGTACAGAACCCCCATTCACAAACGTCGGTCTTGATGTGTTTGGGCCTTGGACTGTGATTACACGACAAACCAGAGGAGGCAGTGCCAACAGCAAATGCTGGGCTGTCATGTTTACTTGCATGTGCATCAGAGCTGTACACATGGGGGCGTGGCTGAGAGTCCATGAGAGCGGCTGCTTAATCTCATAGCTCCGGCTCCACATATCCATCCTGCAGGCATCCTACCCTCAATCTGCTACCTAAAGGCACAGTTTTGCTCCTAAGGACGGCGGGCATCAGATACAGGCATGATGGTGAATAAATACGGGCCACCCGCGCCCCAATCAACGGCGGAACAACTGGCCCGGTTTAGAAGGCAAGATGGCGCCGATCCTCCGGCAGTGCACGAGGCCGCGCTGCAGTCATCTACATCTGCAGCACAGGATTCCTATCAGGGGGTGAGTGGCTCTGTCCCTGCTGTATTTCGCACCCAGGCTGTGCACACTGAACCCTTAGACTCCCCAGCATACTCAGAAGAATCTACATCCCCAAGCCCCTCCATTGCTGAGCCCAGCCTGGCTGAAATCCTGGTAGCCATTAAAGATGTCAAAACCTCCCTCACTTTACAAATAGAGAGCATCCACATTGATTTCTCCCTTTTGAAGCAGGATGTTCAGAGTTTGAGGGACAGGACTGGGGAGGTAGAGGGCCGTGTCAGCTCCCTAGAAGACTCTGTGCATCCATTATCTGCCACTGTACGCACAGCCACGGATGAGTTGGGGGTCCTCAGAGCTAAGCTGGACGATTTGGAGAATCGTTCCAGAAGGAACAACCTCCGATTTGTGGGGTTCCCGGAACGATCGGAGGGTCCCCGCCCGGAAAGATTTCTGCACAAATGGTTGCGCGATGTATTCGGGGTGGAAGAATTTTCCAACACCTTTGAAATTGAGAGGGCGCACCGCACCCCCCGCGTGCCCCACAACCTGGGGCCCCCCCGAGATCTCTCATTGCAAAATTCCTTAACTTCCGGGACAAGGTTACTATTCTACGCCTGGCCAGAGAAAAAGGTCCCCTCAAGTTCAACAGCAACAACATATCCATCTATCCTGACTTCTCTGCTGAAGTACAGCGCCAGCGAATATCCTTTGCAGCAGTGAAAGATCGTCTCCGTAATGAAGGTCTTCCCTATGCTATGTTGTTCCCTGCTAAGCTGCGGATCATCCATGAAGGCAAAGCCCACTTTTGCTTTTGTCCTAAAGAAGCTATGTCCTGGTTAGATTCAAGATTTGGGAAACAACCCAGACAACAACGCCGCAATTGAATCCTCGAGTGAAGGAACATGAGTCTCCAGATGACCCTTCATTTCCCCTATCTGCTTCCCAGGGGCTCGGTCCTCTGGGAATCAACTTGTTACTGTGACTTTCTCCCCCTGGTCAGAGGCTGGCCCTAATTGCCTTTCCCCCCCCCCTTTTTTTTTCCCTACGGAGGTCACTCTTGCACTATTAACAATCCGGATAAGAGCTCCTATTATCACTGCCCTTTGAACTGCAGATTACTATCACTGTGCCTCTTGCACTTATTACTGTCTGTGCCTTTAATTTTCAAAAGGGGAGGAGAGGAAAAGGAAAGAAAGAAGAGATTCTTTTGATTTATTTTTTCTATCTCAAAAAGAAGAGAAATGTCTATTGGAAAAGTTTTATATATTTTTTTTTTCTTTCCTCCAGATTCTACAACAGGGACGTTTACACTGCAGTTGTGAGCCATTATGGAACTGCTGCTTCCCCCCATACCAGTAGGTGGCGAGGCCACAGGGTTTTTCGCTTCTTCCCCAGACTGTTGCTGAGGGGGGAATGTTTTTGTTTTGGGGTTCAAGGCTCACTGTGTTTGGGTTGGTAGAGCAGGGAGGGGGGTGGGTTAAGGGTGGGATGTTTATTTCGGCGGTCCTCTCACAAGTTTTAGGTATTGAGAAGGACTGGCCTCTTTGGTGTTTGGTTGGTATAGCTGCTCCTAGGAAAATGTTCTTTTTGCCACTATTGCACACCTATTATAGACAGTGTCATAAAAACTGTTTGTGGTATGCTGCATCACATGGTTATCCTTGCAGTGTTCCTGTATTACTTATACTTACTCATGGCTGACACTTTAAAACTGATTTCGTGGAATGTTAGGGGGTTGAACTCACCTCACAAGCGGTCCCTGCTGTTTTCCTATCTAAAAAAATACAGACCGCATATCATTTGTCTCCAAGAGACCCACCTTACTGGCTCTAAGCTTAAGTCCCTTAAAAGGCCCTGGCTGGCCAGCCACTATCATGCCTCTTATTCTAACTTCTCCCGTGGGGTCTCGATTTTGTTGGCGAAGTCCCTCCCGGCTGAGACTTTGCTTGTGAAGTCGGATCCTGCGGGACGATTTATTATAATCACCCTCCGTATAGCCTCCACAATTTTTACATTGGTGAACATATATATTCCTCCACCGTTTTCCTCAGAAATCCTTTCCCATTTGTCTCTCATGTTACTGTCCCGATCCCCGGGTCCCCTGCTCTTTTTAGGTGATTTCAATGCTGTACTCGACCCTTCAGTAGACCGCTTGCGGGGTGGGGGCAGGCCGTACCCCTCTTTTATTGACTGGACCCAGGTATTTGCCCTTACCGAGCTATGGCGTTGGAAGCATCCGGATGACAGACAGTTTTCCTGTCATTCGGACTCCTTCCATACTATGTCTCGCATAGATATGGCATTTGCCCCGGCGGATGTACTCCCCCTGGTTCATTCCATAGCTTACCTGCCTAGAGGGATCTCGGACCATGCTCCTTTGCTGATTGGTCTTCTCCTCCTGCCAAAATCGGGCCCCCGGGTCTGGAGATTGAACTCACATTGGCTTGAGGATGAGATTGTACAGGCAGAGTGCCAGAAGGGCGTGACTGAATACTGGCAACTGAATCAGGGTACTACTGGACTCACCACTGTCTGGGATGCTTCCAAGGCAGTGTTGAGAGGTGCCTTTATGTCAATTACGGGTATTCTGCGTAAAAATAATCTACAGCGTACTGAGGAATTAGAACAGACTATGGTGAAGGCGGAGGCAGAGTACTCTGAAAGGCCCTCTGCGGCCACGTTAGCCCCGTGGCTTCATAGTCGCAGGGAATACGAACTTCGCTTGTTAGATCTCACTAAAAAACGTTTACTCTATGTCACGCAAAAGACTTTTGAGCATGGTAACAAAGCAGGGCGCCTACTCGCATATCTTTCCCGACCTGACCATGCCCCTATTTCTATCCCCAGGATATTAGTTTCAGGAACTACGATTAGTACTGTCCCTCAGGATATAGCAGAAGCCTTTCTCTCCTTTTATCAAGACCTCTATACCTCCAGAGCTACTTATTCAGAGACACAACTAGATGACTATTTAGGCCAGGTGTCGCTCCCCCGATTGACAGACCAGGTCCGGGGAGAGTTGGATGAGCCGCTGTCTGTGGAAGAACTTTCATTGGCGATTTCACAGATGCCGGCTCATAAGACGCCAGGTTTGGACGGGTTCCCAAGGAATGGTATAAGCAATTTCAGCACCTTCTTGGCCCTATTTTGCTTAAAACATACAATGCAGCATTGCAGGAGGGGGTACTTCCTCCCTCTATGAGAGAGGCACTTATTGTTTTACTTCTTAAACCGCGAAAAGATCCGTTAAAATGTGACTCCTATCGGCCGATATCGCTTATAAATGTTGATACCAAAATTCTAGCCAAGGCTCTGGCGAACCGCCTGAACAGGGTGATCCCAGGGCTAGTGGGGAGTGATCAGGGTGGTTTCATACCCGGTCGATCAACCCGGATGAACATTCGTAGACTGTTCCACAACTTGACGTTTCCACATGACTGTCCGGCGACCCGAGTTGTGGTGTCCTTGGACACCTGCAAGGCCTTTGACAGTGTGGAATGGCCATACCTGTTTGGGGTCTTGCAGTTGTATGGCTTTGGTCCACGGCTGATAGCCTGGATCAAACTCCTCTATACCATGCCACTCGCCCGCATTCGCATTAACTCTCAGATCACTGACACATTTAAGATCACCAGAGGCACCCGACAGGGTTGCCCTTTGTCGCCCCTCCTGTTTGCCCTGGCCATGGAACCCCTTGCTATTCGGATCCGTAATTCCCCACTCCTTCACGGATTGCCCATAAATGAGATAGAAGAAAGGATCTCGCTCTATGCAGATGATACATTGGTTTACTTAGCAGACTCCCAGGACTCACTTACTAGTCTGTTGACCACGGTGACCACCTTTGGAGACTTTTCTGGATTCCGAGTGAAC
Source organism: Rana muscosa (assembly GCA_029206835.1). Classification (NCBI taxonomy): domain Eukaryota; kingdom Metazoa; phylum Chordata; class Amphibia; order Anura; family Ranidae; genus Rana; species Rana muscosa. Next base: position 114,295,452 of record CM055123.1, on the reverse strand, counting down.
TGGGAGAAATCTACCCTCTTCCCCATAGATCAGACTCCTGCTCCACAGGTTCACTCGGATTCTAGACTACAAATAGCCACCTCCTTTAGATATCTAGGTGTTATAGTTCAATTGCCATTATCCCTATATATTACCAATAATTTAGGCCCTTTACTACTCCAACTGCAAACCCAAACTAAACAATGGAAGGACTTACCCCTGGATCTGATGGGGCGAGCCAATATCCTAAAGATGATATATCTTCCTAAACTTTTGTATGTCCTGGCTAACTCCCCCTGCAAAATTCCCAAAACAATCTTTAAGAGTATTGATTCGATTTGTATAGCGTTCCTTTGGAATGGTAGGCCCCCTAGAATGGCACTGGAAACTCTGCGCCTTCCGTCCCACTTGGCAGGATTAGCTTTCCCTGATTTTTACCTTTACTATCAAGCATCCCAACTGGTTAATATTCATGATTGGCTGCACCCTGACCCGAATAATGCCTGTACCACCACTGAAGGTGCCATGGTCTCATCATTCGAAACATTGCATAACATTGTTTATCGTGGATGCACGCCCCCGGGACCTGGACTGACTATTTTACGTACATCTCTGTCCCTATTTAAAACAGTGACGCTTAAACACGCCCCTGGCTCCTGGTCAGTCTCCCCTAATAGTCCACTTTGGTTTAACCCTACACTACCAGAATTTGGCTCCCTGCCTGACCCACAAAGGTGGACCTCTCGGGGGATAAAATACTTATGTCACATATACTCACCTCAAGGATTTAAATCTTTCGCGCAGATGAGAACTGACTTTGACTTACCACATACCTACTTATTTTTTTACTATCAGCTTAGACACGCTGTGCGAGCACAGTTTGGTTCACTAGACAACCCGCTTGTGATTTCTGACTTAGAAAAACTCTTACGATCCCCAGACCGCACGAAACTTATCTCTACTTATTATTTAGCACTGGCGGTGGGCTCCAACCCTAGATTCAAGGCATCACAACGTAAATGGGACTCCCTAGATATATCCATAACAGAGGAGGACTGGTCCGAATTCTGTGACACTTTCAAGGCTTCTGTTGGATCCTCCAGGGACAGGATCATCCAAATAAAAATCTTCCACCAATCGCATCTCACCCCGGCCAGGATGCACAGAATGGGCGTTTTGTCCTCGGCTGAGTGCTTTCAGGGATGTGGATATACAGCTGACTTCATTCATTGCTTCTGGAGTTGTCCCATAGTGCAGGAGTTTTGGAGGAGAGTAGACTCCTTTCTCTCTTCAGCGCTGGGGCTTCCCAACATATTAAATCCCAAGAATTGCCTCCTGGGGGTCTTTGGCGAACTCACTGTTCCCTCCCAGGTCAAACGATTGCTTCGGATCCTTTACTGTTATGCTAAAAAATCTATTTTATTGACCTGGAGGGGAGCAGCAACCCCAACAGTGGGGCTATGGTTGAAACTAGTCAATGATGCCCTTCCACTTTACAAACTCACTTTTGAGATCCGCAAAAGGAAGAAAACATTTTATAAAATTTGGGGCAGGTGGCTGGCTAGCCCCCTGACCCTTTCCCCCATACTGCCATGAAAGAGTAGGTAGGTTGTAGCATACCTTGAACCATAACTATACTCCTATGCAATTTTACCAGCTATGACTGTCTAGTAGGTCTATTATGTTGCTGTAATTTGTCTTTATATTATATTATGCTGCTTCAATGGATGTGCAGGTATTCTTCTGTGTAGACTGATATAGGAGCAAGTTGTATATGTTGTGTGTGGGACAGGCCTGGCTAGGCCCCCACATATTGTCTTTCTATGTCTCTGTATGTTATGAAAAAATGTAATAAAACATATCTTTAAAAAAAAAGAGCTGTACACATAGAAGTAACTGAGTCCTTAGACATTTCCAGCTTCATTAATGCCCTGAGACGTTTCATCTCTATTAGAGGCCCTGTCAAACACATACGCTCTGATAGAGGAACCAATTTTGTTGGAGCTTGCAAAGAATTGAATATCACTTCAAACCTTGACACAGAACGTGTAGAGAGATACCTTTCAGAACAAGGTTGTACATGGACATTTAACCCCCCACACTCTTCTCATATGGGAGGTGCCTGGGAGCGTATGATTGGCATAGCTCGAAGAATCCTAGATTCAATGTTTCTACATTCGGGAACTTCAAAACTCACACATGAGACTCTGACAACTTTCATGGCTGAAGTATCAGCTATAATGAATGCCAGACCCTTGACATCTATACCCAATGATCCTGAAGATCCTTTCTTGCTTACACCTTCCACTTTACTCACTCAGAAAGTTGAGGTGATCACAGCTCCTTTAGTCAATCTGGACCCAAAGGACTTATACAGATGTCAATGGAGAAGAGTACAAGTTTTAGCTGACACATTTTGGAACAAGTGGAAGAAACAATACTTGTCTAATCTACAGGCTAGGAACAAATGGCAAGACAACAAGCCCAACTTAGAGCCTGGTGCCATTGTTCTCATGAAAGACTCTCAATCTAGGAGAAACGAGTGGCCTTTGGGTCTGATAACCCAAGTGTTTCCCAGTGAAGATGGAAACGTCAGGAAAGTTGAACTTAAGGTCATTAGGCAAGGCCAGCCTAAACTTTTCCTCAGACCTGTTTCTGAACTTATTTTGTTACTCTCCTCTGAAGTGCCATGATATGTGGTTTCCGTGGGAATCCACGTGGGGAGTGTCATGCCTTTAGTAAAAAGGCTTGAATTTTTCCTATTTTTTCTGGTTTAATAACATTTAATCTATGTTGCCATCTAGTGACCGTTTTGTATAACTGCATCTATTTTCATAAGCAATATTAGAAGAGTTAGCTAGTTTGGGACTTGCAAGCCTCCGTACTTTCAATCCCATCAGGCCTTGCGTCACCTTCTTCAGCCATTTCATCTTTTTCCCTGGAAGCATGCACATGGACTGCTAAGATATATGTTCCAGCCTTCAGAAACCTCTCCGGTATGTCTACTATTTATGTACTCAGCTAGGCAGATAGATAGTGAGGCACTAATTGTACTATCTTTACTAATTGTATTTGTCTGTACCTGTTACAGTTTTACTCTATCTTGTATCAATAAAAGTTCAAAAGGATTCTACGCCTACCGGAATGCATTGGTATGAGAGGAGTTATCAGTGTGCCCAAATACACCTCAGCCACGTGTAGTGAGGGGCATAACAGTTATATAACTGAGATACATTATAGACTAAAACATTTCTGTATATGTCTGGGTGTATTTAACATTGACTCTTATGGGATGTTATAAGTAAAATTTGTTGAGTCATTAATTATTTACCAGGATTTCTTCTAGAGTTTTAAAAGCCGTGAGTCATACAATCCCTCCCTAGAGCTTACTTTGTGGGAAACCTCATGGAACTGTAAACTATATTGCAAGTTTAGTACAGAAGATCTACTTTACTATTCCCAAACAGGACACATTTTCTGCTGAATAGGTGTATTTTCACTCTGTATTTATGAGTGGTCTATGCAAAAAAAAAAAAAAAGTCATAGTTTAACTTTTGACCCAATAACGTCATATTAAAGTTGTTTTTTTTTTACAGTAATCCAAATGTAGACCACTGTGTCGAGCCTCTGTTTAATGGGCTGAGTCCACACGTCTGTGCTGCAGGAACGTGCATGTTACTGCAATGTGCAAAAATGCATGTGTTGTGTACAGAGCCATTCATTCCTAATGATACCCCAACACACCTTGCCAATGCATGGGCATTCTAGAGCATTGCAATGTACGATAACACAACACCTTGCATTGTGGTGCACTGGCACTGCCTTTCAAAAACAGGACATTAAGGGCTTCATTCAAATGAATAGGCTGCCCTAATACACTGTATTACCAAAAGTATTGGGACGCCTGCCTTTACACGCACATAGGGTTCAATATTGAGTTGGCCCACCCTTTGCAGCTATAAAAGCTTCATCTCTTCTGGGAAGGCTGTCCACAAAGTTTAGGAGAGTGTCTATGGGAATGTTTGACCATTCTTTCAGAAGCACATTTGTGAGGTTAGGCACTGATGTTGGACGAGAAGGCCTGGCTTGCAATCTCCGCTCTAATTCATCCCAAAGGTGTTCTATCGGGTTGAGTCAGGACTCTGTGCAGGCCAGCCAAGTTCCTCCACCCCAAACTCACTCATCCAGGTCTTTGTGGACCTTGCTTTGTGTACTGGTGTGCAGTCATGTTGGAACAGGAAGGCCACATTCAATGTGAACGAGTGGTAAAGCTGTATGTGATTTTGCAAAATAGCAAAATGTTTGCAGACAGTTTCAATGACAATGTAACTGGCAGCCCATATTTGCCTGTTAGGCCCCTTTCACATGGGTGCCTCCACTAAACGGAATCCGCTTGCTCAGCAGGGGATCTCTCCGCTGATCCTCGCTGAGCAGGCGGATGACAGATCTGTGTCCGCTCACTGTACAGAGCGGACACAGACACACTCCTGCTCTGCTTTTATGGGGCAACCGAATGGAAACCGACCGCCTGTCAATTTCCATTTGATGCCATCTGATCCACGAGATGGATGGGGAATAAGACCACCATCTGTCTGTTTTTGGTGGACCGGATCGGATGGCGAACACATGCGGACATCTGCCAATCCATAGAAGAGACTGGAGGGTCTGATTAGGTCTACCAACACAGATCTCTCTCCTGTCATACTCTCTGGCAGTGGGCGAGCCCCGGCCATGAATACTTATCTGGGACCCGCTGAGCTGCATGTGCTGGGGCCAGTGACAGCCCAGCCGGATTGGCGAGCGTGCACACCTCCTACCCGGAAGTAAATAATCACGTATATATACGTGATTCTGCGCAGCCAGCCCACACTATAGAAGTAAAGCTACAGTACGTGGTCGGCAAGTGGTTGGAAGCTAGAAGATGATTGTTTTTTTATGCAGAGCTGCACCAGATTTTGCACACTCCAGTTTTAGTTAATCCCCCCAGTGAGTATAGGCAAGCACTGGCGTTGCAAGGCAGGTGCGGGTGGTGCGGGTCGCACCCGGGTGACACCCGCCAGAGGGGTGACACCATCACCCATCACGGCGCTGGATTGAGAGAGGCACCGCGGCTCTCTCCTTTTCCTACTTCCCCTGCGCACTCCAGTATCTCCTTCGCTCCCCGCAATGTTCGGGGAGGGAGGAGGAATTGTGTTGTGACTCGAGGAAGACAGTGCCATAGTCCAGTGCACAGCGCCCGGCACTGCAATCCACCTATTGACGCTCAGGCAGGTGGGGAGAGGTGTCGGCTCACAACAAATACATTCCTCAGACCGACGGAGCCTAGTCTCCTCCTCTACACTGACAGTATATTCACAACAGGAGGAGGAGCCTAGGAGGAGGAACGTCCATGTGAACAGAGCGCGCTGATCTGAGGTCTGTGACTGTAGGGAGAGAGGAGATATAGGGGGGGTTACATTAGGGAGATTGCAGGTGGGGGGGGATTACATTAGGGAGATTGCAGAAGGGGATTACATTAGGGAGATTGCAGGGGGGGTTACATTAGGAGGAATACAGGGGGGTTACATTAGGGGGAATGAACAGGGGGGTTACATTAAGGGGATTGCATTGGGGGGGTTAAATTAGGGGGATTACATTAGGGGGATTACAGGGGGGATTACATTAGGGAGATTGCAGGGGGGTTACATTAGGAGGAATTGCACAGGGGGGGTTACATTAGGGGGAATACAGGGGGGTTACATTAGGGGGAATACAGGGGGGGTTACATTAGGAGGAATTGCACAGGGAGGGTTACATTAGGGGGAATACAGGGGTGTTACATTAAGGGGATTACATTAGGGGATTGCACAGGGGGGTTACATTAGGGGGAATACAGGGGGGTTACATTAAGGGGATTGCACAGGGGGGGTTACATTAGGGGGATTGCACGGGGGGTTACATTAGGGGGATTGCACGGGGGGGTTACATTAGGGGGAATAAACAGGGGGGTTACATTAAGGGGATTGCATTGGGGGGGTTAAATTAGGGGGATTGCAGGGGGCTTACATTAGGGAGGTTGTACGGGGGGGACGACGTGACATTAGGGGGATTATACGGGGGGGTTCCATTAGGGGGATTACACAGGGGTTCCATTAGGGGGATTACACGGGGGTTCCATTAGGGGGATTACACGGGGGGAGAGCTGTGCTGATGTGCTAGAATGCTCAGTGCCCCGGGTGGCTCAATGAACTGAGGGGGGGGGTGACACCAAATTTTACCGCACCAGGTGACACCAACCCTAGTGACGCCACTGTAGGCAAGTGTTTTACTACAAGAATTAAGGGACCACAGATGACATAACATTGTAAAATAGGCCAGCAGCATGATAATTTTAATGGAAAAGGCTTTCCCTTTGTAGTCTGTTATTTTTCCCTCTCCTTTCCCCACAGAAGCTTCCAATGACGATATGGTTGCTCTAGCCTCCATCCTTTTATCATGAGAGGGCTGGCTTCTCTAAAAGCCCCAATATTGGTCATTTCAAGCCTGCTGGCCATAGTTGAAAGGTCATGCAGTGTATTATGGTTTAAATAATTCTCCAGAGAAAATATCTAAATAGATTTACTGGGATTGCAAATCTCCAGCCTATAGAATTTGCTGTGAATCTGAACCTCCACCTAATGTTTATTAACATCGAAAGGTGGTAACAACCATCTTGGACCCTCATCTTAGTGTTTGTACATTGTCTAGATAACTTAATTTCCATTGTAGGGCTTGCATCAATCAGATATCATGGCATGTATTTTACTGCATTTTCAAGAGAAATCTACCTGTATGGACATGAGAATTTTTTTTTTTTCAAAGTTCATGTTTACAGTAAAGTATTTTGCTGCAGTATGTTGGCATTGCTCTATGCTGCCTTTTGCCATACAAGTCAATTTAGATGGAGTTTTTAAATGATGTAACACATCTCCAATACATGTCAGTGCAGTGAACCTTATAATGCATGGTTTTTCCTTACGGTTATAAATTAGCATTCAAATGAACACTCAGAAGGATACTTATGCACTGTATAAACTCAAGGAAAAATCTCTTTAGTGGTAATCAAGAATCAGTTAAAGAGCAATTCCAAGCCAAGTCAAATCAGTTAGTGGACTGCTAATGTGATTCAGAAAACACAGTTAGTGTGCTGCAGAGAGAAAATATTGTCAAATTACCTTACATAATTTTTTTTCTCCCTTTTTTAACAGGTTAAAGGGTTTATTGAATATTGTACAGAATAATATACACAAAAGCTACAGTCAGTTGTAGTGCAATCAGTAGTATAGTCTTCCAAGAAAGAAATAATACAATCCAAGCAATACATTTAATTACTCAATAAGCTACAGTTATCATACCATTATTGGTGCAGCGTGTACAGATCAAGCATACCCCATGCAGAAAAGAAAGGATATATTGTAAATCTCCCCAGATTGTAGATGTCTAACCTTAGCAACAATTCTACAACATAGAATTGTATCAGTACCCATCCTTCTGTATAGTCAGGACTGACGTGTTCATGTACCAGCAGTGAAGGGATCGGGTGGGTGGGAGAAGGAAGGATAAGAAGGGAGAGGTATGGGAAAAGGAAGGGGGGGTAGGGGGTGCATAGGAAAATGGGAGACAAGGAGGGAAATATCATTGGTCTATACTGGATCTGACCCTTGAGCATCTATCCAAGCCGACCAGATCGTGTCAAATATTTTTGGACAATTTCTACTTTCATAAGTCAGCTTGTACAAGACAGTATTAATTGCAGTTCTCCAGGTGTTTAGAGCCTTTGTTTCTAACAAGAGAATTCCCCATCTTGCATAGAAGAACGCATAAAACAAGAACAAATTTACATGTCTACTGACCACATCTTCCATCATACCCAATAGCAGAAGTGACAGCTCTGGCCGCAGGGTAACATCACAAACAACATTCAGAGAATCAGCCACTGACTCCCAGAAGGGACGGATAAGGGGGCACAGCCATAACATGTATAAACGTACCAATGGAAGATTAATCCTAGTGCACATAGGACTCACAGTAGGGTATATGTTAGCTAAACTCTGATGCGTATAATAGGCCCTGTGAAAGAGTTTAAATTGTATAAATCTGTCTTTATCAGAGATCATGGTATGGCTATATGTAGCTATACTGTTCTCCCAGTCCTCCTCAGAAAGGTCAGGGATATCCCCTCTGCACCTCTCAAAGGTCTGTGTCAGTTTAGAGGCATAAGCTACAGAGAGTCAGAGATAGATGGAAGACAACAGTTCCCCACCGCAGCTGTGGTCAATGGGGTCAGACTGCAGAGTAATGGGTTCAGGGAATTGGGCATTAACAGCATGTCTCCGCTGTTGATACCTGAAGTACATAGTATTGGGTAGAGAGTATTTAGACTTCAACACCAAAAAACAGGACATATTACCCTCAGAAATAATGTGCTTTAGGGTCATAATCCCTTGGACAGCCCACAACTGTGAGTCAGTAATCTGATAAAGAAGGGTGAGCAATGGATTCCTCCATAGGGGGAGATGGGGCAAGAAGGTGGAATCTGTTAATAAATCCCCCTAGTTTGGTATCAGAAACCATGAATCAGACAGAGGCAGAAAATGCAGTAAAAATCAAACCTTTTAATATAATGGTAAAAATGGTACAAGCAGGAAATGATCACCAGGTTAGCCACTGTGGACAATAAGTGCTGGCAATTACCCGACAGCTGAGCAACCAGAGCACTGAGAAGGGAGAGCTGAGCCCAGCCCTGAGACTTGGTTCCATACTCAGTTGTTTTTCACATAAGACAGATAATGGATGAGTGGGCTCAGGGTCCCCCGAAACACCAAATAGCTCAAGAGTGCTACCTCAAGAGCCACTGCAGGGTTATGGTCAGGCTGGGAGAACTACCAGCACACCATAACTAATACTGCTGCCAAACAGTAAAGGTGGAAGTTTGGAAATGCAGGGGCAGTTGAAGGGTCATCTTAGCTAGCCCAGGGGTCTTCCTCACCTATACGGATAAAACTACAGTTCCATACAATTTGGCAAAAATGTCCCTCAGTATACAGACTGGAGTGATTCTAAAGAAATAGAAGAATTTAGGCAGGAAGATCATCTTTATCAAATTTACTCTACTAACCTGGGTCAACGGAAGAGACCTCAAGGGGTTACATTTCCACAGGAATTGGGTAACCAAGGGACAGACTTGTTGTCCAAATGGGCTAAAAGCTCCCTACCAACTCACTCCCAAATAAGTGAACTCATTAACCCATTCTAATGCTGTATGTGTCACAGACCTGGAACTAGACAGGAAGAGTGGAAACAGCACTGGTTTATCCCAGTTGATGTGAATTCCAGAATAATGTCCAAAGAGGTCTATCATTTCTAGTGCTGATTGCAGAGAAGAAGATGCATTAGCCAGGTATAGCAGTGTGTCGTCTGCATATAAAGAATGTTTTTCCTGTAAGGAGCCTACAGCAATTCCCTGTACTCTAGAATCTTTAGAATCCTGTCAGAGAAGAACTTCAAGGGGTTCCAATGCAAACAGACCAGAGAAAAGGGGACATCCCTGTCTCATCCCCCTCTCCAGAGGGAAGAGAGCTGGGAGGGTACCATTAGTACGCACTTGGGCTGTGGGACAAGTATACAACAACTTAAGCCAGGACATAAATTTGGGAACAAAGCCAAAACAGTCTAAGACTGCCCACAGATATTCCCACTCAACAGAGTCAAAATAGGATTTTTTAAAACAGCTTACCTGTAAAATCCTTTTCTTGAAAGTACATCATGGGACACAGAGACTTAATTACTTAGTGGGTTAGATAGTCACCATCAGGTGATTGGACACTGGCAACCCTAATTACAAGGCAAGTTCCTCCCCTATATAACCCCTCCCATATGGAGAGCACCTCAGTTGTGTAGCAAAGCAATAAGTGTCCCAACGTATAATCCTAAAGAGGGGCGGGAGCTCTGTGTCCCGTGATGTACTCTCAAGAAAAGGATTTTACAGGTAAGCTGTTTTAAAAAATCCTATTTTCTTGATCATACATCACGGGACACAGAGACTTAAAGTGGTTGTAAACCCTTACAGACCACTTTAACCTACAGGTAAGCCTAGATTAAGGCTTACCTGTAGGTGCAACAAATATCTCCTAAACCTACACGGTTTAGGAGATATTTGCAAAAGAAAGGTACCGATGTCTACGGCACATGTGCCGTAGACAACGGCGCGCAGGCGCACTGAGAGTGAGTGATGAAGCCGTGATGAAGCCGTTAGTGGCGGCCACTGCGCGCATTCGCGGGAGTGACGTCATCGCGGCTCTGGCCAGTCACAGCGCCGGAGCCGCGATATGCGGAAGTCACTCATGGAGAGATGGCGCAGAGGGAGGAAGTGTCCGAGCACCGCTGCGGGGGCTTCGATTTTAGGTAAATACTTCATAATGAGCTAGTATGCTATGCATACTAGCTTATTATGCCTTTGCCTTGCAGGTTGTTTTTAAAAAAAAAAGAGGGTTTATTTCCTTTTTAATTACTTAGTGGGATGCCCAAATTGAGGGGAGGGAGACACAGATCAGAAAACACAGATCGCCATCGGACAAGAGGACCTACACTGCTGCCTGCAGTACACTGCGCCTGAAGGCGTGATCCTCATGCCCTCTCACATCCACTTGGTAAAATCTAGTGAATGTATGGACCGAAGACCAAGTAGCAGCCTTGCAGATCTGAGCCATGGAGGCCTGGTGATGCACTGCCCATGAAGCACTAACAGCCCTAGTCGAGTGCGCTTTAACCTGAAAAGGAGGAATCTTCTTTTCCAAACCATAGGCCTGAATAATGACTTGTCGAATCCACCTTGAAATAGTGGACTTTGACACTGCCTGGCCCTTTCTTGGGCCCTCTGGCAGAATAAATAGACAATCAGTCTTTCGTATCTGAGCCGTAGCTTGCAGATAAATTTTCACCGCTCTTACAACATCTAAAGAGTGTAGCTTCTCTTCCTCCGCAGACTGTGGATCTGGAAAGAAGGACGGTAGGATTCACACCAGAAAAAATATGCCTTCCAGATTCTGTAGTTGATGAGCCTGGCGTTAACCAGAGTGGATAGGACTGGACCCGAGAGCACACGGCTCTTCAGAATGTGGGTCTCAACAGCCAAACCGTCAAATTCATACTCTGTAAGGCTGGATGGAATATTGGCCCCTGTGAGAGCAGATCTGAGTGGAGCGGAAGAATCCAAGGGTTCCCCTCTGCCATCTTTACAATCTCCACATACCAGGATCGCCTGGGCCAAGCCGGGGCTACCAGAATCACCGGCTTTCCTTCTCTCTTGACTCTACAAAGGAATCGTGGGAGAAGCGGAACTGGAGGGAACGCATAAATCAGAGAATATGGATCCCATGGAATTGTTAGGGCATCCGAACCTTGTGCCAACGGATCTCTTGCCCTTGACACAAAGTTGTCCAGCTTTGTGTTGAACCTGGAGGCCAACAGGTCTACATCTGGTGTACCCCACTTTCGACATATGGCCTGAAATATGTTGGGTGTAGAGACAATTCTGGACTCAGCTGCTGGCGGCTTAGAAAATCCGCCTGACAATCTTCTACCCCTGGAATGAAGACTGCAGACAGACAGGGAACATGCCTTTCTGCCCAAGAAAAAATGTGATTCACCTCTCTTTGGGCATCCAGACTTCTGGTGCCCCCTTGGTGATTGATATAAGCCACTGCTGTGGCATTGTTGGACTGTATCCGAACAGGACATCCCTGCAACCTGTAAGTCCAGACCCTGAGGGCCAAACGAATTGCCCGAATCTCCAGAATGTTGATGGGCAAGAGCTCTTCTGCTCTGGACCATTTTCCCTGGGCAGAAGCTTCTTCCAGAACTGCCCCCCCCCCAGCCTATAAGGCTGGCATCTGTGGTTACGATCTTCCAAGTAACCAGAATAAAGGATTTTCCCTTTAACAGATTCTGAGGGAGAAACCACTAATTGAGGCTCTGTTGAACCCGCGGTGACAGATGCATTGGAAGGTCCAAGGCTTGAACTTTTCTGTTCCAAGCAGACAGGATGCTGCTCTGCAAAGGTCTTGAGTGAAACTGGGCGTAAGGAATGGGCTCGAATGAGGCTACCATTTTTCCTAATAACCTCATGCATAGACGAATGGAAGGATTTTTCCTTGCTTTGATCATACGAACCAAATCCTTTATGGCTTTGGCCTTTGACCCGGGTAAGAATACCTTGCTTTGGATCATGTCTATGACCATGCCCAAATACTCCAGCCTTCTTTGGGGCCGTAAGGAGGATTTTTCTAGATTGAGGACCCAGCCTAGGTACTCTAAATACTCCACTGTGCTGCGCACATTGCGGTCTAGGAGTGCTACGGACTGATCTATGAGCAGCAGATCGTCCAAATAAGCTGTTACCGCTATGCCCAATTCCCTTAGCTTTACCAGGGGTGGGGCTAGCACCTTTGTGAATACTCGAGCTGCGGTAGCCAGACCGAAATGTAGGACCACAAATTGAAAGTGACACTGATCCACCGCAAACCTTAGAAACTTTTGGTAAGCGGGGAATATTGGCACATGCAGAAATGCATCTCTGATGTCTGTTGATGCCAGGACTTCTCCCCCCTGAAGGGTAGAGACTACTGAATGGACAGACACCATGCGGAAGAAGTGAATGTTCAGAAACTGATTCAGGTCTTTCAGATCCAGAATAGGTCTGACATCCCTGTTCGGTTTTGGAACCGTAAAGAGGTTTGAGTAGAACCCTGAGCCTTGCTCCTCTGGGGCTACTCTATGATTACCCCTTGGGCCAATAGGCGCTCCAAGGCCAAAAGTAAAGGTCTCCTCTTTTCTGGATTCTTGGAGATTCTTGACCTCAGAAGACGGGATGGCGGAAGTTCCCGGAACTCTAGCTTGTAGCCTAGAGATACCATAGAGATGACCCATTTGTCCTGAACCTCTTCCCGCCAGGCGTCTGCAAATCGCAGCAGCCTTCCCCCCACTCGGCCGAGCGGGGACGCCTCCCTCATAGGGAAGCTTTGGGGTTCTGCTAAGTAGATCTTGAACCCCAAGATTTTTTCTGCCCTTGGGCTTGGTCCTGGGCCTTTCCCCTAGTATTGGACTGGGGAGGCCATCGCCACTGCCTGGAAGTCGAAGCTCCAGGGGCTGGGGAAAGAGAACGTTTAAATGAGGGACGTTTACTCTTCTTTTTATCTGGTAACAATGTGGATTTACCTCCGGTAATCTTTTGGATATATTTGTCCAAGTCATCCCCAAACAGGCGTTCCCCATAAAATGGGAACGCCGCCAAGTATCTTTTGCAAGAAACCTCGGCTTCCCAATGCTTTAGCCAAAGGGACCTACGCATGTGTACCAGCAGGAGATTAAGGTGGGATGCTTACTGAACATCGCATCAACCGCAAAAAACACAGGGCCTTAGGAAGGTCTGCATAAACCTCAACTTCCTCTGCAGGAAGGAGGTTAACCACCTGTTTCATCTGTTCCTTGAGGAACTGGCACATGCCAATTGCTGCGACTGCAGGTTGGACCACAGCACCAGCCATAGAGAAAGAGGCTTTCAGCAAAGATTCCAGCTTTTTTACTTTCAATCGTTTTTTTATTGATTTTGTAAACAAAAAAGATCAGAATACCAAGTACAAAAATAGAAAACCAATTACAATGGCCTTGTACATTTCCAAAACATTCTGTGATATTGGTAATACAATTAGAACGTACAAACAATTTATGAGGATAGTTATCCCTTTTACTTTAACATTCGTTTCAATGTTTTTATCGGCTTTTTCCCATCAAAAATAACAAACGCAAACCAAGCAGACATTATAGCAGTTGCAGAGTACCTGATGTTTGTTTATACAAGTGATAAGACTGGGTACCTCTGTCTTGGAACTCAGATAGTACTTGTCACACTCCTTATGAAACCAAAAGAATACAAAGTAGAGAGGAAAAAAAGAGAGAAAAGATGGGGGGGAAGACCCGAGCTCCGATCCCTGCCACTCAAAGGCTCCCTAATTCGGAGCCGTTCGGGGATCTCCGGTCAAGTAACTGATCCACATGCTCCAAACTTTTTCGAAGACCACTAGTTTGTCATTCAAGACTGCCGAGAGCCTTTCATTTATCATGAGCCATGAGAGCTTGTGCTTAAGCTGGTCAAATAGGATGGCAGCTGACCTCTAATTCCTGGCTATAGTTATTCTGGCAGAGGTAAATATGAAAGTGAGAAGCCTTCTCTGTTTTTTTTGAGGTCGCGTCAACTTTTAGCCCCAGCAGGGCGTGTTTAGGGGATTTAGTGAGGTTGACTTGGGTAAGGGTGTAAATAAAGTTGTACACCCTTATCCAAAATCTACACACCTTGGGGCATTGTCACCATATGTGATAAACTGTTCTATCTCGTCCACAGACTCTGAAGCATTTTGGAGAAGCTCCTGGGACATATGTGGCTAACCTGGTCGGCACCATGTACCACCTTAGTAGGACCTTATAGTTTGCCTCTACAATAGAGGTGTTAATAAGTGATTTGGAAGCTGCTTGGGCAATCAAGTGCCATTCCTCTAATTCAAGGTGTTCTTGGAGGTCTTGCTCCCACTTGACCATGTAAGCTTGTTTAACAGAAGTATGTGTTAAGATAGTGTACAATTCAGATATATGACCCCTAATTTTATCATATTTGTGACATAAGTATTCCATGGGCGTCATGGTCGTCAGATCACTCTTGCGAGATAATGTGTTTAGGTAATATTTCAATTGAGTCTGGCATCTGGTATTTATCTATGAAGGTCTGTTTAGTGAGCATGCCGTTATGATCACAGATGTCTGCAATGCGCAAGAGACCTTTATTGGTCCACAAGTTGAAGGCATGAGGGGTGAGGCCTGGGGTAAATTCTTTATTTCGCAGCAACGAAGCTAATGGGCCATGCAGGGACTTGAATGAGTGAGGTTTAGATAGTCTATCCCAGATACTAAACGATAGGGAGAGGGAGGGGCATAAAATCGGGGGTCGGTCCCGAGCTGGTATCCACATGGTATGTGATATCAATTTGGATGGGCATGAATGCGATTCTATATGCATCCATAACGGCTGAGGCTGGGAGGAGTGAAACCTGATGAGCTGGGACAGTTGAGCGGCATAAACATATTTGAGCAGATCAGGGACTCCCAAGCCCCCCTTCATTTTTGGGGTATATAACGTGCGTCGGTTCACCCTAGGCCTCTTGTCACCCCAGATAAACTGAAATAGCTTCCTAAGATTCCAGCTTTTTATCAGTTGGATCTTTGAAGCCCTGAGCATTGTCCATGGGACAGGTCAGGCTTTTATTCGCACAAGAAATAGCCGCGTCTATAGCTGGCACCCCCCATTTCTTGACGAAACCTTCCTCTACTGGGTAAAGGAGAGAAAACCTCTTGGGAGGAGAAAACAGTTTATCTGGGCCCAGTCGTCATACATCAACTTCTCCAACAAAGGATGAGTTGGGAAGGTATATGCAGCCTGTGGGGATTTATGGGATCCCAAGGAGGAAACAGAGGGCATGGCAGCTTCAGCAGAGGGAAAGTTGTATGTGGTATGCACTAACTCCGTATAATATTGCACCTGCATCTTAAACGACTGAGAGGTAGAAGAGATCTTCTCCTCATCCTCTGAAACCTCAGACTGCTCCTGATTCCCATCTCCAAATAGGGATATCTCATCATCAGAATGTTCCTCTGATAGGGAACCCAGAGTAGAGGAAGGGGATCTACCCCGCTTTCTGCCACTTTTTAAGGAGGTTGCGATTAATGAAGCAATCCTTCCTTCCAAGCCATCCAAGGAAGCTTTCATAGTGTCTTCAGTGACATATACAAGATCTGCATAATTAGGTGAGGCTGCAAAGCCTGACAGGGGTACAGATTCATCCTGTGAGGCTGCTACCAGTCTGTCAGGGGAGGATGGTAATCTGCAGGCATGTCCAGAACCCCTAGCTCTAGGCGGGGATTTCTTAGTGCCTCCTTTACCTGCCCCTGAACGCCTCTTATTGGGAGACATAGTCCTAAGCTGCAAAGCAGAGGTACAGTACTAGTACAAGTGCAACAACCGTTGTGCTCTAGTCTTACAATATATATTGTGAGGGGGTTAGCTCGGCAGCGGGTGTGTGTGACCCCCGGGATGGGCTCCCCACACAAAAACAGGCCCAGCAAACGGAGGTTGTGGTTTTCAAAATCAAAAAAAGGTGCGGTTTATTTTCTATTTACAGTGACACAACACAGCAAAGCCAAAAGAAACATAAACAAAATAAATCCTGGTCAACTTGACCTCTGACTAAACATACAGGTTTCCTAACTAACAACTGGGATCAGCCTAGTGCTGTCCTAGTCCCTAAGTCCCTGGTTTTAAATGTCCAAGCAAATAGCCACACAGGCTTTGTCTCACCGCACAGGGGTTCACTCTCCCTAGACAGTCCACACAGGTCTGGGTCCAGGCATGAGCAAACACCTAATGAATCTGGGAGTTTTTATAGAGGCCTAAATGAGCTGACAAGCTTCAGCTGGTCTCATCAACTCCCTGTCTGCACGACGCCCCACACTCTCCCTAGAGGTATGAGTCATCCATGAGCCCACTAGCCTCAGCTGGGCTTATACAACTCTCCACCTAGTTGTATAAGTCGGCGTAAAGCCTGAATCTGGGCGAAATATATCTACCCCCCTGGATGCAACCAGGTGACTTTACCTTCCTGCTGTCACATACCCCCCCCTCTTGTTTTAACCTCGGGGTTGGAACACCAGCAATCAGGCATTCATGTACTCGAGACAAAGCATCCACATTCCCCATTTGAACGCCAGGGCGATGCTTTACTGTGAAGTTGAATTCCTGGAGGGCCAGGAACCACCTATTCACTCTTCTATTTGTTTCCTTGTTTTGAGCCATCCACTTTAACGGAGCGTGATCCGTAACCATGTCAAAGTGCCTACCTAGCAGGTAGTACCGAAGGGAATCTAGAGCCCACTTCACCGCTAGTGATGAGCCGAACACCCCCGGGTTCGGTTCGCACCAGAACCCGCGAACGGACCGAAAGTTCGTACGAACATTAGAACCCTATTAAATACAATGGATGCGAACGTTCGAATTCTAAAGTGCTAATTATAACAACTATTATGCATGTTATTGTCCTAAAAAGGGTTTGGGAACCCGGGTTCTGCACCAGGGGACATGTATCAATGCAAAAAGAAGTTTTAAAAACGGTCGTTTTTCGGGAGCAGTCATTTTAATGATGCATAAAGTGAAAAAAAAAAAGTCAAATATTCCTTTAAATATCGTACCTGGGGGGTGTCTAAAGTATGCCTGTGAAGTGCCACGTGTTTCCCGTGTTTAGAACTGTCCCTGCACAAAATGACACTTCTAAAGGAAAAAAAAGCCATTTAAAACTGCTTGCGGCTTTAATGTAATGTCTGGTCCCGGTAATATGGATGAAAATCTTTAAGAAAAATGGCATAGCTACCCCATGACCCCCCCCCCCTACCCCAGCCCATTACCAGCCCCTTTGGGATTTGTATGGATATTAAGGGGAACCCCGCACATAAAATAAAAAAGGCCCTATATACTCTGAACAGCCGTATACAGGCGGTGCATACAAGACAGGGACTGTAGGTTTGTTCTTATGTAGAATCTGTTTGTAATTTTGAACAGGTACATTGTTGAAGTGTAGCTCCAGCCCAAAAATCTATTTTTAAACTTTTTGGAAAACATAGGTAAGGGTTATCACCCCTGTAACATTTGTTTTGCTGTCTGTGCCCCTGTTCAGAACATTTCACCTCACTTTCCGTCCCAATGTCAACTGTTTTTGAAATGTGGTGTTTTTCTTGAAACAAGGATTGCTGATAAAGCATCAGTACAGAGGAGACACCTTTCTCCCATATTTATTCTTACAGGAGAGAATTTTCCTTCCTAGGGGTAGATTTCCTCTCACTTCCTGTTGACTTCTTGCGTTTGCAAGTAGGAGTCGTTTGTAAGTTGGATGTTTGAAAGTAGGGACCTGCCGTATATACTCTGCAGAAATAGGCCCCTTAGTTGTTGGTGTTGGCACAACACTGTAAGCACTCACAGTTACTCTTGGTTGGTGCTGGAACGCCCTGCTGTCAACTATTATATCAGGAATTTTAATTACATATAATTGTTGAACAGTGGTAGTAAAAATTGGGCCTTTGATGGTGGTGCTGGTGCCACAACACTGTAAGCCCTGACAGTTACTCTTGGTGGGTGCAGCAATGGGCCCTGCTGTGAATTATTAGATCAAGAATTGTAATTGCATGCCCCTGTTGAACAGGGGCTGAAAAATTGGGCCTTTCGTGGTGGTGGTGGTGGTGGTGGTGTTGCCACAACACTGTAAGCCCTCAGAGTTACTCTTGGTGGGTGCAGGAATGGGCCCTGCTGTGAATTATTAGATCAAGAATTGTAATTACATGCCCCTTTTGAACAGGGGCTGAAAAATTGGGCCTTTCGTGGTGGTGGTGGTGGTGGTGGCGTTGCCACAACACTGTAAGCCCTCAGAGTTACTCTTGGTGGGTGCAGGAATGGGCCCTGCTGTGAATTATTAGATCAAGAATTGTAATTACATGCCCCTTTTGAACAGGGGCTGAAAAATTGGGCCTTTCGTGGTGGTGGTGGTGGTGGTGTTGCCACAACACTGTAAGCCCTCAGAGTTACTCTTGGTGGGTGCAGGAATGGGCCCTGCTGTGAATTATTAGATCAAGAATTGTAATTACATGCCCCTTTTGAACAGGGGCTGAAAAATTGGGCCTTTCGTGGTGGTGGTGGTGGTGGTGGCGTTGCCACAACACTGTAAGCCCTCAGAGTTACTCTTGGTGGGTGCAGCAATGGGCCCTGCTGTGAATTATTAGATCAAGAATTGTAATTGCATGCCCCTGTTGAACAGGGGCTGAAAAATTGGGCCTTAGGCACTGGTGGCACAACACTACAACCCCTCACAGATACGTTACTTGGAGCACAGCAATGAGCCCTGTTGCAAAGTATTGCTTCAAAAATTGTAATGACACGCCCCTGTTAAACAGGGGCTGAAAAATTGGGCCTTAGGCACTGGTGCCACAACACTCCAACCCCTCACAGATACTGTACTTGGAGCACAGCAATGAGCCCTATGGCAAATTATTGGTAAAAAAATTGTAATTACACGCCCCTGTAAAACAGGGGCTGAAAAATTGGGCCTTAGCCACTGGTGGCGGCACCCATAAACAAAAATGATCTTCCAAGCTATCATCATCAATCGTATCATTGAGGACTCGGAGGAGGAGGATAGCCAGTCAACATAACAGCACAGGCACTCAGCATCAGCATCAGTCTTGAAGGGATGTGACATGTTAAAATCAATTAGTCTGTTATATCAGCATCAGGTGTGTGGTAGCTGGTGGTGATCCAAGACTGGTTCATCTTGATGAAAGTCAGTCGATCAACCGAGTCGGTGGACAGGCGCACCCTGTGATCCGTGACAAATCCTCCAGCAGCACTGAATGTGCGTTCCGAAAGAACGCTGGATGCAGGACAGGCCAGTAGCTCAATTGCATACTGTGCAAGCTCTGGCCAGTGATCCATCCTCAAGACCCAGTAAGCCAGAGGATTTTCGGTGGGGAAGGTGTCCAAGTCTGACCTTGCCCCTAGATATTCCTGCACCATGTTTATCAGACGCTGGCGATGGTTGCTGGAACCGATCATACTTTGGGGCTGCGGACTAAAGAATTGTCTGAACGCATCGGTCAGACGGCCACCTTCCCCACCGCTCCTTCTTTGACTGCCCGAAGCCTCAGCAACTCGTTGTCCAGGACCAGGAGTTTGTAACCTCCCAGTCTCTGGGAACACGTTGCACAGACCTTTCTGCAAGGCCTCCCGGAGTTGTCTCATCCTCTGCTCCCTCTGCGAAGGTAACATAAGGTCCGCAACCTTACCCTTGTACCGTGGATCAAGGAGAGTGGCCAGCCAGTAATGGTCCCTCTCCTTGATCCGAAGAATACGAGGATTCTTCCGCAGACTTTGCAGGATCAGGGAGGCCATGCAGCGTAGGTTTGCTGAGGCATTCGCTCCGGAGTCCTCTGGGTCACTAAGGACGACATGATCCGCAGCCACCTCCTCCCAGCCACGTACAAGTCCACTGGTTTCTTGGGACTGTAAATCATCCCTAAAAGACTGCTGCTGATGATGCTGAGTGCCAGCCTCCACCTCCATGCTGACACAATCCTCCTCCTCCTCCTCTTCCTCTTCCTGTGCGATGGGTGGGACAGAAGGAACACTGTCTGGGTAAAGGGGGCCTTGAGAGGCAAGGAAGTCCTCCTCTTCCTGCCTCTGTTCTGCCTCAAGTGCCCTGTCCATTATTCCACGCAGCGTGTGCTCCAACAGGTGGACAAGAGGTACAGTGTCACTGATGCATGCACTGTCACTGCTCACCATCCTCGTGGCCTCCTCAAATGGTGCCAGGACAGTGCATGCATCCCTGATCATGCCCCACTGGCGTGGAGAAAAAAAAACAAGCTCCCCTGACCCTGTCCTGGTGCCGTAGTCGCACAGGTACTCATTGATGGCCCTCTGCTGCGTGTGCAGCCGCTGCAGCATGGCCAACGTTGAGTTCCACCTGGTGGGCATGTCACATATAAGGCGGTTATTGGGCAGGTTCAACTCCTTTTGCAGCTCAGCCAGGCGAGCACTGGCATTATAAGATCTGCGGAAATGCACACAGACTTTCCTGGCCTGCCTCAGGACATCCTGTAAGCCCGGGTACCTGCCCAAGAACCGCTGCACCACCAGGTTAAGGACGTGAGCCACACAGGGCACATGGGTCAGTTGTCCCTGTCGGAGGGCGGAGAGGAGGTTGGTGCCATTGTCGCAAACCACCATTCCTGGCTTAAGCTGGCGTGGCGTCAACCACCTCTCGGCCTGGCCCTGCAGAGCAGACAGGACCTCTGCCCCAGTGTGGCTTCTGTCCCCCAAACACACCAGCGCAAGCACGGCATGGCATCTTTTTGCCTGCGTACTTGCGTAGCCCCGTGAACGGCTACGGAGCACCGCTGGTTCATAGGACAAACCACAGGAAGAGGCCATGGAGGAAGAAGAAGAGGAGGGGGTGGAGGAGAGAGGTGTGTCACAACCAGTAGTAGCATTTTGGAGGCGTGGCGGTGGAACAACCTCCAACACTACTGCACCTTGTCCTGCATCCTTCCCAGCTGCCAAAAGAGTGACCCAATTGTCCGTGAAAGAAAGGTAACGTCCCTGTCCATGCCTGCTGGACCATGAGTCAGCGGTAATATGCACCTTACCGCTGACCGCCCTGTCCAGCGAGGCCAAGACATTGCCTTCCACATGCCGGTAGAGAGCCGGAATAGCCTTCCGTGAGAAAAAGTGGCGTTTGG
Organism: Rana muscosa; assembly: GCA_029206835.1. Taxonomy (NCBI): domain Eukaryota; kingdom Metazoa; phylum Chordata; class Amphibia; order Anura; family Ranidae; genus Rana; species Rana muscosa. The sequence continues at coordinate 114,274,074 of CM055123.1, read as the reverse complement.
GAACCTGCCACTGAGGAACCGCACATTGCACAAACTCACGGAAGGGGGCCGAGTCTACCAACTGAAAAGGCAGCAGTTGAAGCGCTAGCAATTTAGCCAAGCTAGCATTCAACCGCTGGGCATGTGGATGGCTGGGAGTGAACTTCTTTCGACGGTCCAGCAGCTGGGGCAGGGAAATTTGCCTGCTAGAATCGGACGTCGGTGTACTGCTAGCAGAGTGGCCGCAAGTACTTGGCTGTGACACACCTAATTCTACACCTTCATTCCTCTCAGTGCATGTTTCAGAGAGGACTGAAGTTATAGTGGGGTTGGAGATCCCAGCTGATGCGGTGCAAGGAGAGGTCCGCTTTGTTCTTTGGTGTGGGTCTTTGAGGTAGGCTTGCCAACGAGCTGCATGGCAGGTCAACATATGTCTGGTCAGGCATGTGGTACCCAAGCGGCTGATGTTTTGGCCACGCGATATACGCTTGAGACATATGTTGCAAACAGCAGCTGTGCGATCTGATGCACTAGCCTCAAAAAAGGCCCACACCAAGGAACTTTTTGAATGACGGGCAGAGGCAGCGCCCTGCACAGGCGGAGCTCTGCGGTGTGATTCCGTCGGTGTACTGCCCTTACGCTGGCCACCAAAGGGCATCCTGCCTCGTTGGAGATGTGCCTCCTCCTCATCCTCCTCCTCCTCCTCTCTCCTATTAGGCACCCACGTGGAGTCAGTGACCTCATCATCCCCTCCCTCCTCATCACTGGAGCCAATCTGGCAGTATGCTGCAGCTGCTGGAACATGACTGCCAGATTGGTGTCCTTCTTGAGCATCCCCTCTGTCTGCTCTCACGCTACTGCCTTCCTGTAGCTGGGTTTCATCATCAGACCCTTCGAAACGCTGGGCATCCTCCTGGAGCATGTACCCAACACTGTGCTCAAACAGTTCGGGGGACTCCTCAGGAGGAGGACATGGTGGGTCTAGGGAAGGAGTGACTGATGATGAGTCTGACATTGATACCAGGGAAGAGGACGCTTTGGCAGCTGCTTTGCCAGTACCCTGAGCCTGGGTGAGAGAGGATGAGGAGGAGGAGGAGGGCTTGGTCATCCACTCTACCAAGTCTTCGGCATGATGTGGCTCAACATGTCCAGCTGCCGAAAAGAAGGACAAGCGTGTCCCATGGCCATGTGCTGATGACAATGCACCGCGTCCACGACCAGCACTGTTGCCCCCAGACACAGAGCCTGCTTGCCCTCTTTTATTGCCTCCTGACTGTCTGCCTCTCCTTGTTTGCCTTCCAGACATTCTAATAGATGGCCTGCAGGGAGATGGGAAAAAAGCAATAAGGGCTACCTTCAGGTGTCCTTCTCTGTCCCTTTACTTAAGGATTTCTAAATATGGTTGAGGATTATTGCTTTTGCACAGAATAGCACAACGACAATTTCCCTGACTGTCCAAAAAACAAGGATTTCAAAGATGGTTGATGAGGAATGCTTTGGCACACTATAGCACAAGGAGAATTCCCCTCACTTTCCTTCTTTGTCCCTAGAAACAAGGACTGGCACAGTGAAAGAAACTGACACTCTCCCTACCTACAGTTTTCTGTCCCTAGAAAAAATGTTTTTTTAAAGCACACTATAGCACAAGGAGAAATCCCCTCACTTTCCTTCTTTGTCCCTAGAAACAAGGACTGGCACAGTGAAAGAAACTGACACTCTCCCTACCTACAGTTTTCTGTCCCTAGAAAAAATGTTTTTTTAAAGCACACTATAGCACAAGGAGAAATCCCCTCACTTTCCTTCTTTGTCCCTAGAAACAAGGACTGGCACAGTGAAAGAAACTGACACTCTCCCTACCTACAGTGTTCTGTCCCTAGAAAAAATGTTTTTTTAAAGCACACTATAGCACAAGGAGAAATCCCCTCACTTTCCTTCTTTGTCCCTAGAAACAAGGACTGGCACAGTGAAAGAAACTGACACTCTCCCTACCTACAGTTTTCTGTCCCTAGAAAAAATGTTTTTTTAAAGCACACTATAGCACAAGGAGAAATCCCCTCACTTTCCTTCTTTGTCCCTAGAAACAAGGACTGGCACAGTGAAAGAAACTGACACTCTCCCTACCTACAGTTTTCTGTCCCTAGAAAAAATGTTTTTTTAAAGCACACTATAGCACAAGGAGAAATCCCCTCACTTTCCTTCTTTGTCCCTAGAAACAAGGACTGGCACAGTGAAAGAAACTGACACTCTCCCTACCTACAGTTTTCTGTCCCTAGAAAAAATGTTTTTTTAAAGCACACTATAGCACAAGGAGAAATCCCCTCACTTTCCTTCTTTGTCCCTAGAAACAAGGACTGGCACAGTGAAAGAAACTGACACTCTCCCTACCTACAGTGTTCTGTCCCTAGAAAAAATGTTTTTTTAAAGCACACTATAGCACAAGGAGAAATCCCCTCACTTTCCTTCTTTGTCCCTAGAAACAAGGACTGGCACAGTGAAAGAAACTGACACTCTCCCTACCTACAGTTTTCTGTCCCTAGAAAAAATGTTTTTTTAAAGCACACTATAGCACAAGGAGAAATCCCCTCACTTTCCTTCTTTGTCCCTAGAAACAAGGACTGGCACAGTGAAAGAAACTGACACTCTCCCTACCTACAGTTTTCTGTCCCTAGAAAAAAAATGTTTTTTTAAAGCACACTATAGCACAAGGAGAAATCCCCTCACTTTCCTTCTTTGTCCCTAGAAACAAGGACTGGCACAGTGAAAGAAACTGACACTCTCCCTACCTACAGTTTTCTGTCCCTAGAAAAAATGTTTTTTTAAAGCACACTATAGCACAAGGAGAAATCCCCTCACTTTCCTTCTTTGTCCCTAGAAACAAGGACTGGCACAGTGAAAGAAACTGACACTCTCCCTACCTACAGTGTTCTGTCCCTAGAAAAAATGTTTTTTTAAAGCACACTATAGCACAAGGAGAAATCCCCTCACTTTCCTTCTTTGTCCCTAGAAACAAGGACTGGCACAGTGAAAGAAACTGACACTCTCCCTACCTACAGTTTTCTGTCCCTAGAAAAAATGTTTTTTTAAAGCACACTATAGCACAAGGAGAAATCCCCTCACTTTCCTTCTTTGTCCCTAGAAACAAGGACTGGCACAGTGAAAGAAACTGACACTCTCCCTACCTACAGTTTTCTGTCCCTAGAAAAAAAATGTTTTTTTAAAGCACACTATAGCACAAGGAGAAATCCCCTCACTTTCCTTCTTTGTCCCTAGAAACAAGGACTGGCACAGTGAAAGAAACTGACACTCTCCCTACCTACAGTTTTCTGTCCCTAGAAAAAATGTTTTTTTAAAGCACACTATAGCACAAGGAGAAATCCCCTCACTTTCCTTCTTTGTCCCTAGAAACAAGGACTGGCACAGTGAAAGAAACTGACACTCTCCCTACCTACAGTTTTCTGTCCCTAGAAAAAATGTTTTTTTAAAGCACACTATAGCACAAGGAGAAATCCCCTCACTTTCCTTCTTTGTCCCTAGAAACAAGGACTGGCACAGTGAAAGAAACTGACACTCTCCCTACCTACAGTTTTATGTCCCTAGAAAAAATGTTTTTTTAAAGCACACTATAGCACAAGGAGAAATCCCCTCACTTTCCTTCTTTGTCCCTAGAAACAAGGACTGGCACAGTGAAAGAAACTGACACTCTCCCTACCTACAGTGTTCTGTCCCTAGAAAAAATGTTTTTTTAAAGCACACTATAGCACAAGGAGAAATCCCCTCACTTTCCTTCTTTGTCCCTAGAAACAAGGACTGGCACAGTGAAAGAAACTGACACTCTCCCTACCTACAGTTTTCTGTCCCTAGAAAAAATGTTTTTTTAAAGCACACTATAGCACAAGGAGAAATCCCCTCACTTTCCTTCTTTGTCCCTAGAAACAAGGACTGGCACAGTGAAAGAAACTGACACTCTCCCTACCTACAGTTTTCTGTCCCTAGAAAAAATGTTTTTTTTAAAGCACACTATAGCACAAGGAGAAATCCCCTCACTTTCCTTCTTTGTCCCTAGAAACAAGGACTGGCACAGTGAAAGAAACTGACACTCTCCCTACCTACAGTTTTCTGTCCCTAGAAAAAATGTTTTTTTAAAGCACACTATAGCACAAGGAGAAATCCCCTCACTTTCCTTCTTTGTCCCTAGAAACAAGGACTGGCACAGTGAAAGAAACTGACACTCTCCCTACCTACAGTTTTCTGTCCCTAGAAAAAATGTTTTTTTAAAGCACACTATAGCACAAGGAGAAATCCCCTCACTTTCCTTCTTTGTCCCTAGAAACAAGGACTGGCACAGTGAAAGAAACTGACACTCTCCCTACCTACAGTGTTCTGTCCCTAGAAAAAATGTTTTTTTAAAGCACACTATAGCACAAGGAGAAATCCCCTCACTTTCCTTCTTTGTCCCTAGAAACAAGGACTGGCACAGTGAAAGAAACTGACACTCTCCCTACCTACAGTGTTCTGTCCCTAGAAAAAATGTTTTTTTAAAGCACACTATAGCACAAGGAGAAATCCCCTCACTTTCCTTCTTTGTCCCTAGCAACAAGGACTGGCACAGTGAAAGAAACTGACACTCTCCCTACCTACAGTTTTCTGTCCCTAGAAAAAATGTTTTTTTAAAGCACACTATAGCACAAGGAGAAATCCCCTCACTTTCCTTCTTTGTCCCTAGAAACAAGGACTGGCACAGTGAAAGAAACTGACACTCTCCCTACCTACAGTGTTCTGTCCCTAGAAAAAATGTTTTTTTAAAGCACACTATAGCACAAGGAGAAATCCCCTCACTTTCCTTCTTTGTCCCTAGAAACAAGGACTGGCACAGTGAAAGAAACTGACACTCTCCCTACCTACAGTTTTCTGTCCCTAGAAAAAATGTTTTTTTAAAGCACACTATAGCACAAGGAGAAATCCCCTCACTTTCCTTCTTTGTCCCTAGAAACAAGGACTGGCACAGTGAAAGAAACTGACACTCTCCCTACCTACAGTTTTCTGTCCCTAGAAAAAAATTTTTTTTAAAGCACACTATAGCACAAGGAGAAATCCCCTCACTTTCCTTCTTTGTCCCTAGAAACAAGGACTGGCACAGTGAAAGAAACTGACACTCTACCTACCTACAGTTTTCTGTCCCTAGAAAAAATGTTTTTTTAAAGCACACTATAGCACAAGGAGAAATCCCCTCACTTTCCTTCTTTGTCCCTAGAAACAAGGACTGGCACAGTGAAAGAAACTGACACTCTCCCTACCTACAGTTTTCTGTCCCTAGAAAAAATGTTTTTTTAAAGCACACTATAGCACAAGGAGAAATCCCCTCACTTTCCTTCTTTGTCCCTAGAAACAAGGACTGGCACAGTGAAAGAAACTGACACTCTCCCTACCTACAGTTTTCTGTCCCTAGAAAAAATGTTTTTTTAAAGCACACTATAGCACAAGGAGAAATCCCCTCACTTTCCTTCTTTGTCCCTAGAAACAAGGACTGGCACAGTGAAAGAAACTGACACTCTCCCTACCTACAGTTTTCTGTCCCTAGAAAAAATGTTTTTTTAAAGCACACTATAGCACAAGGAGAAATCCCCTCACTTTCCTTCTTTGTCCCTAGAAACAAGGACTGGCACAGTGAAAGAAACTGACACTCTCCCTACCTACAGTTTTCTGTCCCTAGAAAAAATGTTTTTTTAAAGCACACTATAGCACAAGGAGAAATCCCCTCACTTTCCTTCTTTGTCCCTAGAAACAAGGACTGGCACAGTGAAAGAAACTGACACTCTCCCTACCTACAGTTTTCTGTCCCTAGAAAAAATGTTTTTTTAAAGCACACTATAGCACAAGGAGAAATCCCCTCACTTTCCTTCTTTGTCCCTAGAAACAAGGACTGGCACAGTGAAAGAAACTGACACTCTCCCTACCTACAGTTTTCTGTCCCTAGAAAAAATGTTTTTTTAAAGCACACTATAGCACAAGGAGAAATCCCCTCACTTTCCTTCTTTGTCCCTAGAAACAAGGACTGGCACAGTGAAAGAAACTGACACTCTCCCTACCTACAGTTTTCTGTCCCTAGAAAAAATGTTTTTTTAAAGCACACTATAGCACAAGGAGAAATCCCCTCACTTTCCTTATTTGTCCCTAGAAACAAGGACTGGCACAGTGAAAGAAACTGACACTCTCCCTACCTACAGTTTTCTGTCCCTAGAAAAAATGTTTTTTTAAAGCACACTATAGCACAAGGAGAAATCCCCTCACTTTCATTCTTTGTCCCTAGAAACAAGGACTGGCACAGTGAAAGAAACTGACACTCTCCCTACCTACAGTTTTCTGTCCCTAGAAAAAATGTTTTTTTAAAGCACACTATAGCACAAGGAGAAATCCCCTCACTTTCCTTCTTTGTCCCTAGAAACAAGGACTGGCACAGTGAAAGAAACTGACACTCTCCCTACCTACAGTTTTCTGTCCCTAGAAAAAATGTTTTTTTAAAGCACACTATAGCACAAGGAGAAATCCCCTCACTTTCCTTCTTTGTCCCTAGAAACAAGGACTGGCACAGTGAAAGAAACTGACACTCTCCCTACCTACAGTTTTCTGTCCCTAGAAAAAATGTTTTTTTAAAGCACACTATAGCACAAGGAGAAATCCCCTCACTTTCCTTCTTTGTCCCTAGAAACAAGGACTGGCACAGTGAAAGAAACTGACACTCTCCCTACCTACAGTTTTCTGTCCCTAGAAAAAATGTTTTTTTAAAGCACACTATAGCACAAGGAGAAATCCCCTCACTTTCCTTCTTTGTCCCTAGAAACAAGGACTGGCACAGTGAAAGAAACTGACACTCTCCCTACCTACAGTTTTCTGTCCCTAGAAAAAATGTTTTTTTAAAGCACACTATAGCACAAGGAGAAATCCCCTCACTTTCCTTCTTTGTCCCTAGAAACAAGGACTGGCACAGTGAAAGAAACTGACACTCTCCCTACCTACAGTTTTCTGTCCCTAGAAAAAATGTTTTTTTAAAGCACACTATAGCACAAGGAGAAATCCCCTCACTTTCCTTCTTTGTCCCTAGAAACAAGGACTGGCACAGTGAAAGAAACTGACACTCTCCCTACCTACAGTTTTCTGTCCCTAGAAAAAATGTTTTTTTAAAGCACACTATAGCACAAGGAGAAATCCCCTCACTTTCCTTCTTTGTCCCTAGAAACAAGGACTGGCACAGTGAAAGAAACCGACACTCTCCCTACCTACAGTTTTCTGTCCCTAGAAAAAATGTTTTTTTAAAGCACACTATAGCACAAGGAGAAATCCCCTCACTTTCCTTCTTTGTCCCTAGAAACAAGGACTGGCACAGTGAAAGAAACTGACACTCTCCCTACCTACAGTTTTCTGTCCCTAGAAAAAATGTTTTTTTAAAGCACACTATAGCACAAGGAGAAATCCCCTCACTTTCCTTCTTTGTCCCTAGAAACAAGGACTGGCACAGTGAAAGAAACTGACACTCTCCCTACCTACAGTTTTCTGTCCCTAGAAAAAATGTTTTTTTAAAGCACACTATAGCACAAGGAGAAATCCCCTCACTTTCCTTCTTTGTCCCTAGAAACAAGGACTGGCACAGTGAAAGAAACTGACACTCTCCCTACCTACAGTTTTCTGTCCCTAGAAAAAATGTTTTTTTAAAGCACACTATAGCACAAGGAGAAATCCCCTCACTTTCCTTCTTTGTCCCTAGAAACAAGGACTGGCACAGTGAAAGAAACTGACACTCTCCCTACCTACAGTTTTCTGTCCCTAGAAAAAATGTTTTTTTAAAGCACACTATAGCACAAGGAGAAATCCCCTCACTTTCCTTCTTTGTCCCTAGAAACAAGGACTGGCACAGTGAAAGAAACTGACACTCTCCCTACCTACAGTTTTCTGTCCCTAGAAAAAATGTTTTTTTAAAGCACACTATAGCACAAGGAGAAATCCCCTCACTTTCCTTCTTTGTCCCTAGAAACAAGGACTGGCACAGTAAAACACACTGACACTCTCCCTACCTATCCTTCTCTTTCCCTAAACTAAAGGAATCCAGGTTAAGCAAGAAAGAAAGAAATGTCACTGTCCCTGCCTATGCTTGTCTTTCCCTGCTCCGGAACACACTACACTAGGCCGCCGTGCTGGCGGCCTTTTATAGTGTGGGGCGTGTACTAAACACCCTCAGCAATAATTGGCCACAGGCATCCTGCCTGTGGCCAATCATTGCTCTCCTCGCTGCCGGCGCTGTGATTGGCCAAGCATGCGGGGTCACAGTGCATGCTTGGCCAATCACAGCGCCTGGATGACACTGCGATGGCGTAGTGCATTGTGGGCCGTTCGCGTCACTCGAATTTGGCGCGAACGGCCCAAATAGTTCGATCTTCGTCGAACGATCGAACAGCCGATGTTCGAGTCGAACGTATGTTCGACTCGAACACGAAGCTCATCCCTATTCACCGCTAAACACTCCTTTTCAACGGTGGCGTAATTTACCTCATGGGACTTCAACTTCCTGCTGAGGTAAATGACTGGGTGCTCTTCCCCGTTCCAGACCTGGGACAATACTGCTCCTAACCCCACATCTGACGCATCACTTTGTACGACAAAGTCTTTAGAGAAGTCGGGTGAGTACAACACTGGCTGGCTACATAAGGCTTGTTTCAAGAATTGGAATGCTGCCTCAGCCTCGGGGGTCCATTTAATCATGACCGACCCTTTCCCCTTCGTTAGGTTGGTTAGGGGCACAGCCTTAGAAGCAAAGTGGGGAATGAATCGCCGATAATACCCAGCGATTCCCAGAAAGGCTCGTACCTGCTTCTTGCTGTTGGGACGTGGCCAACTCTGGATGGCCTCGACTTTGTTGAGTTGGGGTTTTATTACTCCCCTCCCAATGGTGTACCCAAGATATTTGGCCTCCTCCTGCCCAATGGTACACTTCTTGGGGTTAGCCGTAAACCCCGCTTCCCGAACAGAGTCCAGGACTGCTTGCACTTTTGTGAGGCCCAATCTGTGCTATGGACAATTACGTCATCCAGGTAAGCCGCAGCATACTTCCGATGGGGCCTCAGCATCTGGTCCATTTTCCGCTGGAATGTGGCCGGCGCATTCTGTAACCCGAACGGCATTCTTTTATATTGGAACGCCCCATCTGGGGTTACAAATGCGGTTTTCTCTTTGGCCAATTTGGCCAGGGGGATTTGCCAATACCCTTTTGTGAGGTCAAGAGTCGTCATGTATCGGGCTGTTCCCAGCCGGTCGATCAACTCATCTATACGTGGCATGGGGTAGGTGTCAAATTTTGTAACTTTGTTCAACTGACGAAAATCGTTACAAAATCGCCAGCTCCCATCCGGTTTAGGCACCAACACAATGGGACTAGACCAATCACTTTGGGACTCCTCTATCACCCCTAAGTTCAGCATTTTCTGTACTTCCTCCCGTATTGCCTCCCGTCGGGCCTCTGGGATCCGATAGGGTTTTAACTTCACCCTTTCACCGGGCGGGGTAATGATGTCATGCTCTACCCCAGATGTTTGTCCCGGCAGCTCAGAGAATACCTCCTTGTTGCGAAGCACAAACTCCTTAACCTCCTGTTGTTGGGGTTGTGACAAGGTGGCTGCTATTCCAACCTCAGGAATCACGCAACCAGTTTGAGCTGGTGACCAAGTGCCTGCGACTAGGGACTCTCTATCCCTCCAGGCTTTCAACAGATTAACGTGATAGATCTGTTCGGGCTTTCGCCTTCCTGGTTGTCTGACCTTGTAATTCACTTCGCTCACTTTTTCCATTATCTCGTAGGGGCCTTGCCATTTGGCAAGGAATTTACTTTCAACCGTAGGGACAAGTACCAGTATCCTATCCCCCGGGGAAAAGGTACGGGTCTTGGCTCCACGGTTGTACACTCTCTGCTGTGCTAACTGCGCTTGGGCCAAATGTTCCTTCACGATGGGCATTACCTGTGCAATTCGGTCTTGCATCAGGGCGACATGCTCAATCACACTCCTGTGGGGAGAACTCTCACTTTCCCAAGTTTCCTTGGCAATATCCAACAGCCCTCTTGGGTGTCTCCCATACAGTAACTCAAAGGGGGAGAATCCCGTAGAGGATTGGGGCACCTCCCTAATAGCAAACATCAGATAAGGAAGTAGACAGTCCCAATCCTTTCCATCTCTATCCACCACTTTCTTCAACATTTGTTTTAGGGTTTTGTTGAATCTTTCAACCAGCCCATCGGTTTGGGGGTGATACACAGATGTACGTAATTGCGTCACTTTGAACAATTTACACAGCTCCTTCATAACCCGGGACATAAAGGGTGTACCTTGGTCCGTAAGCAGTTCTTTACAAATACCCACCCGGCTAAACACAAGAGATAGCTCTTTGGCTATGGTTTTGGCCGAGGTATTTCGGAGAGGGATCGCTTCTGGATAACGGGTGGCATAGTCCATTATAACTAATATGTACTGGTGCCCCCTAGCGGACTTGATTATAGGACCTACCAAATCCATGGCGATCCTCTCAAACGGGACCTCAATGATGGGTAGAGGGACCAGCGGGCTACGGAAATGTGGCATCGGGGCCGACCTCTGACACACAGGGCAGGAGGAACAATAATTTTCTATGTCCTTCATCACCCCCGGCCAATAGAATCTCTGTAATACCCTCTCTCGGGTTTTCTCTGTCCCCAGATGACCTCCAAGAATGTGCCCATGGGCCAACTCCAACACCAACTTCCTGTAAGGTTTGGGCACCACAAGCTGCTCAACGGTTTCTTCTGCCCTTTATGCCACCCGATACAGTAGGTCCTTCTCTACGCTGAAGTATGGGTAAGTGCAGGTATTATCTGGGTTCACTAACTCGCCATCTATTTTCACTACGTTTTCCCGTGCCTTTATTAGGGCGGGGTCTTTCAACTGTTCTGTGGCAAAGTTTTCCCTGTGAACCTCAAGATCAGAAAACTCCACAGACGGTAGGTTTTCGTCTGAGGAGGTGGGCTCCTCTCCAGTTTCTTGAGTCTCCCCTGCCAATACTGATAAGGGAAATTCCGGAGAGTCCTCACCACTCTCAGGGGAGTTCTGGCTATCACATTCCTGGTACATAGGGGCACCAGTGGGGGGCTCAGGATCATCCCACAGTTCCCAGAACTTCGGAAAATCCCTTCCCACAATGGCGTCATGCGGTAACTGAGATACTAAGCCCACTGGATGAGAGAGGGTACCTTTGGGGGTCTCGAAACACACTGTAGTCACTGGATACTCTCGGGTGTCCCCATGCACACAAATAACAGCTACCTTGCTATTCCCAGAGACCTCTGTTTTAACTAACTCAGCCTTTATCAGGGTCACAAGGCTACCTGAATCCAGCAATACCACAACATTTCTACCATTAACACACATTTTGCATAAATGTTTCTCAGTTCCTCGAATGGCAGTGCATGCGACTGTCGCACACAGCGACTGACGTCTGCCCGTCAGAAAGTCACACTGCATGGGTTCCTCCACAACTGGGCAATTGGCTGCAATATGTCCCGCTTGCCGGCAGCGGTAGCAAACGATCCTTCTTGCCGCCTCTTGAGCCGCTGATTTCCCAGGCTGTTCTCGCCAAACTTGGGGTAGAGCTCCCACCCTCTCACTCTCTCCACCCTCACCCCTTGGACGCGGTATTAGTGGGACGGCTTTCCTCACTGGTCTGCGGACGTTGCTGCATTACTGCTTCCATTTGTTGTAGTCTCTGCTCTTGCTTCTGTAACAGGTCTATGAAGCGGGCCTCAGATTGCTGCTGGGCTTGTTGCTGAGCTTCCAGACTCTGTTGGTGAGCTTGCTGCTGGGCTGCAAGGCTCTGTTGATGAGCTTGCTGCTGGGCTGCGAAGTTCTGTTGTTGAGCTGCAAGGCTCTGTTGATGAGCTGCAAGGCTCTTTTGCAAACCTGCATTTGTCTGCTGTTGATTGGCATTTGCTAGAGCCAGCTGCTTCAGTATCTCCTCCATGCTGGCTTAAAAAAAAACTGCCACTGGTTCTCCACCAACTGTGAGGGGGTTAGCTCGGCAGCGGGTGTGTGTGACCCCCGGGATGGGCTCCCCACACAAAAACAGGCCCAGCAAACGGAGGTTGTGGTTTTCAAAATCAAAAAAAGGTGCGGTTTATTTTCTATTTACAGTGACACAACACAGCAAAGCCAAAAGAAACATAAACAAAATAAATCCTGGTCAACTTGACCTCTGACTAAACATACAGGTTTCCTAACTAACAACTGGGATCAGCCTAGTGCTGTCCTAGTCCCTAAGTCCCTGGTTTTAAATGTCCAAGCAAATAGCCACACAGGCTTTGTCTCACCGCACAGGGGTTCACTCTCCCTAGACAGTCCACACAGGTCTGGGTCCAGGCATGAGCAAACACCTAATGAATCTGGGAGTTTTTATAGAGGCCTAAATGAGCTGACAAGCTTCAGCTGGTCTCATCAACTCCCTGTCTGCACGACGCCCCACACTCTCCCTAGAGGTATGAGTCATCCATGAGCCCACTAGCCTCAGCTGGGCTTATACAACTCTCCACCTAGTTGTATAAGTCGGCGTAAAGCCTGAATCTGGGCGAAATATATCTACCCCCCTGGATGCAACCAGGTGACTTTACCTTCCTGCTGTCACAATATATATATATATATATATATTAGCTCACTGCACAACCTGATGCCGAGTATGTGTCTTAGGTATGCCTGGATCCGATCCACTGAGATGCTTACAGCCCACAGCTCTGTGTCCCACCGCTTTACAGAAGGCTCTGGCGTGCTGGGCTTTAAATTATGCCGCTTTGGCGCCTGCACACTGATGCGCCGTGCACTCGCCCACGTGCGCAACTTCGCCTCCCCCCTTTTTTCCCTGCTCACCTGTACAGTCAAAAGTTGTGCCCTAGCACGCGCGCGACTGTCATGGCGGTACCAGGAGTGAGGGGGGAAAAAGAAGACCACTAGAGGACTTTGTGGGACCCGTGGACTGCGTGGGGTCTCTCTGCTATGAGATGTGGCAGAGCCTGCAGCGGAGGAGGTGAGCGATTTTATATAACAGACCAACTTCACTGAGCGTGTTCCTGGACGCCATGTAAGTATACACCAGGTATGTCACTTACTCCCTCTGGTGGCGGAAACCAGGTAAGACATGCAACTACTCATAGAAGATAATATTCAAAAAATTATATTCACTTACCTTATCCCCGCCGCAGGAAAACTGCTGAGAACAACAGATCCAGCCTTCACCCATCACGGCGGGTAATGTTGTGCCAACCTTCAGGGTTCTGGGTCCCTACCTAAAGGAACCTCTTCCCTGGACCTGTAGAAGACTCTGCCAGGAGCTTTTCGTGCCACTTAGATTAGTACACCAAAGACTGGATGCCAGAGCCCAGACCTCCAAAGACAGACATTACAGGCAAAACCTTGTTTCTTCTTTCCACGAGGCCTGAGTACCATCCATCTTAGGCGTTTAATATTGGCCCGAGGTATGGATCCGGTTTATAGCTCCTAGGCCTCCACAGAGACCATCAAACAGAGCTTTTTTCTTCGCACATGTTCAACGTGACCAACCACCTTAGACACTGGCGAAAAAACTGAGGTGCTCTCCATATGGGAGGGGTTATATAGGGGAGGAACTCGCCTTGTAATTAGGGTTGCCAGTGTCTAATCACCTGATGGTGACTATCTAACCCACTAACTAATTAAGTCTCTGTGTCCCGTGATGTATGATCAAGAAATACTTTTTCAGCATCGAGGGAGGACACAACCCTGAGTTTGTCTGATGTAGCCAAAACCATATGAGTAAATAATAAAGGGGAGGTAGGACAAAGGGGATTTTTGTGGTGCATAAACAGATCAATGAGAGAGAGTTTCTAAAAATATATATTTTTTATTACTACAAATTTAGACAAAAGATATAAAAACAGATCCTGGGTATATTCAATACATGGTATGTCATACAAGAGTGGTGGTCATAATGCATAAAGTTTGGATGAGATACAAGAACTCGCATAGAAACCCGACATGTTTCGCTTAAAAAAGCTTCCTCAGGGGTATGCGATGACCATCAATATTTGTCAAGTATGACTATACAAAAAAGAAAAAGAGGGTACAGAGTTATACATTTAAATAGATAATAAACTATATTTGAACAGATTAGATACAAACAAGGTTAGACTGCAAGGTCGGATCCCTTCCACTGTTACTTATCAAGCCACCCGTACCGTCTGCAACGCACCACCAAGAAAACGCAGGATCAAGAACGACGATCACCCCATATAAAGAGAGGCGCGGTTGCGTGACCACAGCGAACAATAGATAGGGGACCGGCTATATGTCAAAGACAAAGACAGGAGTGAGAAAGGAAAAGGGAAAAAGGAAAAAATGAACACATGGAGCCAAAAAGAAAAAGAGAAAATGGGGTAAAAATACAGAAAGATTGGTAAGCAAGTAAGCAAACTATAGAGGACGGGAAAATCCGTCTACTATGAATTCAGTAAATAGTTACAGTAAATAAAATTGACTTACATAGAGTCAAGTGAACACAGGTATGTTCACTTGCAAATATTGTGGGGCTGTCTGCTTGAAGAGAAACGCAGATTTATATTGTAGAAGCCACTAAAAGAAACCACATTGAATTTAGTTTATTTGAGTATGAATAGCATGGCGTGCCTATATCCTCCAAAAATAAGCACACAAAATCAGAAAGTAAAATTGATCAAAGGAATTAAGGACTAGGTATATAGAGGACGTGTATTGCATTTAAGCAATATTGTTGTAAATAGATATTTAAATATTTAAAGTAGTTCCATATAAAAGTGGAACATAATGGACAATAGTCTCCATATATATATAGCTAAATCAATGATAAAGATGGAAAAAATAATTACAAGTCCGACAGTCCAATATAAAGTGGGACAAAAGCCCACTCTAACCAATGAAAAACAACATCATATATGCTTGGTATAGTCCCTCATTGTTAGTGCGGACTATGAAATAAGTTATAAGCAGAGAGAATATAAAATAGCAAGATGGGAAAGACAAAAAATGACTGAACCTTACCTATAGATGTCCAAGGCACCAGCTTAGGCTCCACCAGCCCACACTGCTGCAAACAGCGTGTGAGCTGGTTATGTAGTGTCCGCCATTGCGGTCGGCGTCTGACGTCACCGACCGCAATGTGGGCTAAGAGCGCATGACGTCAGCCCGTAGGGCACAACACATGCCGAGAACTGCAAAAACCAGAGTGCACCGGGGCAGGGGGAGGAGCCGCTCGCCATCACCACAGGCGGGGCGGACGAAGCGGACACTCCCCACTGGAACAACCGACCAACAGGGGATGTGTAAACACATCCTCTGATGGAGATGATGGAAGGCAGCCAAAGCGGACAAAGTGCTTGTCACCAAGGATAACGCTGCGCTAAAGATGGGTCATCCGTGGAGGATCTTCGATGACCCTGGGCGCCCATATGGTCACACCGCACAAATCAAGGGGGAATCATGGCCTGAGTGAGATGGTGGTACGCAACAGACAGGGCAAGCGGCTGATATCAGAAGGATAAGCACAGATACAGAGCAACGGGCCCAGCTGAGGGACCAGCTCGCATAGCCTGATGCTCCGAGGGAGGGAGGGGAAAAAAACCTATGTCAATCTCCAAACAATCTTATCAAAACTAAATAATATATATAAACAAAATTTACATAATATCAACAAATAATGCAGAACATTGTGGAACAAAATAACCTTTAAATAGAAATTGAAACTAGAATGTCCGTGACATGAAGGGCCACGAGAATTTACTTGTGACCCTTGATGCAGAGACATACACCATTTTACTGTGGCGGCAGTAGGCAGCCGATTGGACATAGAAAAGAGAGGAAAAAAATAAAAAATGAGGAATGGGAAAAAGGGGAAAGGGAAAGGGGAAGGGGAAGAAGGGAAAGGAAAAAGGGGGAAGAGGGGAGAAGAACAGTGAATATAAAACCAAAAATCAATCCGGGGGATAACATCAAAGAAATGGTCTAAAACTAAGATTTTCATAAAATCCTGGAAAATGGGTGGCCCTAAGGTCGTAGATCCAGCGCGCCTCGAGTTGGAACAGGGTCCTATCTACACTGCCCCCCCTCGAGTCGAGCGGGACATGATCCAGGGCCAGAAACTTGATGACATCAGGATCAAAGTTATGATAGGGACCGACATGCCTACTGATTGCCGTTGTTACTTTTCTCTTCAAAATGGGTTTCATATGGTCCCTTATTCTTTTAAAAAAAGGTCTTTTAGTTTTCCCAACATAGTACCCACCGCATTGACACTGGGCCAGATAAATCACCCCCACTGTTTGGCAGGTGACTACATCTCAGGTAGAGTGCCAATTGCCATTAGGTAATCTGAACTTGGTTTTGGTATCTACAAAGCAACAAACGTCGCAATGACCACAAGGCGATGTGCCCCCAGTGGATATGTTTTTAGAGACTGGAGAGGTCTGAAAATGACTATGAACAAGGCGGTCTCTCAAGGAGGGAACCCGTCTAAAAGTAATCTCTGGATGTTTTTTAACATATTTGTTCACAGTGGAATCTGCTAGTAATAATGGTCAGAATTTTTGTAAGATGATTCTCATTTCTTTATGTTGGGAAGCGTACCTAGTAATTAATCTGACCGTGTCAGTGGTTGCAGAATTTTTAGAAGAAAAAATGAGAGAACTTCTTTTTTGGGTCTTTACCCGATTAAAGGCTCGTTTTAAACATCTATGGCTGTAGCCTCTGGCTTTTAGTCTCCAATAAAGGTCTTTTGAAGTGTCTCTAAAGTCTGCATCCTTACTGCAGTTACGCCTAAGTCGAAGGTATTGGCTATAGGGAATGCTTTGCAGAAGGGGTGCTGGATGTGCACTGCTGGCATGAAGAATGGTGTTTCCAGCGGTGGGTTTCCTGTATAGACATGAATTAATTAGCCCTGTGCCGTCGATAGAAATATTGAGGTCCAGGAAACTGATAGTAGTTTGACTATAATTAATAGTAAATTTTAAATTAAAGTCATTGATAGACAAGAGATCAAAAAACTGCTGCAGTTGAATTTCATCGCCTGACCAAAAAATCAGTACGTCATCTATGTACCTGTACCAGGAGATGACATGGTCCAGGAAGGGAGCAAGGTCCTCTCTAGAGAAGACCTGTCGTTCCCACCCCCCCCAGGTACAGGTTGGCATACGATGGGGCACACTTAGTCCCCATCGCAACCCCCTGTACCTGGAGGTAGTAGGAAGATCCGAAAAGAAAAATGTTGTGTTTCAAAATATAGCTTAATAGCTCCAAAACGAAATCGTTGTATACCCGTGAAGAGGGGCCTCTTTCAGAGAGATGGCCCCTTATAACCTCCAAACCCCTATCATGGGGTATTGTATTATAAAGGCTCTCAACATCAAGAGAGACAAGCCAGGTATTAGCCGGAAGCTGTATCCCCTATGTTCTTAATAAATCGATGGTATCTTTAACATACGATGAAAGCGAGGTGACATGAGGAGATAGATAGCTATCAACTAAGGAGCTGGCGTTTTCAGTGAGACTGGAGCAGCCGGAAATTATAGGCCGTCCCGGCGGGTTAGTTAATGATTTGTGTGTCTTTGGCAGAGCATAAAACGTAGGAATCCTTGGTTTCTTAATATCCAGGAATTTCCATGTATCCTGATCTATGATGCCCTGCTGAAAAGCTTTAAGGATAATAAAACGATACTTGGCATGATAGTTTTCCAACACAGTTTTGGAAATTGGTCTATACCATTCAGAGTTAGACAAAATCTTCATACACATGGTCTCATAGTTCTCCACATCCATAATAACAAGATTGCCGCCTTTATCTGCGGGTTTGATTATTATCTCGGAATTACTTTGTAAGGATTTGATAGCCGCTTTTTGTGATGTAGTTAAATTTGAGGTTGCTGGAGAAGCAAAGTTCATTTCTTGAATACTGTTTGAAACCTGTTGAACAAAGGCCCAAATATTGGGATTGGTGTTCAACAGAGGGAAGTTTCGGGATTTAGATCTGAAGGATTGAGGAGGGGGGAAGGACATGCCAGCGATAGATAAACCCGGTACATCACTCCACCAGGAATCCTCATCGGGGACATGGCCCTCCTCCCAAAGATCAGTCAGATCAGCCATTGCATTATGTTCAGTGATATTTAGTTTAGTATTTGTGTCTATATCACATGTGGATGGTTCAACTAGAGGTTTATCATAAATCACTCTGTACATAAGGCGACGCGCGAACAAGTGTACATCTTTAATGAAATGAAATTTATCAACATTAGAATCTGGACAAAAAGTCAATCCTAGTTTCAAAATTTGAATCTCACTTTCAGATAGGTTATAGCTAGACAGGTTGACTATGGATAATTCAAGACCACTGTCAACCTGTTTAGTAAAGTTAGATGAATTGCTTAAATGTGGAAGGGGATCTATTCCTTCACTAAAAAAATGGGTGCAATCCTAGTTTCGGATGGTAAAAGTGTCCCCGATGGTGATACTATTATATCAGTGTTACTCACCTTCGGAGTTGCACCGAGATGCATGGGTGACGCTGTGATAGATGTGGAGAGTGCGGTGGAAACAATCGCGTGCGATGCTGTGGGTTGAGGGCCACGAAGTGCGCCAGAAGAAGGGTGCAACAAGGTAGAAAGGTGAGAGGAAATCAATTTGGGTTGAGTGTCAGATGGTCGACATGGTAAAGGGGTGCCGAGTTGGTGTCGTAGTGATTCGGTTGATGCTGCGTCCGAATTGCCTTACGCTTTTTAGGCAATCTGTCCCCAGACAAATCACGATAAATCGTAGATTGGCTAGAAGATAAAGAAGAGTTAGTAGAGAGATTTGATGCATTTTCATCTTTTTTAGCATTTCTATAACTATTGGATCTGAATGGTTTCTGATTGGTATTGACATTCCATTTATAGGCAAAATTGTTTGTATAGGCATTTTTGTCACGTACAAATTTGTCCTCTTTTGTCCTAATGATGTCTGACACAGGGCACAGGGCTAATTAATTCATGTCTATACAGGAAACCCACCGCTGGAAACACCATTCTTCATGCCAGCAGTGCACATCCAGCACCCCTTCTGCAAAGCATTCCCTATAGCCAATACCTTCGACTTAGGCGTAACTGCAGTAAGGATGCAGACTTTAGAGACACTTCAAAAGACCTTTATCAGAGACTAAAAGCCAGAGGCTACAGCCTTAGATGTTTAAAACGAGCCTTTAATCGGGTAAAGACCCAAAAAAGAAGTTCTCTCATTTTTTCTTCTAAAAATTCTGCAATCACTGACACGGTCAGATTAATTACTAGGTACGCTTCCCAACATAAAGAAATGAGAAACATCTTACAAAAATTCTGGCCATTATTACTAGCAGATTCGACTGTGAACAAATATGTTAAAAAACATCCAGAGATTACTTTTAGACGGGTTCCCTCCTTGAGAGACCGCCTTGTTCATAGTCATTTTCAGACCTCTCCAGTCTCTAAAAACATATCCACTGGGGGCACATCGCCTTGTGGTCATTGCGACGTTTGTTGATACAAAAACCAAGTTCAGATTACCTAATGGCAATTGGCACTCTACCCGAGATGTAGTCACCTGCCAAACAGTGGGGGTGATTTATCTGGCCCAGTGTCAATGCAGTGGGTACTATGTTGGGAAAACTAAAAGACCTTTTTTTTAAATAATAAGGGACCGTATGAAACCCATTTTGAAGAGAAAAGTAACAACGGCAATCAGTAGGCATGTCGGTCACTATCATAACTTTGATCCTGATGTCATCAAGTTTCTGGCCCTGGATCATGTCCCGCTCGACTCGAGGGGGGGCAGTGTAGATAGGACCCTGCTCCAACTCGAGGCGCGCTGGATCTACGACCTTAGGGCCACCCATTTTCCAGGATTTAATGAAAATCTTAGTTTTAGACCATTTCTTTGATGTTATCCCCCGAATTGATTTTTGGTTTTATATTCACTGTTCTTCTCCCCTCTTCCCCCCTTTTCCTTTCCCTTCTTCCCCTTCCCCTTTCCCCTTTTTCCCATTCCTCATTTTTTTTCCCTCTCTTTTCTATGTCCAATCGGCTGCCTACTGACGCCACAGTAAAATGGTGTATGTCTCTGCATCAAGGGTCACAAGTAAATTCTCGTGGCCCTTCATGTCACGGACATTCTAGTTTCAATTTCTATTTAAAGGTTATTTTGTTCTACAATGTTCTGCATTATTTGTTGATATTATGTAAATTTTGTTTATATATATTATTTAGTTTTGATAAGATTGTTTGAAGATTGACATAGGTTTTTTTTCCCTCCCTCCCTCGGAGCATCGGGCTATGCGAGCTGGTCCCTCAGCTGGGCCCGTTGCTCTGTATCTGTGCTTATCCTTCTGATATCAGCCGCTTGCCCTGTCTGTTGCGTACCACCATCTCACTCAGGCCATGATTCCCCCTTGATTTGTGCGGTGTGACCATATGGGCGCCCAGGGTCATCGAAGATCCTCCACGGATGACCCATCTTTAGCGCAGCGTTATCCTTGGTGACAAGCACTTTGTCCGCTTTGGCTGCCTTCCATCATCTCCATCAGAGGATGTGTTTACACATCCCCTGTTGGTCGGTTGTTCCAGTGGGGAGTGTCCGCTTCGTCTGCCCCGCCTGTGGTGATGGCGAGCTGCTCCTCCCCCTGCCCCGGTGCACTCTGGTTTTTGCAGTTCTCGGCATGTGTTGTGCCCTACGGGCTGACGTCATGCGCTCTTAGCCCACATTGCGGTCGGTGACGTCAGACGCCGACCGCAATGGCGGACACTACATAACCAGCTCACACGCTGTTTGCAGCAGTGTGGGCTGGTGGAGCCTAAGCTGGTGCCTTGGACATCTATAGGTAAGGTTCAGTCATTTTTTGTCTTTCCCATCTTGCTATTTTATATTCTCTCTGCTTATAACTTATTTCATAGTCCGCACTAACAATGAGGGACTATACCAAGCATATATGATGTTGTTTTTCATTGGTTAGAGTGGGCTTTTGTCCCACTTTATATTGGACTGTCGGACTTGTAATTATTTTTTCCATCTTTATCATTGATTTAGCTATATATATATGGAGACTATTGTCCATTATGTTCCACTTTTATATGGAACTACTTTAAATATTTAAATATCTATTTACAACAATATTGCTTAAATGCAATACACGTCCTCTATATACCTAGTCCTTAATTCCTTTGATCAATTTTACTTTCTGATTTTGTGTGCCTATTTTTGGAGGATATAGGCACACCATGCTATTCATACACAAATAAACTAAATTCAATGTGGTTTCTTTTAGTGGCTTCTACAATATAAATCTGCGTTTCTCTTTAAGCAGACAGCCCCACAATATTTGCAAGTGAACATACCTGTGTTCACTTAACTCTATGTACCGGTAAGTCAATTTTATTTACTGTAACTATTTACTGAATTCATAGTAGACAGATTTTCCCATCCTCTATGGTTTGCTTACTTGCTTACCAATCTTTCTGTATTTTTACCCCATTTTCTCTTTTTCTTTTTGGCTCCATGTGTTCATTTTTTCCTTTTTCCCTTTTCCTTTCTCACTCCTGTCTTTGTCTTTGACATATAGCCGGTCCCCTATCTATTGTTCGCTGTGGTCACGCAACCGCGCCTCTCTTTATATGGGGTGATCGTCGTTCTTGATCCTGCGTTTCCTGGTGGTGCGTTGCAGACGATACGGGTGGCTTGGTAAGTAACAGTGGGAGGGATCCGACCTTGCAGTCTAACCTTGTTTGTATCTAATCTGTTCAAATATAGTTTATTATCTATTTAAATGTATAACTCTGTACCCTCTTTTTCTTTTTTGTATAGTCATACTTGACAAATATTGATGGTCATCGCATACCCCTGAGGAAGCTTTTTTAAGCGAAACATGTCGGGTTTCTATGCGAGTTCTTGTATCTCATCCAAACTTTATGCATTATGACCACCACTCTTGTATGACATACCATGTTGAATATACCCAGGATCTGTTTTTCTATCTTTTGTCTAAATTTGTAGTAATAAAAATTATATATTTTTAGAAAGTCTCTCTCATTGATCTATTTATGCACCACAAAAATCCCTTTTGTCCTACCTCCCCTTTATTATAAATTATCTGGGATGAGGTGCCTATTTCAATGAGTGTTTCACCAATGAATGGACAATCATATGAGTAAATAGCCTGCAAATGTTATCTGAATCTATACCCCTTCCTGGCATAAATCTGGATTGATCAGGCTGCACCTGTGATGTAATAGCTAAGATTTTTGTCAACAGCTTAATGTCCACATGCAACAGTGAAATGGGACAAAAGGACGTGCATAAATCGGGATTCTTGTCAGGTTTCAGGAAAACAATTACCACCTCAGACATAGAAGCAGCATTTAAAAAAGTCAACAACATGGAGTGGAAGCAGGAAGCTAGCTCCTCTGCATAGGTTCTGTACAATTCCACTGGGGACCCATTTGGACCAGGGGTTTTCCCCAACTGGAGAGAGGAAATGGCCCTCTGCACCTCCTCAAGTGTGATAGGGGAGTCCAAGCAATCTCTATAAGTGGACGTAAGGACAGGGAAGTCTACTACACACAGATAAGTCCTGAGGTCATCAATGATATAGTTCACCCAAGAAGTATAAGGTCCGCTGTAATAAGAAGCAAAGCATTCATTTATCACCGCAGAGTCTGTAAGCAGGGCACCCATTGGGTTGGTAATTTGTGGGATAGTCACATATGCAGACTTCTCCCTGGTAAGCCAGGCCAGGAGTCACCCATTCCGTGCACCTTGATCAGATGAGATTGGTGGAGTAAGCATTTTCTAGTACGGCGTTGCACGTAAAAGGCAAATTTCTCTGGTCGGTTCTTAGGCCTCGTACACACGACCGGTTTTCTCTGCAAGAAACCATCAAGAAAACTGCTGGCAGAGCTTTTTGCTGAGAAAACCAGTCGTGTGTATGTTTTCTCGTCGAGAAAACTGCCGGGAATCTTGACAAGAAAAATAGAGAACCTGCTCTCTATTTTCTTGTCGAGATTCTCATCGGCCTGTTTCCCGACGAGAAAACTGTGTGTATGCGGCTACAAGCTTACCTGTCCTCCGGTAAGCCCGCGCATGCTCGATGAGACTTTGACGCATGCGCGGTAGCTTACAAGAGTAGTGTAGGGTGAAGCAAGACGGTGGCAACGGCATCGAATGTGACGAGCTCATGCTCGTCGTAGTCGATGACGTCACTGCGTTCTTGCCATTCAAAAGAACGGCGGTTCTTTTAAATGGCCATCTGTATGCACGGGTTGGCAAGAAAAGCTTGCCAGGAATCTCGTCAAGAAAAACAACGTTTTTTTCCTGACGGGATTCTCGCCCGTGTGTACTAGGCTTTAAGGCCTACTATATGTCTGTGAGTCTTTAGTCAAGGTATATCGTCTATCTGGTAAGAGGCCTCTATCCCAGCCTTAGTTAGGTCTACCCTCAGTTATTTATGTACCTATTCTTTGAGGGATTGGTTTTGGCTCCTATTAAATGCTTTAAAGGCATCCCAAACCACTGCAATTGGCGTGGAGGCATGGTTGCTCCAATAGTCATCAAGTTGTTGCCTAAAGTTTAATACCACTCTGGTATTAGATATCCAGTCTGTCATAATGTGCTAGTATGAGGTGCATACTAGTACAATTTTGACATAAACCTGCTAGGGGCCCATTTAAAAAAAAATTCTGGCAACTTTAATACCACTTTAAGTGAAGCAGGGGGAGGTAGGTAAAGTCCTACTAATTCTATTTCCATACATTCTATCACAGGATATATAACTATATTTTATATACCGTCCATCTGGGTCTACTACTAAGCTTAATGGGTGAAAAGATCGAGATTTTTGCACCAGGGCACTTATACCTGTGGTTAAATTAGAATAGCTAGAGTGGTAGTAATATTCTACCCAGGGCTTCTTGGGACTTGGAGTTTTACTCCACAGGAGGTGCACCTCTTGAATATGATTATAATTTTTTTAAAATTGGAAGACCAGGGAGCACTTAATAGAGAAATTAAGGCCACTTGTATTCCAAGAGACAATATTATATTGCATCATAGAGTGTATTTAAGAGTATTTGCACAAGGTTTAAGAGCTGTAGCTCACCCAGATGGCGCGGTAACAACTGCAAGGAAAGACGTGTTTCCTGGGATAGGAGAGTCCATACTGACTGAGCTGCAGCATAGTAAAAGAGAAATTAACCAAAACCGATAAAACAACAAAACTTAACCCCCTCCCCAATCCTGCCAACCCCCTTAAAGATGAGGGCCACCTGTATTCCAGTCCCAAATATGGCTCAATACCGCCTCTATGGGGCACAATTTGCAAGAAGCATGGAGAGAAATTGTAGAAGATAGTCTCTTCAAACAGGCTGTATCCAGACAATAAATGTGGTGCAGATCACCAGGCTTACTAAAACCTAAACAGTAACAAATAGTTGCAAACAGGTCAAACTGTCAGTCAAGATACATACTCCAGGTTAAGCTCAAATAGGACCCAACAGCATCAGTGAGGGTGTCAGAAAAGAGGCTAAACAAAAGACCCATATAACTCCTGGGTCAGGTAGCAAACAGTAGGATTTTTAAAACAGCTTACCTGTAAAATCCTTTTCTTGGAGTACATCACGGGACACAGAGCAGCATAGTCATTACTATGTGGGTTATATAGAATTACCTTCAGGTGCTGGCACTGGCAACTTCCAAAACAGGAAGTACCTTCCCCTATATAAGCCCCTCCCATCCGGGAGCACCTCAGTTTTGTAGGAAAGCAATACGTGTCCCCAAAAGAGGGGTGGGAGCTCTGTGTCCCGTGATGTACTCCAAGAAAAGGATTTTACAGGTAAGCTGTTTTAAAAATCCTACTTTCTTGTTCATACATCACGGGACACAGAGCAGCATAGTCATTACTATGTGGGACGTCCCAAAGCAATGCCACATGAGGGGGGGGGATACACCATACATAAGCTGGGCGCCATCAGGCATGAGGATCTTTTGCGGCCTGCAACACACTGCGCCCAAAGGCGACATCCTCCTGACTTCTAACGTCCACCTGGTAGAACCTAGTAAACGTGTGTACTGAAGACCATGTTGCGGCCTTACAGATTTGAGCCAGGGAGGCCTGGTGATGCACTGCCCATGAAGTTCCAACTGCTCTCGTGGAGTGCGCCCTAACTTTGAACGGAGGCGGTCTACTTCTCAAGCCATAGGCTTGTATTATGACCTGTCGAATCCACTTGGCTAAAGTGGATTTTGATGCTGCCTGACCCTTTCTGGGGCCTTCCGGCAGAACAAACAAAGAATCCGTTCTACGAATCTGAGCAGTGGCTTTTAGATAAGCTTTAACTGCTCTTACTACATTCAAAGAATGCAATAACTTTTCCTCTACCGAGCTCGGTTTGGGGAAAAAGAAGGAAGAACCAGATCCTGGTTCAAGTGAAACCTCGATACCACCTTAGGAAGAAAGGCTGGGTGAGGACGTAATACTATTCTGTCCTCATGAATAACCAGATATGGCTCTTTACAGGACATGGCGGCTAATTCCGACACTCTTCTAGCCGAGCATATGGCTACTAAAAATATAAATTTTCTGGTAAGTAGAACCAAGGAAATGTGCCGCAAAGGTTCAAATGGCTGCTTCTGCAGAACCGACAGAACCAAATTTAGATCCCTTGATAGTACTTAAGGCAAACTTCCTGTCTACAGCCCACTGCAGTAAGTCCAGAATTCTGCCTATAACGTACTTACGTGGATGCCATTTTCTGGCCTCGCACCAAGTGATGTACGCCTTCCAAACTCTATAGTAGATCTGCCTGGATACAGGCTTCCTGGCATTGATTATAGTTGATACCACAGAGTTAGAGAGACCTCTCTTCTTTAGGATGTGGGATTCAATAGCCAGGCCTTTAAACTTAGAGTTAGTAAGGAAGGGTGGTATATCGGTCCTTGCGAAAGCAGGTCCGAACGACGTGGAAGGGTCCAAGGACTCCCCACAGACATTTTGATGATCTCCGCGTACCAGGCCCTTCGGGGCCACGCTGGAGCCACCAGGATCACCGGCTTCTTTTCCAACCTGACTCTGCGAAGGAGTCGAGGCAACAATTGTAGCGGAGGGAATGCATATATCAGTCTGAACTGATCCCAAGGGAACACCAGAGCATCCGAGCCGCAAGCGAGAGGATCCCTTGTCCGGGAGACAAATCTGTCCACCTTTGCGTTGAATCTGGATGCTAGCAGATCTACATCCGGTGTTCCCCACCGCTGACATATTGCTCGAAAGACCTCGGGATGAAGGGACCATTCCCCTGGGCATAACTGTTGGCGACTTAGAAAGTCCGCCTTCCAATTCTCCACCCCTGGAATGAAGACAGCTGACATACATGGGACATGCTTTTCTGCCCATTCCAGGATGTGACTTACTTCCCTCTGGACTGCACGACTCCTGGTGCCTCCCTGATGATTGATATATGCCACTACTGTGGCATTGTCTGATTGAATTCTGACAGGGGACCCTTGGAGTCTGGATGCCCAGGCTACTAGGGCATACCGGGCTGCTCGTATCTCTAAGAGATTGATGGGCAGGGTTTTTACTACATTTGACCATCTGCCCTGGAGAGACCATTGCTCCAGTACTGCCCCCAGCCTATAAGGCTGGCATCTGTAGTGACCACCTTCCAGGATATCGGACTGAAGGGTTTTCCCTTCTGGAGATTCTGGGGGATCAACCACCAGCAGAGACTCTTCCGAACGGAAGGGGACAAAGCCATCGGGAAGTCTAGAGCCTGAATTTTTCCGTTCCAGGCTGACAATATGGCCCTCTGTAAATTCCTTGAGTGGAATTGGGCGTATGGCACAGCTTCGAATGATGCTACCATCTTTCCTAGCAGCCTCATGCACAGGCGTATGGACGGCTGTCTTTTTGCACAAAGCAGACGGACCAAGCCCCTCAAAGAGGATACCTTGTCTAGAGGTAAGAAAATCTTCCTCTGGTCTGAATCCAGCCGTAGCCCTAGATATACCAGGTTTTTCACTGGCTGTAGGGCTGACTTGTCCAGGTTGATGACCCAACCGTGAGATTCTAGATACTTGATTGTATCGACAATTACCACTTCTAGCTTAGCAACTGAGTGGTCCATCAACAACAGGTCGTGTAGGTATGCCATTATCGTTACACCTCGTGTTCCTAGATCGGCCAATAGTGGGGCCAGAATTTTTGTGAACACTCGTGGTGCTGTGGCCAGACCGAATGGTAAGGCTCTGAACTGAAAATGGCGCCCTTCTACTGCAAAGCGTAGAAATTTTTGATGACCTGGAAAGATGGGAACATGCAAGTAAGCATCTTTGATGTCGATCGAGGCTAACCATTCCTCCCCCTGTAGGGCAGCGGTGACCGATCGGATCGACTCCATCCGGAAGGACCGGACGTTTAGAAATTTGTTTAGACTCTTTAGGTCCAATATGGGTCTTATGTCCCCGTTTGGTTTCGGGACTGTGAAAAGGTTTGAGTAGAAACTCAACCCCCACTCTTCCATAGGAACCTCCATAATTACTCCTTGGAGCAATAGTTGTTCTAACGCCACTAGGAGACACCTTCTTTTCAGAGGGTCTTTTGGCATGCCTGACCACATAAAATGGGAAGGAGGAGACTCTTTTAACTCCAACTTGTATCCCCGAGTTACTGCGGAGAGCACACATCTGTCTTTGATCGTCTCCCGCCAGGTCTCTGTGAACAACTGAAGTCTTCCCCCCACCCATTTGAGTGGGGGCAGCCCTTCATAGGCTTGACTTGGAGGCTGGTTTAGTACCTCTTCGGATCCAGGGCTTTTTATTACCCTGTGACTGTCCCTGATTTTTACCTCCTGAGTTTGACCGAGGAGGCCGTCGGAACTGCTTAGTAGCAGACGTCCCAGGGATAGGAGAGGTAGTCCTCTTAAAAGACGGACCCCTAGACCTCCTTTTAATTGGTAAGAGGGTACTTTTACCACTGGAAATCTTCTGGATATATTTATCCAGGTCTTCGCCAAAAAAGGCGTTCTCCATGAAATGGGAAGCTAACTAAGAGCTTCTTACAGGGAGCCTCAGCAGACCAGTTCTTGAGCCACAGAAGCCTACGCATATGTACCAAAGACAGCGTGAGGCGGGAGGCCTGATGGATAGAATCCTTGATGGCGTCAACCGCAAAGCATAATGCTCTAGGCAGATCAGCCAGAGCCTGGGCCTGTTGGTCTGGCAAATCCCTCAGGACCATTTTCATTTGATCCTTTAAAGCTTGGCAGACCCCAATAGCTGCCACTGCTGGCTGTGTAACAGCCCCTGCTGTGGAAAAAGCAGATTTTAATAAAGATTCCAATTTTTTATCTACTGGATCTTTTGAACATTTGAACATTATCTACTGGACATGTCAGTGATTTGTTCACAGAAGAAATGGCTGCGTCCACCGTAGGAACATTCCATCTCTGGGTGAATTTTTCCTCCATGGGATAGATCACCTGAAATTTCTTAGGTGGAACAAATAGTTTATCAGGATGTTCCCAGTCCTGGTATATAAGTCCTTCCAATAATGGATGAATTGGAAAGGAGCAATTAATCTGGGGAGCTTTTAGCGACCCCAACGAGGAGACAGCAGTAGTTGATGGTTCAACAAGAGGCATTTTAAATGCAGATCGAACCATGTCAGTTAGGGTCTGGACCCACAATCTTTCAGTCTGTGATGCTGAAAATGGTTCATCTACTGTCGATTCCTCAAAAACAGAGTTAACCTCCTCCTGATCCCCTTCAGGAAGGTCAGTCCCTTCCTGGGACTGTTGCTCTGCCAACAGGCACTCTAATGGAGGGGATGGAGATCTGGCGCGCTTTCTTTCCTGTAGAGAAGAAGCGATCAATGCTGCCAATCTCTGCTCCAATCCCTCCAGAGTTGAGGCAAAAACCTCCTCTGTTATATATGCAGGAGCAGGTGGACTGAGGACAGCCGAAGTACCTGGCACTCCCGGGGGTTCCTTATGGGTATTAACCTCTGATTTCTCAGGGGAGGAAGGTGCAGATGACTGCTCTAGATCCTCAGAGCCCGATGGAGACCCCCTACACTTCCTGAGAGGTATATCTCAGAGTTTTTTAGGCGGCATATTCCTTAGTTCAAATCTGAGGTATTCCAGCCGCAATACACCCCTTTACTGAAATAGTCTAATGCAATTTGCTGCTATGTACATCAGTGGGTGTCTACTAATGCGTCTTTCTGGGGATGCCTGTATCAACCGCCCGCTGTAAGCCCCTATACCATGCTACCAGCTCCTTTTCATGCTCTGTGTCCATAGCAAGCAGTGTGGACTGAGTCCTTTTATCTTGCTGGGAAGCCCGCACATGCGCAGAAGCGCTGGGCGCACAGAGCGCGTCATCCGCCAGGCTCCGCCCCCTTTTTTTAAGCTAAATCTTATAAAAAGAATGCGTGTGCGCGCGCGCGTGCACGTGTGCGCTCTTGGCGCCATGTAGGGAGAGGAGCCAGGGTCCCTGTTTCACCAGGACTCGGGGATGGAAGGAAACTACTTGGCAGCATGACAGAGGAATGCAGCTTCCCTGATAGAGAGCTCACTCATCTGCCTGGACTTTCACCATGGAAGGAATAGTCCCAAGAAAAAAAGACGTTCCACAGCGGCCTCTAGTGGACAAACACAGGTACCGCACTTTTGTCTTTTTTTTTTTTTTTAACCACTTCCCTACCCAGCCATAGACAAATGACGTCCACAGATGGGATCTCCCATCCTGGGTGGACGTCATATGACGTCCTCGGCTTTGTAGGGGGATATCTGAATGATGCCTGCAGCTAGAGGCATCATTCAGATATCCTTTTGAAGTGCCAGCGATTCTGTGCACCATAAGAACGATCATAGCGGCGGTTCCGCCGCTTGATCGTTCTTATAGACGGCGGGAGGGGACACCCCCCCTCCCGCCGCCATCCGGTGCTTCTCCGGGCTCCCCCGTGCGATCGGGGACCCGGAGCGAATCTTCCGGCATCGTTGGTGGAGTCACGTGATGAGCATAGAGATGACTGGTGACCAGATGGTCACCAGTCATCTCTATGATCGTCGGAGGCCCGGGCGCGATGTGATGACGTCACGCCCGGGTCTCAAAAATGTAAACAAAGCCGCCGTTGCGGCTGTAAGTATGAAATCAGTGAAAAAATTTTCACTGATCTCATGCTTTCCAGCCTGGAGGAGAGATGTGGAGTCTTATTGACCCCGCATCTCTCAATAAAGAGAACCTGTCACACACATTCCTATTACAAGGGATGTTTACATTCCTTGTAATAGGAATAAAAGTGATCAAAAAAAAAAAAAGTTAAATCATTGTAAAAAAATAAATAAATAAGTAAAATAAATAAATAAATAATAAAAAAAAAAATTAAAACGCCCCTGTCCCCAGTAGCTCGCGATCAGAAGCGAATGCACACGTAAGTCGCCCACATATGTAAACGCCGTTCAAACCACGCATGTGAGGTATCGCCGCGTGCGTTAGAGCGCGTGCAACAATTCTAGCACTAGACCTCCTCTGTAATTCTAACCTGGTAACCTGTAAAAAAAAATTAAGCGTCGCCTATGGAGATTTTTAAGTACCGAAGTTTGGCGCCATTCCATGAGTGTGCGCAATTTTAAAGCGTGACATGTTAGGTATCTATTTACTCGGCGTAACATTATCTTTCATATGTTCCCAAAAAATTGGGCTAACTTTACTGTTTTGTTATTTTTTAATTCATGAAACCATTTTTTTTTTTTAAAAAAGGCGTTTGAAAAATTATTGCGCAAATATTGTGCAAGAAAAAATGTTGCAATGACCGTCATTTTATTCCCTAGGGTGTCTGCTAAAAAAACATATATAATGTTTGGGGATTCTGAGTAATTTTCTAGCAAAAGAATGATGATTTGTACATGTAGGAGAGAAGTGCCAAAATAGGCCCGGTATTGAATAGGTACAAAAAGCCCTGTATTGAAGTGGTTAAAAACCTCCTTTATGAAAAACATTTCTAGGTTTACAGTTTTTAAAACTTCCTTTATGAAAAGACATTTCTAGGATTTCTTAGGCATATACAGCTATTAGCGGGAATACCTTTAGGTAACAGGCAGAAAGACATATTAGGCTTGGGGGTCCCCTCAATAGAACCAAGTTCCTGAGGGGCCCCCACTTACCTTTTCCCCGCCGCAGGACTTTGTTTGGTCCACAGAAGCCCAAACTTCACCTCTCACGGCAGGCATTGTACTAGACCTTCAGGGACCGGGTTCCCAAGGATTCCACTCCCCTGGACCTGTATAGCACCCTGCACAGATAGCCTCTTGGTTTTGGGTATGACCAGAGCTCTGGATCCCAGGGTCCAGCCCTCCTAGGAGAGGCATTACAGGCAAAACCCTGCTCTTCTCTGCAAGGCCCGGGTACCGACCGTTTAGCTATGAAGCTTTTTTGGTCGGATCCGGAATAGCCTGCTAAGGCCCAGAGAACCTGTACACAAGCCCAGATGAATACATGTTAACCTTGGCCAACACCTTAGACACTGGCAAAAAACTGAGGTGCTCCCGGATGGGAGGGGCTTATATAGGGGAGGGTACTTCCTGTTTTGGAAGTTGCCAGTGCCAGCACCTGAAGGTAATTCTATATAACCCACATAGTAATGACTATGCTGCTCTGTGTCCCGTGATGTATGAACAAGAAAGTAGTTTGGTGAAAAATTGCCCCCAAGCAGGAGGACTGGGTCCATGCCTGCAAATCCCTCTGGTAGTCTAAGAATGTGCAGATTATTTTGCCAATTTAAATTTTCAGCATTTTCAGCTCTAGAATCCAGATACTTCACCTTGATCTTTAAGGTATGGAGGTCTGCAATGTGATCCTGCTGCATATCCTCCACAGTAGAGACCCATTGTTCTACTTCAGTAATACGTTTATGAAATGTATTTAGATCCCTCCGGATTAAACAAATTTCAATGCGCACATGGTGTCTTAGCTACTAGTGATAACATCAGCATATATTGCATCAGCATAGAAAAGATAGGGGAGTCTGATGAGGCAGGCTCCAGCTTCCCTGTCTACTTGGGCATGCTGCTAGTAATGGCAGTGATCTCCTGCCAGATCCGAAGCGGCTGTAGGCTTGTTGGTGCAGCGGGTTGAACCAGCGGGTTCTGCCTCTCGTCAAAGCCCCCGATTCCTTGGAGATAAGAAGAGCCAGATCAGGTTGATTAGAGGCATCCTGCACTGATAGGTCAACGGATCTATGAACCGGATAGCAGAGCTCCCTAATCAGACATCTGCTCCAGCCATCATCTTAGACACGCCCTTATTTTCCCATTTTTAATCCCCGTACACAAGGGCTGAATATCGGTTGGCATCGGCCAGTTCAACAGAAACCGGCCGACATTCCGCCTGTGTGTACTGCAGCCAGTCTGACAGAAGACGGTCGTTCGAAGAGGCATGCCCGATAAAGGCCTGCGAATCGGCTCCTGATCAGCACTCTCAGTTAATGGCTGAGAGCACTGACTGGAGAGTTCTAGCAGGGGGTCGTCCCCCTGTCAGAACACAATAGCACAGCAGGGGAGATCACTGTACTAACATTGGATTGTTAGTGCAGGGGCTCCAACCTGAGCTGTCAGGTTTTTTTTTTCGTTCAGCCCACTGGGTTGAAGGAAAAAAAACTAATAGTGTGTAATAGGCTTTAGTCTGTTAAATATACATTTGTTATTGTATATATCTGTTAGATAAGTGCATGTGAAGATAAGTGTAAGTGCAATGAAACACCTGTTGATCCTGCCAGGAATTTTATAAAATTATATCTTCTTAATTTTTCTCCTGTGTTTTCTTTGCTGCTATTTCCTTTGTGTAGCGCACTCAGCCCCTTCACCTGCCTCTGGCTCCCCGCAGGCAAAGAGCGCACACCACGCCACAAGCCCGTACCCTCCTGTGTAAAGAGGTTGAGCGGTGTTGTTGGTGGGTCTCTACAGCCAGAAACCAGAATCCTCCAGAGAATGGTTCTCACCTCTATAATTGACAGAGATAAATCCTTGTTCCCCCCAGTGACTTGAATGTCCACACCAGCTGCAACTCCAATGTTGAGTTTATTTTCTCTTTGCAAATAACAGTCTCTGATAGGTAAAGGTTGGAGCAAGAAGACAGGACAGCATAAGGTGTGGGAAAGGTCCAGGCACAAACGTAATCACTTCACTGCTCGGCTTCTCAAGCAGACTCAGCCCAGATTGATAGTCTCCCTAGGTAGGGACTAGCAGCCAAATGGTACTCTAACTTAACCGCTCGGTCTCTGCCACAGGCCTGGCGAACCTGGTCTCTGCCGCAGACCTGGTGAACTTGGTCTCTGCCACAGACCTGGTGAACTTGACCTCTTTGTAAGGAGAAGACATCCCTCCAGAGAGTTACCGGGCCCCTTCCTTCACTTGACTTCTCACCGGTCCCTCGGAACTGTTCCTCCCCCGGCCTCCTCGTCTAAGATACGGGTCCCCTCGCAAGGCGGCACCCTGGGATTCCTCGATCCTTGATGGGCCCCAGTCGAAGGTGCTGGGCACAAGGCCTTTGCTGCAGTCCCAGGGCTAAAGGTGCCTGGGACTTATTCACCGACCTCCGCCCCTGGTCCAAAGGTGCCCAGGGCGGACAGGAACACAAACTCCTGGGAGTAGGACTCCCGACGACCGAAGAAACCCAAACAGGCAGCGTCTGCCCCTTTTATATCCTCTTCCAGCATGCACAGCAGGCCTGCCACACCCACTGTACGGCTGCTGAGAGGGGACACACAAGGCACAGCACTGTATCAGCGGTTCAACCCTGGCCTACCATGGCAGCGCCACCTGCAGGCCACAGGGAACTATACACCGATACTCTCCCTGCGGACAAAAATGGTTGATAGAATCCTGACAATTGGGGTGTTTGAGCATAACTACCACTCAAACACTTCCCCTAAATTTAGGACCCCGCTACACTCTCCCCCCACTAAATTAGACACTGTCCCCAGTGTCTGGAGCAAACCTATGCCTCTCAAGCCTGAGTCAACATAGACCTATTCCAGAAACTATCTACAAAGAAAACAAATTTAAAAAAATATGTTTGTTTGTGCCGGAACCTGAACATGGGGAAAGGGGTTAAATGAGGAGATGAAGAAAGAGTAGGAGAAAACCAATGTGTACATCCCCTTCTCAAATGTCACATATTTCAAAATTAACTTTTTTTTTTCCACATTTCCCTCCCCAGCTGCAATAGCTAAATCCACCCCATACTCAGTGATTTGCTTGGTGTCAACCTGCAGAGGGAGAAAGAAACATACACAACCAACAATTTGACATCCTAACTTATGTACAGTAGAAGAAAAAAGATTCTCCCTGGAGGAAAAATCCTTTCCTTCTAACAAGATAAAACATTTAAAACATAATGCAAGAGTTACGCAACACTGCCACCTAGTGGAAGTGCCACCGTCAAGACACTTGTCCCTGGGAAAAAACTTCCTTTTCTTGAAGACGAATCCTCTTCTTCTTGAACCTGACTGTGGCCCTGAACTATTTCTACCCCAAAGTCACTGTCTTTATGGCGCTGTGAGAGGAGGAAAAAAAAACAACAGCTCCTGCTCTTCCAGCAAAGTAGAATACCCCACCTGTAAGGGCAAAGGTTCTTGGGCTCCAGGAGAGTACGCTCCTGAATAAGCAAAGGACAAAATATAAAGAGTCCAGTCTCTTAAAGGTAGTATTGTGGATGAGGCAACACTAGTGGTTTCCAGTCCTTGGTGAAAGTGTCAATAAAGTACTCAACATTGTCTTTCTCCTTCCGGCAAATAACCACTTTATCTGCGTGGATATGCCTACCAAGCATCCATGACTCCTTACTTACTTTGTACCGCTTGGTGATTGCGGCAGAACAGAGCAAAATACCTACGGGCCTGGGGTACCTTTAAATAAGTCCATAGAAAGTCCCCGTACCACCGATCCCTATAGGCCTCCACCTGGAAAAGCAAGTCTTTAGGCAAGTACGGGTATTCCCACCCATATTAGTTTGCCACTCTCTGATTGAATAACCGCTGCATCCTGGACAACGGAGGCATGGTTGCACGATCTCCCATACCCGGCAAGACTATGGCATCCGGGTGTCGAGGCACTTTCATTGCCTCCGGACCAGACATAGGGGCCCACAACGACACTCGTCCCATCCCGGCAACAGGTGCAGGTATCTCAAGTGGTGGAAGGGCAGACAACGGGACAGATTCCTCCTCAGGCTGGGTCCCCAGTGACCATGGGTGGGTCCCTTTTTCTACGGGACGAGGACAGGGGCATCTTATTCGAACCCTTCCGCTCGAACAGTTCATCTATGGCCACATCATCCCCTGGATCGGAGACTGACTCCAGGTCGGAGGTATCACACTCCTCCGCCAGCGGGTAACTTCTAGTGGATGAAGAATCACCACCTCTCACAAGTTCAAGGGCTCTGGGGTCCCTGACCCAAGCATCCCCGACACTTCGGACCTTAGCCAAGATCCCTTTCCCCGGCTTACCTCGGCTTGTAGCTGATGCAGGATGTCCGGAACTTTTTCCTGTGGAAACATCCGATCCGAGCAAGCGCTGGGGTGTAACTCAACCATGGCCGCAGGAAGCTTTAACATAGCCGACCTAGTCCTAGGGTGACAATGCTGCTTCTCAACAGCAAAATGAGGGAACATTGTTGCCCATGGGCAGGAAGTGAGGTATCAACTGGATCATCAGAGGAAAATAAAAATGTAAAAAGGCCTGGTAAAAGAAAGCTAAATCAGCCACCACTTACAGTATAAGGAACGGTAATCTGCAATATATTATATTTTTGTTCTTCAGGTTCCATGGAGAGAAGTCACAACACTTTTAAAATGAATAGATTTTTCCTAAGAGCCAAGGGGATCCACAAGAGAACAAGGATTCATTTAAAAACTGACACAGGTAACTGTATGGACCATAAAGTGCCTGAATTTGAGCACCATAATTATTTTTATCTACATTCACATCTATGCATTCTAGTGTGGCGTGTTGTTAAAATAAAAATTAAAAAAAACATCAATCAAGCAAGATTTAGGATCAAGGGAATGTAGATGGTGCTACAGTTATAACTTGAAAATTAAAATGAGATTTACCTTTATTCACCCAGCATGGTATGTTAATGTGCCTAACCTGAGAAATATAGGAAGATTTGTCTGATAAATAGGACCTTTAATAACCTTAAGGAAAATTGTAGATTAATGACAAAAGTGCTTATTTTCATTCACTGTGGGGTAGGAACAATGAAGAACTATCCCCTTGAGGCAAACTGGGTATTCTATTTACTTGTGGTACAAATGCAATCAGCATATTAGTGTTTAACATTTTTCATCCTGACGTAAATTACGTTTGGGCATTAGAAAATAAAACTGCTACTTTGATTTTCGGTGTCTCATCTTCTTTTAGAATAATTCACTTTAATAGTCACCAGTAATAATAAAATATTTATCTCCTTAATTACAGATAATGTGGAATGTGTCTGCTTTTGTGATAAACAATGTATGGATTTTGTTAAATAACTGCAGTATGCCGGCCTGGTAAACAAGCTGTGCAAGCAAATCCCTTTGTTTTGCTTAAGTGCTGTAAATTTTATATAGAAAGGAAACCTTATTTTTTTAATGTTATATTGTGTTACTTTTCTATTTTAAACATGGTCTCTGAGTTTATTTAGCAATTATGCAAAATTCTATGTTTTATTTTTTAACGGGTATTGGCAGTCTTCCCAAGGGGGCTAAATTGCTAGTAAAATGAACAAATAGATGGAGTTTGCATGCTCTCCCTGTGACTGCGTGGGTTTCTTCCGGGTACTTCGGTTTCCTCCCACACTCCAAAGACATGTTGGAAGGTTATAGGTTAGTATGTGTATGTATGAATGTGAGCTAGGAACCTTAGATTGTAAGCTCCTTGAAGGCAGGGACTGATGTGAATGTACAATGTATATGTAAAGCACTGCGTAAATTGACAGCGTTACATAAGTAACTTAAATAAATAAATAAATAAATAAATATACTTTTTGAATATACTGTAAATAAACAACATATTATAAGTATAAGTGATCTTCTTTTTTTTTTGAACTACAATATCATCTGCACCTTTGCCAAAATGACAATGCCATACATTTTTCTGAACTTGAATGCAGGGAAAATGTGCTAGAAATCACAGTTTTCCATCTTCAAAACCCACCTGTGGCACTGTCTACAGTTCATGTTGCAGCTGAGTCTCTGCAGAATCAGTCTACTGTTTTGCACCTAGGTTAAAGTGACCAGATTTTTTTAATGAAATCCGGGGACATATTTTTTTTTTTTATTAGTAATGGCGGCAATCAGCGACTCTCTGCCCGTCTCCGCCGCCGCCAGCCTCACAACTTGTCAAGTCTTACTTTCCGGGCCCTGGCTACTACTGGGTAGGGAGCGGAGGAAGATCACTCTGCAAGGGAAGGCAAGGTGATGAACAGGCAGGCGGCTGGCTGGGACTTGGGTCAAGGCAGAAGAACATGCGAGCGGAGCTGAATGGGCATGCACCCAAAACTGAAGAAATATTCCCTCTTCTCCGACCAGCACATGACCATCAGAAAGGGGCACAGATAATGGGGAAAAATACACCCCCCTCCCACCCCCTAAGCTAGTAGGAACGGGGGGGTGTAATTCAGATTTTTTTTTAATTCTGCACTGACTGTCTTTGAAATTGCCCCAGCCCCGGTTCAAATCCAATCCGGGGACAAAACTGGGGACAGACTTGGTCCGGGGACAGTGTCCTCAATCCGGGGACTGTCCCCAGAAACCGGAGATGTCTGGTCACTCTAACCTAGGTCCTATACATGATTCCTGTTCTTCTGTGTAAGAGCTTTCTAAATACCCAGGAAACTTCAATAAGTCTTTTCCAGGCACATGTTCAGATGTTCTTGTACCAATCCCCCCCAACCCTCCCCAGACAGTCCCTCCATCGGTTAGTGAGAAATTCTGCTGGACACTTACTTTAAAATCCTCTAAAATCATGTCCAGGAAAACATTCCAAACTGATTAGTGCACTAGAGAGTTGTCTGAGCAAAGACCTTTCTCAGTATCTGTTTCCAGGCTCCTGTACCTGTGATCTCAGTGCTGATTCTCTGCTGTTTCCCGACAATCCTTGTTATCAGCCATCACTAACCTTTTGCCTGTTTAACCACTACTTTGCCTGCTGATTTTATACCAGGCTTCATTTCTTTTCGCTGTCATTTACCTGTTTGGCTGTAACCAAGGGCTGCAACCTGGAAGCCGTCCTCAGCAAGGCCCATAAACCTTGCAGGTTGCTCTGGTGATAACTTCCTTGCTTAGGGCTTCTTTAGGGGCCTATTTAGGGCCTTCATTCACCCGGGGACACAAATCCACCACATGGAATTCATGAAAGAGTAAACCAGCATTATCGTGACTATGTGGATAGCATTCTTACATTGCAGAGTTGTAAAGATGAGTTTGGTTTGCACTATGAATGCTATTTTTGTACGTTTGCACCATACTTGTATTGTTTCCTGTTCAAAGTACACTGGTAGGTTAACTAACATCCAAACAAACTAGACCTAGAGAGTGTATTAGGGACATCAGACTGTAAGCTGTTTTTCAGAAATATGGACTGGTGCAAATGTTGTTATGTAAGAGAAGGGTTTTTGTATTTGATAATTGTATTTGACTTTTGATAGTCCAGTATATTTACTTTTTACTTTTCATTGCAATGGGAGATGAAGGCACTATAATAATAGAAATAATACCAAAAAATTAATAGCAATAATGCACCATGTGATGAGTTTAAAGTGGACTTTACACTCAAACGCAAGGTTCTCCTTTTACATCAGGCATAATTCCCCCATGTATGAGTGCTGCATAAATGTGTAAAAAAAAGCGCCTGTCGAAAAACAATGGTAAAATATATATTTACCTTTTAATTAGACTCCACACTAGAGAGAACAATGTAACAATTCATCCAGCAAGTTCTTAGGAATGAGGAGTATCCCAGACCTTGCAGGGAGATGCTCCAGCACAGTTCAGAAGTCTCTTCTCGCATGATTTTTTACAAAACAAACTGTTCCTTTTTTGAAACATTGGCATGGTACAATCACAACAGTGCTTAAAGAAGTTGAAAAACCCTTGTGTTTTTTAACCTTAATGCATCCATTGCATTAAGGTGAAAAAACTTCTGACACGGACCGGCCCCCCAGCCCCCTCCCCCCTGTTTTACTCACCTGAGCCCTTCATTCCCTCAGCGGAGATGCTTACTTCCTCTCTGCCCAGGGTTCTCGGCTCTTGATTGAATAGATTTATAACAGCGCAGCCATTGGCTCCAGCTGCTGTCAATCAAATCCAATGACGCGGGCACCGGGGGGCGGTGCTGAGTACGGTATTCTGTGTCTATAGACGCAAATGCTGGACTCTGGAGCACACCCGCAAGGTAACCCCTAGGGAGAGTGCTTCTCCCATGGGGTTTACCGTTGCGAGGAGGAGCCGCGAGCGCTGCCGGGGGACCCCAGAAGACGAGGTTCGGGGTCACACTGTGCAAAACAAGCTGCACAGTGGAGGTAAGTATGATATGTTTGTTATTTAAAAAACAAAACAAAAAAAAACGAAGGTTTAGAGTCACTTTAATGGAATGAATATGTGCATACAATGACTATAGAAAAAACAAACTGTCCATTTGGAAAGCATTTAGGTTATCCAGTTCTTTATAGACATCTGAACAGAGTCACAGTACAGAGTCACTCAATGCATTCACCAAGATAGGGTATCGCAGCCACCCCGGGACCTCAGCTAAAGTAAATCGGCAGATGAAATATCCACAGCTAAGCTGTCCATGACTGCCATACCTTATCCAACTTCCTAGGGCAATTTGTACTAATATAAGTCAGCTTGTACAAGGGAAGAACAGCGTTAATGGAATTTTCCCACGAAACCACAGAAGGAGGGGAATGAGCATTCCATTTAAGTATACTGCAATTTCTCTCTTTGCATAATATAACATAAGGACAGCCCTCAAGTTTTCCACTCGCCTACTCGCATTTTGTGAGTGGAAAATGAGGGTTGGCGAGGAGCTGGGCTGCCTTGGAGAGGCGGGGTTGATCGGGAGACGTTCTACCAGCGCGATAGCCCCTGTGGAAGAGAGCGTATAGGAAAGCCGTGGGATCGCAGATCGGTAAAACACGCTGTAACAGCTGACATTGAAACTGTCTCTGCTCTGCTCGCTCTCACACAGCCCTGCCTCCTCCTGACCCCGCGCTTGTAATAGACAGAACGCGGGTCCAATGCTGGGATGTATTCTGTCTCACAGGTGCAAGGTCAGGAGGAGGCGGGGCTGTGTGAGACCGAGCAGAGCGGAGACAGTTTCAATGTCAGCTGTTGCAGCGTGTTTTACCGATCTGCGATCCCGTGGCTCTAATTTTCCTCCAGTCATGTCCTGGCCGCCCACTCACTTCCTCCACCATGGGGAGGCTGCAATTTGGGGCACAGTGAGGCTGAAACTTGGGGCACAGTGAGGCTGCAACTTGGGGCACAGTGAGGCTGGATTACAGGTTATAATGACCTGTAATATTGAAGAAATCTAGCATTAATACTCTCAGGTGAGTGTAACAAAGCCCTATCAGCATCCCTGATCTCACTTACATGGGTGGGAGCAAATTGCCCTCTAGCCAACCAGGCCAGGAGCCTTCCATTTTTATAACCATTCTCAAATACTTTTTGCACGATGGGCTGCATAGATTTCTGAGTAAATTCAATTTGAAGCAGATTAACTTCCCAAAAAGAGTGCCGCGAGGCTCCATAACCAGCTGGATCAGGGTTTGCCACATATGCTGCCTTTTTAAGCCGGACATCTCTCTTTCTAATTCCTCAATAGATCTTGCAGAGGCCCTCCGAGCTACAAATAAATGGGACACGTACTCACCCCGAAGACAAGCTTTAAAGACATCCAAAGTTACCGTAGGAGCAGGAAGATCTGGTAAGCCAGTATTGGCACAACCCCCTCCGACATAGTTTCCTGAATAGCCTGATCCATAATCCAGTATCTGTACAGTCTCCACATCCCCCGCCCTGGTGGGCCCAGCAACATTGTGATAAGTAATGCAGCATGGTCAGAGATGCCTCTAGGGACGATAAAAATGGCGGATACCTGCAGCAACACCGCACGGGAGGCAAATGCCAGATTTATCCAAGAGAGCGTCTATCTTCTGGCATGATTGATGATATTTTGTGATCTAACTTCTCAGGATCTTGGTGGAAGTATTGTGACATCTCACCTGCCATGGGGCATGGATGGAAGCTGGGGGTAAAGCTTTCACCCCTTTAATGCAGTGATTATACATAAGGAGAGAGGTCTGATGTACAAAGTGCTGCAGGGATTAGAAAGATAGCAAGTTTATTTACCAAAAAATAGCATCACTTACACAGATAAAAACCTTGTGCAGCTCACGGTGTAGAGATTTAGATAACAGCATGGCCTGAAGGATCACAGAAATCTCAGGGATCAACAAGCCACAAAGCAAGGTGCTGAACTTGCCAAGGTGGATAACCGCCAGTGGCGTTCATGGCCTATTCACTCGGCACACACTATGCATTGTCATGACTGCTTTGTAGTCCAACTCATGAGTGCACAGGAACAACAAAAGAGACTAGAGACAATATATAAGCAATCAATACATTAGAATCATAAAATCTATACCCATATGGTTCTCCTGTCAACAGATGTTGCAAAGGCCTTTTATAGGGTAGCATGTCTCTTTATTAATTAAACCCTTAAACACATTAATTGAGAACACAGGGGTGCGTTCCCTGGCCAATCAGGTTCACCGGGTCTGGTTACCGGTAACCTGATTGGCTGAAGTGACATCGAGGGCGGAAGAAGATATCGAGGACGGAAGAAGGACGGCGCTGACTCGAGGAAGGTAAGTGCAGGGCTGGGGGGGAGAAACTGGCTGTATTATGAGGACAAACTGGCTGCATTATGGGGGAGAAACTGGCTGAATTATGGGGGAGAAACTGGCTGCATTATGGGGGAGAAACTGGCTGCATATGGGGGAGAAACTGGCTGTATATTGGGGTAGAAACTGGCTGCATATGAGGTAGAAACTGGCTGCATATAGGGGAGAAACTGGCTGTATATTGGGGGAGAAACTGGCTGCATATGGGGGAGAAACTGGCTGTATTATGAGGACAAACTGGCTGTATTATGGGGGAGAAACTGGCTGAATTATGGGGTAGAAACTGGCTGCATATTGGGGACAAACTGGCTGTATATTGGGCTAGAAACTGGCTGCATATGGGGTAGAAACTGGCTGCATATAGGGGAGAAACTGGCTGTATATTGGGGGAGAAACTGGCTGCATATGGGGGAGAAACTGGCTGTATATTGGGGTAGAAACTGGCTGCATATAGGGGAGAAACTGGCTGTATATTGGGGGAGAAACTGGCTGTATATTGGGGGAGAAACTGGCTGCATATAGGGGAGAAACTGGCTGCATTATGGGGGAGAAACTGGCTGCATTATGGGGGAGAAACTGGCTGTATATTGGGGGAGAAACTGGCTGCATATAGGGGAGAAACTGGCTGCATTATAGGGGAGAAACTGGCTGCATATGGGGGAGAAACTGGCTGCATTATAGGGGAGAAACTGGCTGCATATGGGGGAGAAACTGGCTGCATTATGGGGGAGAAACTGGCTGTATATTGGGGGAGGAACTGGCTGCATTATGGGGGAGAAACTGGCTGCATTATGGGGGAGAAACTGGCTGCATTATGGGGGAGAAACAGGCTGTATATTGGGGGAGAAACTGGCTGCATTATGGGGGAGAAACTGGCTGTATATTGGGGGAGAAACTGGCTGTATTATGGGGGAGAAACTGGCTGTATATTGGGGGAGAAACTGGCTGCATTATGGGGGAGAAACTGGCTGTATATTGGGGGAGAAACTGGCTGCATTATGGGGGAGAAACTGGCTGTATTATGGGGGAGAAACTGGCTGTATATTGGGGGAGAAACTGGCTGCATTATGGGGGAGAAACTGGCTGTATATTGGGGGAGAAACTGGCTGCATTATGGGGGAGAAACTGGCTGTATTATGGGGGAGAAACTGGCTGTATTATGGGAGAGAAACTGGCTGTATTATGGGGGAGAAACTGGCTGCATATAGGGGAGAAACTGGCTGCATATAGGGGACAAACTGGCTGCTAGGGATGAGCTCGGTGTTCGAGTCGAACATACGTTCGACTCGAACATCGGCTGTTCGATCATTCGCCGAACGAACGATTTGGGCCGTTCGCGCCTAATTCGCGGCCCACAATGCACTACGCCATCGCAGTGTCATCCAGGCGCTGTGATTGGCCAAGCATGCACTGTGACCCCGCATGCTTGGCCAATCACAGCGCCGGCAGCGAGGAGAGCAATGATTGGCCACAGGCAGGATGCCTGTGGCCAATTATTGCTGAGGGTGTTTAGTACACGCCCCACACTATAAAAGGCCGCCAGCACGGCGGCCTAGTGTAGTGTGTTCCGGAGCAGGGAAAGAGAAGCATAGGCAGGGACAGTGACATTTTTTTTTCTTGCTTAACCTGGATTCCTTTAGTTTAGGGAAAGAGAAGGATAGGTAGGGAGAGTGTCAGTCTGTTTTACTGTGCTAAACCTTGTTTGTAGGGACAGGGAAGGACAGTGAGGGAAATTCTCATTGTGCTATACTGTGCTAAAGCATTCCTCATCAACCATCTTTAAAAAAAAAAAATTATAGGGACAGAAAACTATAGGTAGGGAGAGTGTCAGTGTGTTTTACTGTGCTAAACCTTGTTTGTAGGGACAGGGAAGGACAGTGAGGGAAATTCTCATTGTGCTATACTGTGCTAAAGCATTCCTCATCAACCATCTTTAAAAAAAAAAATTATAGGGACAGAAAACTATAGGTAGGGAGAGTGTCAGTGTGTTTTTCTGTGCTAAAACTTGTTTGTAGGGACAGGGAAGGACAGTGAGGGAAATTCTCATTGTGCTATACTGTGCTAAAGCATTCCTCATCAACCATCTTTAAAAAAATTTTTTATAGGGACAGAAAACTATAGGTAGGGAGAGTGTCAGTGTGTTTTACTGTGCTAAACCTTGTTTGTAGGGACAGGGAAGGACAGTGAGGGAAATTCTCATTGTGCTATACTGTGCTAAAGCATTCCTCATCAACCATCTTTAAAAAAAATTTTTTATAGGGACAGAAAACTATAGGTAGGGAGAGTGTAAGTGTGTTTTACTGTGCTAAACCTTGTTTGTAGGGACAGGGAAGGACAGTGAGGGAAATTCTCATTGTGCTATACTGTGCTAAAGCATTCCTCACCAACCATCTTTAAAAAAAAAAAATTATAGGGACAGAAAACTATAGGTAGGGAGAGTGTCAGTGTGTTTTACTGTGCTAAACCTTGTTTGTAGGGACAGGGAAGGACAGTGAGGGAAATTCTCATTGTGCTATACTGTGCTAAAGCATTCCTCATCAACCATCTTTAA
Organism: Rana muscosa; assembly: GCA_029206835.1. Lineage (NCBI taxonomy): Eukaryota > Metazoa > Chordata > Amphibia > Anura > Ranidae > Rana > Rana muscosa. Next base: position 114,229,476 of record CM055123.1, on the reverse strand, counting down.
AAAAAAAAAAATTATAGGGACAGAAAACTATAGGTAGGGAGAGTGTCAGTGTGTTTTACTGTGCTAAACCTTGTTTGTAGGGACAGGGAAGGACAGTGAGGGAAATTCTCATTGTGCTATACTGTGCTAAAGCATTCCTCATCAACCATCTTTAAAAAAAAAAAAATTATAGGGACAGAAAACTATAGGTAGGGAGAGTGTCAGTGTGTTTTACTGTGCTAAACCTTGTTTGTAGGGACAGGGAAGGACAGTGAGGGAAATTCTCATTGTGCTATACGGTGCTAAAGCATTCCTCATCAACCATCTTTAAAAAAAAAATTTATAGGGACAGAAAACTATAGGTAGGGAGAGTGTCAGTGTGTTTTACTGTGCTAAACCTTGTTTGTAGGGACAGGGAAGGACAGTGAGGGAAATTCTCATTGTGCTATACTGTGCTAAAGCATTCCTCATCAACCATCTTTAAAAAAAAAAAAAAATTATAGGGACAGAAAACTATAGGTAGGGAGAGTGTCAGTGTGTTTTACTGTGCTAAACCTTGTTTGTAGGGACAGGGAAGGACAGTGAGGGAAATTCTCATTGTGCTATACTGTGCTAAAGCATTCCTCATCAACCATCTTTAAAAAAAAATTTTATAGGGACAGAAAACTATAGGTAGGGAGAGTGTCAGTGTGTTTTACTGTGCTAAACCTTGTTTGTAGGGACAGGGAAGGACAGTGAGGGAAATTCTCATTGTGCTATACTGTGCTAAAGCATTCCTCATCAACCATCTTTGAAATCCTTGTTTTTTGGACAGTCAGGGAAATTGTCATTGTGCTATTCTGTGCGAAAGCAATCATCCTCAACCATATTTAGAAATCCTTAAGTAAAGGGACAGAGAAGGACACCTGAAGGTAGCCCTTATTGCTTTTTTCCCCATCTCCCTGCAGGCCATCCATTAGAATGTCTGGAAGGCAAACAAGGAGAGGCAGACAGTCAGGAGGCAATAAAAGAGGGCAAGCAGGCTCTGTGTCTGGGGGCAACAGTGCTGGTCGTGGACGCGGTGCATTGTCATCAGCACATGGCCATGGGACACGCTTGTCCTTCTTTTCGGCAGCTGGACATGTTGAGCCACATCATGCCGAAGACTTGGTAGAGTGGATGACCAAGCCCTCCTCCTCCTCCTCATCCTCTCTCACCCAGGCTCAGGGTACTGGCAAAGCAGCTGCCAAAGCGTCCTCTTCCCTGGTATCAATGTCAGACTCATCATCAGTCACTCCTTCCCTAGACCCACCATGTCCTCCTCCTGAGGAGTCCCCTGAACTGTTTGAGCACAGTGTTGGGTACATGCTCCAGGAGGATGCCCAGCGTTTCGAAGGGTCTGATGATGAAACCCAGCTAGAGGAAGGCAGTAGCGTGAGAGCAGACAGAGGGGATGCTCAAGAAGGACACCAATCTGGCAGTCATGTTCCAGCAGCTGCAGCATACTGCCAGATTGGCTCCAGTGATGAGGAGGGAGGGGATGATGAGGTCACTGACTCCACGTGGGTGCCTAATAGGAGAGAGGAGGAGGAGGAGGATGAGGAGGAGGCACATCTCCAACAAGGCAGGATGCCCTTTGGTGGCCAGCGTAAGGGCAGTACACCGACGGAATCACACCGCAGAGCTCCGCCTGTGCAGGGCGCTGCCTCTGCCCGTCATTCAAAAAGTTCTTTGGTGTGGGCCTTTTTTGAGGCTAGTGCATCAGATCGCACAGCTGCTGTTTGCAACATATGTCTCAAGCGTATATCGCGTGGCCAAAACATCAGCCGCTTGGGTACCACATGCCTGACCAGACATATGTTGACCTGTCATGCAGCTCGTTGGCAAGCCTACCTCAAAGACCCACACCAAAGAACAAAGCGGACCTCTCCTTGCACCGCATCAGCTGGGATCTCCAACCCCACTATAACTTCAGTCCTCTCTGAAACATGCACTGAGAGGAATGAAGGTGTAGAATTAGGTGTGTCACAGCCAAGTACTTGCGGCCACTCTGCTAGCAGTACACCGACGTCTGATTCTAGCAGGCAAATTTCCCTGCCCCAGCTGCTGGACCGTCGAAAGAAGTTCACTCCCAGCCATCCACATGCCCAGCGGTTGAATGCTAGCTTGGCTAAATTGCTAGCGCTTCAACTGCTGCCTTTTCAGTTGGTAGACTCGGCCCCCTTCCGTGAGTTTGTGCAATGTGCGGTTCCTCAGTGGCAGGTTCCCAAACGCCACTTTTTCTCACGGAAGGCTATTCCGGCTCTCTACCGGCATGTGGAAGGCAATGTCTTGGCCTCGCTGGACAGGGCGGTCAGCGGTAAGGTGCATATTACCGCTGACTCATGGTCCAGCAGGCATGGACAGGGACGTTACCTTTCTTTCACGGCCCATTGGGTCACTCTTTTGGCAGCTGGGAAGGATGCAGGACAAGGTGCAGTAGTGTTGGAGGTTGTTCCACCGCCACGCCTCCAAAATGCTACTACTGGTTGTGACACACCTCTCTCCTCCACCCCCTCCTCTTCTTCTTCCTCCATGGCCTCTTCCTGTGCTTTGTCCTCTGAACCAGCGGTGCTCCGTAGGCGTTCAAGGGGCTACGCAAGTACGCAGGCAAAAAGATGCCATGCCGTGCTTGCGCTGGTGTGTTTGGGGGACAGAAGCCACACTGGGGCAGAGGTCCTGTCTGCTCTGCAGGGCCAGGCCAAGAGGTGGTTGACGCCACGCCAGCTTAAGCCAGGAATGGTGGTTTGCGACAATGGCACCAACCTCCTCTCCGCCCTCCGACAGGGACAACTGACCCATGTGCCCTGTGTGGCTCACGTCCTTAACCTGGTGGTGCAGCGGTTCTTGGGCAGGTACCCGGGCTTACAGGATGTCCTGAGGCAGGCCAGGAAAGTCTGTGTGCATTTCCGCAGATCTTATAATGCCAGTGCTCGCCTGGCTGAGCTGCAAAAGGAGTTGAACCTGCCCAAGAACCGCCTTATATGTGACATGCCCACCAGGTGGAACTCAACGTTGGCCATGCTGCAGCGGCTGCACACGCAGCAGAGGGCCATCAATGAGTACCTGTGCGACTACGGCACCAGGACAGGGTCAGGGGAGCTTGTTTTTTTTTCTCCACGCCAGTGGGGCATGATCAGGGATGCATGCACTGTCCTGGCACCATTTGAGGAGGCCACGAGGATGGTGAGCAGTGACAGTGCATGCATCAGTGACACTGTACCTCTTGTCCACCTGTTGGAGCACACGCTGCGTGGAATAATGGACAGGGCACTTGAGGCAGAACAGAGGCAGGAAGAGGAGGACTTCCTTGCCTCTCAAGGCCCCCTTTACCCAGACAGTGTTCCTTCTGTCCCACCCATCGCACAGGAAGAGGACGAGGAGGAAGAGGAGGATTGTGTCAGCATGGAGGTGGAGCCTGGCACTCAGCAGCATCAACAGCAGCAGTCTTTTAGGGATGATTTACAGTCCCAAGAAACCCGTGGACTTGTACGTGGCTGGGAGGAGGTGGCTGCGGATCATGTCGTCCTTAGTGACCCAGAGGACTCCGGACCGAATGCCTCAGCTAACCTACGCTGCATGGCCTCCCTGATCCTGCAAAGTCTGCGGAAGGATCCTCGTATTCTTCGGATCAAGGAGAGGGACCATTACTGGCTGGCCACTCTCCTTGATCCACGGTACAAGGATAAGGTTGCGGACCTTATGTTACCGTCGCAGAGGGAGCAGAGGATGAGACAACTCCGGGAGGCCTTGCAGAAAGGTCTGTGCAACGCGTTCCCAGAGACTGGGAGGTTACAAACTCCTGGTCCTGGACAACGAGTTGCTGAGGCTTCGGCCAGTCAAAGAAGGAGCGGTGGGGAAGGTGGCCGTCTGACCGATGCGTTCAGACAATTCTTTAGTCCGCAGCCCCAAAGTATGATCGGTTCCAGCAACCATCGCCAGCGTCTGATAAACATGGTGCAGGAATATCTAGGGGCAAGGTCAGACTTGGACACCTTCCCCACCGAAAATCCTCTGGCTTACTGGGTCTTGAGGATGGATCACTGGCCAGAGCTTGCACAGTATGCAATTGAGCTACTGGCCTGTCCTGCATCCAGCGTTCTTTCGGAACGCACATTCAGTGCTGCTGGAGGATTTGTCACGGATCACAGGGTGCGCCTGTCCACCGACTCGGTTGATCGACTGACTTTCATCAAGATGAACCAGTCTTGGATCACCACCAGCTACCACACACCTGATGCTGATATAACAGACTAATTGATTTTAACATGTCACGACTCACATCCCTTCAAGACTGATGCTGATGCTGAGTGCCTGTGCTGTTATGTTGACTGGCTATCCTCCTCCTCCGAGTCCTCAATGATACGATTGATGATGATAGCTTGGAAGATAATTTTTGTTTATGGGTGCCGCCACCAGTGCCTAACGCCCAATTTTTCAGCCCCTGTTTAACAGGGGCGTGTAATTACAATTTTTGAAGCAATACTTTGCAACAGGGCTCATTGCTGTGCTCCAAGTACAGTATCTGTGAGGGGTTGCAGTGTTGTGCCACCAGTGCCTAAGGCCCAATTTTTCAGCCCCTGTTTAACAGGGGCGTGTAATTACAATTTTTGAAGCAATACTTTGCAACAGGGCTCATTGCTGTGCTCCAAGTACAGTATCTGTGAGGGGTTGCAGTGTTGTGCCACCAGTGCCTAAGGCCCAATTTTTCAGCCCCTGTTCAACAGGGGCATGTAATTACAATTCTTGATCTAATAATTCACAGCAGGGCCCATTGCTGCACCCACCAAGAGTAACTCTGAGGGCTTACAGTGTTGTGGCAACGCCACCACCACCACCACGAAAGGCCCAATTTTTCAGCCCCTGTTCAAAAGGGGCATGTAATTACAATTCTTGATCTAATAATTCACAGCAGGGCCCATTCCTGCACCCACCAAGAGTAACTCTGAGGGCTTACAGTGTTGTGGCAACACCACCACCACCACCACCACCACGAAAGGCCCAATTTTTCAGCCCCTGTTCAACAGGGGCATGCAATTACAATTCTTGATCTAATAATTCACAGCAGGGCCCATTGCTGCACCCACCAAGAGTAACTGTCAGGGCTTACAGTGATGTGGCACCAGCACCACCATCAAAGGCCCAATTTTTACTACCACTGTTCAACAATTATATGTAATTACAATTCCTGATATAATAGTTGACAGCAGGGCGTTCCAGCACCAACCAAGAGTAACTGTGAGTGCTTACAGTGTTGTGCCAACACCAACAACTAAGGGGCCTATTTCTGCAGAGTATATACGGCAGGTCCCTACTTTCAAACATCCAACTTACAAACGACTCCTACTTGCAAACGCAAGAAGACAACAGGAAGTGAGAGGAAATCTACCCCTAGGAAGGAAAATTCTCTCCTGTAAGAATTAATATGGGAGAAAGGTGTCTCCTCTGTACTGATGCTTTATCACCAATCCTTGTTTCAAGAAAAACACCACATTTCAAAAACAGTTGTCATTGGGACAGAAAGTGAGGTGAAATGTTCTGAACAGGGGCACAGACAGCAAAACAAATGTTACAGGGGTGATAACCCTTACCTATGTTTTCCAAAAAGTTTAAAAATAGATTTTTGGGCTGGAGCTACACTTAAACAATGTACCTGTTCAAAATTACAAACAGATTCTACATAAGAACAAACCTACAGTCCCTGTCTTGTATGCACCACCTGTATACGGCTGTTCAGAGTATATAGGGCCTTTTTTATTTTATGTGCGGGGTTCCCCTTAATATCCATACAAGACCCAAAGGGGCTGGTAATGGGCTGGGGTAGGGGGGGGGTGGTCATGGGGTAGCTATGCCATTTTTCTTAAAGATTTTCATCCATATTACCGGGACCAGACATTACATTAAAGCCAAAAGCAGTTTTAAATGGCTTTTTTTTCCTTTAGAAGTGTCATTTTGTGCAGGGACAGTTCTAAACACGGGAAACACGTGGCACTTCACAGGCATACTTTAGACACCCCCCAGGTACGATATTTAAAGGAATATTTGACTTTTTTTTTTTTCACTTTATGCATTATTAAAATGACTGCTCCCGAAAAACGACCGTTTTTAAAACTTCTTTTTGCATTGATACATGTCCCCTGGTGCAGAACCCGGGTTCCCAAACCCTTTTTAGGACAATAACATGCATAATAGTCATTATAATTAGCACTTTAGAATTTGAACGTTCGCATCCATTGTATTTAATAGGGTTCTAATGTTCGTACGAACTTTCGGTCCGTTCGCGGGTTCTGGTGCGAACCGAACCCGGGGGTGTTCGGCTCATCACTACTGGCTGCATATAGGGGAGAAACTGGCTGAATTTGGGGGAGAAACTGGCTGTATTATGGGGGACAAACTGGCTGTATTATAAGGACAAACTGGCTGCATTATGGGGGAGAAACTGGCTGCATTATGGGGGGAAACTGGCTGCATTATGGGGGATTAACTGGCTGCATTATGGGGGATTAACTGGCTGCATTATGGGGGAGAAACTAGCTGCATTATGGGGGAGAAACTGGCTGCATTATGGGGGAGAAACTGGCTGCATTATGGGGGAGAAACTGGCTGCATATGGGGGGGAAACTGGCTGCATTTGGGGACAAACTAGTGGCGTTTGGGCACAGTGGCTGCGTTTAATGGGCACAGTGGCGGCAATTGATGATTTTTTTCTGTTTTTTTGCGCCCCCCCAAAAAATTTGAGCACCAGCCGCCACTGTCTGCAGATATTTACTCATGTCACTGAATAAATAAAGTTAAACATTCTAATCCAAAATCTAGTCACTATAGGGCAGTGGCACATAGTCCCTGGTTGCCCACAACATCGAAAGAAAGCAGGCGACAAAGTGGGATGGATTTTGGCAATATGGGTTGGGACCAGACACCAGCACAAAAGAGTTTTATAGTTAGATTCTAATAATGTGGTATTGATAGCTATCTTGGACAAGGCATAAGGTACGTCCTGCCAATCAAGCAGTTCCCAAGAAAAATTCCGGTCCTGCTCCCATTGAATTATATATGAGAGTTTTGTAGTCAGGTATATGAGAGAAGCATATACTGCAGAAATTTGTCCCCGCAAAAGGCCTCTTGCTTGACAAGACAATTCAAAAAGGGCGAGTGTAAGGGGTCCATCTAATAGGCAAACTCGGAACGCAGGAAAGATCTATGTTGATGATAATATCGTTCTTCTGATTTTTAAAAGCATTCTTCTTATGGGTATAGTATACTTTCCCTTTAAGATATTTTATCTGTATCTTATGTCACAGTGTGTCCTGAAAAGGCACAGGAGTGATCTGACCAACATCACATTATCTATAAATAGCTGAGGCATGAACTGAACTGTGAAGCTTGCGTATGACAGTATGACAGGGCAGCCTTTACTATTTGGTGTCATAAGTATAGTCCAAATGCCTGTCAGTTATTGCAGTCTAAGGCAGCCTGTACACAGATTTGTATCACAGATCAAATCTGCTCACCGATGGCGCCTTCCAGACTTCATTTCCAAAGGTGCAAAGAGGGCCAGTGTAGTAGCATTCCTCCTATCTAAGTGCATCTATACTTACTCTTCTCAAAAGTCCTGTTCAGCCACATAAATACGGTACAAAGATAGATGTTGTAAAACAGGCATGTCAACCTAGTGTTTTAAATATTATCCACTTTTACCTTCCATACGGCTGTTTCTGAGTTTACATTTTAAAAACAAATAAGCTTTTTTTATGTATTGACTACCCCTCCTTAAACAAAGTAACCCATCCTTCCCTGCCCCAGAAGCATACCTACCTCTATATTGGACGGCCAAGCTGGCAGCAGTGTTCACAATTTTTGGCCAAAATTTTCCTGTGCCATTGCTAAGTCGATTCCTATAGACTCCTATAGGCCTATCCCTGGGTGTCTTTTATATCAGGAAAAGGGCTTCATAAAATTTTGGGAAATGACTGCAGTAATTGGCTTTTGGCTTGAGGTCCTAAAGACAGCTGCAGGCTAAGGCTGTCAGATAGTGGTATGTAACCATCTGGGATGGGAGCGGGGACAGGGTTGGTTTATTTTTTTAAGGGGTTAAGGAGATAGGCAAAAAATCGAACTGTACTTTCACGAAAGTACAGTTAACCTATAATTATGGCTCAAGTTAATTATTTGACGTTAGACCTAAGTGGGGCTGTCAGGAAGGGCAAACCAGAAATGTCATTGACGATATCGGCGCCCCTTCGCGCATGCGCGGTAGCGGTGCGGGCGCGCGCACGCGCGCGGGCACGCGCGATTGCGGTGCGCGTGCGGGCGCGCGCGGGAGCGCGCAGCGGCGGCTCATGGCGCCAGATGAGGTTATTTGAAGGGGCTGATGGCTGGGCTCTGTGCTGTTCGGTCTACAGCGTTACCTGAGACCTCTGACCCCTGTTTACCTGAATCCTGCTCCAGCTGACCCGTCCTGGTTTGTTTGACCATCCTTGCTGATCTGCCTGTACCTGACCCCCGGCCTGTGTTGACTACGTTCCTGCCTGTCCCTTCTGCTACCTCGTTACCTGCCCGTTGCCGAACCTGCCTGTACCTGAGACCTGCCAGCTGCCTAAACCCGCGCATACCTGATCCTGCTCCAGTACTTACCTGAACCTGAGACCTGCCAGTTGCCTGAACCTGCTCATACCTGATCCCGCTCCAGTACCTACCTGCTTGGGACTGGTGTACCCACGCTTCCAGCCCATCTGACCGCACCTGCCTGAGCTCCAGTTGTTAGGCCGTCAGTTGTTTCCGGATCTATTCCAGTCTCCGTCCCAGTTCCGGTCCAGCACACCACCAGCGACCTTTACCAGGCTCTCGTGCGACTCTACACTCCTGCGCCCCCTGTCTTCACTACCAGGGGTCGCGAGTGAGAGGTGTAAGGGAGGCCTCCCTCTGCATAATCAGACTCTTCCATCAGGTACGTGACAGTACCGAACAGCCAAGTCAGAGTCTGTGCAGGGAGCCTCTCCCATGGAGGGTTTCCGCTTACACCTCAAAGACCTCACCCAGACTGTTGAAATCGCACAAGATGCGTATATCCGACTGGAAGGAAGCATCCAGGCTCTTTCCTCACCTACCTCGGCCCCGCAAAGAGCTACTTCAGCCATAGCAATGTTACCTCCAGAAACCGGGGTTCCTACGCCTGAAAGATTCACGGGTGATCACCGATTACGAGGACAGAAGTCAGAGAGACCTGTGAGGTCGTCCTGTCCAGCCTGGAAATTAGCCCGAGCCCCTAACATCAGCAGCCTGACATCTCCTACCGCTGCTGCACCCACATCTGATGTCCCTGAACCCAGGCAACTCAGAGTGCCCCGTCCCTCACTTTCCCCTGAGGAACGTCAACGCCGACAACACGAAAACCTCTGCCTGTATTGTGGGAGACCCGGGCATTACGTGAGGTCATGTCCAGCAAAGACCCGCAAGGGTCAAATTATCTTCTCCGCCAGCACGCCCATCCTGCCAACCCACCTGGCTCTCCCCATTGTATTACAGCTTCCGGGAAGAAGTATTCCTGTCTCCGCTATAATAGACTCCGGTGCCTGTAGCTGCTTTATGGACTTGTCTTTTATTGCTAAACATCAAATCCCTTTGCAACCTAGGGCCCAGGGACTTTCAGTACATCTGGCCGACGGGTCTGCTATCAAATCCGGACTGGTGACTCAACAGACTATACCCTTGCCTGTGATCATTGCCGATAGTCACAAGGAATTATTACGCCTGGATGCCATTGCATCCCCGCTGTTTCCCATAATCCTTGGCATGCCGTGGCTCCAAGCACATAACCCTCTTATCAACTGGGTCGGAGGGGAGGTTAAGTTTCACTCTTCCTACTGCCTCAAACACTGCTTGCGGGAATTCTCTTCTGATCCGCCATCCTTGTTATGCTCGGACTCTGATGTTGAAACTCGCTTATCTGTACCAATTGCATACCATGACTTCTTAGATGTCTTTAGCAAGAAAGGAGCTGAAACTCTCCCCCCACATCGGCCATATGACTGCCCGATTGATCTCATCCCGGGTGTGGAGGTCCCTTTTGGAAGGATTTTTCCTCTGTCGGAATTGGAGCTTGTTGCCCTGAAAGATTATATAGACGATAATCTAAAGAAGGGCTTCATCCGCCCCTCCACTTCTCCAGCGGGAGCGGGTATCTTCTTTGTGGAGAAGAAGGATCGTTCCCTTCGCCCATGTATAGATTATCGTGAACTCAATAAGGTTACGGTCAAGAACCGTTATCCCCTGCCCTTGGTACCCGAATTGTTCCAGAGGTTGGGAGCAGCAACCATATTTACAAAACTGGATCTCCGAGGGGCATATAATCTGGTACGGATACGGGAGGGAGACGAGTGGAAGACGGCTTTTCGCTCCCGATTCGGACATTTTGAGTATCTGGTGATGCCGTTCGGCCTATGCAATGCCCCAGCAACATTCCAGCACTTTATCAACGATATCTTTCGCGATTTCCTAGACCTGTTCGTTGTAGCATATTTGGACGACATCTTAATTTTCTCTGCTTCCCGTGATGACCACCGCAGACATGTTAAAAGTGTATTGAGCAGACTGCGACAGCACGGGCTATACGCCAAGCCGGAGAAGTGCGAGTTCGAGCGACAAAGCATTACTTTTTTGGGACTAATCCTCTCCACCGATGGTGTCAAGATGGACCCACAAAAGGTCACTGCCATCTTAGACTGGCCAGCCCCAGTGGACAAAAAGGGCATCCAACGCTTTGTCGGGTTCTCGAACTTTTACCGAAAATTCATTAGGGGATTTTCAGCCATCATATCACCAATCACACAACTGACCAAACAAGGCATCCGTTTCCAGTGGTCTCCTAAAGCTCAAAATGCTTTCGAGTCTCTTAAGAAACTATTTACTTCCGCACCGGTTCTGAAGCACCCCGACCCAACATTGCCCTATGTACTGGAAGTAGACGCGTCAGAAACGGCAGTCGGAGCAGTACTATCCCAAAGGCGGGGACCCAAGGCTTTGTTACACCCAGTCGCCTTTTTCTCCCGCAAACTGTCTAACTCTGAAAGGCATTATGATGTCGGAGATAGAGAACTTCTGGCCATTAAAAATGCATTGGAAGAGTGGAGGTACCTTCTAGAAGGAGCAGCGCACCCGATCCTAATCTATACGGATCATAAGAACCTGGAGTATCTGAGGACTGCCAAGAGACTCAAACCACGTCAGGCTAGATGGGCGCTCTTCTTTTCCAGGTTCTCTTTTCATCTCACGTACAGGCCAGGATCTAAAAACACCAAACCTGATGCACTCTCTCGGATGTTCTGTGTTACCAGGGACTCCGCACCGCCCGACACTATCCTGTCCTCTGAGAACTTCCTGCTACTTCAGGGAGACCTGCTCTCTCAAATTAAACGGGCTTCTGTAAATGCCCCTTCATCTCTGGGAATAACGTTGCAGGCCAGAGATGATTTACTTTGGCACGAGGACAAAATATTCATACCAGAAAACCTACGTGTCTCTGTTTTGGGATTATGTCACGACCACAAATTAGCCGGACACTTCGGTATCCGTAAAACTGCTGAACTTGTGCAACGCACATTCTGGTGGCCTCAAGTGGAAAAAGACTGCAAGGGCTATGTAGAGTCCTGTACCACTTGCACACGAAATAAGAACAGCAAAACCAAGGCATGGGGCTTGTTGAAGCCGCTATCAGTTCCGAAGAGACCCTGGAAGAATATCTCGATCGATTTTATCGTGGAACTTCCTCCATCTGACGGGTTCTCCACCATCTTTGTGGTGGTGGATCGATTATCCAAAATGGCCCACTTCCTACCCATGAAAGGCACACCATCGGCCCCGGAAACAGCCCAAATCTTTGTGAAAGAAGTTGTTAGGCTTCACGGAGTTCCAGCAAACATCGTGTCAGACCGGGGGGTACAATTTACCTCAAAGTTTTGGAGGTCGTTATGTGAAACCTTGGGAATCGAGTTATCATTTTCTTCCGCATACCACCCCCAAACGAATGGGCAAACGGAAAGAACCAATCAAACTCTGGAACAATACTTGCGGTGCTTCTCCTCATACTCACAAGATGATTGGGCCACACTACTTCCGTTAGCGGAATTCGCTTATAACAATTCCATCCACTCTGCCACAAAACAGTCTCCATTCTTTGCCAATTACGGGTTCAACCCATCATTTCTGACTAGTACCTTCCCGGAGAGTTCTGTACCTGCCGTTCTTGAAACCATAAATTTCTTTGACACCAACAACAAACTTCTACAGACAACTATGACTAAGGCTCAGGAATATAACAAACAGGTCTTTGATAAGAAGAGGCGGGGAGAATTAATACTGGAACCTGGTGATCGGGTTTGGCTCTCCACTACAAATCTAAGACTAATGTGCCCCTCTAAGAAGTTGGGCCCTAAATTTATGGGACCCTTCCCGATTAAAAGAAGGATCAACGACGTGTCTTACGAGCTGGAACTGCCAGACTCCTTCAAAATACATCCTGTCTTTCATGTGGCTTTACTAAAACCTGTAACCCCTGATCCATTCCCTGACCGGGATACAGGCCCACCCGAACCAATATTAGTTAACGGAACAGAGGAATTCGAAGTCGAAGCAATCCTGGACTGTAGGAAAAAGAGAAATCAGATCCAGTATCTCGTCAAATGGAAAGGTTATGGCCCAGAAGAGGATTCGTGGGAACCCGAGGACGATGTCCATGCTGAAAGACTTATCCAGGCATTCAAGAGTTCCCATCCTTTGAAGCTCGCCCGGTTGGGCATCCGGAGGCTGCCCATTGGGAGGGGGCAATGTCAGGAAGGGCAAACCAGAAATGTCATTGACGATATCGGCGCCCCTTCGCGCATGCGCGGTAGCGGTGCGGGCGCGCGCACGCGCGCGGGCACGCGCGATTGCGGTGCGCGTGCGGGCACGCGCGGGAGCGCGCAGCGGCGGCTCATGGCGCCAGATGAGGTTATTTGAAGGGGCTGATGGCTGGGCTCTGTGCTGTTCGGTCTACAGCATTACCTGAGACCTCTGACCCCTGTTTACCTGAATCCTGCTCCAGCTGACCCGTCCTGGTTTGTTTGACCATCCTTGCTGATCTGCCTGTACCTGACCCCCGGCCTGTGTTGACTACGTTCCTGCCTGTCCCTTCTGCTACCTCGTTACCTGCCCGTTGCCGAACCTGCCTGTACCTGAGACCTGCCAGCTGCCTAAACCAGCGCATACCTGATCCTGCTCCAGTACTTACCTGAACCTGAGACCTGCCAGCTGCCTAACCCGCGCATACCTGATCCCGCTCCAGTACTTACCTGAACCTGAGACCTGCCAGTTGCCTGAACCTGCTCATACCTGATCCCGCTCCAGTACCTACCTGCTTGGGACTGGTGTACCCACGCTTCCAGCCCATCTGACCGCACCTGCCTGAGCTCCAGTTGTTAGGCCGTCAGTTGTTTCCGGATCTATTCCAGTCTCCGTCCCAGTTCCGGTCCAGCACACCACCAGCGACCTTTACCAGGCTCTCGTGCGACTCTACACTCCTGCGCCCCCTGTCTTCACTACCAGGGGTCGCGAGTGAGAGGTGTAAGGGAGGCCTCCCTCTGCATAATCAGACTCTTCCATCAGGTACGTGACAGGGGCATTCCTCCTGCAGAATGGATATGGCCCATTAAAGTTCATGGGATTTGATTTTTACGAGCCGCTTGAACACAGCACAGGAGGCTACACCTTAGGTGGAGGTAAATACAGACATGCACGTGGGTGTGACTGATTGTGCTGAGGGGGTTATAGAGAGGGGCTGGGGGAATTTTCTACTAAATGTGAACCTGTACTTTTAAGCAGTATTAAACCCAAAAACAAAAATGTTATATATTTCAGCTTAGATGTGTAGCGGTGCACTGCCGTGAGTTCAAAAGATCCACACAACAACCTGCTGCCTGACCCTCCATTCATCCATCTTGAGACAATGAACAGTCATTTTCTTTGCTTTGCTGTATTTTATTTGCGGGACACATCTTGGATAGGATAGGGATGATATGAGATGCCCATAACACTTAGCACATTGGTAGAACTTTATTTGAAAGATCCAGTTCTGATTAGTGATGAGCCGAACACCCCCGGGTTCGGTTCGCACTAGAACCCGCGAACGGACCGAAAGTTCGTACGAACATTAGAACCCTATTAAATACAATGGATGCGAACGTTCGAATTCTAAAGTGCTAATTATAACGACTATTATGCATGTTATTGTCCTAAAAAGGGTTTGGGAACCCGGGTTCTGCACCAGGGGACATGTATCAATGCAAAAATAAGTTTTAAAAACGGTCGTTTTTCGGGAGCAGTCATTTTAATGATGCATAAAGTGAAAAAAAAAAGTCAAATATTCCTTTAAATATCGTACCTGGGGGGTGTCTAAAGTATGCCTGTGAAGTGCCACGTGTTTCCCGTGTTTAGAACTGTCCCTGCACAAAATGACACTTCTAAAGGAAAAAAAAGCCATTTAAAACTGCTTGCGGCTTTAATGTAATGTCTGGTCCCGGTAATATGGATGAAAATCTTTAAGAAAAATGGCATAGCTACCCCATGACCCCCCCCCCCCTACCCCAGCCCATTACCAGCACCTTTGGGTCTTGTATGGATATTAAGGGGAACACCGCACACAAAATAAAAAAGGCCCTATATACTCTGAACAGCCGTATACAGGCGGTGCATACAAGACAGGGACTGTAGGTTTGTTCTTATGTAGAATGTGTTTGTAATTTTGAACAGGTACATTGTTTAAGTGTAGCTCCAGCCCAAAAATCTATTTTTAAACTTTTTGGAAAACATAGGTAAGGGTTATCACCCCTGTAACATTTGTTTTGCTGTCTGTGCCCCTGTTCAGAACATTTCACCTCACTTTCCGTCCCAATGACAACTGTTTTTGAAATGTGGTGTTTTTCTTGAAACAAGGATTGGTGATAAAGCATCAGTACAGAGGAGACACCTTTCTCCCATATTAATTCTTACAGGAGAGAATTTTCCTTCCTAGGGGTAGATTTCCTCTCACTTCCTGTTGTCTTCTTGCGTTTGCAAGTAGTAGTCGTTTGTAAGTTGGATGTTTGAAAGTAGGGACCTGCCGTATATACTCTGCAGAAATAGGCCCCTTAGTTGTTGGTGTTGGCACAACACTGTAAGCACTCACAGTTACTCTTGGTTGGTGCTGGAACGCCCTGCTGTCAACTATTATATCAGGAATTGTAATTACATATAATTGTTGAACAGTGGTAGTAAAAATTGGGCCTTTGATGGTGGTGCTGGTGCCACAACACTGTAAGCCCTGACAGTTACTCTTGGTGGGTGCAGCAATGGGCCCTGCTGTGAATTATTAGATCAAGAATTGTAATTGCATGCCCCTGTTGAACAGGGGCTGAAAAATTGGGCCTTTCGTGGTGGTGGTGGTGGTGGTGGTGTTGCCACAACACTGTAAGCCCTCAGAGTTACTCTTGGTGGGTGCAGGAATGGGCCCTGCTGTGAATTATTAGATCAAGAATTGTAATTACATGCCCCTTTTGAACAGGGGCTGAAAAATTGGGCCTTTCGTGGTGGTGGTGGTGGTGGTGGTGGTGGTGGCGTTGCCACAACACTGTAAGCCCTCAGAGTTACTCTTGGTGGGTGCAGCAATGGGCCCTGCTGTGAATTATTAGATCAAGAATTGTAATTACATGCCCCTGTTGAACAGGGGCTGAAAAATTGGGCCTTAGGCACTGGTGGCACAACACTGCAACCCCTCACAGATACTGTACTTGGAGCACAGCAATGAGCCCTGTTGCAAAGTATTGCTTCAAAAATTGTAATGACACGCCCCTGTTAAACAGGGGCTGAAAAATTGGGCCTTAGGCACTGGTGGCACAACACTCCAACCCCTCACAGATACTGTACTTGGAGCACAGCAATGAGCCCTGTTGCAAAGTATTGCTTCAAAAATTGTAATTACACGCCCCTGTTAAACAGGGGCTGAAAAATTGGGCCTTAGCCACTGGTGGCGGCACCCATAAACAAAAATGATCTTCCAAGCTATCATCATCAATCGTATCATTGAGGACTCGGAGGAGGAGGATAGCCAGTCAACATAACAGCACAGGCACTCAGCATCAGCATCAGTCTTGAAGGGATGTGACATGTTAAAATCAATTAGTCTGTTATATCAGCATCAGGTGTGTGGTAGCTGGTGGTTCATCTTGATGAAAGTCAGTCGATCAACCGAGTCGGTGGACAGGCGCACCCTGTGATCCGTGACAAATCCTCCAGCAGCACTGAATGTGCGTTCCGAAAGAACGCTGGATGCAGGACAGGCCAGTAGCTCAATTGCATACTGTGCAAGCTCTGGCCAGTGATCCATCCTCAAGACCCAGTAAGCCAGAGGATTTTCGGTGGGGAAGGTGTCCAAGTCTGACCTTGCCCCTAGATATTCCTGCACCATGTTTATCAGACGCTGGCGATGGTTGCTGGAACCGATCATACTTTGGGGCTGCGGACTAAAGAATTGTCTGAACGCATCGGTCAGATGGCCACCTTCCCCACCGCTCCTTCTTTGACTGGCCGAAGCCTCAGCAACTCGTTGTCCAGGACCAGGAGTTTGTAACCTCCCAGTCTCTGGGAACGCGTTGCACAGACCTTTCTGCAAGGCCTCCCGGAGTTGTCTCATCCTCTGCTCTCTCTGCGACGGTAACATAAGGTCCGCAACCTTACCCTTGTACCGTGGATCAAGGAGAGTGGCCAGCCAGTAATGGTCCCTCTCCTTGATCCGAAGAATACGAGGATCCTTCCGCAGACTTTGCAGGATCAGGGAGGCCATGCAGCGTAGGTTAGCTGAGGCATTCGGTCCGGAGTCCTCTGGGTCACTAAGGACGACATGATCCGCAGCCACCTCCTCCTAGCCACGTACAAGTCCACTGGTTTCTTGGGACTGTAAATCATCCCTAAAAGGCTGCTGCTGATGATGCTGAGTGCCAGCCTCCACCTCCATGCTGACACAATCCTCCTCCTCCTCCTCCTCCTCCTCTTCCTGTGCGATGGGTGGGACAGAAGGAACACTGTCTGGGTAAAGGGGGCCTTGAGAGGCAAGGAAGTCCTCCTCTTCCTGCCTCTGTTCTGCCTCAAGTGCCCTGTCCATTATTCCACGCAGCGTGTGCTCCAACAGGTGGACAAGAGGTACAGTGTCACTGATGCATGCACTGTCACTGCTCACCATCCTCGTGGCCTCCTCAAATGGTGCCAGGACAGTGCATGCATCCCTGATCATGCCCCACTGGCGTGGAGAAAAAAAAACAAGCTCCCCTGACCCTGTCCTGGTGCCGTAGTCGCACAGGTACTCATTGATGGCCCTCTGCTGCGTGTGCAGCCGCTGCAGCATGGCCAACGTTGAGTTCCACCTGGTGGGCATGTCACATATAAGGCGGTTCTTGGGCAGGTTCAACTCCTTTTGCAGCTCAGCCAGGCGAGCACTGGCATTATAAGATCTGCGGAAATGCACACAGACTTTCCTGGCCTGCCTCAGGACATCCTGTAAGCCCGGGTACCTGCCCAAGAACCGCTGCACCACCAGGTTAAGGACGTGAGCCACACAGGGCACATGGGTCAGTTGTCCCTGTCGGAGGGCGGAGAGGAGGTTGGTGCCATTGTCGCAAACCACCATTCCTGGCTTAAGCTGGCGTGGCGTCAACCACCTCTCGGCCTGGCCCTGCAGAGCAGACAGGACCTCTGCCCCAGTGTGGCTTCTGTCCCCCAAACACACCAGCGCAAGCACGGCATGGCATCTTTTTGCCTGCGTACTTGCGTAGCCCCTTGAACGGCTACGGAGCACCGCTGGTTCAGAGGACAAAGCACAGGAAGAGGCCATGGAGGAAGAAGAAGAGGAGGGGGTGGAGGAGAGAGGTGTGTCACAACCAGTAGTAGCATTTTAGAGGCGTGGCGGTGGAACAACCTCCAACACTACTGCACCTTGTCCTGCATCCTTCCCAGCTGCCAAAAGAGTGACCCAATGGGCCGTGAAAGAAAGGTAACGTCCCTGTCCATGCCTGCTGGACCATGAGTCAGCGGTAATATGCACCTTACCGCTGACCGCCCTGTCCAGCGAGGCCAAGACATTGCCTTCCACATGCCGGTAGAGAGCCGGAATAGCCTTCCGTGAGAAAAAGTGGCGTTTGGGAACCTGCCACTGAGGAACCGCACATTGCACAAACTCACGGAAGGGGGCCGAGTCTACCAACTGAAAAGGCAGCAGTTGAAGCGCTAGCAATTTAGCCAAGCTAGCATTCAACCGCTGGGCATGTGGATGGCTGGGAGTGAACTTCTTTCGACGGTCCAGCAGCTGGGGCAGGGAAATTTGCCTGCTAGAATCGGACGTCGGTGTACTGCTAGCAGAGTGGCCGCAAGTACTTGGCTGTGACACACCTAATTCTACACCTTCATTCCTCTCAGTGCATGTTTCAGAGAGGACTGAAGTTATAGTGGGGTTGGAGATCCCAGCTGATGCGGTGCAAGGAGAGGTCCGCTTTGTTCTTTGGTGTGGGTCTTTGAGGTAGGCTTGCCAACGAGCTACATGGCAGGTCAACATATGTCTGGTCAGGCATGTGGTACCCAAGCGGCTGATGTTTTGGCCACGCGATATACGCTTGAGACATATGTTGCAAACAGCAGCTGTGCGATCTGATGCACTAGCCTCAAAAAAGGCCCACACCAAAGAACTTTTTGAATGACGGGCAGAGGCAGCGCCCTGCACAGGCGGAGCTCTGCGGTGTGATTCCGTCGGTGTACTGCCCTTACGCTGGCCACCAAAGGGCATCCTGCCTCGTTGGAGATGTGCCTCCTCCTCATCCTCCTCCTCCTCCTCTCTCCTATTAGGCACCCACGTGGAGTCAGTGACCTCATCATCCCCTCCCTCCTCATCACTGGAGCCAATCTGGCAGTATGCTGCAGCTGCTGGAACATGACTGCCAGATTGGTGTCCTTCTTGAGCATCCCCTCTGTCTGCTCTCACGCTACTGCCTTCCTCTAGCTGGGTTTCATCATCAGACCCTTCGAAACGCTGGGCATCCTCCTGGAGCATGTACCCAACACTGTGCTCAAACAGTTCGGGGGACTCCTCAGGAGGAGGACATGGTGGGTCTAGGGAAGGAGTGACTGATGATGAGTCTGACATTGATACCAGGGAAGAGGACGCTTTGGCAGCTGCTTTGCCAGTACCCTGAGCCTGGGTGAGAGAGGATGAGGAGGAGGAGGAGGGCTTGGTCATCCACTCTACCAAGTCTTCGGCATGATGTGGCTCAACATGTCCAGCTGCCGAAAAGAAGGACAAGCGTGTCCCATGGCCATGTGCTGATGACAATGCACCGCGTCCACGACCAGCACTGTTGCCCCCAGACACAGAGCCTGCTTGCCCTCTTTTATTGCCTCCTGACTGTCTGCCTCTCCTTGTTTGCCTTCCAGACATTCTAATGGATGGCCTGCAGGGAGATGGGAAAAAAGCAATAAGGGCTACCTTCAGGTGTCCTTCTCTGTCCCTTTACTTAAGGATTTCTAAATATGGTTGAGGATGATTGCTTTCGCACAGAATAGCACAATGACAATTTCCCTGACTGTCCAAAAAACAAGGATTTCAAAGATGGTTGATGAGGAATGCTTTAGCACAGTATAGCACAATGAGAATTTCCCTCACTGTCCTTCCCTGTCCCTACAAACAAGGTTTAGCACAGTAAAACACACTGACACTCTCCCTACCTATAGTTTTCTGTCCCTATAAAAAATGTTTTTTTAAAGATGGTTGATGATGAATGCTTTAGCACAGTATAGCACCATGAGAATTTCCCTCACTGTCCTTCCCTGTCCCTACAAACAAGGATTAGCACAGTAAAACACACTGACACTCTCCCTACCTATAGTTTTCTGTCCCTATAAAAAATGTTTTTTTAAAGATGGTTGATGATGAATGCTTTAGCACAGTATAGCACAATGAGAATTTCCCTCACTGTCCTTCCCTGTCCCTACAAACAAGGTTTAGCACAGTAAAACACACTGACACTCTCCCTACCTATAGTTTTCTGTCCCTATAAAAAAAGTTTTTTTAAAGATGGTTGATGATGAATGCTTTAGCACAGTATAGCACAATGAGAATTTCCCTTACTGTCCTTCCCTGTCCCTACAAACAAGGTTTAGCACAGTAAAACACACTGACACTCTCCCTACCTATAGTTTTCTGTCCCTATAAAAAAAGTTTTTTTAAAGATGGTTGATGATGAATGCTTTAGCACAGTATAGCACAATGAGAATTTCCCTCACTGTCCTTCCCTGTCCCTACAAACAAGGTTTAGCACAGTAAAACACACTGACACTCTCCCTACCTATAGTTTTCTGTCCCTATAAAAAATGTTTTTTTAAAGATGGTTGATGATGAATGCTTTAGCACAGTATAGCACAATGAGAATTTCCCTCACTGTCCTTCCCTGTCCCTACAAACAAGGTTTAGCACAGTAAAACACACTGACACTCTCCCTACCTATAGTTTTCTGTCCCTATAAAAAAAGTTTTTTTAAAGATGGTTGATGATGAATGCTTTAGCACAGTATAGCACAATGAGAATTTCCCTCACTGTCCTTCCCTGTCCCTACAAACAAGGTTTAGCACAGTAAAACACACTGACACTCTCCCTACCTATAGTTTTCTGTCCCTATAAAAAAAATTTTTTTAAAGATGGATGATGAGGAATGCTTTAGCACAGTATAGCACAATGAGAATTTCCCTCACTGGCCTTCCCTGTCCCTACAAACAAGGTTTAGCACAGTAAAACACACTGACACTCTCCCTACCTATAGTTTTCTGTCCCTATAATTTTTTTTTTTTAAAGATGGTTGATGATGAATGCTTTAGCACAGTATAGCACAATGAGAATTTCCCTCACTGTCCTTCCCTGTCCCTACAAACAAGGATTAGCACAGTAAAACACACTGACACTCTCCCTACCTATAGTTTTCTGTCCCTATAAAAAATGTTTTTTTAAAGATGGTTGATGATGAATGCTTTAGCACAGTATAGCACAATGAGAATTTCCCTCACTGTCCTTCCCTGTCCCTACAAACAAGGTTTAGCACAGTAAAACACACTGACACTCTTCCTACCTATAGTTTTCTGTCCCTATAAAAAAAGTTTTTTTAAAGATGGTTGATGATGAATGCTTTAGCACAGTATAGCACAATGAGAATTTCCCTCACTGTCCTTCCCTGTCCCTACAAACAAGGTTTAGCACAGTAAAACACACTGACACTCTCCCTACCTATAGTTTTCTGTCCCTGTAAAAAATGTTTTTTTAAAGATGGTTGATGATGTATGCTTTAGCACAGTATAGCACAATGAGAATTTCCCTCACTGTCCTTCCCTGTCCCTACAAACAAGGATTAGCACAGTAAAACACACTGACACTCTCCCTACCTATAGTTTTCTGTCCCTATAAAAAAAGTTTTTTTAAAGATGGTTGATGATGAATGCTTTAGCACAGTATAGCACAATGAGAATTTCCCTCACTGTCCTTCCCTGTCCCTACAAACAAGGTTTAGCACAGTAAAACACACTGACACTCTCCCTACCTATAGATTCTGTCCCTATAAAAAATGTTTTTTTAAAGATGGTTGATGATGAATGCTTTAGCACAGTATAGCACAATGAGAATTTCCCTCACTGTCCTTCCCTGTCCCTACAAACAAGGATTAGCACAGTAAAACACACTGACACTCTCCCTACCTATGGTTTTCTGTCCCTATAAAAAAAGTTTTTTTAAAGATGGTTGATGATGAATGCTTTAGCACAGTATAGCACAATGAGAATTTCCCTCACTGTCCTTCCCTGTCCCTACAAACAAGGTTTAGCACAGTAAAACAGACTGACACTCTCCCTACCTATCCTTCTCTTTCCCTAAACTAAAGGAATCCAGGTTAAGCAAGAAAAAAAAATGTCACTGTCCCTGCCTATGCTTCTCTTTCCCTGCTCCAGAACACACTACACTAGGCCGCCGTGCTGGCGGCCTTTTATAGTGTGGGGCGTGTACTAAACACCCTCAGCAAGAATTGGCCACAGGCATCCTGCCTGTGGCCAATCATTGCTCTCCTCGCTGCCGGCGCTGTGATTGGCCAAGCATGCGGGGTCACAGTGCATGCTTAGCCAATCACAGCGCCTGGATGACACTGCGATGGCGTAGTGCATTGTGGGCCGCGAATTAGGCGCGAACGGCCCAAATCGTTCGTTGTTCGGCGAACGATCGAACAGCCGATGTTCGAGTCGAACGTATGTTCGACTCGAACACCGAGCTCATCCCTAGTTCTGATAATGAGGCACAGATAACGTTCACAGTCTATTTCTCTCTGCTTTTCCTTCATTGCAGACTATTGCTCCTCTTCTTCTGCACTGACTCCTGCAGAGTATCACTTCTCCTGTGTAATTCCTTTGCTGCAAAACCGTTAGTTTCCTGTAATGAGAAGTCACTCTGAATAACTCCCCAACTTTCTGACTAGGATGACCATGTGTCCCGGATTGCCCAGGACAGTCCCGCATTTTGCAGGTCTGTCCCGGGCACATTCATTCTAGGACAATACAGTGTCCAGGAATGAAACTGACACAGCTACCCCCCGGGCCAATCTGATGCCCCCAAAAAAGGCCGTTACATCACCGCTTTACTCACTGACAGTACCTGTCCTAGCCGGGAATGCCTGGAGGAGCATAATTCCGCACCCTGCTTGTGATTGGAGAAATCATAAATCCCGCTTCTTGTGTCCAATCACTGTGCTGTGATTCGTTACAGCACAAGGTGATTTTTGGGAAGGGAGGGTGTCCCTGAATGGTAGTTTGGAAATGTGGTCACCCTATTTCTGACAGTCACACAGATGCTGGCACTGAGCCAGAGGTGCATCCACACCTCCCCCCGATGGCCCAGTACTTTAGCAGCACATGACGACAGGTGGACTACTAGGCCCAGATAGTCCAATCTTGCAGAAGCTGCATTCCCCGGTCACAGCAATCCGCACTAAGCTTAAAGTCTTTTCCTGAACTGCTGCGTTCCCCGGCCACAACAGTCTACACTATCCACTATAGCTTCCTCCGGTTCCATTACTTGCTGTGGAGTACACACTGACCTTCTCCATGCCCCGGTCCATGAAGGAAAACACAGTTCAGCTGCACAGTCCAGCGGTTCCTCTAATCCTTCCTTTCTCCAAGATTTCCTCCTCTGCAGTGCGTGTGAGGGATGAGTCTTCCCCGTGACTCCCCCCTCTCAGCACATAGCAGGCCCCCGGCTGGGGCCTGAGGGCTTTCACACTGGAGCGGTGCGCTGGCAGGAGGGTAAAAAAACTCCTGCAAGGGGGGCGTGGCTAACCGCCGAGCTGCATGGAAGCCTGAACTCACAGCTCCTGCACTGAATCGGAGACACATCCAGGTATATCGCTATCCTGTGTAACAACCATGCATGATTCTGACCCCTACACTCTGGGGAACCTGACCGGGACCTCCCGAAAGCGAAAGGAATACAGACAGCCGAGAAAACTAACGGATTTCTTCACTATGCAGACTAGTGATAGAATCCAAGATGGCGCCCGCGACCGCTCGCCGCGAGGTGAGAGGACATACACAGACCTGCCTGATGCAGATGTCCCGGCCATTCCTCCACAGACCCTCTCCTCAGCCGCCTCCACTCATCCAGAGACGTCCTCCATACCCAGCAGCCCAGCTAAAGCGCGGATGCGCATGGATGCGGAAGATCAGGCATCTGAGGTAAGATCTGCGCTTGACAGTCCCCCCGCACTGACGCCGGCTCCATCCCCCATTGCGGCCTTCCCCACTACTAATCAGCCTGTAGTTGATACACTACTGAAAGACATGCTGATCTCCCTACATAGTTCCCTACATAATGACATTACTTCTATGTTCTCTGCATTTAAAAATGAGATGAACAATATGGGGGACAGGATGCGACACGTGGAACATAAAATGAATGACATAACGATCACAGTGAATGATCTCGTAGACGCACACGATCACACCAAAGAGGATCAGAAGTGGATTAGAGCCAAGATGGCGGACCTAGAAGACAGATCGAGACGCAATAACGTAAAGATTCGCGGTATACCAGAATCGATCGTTCCAGCTGATCTGAACTCATATGCTAGAAAAATGATTTCAACCATATTGCCTGAACTACCTCCAGTTGAAACTATCATAGACCGCATACACCGCCTACCGAAACCGCCACACCTACATGCAGACGTTCCCCGTGACACTCTTATGCGCATCCACTTCTTCCACGCTAAAGACATGCTCTTAGCAAAGACCAGACGTATGGATCAGTTGCCGCATCCATACTCAAAACTACAGCTCTTCGCCGACATCTCCCAATACACTCGCCAACAAAGACGCCAACTTCAGACCATCACCAAACCTCTTAATAATCATAAGATACCTTACCAATGGGGGTACCCGATCAAACTTCTGATTACCAGAAATGGAGTCAAGCACAGCATCAGATCAGTAGATGAAGGCGTCCAATTGCTCAGAAAATGGAAAATTCTCCCTGACAATGGCACAGCGTCACAACCGCACGCCATGGAGAGCTCTCCACCCCATGCCATGGAAGACCATTCCAATGCTAAAAAGTGATCTTTGGTTAGCGTACTCATTACACAAGTTTAACATTGCACTCCGATTCAGTGCCTGCTCGTTACAGTTACCCCACGAACTTGCACCCTCCTCTACGCTAAGTAGTCTGATTGTTGCACTACTGACCCTTATTCCCTTTCCTTGCTCCTTTCTATTTCCCTGTTACTAATATCTTATCTATTACCTCCTCATCTTCTTCCCTGTCATCCCGGATCCAAGGAGAACGCAAACTCTCTGAACTACTACCCTCACCGAGAGCACCCTCTTCCTGACCGTCAAGATCTACAGTTACTGCAGGATTTCCTAAATATACATCTGTACCACCTACGAACTGTAAGTACCACTTCATCTTTTCTACCACATCACCACCACACTCTCCACGATGCCGAAATTTCTTTCACTAAATGTAAAAGGCCTGAACCATCCAACCAAAAGGTCTTCTATGTGGAAAACGGCACAGGACAGCCACTGTGACGTTCTCTGCGTACAAGAGACGCACTTCAAGCTCACCGCTGAACCATCCTGCACCAATAAGAATTTCACCAACATCTTTAAAGCCTCAGGTCCTGATAAAAAGAATGGAGTCTTGATAGCCTTCAAGAACACAGTGTCTTTCATACTCCATCAAACCTTGCTGGACATAGATGGCAGATATCTAGCTATAGACTGCTCCTTAAACAACGTCAGATACACCATTGTGACGATATATGCCCCCAACAAACGGCAAATTAGATTCCTATCTGCACTGATGAAAAAACTCAATAACTTCAAACAAGGACACCTCATTATTTGTGGAGACTTCAACATTGTCCCAGACAACTCCATAGACACTTCGTCCCGCTCCAACAGATATGCCTCCCCTATGGGCCCCTTTATAAGATCCCATGACCTATATGATGTTTGGAGATGTCATCACGCCACCGAAAGAGATTATTCTTATTTCTCCCCTTGCCACAACTCATACACCCGGATCGACTATTTCCTAGTGGACAAATGGATTCTACCTAAAATCTCAAAGTCAGAAATATCCACCATCACCTGGTCGGATCATGCTCCAATCACCATGACTCTAAATGACTCACCCTCCTTTCCGCGGACGCGGATATGGAGAGCTGCGGCCACCCTTATCCATTCCCCCTTATACTCCGACTGCATCCAAAAGAGTCTAGAAGAATACTTTTGCTAATAATGTTGGCTCTGTTAATGATCATTTTGTTCTTTGGAACGCCCACAAAGCGTTCATCAGGGGAATTTTTCTACAATTGGGAGCTAAGGAGAGGAGGAGGAGATCACAGCGCCTAGATTCCCTGACAGCTGAAATTAAAACTCTGGAAAGTCAAAACCAATCTCTCCCTGATCAATCCCTCAAACGCAAATTAGACCATCTTAGACATGAGCTGAGAACTCATCTACTAGACTCTTATCAAAAAGCCCATACCTACTTCAAAGCTAAACATTACTATACTGGTAATAAAGCAGGTAAAGCCATGGCTACCAGACTCAAAGGCCACTTCTCTAGGTCAAAAATTTCCCACTTATACCACCCCTCTACCAAACAAAAACTAATTGATCCTTCTGCCATTGCAGATGCCTTTAGCTACTACTATAATAAATTATACAATTTAAAGGAGGACGCGTCAACTCCCCAACCTAACCCCCAGGATATATCGTCCTTCCTAGAGGAAATCAACCTCCCTAAGCTATCGACAGATCAACTAAATTTCTTAAATGCTCCGTTCACACAACTTGAGATTTTACGTACAATCTCGGCTCTTCCTTCTAACAAATCCCCTGGCCCTGATGGTCTCACGAGCGAGTACTACAAAAAATTTGGTACAATCTTAGCTCCTTTCCTAGCTCAGGTCTGTAATGGCGCTGTCTCGTCCTCCTCTCTCCCTCCAGAAATGTTATCTGCATTGATTGTCACACTACCTAAGCCGGGCAAGGAACCCACGTGCGCAGAGAACTTCAGGCCCATTTCCCTGCTTAACATAGATGCCAAGATATACGCCAAACTGATTGCCAACCGATTGATAGACTTAATGCCACTCCTCATACACAAAGACCAATCCGGTTTCACCAAAGGCAGACAAACCTTTGATGCTACCCGCAGAGTTATTAACATAATTCATGGTGCTGGATCGAATAGAACGCCTTCTCTGCTCCTCTCCCTGGATGCAGAGAAGGCGTTCGACAGAGTCAATTGGAACTATATGAAAGCCACTCTCACCAAATTTGGTTTTCAAGGGCCCATCTTGTCTGCCATAATAGCCTTATACTCTTCCCCCTCGGCCCAGGTTTACACGTCAGAAATGTTATCTAAACCTTTCCTCATCACCAATGGCACCCGTCAAGGATGCCCACTGTCACCACTTATATTTAACCTGATAATGGAACCTTTAGCAGAACACGTCAGAAGAAACTCCAGAATAGCAGGCTTTAAGCATGGCACATTAGAACATAAGATTAGTTTATTCGCGGATGATGTTATAATGATGATTACTGACCCCATCTCCTCCCTGGCTTCGATACAAGAGCTACTACAGCGCTTCAGTAACGTCTCTTATTACAAAGTAAACGAACATAAATCGTATATTCTTGACATGGGTCTGGATGCGGTTACTAGCAACCTTCTCCGAAATAAATACCCCTACCCATGGGCAGATACAGGGATTCCCTACTTAGGTATCACACTCACTAAATCCACAAAAGGTCTTTTCACACACAATTATACTGCACTGAAACTCATGATCATCCGAGAAACGTCAAAAATATCAAAATTTGAATTCTCTTGGGCAGGCCGCCTCGCCGCCTTTAAAATGATGATACTACCTAGGCTATTGTACATCTTTCGTACACTCCCTATACCAATCCCTCAATCCTATCTTAGGTCCTTGCAATCCATTTTAACTCAGTGTCTATGGCAAGGCAAAAAATCCAGATGCAATCATGCAAAACTCATCAAACACAGATCTGTAGGCGGGATGGGCCACGTTGATATCAGAGACTATTATATAGCGACTATTCTTTCGCAGCTTAAGGAATGGATGAACTCTGCTCCTATCACACTTTGGGGACACATAGAAAATAGCATGACTCCTGGACATAACTTGTCCCACTGGTTATTTAGCACAACCACAGGAAACACGCCACTACACCTTTACTCCCCCACCATTCAAGCCTCTGTTAAAATATGGAAAATAATCCACACGTCTAAATGGGTGAATCTCCCAACCAAAGATATCCCGGTACCTATAGGAACTCTGTCATTACTTACTCCAGACCTGTATATCCCACAATGGATTACTACTCGAGTGTCTAACACACGTGAACTACGCTCTTTAGTTCTCGATCAGCCGTTTTCTCATGCTCAAGAGACACTCGAAGCGCCTAACGCAGATTACCTTACATACTTTAGAGTGCAACACTGCCTCACTACGAACCCTTCTATAGAAGGCTCCCTTCCCATTGCCTTATGGAACTACCTCTTCTCTAACACCACAAAAGCTAAAGGCACCTCCTTGATATACTCACTCCTACAGGAGAAAGGCACATTTAACAAATCCAAACCCATTACTGATTGGGAAAATGACTTCCTCACACAGTTCTCTGAACAACGATGGCACATAGCAATCAAATCCGTATATAAGTATACGTCCTGTACCTCTCTGTGGGAACTCACCCAAAAGTTGTTAATGAGATGGTATCTGACACCATCCAGAATAGCCAAATTTCACACCCACACATCCCATGATTGCTGGAGAAACTGCAACCTCTCTGGTACACTTATACATATTTTTTGGACATGTCCCCGCCTGCGACAGCTCTGGAACGCAGTTGAGTCAATTATGAGAGACATACTTAATTTTCCTATCTTGCTGACCCCCCATCTAGCTCTTCTGAATCTAACCATTGATGACATACCACCCAACCTTAGACTGGTGGTCACACACATCCTCTTAGCAACAAAACTTCTGATAGCCAGACACTGGAAATCCACAGACATCCCCTCTCTCACAGAAGTAGTGAACCTGGTACAAACTCACCACACGTATGAAATCATCCTCTCACGGGGATCACCGGCCAACCCTGCTTTACAGAGCCTCTGGAACCCATGGAAGATCTGGTACGACAACAAATTTAACCGCTGATTTATAGTATTCCTTTAAAGCTCTCCTGCTTCTCCTCCCCTTCTACCCCACCATTACTACTCCATTCCCTCCTGACCTACCCCCCAACTTCACCTGTTCTAAAAGCTTCAATGTGTAGATGATTAATGTTTGATTATTCATTACTGACTGTTTGTAATGCTATATTTTGAATCTATAACAAGATGGTACACATTATCTGGATTGATCTTTCACAGATTTCCATTGTATTCTACACTACTTATTTTATATCTTTTTTGTCCTTACATATATGTATGTTTGAAACCTCAATAAAAACTATTGAAAATAAAAACAAAAAAAAAAACTCCTGCAAGCCACATCTTTGAGGCGCGATAGGAGCGGTAAAAATACCGCTCCTATAGCGCCCCTGCCCATTGAAATCAATGGGGTAGCGCCTCCAAAACGCCCGCAAAACGCCGCAAAGAGGCGTTATTGCGGGCGTTTTTAACCCTAGCGCCCGCAAATCGCGGCAAAAACAACGGTATAGCGGCGCTAAAAATAGCGCCGCTATACCACCAGCGCATCCAGCGCTTCAGTGTGAAAGTAGCCTAAGCTGCAATATATGACATTTTGGTTTTTGGTTTAATACAGTAAGCAAAGTAAAGATGTACAGTACTTCAAGTAAGTAGGTGTACACATTCTAGTTGTTAGGTCTTTTAGTGCACTTGTTAGATGTTCTAAACAGCAACATAAAATACTTATTAAAATAAAGATATTAAAAGCAGAAGTCTTATTTGCATAAATTTGCAACATGTCAACTCAACACCATCCATTACTTATAATGTGCCTCTGCAAACAGGAAAGATCTCTGTTTATTAGCAGACATCAAGTCACTCACATCGTTTTAATGCAAACATTTTTTTACTGACCAGTAACAATGAAATCCATGCATTTCACAATAGGTCAGTCTTTGGAATGGGGAGTTCTGAGACAAAGATCCAATGTGATACCACCGTCTACAGATAATCTATTCTAAACATTTTTCAAACATTACAATCTAAAGGTAAATGCTGTTAATTCTTATACAATCAAATGTCCTATTGGTCTGAATAAATATTTGCCTGGTACGGGTCCAGGTAGACATGATTACTTTCTACATGTGTACAGAGTTTTTCCAAGCAAAATAAACTGCCTTTTAAAAGGTACATGACATTTCGCTTTGAACAACCTCTGTCATCTTCTTGTCTTATTGATCATTGTACAGTATTTGGACTACACAAGCAACAAAGGCAATTGTTCTCTTCATTGAAACATGTTTTATTACTGTCATTATACCTACTTTCTGTCATGGATATGCATTAATGTCTGTCTGCCATCTTACCTTCCTCCTCATGTGTTCATCTAGAGACCAGACCTCCTTCACCTGGCTTCCTTTATAATCTCCTCCCAGCCTGACTCCACCCCAGGCCCTATCACTGAACACTATATTAACCTGTGCACTGCAAGCCTGCTTTGCTGATCAACGTGTTTGTTAGGCATTGTGTGTTTGGGTTCCTGCCTGCCGTGTGCTACGTCTGTCTCTCTGTTACGTTATTGGCTTGTCCCCGACCATCCCTGTCTGCTCGTGACCCTTGACCTTCGGCTCGTTCTTCGTTATCCTTGTCTGCTTGTGGCCCCTGACCTTCGGCTTGTTATTCGGTTCTCTCTATCGTGTGCTGCTGCTTCCCCTTATCCTACGGGGCGTGAGCTAGGAAACTCCAGGGGCCGCGACCTGGTCCCAGCCTGCAGCGTAACATCCTCACCACTAGAGGCCCTGGAGAAGACCAGCTGGGTCTTAGACTCCGCGCCCTGGGGAATCTTGGCTCTCGCTTCCGTTGGGATCCCGGTTGTGCTCCTCTGGTCCCGCTTTCCACAACCACCCAGTTTCCTACCCACAGAAGCCAGCCATAGGGTTCACTACCTCGCGGTGCACTCCTGTCCCCCTACGGTGTGCATCTGTCACCTGGCCACAGGTGACCCTGACAGTTTGATCAGCCATGAACCCGGCTGACATCCCGCTTCCCGCGGATGATCCATTGCAGGGCATAGTTCGCAGACTTGAGACCCAGGAATCAAATCAGACCCAGGTGATGCGATTCCTCCAGGATCTGGCTTCTCGATTCGAGCAGCTTCAGGTCTCCTTGGGAACCCCGAATCCGCAACCCCAAGTACAACCAGCGGCTGTACCTATCGCACCAGTCGCAGCCTCACACTCACTAAGATTGCCAGCTCCGTTCCGTTTCTCTGGGGACTCCAAGGCCTGCAGGGGGTTTCTCAGCCAATGCACTATTCATTTTGAGCTTCAGCCTCAAAGCTTCCTATCTGACCGGGCTAAGGTAGCCTATATCATTTCCCTCCTCTCCGGTGAAGCTTTGGCCTGGGCTGCCCCCCTGTGGGAGAGGAACGATCCGGTGGTTTCCAGTCTGTCCGAATTCTTGAAGCTCTTTCGTAATATCTTCGAAGAGCCGGCTCGGGCTTCTTCAGCGGCTAGTGCTGTCTTACGTCTTCGCCAAGAATCTAGTTCAGTGGGGCAATATGCTCTTCAGTTCCGTATCCACACAGCTGAATTGAGCTGGAATAATGAGGCCCTGGTCGCTACCTTTTTACATGGCCTCTCTGACCGAGTGAAAGACGAATTAGCGGGAAGAGCCATTCCCGTCGGTCTGGACGATGTAATTTCATTATGCAACCAGATCGACATTCGTTTTCAAGAGAGGTCCTTAGAAAAAAGACGCCAGCACTCTCTGGGTCCTAGCCAGTCTGAGCTCCCCTCCCTTCATTCCGTGGAGCATCCTCTACCTGCTGAAGAACCTATGCAGCTGGGCCGGACCAGACTAACCCCCGAAGAACGTGCTAGGCGCAGAACTCTGGGCTTGTGCCTCTATTGTGGGGGCAAGGGTCATTTTCGTGACTCCTGCTCGCTTCGTCCGGGAAACGCTCGGGTCTAATACATTTGGAAGGTGGAGTATTGGACCCAGAAACATCACCTTCTCGCCTGCTCTTGCCGGTGTCCCTTCATGTAGGCACTTCTCCTCAGTCAACCCTTGCATACCTGGATTCCGGGGCTGCCGGCAATTTCATGGATTGGAGAACTGCTTCTTCTATGAAGCTTACCCTTTCACCTCTCACTACCCCATTGGTAGTCTCGGCAATTGATGGCACTGTTCTCCCAGGGGGCCCTATTCGCTTCCAGACGCTACCCATTAGGATGTCGGTAGGGATTCTCCACCAGGAGTGGATATCCTTTCTTATTCTACCCAAGGCCTCTACCCCAGTTGTATTGGGCCTCCCTTGGCTACAGCTCCACTCTCCACATGTGGACTGGGTCTCTGGGCAGATCCTGGCCTGGGGTTCCTCATGTTTCTCGTCGTGTCTTCTCAAGGTGACCCCCAAGGAGAGTCTTCCGGTTGCTGCCACTTCTGTTTCTTCTGATCTTCCCGCCGCATACAGCGATTACCGGGATGTGTTCTGTAAAAAATCAGCTGAGGTGCTTCCTCCCCACAGGTCTTTTGACTGTGCTATTGATCTTGTCCCCGGAGCAACTCTACCCAGGGGTCGTACCTACCCTCTGTCCATCCCAGAGACCCAGGCCATGTCGGAGTATGTAGCAGAGAATCTGGAGAGAGGGTTCATCCGGAAATCCTCATCGCCTGCAGGGGCAGGGTTCTTTTTTGTTGCCAAAAAGGATGGTACCTTAAGACCCTGCATCGATTATCGGGGTTTAAATGCGGTTACTATTAAAAATCGATACCCCTTACCCTTAATATCTGAGCTATTCGATAGGTTGAAGGGTGCCTCCATTTTCACCAAGTTGGATCTCAGAGGCGCGTACAATCTCATTCGAATACGGGAGGGTGACGAATGGAAGACTGCATTTAACACTAGAGACGGGCATTACGAATATCTGGTGATGCCTTTTGGTCTGTGTAATGCTCCAGCCGTGTTTCAAAACTTTGTCAATGAAATCTTCAGAGATCTGCTGTACCAGTTTGTTGTCATCTATCTGGATGACATTCTGATCTTTTCTGAAAATCTGCTCGTCCACAGAAACCATGTCCGCACTGTACTTCAACGTCTTAGAGAGAACAATCTCTATGCCAAGCTGGAGAAATGTTCCTTTGAATGTTCTGAGGTCCTGTTTTTGGGGTGCTTTGTCTCATGTTCGGGGCTTCGTATGGACCCTGGGAAGGTCTTGGCTATCACCAACTGGCCTCTTCCTGCTAGCCTCAAGGCCACACAGCGCTTTCTTGGCTTCACTAATTATTATAGGCAGTTCATAAGGAATTACTCTTCCATTGCCGCGCCTATTATCGCTTTGACCAAGAAGGGTGTGAATGCCAGAGACTGGCCTCCCGAAGCTGTCTCTGCATTTCACAACCTGAAACAGGCCTTTGTTTCTGGCCCCCTCTTGAGGAGACCAAATCCTGGGAATGCATTTTTTATTGAAGTGGACGCTTCCTCAATGGGGGTGGGAGCTGTGCTTCTTCAAATCTTTGAGAAGAGACGCCAACCATGTGCGTTCTTCTCCAAAAAATTTTCTCAGGCAGAGAGGAATTATGCCATCGGTGATCGGGAACTTCTCGCAATTAAATTGGCGTTAGAGGAGTGGCGTCATCTCTTGGAGGGTTCCCCTCACTCCATAACGATCTTTACCGATCACAAGAATTTACAGTATCTACAGAATGCTAAACGTCTGAATCCTAGACAGGCCAGGTGGAGTCTCTTCTTTGCCCGTTTTAATTTCACGATTACCTACAAACCTGGTTCCTGCAACGGTCGGGCTGATGCGCTCTCTAGGTCATTTGACACTTTGGACGAGGAGTCCGCCCCTGAACCTGAGCCGATCATTCCCACCTCATGCATTGTTGCCCACTCTACCACCCTGAAGTCTAAAATTCCGCCTGGTAAGACCTTTGTCCCCACTGAGCTAAGAGCTAAGATCCTTCGTTGGGGACATGATTCCAAGGTGGCAGGGCATTCTGGATTCCTCCGATCCTTCCTACTCATCAGTCGTCACTACTGGTGGCCTAATCTCCGCTCAGACGTCAAAGACTACGTTAAAGCTTGTCATGTCTGTGCTCAGTCCAAATCCTCCACACAAGCTCCTGCTGGTCTCCTCATGCCCTTGCCTATTCCTAAGGAACCCTGGGCCCATATTGCCATGGATTTTATCACCGATCTCCCACTGTCTGAGAATAATACAGTCATTTGGGTGGTAATCGATCGATTCTCCAAGATGGCTCATTTTGTTCCTCTTCCTGGTCTTCCTTCTGCCCCTGCCTTGGTTCCCATTTTCATTCGAGAAATTCTCCGCCTACATGGGGTCCCTTCTCATATTGTTTCCGACAGGGGAGTCCAATTCACGTCTCGTTTTTGGAGAGCCTTTTGCAAATCCCTCAATATTGTCTTGGATTTTTCTTCTTCTTACCATCCCCAATCCAATGGACAGACTGAGAGGGTTAATCAGGAGTTAGAGGTCTTTCTTCGCACCTTTGTGTCTTCTCACCATGACGATTGGTCCTCTCTACTCCCGTGGGCAGAATTCTCCCATAACAATCATGTGAATACCAGTTCGCAGAAGACACCCTTTTTCACAGTTTATGGAAAACACCCTCAACTTCCTCTTCCTATGATCTGTTCTCCAGACATTCCAGCTTTGGCTTCGGTTCAGGAGTCTCTCAATTCCGTTTGGGGTCACGTTCATGATTCCCTCCGGGCAGCTGCTGAAAAATTCAAAGGCTTTGCCGACCGCCGCAGGCGTAAACCGCCTTCTCTTCAGCCAGGGGACAAAGTCTGGCTCTCTACCAGGAACATCAAGCTCCGAGTTCCTTCTCTGAAGTTTGCTCCACGATTCATCGGTCCATACACGGTAACTGCTAAACTGAATCCGGTTTGTTTCAAACTCCAGATTCCTAAGAGCCTTAAAATCACTAACTCCTTTCATGTTGCTCTTCTAAAGCCTTTAGTCCTCAATAAATTCTCTCGTCCTCTTCCTACCGTGGCGCCTGTCTCGGAGGATAATCAGGAGTACGAGATCAGTCAAATTCTGGACTCCCGACTCTGTAAAGGCGTTCTTCAGTACCTCGTTCATTGGAAAGGGTTTGGTCCTGAGGAGAGGTCTTGGATCACTGCATCTGAGGTCTTTGCACCTCGTCTGTTAAAGGAGTTTCATCTGAAGTTTCCCTCTAAACCTGGGCCCAGGCGGGGAAGGGGGAGGCCTCGTAAGAGGGAGGGTACTGTCATGGATATGCATTAATGTCTGTCTGCCATCTTACCTTCCTCCTCATGTGTTCATCTAGAGACCAGACCTCCTTCACCTGGCTTCCTTTATAATCTCCTCCCAGCCTGACTCCACCCCAGGCCCTATCACTGAACACTATATTAACCTGTGCACTGCAAGCCTGCTTTGCTGATCAACGTGTTTGTTAGGCATTGTGTGTTTGGGTTCCTGCCTGCCGTGTGCTACGTCTGTCTCTCTGTTACGTTATTGGCTTGTCCCCGACCATCCCTGTCTGCTCGTGACCCTTGACCTTCGGCTCGTTCTTCGTTATCCTTGTCTGCTTGTGGCCCCTGACCTTCGGCTTGTTATTCGGTTCTCTCTATCGTGTGCTGCTGCTTCCCCTTATCCTACGGGGCGTGAGCTAGGAAACTCCAGGGGCCGCGACCTGGTCCCAG
Organism: Rana muscosa; assembly: GCA_029206835.1. Classification (NCBI taxonomy): domain Eukaryota; kingdom Metazoa; phylum Chordata; class Amphibia; order Anura; family Ranidae; genus Rana; species Rana muscosa. Next base: position 114,193,969 of record CM055123.1, on the reverse strand, counting down.
CCTGCAGCGTAACATCCTCACCACTAGAGGCCCTGGAGAAGACCAGCTGGGTCTTAGACTCCGCGCCCTGGGGAATCTTGGCTCTCGCTTCCGTTGGGATCCCGGTTGTGCTCCTCTGGTCCCGCTTTCCACAACCACCCAGTTTCCTATCCACAGAAGCCAGCCATAGGGTTCACTACCTCGCGGTGCACTCCTGTCCCCCTACGGTGTGCATCTGTCACCTGGCCACAGGTGACCCTGACACTTTCTATATAACCAATGACCCTTTTACCCCCTTTGTGGGAACATAGCAAATGTCTGAATATTGAATGCTCTCTCTCTTAGGCTGGGTTCACACTTGTACGACACGACAGCCATACGACTTTCATCCTACTTTGCTCTGCGACATCAGTCCTACATCGGTCGTACATCCATCCGACTTGAATGAACAGAATACTACTTTGATCCAACTTTGTGATAGTCTGATATGTCATTTGACCAATCAAAACAATCCCAGTGTGAGATAAATTCCTTTTACTGCTGCTGTAATCACCATGTCGGATGTCAAAAGTCGGATGGTTATGACAAGTATCCTACTTTGATCCGACTTCAATTATATTCAATGGGCTGAAGTAGGATCAAAGTCGGACCAAAGTAGTACAGGGAGCATTTTCAAAGTCGGTCCGACATGTGTCGGACCAGTTAAGACGGCTCCCATAGAGAAACATTGATTTTCACACGTCATGCGACATGAGCTCCCAATATCGGAGCGTTTGTCGGACCAGTGTGAACCCGGCCTAAATGCAACCTTCTGAAACTAAAAGATACATGACATGCATGCAGTGACATTACACACTGGGGAAAAAGACATATGATACATTCAAGTAATATAGTGTAGATTTTAGTACTAACCTCAGTTTACTCTGTGTTCCGTATACAGAATTCTATCATCTTCCTTCAGACTATGATCAGTCCCATCAATAATCTATCAAACCATGTCAGAGTCACTTGTTAGGGGTCAGAATCAGTTGCCAGAGTTATTTGTCAGGTGTCAGAGTCACTAGTCAGATGTCAGAGTCACTAGTCAGATGTCTTATGAGACATATGATATGTTCAAGTTATATGGTGTAGATTTTAGTACAAACCTCAGTTTACTCTGTAATCTTTATACAAAATTCTAGCATCTTCCTTCAGACTTCAGTCAGAAATCCAGCAAACCCGCGGTAGTATAACAGAGTTGTACACTCTGTTTGCGGATCAGGGTTCTAAACTCTCTTACCAACTAGCTTGGGAGTCAGATCTGGGAGAGACTATAGATGAGGATGTCCGGTTCCAGTGGTCGACCATGGTGCACAGGGGAATTTTAAATACTTCCCAGGTGGAGGCGAATTACAAGGTATTGTCACGATGGTACCCACACGGTTGGCAAAAATCTACCCAGATGCATCCCCTCTCTGTTTCAGGGGCTACGGCCAGGAAGGAAGCATGCTCCACATTTGGTGGACATGCCCAAAAGTAAAACGGTACTGGACGAGAATATTTAACCTGGTATATTCAGTGACTGGATTAAATATTCCTAAAAATGTTAAGACGACACTATTTTCTGATCTATCGAGTGAGTTACCTAAAAATCTTAAGACTCTCATCTTCTTTATCTTTCCGGAAGCTAAGATTACCATAGCAAGAGCATGGAAAACTCCTGTGATAAACCTAGCAATAGTGAAAAACAAAATCTCCTGGCTCGTCATGATCAATGACAAATTGGCTAGTATCCTTCATGACCAACAACATCGCTTTAAAAAGACCTTCAGTCCCTAACGGTGGAGGGAGGGCCAGCGGTCTGGAGCATGGGGATCAGTGTTTTTTTTCACTGTACGTCTAAGAAAGGGCTTTAAGATTGCCTTTAACCTAGCCTACGCTTGAAAATATGGTGTTCTTGGATTGACATAGGCAAATTTGGTCCAGCCATGCAGAATTTACTTTGCAGGACTTTGCAGGACTTGCCTCTTCTTTCCTGCTTAGGGACCAGATATGAATATTGCTTCTGAATTGCCATATATGTTGATACTTAAGATACTATGCCTATAGTGTACAGATTATCTTGACCGTTGCACTCAGTGCATTTGATATGTCTTCACCTAGGCCCCTCGGGTGCAGATGGCTGTGGACAGTATTATGATATGGTATAGTTCTATCACAACTAGAATGTGTTTATTTTGATAATTTTCACTACCATTGGTAAATATATACTTGTACTATTTTGTACCTCATTGTTTGCTTAAAACTTTTTTTTAAATAAAAATCATTGGAAAAGAAATCCAGCAAATGATCAATCCCAGTCAGTTGTCGTAGTCAATTGTCAGTTGTCTGACATAATAGTCAGGTTTCAGAGTCAATAGTCAAGTGTGAGAGGCAGCTATCAGGTTTGAGAATTACTTGTCAGAGTCAGTTGCCAGGTGTCAGCGTCACTTGTCAGGTGTCAGAGTCACTTGTCAGGTGTCATGCCGCGTACTCACGATCGGAATTTCTGACAACAAATGTTCGATGTGAGCTTTTGGTCGGATATTCCGACCGTGTGTAGGCTCCATCGGACATTTGCTGTCGGAATTTCCGACAACAAATGTTTAAGAGCTGGTTCTCAATTTTTCGGACAACAAAAGTTCTTGTCGGAAATTCCGATTGTGTGTATCCAATTCCAACGCACAAAAATTCTACGCATGCTCAGAATCATTGTACTTAATTTTTCTCGGCTCGTCGTACTGTTGTACGTCACCGCGTTCTTAACTCTCGGAATTTCCGTGCAACATTTGTGTGACCGTGTGTGAGCCAACATCCGTCGGAAAAAAATCCACGGTTTTGTCGTTGGAAATTCCGATCATGTGTACGCAGCATCAGAGTCATTAGTCAAGTGTGAAAGGCAGTTATCAGGTGTGAGAATCAGTAGTTAGATGTCAGAGTCAGTTGCCAGGTGTCAGAGTCAGTTGTCAGGTATCAGAGTCAGTTTTCAGGTATCAGAATTACTAGTCAGATGTCAGAGTCACCAATCAGTTGTCAGAGTCACTAGTCAGGTGTCAGTGTCAGTTGTTAGAATCACTAGCCATGTGTCAGTCAGTTGTTAGACTCACCTGGCAGGTGTCAGAGTCACTTGATAGAGGCACCTAGCAGGTGCTAGAGTCAAGTGTCAGTAATGAGATTCTGATGTCAAAATCTCTGGATACTTTTGTTACTCCACCACCCTTTTCTTTGTCCTGCCTCCCCCTCTCTTTTGTCACATTTTAATATCCAGTTAAAGGGGTTGTAAAGGTACATGTTTTTTCACCTTAAAGGGGTTGTAAAGGTGAAAGTTTTTTCACCTTAATGCATTCTATGCATTAAGGTGAAAAAACATCTGCAGATTAGCGGCCCCCCAGCCCCCCCGTTTACTTACCTGATCCCTCGAAAGTCCCGCGCCGTGAACGCGCTTGCTTCTCAGCCAGGCTTCTCGGCGCATTCATTGGTTGATTGAAAGCAGCACAGCCATTGGCTCACGCTGCTGTCAATCACATCCAATGATGCGGTGCGCCGGGGGGTGGGGCCGAGTGATACAGTGAGCGGCTATGGCCGCCGGCTGTATCATGGGAGCCTGCCCGCAAGAACTCCTCACCATGCGAGCTTGCTCGCATGAAGGTGAGGGGTTCTTGCGGGGGGGAGCCGAGACAGCCGCAGAGGGACCCCAGAAGAACAGGTTCAGGGCCACTCTGTGCTAAACGAGCTGCACAGTGGAGGTAAGTATAACATGTATGTTATTTAAAAAACATTTTGCCTTTACATACCCTTTAATGCATTCAATGCATTAAGGTGAAAAAACATCTGAGCATTAGCACCCCCCCCCCCCCCAAGCCCCTGTTTACTTACCTGATCCCTCTAAAGTCCCGCACCGTGAACGCGCAGGCTTTTTGGTCGGCTTCTCGGCTCATTCATGTTTGATTGAAAGCAGCGCAGCCATTGGCTCGCGCTGCTGTCGATCATATCCAATGATGCAGTGCGCTGGGGGCGGGGCCGAGTGATACAGTGCCGGCTGTATCACAGGGGCGTGCCCGCAAGAACTCATCCCCATGCGAACTCACTCGCATGAAGGTGGAAAGTTCTTGCGGGGGGAGCTGTTTTTTAAAAACAAAGCTTTAGTGTTCCTTTAAAATGTTCTATTCTAGGTAATCAAATCTTTACAGTTAAATCTATCATTCTAAAAAGCTGTAAAAGTCCAATTAAATGTAAAAAAATATATAAATATACAAGTTAATTTAGTAAAGATTCCAATCAATGCCATTTAGTTTACCCAACATGTTCCTATTTCATGTGCTTCAGTCTCTACAGTGCCTTAAAAAAAGTATTCATACCCCTTGAAATGTTCAACATTTTGTCATGTTACAACCAAAAACATAAATGTATTTTATTGGGATTTTATGTGATAGACCAACACAAAGTGGCACATAATTGTTAAGTGGAAGGAAAATGCTAAATGGCTTTCAAATTTTTTTACAAATAAATATCTGAAAAGTGTGGCGTGCATTTGTACTTTGTAGAACCACCTTTCGCTGCAATTACAGCTGCAAGTCTTTTTGGGGATGTCTCTACCAGCTTTGCACACCTAGAGCAGTGGTTCTCAACCTTTCTAGTGGCGTGACCCCTTGATAAAATTTCCCAAGTTGTGGGGACCCCTAACAGTAAAATTATTTTCGTAGCATGGGTTGTCAGCATCCAAGGCAAGACAAGTAATTTGCACCCCTAACCCACGGACATTTAGCGCTCCCTGAGTCCCTTCCACTCGTACAGTATTTACCTTATGGTAAATTTGAGGATGTACCACTCTTTCTCTTTGTTCTCCTTTCTTTCCCTTTTATCTCTCTCTATCCCAATTTCTTGTTTTTTTTCCCCCATCTCTCTCTTTAGCCATCTTTGTTGTTCTTTCTCTCCCTTTTTCTTTGTTCTCCCTTCCATGTATTCTCTATTTTTATTCATTCTCTTACTCCTTGGTGGGGGGATGGGATGAGTGGCAGTGTTGGGGGGAGTTCTGATCAGCCAACTTAAGTGCTCTTGATCAAGGTCATCTGCTGATCTGAGAACTGTAGTGGGGACTTTTAATGGCAACTATAATCACAGGTAGTGTTACTCACTGTGTCTCCAGCTCTATGGTGTCTCGTAGCAGTGACACATATGCCAAAATCAGGAGATGGGGTCTCCTCCAGCCCCTCCCACTTCACATTCCTCACCAGTCAGCTGACCTCTAGTCTCTGCCCCCCAGCCATGCTGTGAACTGAAACGGCAGCTGTGAAGAGGCTGAGTGGGCGGCCGCGGGCTCCAGGAACAGCCCAGCTAAGCCTGGGAGAGTGGTGCGGGCTTCAGGAACAGCCTAGGATTCGGTGACCCCTGGCAAATCGTCATTTGACCCCCGAGGGGGTTCCGACCCCTAGGTTGAGAACCACTGATCTAGAGAGAGACATTTTTGCCCAGTCTTCTTTGCAAAAATAGCTCCAGCTCTGTCAGATTGGATGGAGAACATCTGTGAACAGCAATTTTCAAGTCTTGCCACAGATTCTCAATTGGATTTAGGTCTGGACTAACACATGAATATGCTTTGATCTAAACCTTTCCATTGTAGCTATGGCTGTATGTTTAGGGTTGTTATCCTGCTGGAAGGTGAACCTCTGCCCCAGTTTCACGTCTTTTGCAGACTCTAACAGATTGACTTCTAATGCCCCGTACACATGATCGGAAATTCTGACAAGAAAACCGTGGATTTTTTCTGACGGAATGTTGGCTCAAACATGTGTTGCATACACACGGTCACACAAATCTTGTCTGAAATTCCGACCGTCAAGAACGCGGTGACGTACAAGACGTACGACGAGCCGAGATCAATGAAGTTCAACTTTTTCTGTGGGAAAAATAGAGAACATGCACTCAATCTTTTGCTGGTGGAAATTCTGACAGAAAATGTTGGATGGAGCATATACACGGTCGGAATATTCCGACCAAAAGCTTACATCCAACTTTTTTTGATGGAAAATCTTATCGTGTGTACAGGGCAGTAGAGTGCCCTGTATTTGGCTCCATCCATCTTCCCATTAACTCTGACCAGCTTCCCTGTTCCTGCTGAAGAAAAGTATCCCCACAGCATGATGCTGCCACCGCCATGTTTCACGATGGAAACGGTGTATTCAAGGTGATGTGCAGTTTTAGTTTTCGGCCACACATAGTGTTTTGCTTTTAGGTCAAAAAGTTCAATTTGGTCTCATCTGACCAGAGCACCTTCTTTCACATGTTTGCTGTGTCCCCCACATGGCTTCTCACAAACTGGACTTCTTTATGGCTTTCTTTAACCACTTCAATACTGGGCACTTTCGCCCCCTTCCCTCCCAGACCAATTTTCAGCTTTCAGCGCTCTCGCACTTTCAATGACAATTGCGCAGTCATGCAACCCTGTTCCCAAATGACATTTCTATAATTTTTTTCCCACAAAAAGAGCTTTCTTTTGGTGGTATTTATTCAGGACTCTGTTTTTATTTTTTTGCGATATAAGCAAAAAAAGAGCGGAAATTTGGAAAAAATATATATTTTCTTCTTTCTATTTTAAAAGAAATCCAATTAAATAGAATTTTGTCATAAATTTAAGCCAAAATGTATTCTGCTACATGTCTTTAGTAAAAAAAATCCCATTAAAGCCCTGTACACACGATAGGTTTTACAGATGAAAACAGTCCGATGGACTTTTTTCATCGGACAAACCGATCGTGTATGGGCCCCATCGGTCTTTTTTCCATCAGTGTTTAAAAATAGAACATGTTTTAAATTTATCTGATGGTTAAAAAACTGATAGCAAATTACTATCGTCTGTGGGGAACTCCATCGGATAAAAAACCCACGCATGCTCAGAATCAAGTCGACGCATGCTCAGAAGCATTGAACTTAATTTTTCTCGGCTCATCTGAGTGTTTTACGTCACCGCATTTGGAACGGTCGGATTTTTGACTGATGGTGTGTAGGCAAGACTGATGAAAGTCAGCTTCATCGGTTTTCCGATGGAAAAATCCATCGGTTAAAAAACCATAGGAAATCCGATCGTGTGTACAGGGCTTTAGTGTATAATAATTGGTTTGTGTGATCACGGACAGATGTACGCAGATGATCATGTACAGATGTGCGCAGGTGATCACGGACATATGTGTGCAGATGATCATTGGGACATGCGATTTTACTGTTACATATGTGGGGGACAGGTGTTTTTACTGTGTGGGGACATGTGTGTGGGGACATGTGTTTTGGGGACACTATATTGGGGACTTGTGTGTTTACATTGTGTGGGGTCACTAGGCTGGTGATCAGTGTGTAAAAAGCTGTAAAAAACAGCTCATACTCACTGATCACCGGCTGGCTGCAGAGATCCGCTCTACTCACTGACAACTTCCGAGTGAGGAGAGGAGAGACGATCGCCTAGCAACCGGCTCTCTATTTACATCACATGAGGGCTGTGATTGGACACAACCGTCATGTGATTAGGAGGGCCAATCACATTGCCCTCCTGTCGATCGGAGATGCATCGTGTCTGGGTGACACGAGCGCATCGGGATCGCACCGCTGCACGGGCGCGCGCGATCCCCCTCCTTCTAAGGGGCGTTCCTGAACGTCCACTCAGAAGGAGAAAGTGCCCACCCGGCCATGTATGTACAGTGGCCGGGTGGGAAGTAGTTAAACAATGGCTTTCTTCTTGCCACTCTTCCATAAAGACCAGATTTGTGGAGTGCACGACTAATGCCGCGTACACACGATCATTTTTCCCGTCGGGAAAAATGACATTTTTTTTTTTCGCCGAGAAAAACGATCGTCTGTGGGCTTTATGCCGTTTTTCTCGTTGAGAAAAACGGCAGGAAAAACGACGAGAAAAATTAGAACATGTTCTAAATTTTCTCATCGTTTTTTCCATCATTTTTTTCCGCGGCAGTTTTCCCATAGGGAGACACTGCCGCGGAGCCCACAGACGGTCGTTTTTCTCGTCAAAGAAAAAAATGACGGGAAAAACGGTCGTGTGTGGGGGAACATGCCGTTCCCTCGTTTTTCTTTTTTTTTCATGCCGTGATTCACGGCGGTGTTTTCACCGCCGTGAATCACGATCGTGTGTACGCGGCATAATAGTTGTCCAGTGGACAGACTCTCCCACCTGAGCTGTGTATCTTTGCAGCTCCTCCAGAGTTACCATGGGCCTCTTGGCTGCTTCTCTGATTAATGCTCTCCTTGCCCGGTCTGTCAGTTTAGGAGGAAGACCATGTCTTGGTAGGTTTGCAGTTGTGTCATATTCTTTCCATTTTCGGATGATGGATTGAACAGTGCTCCGTGAGATGTTCAAAGTTTGGGATTTTTTTTATAACCTAACCCTGCTTTAAACTTCTCCACAACTTTACCCCTGACCTGACTGTTGTGTCCCTTGGCCTTTATGATGCTGTTTGTACCCCAACAGGTTCTCTAACAAACCTCTGAGGGTTTCACAGAACAGCTGTATTTATACACATACAGGTGAACTTTATTTATTAATTAGGTGACTTCTGCAGGAAAATGGTTCCACTAGATTTTAGGTAGGGGTATCAGAGTAAAGGGGGCTAAATACAAATGCACGTTACACTTTTCAGATATTTATTTGAAAAAACGTTGAAAATCATTTATCATTTTCCTTCCACTTCAAAATGATGTGCCACTTTGTGTTGGTCTATCACATAAAATCCCAATATAATACATTTACGTTTTTGGCTGTAAGATGACAAAATGTGGACGATTTCAAGAGGTATGAATACTTTTTCAAGGCACTGTATTTTGGTAAAAATCCAAAGAAATATTGATACTGATGCTTTGTGGTTGTCAGCCAATAACTTTAGAACTTCTCACCCTTTATAAACCCAGCATCTCAGCTTGTCATGCTGTTACCTGCAAACCCAGGCTACTATCTACCATAAACAACAACACCCCTGAATCTGCAATGAGAATAAAGGCAGGAAGCAGCTTTATAAAGGGTGGGAGGAGCTAAAGTTATTGGATAACATCCAGAAAGCGTCAATATCAACCATGTTCGCCGACCTTCACAAAGATGGAGGACAGAGTACATGAATTAGGCCCGGTTCACACTGATGCGAAAATCGCTCTGACTTTGGAGCACTTGTCGCATCAGAAGTTGGACCCCAGTCCGACCCCATTCTGTGCAATGGAACCATTCTAATCGGTGAAACTTTAGTTGCTCTGACTTAGAAAAAGGTTACTGCACTACTTTTGGTTCGACTTTGGTACGACTTGCATTGACTTCTGTTAAAAAAGTTGCATGCAAGCCATGTCGAAGTCACGCTGGGGTCTGACTTCAAAGTTGCGTGACTTTGAAGTCGCAGGCATTGTGAACCTGGGCTTATAGGCATTTTAGGTAAACTAAATGGTATTCATTTGAAACCTTACAACAAGGAGTTGCATGTTAAAGATAAACTTTATTTGTACATGTAATTCAAATGTTACAGCTTTTACTCTAAACTTTTTAAACTGTGTTTAAAGGCAAGAGATTTTTTTAATCTTGGATAAGGAATGGAAGAATTAGAGCCCTATTACCTATTGATTGCTGTACATGTTCCCATTAGAAAGATTTACCCCTCTATTTGTCCTGGTGTAAAAAGAGCTGCCACCAGAACAGAAGTAGGGGGGGGGGTCTTCCAATAGGGACACTTGTTCTGGTATCCACTGTCTGGTATCCATTGAAGGCCTGGTTCACACCTATAATTTTTTTGTGCATTTTCAGTTTTGCAGAAACACACAACAGTCCATTTAACATGGTTTCCTATGGGTCACGTTCACATCAGTGCATTTTATAGAAAGGGCCAAGGACTTTTTTCTGTTTTGTGGTTCCATAGAATTCAATGGATTAAAAATGTGTATTGAAAAATGCAAAATGCACCTGGAATATGCAAACTGCAACCTGTATAGGTGTAAAACCAGGTCTAAAGCCTCGTACACACGACCGAGTTTCTCGTCCAAAACCGGCAAGAAAAGTGCCGCGAGAGCTTTTTTTTTCGAGAAAACCGTTCGTGTGTATGGTTTTATGACGAGAAAACTGCCGTGAATCTCGACGAGAAAATAGAGAACCTGCTCTCTATTTTCTCGTCAGGATTCAAGATTTCCTCCTCGTGTTTCTCGTCGGCTTGTTTTGTGACGAGAAAATGGTTCGTGTGTATGCTTTTATGACTATTCCAAAAGCGTGCATGCTCAGAAGCAAGTATGAGACGGGAGCGCATCTTCTGCTAAATCAAGCCTTCGTAATGGAGATAGCACATTCGTCACGCTCTAAATTATTGCATCGTTTAAATTTTGTGCATTGAAATCTTCTTTAGAATGTTACATTAATCAAAACGAATGAACTTCTTTTGCTGCTGATATTCACACAGAGTTATGACTATCTTTTTTTAACCTTTTTCATGCTGCTCTTCAGAAGATATATGTGTATTATATTGTGCAAGATCTTCTGAATATTTTACTGTTTTATATTTTTCAAACAGATGTTAATAGTAATTTGCCAATGTTTTGATAGTGATCTCCCATTGAATATTTTAATTTATTTTTGGAAAATTTTACACCCTCTATTTTCAAAAATATATTTTAATTGTTTTTTTGGGGGTTGTTATCTGTCCCTTTTTTTGGCTGTCAAATGAATCTGCTTACTCCAAAGCTAAATTAAAAAATTGTAAAAATAAACATAGTCAAGTATGAACTTAAACAAAAATAACATTTATTCATGTTTGAAACAAAATAAAGAGAAGGCAGCACTGGAGAACCTGCTGCCATTTGTGCATCCCAGGGACCCCAGACCACACATCAACCCTGTGTGGACACTAAAATTGGGAGCTTGAGAAGGCCAACAGTTCTGAGCACAATCTGATCCTGGCCTTCCAGAGGTCAGGAACAGCAGCAGGTGATATATATGTCCCAAGTGTGTGGTACTACAACAGGCTGCCTTCTGTCCGACCACAATGAAGCAAGGCCATCACTTCCTCGTCTTCTTGGCAGCCTTCCCTGCAGCCTTCCCTGAAGCCTTCCCTGCAGCCTTCCTTCTTCGTGTGGCTGGAGGCTGGGCCACTGGAGGGGTACTCCTGTCAGGAGAAGGAGGAGGTGGAGGAGAAGGGGTGGCGCAGAAGAAGAAGGTGGAGGAGGAGAAGGGGTCGGGGCAGAAGAACAAGGTGGAGGTGGAGGAGGAGGGGGTGGGGCAGAAGAACAAGGTGGAGGAGAAGGGGGTGGGGCAGAAGAACAAGGTGGAGGTGGAGGAGGAGGTTGAGGTTGTGAGAGTTGTGCCACCTCACAAATTGCGGTATTGGGGGTAATTTTCTCCATCACCCCCTTGTTCAGCAAGGTGATGAGCAGGGGCTCGCATAGGAGGCGTTGCTCCATGCTCATCACCTTGAACTTTGCCTCCACTAGGCCGGCAATGGCCTCTTCAGGGGATGTGGGCTCCTTGAGGGTGGCATGGGCCTCTCGAATAAGGGCCATTGCTGCCTCACTGGGGGTCCTGTCCCTCCTGCTTCTTTTGGGAAGTCGGATGGGAGGCACCTGTGAAGTTGTGCTTCTCCTTTGGCCGGCCACCTCCTGCCTGCCACTGGGCCCTGCCACCTCTTGGCTGCCACTGGGCCCTGCCACCTCCTGGCTGCCACTGGGCCCTGCCTCCTCCTGCCTGACAGTTTCCTGACCCTCCTCCTGGCTGATTTCATCCTGTGTATGAAAAAGGGACATAGTTTAATTTTTGGTTTTATTGTTTTCATCCAACTTTCAGCTCATGTTTGAAGCAATTAAAATGTAAATCCTTAAAAAAAATTTTACAATTTACAACTACATCAGATTGACTATTTTGCACCCAATTTAGGCCAGACTAATGTCTAGAGATCTTGATTTTACATGTGTAACACAAAATAGTTTATGTTTGTCATCTTGACATATTTGTCAAACATTAGGTTTATCACAATACATTTTCTATAAATACTATACCTGGCTCCAGATGGCCAAATCAGGTTCATCCAGGATGGCTGCCTCCTCTTGCTCCAGAGAAGGCTCAGGTTGGCTGCAGGGAAGTCTGGGGGGAAGAGTGGATAGTGATGGCCTTGCCTCAATGTGGTCATCCAGAAAGGACATCCTGCTGTAGTACCACAAATTGGGGACATACACATCATCTGCTGCTGCTCCTGACCTCTGAGAAGCCAGGACCTTAGAGCGTTCAGTCCTGTATGTGCCTCTCAAGCTCCCAATTTTAGTGTCCACCTGTTTTGCTGTGGCTGTGGGCACCTTGGTCTGCACAAATGGGAGCAGGCTCTCCAGCGCTGCTTTTCTCACCCCTTTTTTTTATGGATGGGGTTTTTGGTCTCCCACAGAGCGGGCAGCTCCCTTACCCGGTCTATAAATTCTGCAAGGAATTCCTTGTCACTTATAAAGACATTCATTTTGGGTCTGCAAGTCAAAAAAAAATTAACTAATGTGAGGCACACAGTCTAACCTCCTTAAAATCTTATTCACCATATATATTCTCCAACATTCTCAAGACAGTATAGGCCAACAATTGTTCAAAGTCACAAAATCACATACCTTTGTTCGCACGTCCGTCACTTGAACTCCTCTCTCCGCACACCGAACGTAGTATAGTCACATGTGTGTTTGCTATATATACACCACGCATGCGTGTAACTACGCACACGTCGCCCGCCCATGACGTTCTAACTAACATCTTTTCCCCGCCCCTTCTCTTTCAGCACGCAGACAGATATAGCGGATTTACAGCAGGTGTCTGATAATTCCTCAAATAACGAGGAGGAGACAAGCCCGGAGACTGAGGAAACGTCACGATCAAGGAGGAGATTCAAGGCATCTAATATGTCTTATGCGGAGATGGCGGAGATGGTGGACATATTGCTAAAGTCGGATTATGACGCAAAGCATGGGCCGTATAGCAAACCAAATAGAAGGAAGGCCAAAATCATGAAGAAAGTCGTGAAGAGTCTGAAGAAGAATTTTGGGGTGAAACGCTCAAATGAGCAGCTCAGAAAGAGGTGGTCAGACCTCAAACTGAGGGAGCCGGAGCAGTTAAGGAGCATTAAGAGAATGCTAGCAAAAAGTAAGTAAATTTTTCACTTTTATGCTATTAATTTATTTCTCAACTTCCATGTTGCTCCATTTTTTTTTTATTTCCTATTGTACTCCCTTCCAAAATGTCATAGTTTGAACTTGGTTTGGCACAGTAATCGTTCGTTACAGACACATCGTTCGGCCACTCTTCTCTTTTTTGGGTTATTTTTCACCCTCAAATGTAATTAGACATCTGCCGGATTTCTTAAAATTGTTGGCTAGATGATGTGTTTGTAAAGAGAATGAAATGCAAACTTTAATCAGTGTAAAGGAGAGGACACTCAGCAGCTGCTTCCACATCTGTACTTTTGAGCACTATAGTGTGGGCCACTAAAACTGCCTTTTTGGGGTGTCCCACACAGGTGCATCAGTGAATTTTTGTGCTGCCTCCATGTCTGAAAATTGACAGCCAAAGGGTAATACTAAACCGATTCTTGGACATATATAATGCAATTATGTTTAAATTCCGCACAAACACACACATGTACCCCACTTTCAAGCAATTTAGCCTGTTTTCATTTTTCATAGAGAATTTCTGTGTGATAACTAGACCTTTGGTTTGCTTCTCATAGGGGAGAGAAGACTGGGAGGAGAACACTCCAGGGAGCACATGAAACCCATAGCTTTGAAACAACCCCAAACTCCCAAAGACCCACAACCTGAGGGTGTTGAGGAAGTTGAAGAGGTGGAGGAAGGAGAAGTGCAGGAAGGAGAGGTGGATGACGTGGTGGAACTGGTCACCACAACAGGTCAGTATCTGTCACCACAGCTTCAGGTAAGAGATGTAGGCCTGCAGAGTTATAATACCTTTTGTATTTTGTTTTTAGGGGATGTAAATGTTGTGGTGAAGGATAGTACACGTTTCTCTGCTGACAGTGCCCTCCGAATAATACAGCAAGTGATGGAATGTAGCACAGAACTGAACAGAATTAAACAAAGAATTCATGTGATGGATCAAACATTTAAAGACATTCTCGATGTTTTGGGGAGAATTGAATAAGGCATCAAAACCCCAAATTTTGTTTAATGATTGTTCTTCCCCCTTTTTATTACCTTTTTGACAATCAAACCAAACGTTTTTTTTTTTTGTGGGGTTACATTGTGAAATGGTTGGTATTTACTAAAGGAAAATACACTTGGCACTACAAATGCACTAAGACAAACTAGGAGACATGAAAAAACAAAAGTTAAAAGATTATATCAGATTTTTATTGAGTTCGTTCTCCATGCATCTTTACACATGGCCTGGCATAGGAACTGCCCCCCTACCCGTGAAATATTCCAGATACTTCTCACGAACCTCACGGGCATTTTGGGGGGGCAAGCCAGGACGGGCAGATTCGAGGCCCGGCAGCCGATTGCCAGAGGAAAGTCCTGCCCCCGGCAAAACTGAGGCCATATAAGAAGTTGATTTTCTGCTGAGAAAGTTATGGAGCACACAGCAGCATAAAACTACATAGTTTATTTTGTAGTCCGCCAAGTGGATGGGAGTCATAAAAAGGCGGAACCGGCTGGCCATTATCCCGAAGGCATTTTCAATGACTCTTCGTGCCCTGGCCAGCCGGTAGTTGAACACCCTCTTCTCTGGGGTCAGGGTCCTCTGTGGAAATGGCCTCATGAGGTGCGGTCCAAGTCCGAAGGCTTCATCAGCCAAAAAAACAAAGGGGAGTCCTTCAACATTCCCTGCATCCGGTGGCAATGCGAGGTCGTCACTCTGGAGACGGAGGGCAAACTCCGCCTGGATGAAGGATCCCCCATCGGACATCCGGCCATTCTTCCCTACATCAACATAGAGGAATTCATACCGTTCTGACACCACCGCCATCAGCACAATGCTATGAAACCCCTTGTAGTTGAAGTAGTAGGACCCAGAACGGGGTGGCGGCACGATGCGGACGTGCTTCCCGTCTATGGCACCACCGCAGTTGGGGAAGTCCCACTGCGTGGCAAACTCCGATGCCACAGTCTGCCATTCCTGTGGCTTGGAAGGAAGCTGGGGAATCAAACAAGATGAAAAAAATTAGAATTTAAAAATAGAACATTACAAGCAGATTATAAGAAAATACATTAGAGGCCAACATCAATAAAAATCTCAGTTTAAGGTGTTTTTAAGAAGTATAATGGAAGGCTCATGTTTCATATTCATCACCCCCTCTGATGGTCCAGTCTTAAAATATTTTGGGGGGGGGGGTAGATGTGTTTGGCCACAGGATAGCATTGCAGTGGCGGTGCGTCCAGAGTGGGCGCTGGAGCACTGCCCCCTCTCAACTGTGCCTGTCACTCAGAACAATACATAGGTTCATGCGTTGCAGTAACCTATGTATTGTCAATGCCGCACAATATTCAGGTGGGTGGCCCCCTGTTAAGCGACCGACATATGAAGAACTGTGGCATTTATGGGGTGAAAATTGCATATCAGAAACAGGGGGGCAAATAGGCTTGCAAAATCCAGCCTGAGGGATGTAATTGGCTTGATAAAAGAAAAATTGGGGACGCGGGGGGGAGGGACATTCCTTGGGTAAACACTGACAGGCTGCTCTGCCAATCATGTTCACCAAGTCTGTTTTACGGTTACATGATTGGCTGATGCAACATCGAGGGCAGGAAAAGACATCAAGGACAGAAGAAGGATGGCGCTGACCAGAAGAAGGTAAGTGCAGGGCTGGGGGGGAAATGGCTGCATTGGAGGGGACAAAATGGCTGCATTGGAGGGGACAAAATGGCTGCATTGGAGGGGACAAAATGGTTGCATTGGAAGGGGCAACTGGTGGCGTTTAATAGGCACAGTCGCTAAAAAGGAGGAAGTTTAGTTCCTAAAATTGGGGGTGGACCCCCAAACATTTGGAGCAACAGACGCCCCTGCTGGAAAGCTTAGTGAAGGGAAATATGCATAGAGGAGAAAAAAGGGGCATTTAAAAACTTCCAACATGCATGAGGACAAAGGGGACATTCTCAGCATATTACAATCATGGTAATTAGGGAGGGATGAAAGAAATACAATACATTAGCATACATGAAATACATAAAATGTGATGTTAATGGAGAAAACTTACCCTAATATAGTCCTCCTGCAGGACTTGTATAATGGCAGAACAGGTGTCTGGGATTATGAGGCCCAGAGCCTGGGGGGAGATGCCTGTTGTGAACTTCAAGTCCTGAAGACTTCTCCCTGTCGCCAGGTAACGTAAGGTGGCGATGAGCCTCTGCTCAGCACTGATGGCTTCCCGCATAACGGTGTCCTGCCTGGTAATATAGGGGGACACCAAAGCCAACAGTTCCTGAAAAACGGGGTCAGACATCCGCAGAAAATTCCTGTAGTCCTCAGGATTATTCTCGATGATCTCCCGCAGCAGAGGCATATGGCAGAATTGGTCCCGCTGGAGCAACCAATTCTTGGTCCATGAACTCCTCCTCACCCCGTTCATGGACTGGTCTTGGTCCAAAACAAGCAGACCAACACCAAGCGCACGCACAGCACGAACTCGACGACGAGAACGTCCAGGCGACATGGCTAGGAAACGGTCTTCTGATCAGAACGTACAGAACAGAACGCACTTTAGAACAGCAAGGCCTATGAATAACGAACTGAAAATCAGAAACGAACGGGCAAGAACGCACTGTAAAACAGATACGACCTGCCTAGACGCCCTGAAAGACAAGATACGAACCCACAAGCACAAACTGAACCTCAGAAAACGAACTGAAAAGCACGAAGACTGGAAAGCGCGAATCGTCTCTTCCCAAACTTTTACTTCACACGCGGTAACATGAGATCAGCAAAAGCAGCCCAAGGGGTGGCGCCAGGGAAATCAATCTTCCCCTTTATAGTGCAGTCGTACGTGCTGGACGTGACCACGGAGAACAACGAGGAAATTGGGAAATGTCAGTGTGTATGCAT
Source organism: Rana muscosa (assembly GCA_029206835.1). NCBI lineage: Eukaryota > Metazoa > Chordata > Amphibia > Anura > Ranidae > Rana > Rana muscosa. The sequence goes on along the minus strand of CM055123.1, from coordinate 114,176,931 downwards.
GGAAAGCTTGACGAGAAAATCGTCAAGGTTAACAAGAATCTCGTCAAAAAAAACGACGTGTTTCTAACGACGAGAAAATCGGCCGTGTGTACGAGGCTTTAGAGGGGATTTACCTTACTTTGGAAATTTGTTGTGATTTTTTGTTGTGTCTACAGGACAGGAAGTGATGGGTAATCTCTTGAATAGGACTGATGGAACAAAGAAAAAATTAACAGAGGTTTTAACCAATTTCTACGCAATCCAATACTTACTTTAAGTACATGTTTAAACTTTGGATACACTTTAACTACAGAGGATTAATAACCTATGAAGACGTTTTAGGGGGTTAATTTAAATGGGACAAAAGTATCAAGTGCTTTTTTTTATCCCACATTCACCAACATGGAACATATTTTTTTTCCCACTGACACAAACAATGAGGTTTATTTTATCCCACTGACACCAATGATGGGCTTTACTTTATTTTGCTGACACCAATGACCAGACTTATTTTATCCCACTGACACCAATGATGGGCTTTATTTTATTCCACTGACATCGATGGGGCTTATTTTATCCCACTGACAGCAATGATGTGCATTTTCCTGCTGACACTACTCAAGCTGGCCTGTCCCTCCTAATCATTTTTAAATGTTGGCAACTATGCTATAAATGTGTATAAAAGTGTTTCCACAGCACCGCCTTTCTATCAGAATATTCCTCTGTGATAAGTACAGGTGTAAAATAGTGACCCTGTGTGCGTGCTATGGACTGTAAGCAGTGATAATGCTCTGGTTTTCTTTTCTTTTTTTATTTAGATTGTAATTTTTATTATTTTCCAAGAAATTAAAAAGTAATATAAGCAAACAGAAAATAGAATAAAATATAATAAAATTACAAAGAAGAAGCTATAACAAGCAATCTGATGGTACAAGTTCGATATTGGTTTGCTTTTCTGTACTACGTGAATGTCAGAACACAATTCTGTGCATTAGGAACCAAACTCTGGGAACACTATTTAAAGCACACTTAATCATTTTAAATTTGCGTTCAGTTGAAGCAAAAACAGATTTTGTTAATCAGTAGATGTCGAACTCTTAAAGTGTATATAAACCTGATTTTTTTTTTTTTATATATATAAAGACTTCTACCTGGTACAGTAGAGGATGTCAAGTCATCTATGACTAGTCTTGCCACAAAGAGTAAACCCAGCTCTGAACAATGCGCTTATCTTTTTGTAGTAAGATAAATGTCAGGTGCTGGTATGAAGCCGAGATGCTGGGAGGGCTCCCCTTGCGGCTGAGTGCAGTACACCCCTGGAAGTGGTACAGGGAGTGTGGTACCCACAGAAGCACAAGTTGCCTGATTGTTGAAGGCTGGTTGCCAGGAGTTTGCTGGAACAGACAGGATAAACTGTAAGGTAGGCGTGCTTGGATGGCCCTGGAAAGTGTGGGTCAATGGAGCAGACCGGATAGCTGAGTCGGGAGCCAGGCCAGGGGTCATACACAGTAAGACAATGTGAGAAAAGCGTAACAGGAGCAAGCCGGGTCATGCACAGGACTGTGATTGGCCCTTTACCTCGATCTGTGATCAGCTGTGTTCAGAAAGTGGTAAAGATTTTCAGTCATAAATTAAATTACAAACTACAGAAGGTTGCATCCATGCAGAGAGGCCTCTGGTAAGAAAAAACAAAACAAAAAAGTACAGCTTACATTTTATACAGATTGGCAATTGTATACAGCAAGCATGGAAATGAGAGAACTGGGGGGGGGGGGGGTATTCCAGTTGGATTGATGGTTCACAGCAACATGAACAGAGGGGGAAGAGGAATAGATCTTGGCACACAGTTGAGCATCCCATAATGAGACTGTTGTAACATTCCCCGGAAAACAACTCCACACCATAATCCCCCCTCCACCAAATGATTTGGACCAGTGCACAAAGCAAGGTCCATAAAGGCATGGATGAGCGAGTTCAGGGTGGAGGAACTTGACTGGCCTGCACAGAGTCCTGACCTCAACCCGATAGAACACCTGTGGGATGAATTAGAGCGGAGACTGCAAGCCAGGCCTTCTCATCAAACATCAGTGTCTGACCTCACAAATGCGCTTCTGGAAGAATGGTCAAACATTCACATTGACACACTCCTAAATCTTGTGGACAGTCTTCCCAGAAGAGTTGAAGCTGTTATAGCTGAAAAGGGTGGGCCAACACAATATTGAACCCTACGGACTAAGACTGGGATGCCAATAAAGTTCATGTGCGTGTAAAGGCAGGTGCCCCAATACTTTTGGTAATATAGTGTATTTCTGTCTTGCTTTCATTAAGCTGAGTGAAGTAATTGTTAAATGGCTATTGGTCAAGTTACCTCTATGATCAACACTATATCAGTTGGGGACTCTAAAGCCTCATACACACGATCGGACTTCCGTCTGACTTTTCCGTGGATTTTTGTCCGAATGGGCGTTGGGCGTGAACTTGTTCTGCATACACACGGCAGAACATTTTCAGCCAACTTTCACCAAATCACGTGGTTTTTCAGCTCTTTACGTCACCCTTAGGTCAACTTCTGCTATTGTTGTCTGATCTTCAGCATTGGTTCTGAGCATGCGTGTTTGTACTTTGGACTTTAGTCCGATGGATTTGTGTACACACGATAGGATTATCCTCCATCGGACATTTGTTGCCGGAAAGTTTGAGAGCATTCACAGCGAACATTTGTCCGTTGAAAAAACGAAAACAATTGTCCGATGGAGCATATACACGGTTGGATTGTCCGATAAAACACGTCCGTCGGACCAGTGTTGTCAAAAAGTCAGATTGTGTGTATGGGCCTTTATAAGAATATTTCTATAGCAGAATTCCCTGGGTGGCATGTCAGCTACAATCATTATATGGGGGGTCCTGCTCTTTCCGGAAGATTTTATGTTATGTAGTGCGGGCTTTAAATCTAGGGGAATGTTTGAGTGGTAGCTGTACTCAAACACACTATTTGATAGGGTTCTGTTAAACCCTTTTATACTACAGGTGAGATACTGGTGCATAGTTCCCTGTGGCCTGTTGATGGCGCTGTCATCGGAGGCTAGGGTTAAACAACTGGTATAGTGCTGTGCCTTGGATGTCCCCTCTCGGCGGTGGTGTGGTGGGCATGTCGGCCTGCTGTGCATGCCAGGAGAGGATATAAAAGGGGCGGACACTGCCTGTAGGGAAGGTTCGGATGGGTGAGTCCCCGGGCGTCTGACCCCGGGAGTGTGTGGTTCTGTTCGTGGCCACCCCAGACACCTTTAGCCCTGGGGTGGAGTTCCTGACCCGGTACACTGGCGGATCAGTCCCAGGCACCATCAGCCCTGGGGCTGCAACTGAAGGCCTTGGGTCCAGCACCTTCGGCTGGAGCCCTCGGAGGGAGGAGGAATCTCAGGGTGCTGCCTTGCGAGGAGACCCGTATCTGGAAGAGGAGGCTGGGGGAGGACCGTTCCGAGGGACTGGTGAGAGATCACAGTGTAGGAAGGGGCCCGATAACTCTCTGGAGGGATGTCATCTTCCCATTAGAGGCCTAATACTGGAACCAAAGGTCACCAGGTCTGTGGCAGAGACCCAAAGTTCATTAGGGCTGTGGCAGAGGCCTAAAGCTCACCAGATCTGTGGCAGAGTTTGTGCAGAGACACTGGGGTTGATTTACTAAAGGAAAATCCACTTTGCACTTGAAAGTGCACTGAAAGTGCACATGGAAGTGCAGTCGCTGTAGATCCGAGGAGGACATGCAAGGAAAATAAAAAACAGCATTTTAGCTTGCCCATGATTGGATGATAAAATCAGCAGAGCTTCCCCTAATTTCAGAGCATCCCCTCAGATTTACAGCGATCTACAGCGACTGCACTTCCATGTGCACTTTCAAGTGCAAAGTGGATTTTCCTTTAGTAAATCAACCCCTGTGTGTGTTATCTAATGCGAGCATCATTCCGGCTGCTAGGATCCACTCTAATGGGAGACTATCCGGATGAGCTGAGACTACCTGAAGATATAGGTAGTGAATATCTTCGTTTGTGCCTGGACCTACCCCAACACCTCTTGCTGTCCTAATCTTCCTCCAACCTTTCCTATTTCAATGACTATGCATAAGAGAAAATAAACTCTACGTTGGAGTTGCAATTGGTGTGGACCTTGGTGTTATTGGGGAATAGAGACTTGTCTTTATTGCAGTGAAGACGGGAACCATTCTCTGGAGAACCTGACCATAGAGACCCAGGTACATTACACAGCTCAACCTCTTCACACAGGAGGGTACGGGCTTGTGGCATGATGTGCCCCTTTTCCTACAAGTGAGCCAAAGGTAAGGAATAGGGGTCTGTGTGTGCTACACGTGGGGGCTCGAGTCAGGGATTTCTGTGGTCAGAAAACCCCAAAGTTTGGACTTTATTCCCCTTGTGAGGCTCCGTGGAGGTCGGCCATCTTTGGAAGAATTTTGACTGCGCCACAAGGAGAGCCCAAGCTGCGCAGTTCGTGGGCGTGTCAAGGGAAGAAAAAGCCTGCGAACATTGCAGGAAAATGGGAGGAGCCTCGCCATGCGGTGAGACGTGCGTGGTGGCTTTGGCGCCAAAAGGACAGTGCGTGATGGATCGGCGAGTGAGAAACATGGCGACTAATGCCCCATGGATTCCGGTTTCTTCATCCATGACTGTTGCCTCTTTCGCTGCTCCCTTGATGGATACGGGGATTTGGCTGAAGCCTCGGGGTCGCTTCGCTCTCTACGTCTGCAGAGACGCGGAGGCCCTTGGAGTGATTTTTCCCGGATGCCAGGGACTGGTGGTGCACCTTCGGCCCTTTGGAAGATGTGAAAAGTGCAAGGAGTTTATCTTCGAGGTAGAGCAACCTACAGAAAAACCTTGGGCCTACCGTTTGAATTGCCTTACGGGCGCCACTACTCTTGAGAAGGAAACCTACGCTTCTACAGCCACCCCCACGCGCACTGTTGTGACTTCGGAGGAAGTCGTTACAGATGTCCCAGTAGTTGAGGAACCGGAGACGGAGGAGTTGGCGGATGCTGCCTCTGTCGTTACAGAGTCTTCGTTCCCACCGCCCAAGCGAAAGGTGGGCTATGTGAAAGCCTCCTGTGGCCGTGGTCGAGCTACACCCCAGCGCTTGCCTGAATCAGATTGTCCAGTCGGAGGGACCTCCAGATGATCCGCGACAGCTACAGGTCGAGGTAAGCCAGGGAAAGGGACAAAAGTTAGTGTCCGAAGTATCGGGGATGTTTGGGTGCCCGACCCTAAAGAACTTGTTAAGGACAGTGATTCCTCCACCACCAAAAATTATTTGCTGGCAGAGGAGTACGATACCTCTGACCTGGAATCATCCTCTGAGATGGGAGAAGATGCAGAGATAGACAAACTGTTCGTTAAAAAGGGCTGGGATAGAATACCCCTATCCTCCACCAGAAGTATAAGGGTTTCACCCAAAGTTCCAGGGGATATCGCACCCCGGGTGGAGGCCCATGTACTTGAGGAGGTACCACCTGACCCCAGGCCTACATCACCCAGACCTATATTGCCTGTGCCTGCCACTGTGGCTGAGTATGTGCCATTGCGGGCTGCTATGTTGGGTCTCAAGGCAGTGAAAGTGCCTAGGCATCCGGATGCCATTGTCCTATTGGGTGCGGGAGACCGTGCTACTCTCCCTCTGCTTTCCAGGATGCAACGGCTTTTCATTCAGAGGGTTGATTACGGATGGGAGTACCCGTATGTATCAAGAGACTTGCTTTTTGAGGTGGAGGCCTACAGAGAGAGATGGTACGCTGACTTTCTGTGGGACTATTTGAAGGTGCCTAATGCCTGCAGGTATCTCTCCTGTTCTGCAGCTGTTGCTGAGAGGTACAAGGGATGCAAGTTGGACTGGGTACTGGGTCGGCACATACACGCAGATCGGGTGGCTGTGTGTCGAAAGGAGCGGGAGGATGCCGTCTATTCCATCAAGACTTTTGACAAGAACTGGAAGCTCCTTGTTTTGCCCAATCCAAAGTTTTACCTCTAAAGAGACTGGACTCTAATGTGTTCTATTGTTTTCCGGAGTGTACTCTCCTGGAGTCCCGGAACTTTTGCCCTTGTGAATTGGGGTAATCTACTCCGCTGGAGAGCCTGGAGAGCCGTTGCCGTTTCTCTCCGCTCACAGCGCCACAAAGACAGAGACTTTGAGGATAGGTACAGTTAGGGACACAGAAGAAGAAAAGGAGAAGATTTATTTTCAAGTGTTGGGACAAGGTGGCGGTGTTGCAAAGGGTTTCTGTGCGCTAAAAAAAAATAATAATATATATTAATGTTTCTTTGTCTACACTAGGACTAGTGTAATAGGTACTTATTTAGAAGGAAAATATCCTCCCCTCGGGGAGGGTAGTTCCCTTCCTTTGTAAATAATAGTATAGGGTGTGATTATGTTGGCTTTATATGTGTTTTCTCCCTTTGCAGGTGAAGGACTGGCAACCACTGAGCATGGGTGGGTTAGCTAGCGAAGGAGTGGAGGGAAGTGTGAATGTAAATACAATGATGTGACTAATATTGATATGTGACAATTTTTTTCCTCTTGTTGATCTTCCATCATCTCTTTATTCAACCCCTTTCCCCACATCTAGGTTCCGGCACAAACAAACCATTTTTCTATTGTTTTTTTTTGTACATAGATCTGAGATAAACATGCGTAGACTCAGGCTTGAGGTACGTGGGTTTACCCCAGACACTGGGGACAGTGTCTATCTGTCTTGGGGGAGTGTGTAGCAGGGGCTTTAAATGTAGGGGAATGTTTGAGTGGTAGTTGTACTCAAACACACTATTTGATAGGTTTCTGTTAAACCCTTTTATACTACAGGTGGGATACTGGTGCATAGTTCCCTGTGGCCTGTTGATGGCGCTGTCATCGGAGGCTAGGGTTGAACAACTGGTATAGTGCTGTGCCTTGGATGTCCCCTATCGGCGGTGGTGTGGTGGGCATGTCGGCCTGCTGTGCGTGACAGGAGAGGATATAAAAGGGGCGGACACTGCCTGTAGAGAAGGTTCGGAGGGGTGAGTCCCCGGGGGTCTGACCCCGGGAGTATGTGGTCCTGTTCGTGGCCACCCCAGGCACCTTTAGCCCTGGGGTGGAGTTCCTGACCTGGTACACTGGCGGATCAGTCCCAGGCACCTTTAGCCCTGGGGCTGCAACTGAAGGCCTTGGGTCCAGCACCTTCCGCTGGAGCCCACGGAGGGAGGAGGAATCTCAGGGTGCTGCCTTGCGAGGAGACCCGTATCTGGAAGAGGAGGCCGGGGGAGGACTGTTCCGAGGGACTGGTGAGAGATAACAGTGAAGGAAGGGGCCCGGTAATTCTCTGGAGGGATGTCATCTTCCCGTTAGAGGCCTAATACTGGAACCAAAGTTCACCAGGTCTGTGGCAGAGACCCAAAGTTCATTAAGTCTGTGGCAGAGGCCTAAAGCTCACCAGATCTGTGGCAGAGTTTGTGCAGAGACTGTGTGTGTTATCTAATGCGAGCATCATTCCGGCTGCTAGGATCCACTCTAATGGGAGACTATCCGGATGAGCTGAGACTACCTGAAGATATAGGTAGTGAATATCTTCGTTTGTGCCTGGACCTACTCCAACACCTCTTGCTGTCCTAATCTTCCTCCAACCTTTCCTATTTCAATGACTATGCATAAGAGAAAATTAACTCTACGTTGGAGTTGCAATTGGTGTGGACCTTGGAGTTATTGGGGAATAGAGACTTGTCTTTATTGCAGTGAAGTCGGGAACCATTCTCTGGAGAACCTGACCATAGAGACCCAGGTACATTACACCGCTCAACCTCTTCACACAGGAGGGTACGGGCTTGTGGCATAGTGTGCCCCTTTTCCTACAAGTGAGCCAAAGGTAAGGAATAGGGGTCTGTGTGTGCTACAGTTATATTATGAAGAATGTGACAAAAGTGGAAACAGCCCAACGTGTGTAGGAAGACTAAAACCCCTAAGTTGTGTGGTAACAAAACCAGCAACTTTAACATTTTCAGTACTTGAGGCCTCAAATTTTTTGTTTTGTTTTGTATAGAGTGGTGAGGGATTAAAACACCTGTCAGTTTTTATTGCTGTCTGTGTCCCCAATAGGGAGATTTACTCTTGCTATTTGTCCTGTTTACCGTTATCATTGAAAATGAAAGTAAACTAAATCCCTTATTATGTGTTGACGCCAAAACAGTAATAGAGGGGAAATCTTCCAATGGGGACACTAGTTCTGGTGACATGCCTGAATTCCCTCAATTTGGAGAAATTTGTTTTCACTTCCTGTTTTGGCTATGGGACGGAAAGTGAAGGGGAATCTTCCCTATGGGACACAGATGGCAGAAAAAAGCTGACAGTAAAGCCTCGTACACACGACCGAGTTTCTCGTCGTTAAAATCACGCCGTTTTTTTCGACGAGATTCTTGTTATCCTTGACGAGTTTCTCGTCAAGCTTTCTATGCGTACACACTGACATTTCCCAATTTCCTCGTTGTTCTCCGCGCTCACGTCCAGCACGTACAACGGCCCTATAAAGGGGTAGATCGATTTTCTTGGCGCCACCCCTTGGGCTGCTTTTGCTGATCTCGTGTTACCGCGTGTGAAGTAAACGTTTGGGAAGAGACGATTCGCGCTTTTCAGTCTTCGTGCTTTTCAGTTCGTTTTCTGAGGTTCAGTTTGTGCTTGTGGGTTCGTATCTTGACTTTCAGGGCGTCTAGGCAGGTCGTATCTGTTTTACAGTGCGTTCTTAGCCGTTCGTTTCTGATTTTCAGTTCGTTATTCATAGGCCTTGCTGTTCTAAAGTGCGTTCTGTTCTGTACGTTCTGATCAGACGACCGTTTCCTAGCCATGTCGCCTGGACGTTCTCGTCGTCGAGTTCGTGCTGTGCGTGCGCTTGGTGTTGGTCTGCTTGTTTTGGACCAAGACCAGTCCATGAATGGTGTGAGGAGGAGTTCATGGACCAAGAATTGGTTGCTCCAGCGGGACCAATTCTGCCATATGCCTCTGCTGCGGGAGATAGTCAAGAATAATCCTGAGGACTACAGGAATTTTCTGCGGATGTCTGACCCCGTTTTTCAGGAACTGTTGGCTTTGGTGTCCCCCTATATTACCAGGCAGGACACCGTTATGCGGGAAGCCATCAGTGCTGAGCAGAGGCTCATCGCCACGTTACGTTATCTGGCGACAGGGAGAAGTCTTCAGGACTTGAAGTTCACGACAGGCATCTCCCCCCAGGCTCTGGGCCTCATAATCCCAGACACCTGTTCTGCCATTATACAAGTCCTGCAGGAGGACTATATTAGGGTAAGTTTTCTCCTTTAACATCACATTTTATGTATTCCATGTATGCTAATGTCTTGTATTTCTTTCATCCTTCCCTAATTACCATGATTGTAATATGCTGAGAATGTCCCCTTTGTCCCCATGCATGCTGGAAGCTTTAGATTGCCCCTTTTTTCTCCTCCATGCATATTTCCCTTCACTAACCTTTCCAGCAGGGGCGCCTGTTGCAACAAATGTTTGGGGGTCCAACCCCCAATTTAGGAAATAAACTTCCTCCATTTTTGCAAAGGTGCCTATTAAACGCCCCCAGTTGTCCCCTCCAATGCAGCCATTTTGTTCCCTCCAATGCAGCCATTTTGTTCCCTCCAATGCAGCCAATTTGTTACCTCCAATGCAGCAATTTTGTTCCCTCCAATGCAGCCATTTTGTTCCCTCCAATGCAGCCATTTTGTTCCCTCCAATGCAGCCATTTTGTTCCCTCCAATGCAGCCATTTTGTTCCCCCCAGCCCTGCACATACCTTCTTGTGGTCAGCGCCATCCTTCTTCTGTCCTTGATGTCTTCTCCTTCCCTTGATGTTGCATCAGCCAATCATGTTACCATTAAACAGACTTGGTGAACATGATTGGCAGAGCAGCCTGTCAGTGTTTACCCAAGGAATGCTCCCCCCCCCCCCCTGCATCCCCTATTTACCTTTTATGAAGCCAATCACATCCCTCAGGCTGTAATGTGCAAGCCTATTTGCCTTCCTGTTTCTGATATGCAATTTTCACCACATAAATGCCGCAGTTATTCATATGTTGGTCGCTTAACAGGGGGCCATCCACCTGAATAGTGGGCGGCATTGACAATACATAGGTTAATGCAAGGCAAGAACCTATGTATTGTTCTGAGTGACGGGCACAGGACTGCTATCCCGTGGCCAAACACATCTCCCCCCCCCCCAAACTCATGTATTAATGGACCATCAGAGGGGTTGATGAATATGAAACATGAGCCTTCCATTATACTTATTGAAAACACCTTAATAAACGTAGAATTTGATTGATGTTGGCCTCTAATGTTTTTTATTATAATCTCCTTGTAATGTAATATTTTTAATTTCTAATTTTCTTTCATCTTGTTTGACTCCCCAGCTTCCTTCCACGCCACAGGAATGGCAGACTGTGGCATCGGAGTTTGCCACGCGGTGGGACTTCCCCAACTGCGGTGGTGCCATAGACGGGAAGCACGTCCGCATCGTGCCGCCACCCCGTTCTGGGTCCTACTACTTCAATTACAAGGGGTTTCATAGCATTGTGCTGATGGCGGTGGTGTCAGCACGGTATGAATTCCTCTATGTTGATGTAGGGAAGAATGGCCGGATGTCCGATGGGGGATCCTTCATCCAGACGGAGTTTGCCCTCCGTCTCCAGAGTGACGACCTTGCATTGCCACCGGATGCAGGGAATATTGAAGGACTCCCCTTTGTTTTCTTGGCTGATGAAGCCTTTGGACTCGGACCGCATCTTATGAGGACATTTCCTCACAGGACCCTGACCCCAGAGAAGAGGGTGTTCAATTACCGGCTGGCCAGGGGCCGAAGAGTCGTTGAAAATGCCTTTTGGCATAATGGCCAGCCGGTTCCGCATTTTTATGACTTCAATCCACTTGGCGGACTACAAAATAAACTATGTCGTTTTATGCTGCTGTGTGCTACACAATTTTCTCAGCAGAAAATCAAATTCATATATGGCCTCAGTATTGCCTGAGGCTGGACTTTCACCTGCTAATCCCCTGCCGGGCCTGGAATCTGCCCGTCCTGGCTTGCCCCCCCAAAATGCCCGTGAGGTTCGGGACAAATATATGGAATATTTCACGGGTAGGGGGGCAATTCCTATGCCAGGCTATGGCTAAAGATTCCTGGAGAATGATTAAAATAAAAATCTGTTTTCTAATTTTAACTTAGGTTTGTTTCCTGTCTCCTAGTTTGTCTTAGTGCATTTGTAGTGCCAAGTGTATTTTCCTTTAGTAAATAACAACCATTTCACTATGTAACCTTCAAAAAAATACTAATCAGGTTAGAGCGTATTGAAAAAAGAAGCTACACGTTGTTTGTGTTCAAACATTTTACTCTGTGCACATTCACACACATGTTTTTTTTTTTTTTCCTGGCCACAAACCGCCAATTATTTTCTTAGGAAAATACAAAAACAGTTGCATTCCAAAAATTACAATATTGGATACCTCTGAGCAATCTGACACATTCACTTACACAAACTATGTCTCTATGTGCCCGTCCTAATATGGGGTCTTGCCACCCCTTGCCCAGCCAAAAATTGAATATGCACACATTTTGTATTATTTTCAACTAGGGATTTGAGACTCCTGATCCCTATTGTCAACATGTGCTATCTGCCATCAGGGGTGATTAATGGACGTGTTTTGGGGGTGCAACCCCTTCCTCAGTTCACCTACTTTAGATACGAGGAAGGGGTTGCACCCCCAAAAGACGTACATGGATATCCCCTGATGGCAGATAGCACATGTTGACACACTGTGTGCATATTACATTTTTGGCTGGTTGCATTGTCAAAAACAATATAAAAGGTTGAAGAACAGTCATTCCTGAAAAAAAAATGGGGGTTTGGTTGACTTATTCGATTCTCCCCAAAACATCTAGAATGTCTTTAAATGTTTGATCCATCACATGAATTATTTGTTTTATTCTGTCCAGTTCCGTGCTACATTCCATCACTTGCTGTATTATTCGGAGGGCACTGTCAGCAGAGAAACGTGTACTATCCTTCACCACAACATTTACATCCTCTAAAAACAAAATAAAAAGGTATTATAACTCTGCAGGCCTACATCTCTTACCTGAAGCTGTGGTGACAGATACTGACCTGTTGTGGTGACCAGTTCCACAACATCATCCACCTCTCCTTCCTGCACTTCTCCTTCCTCCACCTCAACTTCCTCAACATCCTTCGGTTGTGGGTCTTTGGGAGTTTGGGGTTGTTGTGAAGCTGTGGGGTTTCTGTGCTCCCTGGAGTGTTCTCCTCCCAGTCTTCTCTCCCCTATGAGAATCAAACAAAAGGTCTATTTATCACACTGAAATTCTCTATGAAAAATAAAAACAGGCTAAATTGTTTGGAAGTGGGGTACAAGTGTGTGTTTGGGCGGAAGTTAAAGATGAATGCATTATTTCTGACCAATAATATGTTTAGTATTCACCTTTGGCTGTCAGTTTTTAGACATGCAGGCACCACAAAAAATCACTAATGCACCTGTGTGGGACACCCAAAAAAGGCGGGTCTGGTGGCCCACACTATAGTGCTCCAAAGTACAGATGTGGAAGCAGCTGCTGAGTGTCCTCTCCTTTACACTGACTAAAGTTTGCATTTCATTCTCTTTACAAACACATCATCTAGCCTAAAAATTTTGAACACAAATGTTAAAAAAAGACGCAGATGTCTAATTACTTTTGTGGCTATAAAATAAGCCAAAACAGCGGATAGTGGCCGAACGAAGTGTTTGTAACGTAACGAACGATTACTGTGCCAAACCAAGTTCAAATTATTACATTTTGGAAGGGAGTCCAATATGATAAAATCACAAAAAGGAGCAACATGTAAGTTGAGAAAAACATTAATAGCAGAAAAGTGTACATTTTACTTACTTTTTGCTAGCATTCTCTTAATGCTCCTTAACTGCTCTGGCTCCCTCAGTTTGAGGTCTGACCACCTCTTTCTGAGCTGCTCATTTGAGCGTTTCACCCCGAAATTCGTCTTTAGACTCTTCACGACTTTAGTGAGGATTTTGGCCTTCCTTCTATTTGGTTTGCTATACGGCCCATGCTTTGCGTCATAATCAGACTTGAGCAATATGTCCACCATCTCCGCCATCTCCGCAAAAGACATATTAGATGCCTTGAATCTCCTCCTTGATCGTGACGTTTCCTCGGTCTCCGGGCTTGTCTCCTCCTCGTTAGTTGCGGAATTATCAGACACCTGCTGTAACTCCGCCATATCTGTCTGCGCGCCGAAAGAGAAGGGGCGGGGAAAAGATGTTAGTTAGAACGTCATGGGCGGGCGACGTGTGCGGAGCGACGTGTTCGTAGTTTGACGCATGCGTGGTGTATATATAGCAAACACACATGTGACTATACTACGTTCGGTGTGCGGAGAGAGGAGTTCAAGTTACGGACGTGCGAACGAAGGTATGTGATTTTGTGACTTGGACAAATAGTTGGCCTATACTGTCTTGAGAATGTTGTAGAATATATATGTTGACTATGATGTTAAGGAGGTTAGACTGTGTGCCTCACATTAGTTATATATTATTTATTTTACTTGCAGACCCAAAATGAATGTCTTTATAAGTGACAAGGAATTCCTTGCGGAATTTATAGACCGGGTAAGGGAGCTGCCCACTCTGTGGGAGACGAAAAACCCCATCCACAAAAAAAGAGGGGTGAGAAAAGCAGCGCTGGAGACCCTGCTCCCATTTGTGCATACCAAGGTGCCCACAGCCACAGCAAAACAGGTGGACACTAAAATTGGGAGCTTGAGAGGCACCTACAGGACTGAACGCTCTAAGGTCCTGGCTTCTCAGAGGTCAGGAGCAGCAGCAGATGATGTTTATGTCCCGAATTTGTGATACTACAGCAGGATGTCCTTCCTGGATGACCACATTGAGGCAAGGCCATCACTCTCCACTCTTCCCCCCAGACTTCCCTGCAGCCAACCTGAGCCTTCTCTGGAGCAAGAGGAGGCAGCCATCCTGGATGATCCTGATTTGGCCATCTGGAGCCAGGTATAGTATTAAATGAAAATGTATTGGGATAAAATTAATGTTTGACAAATATGTCAAAATGACAAACATAAACTATTTAGAGTTCCACAAGTGAAATCAAGATCTCTAGACATTAGTCTGCACTTAATTGGGTGCTAAATAGTCAATCTGATGTAGTTGTAAATTTTAGAAACTGATTTCAGGATTTACATTCTAATTGGTTCAATCATGATTATAAATTTGGAGGCAAAGATTAAAGCAACATATTAAACTATGTCCCTTTTTCATACACAGGATGAAATCAGCCAGGAGGAGGGTCTGGAAACTGTCAGGCAGGAGGAGGAAGGGCCCAGTGGCAGCCAGGAGGTGGCAGGGCCCAGTGGAGGTCAGGAGGTGGCAGGGCCCAGTGGCAGCCAGGAGGTGGCAGGGCCCAGTGGCAGGCAGGAGGTGGCAGGGCAAAGGAGAAGCACCAGATCCCAGGTGCCTCCCATCCGATTTCCCAAAAGAGGCAGGAGGGACAGGACCACCAATGAGGCAGCAATGGCCCTTATTAAAGAGGCCCATGCCACCCTCAAGGAGTCCACATCCCCTGAAGAGGCCATTGCCGGCCTAGTGGAGGCAAAGTTCAAGGTGATGAGCATGGAGCAACGCCTCCTATGCGAGCCCCTGCTCATCACCTTGCTCAACAAGGGGGTGATGGGAAAAATTACCCCCAATACTGCAATTTGTGAGGTGGCACAACTGTCCCAACCTCAACCTCCTCCTCCACCTCCACATTCTTCTTCTGCCCCACCCCTTCTCCTCCACCTCCACCTTCTTCTTCTGCCCCACCCCCTTCTCCTCCACCTCCACCTTCTTCTTCTGCCCCACCCCCTTCTCCTCCACCTCCACCTTCTTCTTCTGCCCCACCCCCTTCTCCTCCACCTCCACCTCCACCTTCTTCTTCTGCCCCACCCCCTTCTCCTCCACCTCCACCTTCTTCTTCTGCCCCACCCCCTTCTCCTCCACCTCCACCTTCTTCTTCTTCTGCCCCACCCCCTTCTCCTCCACCTCCTCCTCCTCCTGACAGGAGTACCCCTCCAGTGGCCCAGCCTCCAGCCAAACGAAGAAGGAAGGCTGCAGGGAAGGCTTCAGGAAAGGTTGCAGGGAAGGTTGCCAGGAAGACGAGGAAGTGATGGCCTTGCTTCATTGTGGTCGGACAGAAGGCAGCCTGTTGTAGTACCACAGATTTGGGACATATATCTCACCTGCTGCTGTTCCTGACCTCTGGGAGGCCAGCATCAGATTGTGCTCAGAAATGTTGGCCTTCTCAAGCTCCCAATTTTAGTGTCCACACAGGGTTGATGTGTGGTCTGGGGTCCCTGGGATGCACAAATGGCAGCAGGTTCTCCAGCGCTGCCTTCTCTTTATTTTATTTGAAACATGAATAAATGTTATTTTTGTTTAAGTTCATACTTGACTATGTGTATTTGTAAAAAATTTAAATTTAGCTTGGGAGTAAGCAGAGACATTTGACTGACAAAAAAAGGGACAGATAACAACCCCCCTAAAAAATAAAAGAATCTGATTTCCCAAAAAGAGGGTGTTACATTTTGCAACTATATATTAAAATATTCAATGGGAGATCACTATCAAAACATTGCGAAATTAAAATTAACATCAGTTTGAAAAATATAAAAATGTAAAATATTCCTAAAAACTTGCACGATATAATACACATAAATCTTCTTAAGAGCAGCATGAAAAAGGTTAAAAAAAGATAGTCATAACTCTGTGTGAATATCAGCAGCAAAAGAAGTTCTTTCGTTTTGATTAATGTAACATTCTAAAGAAGATTTCAATGCACAACATTTAAACGATGCAATAATTTCGAGTGTGACGAATGTGCTATCTCCATTACGAAGGCTTGTTTTACCAGAAGATGCGCTTCCGTCTCATACTTGCTTCTGAGCATGCGCGCTTTTGAAAGACTCGTTAAAGCATACACACGAACCATTTTCTCGTCACAAAAGAGGCCGACGAGAAACACGACAAGGAAATCTGGAATCCTGACGAGAAAATAGAGAGCAGGTTCTCTATTTTCTCGTCGAGATTCACGGCAATTTTCTCGTCGTAAAACCATACACACGAACGTTTTTCTCGAGAAAAAAGCTCTCGCGGCACTTTTCTTGCCTGTTTTGGACGAGAAAATCGGTTGTGTGTACGAGGCTTGACCCTCCCTTACTCTTTCCAAAAAAGTTTTGCCTTTAGTAACACTTTAATGTTTATCTAAAGCATAGATTCTCAACCACCGGGCCCGCTGCTGGGCAACATCCTACCTCCTTTCTGGGACTTCATCCATCCAGCGGCAGGTTCCCTAAACTTACATAGTGCCTCCCAGCTCCCAAGTGCTCCCAACCTACCATAATTGCCTGCAGTGTCCCCCCAATCTCCCAGAGTGCCCCCCCGCTACAAAGCCTTCCGTCCCTCATGGTGCCCCTAACCTCCAGCTATGTACCACTGTGCCTCCCAACCTCCCACAGTGCCTCCCACCTCTTGCAGTGCCCTCCATTCTTCCACAGTGCCCCTGCAAAGCCCCGTCACCTGGAGAGACCCTTTCAGAAATCAAATTCCCTCCATTGCCCCCATCTCCCCAGAGTGACACCCTGTGTAAGAGAGCACTTGACAATGACTGGGAATTTCGGGAGCTGTGATGTCACCCATAGGTTCCCCTGGCTGGCCTAGTTGATGTCAGTATTCCCTCCTCTTCCCAGCAGCTGCTGCTGACTGACACAGGGGAGCCGGAGCTGTGGGATAATGTGACTGGTCCAGAGTGGTTTAAAAAAAGGTAAGTACACAGATATATATATATATATTTTTTTTGCACAAGGTTGGCAGGAAGGGTAGGAGGAGGGGGGGGGGGGAAACATTTTTAAGATTAGTTTGTGTTAGGCTTTACTATTACTTTAAAGCTAATCTCCAGGCAAACAGCTAAATACACAAGTGTAGCAAGGCCTCCTTTGATATAATGAGAACCTCCAGGGCCAGGGATAGCTGACATTTATAGGCGTGCACAAGGAAGGTGCCAGGTGTGCCTGGGCACACCCTAATCCTGAGGTTGGCAACCGGTCAATCGCGATCTACCCGCGGGTAGATGACAGGTAAACCGCGATCCTTCTATGCCGACCCCCGGAACCTGGACAGGAGGGGCAGTGGGGGTGGGATTTAGTGGAACCAATCTGTATTTTCCTCCTGCAGCATGTCATGGATATGCAGTAATGTTTGTCTGTCAGCTCACCTCTCCTCCATGTGTTCACCTTAGAGGCCAGCCACTGTCACCTGGCTGCTTAAGTAATCTCTCCACCAAGCATGGCTCCACCCCAGCCCCTATCAGAGAACTCTATATCAACCTGTGCACTGCAAGCTAGCCCTGCTGATCAACATTGTATGTTAGCTTTCGTGTGCGACTTGCTGTGTCTTCTACGTCTGATTCCTGTTACCGATCTTGGCTTGTTCTCGACTATCCCTGCCTGCTTGTGACCCTGACCTTGGGCGTGTCTATGTTTATCCTTGTCTGCTAGTCGCCCTGACCTTTGGCTTATCCCCTTACTATCCTCCTGTAGCCTACTGTGAGCGTGAACTGGGAGACTCTGGGGCCACGACCTGGAGCCAGTTGCAGCCCCGTCCATCCTCACCACTAAAGGCTCTGATGAACACCTGCTGGCTCTTAGACTCCGCGCCCTGGGGGATCTTATGCTCTAGCTCCCTGTGGGATCCGTGTTGGTTCTCCAGTGGACCTGCCTTCCTTAACCACCCAGAGTTCCATCCGCAGCAGTCAGCCGTATGGTCCACTACCGTAGCGGTGCACTCCTGACCTCAACGGTGTGCATCTTTCAACTGGTCTCTATATCATTTTCCTCCTCTCTAGTGAAGATTTAGCCTGGGCTGCCCCCCTGTGGGAGAAGAATGATCCGGTGGTTTCCAGCCTGTCCGACTTCTTGAAGCTCTTTCGTAACATCTTTGAGGAGCCGGCTCGGGTTTCTTCAGCGGCTAGTGCCCTTTTACGTCTTCGCCAAGAATATTGTTCAGTGGGATAATATGCTCTTTAGTTCCGTATCCTCACAGCTGAATTGAGCTGGAACAATGAGGCTCTGGTCTCAACCTTTTTACATGGACTCTCTGACCGAGTGAAAGACGAATTAGCGGGAAGAGCCATCCCCGCCGGTCTGGACGATGTCATTTCCTTGTGCAATCAGATCGACATTTGTTTTCAGGAGAGGTCCCTAGAAAAAAGACGCCAGCACTCCCTGGGCACTAGCCAGTCTGAGCTCCCCTCCCTTCATCCCATGGAGCATCTTCTGCCTGCTAAGGAACCTATGCAGCTGGGCCGGACCAGACTAACCCCCGAAGAACGTGCCAGGCGCAGAACTCTGGGTTTGTGTCTCTATTGTGGGGGCAAGGGTCATTTTCGTGACTTCTGCTCGCTTTGTCCGGGAAACGCTCGGGTCTAATACATTTGGAAGGTGGAGAATTGGACCCAGAAACATCACCTTCTCATCTTCTTCTTCTGGTGTTCCTTCATGTAGGCACTTCTCCTCAATCGACCGTTGCATATCTGGATTCCGGGGCTGCTGGCAATTTTATGGACTGGAGAACTGCTTCTTCTATGAAGCTTACCCTTTCACCCCTCACTACGCCACTGGTAGTCTCGGCAATTGATTGCACTGTTCTCCCAGGGGGTCCTATTCGCTTCCAGACGCTACCCTTTAGGATGTCGGTAGGGATAATCCACTGGGAGTGGATATCCTTCCTCGTTCTACCCAAGGCCTCTACCCCCATTGTATTGGGCCTTCCTTGGCTACAGCTCCACTCTCCACATGTGGACTGGGTCTCTGGGCAGATCCTGGCTTGAGGTCCCTCATGTTTCTTGTCCTGTCTTCTCAAGGTGGCCCCCAAGGAGAGACTTCCGGTTGCTACCACATCTGTATATTCTGATCTTCCCGCTGCATACAGCGATTACCGGGATGTGTTCTGTAAGAAATCAGCTGAGGTGCTTCCTCCCCACAGGTCTTTTGACTGTGCTATTGACCTTGTCCCTGGAGCAACTCTGCCCAGGGGTCGTACCTACCCTCTGTCCATCCCAGAGATCCAGGCCATGTCCGAGTATTTCGCAGAGAATCTAGAGAGGTTTCATCCGGAAATCCTCATCGCCTGCAGGAGCAGGGTTCTTTTTCGTTGCCAAAAAGGATGGTACCTTAAGACCCTGCATCGACTATCGAGGTTTAAACACGGTGACTATCAAAAATCGATACCCCTTACCCCTAATATCTGACCTATTCGACAGGTTGAAGGGTGCCTCCATTTTCACCAAGTTGGATCTCAGAGGTGCATACAATCTCATTCAAATACGAGAAGGTGATGAATGGAAGACTTTTAACACTAGAGATGGGCATTACGAATACCTGGTTATGCCTTTTGGGTTGTGTAATCCCCCAGCTGTTTCAAAACGTTGTCAATGAAATCTTCAGGAATCTGCTGTACCAGTTTGTTGTCATCTATCTGGATGACATTCTTATCTTTTCGGAAAATCTGCTCGTCCACAGAAACCATGTCCGCACTGTACTTCAGCGCCTTAGAGAGAATAATCTCTATGCCAAACTGGAGAAATGTTCCTTTGAATGTTCTGAGGTCCTGTTTCTGGGATGCTTTGTCTCAAGTTTGGGTCTTCGTATGGATCCCGGAAAGGTCTTGGCCATTACCAATTGGCCTCTTCCTGCTAGCCTCAAGGCCACACAGCGCTTTCTTGGCTTCACAAATTATTATAGGCAGTTCATAAGGAATTACTCTTCCATTGCCACAGCTATTATCGCTTTGACCGAGAAGGGTGCGAATGCCAAAGACTGGCCTCCCGAAGCTGTCTCTGCGTTTCACGACCTGAAACAGGCATTTGTTTCTGGACCTCTCTTGAGGGGACCAAATCCTGGGGACCCATTTTTTACAGAAATGGACGCTTCTTAAATGGGGGTGGGAGCTGTGCTTCTTCAATTCTTTGAGAAGAGACATCAGCTATGTGCGTTCTTCTCCAAAAAAAATTCTCAGGCAGAGAGAAATTGTGCCATCGGTGATCGGGAACTTCTCGAAATGAGTGGCGTCATCTCTTGGAGGGTTCTCCTCACTCCATAACAATCTTTACTTATCACAAGAATCTACAGTACCTAGAGAATGCTAAACGTCTGAATCCCGGATAGGCCAGGTGGAGTCTCTTATTTTCCCGTTTTAATTTCACGATCACGTACAAACCTGGTTCCTGCAACGATTGGGCTGATGCGCTCTCTAGGTCATTTGACACTTTGGACGAGGAGTCCATCCCTGAACCCGAGCCGATCTTTCCAACCTCATGCATTGTTGCCCATTCTACCACCCTGGAATCAAAAATTCTTCCTGGAAATACCTTTGTCCCCACTGAGCTAAGAGCTAAGATCCTTCGTTGGGGACATGATTCCAAGGTGGCAGGTCATGCTGGGTTCCTCTGATCCTTTTTGCTCATCAGTCGTCACTACTGGTGGCCTAATCTCCGCTCAGATGTCAAAGACTACGTTAAGGCTTGTCATGTCTGTGCTCAGTCTAAATCCTCCACACAAGCTCCTGCTGGTCTTCTCATGCCCTTGCCCATTCCTAAGAAGCCCTGGTCTCACATTGCCATGGATTTAATCACCGATCTCCCACTGTCAGAGAATAATACGGTCATTTGGGTGGTAATCGATCGGTTCTCCAAGATGGCTCATTTTTTTCCTCTTCCTGGCCTTCCTTCTGCTCCTGCCTTGGTTCCCATTTTTGTTCGAGAAATTTTCCGCCTCCATGGGGTTCCTTCTCATATTGTTTGCGACAGGGGTGTTCAATTTATGTCTCTTTTTTGGAGAGCCTTTTGCAAATCCCTCAATATTGTCTTGGATTTTTCCTCTTCTTACCATCCTCAATCCAATGGACAGACTGAGAGGGTTAATCAGGAGTTAGAGGTCTTTCTTCGCACCTTAGTCTCTGCTCATCATGACGATTGGTTCTCTCTACTCCCGTGGTCAGAATTCTCTCATAACAATCATTTAAATACCAGTTCGCAGAAGACACCCTTTTTCACAGTTTATGGAAAACACCCTCAACTTCCTCTTCCCATGACCTGTTCTCCAGATATTCCAGCTTTGGCTTCGGCTCAGGAGTCTTTCAATTCTATTTGGGGTGACGTTAATGATTCCCTCCGGGCAACTGCTGACAAACCACTTAAACCGCCTTCTCTTCAGCCAGGGGACAAAGTCTGGCTCTCCACCAGGAACATCAAGCTCCGAGTTCCTTCTCTGAAGTTTGCTCCAAGATTCATTGGTCCGTACACTATAACTTCTAAACTGAATCCGGTTTGTTTCAAACTCCAGATTCCCAAAAGCCTCAAAATCGCTAACTCCTTCCATGTTGCCCTTCTGAAGCCTTTAGTCCTCAATAAGTTCTCTCGTCCTCTCCCTACCGTGGCGCCGGTCTCTGATGATAATCAGGAGTGCGAGGTTAGTCAAATTCTGGATTCCCAACTCTGTATAGGCATTCTTCAGTATCTCGTTCATTGGAAAGGGTTCGGTCCTGAGGAGAGGTCTTGGATCACTGCATCTGAGGTCTTTGCACCTCGTCTGTTAAAGAAGTTTCATCTGAAGTTCCCCTCTAAACCCGAGCCAAGGCGGGGAAGGGGGAGGCCTTGTAAGAGGGAGGGTACTGTCATAGATATGCAGTAATGTTTGTCTGTCAGCTCACCTCTCCTCCATGTGTTCACCTTAGAGGCCAGCCACTCTCACCTAGCTGCTTAAGTAATCTCTCCTCCAAGCATGGCTCCACCCCAGCCCCTATCAGAGAACTCTATATTAACCTGTGCACTGCAAGCCAGCCCTGCTGATCAACATTGTATGTTAGCTTTCGTGTGCGACTTACTGCGTCTTCTACGTCTGATTCCTGTTACCGATCTTGGCTTGTTCTCAACTATCCCTGCCTGCTTGTGACCCTGATCTTTGGCGTGTCTATGTTTATCCTTGTCTGCTAGTCGCCCCGACCTTTGGCTTATCCCCTTACTATCCTCCTGTAGCCTACTGTGAGCGTGAGCTGGGAGACTCTGGGGGCCGCGACCTGGAGCCAGTTTCAGCCCAGTCCATCCTCACCAGTAGAGGCTCTGGTGAACACCTGCTGGCTCTTACACTCCGCGCCCTGGGGGATCTTATGCTCTAGCTCCCTGTGGGATCCGTGATGGTTCTCCAGTGGACTTGTCTTCCTTAAAGCGGGATTCCACCCGCGATTTTTTTGTTTTAAAAGTCAGCAGCTACAAACACTGTAGCTGCTGACTTTTAATAAGGACACTTACCTGTCCTACTCGCCCGCGATGTTGGCCCCCCTGAGACCGATCCCTCGATTCTGGCAGCTCCCGGCGCCGCCATCCTCACTAAGGGAAACAGGCAGTGAAGCCTTGCAGCTTCACTGCCCGTTTCCTACTGCGCATGCGCGAGTCTCGCAGTGTTTTCTGAATGGGCGACTGCTCCCTGGGATACACATAGTTCCCAGAAGGCAGCGCCCCCCTTTCCCCAGAAGACACCACGAGTAGGACGAGGAAGAAGACCTGCCGGGGACTAGGAAGAGGCAGATTAGGAACATCCGAATAGCAACCGCCTTTTCTGGTGAGTACATTTTTTTTCTATTTTTTTGCAGGATTTTTGTGTATTTTTTATTTTTAGGGTGGAACTCCACTTTAACCACCCAGAGTTCCATCCGCAGCAGTCAGCCATAAGGGCCACTACCGTAGCGGTGCACTCCTGACCTCAACGGTGTGCATCTGTCATCTGGCCTCAGGTGACCTGACACAGCAGCTGAAAGTAGGCTTCTCCTCCTCTCCCTCTCCCCGACATTCAGCTGCCACAGGAGCAAAATACAGGGGAAAGGATCCAATATATGCCACCCCTCCTGTCCCTGTTCATTTTCTTTCTGCTTCCCAGGTCCCCCTTGCTCACCCCCCCCCCCCCATTGTTTCAGGCTGGATAGTAGGGAAGAGGCCGGTAAATATGTCACACACGAATATGTGTTGGAGCTTTGAGGTGCACACCCTAATGCAATAGGCTGTGCATGCCTATGGTAACATCCTTCTGTATGTAGTGGGTTGTGAGGCATGGTAGGTGCAGAGTAGTTGAAGTTATTGAGCGCCAGACATTTCTTGAATACAAAAGAAAGTTTATTTCTCGTAACAAACTTTTTGGGGAAGAGAGGGTTAAGGCCAGGACACCCTTAAGTAGTTGCAAGATTAATTGGCAGACTCAGAGACTTCAGTAGGGGGACAGCCATGCAGGGAAAGGCATCCAGCAAGACACCACATCTGCATGTGCAGGAATGCTGTCTCCTATGGCAACAGTCCTTAACAGTTCCTAACACAAAGTGTAACATTTCCTTTCTATTCCACTACAATCATTCTTTGTAGTTCTTCAGCCTACTGAGCTCCCGGTCTCTCACTAGACCCACTAATTCACTGCCACAGAATCCTATGAGCTCCTCCAATCTTCACGGTGGTATCTTCCTTAAGCGTCACCCCCGCTCCTCTGCTGGGTCCCTAGCTTGGCACTCATGATGCCTCTCAAGCTTCACCTACACTGGCCTGCTCGGTCCCTGGCTTGACACACAAGGCTGCTCTGCAAGCGTCACCTCCGCTGGCTGGGTCCCTGGCTTGATACCCACTGAAGTTTGCGGATTCGTCACCATCCCCGGTTGGTGAGAATGATGCTCCGGTACTTGCTTCAGTTACTCACTGTAGTCCCTGGTAGGGATGAGCCGAACACCCTCCGGTTCGGTTCACACCAGAACCTGCGAACGGACCGAAAGTTCGCGCGAACTTTCGAACCCCGTTAAAGTCTATGTGACTCGAATGTCGGAAATCAAAAGTGCGAATTTTGAAGGCTAATATGGAAGTTATTGTCCTAAAAAGTGTTTGGGGACCCGGGTCCTGCCCCAGGGTATATGTATCAATGCAAAACATTTTTTTTAAAACGGCCGTTTTTTCGGGAGCAGTGATTTTAATGATGCTTAAAGTGAGAAAATAAAAGTTGAATATTCATTTAAAAAATTGGGCCTTGGGCACTGGTGCTGGTGCCACAACACTGCAACCCCTCACAGATACTGTAGTTGGAGCGCAGGAATGAGCCCTGCTGCAAAGCATTGCATCAAAAATTGTAATTAAACGCCCCTGTTAAACAGGGGCTGAAAAATTGGGCCTTAGGCACTGGTGCTGGTGCCATAACACTGCAACCCCTCACAGGTACTGTAGTTGGAGCGCAGGAATGAGCCCTGCTGCAAAGCATTGCATCAAAAATTGTAATTAAACGCCCCTGTTAAACAGGGGCTGAAAAATTGGGCCTTAGGCACTGGTGCTGGTGCCATAACACTGCAACCCCTCACAGATACTGTAGTTGGAGCGCAGGAATGAGCCCTGCTGCAAAGTATTGCATCACAAATTGTAATTACACGCCCCTGTTAAACAGGGGCTGAAAAATTGGGCCTTAGGCACTGGTGCTAGTGCCACAACACTGCAGCCCCTCACAGATACTGTAGTTGGAGCGCAGGAATGAGCCCTGCTGCAAAGTATTGCATCAAAAATTGTAATTACATGCCCCTGTTAAACAGGGGCTGAAAAATCTGGCCTTAGACACTGGTGGCGGTGCCCAGAACCAAAAAATTTCTTACAAGCTATCAGCATGATCATTGACGAGGAAGAGGATAGTCACTCAGCATAACAGGATAGTCACTCAGCATCAGCATAGGCAGTCTTGAAGGGATCTCACATTCAAAAAAAATTATTCGGTTACATCAGCATCAGGTGCTTGGTAGCTGGTGATCCAAAACTGATTCATTTTTATGAAGGTCGGCCGATCAACCGATTTGGTGGACAGGCGCACCCTGTGATCGGTTACAAAGCCTCCAGCAGCACTGAATGTGCGTTCCGAAATAACGCTGGATGCAGGACAGGCCAGTAGCTCAATTGCATACTGTGAAAGCTCTGACCAGTGATCCATCCTCAAGACCCAGTAACCCAGAGGATTTTCAGGGGGAAAGGTGTCCAAGTCTGATCTTGCCCCTAGGCATTCCTGCACCATGTGAATCAGACGCTGGCGATGGTTGCTGGAACCACTCATACCTTGGGGATGCGGACTAAAAAATTGTCTGAACGCATCGGTCAGACAGCCACCTTCTCCACCGCTCCTTCTGTGACTGACCGAAGCCTCAGCAACACGTTGTCCAGGACCAGGAATTTGTAACCTCCCAGACTCTGGAAACGTGTTGCACAAACCTTTCTGCAAGGCCTCCCTAAGATGTTTCATCCTCTGCTCCCTCTGCGACGGCAAGATAAGGTCCGACTGCAACCTTACCTTTGTAACGTGGATCAAGGAGGGTTGCCAGCCAGTAATGATCCCTCTCCTTGATACCACGAATACGAGGATCCTTTCGCAGGCTTTGGAGGATCAGGGAGGCCATGCAGCGTAGGTTTGCTGAGGGATTTCGTCCGGAGTCCTCTGGGTCACTAAGGACGACATGATCCGCAGCCACCTCCTCCCAGCCACGTACAAGTCCATGGGTTTCTTGGGACTGTAAATGATCCCTTGAAGACTGCTGCTGATGCTGAGTGCTAGGCTCCACCTCCATGCTGACACAATCCTCCTCCTCCTCTTCCTGTGTGATCCGTGGGCCAGCAGGAACACTGTCTGGATAAAGGGGGCCTTGAGAGGTAAGGAAGTCCTCCTCTTCCTCCCTCTGTTCTGCCTCAAGTGCCCTGTCCATTATTCCACGCAGCGTGTGCTCCAACAGGTGGACAAGAGGGACAGTGTCACTGATGCATGCACTGTCACTGCTCACCATCCTTGTGGCCTCCTCAAATGGTGACAGGACAGTGCATGCATCCCTGATCATGACCCACTGGCGTGGCAAAAAAAAAACAAGCTCCCCTGACCCTGTCCTGGTGCCATATTGGCACAGATACTCATTGATGGCCCTCTGCTGCGTGTGCAGCCACTGCAGCATGGCCAACGTTGAGTTCCACCTGGTGGGCATGTCACAGATTAGGCGGTTCTTGGGCAGGTTAAATTCCTTTTGCAGGTCAGCCATACGAGCACTGGCATTATATGACTGGCAGAAATGCACACAGAGTTTCCTAGCCTGCCTCAGGACATCCTGTAAGCCTGGGTACCTGTCCAAGAACCGCTGCACCACCAAGTTAAGGACGTGAGCCAAACAGGGCACATGGGTCAGCTGTCCCTGTCGGAGGGCGGAGAGGAGGTTGGTGCCATTGTCGCAAACCATCATTCCTGGCTTAAGCTGGCGTGGCGTCAACCACCTCTGAACCTGCCCCTGCAGAGCTGACAGAATCTCTGCCCCAGTGTGGCTCCTGTCCCCCAAGCACACCAGCTCCATCACCGCATGGCATCTTTTTGCCTGTGCACTTGCGTAGCCCCTTCAACGCCTACGGAGCACCGCTGGTTCCGAGGACAAAGCACAGGAAGAGGCCATGGAGGAAGAAGAAGAGGAGGGGGTGGAGGAGAGAGGTGTGTCAGAATCACCAGTAGTAGCATTTTGGAGGCGTGCTGGCGGAACAACCTCCAACACTACTGCACCTTGTCCTGCATCCTTCCCAGCTGCCAGCAGAGTCACCCAATGCGCCGTGAAAGATAGGTAATGTCCCTGTCCATGCCTGCTGGACCATGAGTCAGCGGTAATATGCACCTTACCGTTGACCGCCCTGTCCAGTGAGGCCAAGACATTGTCTCCCACATGCCGGTAGAGAGCCGGAATCGCCTTCCATGAAAAAAGTGGCGTTTGGGAACCTGCCACTGAGGAAACGCACATTCCAGAAACTCATGGAAGAGGGCAGAGTCTACCAACTGAAAAGGCAGCAGTTGAAGTGCTAGAAATTTGGCCAAGCTAGCATTCAACCGCTGGGCATGTGGATGGCTGGGAGCGAACTTCTTTCGGCGGTGCAGCAGCTGGGGCAGGGAAATTTGCCTGGTACAATCTGACGTTGGTGTACCGATAGCAGATTGCCCACAAGTTTTTGGCTGTGACACACCTAATTCTACACCTTCATTCCTCTCAGTGCAGGTTTCAGAGAGGACTGAAGGTATAGTGGGGTTGGAGATCCCAGCTGATGAGGAGCAAGGAGAGGTCCGCTTTGTTCTTTGGTGTGGGTCTTTTAGGTACGCTTGCCAACGAACTGCATGGCAGGTCGACATATGTCTGGTCAAGCATGTGGTGCCCAAGCGGATGATGTTTTGGCCACGCGAGATATGCTTGAGTCATATGTTGCAAATAGCAGCTGTGCGATCTGATGCACTCGTCTCAAAAAAGGCCCACACCAAAGAACTTTTGGAATAACGTGCAGAGACAGCAGCGCCCTGCACATGCGGAGCTCTGCTGTGTGATGCAGTCGGTGTGCTGCCCTTAAGCTGGCCCCTGGGGGGCATCCTGCCTCGTTGGAGATGTGCCCCCTCCTCCTCTCTCCTATCAGGCACCCACGTAGAGTCCGTGACCTCATCATCCCCTCCCTCCTCATCACTGGAGCAAACCTGGCAGTATGCTGCAGCTGGGGGAACATGACTGCCAGTTTGCTGTCCTTCTTGGGCACCCGCTCTCTCTGGGCTCATGTTACTGCCTTCTTCTAGCTGGGTACCATCTTCGGAACCTTCAAAACGCTGTGCATCCTCCTGCAGCATGTACCCAACACTGTGGTCAAACAGTTTGGGGGACTCCTCAGGAGGACGTGGTGGGGCTAGGGAAGGAGTGACTGATGCCATTGAGCCGAGGGAAGAGGCCGCTTTGGCAGCTGCTTTGCCAGACAAAGTACCCTGAGCCTGGGTGAGAGAGGATGAAGATGGCTAGGTCATCCACTCTACCAAGTCTTCGGCATGTTGCGGCCCAACAAGGCCAGCTGCCGAAAAAAAAGGACAAGCATGTCCCACGGACATGTGCTGATGAGGATGCACCGTGTCCACGACCAGCACTGTTGCCTCTAGACACAGAGCCTGCTTGCCCTCTTTTATTGGCTTGTGACTGTCTGCCTCTCCTTGTTGGCCTTCCAGACATACTAATGGCCTGCAGTGAGATGTAGTTGCACAAAGCTGGGATGTATATATATACTGATTATACTGCAGCTAGCAGAATCAACTACCTGCCTGTAGTAGTATTATTAGGAAGAAAACAACAGGAATTGTCTGCAGTGAGCTTTAGCTGCACACTGTGCCCAGTATACAGTACACTAATATACTGCAGCTAGCTGAATCAACTGCCTGCCAGTGGTATTATTAGTAAGAGAACACCAGCAATTGTCTTCAGTTAGCTTTAGGTGCACACTGTGCAGAGGACACAGCACACTGACTGAAAATACTGCAACTGCCTGCCTGTGGTATTATTAGTAAGAGAAAACCAGCAATTGTCTTCAGTTAGCTTTAGTTTCACACTGTGCAGAGGACACAGTAAACTGACTGAAAATACTGCAGCTGCCTGCCTTTGGTATTATTAGTAAGAGAACACTAGCAATTGTCTTCAGTTAGCTTTAGTTGAACACTGTGCATAGGACACAGTACACTGACTGAAAATACTGCAGTTGCCTGCCTTTGGTATTATTAGTAAGAGAACACCAGCAATTGTCTTCAGTTAGCTTTAGGTGCACACTGTTCAGAGGACACAGTAAACTGACTGAAAATACTGCAGCTGCCTGCCTGTGGTATTATTAGTAAGAGAACACCAGAAATGGTCTTCAGTTAGCTTTAATTGCACACTGTGCAGAGGACACAGTAAACTGACTGAAAATACTGCAGCTGCCTTCCTGTGGTATTATTAGTAAGAGAACACCAGCAATTGTCTTCAGTTAGCTTTAGTTGCACACTGTGCAGAGGACACAGTAAACTGACTGAAAATACTGCAGCTGCCTGCCTGTGGTATTATTAGTAAGAGAACACCAGCAATTGTCTTCAGTTAGCTTTAGGTGCACACTGTGCAGAGGACACAGTACACTGACTGAAAATACTGCAGTTGCCTGCCTGTGGTATTATTAGTAAGAGAACACCAGCAATTGTCTTCAGTTAGCTTTAGGTGCACACTGTGCAGAGGACACAGTACACTGACTGAAAATACTGCAGCTGCCTGCCTGTGGTATTATTAGTAAGAGAACACCAGCAGATGTCTTCAGTTAGCTTTAGTTGCACACTGTGCAGAGGACACAGTAAACTGACTGAAAATACTGCAGTTGCCTGCCTGTGGTATTATTAGTAAGAGAACACCAGCAATTGTCTTCAGTTAGCTTTAGTTGCACACTGTGCAGAGGACACAGTAAACTGACTGGAAATACTGCAGCTGCCTGCCTGTGGTATTATTAGTAAGAGAACACCAGCAATTGTCTTCAGGTAGCTTTAGTTGCACACTGTGCAGAGGACAAAGTACACTGACTGAAAATACTGCAGCTACCACGATCACCTGCCTGCCTGTCAGTATATTAGGAAGAAAATAACAGGAACGGATCTAGCTAAACTGAATAAAGTGTGTGTATATATATATATATATATATATATATATATATATATATACACAACACATAGGATGCATATATATCCTCCATAAACTGTAACTGCAGCTAACTGACTCACCTGCCTGCTCTATCTAACTCAAATGAAATGACACTGTCTCTCTCTCTCTCTCTCTCTATCTCCGCCGCCGCAACACACTACACAAGGCAAGCGGCCTTATATAGTGTGGGGCGTGTACTAAACCCCCTGAGACATAATTGGCCAAAGCCACCCTGGCTTTGGCCAGCTATGGCTCTCCGTTCTTACTGCGCTGTGATTGGCCAAATCATGCGGGTCAGTGAATTATGGGCCTTGACGCGCCACTCGAATTTGGCGCGAACGGCCCATAATGTTCGCAATTCGATGAACAACTGAACAGACGATGTTCGAGTTGAACATGAGTTCGACTCAAACTCGAAGCTCATCCCTAGTCCCTGGTAATTAGGCCGATAGTCCCTTATTGGCGACAGCTTCCCCTCTACCTCCGACCACGTCAGGTTCTCCGGCCGACAGAACTGTCACTTTTGGTTGGACTGCAAGCCGCAGTCCCAACCCTGCACTGTTCTATTGATTCTGCATAGGCCCTCAGACAGCCTAGCAGCCAGATATGCCCAGGATAGGCTCAATCTCTGGCCTAGCAGCCCAGGCAATACAACACACGCCCACCAGACAGCCATCCAGGTGGCACAGAAGATAGATCACCTGACTCCACCCGAATATATAGGCTTTCCAAGCAGGCCAAGGGATTCAAGAAAACCCCTGTCCATTGGCTGAGATACCCCATATACCCATAACCTGACCTTGAGTTTTCCTTCTCATCTAGTACCACCAAGTATCAGGCCACCTAATGGTAGAAGAGAAAAGTGCAACAAGGCCAAACTTAGGGAGAAACCAATAGGTCTCTAACAATCAACCAGGATAACTACTCCTGGCAAGTAAATTTGTGAGGAGCAACCCTGCCTAAGCTCCAGGGTGCTACACAAGTTTAATACATAGGAGGGAGCTTTCTTTACCTGACTCATAATTTCTAGTTCTGCCCATCTGGTCCTCAGAGTAAAACTGCTCTGCATCAGCACATAGCAAAGACTGGCAGGGCAGGACACCTAATTTTCCTCTGCTGTACTCAAGTGCCACTTAGGCCCCTTTCACACTGGGGTGGGGAGGTGCGCTGGCGGTATAGCGCCGCTATACCGTAGTTTTTGCCACGATATTCGGCCACTAGCGGTGTGGTTTTAACCCCCGCTAGCGGCCGAGAAAGGGTTAAAACTTCAGTAGCGCATTGCGGGCGGTATAGCCGCGCTGTCCCATTGATTTCAATGGGCAGCAGCGGTAAACACACCGCTCCTTCACCGCTCCAAAGATGCGGCTAGCAGGACTTTTGAAGACTGCAGGGCAGGATTTTTTCAGGCGTTTTTCAGGCGCTATTTTTAGCGCCAAAACAACTGAAAAACGCCCCAGTGTGAAAGGGGCCTTAGGGCCCATTCACAGTATAATACAGTGCAGGAGAGCTGCGTCCCCGCATGGCTTCCTGCACTGAATTCCGACTGCAATGCTCTTGCGATCTGCTGCGATGGTGAGTTCAGGTTAACGACACCCCAAACACAGGCCACAAACACATTATGTTTGCCTGCACCAGATCGCATGGTACAAAAGTGCATCTTCTCATCGCTGGTACACAACAACAAACATCAGTCTGTGCAATGGAGTTTTGTAGGCTTGTGTGAAGAAACACCTCATGATGTATTGCTGAATACAGAGCTGCAATGGGGCTCATTCACATGGGTGCAGAGAGCTGTACACTGTATAAATGTGTATGCCCATGTCTACCCACATGGAGGTGTCCGTGCAATGTCCGTGAACTCACACAGTGTGCGCTCCAGGCCGTGTACCCACATGGGGGTGTCCGACGTCCGTGCAGTGTTGGTGAACTCACACAGTGTGCCCCAGGCTGTCTACCTGCATGAGAGTGTCCATGCAGTGTTGGTGAATTCACACAGTGTGTGCTGCAGGCCGTGTACCCACATAGGGGTGCCTATGCAGTGTTGGTGAACTCACACAGTGTGCGCTGCAGGCTGTGTACCCACATGGTGGTGTCCATGCAGTGTTGGTGAACTCACACAGTGTGCACTCCAGGCCGTGTACCCGCATGGGGGTGTCCATGCACTGTTGGGGAACTCACACAGTGTGCGCTGCAGGCCGTGTACCACATGTGGGTGTCCATGCAGTGTTGGTGAACTCACACAGTGCGCACTCCAGGCTGTGTACCCGCATGGGGGTGTTCATGCAGTGTTGGTGAACTCACACAATGTGCACTCCAGGCCGTGTACCCGCATGGGGGTGTTCATGCAGTGTTGGTGAACTCACACAGTGTGCACTCCAGGCCGTGTACCCACATGGGGGTGTTCATGCAGTGTTGGTGAACTCACACAGTGTGCACTCCAGGCCGTGTACCCGCATGGTGGTGTTCATGCAGTGTTGGTGAACTCACACAGTGTGTGCTGCAGGCCGTGTACCCACATGAGGGTGTCCGTGCGGTGTTGGTGAACTCAGACAGTGTGCACTCCAGGCCGTGTACCCACATAGGGGGTGTCCATGCAGTGTTGGTGAACTCAAACAGTGTGCACTCCAGGCCGTGTACCGGCATGGGGGTGTTCATGCAGTGTTGGTGAACTCACACAGTGTGTGCTGCAGGCCGTGTACCCGCATGGGGGTGTCCATGCAGTGTTGGTGAACTCACACAGTGTGCGCCTCAGGCTGTCTACCTGCATGGGGGTATTTGTGCAATGTCCGTGAACTCACACAGTGTGTCCTCCAGGCCGTGTACCCACATGGCCGTGTACCCGCATGGGGGTGTTCATTCAGTGGTAGTGAACTCACACAGTGTGTGCTGCAGGCCGTGTGTCCGCATGGGGGTGTCCGTGCAGTGTTGGTGAACTCACACAGTGTGCACTCCAGGCCGTGTACCCACATGGGGGTGTTCATGCAGTGTTGGTGAACTCACTCAGTGTGCACTCCAGGCCGTGTACCCGCATGGGGGTGTTCATGCAGTGTTGGTGAACTCACACAGTGTGTGCTGCAGGCCGTGTACCCGCATGGGGGTGTCCATACAGTGTTGGTGAACTCACACAGTGTGCGCCTCAGGCTGTCTACCTGCATGGGGGTGTTTGTGCAATGTCCGTGAACTCACACAGTGTGCGCTCCAGGCCGTGTACCCACATGGGGGTGTTCATGCAGTGTTGGTGAACTCACACAGTGTGCACTCCAGGCCGTGTACCCACATGGGGGTGTTCATGCAGTGTTGGTGAACTCACTCAGTGTGCACTCCAGGCCGTGTACCCGCATGGGGGTGTTCATGCAGTGTTGGTGAACTCACACAGTGTGTGCTGCAGGCCGTGTACCCGCATGGGGGTGTCCATACAGTGTTGGTGAACTCACACAGTGTGCGCCTCAGGCTGTCTACCTGCATGGGGGTGTTTGTGCAATGTCCGTGAACTCACACAGTGTGCGCTCCAGGCCGTGTACCCACATGGGGGTGTCCGCGCAGTGTTGGTGAACTCACACAGTGTGTGCTGCAGGCCGTGTACCCGCATGGGGGTGTCCGTGCAGTGTTGGTGAACTCACACAGTGTGTGCTGCAGGCCGTGTACCCGCATGGGGGTGTCCATGCAGTGTTGGTGAACCCACACAGTGTGTGCCGCAGGCCGTGTACCCGCATGGGGGTGTCCGTGCAGTGTTAGTGAACTCACACAGTGTGTGTTGCAGGCCGTGTACACACATGGGGGTGTTCATGCAGTGTTGGTGAACTCACACAGTGTGCACTCCAAGCCGTGGTCCCGCATGGGGGTGTTCATGCAGTGTTGGTGAACTCACACAGTGTGTGTTGCAGGCCGTGTACACACATGGGGGTGTTCATGCAGTGTTGGTGAACTCACACAGTGTGTGCACTCCAAGCCGTGGTCCCGCATGGGGGTGTTCATGCAGTGTTGGTGAACCCACACAGTGTGTGCCGCAGGCCGTGTACCCGCATGGGGGTGTCCGTGCAGTGTTAGTGAACTCACACAGTGTGTGTTGCAGGCCGTGTACACACATGGGGGTGTTCATGCAGTGTTGGTGAACTCACACAGTGTGCACTCCAAGCCGTGGTCCCGCATGGGGGTGTCCATGCAGTGTTGGTGAACTCACACAGTGTGCGCCTCAGGCTGTCTACCTGCATGGGGGTGTTTGTGCAATGTCCGTGAACTCACACAGTGTGCACTCCAGGCCGTGTACCCGCATGGGGGTGTCCATGCAGTGTTGGTGAACCCACACAGTGTGTGCCGCAGGCCGTGTACCCGCATGGGGGTGTCTGTGCAGTGTTAGTGAACTCACACAGTGTGTGCTGCAGGCTGTGTACACACATGGGGGTGTCTGTGCAGTGTTGGTGAACTCACACAGTGTACGCTCTAGGCCGTGTATCCGCATGGGGGTGTCTGTGCAGTGTTGGTGAACTCACACAGTGTACGCTCCAGGCCGTGTACCCGCATGGGGGTGTCTGTGTAGTGTTGCATAGTTGCCAACAGTCACGGATTGGCCGGGACATTCCCGGGATTCAAACCCTTTTCCCG
Organism: Rana muscosa; assembly: GCA_029206835.1. Lineage (NCBI taxonomy): Eukaryota > Metazoa > Chordata > Amphibia > Anura > Ranidae > Rana > Rana muscosa. Next base: position 114,142,687 of record CM055123.1, on the reverse strand, counting down.
GATTTATTTTGTCCCGGCCAATGTCCCGGCCAATCCGTTTTTTCCCGGTTTCCACGACTTTGGCCGCCGCGGGCCGACGCCGCTAGAGGTCCACGGCCGGCGGAGACAATGTCTCCGCCGGCCGCCATTTTAAAGAAGACCAAAACCAGGATGTAGTACAATAGAAAATAAAGCTGCTGCGGCGCCGCCCATACCCCGCGTCTCCCCGTGGGTGGGCGGCGCCGCAGCAGCTTTATCTTCTATTGTACTACATCCGTGTTTTGGCTGGCCGGCCGGCCACCCCCCCGCCCCGCCCCGCCCCGCTGCAGGTCTGTCTGTAATGGAAAGGGGCGGGGGTGGGCGGCGCCACAGCTTAATTTTTTGTGCAGCCACGCGGTCGGCTCCGCCTCTATTTTGTTCCCCCTCGGGGAAGGGGAAACCGTAATTGCGGTCGAGACAGGAGACACCTGGTTAAGGGGGGACTCCGCTGGGGACGCCTGATGTAAGGGGGGACTCCGCTGGGGACGCCTGTTGTAAGGGGGGACTCCGCTGAGGACACCTGATGTAAGGAAGGACTCCGCTGGGGACGCCTGACGTAAGGGGGGACTCCACTGGGGACGCCTGATGTAAGGGGGGACTCCGCTGGGGACGCCTGTTGTAAGGGGGGACTCCGCTGGGGACGCCTGTTGTAAGGGGGGACTCCGCTGGGGACGCCTGATGTAAGGGGGGACTCCGCTGGGGACGCCTGATGTAAGGGGGGACTCCACTGGGGACGCCTGATGTAAGGGGGGACTCCACTGGGGATGCCTGATGTAAGGGGGGACTCCGCTGGGGACACCTGATGTAAGGGGGGACTCCGCTGGGGACGCCTGATGTAAGGGGGGACTCCACTGGGGACGCCTGATGTAAGGGGGGACTCCACTGGGGACGCCTGATGTAAGGGGGGACTCCACTGGGGACGCCTGATGTAAGGGGGGACTCCACTGGGGACGCCTGATGTAAGGGGGGACTCCACTGGGGACACCTGATGTAAGGGGGGACTCCGCTGGGGACGCCTGATGTAAGGGGGGACTCCGCTGGGGACACCTGATGTAAGGGGGGACTCCACTGGGGACGCCTGATGTAAGGGGGGACTCCACTGGGGATGCCTGATGTAAAGGGGGACTCCACTGGGGATGCCTGATGTAAGGGGGGACTCCGCTGGGGGCGCCTGATGTAAGGGGGGACTCCGCTGGGGACACCTGATGTAAGGGGGGACTCCGCTGGGGACACCTGATGTAAGGGGGGACTCCGCTGGGTACGCCTGATGTAAGGAAGGACTCCGCTGGGTAAAGCTGATGTAAGGACGGACTCCATTGGGGGCACCTGATGGCATCTGGTGGCAGGCGACGTGGCAGGTGACACACTTGGGGCTTACAGTGATTCGGCATTATGGTGAGTTGAATGATTTAATTTTATATTACAATGTAATAATAGAAATAATGCGCTTCAATCATCCTGACACCATAACAAACATGGTGTCGGGATGATTGAAGCGCCAACAGGTGTTTTGGAGTATACTTATCTGCCAATTTTGTTACACATTTCTATTGTGGTGTAGGATCTGGCTTCTTTCTTTCTATTTCTTTTCTCTCTCTTTCTCTCACCTCGGACTCTAGCCACACCCCTTTGAACCACGCCCATTTAAACCACACCCACTATTGTGCGTAAACCACGCCACATTTTTCATTTCAGCATGACACGCCTACAAACGAATGCCCCGCCCCCTAATTATAGCAAGGCTCCGCCTCAATACAAAAAAAGTGTCCCAGATGTTTTTTTCCCAATGTTGGCAACTATGGTGTTGGTGAACTCACGCAGTGTGTGCTGCAGGCCGTGTACACACATGGGGGTGTCTGTGCAGTGTTGGTGAACTCACACAGTGTGCACTCCAGGCCGTGTACCCGCATGGGGGTGTCTGTGCAGTGTTGGTGAACTCACGCAGTGTGTGCTGCAGGCCGTGTACCCGCATGGGGGTGTCCATGCAGTGTTGGTGAACTCACACAGTGTACGCTCCAGGCCGTGTACCCGCATGGGGGTGTTCATGCAGTGTTGGTGAACTCACGCAGTGTGTGCTGCAGGCCGTGTACCCGCATGGGGGTGTCCATGCAGTGTTGGTGAACTCACACAGTGTACGCTCCAGGCCGTGTACCCGCATGGGGGTGTTCATGCAGTGTTGGTGAACTCACGCAGTGTGTGCTGCAGGCCGTGTACACACATGGGGGTGCCTATGCAGTGTTGGTGAACTCACGCAGTGTACGCTCCAGGCCGTGTACCCGCATGGGGGTGTCTGTGTAGTGTTGGTGAACTCACGCAGTGTGTGCTGCAGGCCGTGTACACACATGGGGGTGTCTGTGTAGTGTTGGTGAACTCACGCAGTGTGTGCTGCAGGCCGTGTACACACATGGGGGTGTCTGTGCAGTGTTGGTGAACTCACACAGTGTACGCTCCAGGCCGTGTACCCGCATGGGGGTGTCTGTGCAGTGTTGGTGAACTCACGCAGTGTGTGCTGCAGGCCGTGTACCCGCATGGGGGTGTCCATGCAGTGTTAGTGAACTCACACAGTGTGCGCTCCAGGCCGTCTACCTGCATGGATGTCAAATTGGGAGCAGTGAATAGGCTCTCAATGGGACTGCGTGCACGGAACACCTGTACATCCCCATGCAGGTAGACACGGCCTTGCACAGTTGTACACATTGTTACACCCTGTGTGAATGAGGCCTATCTCTGCACCCGGGAGTGACAGATGTTTGCGTACAAATCAATGACAGGCTGTACGCTGGTGTCCGCACACCCGGGTGTATACAGGGAGGACTGAGCTCTCCTGGACACAGATAGGTTACATCCAGTACTCATGTCAATGTGTGAGGAGCAGCGTCCAGCCTATCACTGATTAGAACACAGACTCGTCTCCTACTGTAGGGACCCTCTGATTGGTCACTGTGTACAGCGTTTTATGTGAATGAGCCCCACACTAGCAGTGTATATTATGTGCGTCTGGAGTTCAGAAATACATGATTCTGTGTCTCCTTATCAGCAAAGGTGTCACCCCCCTGTCCCCCTACACGAAGTGTCCCCTTTGTTTCCTCATACGGCTGTATTGTGTTTATTGTACACACAGGGTACACACTGACAACCCAGCCAGCCTTCCCTCCCCCTCCTCACTCTCCCCCCTGGGCTGGGCGTCCGCAAGAAGGGGGGCGTGTCCCGGGGAAGTCTCGCGGTGCTGGCCTCTCAGTAGTGACAGTGCACGGCCAGAGCCGAGGGACAGCAGTCATCTGGGCAGGGTGAGCCGGGGAAAGCGGAGCGGAGGACACACGGAGGATCGGAAGGCCCGGAGATACCAGAGGAGGAGAAGGTGTGAGCGGGAGGGAGGAGAAGCAGGAGCCGCCCCGGAGGAGGAGGAGGGGGGGGAGATACAGAGGAAGGAACAGAACAGAGCTCGTCCCGGCTCTTCCCTCCTCTCTGACAGCCCGCCCGCCTGATGTGACATCGTCTCCACCAATACACCACCATGGCCACCCCCGCGACCTGCACCCGCTTCACCGACGAGTATCAGCTCTACGAGGAGCTCGGCAAGTAAGGAGCCCCGGGGAGGGGAGAGGGGAGCACTGCACCGGACCATGAGAGAACACTGTGTACTGTACACCGGACGATGGGCTCAGACTGACTGCACACTGTGATAAGGGCAGGCTGGGCACTGCATATGACACAGGAGGCAGAATGGGCTCAGGCAGGAGTACACCTCGCCATACGATGGGATCAAAGTTGGGGTATGCCTCGCCATACGATGGGATCAGAGTGGGGTACACCGCGCCATACGATGGGATCAGAGTGGGGTACACCGCGCCATACGATGGGATCAGAGTGGGGTACACCGCGCCATACGATGGGATCAGAGTGGGGTACGCCTCGCCATACGATGGGATCAGAGTGGGGTACACCGCGCCATACGATGGGATCAAAGTTGGGGTACGCCTTGCCATACGATGGGATCAGAGTGGGGTACACCGCGCCATACGATGGGATCAGAGTGGGGGTACGCCTCGCCATACGATGGGATCAGAGTGGGGGTACGCCTCGCCATACGATGGGATCAAAGTTGGGGTACGCCTCGCCATACGATGGGATCAGAGTGGGGTACACCGTGCCATACGATGGGATCCAAGTTGGGGTACGCCTCGCCATACGATGGGGTCAGAGTGGGGGTACGCCTCGCCATACGATGGGGTCAGAGTGGGGGTACGCCTCGCCATACGATGGGGTCAGAGTGGGGGTACACCTCGCCATCCGATGGGGTCAGAGTGGGGGTACACCACGCCATACGATGGGGTCAGAGTGGGGGTACGCCTCGCCATACGATGGGGTCAGAGTGGGGGTACGCCTCGCCATACGATGGGGTCAGAGTGGGGGTACGCCTCGCCATACGATGGGGTCAGAGTGGGGGTACGCCTCGCCATACGATGGGGTCAGAGTGGGGGTACGCCTCGCCATACGATGGGGTCAGAGTGGGGGTACGCCTCGCCATACGATGGGGTCAGAGTGGGGGTACGCCTCGCCATACGATGGGGTCAGAGTGGGGGTACGCCTCGCCATACGATGGGGTCAGAGTGGGGGTACGCCTCGCCATACGATGGGGTCAGAGTGGGGGTACGCCTCGCCATACGATGGGGTCAGAGTGGGGGTACGCCACGCCATACGATGGGGTCAGAGTGGGGGTACGCCACGCCATACGATGGGGTCAGAGTGGGGGTACGCCACGCCATACGATGGGGTCAGAGTGGGGGTACGCCACGCCATACGATGGGGTCAGAGTGGGGGTACGCCACGCCATACGATGGGGTCAGAGTGGGGGTACACCGTACTGTATGATGGGATTAGACAGGGGTGCACTACACTGGTAAGATGGGGGGCACAGCTTACTACAGGGGTTGTACAACGGGCCCATGTTGCATAGGCGATAGATTGGACGCAGGGACACTCCAGTGACCGGGGGAGATGGGATCTGACATGTAGTTGTGGACTCCCAATGCTGGCAGAGACGTGTCTTTTCCACACTCGGAGACTGCAGCCTACACATGGAGAACACCCACCCGTCACCAGGAGAACACGGGGGTTTAGAGTGACTGTCCATGATGAGCACACCAGATAAGAGTGAGGAGAGTCCTGTGAAGGAGGGGGCAGAGGTAGACGGATCACCTGGGTACAAGGGAACAGCTCATGGAGATCACACACAGCCTGGGGGGATAAGAATGATCATGTCACCCAGGGAGACCTGGGAAGAGGGGGCAGGATCAGAAACATCCGGTGGCAGACATGCAGGTTTATTCCAGACCCTGATGGGGGGGGGGGGGGGGAGAGAGAACGGTGGGCTAGGCTGCTGACATAATGGCCCGGCCCAGAGTAGTTTTGTAGAAGCAAAGATGTGAATGAAATCCTGTAAACGCAGATAGAGCAAGGCCAGACATACAAGGCAGCTCCTACATAGTGACATTGATTAGTGACCTGACAGGCACAGTGACAGCGTCACACACAGCAGCCGGTCTCATCTTTGGAGCGAGGGGAGGGGGGGGGGGGGAGAGAGGGGTTTAGAGATTTTAAGACTGAGCACCAATCGCAGCTGTAGTACCTAGACAATAGGACAAAGACATTTCTTTCATTGGTTGTTCTTATGTAATAGAAGACGCTTGGCTCCTTATTCAGAGACCTTTTATATGGCATCACCATTGCTTAGACCAGGATAATAAATATCCCAACGTTTATCCCTGATTTTCCTTTGTGTGATGACAATGTGCTGTCATTTGACCAAACGCTGCTATGGATGTCAACGTCTGCGGCGGTTGAATGGCTGTGTTCCTCCATTGGTACACACGGTCTATAATATCCCGCTGAGTTAACAGATACAAATGCATCAACGTCAGGCACAGCTTTGGTCTTTGCCTGATCTCTATCAAGTCATAGATCTGGAAGCTCCTTGTCGCTTTAGAATGGGAAAATAAATTACCGTACTTGTGCTACGTTTTCTACACAGTTTGTGTTTAGTAGGCAGTATAATGAAACTCAGTTTAGCTTGCTCAGTAAAGATCACCATACATGTTCCATTCTAATTGTACAATCTCCTTTAGATCTAATAACTATGTAGTACAAAGGCTTTCTTAATTGGGCAAGAATTGATTGCATAGTTTAGTTAGGTCGTTCGTATTTCAACATTTTTATACATCTAAAAGGGTAAGTTCACGTTTTCATGAAAAATGAAAAGATGAATTAACTCTGAATATCCTGGCCACCCCCTCTGAACCCTGCTGCTCATAGTGGCTGTGATACCTAGTGCTGCCAGTGACAGTGTAACGGTCTGTACATGACCCTAGAGTCAGTATCTGTCATAATGCACACAGTGGTAATTGCTCATTGGTCAGCATAACCATGTGACTGTTCTGACCAATGAGAAGTGGTTCTGGGACGCATTACTATAAGAAGCCTGAGATGTGCTTTTCATTTGTGGCTGCGCTGACCAATGAGTGCGTGGGCTTTGTGAGCATTATGATGGATACTCATTCCTGGGGTGTGGACTGCTACTCCAGCAATATGGGGCATCACTCATAGCCACTGTGTGCAGTGGGGTCTGGAGAGTGGTCAGGATATTTTATGAAATGCCTTTTCATTTTTCTTTAAAAGGTAATCTTGTCCTTTTAATATGGTTGCAAAGGTTTGTTACCTTTTATGCATTCTATGCATGAAGGAAAAAAAACCTTGTGTGCAGTCCCCCCCCCCCCCCCCCCCAAAAAAAACAACGTATCTGAGCTCCAGCTCGATCCAGCGATGTGCACAAGAGCCTTGGCTCTCCAGGGTTTCGGTCTCTCCCTCATTGGTTGGGACAGCAGCGGTAGCCATTGGCTCTTGCTACTGTCAATCACAGCCAGTCAGCCAACGGGAAGAAAGGGGGGGCAGGGCCAAGCGGCACTCTCTGTGTGTATGGACACACGGAGCAGCAGCTCGGGAGTCTTGCTATGGCACTACGCAGGAGGGAGGGGCCTGGAGCCCTGGCGGGGGACCCGAGAAGATGAGGGAGGAAAACCACTGCACAGATCAGGTAAGTATGACTCGTTATTTAACCTCTTGATGCCAATCGCATGGAAATATGTGGCCTCCCAGCGTGTGGGCCTTGGAGCTGAGCGGCCACATATTTGCATGCAATAGTTCAAAAAGAGCTGTGCAGAGAGTGTGCTTCTGGCACAGTTACCGGTGGCTAATGGAAAGCTCCCACTCGCTGCTTGTGAATGATTAACGATGGGCACGTGACTGTAAGCCCTGCCCCGCCTCCCATTCTAAACCCCTTAAAGGGCCAGCAATTGTTGGCTCCAAGGGGTAAAATAAAAAAATAATCCCTGAATCTTGAATGTCACTTTAAATCATTCGAGTGTAGAGGCGATTTTGAGGTTTTATGTGCGTCTTTGCACATTTTAAGGAGTGTACAGGAGCAGAGCATTTTTGTTAACCTAGACTTTTTATTATGGAAGTACCTGAAAAACATGCATAACATGTTTTTGCACGTTTATTTGGGAAACTCCCTCGGAAGCTAATCAGGCCAAAAACAACTGATTCTGTTTCAAAGGTATCTAATGTGCCTTTTGGGGCTTCAGGCTATCAGATGTCTTAATGTTCAAATCAGAACGTGGGCATATTTAGAGGCCAAGTTAACCTTTTGGAGCATGTTATACAATACACCCATATTTGGGGTGTAACATTCCAAACCTGCTCCCCCCCCCCCAACCCGATTTGACCTCCGACCCCCGTGACAGCGGCTGGGAGATCTACTTCTCCCTGAACCTGCTGTCACATTTTGAAAACTGTATGGCTATGTCATTCATGCACAGTAATCTGAATGAGAAAACTACAAGTCCCGTCTTCCACCGTGGCAGACAGCTTGCCGTTCACAATGGACACGTCAATTTACAATGTCTACAGCTCAGTAACAGTAACTGTAAAAACGTACAGGCAACAGAGCTGTTGGCAATGTGTACATGTCTTTAGCATTGCACCCATGATCCATTGATCATTGGGTGCAATGCTCAGCAGGTTCCTGTGAAAAAATAATAATTGCACTTTTCTGCAAAAATATGTGCATTTATTTATTTTTATTTTTTTATAATTGTTTTCAAAAAGCTTTTTCTTTTAAAGCAGTAGTAAACCACCAAAAAAAAGGGGGGGGTGCCCCCTGCAGGTTTAAGTCATAATGTACTAGTATGCAGTGCATACTAGCACATTATGAGAGACTTACCTGCACACAGAGCCCTCTAGCGCAGAGCTGTCACGGCTCCCCGGCGCTTCCATCTGTGGGTTCCGGCTGTATGAATTTCCGGCGCCGTGATGATGTTACAGGTATGCTGTCCCTTCAGAGCACATGCTCTGGTGATGTCACTGGCTGCATCATGTGTGAATATCACCTGAACAGTGCAAGTTTAGGAGATATTCACCATACCTACAGTTAAGCCTTAAATGTAAGTTAAAAAGTGAACTTAAAGCCAAGTTCTACCCAAAAGTGGAAGCTCTGCTTATGACACACACTTTCAGCACATCGAGCTGTGGCGTGATCACTTGGACATTCGGTCTCCTTCCTCCGCTGCAGGGGTTCCCTTACAAATGGCGGCGGCAGCACCTGAGATCCAATGGAAACATCGGCTGTGGTGCTAACGTCACTGGATTCTAGGACAGGTAAGTGTCCTAATATTAAAAGTCAGCAACTACATTGTGTATAGCTGCTGACTTTAAAGTTTTTGCTGGGGGGGGGGGGGGTGGAACTCCTTCAACTTCCACTTTAAGAGCAAGCTTAAAAGTGACCCCCCTGTGAGTGCACCCTCATAGCAGCTGTCACTTTTTAAATTTGCATTGTTGTGTAGGGCAGACGGACTTGTAGTGGGTCTACACTTCTTACAACTCTCCAACAGAAAGCTTTACCTTGGTGGTACAGACATCGAGCTGGAGAAAGTCGGCAGGAGCCTGGCATTGCACTTGGAATCCACTGATTACAGTTGCAATGCTTAGCAAGCTCCTATGGAAAATTATAATAATTGCACATTTTTTTTTTTGCTGCCAATATATGAATTTATTTATTTTCGGAAAAGGCAGACACCTGGCCTTAACGGTTTTTTCATTGATATAAAGGAAAAGCAAACCTAGCAGGTTGTAGCTTAACGCTTTGAGTGTGTCAGGAATATTCGTCTTCAGGTTTCTAATGCATACACGTAGCATTTTCTATATTGCTACATGTCATCTGCTTGCTACTTTCTTTGTTACTGTAGCAGGCATGTTTCATTGCTTCTTTACCTCCTAGACGTCAGGCTGATTGTGTACAAAGAACATCCAACTGAGCCTTTGCCAGGAGACCCTAATCCCTTTGTTATCAGTGGTTGCAGGCCTGGTATGGAGGGAGTTAAAGCATGTGTTGGGTAGAGGTATGAGTGGGTCCTGCTCATTTATATGGCTCTTCTGTTCACTGCATTGCAGAAGTTTTGGCCAAATCTCCCTCTCCCATCCTTTTTCCTTTGTTCAGCTTCCATAATTATTTGTCTGTCTACTCCTATGGCCTGATCCCTGGTAATTTAATATTAAAAGAATGATTTAAAAAAAAATGTATTCAGATCATTGACACCGACTAAGATTCCAACTTGGCGTACCCACTTTTCCACCTTAATCGCTTCCAAAGAGTAGGACTACATTTTATGCGTTGTCATCGTTCGTTGTGCCGTTAACCTCTGCCGTCCTGCAGGCTTGTCTGAATCGAACGTGTTGCTTAAAAAGTTAATGAATGTGTGTAATAGAAATGTGTGAAAATTGCATACTTAATTATTTCTACATGAAATCAGTTATGGTAATTATCCCCTGCTCTGTAATTTAAAGCGTTATACTGTATTGCCTTTTTAATTATAGTAGCGTGAGCTTCACGTTTTTTTTTTTTTTTTTTAACAGTTGGTAATGGGTGGTAATGTGACGGGTGTATTTATACACAGGTAATCCTAGGATGACTGAACATCATGCTGCACTATACCTTTTTATGCTAGGAAAGGTAAAACGTGTTTCTGGCTTTTCGTAGTACAAGGTCAAGGGTTTGCTGGGGTTTGTAGTTCACAGCAACTTGACAGGTGCATTTTGTATTAACACATTCAGAGGCATTGAGTAAAGCCTGAATGACACCCCTTTATCGGTAGTGACCTTTATGACTACCTGTGCCTAAGGCCTCATGTATGGCAGGTGTTTATCCCCCTGGCGTTTTAAGTGTGATTTAAGGTACTGGCGCACCAGCCAGCCCTGCTGCTGGCAGACTGTAAAAGTCAATGAGATGCTGACACCTGATGCGGTTGGACAGGGCTGGATGGTGCACTGAGTAGTTCTTGTGTTTAGAGCAGTATGTGCCCTGGGACAAATGCTTAGCAGTTCAGGCAAGCGTTTGCCACAGTCTCGGTAACATAACCGACACAGGCAAGAAATTCAGGTAGTTCTAACTACTGACATTTTAAGAACATGTTGCTTTGGTAGCAATGAAGTCATATGGCAGCAATAGCCATACTTCTTCTGTGGGTCACAGGAGAGCACTTTGCTCAGCCAATAGCAGCCTAAAGACTGCTGACGTCACAGAGCTGGTCCAGGCTCGGTAGGGATCCCGAAAATGTCGGAATCTGCCCAGATGCCTGACAGGCAGCTTGCTCAGCCACTCCTGCCCCTCCACAGCTCCAGTGAGCGCTGGAGGGGCAGAGCACAGATTGGTGACTGAGCGTCTCTGTTCTGTGCACAAAGTGTACCTGAGAACTGAGCAATCAGCGTTTTTTTTGATTGATCAGTTCTCTGTGAAGAGCCAACAGGGGGCGGCTCCAGCATCAGATTGATACTGCTGCCATCTAGTTCAGTATGTATACCATACATGGCATGTGTTTGGTTTTTTACATTCCCACATTTCTCTTTTAACACCAGCTCTAAGATAGTGTACAGTAGTGGGGTACATGTCTGTGCTGGAAAGATATCACAAATGTGACCGCTTCCTTCACAGGGCTCTATCCCTGGCCCTTTCAGTTGTCGGCCGGGAGATTCCCGAGCCAAAAGCTAAATGTAAAGAAAGGGGGCCAGGTATAGTGGTGACGTCCCTACCCAAATATGGCAATTGGCCATATTTGGGTAATGAGTTGTCACTGAGTGGACAGAGCCTAATGAGGAACTAAGGAACCAGTTCCCCATTAGGGTCAGCCTTACTTTTGATAGCGCATGACAGTGGACAGATTTGAAAGCCGCTATTGGAATAGTGGTCATGGATCAATCCTATAGCCTGGTGGACTCGATGGGGAGCTAGTCTCACAGTTCCCCATCAGACTCCGCTCACTCCTACTATAAAACTTACCAAACCCTCCCTACCACCTGTCGGTGTGATGGATGCAGTGGCCGGGAAGTAGTAGTGAGAGATTCAGGTACCTGTCTGAGTGGTCTCATGATTTGTGCACACGCACTGCCAATTTCGATGCAGCGGGCCAATGGGATTTTAAAGGGAGTCTGACACTCTTTTATAGATCCCCCCGATAGTTCTAATCTGGCGACTGGGATGTAAAATTGTGACTCATCATGTAGTGATTTACTATGACAACTCATTCTCGAAGCTCTTGCATAACAGAGCATGTTATTAGTTTTGTGTGTATATACAGTATGTGTTCCTCAATAAGTGATCGAGTTTTTGTATTGAATGCCAACACTTTTCACATTTGTCAGGCTCAGGGCACGCTTGGCAATCCAGCAGAAGGCGGCATGCTTGCTTCAAGAAAGTAGTTAGCTGAGCTCCGGAGAGAAGTTAGGAGAGATGGCTAGGATTCTCTGCGCTCCAGGAACTACCATTTTAGCCAATCACATCTATAGTAGTGAATTCTAGCAGCTTTTGTCCTGTCTGGTTGCTTTGTATCCTTACTGATTGTGATATACAGTATGTGAGAGCCAGCTTTGAAAACCTAAGATGCAGCATATGACTATAGGGAGCTGAAGGATACTTGATTAAAGGAGAACTCCAGGAATTATCTTACATAAAATGATTACTTTGGTCCAACTTGTTGCAATCTAATTCTTCACAAGGCACCTTCAGAGGGCTGCTGGGGATGCTGCAAATGACTGTAGCAGCTTGTGCTATATACCGTATGTGCTGGCCGCTAACCGCAGGCGCTCAAGCGGCTTCCCGTGTATAAAACTAAACACTGCATCGCTCACTCCCACACCTCAGCCATTCGGGAAATGCCTTGTATTTTATTCAGTGAATATAAGGCATTCTTCGATTGGAGAGGAGGGACGAATGATGTCATGATCCCCACTTTGCAGGGTGGTTTGATTTAAATCACTAGTAAAAAGGCTTGATTTAAATCATTTTTTAAAGAGCAACTGTCATCTTTGTCCCGCAGCGTCTCCTCTGTCCCGCAGCGTCTCCTCTGTCCCGCAGCGTCTCCTCTGTCCCGCAGCGTCTCCTCTGTCCCGCAGCGTCTCCTCTGTCCCGCAGCTGACTCACCGACCGTCTCATTGACTTTAATAGGACGGCTTGTTATGCGGCAGTGACACAACAAGGTGAGGGATGTGGCGGCAGAAGGTGAATGGATGGCCGCTAACGGACGCTGCCACGATGGATCTGAAATGACAGGTGCTCTTTAAATGTAAGGACTTATTCTTACTGGTAGTTAGGAAACTTTAATTTTGTTTACAAATAATAAAGATTCTATGTAGAATAATAAGCTGTCGGGTTAGTAAAACAGCGATATCGGAATAGATTTTAAGTTGATAGGTGAATCGCACATGGTTGAACTACTCAAATTCTTTCATTTAATTAAACAATAAAATTATATTCCATTTTCTTGTATTTGCCTAAACATTAATGTTTAATAACTGAAGTGCATAAGCAAAATAAACAGCTAACCATACATTATACAACTTTCTAATTCAATTTCCTTTAGATTTACCTTCAACTATGTGGTGCAAGGGCCTGCCTGATTGCATACAAATTGAAAGTGTTTTAGTAAATGTTTTGGTAAATGTAAAGGAAAGTTGTACAAGCACATTTTATAATGTATGGCCAGTCTTAATGAATATATCAGCTGGGTCCACATAAAAAAAACGTCAAACGCGGTCCTTTCATCACAGCACGTCTTCTCATGATGTTTCATTCGGGCCACCAGGTCTTGCATCTCTTTGTTGCATTGCTTGCATTTTGCACACATACCTGCTTTACCCATAGGTAGAGGAACTTCAATAAAATATTCCCTAACTTGGGTCTCTTTTAAGCAGGTTTATAAGCTGCTTAAAAGGTTTCACTTTCATTTTTACTGCTTTCCCTTCCTCCTCACACTTAGAGGCTTCTAAAGATGCATTTTTCTTCAAACAATCATACAGTTTGTAGTGTACATAGATTTGCAAAACAATGGGATAAATGAATATTCCTGAACTTTGTTTTATCTTGTGGTTACTGTGAAATTGTGTGAATGCATCAATGCGGTGCATGTTATCGCAGCTTGCGGAGCTTGGATTCATTGAATGAGTTTACCAAAAATGTAAATATTGCAGAATATACAGCCTAATGCTACGTAACTAAGCTCCATTTCACGCTGAATAAACTAAATTAATAATGCATCTTAAATGGAAAATTATCTTCAGATTTTTACTCCAAAAGCAGTTTTAATAAAATAAAGTTAATAAAAATCCCCAAAATCTTATATATATATATATATATATATATATATATATATCGAAACAACTAATCGATTATGAAATTAATCGATTACTATTCGGCCAGTAACATAATGGGGTTAAAAAAACGAAAAATAGCCCTTTTTATAGTACAAAAAAAAAGCTATGTTATTTGCTCTTTTTGTTCTAATTTTAGTTTTTTCTTTTTAACCCCATTATGTTACTAAACCTCTCAGGCCTGGGTCACACCTCTGTGTTTTTTGGTGCTTTTTGCAGAAACACACTACAGTTCATTTTATGCCTCGTTTCCACTGAGCGGATCAGTTCGGGTTGGTTCGGTTCGGTACGGTACGCTATTTTGAGTGTTTCCATTATGAAAGCGGCCCATACAATCAAACCATACTGCATCTGGGTCCTGCTTCAGATGTGGGGCCATAGAAAATGGTACGGTTCGGTTAGGGCGGAGCTACAATACATTCCACTGATTGGTGGACACGCTAGGCATTTTTTCTAAGCCCTGTATGGCCCCTGATGGTCCGACTTGCAGTGGAAACGCTCACCTGAATAGGCCAAACCATTCTAACCCTTCCAAACTGTACCGTCCCGAACCGTTCCGCTCAGTGGAAACGAGGCATTACATGGTTTCCTATGGGACATGTTCACATCAATGCTTTTTTCAGCTGCTGAGTATTTGGAAAGGGCAAGGACTTTTTTTTATGTAAAACGGTGCTATTTTGTTTTTGTTTTTTTGGGTTTAATATACTTCAATGGAGAAGCTGCAGAAAAGCATGTAATGCGTTTTTGCGGCAATTTGTGTTTTTTAATCTGCCCAACATATTGGCCCAAAAAATGTAAAAATGCAAATCACCGCAAAATCACTTTTTTTTTAAAGGTTATTAACCAATTAATCGAAACAATAATCGGCAAAATAATCGTTAGTTGCAGCCCTAAAATATATATATATATATATATATATATATATATATATATAATATATATATATATATATATATACATACATACATACATACATACATACATACATTTTTTATTTTTATTTTTTAAATCATTGATTTTTTTTATCCACCCTGCCATCTCAGACAACATCCTCTTGTATTAATTATTGTTGTGGTTTTTTTTTTTTTTTTTGCCTCAGTGGATCTTAAATCCTAATGCCCCTACCCTAAGCTCACACATAAACATGTACCCTTTAAGGCAAAAACCAGGTGATATACGGGTGGCCGGGGGTTGAAAAAACAGGCAGTTGAGCTGTGGTTTTCTTACCCTCTTAAGCTGCAACAGTGGTCTGGTGGGATTGTACACGTGCTGCGGCCACGATGCTTTACTTTGGGGTTGCGGAAAAACCATACCCTTAAAGTGGTTTTAAAGGCTCAAGGTTTTTTACCTTCATGCATTCTATGTGCAGCCCCCCCCCCCATTACTCACCTGAGCTCCCTCTTGATCCAGCGACGTGCACCAGAGCTGAGCTTCTCCCGGGTCTCTCATTTTTCATTCTTTAGCTATTGGCTCCTGCTACTGTGAATCCCTGCCAGTGAGCCAATGGAGAGATAGAGATGGGGCTCTGTGTTCTATAGATGCATAGAGTGGGGGGCATGGGACTGAGCATGCACCAGTGCCCCCAGAGCAAGCAGCTTGCTATTGGGGGTATTGGCTGAAGAGGTGGAGCCAGTGCCCCCTCATTTATTTAATGAGCCTTAAATGTCATTTTAAGTGAATGGAAGAGGGGGGGGGGGGGGTGAGCTGCGGGGCAAAATGCTTCATAAAAATACAGGTATTCAGGAGGAGGCTGCATTGCCTCTTGAATGCCTACCAGCTGCTCCTGTGCCACTATGTAAAAGAAGGTTCCAACAGGGATCGCTTTTCAGAGTGGCAGCACTCTGAAACTGGTTCATACACAAATAAAATGCACATATTCCAGGCAGATGGATTTTGCGGCAACACTCCGGTGCAGCAATACAGCTGGACAAGGCCTTGGCTCTGGGGTAATTTATCAACTAAAGCATAATTGAGGCAGGAGGAGGTCAATAGTGAATTATTTCAGACACATTTACGATGACATTTCATCGCTTAATAATTTCCGTTCTGCTCTTCGGAAGGAGTGATGTGTCTTTATATAAAATTCCCCAGATGCAGTGAAACTGTTGGCATCATCTGCCAGATTACAGATGTAGAAATTTAAAGCAGTTGTAAAGGAATTTTTGTTAATTTTTTTAAATTAAAACAATAATAATGTTATATTAACCTGCTTTATGCAAAGGTGCTCTTCTGGGGTCCCCCCTCCGGTGTTCCCCACAAGCTGTGTGCTATGAGCGGGGGAACGTGCCGGTGTCCTGTCGAGAAATGCCTCCTATTGAGAAATGCCCGGGTGGATTGGCGCATGTTCCGCGCAGTACGGAGCCCCAGAACAGCTGAGTTTACGATCAGCTGTTGTCTCGCGTTGCCGAGGCATGTTCATGTAGCTGAGGGGCGGCTATTTGCATGAAGGGGACTTGATTTTTAAATGATGGCCATTGCTGGGGGCGGAATTTTCATTGATGGCCAAACAAAGCTACAAAGGAAATCTTTATCTACTATTCTTTCTGGACGCTTTGCGGGCTGTTTAGTCAATTGGGCGGCTTTTTCTATTTTAGATAAAGATTTCTTTTGCAATTTTTTATTTGGCCATCGATAAAAATTCCGCCTCCACCACTGCCCATCATTTAAATATCCGCCCCCTTCATGTATCCGCCCCTCGCCTACATGAATGTGCCTCGGCAACGCGACTCAACAGCTGAGCGTCAACTAGGCTCCATGCGGCGCATGCACTATTCGATAGCCGGGCACTTCTCCACAGAACACCGGCACGTTCCCGAGCTTGGCTGCGTGGCTCCATAGACCCACACAGGGTGGCTCCATAGACCCACACAGGGTGGCTCCATAGACCCACACAGGGTGGCTCCATAGACCCACACAGGGTGGCTCCATAGACCCACACAGGGTGGCTCCATAGACCCACACAGGGTGGCTCCATAGACCCACACAGGGTGGCTCCATAGACCCACACAGGGTGGCTCCATAGACCCACACAGGGTGGCTCCATAGACCCACGCAGGGTGGCTCCATAGACCCACGCAGGGTGGCTCCATAGACTCACGCAGGGTGGCTCCATAGACTCACGCAGGGTGGCTCCATAGACTCACGCAGGGTGGCTCCATAGACCCACGCAGGGTGGCTCCATAGACCCACGCAGGGTGGCTCCATAGACCCACACAGGGTGGCTCCATAGACCCACACAGGGTGGCTCCATAGACCCACACAGGGTGGCTCCATAGACCCACACAGGGTGGCTCCATAGACCCACACAGGGTGGCTCCATAGACCCACACAGGGTGGCTCCATAGACTCATGCAGGGTGGCTCCATAGACCCACGCAGGGTGGCTCCATAGACCCACACAGGGTGGCCCCATAGACCCACACAGGGTGGCCCCATAGACCCACACAGGGTGGCCCCATAGACCCACACAGGGTGGCCCCATAGACCCACACAGGGTGGCCCCATAGACCCACACAGGGTGGCCCCATAGACCCACACAGGGTGGCCCCATAGACCCACACAGGGTGGCCCCATAGACCCACACAGGGTGGCCCCATAGACCCACACAGGGTGGCTCCATAGACCCACACAGGGTGGCTCCATAGACCCACACAGGGTGGCTCCATAGACTCACACAGGGTGGCTCCATAGACCCACACAGGGTGGCCCCATAGACCCACACAGGGTGGTTCAACCCTCCCCCGCGCCCTACCTACAGGATTTGACTGTAAGCAACAGGAGCCAATGGCTCCCACCCTCTGTGTAGCCTGTGAGCAGAAAGAGAGAGGACTAAGGTGTTTTTGGGGGGTGGAGCATAGGTAGTGGTAAAACATTTTTTACCTTTTTTTAATGTAAGGAGGGAAAAGGGTAAAAAAAATATTTAGCTTTGGAACCACTTTAAGAAAGAAACCATGCCAAACCTTTTCATATCTTTTTAATAAGACTGACAGATGGATTTTATTCTAGATAGCACCTGATTCTGTCAGCATCTAGCTTGTTATATTGACCCCTCCCGTTGTGTGGCCCTTCTTGTTGATCCTGTGTGTGCACGGTTTTGTAATATCGGGATTATCGTTTGCTTTTCAGTAAATTAGACCAGTCTTCTGAGGCGGCAGAATTGTAGGTTGAATAAATGTTAGCCTGTTAGTTCACTAACCAAATCAGAGGCCACGGCTCCTGCCTAGGCCGCACTGTGGAGGCATATTGGCACACTCCATAACACTATTGCTGAGGAAGTGTCTGCAGTCTGTGCTTCACTAATATGGTGGTCCGCAACCTTTATCCATTAATTGAGGTCGCCGATTAGTGGTATGGTGAGATTGGAATATAAAACAAATGCCACCAGTCACAGAGCAATACTACCAGTGTTGTTCTCTGTTTAGGGATTTTTAGTTGACAAGTCACAGAATAAACCATATTTTCTTTGTTTTTACTGGTAAACAATATTAAATCTGCCCATTGAGAAATGTGTGAATATTTACAGACTTAGGCCTCCTGCACATGGCTATTTTAATTTTTAATAGTACTCCAGGGTGAAATTCCCGGCGCTTTCCATGTTCGGGTGTTTGTTTTGCATTCAGGGAAATACGTTCTATGCACATACGCGGGTAAACACCAATGCAGAGGAGCATTGGCATTACCGTGATTACAACCACGTGTATGGCCAACTATATGCACCACCTGCAGATCCCAGGGAATGAGGATTGTACACTTGAGCACTTTTAAGCCTCTAAACGTCCATGTTGAAGAGGTCCTTAAAGCAAACAGATTCCATTCACATTCCCGTTACATTTCGTGTCTGTTTGCTATTGGTGTCTGTCTGGCCACCAATAGCTGAAGGAGAATCCTCTATCCAAAATGAAGAAAAAAGCTTGACTTTAGATATAGTTTGATAGAACTAGTAGTTCAAGGTGCTGTATATTTACCACCTGAAAATATAAGGCATTATATATGGGGTAAACCTAAATGTAACTTGCTGGCCCTTTAGAGCGCCATCCGTGCCCTTTGAGCTGCCTGTGCAGATGTCAACTTCCTGAAAGCTGGTAAATGAAACATTCCATTCTTACGGGCCAGGGCCTCAATAGATGCCAGCCATTGGGGTTGCCTTATACTTTATTGGCATGTTGTGGGAGCCCTGAGGGTCCTATGGAGGGTCTGCCATTAAAATAGGATCCTTACAGAACCTCTTTTATCCTAACATAGTTTCATGCTGATTCTTTTTTTTTTTTTTTTTTTTTTTTTTTCACTTCATATTTACTTTTTAAAAGGACATTAACAGCTCTCAATCTTATTTTAAAATGTTGTTATAAACTACTAATAATGCTACTTGCTACTAGGCATTTAGCCCATGTTTGTCCATTCTTGGCATTTTAGTGTGCCCAGGTGGTGCAGCGTTGAGTGCTGTACATGGGGTTAGGGTGGTACTTTCATTTGGGCCCTACAGTATGCTCAGAATGCAGAATACCTGCGATCCTGGCATATGTCTCTGAAGGTATAGAACCCTAAACGCAATTACCACATAGTACAGCATTTTAGTTCATTCCAGAAGCAGCATACTTCAGCCTGCCATTGACTGTGACAGGTAGCAGGGCTTTACGCCTTCTGGTTTACTAAAATGCCGGTATTGGATGCATGTGGGTTAAATGCCTTGCGTGCAGATAGCCTAACATGGAATCAATATTTTATAGTTTTTATTCCATATGTTTTGTCTGGCTTGTATTTTCATTAATCTTCTTTTTTTATCTGCCATGTTTTTAAGGGGTGCCTTTTCTGTAGTCCGAAGATGCGTGAAGAAATCCACCAGTCAGGAATATGCTGCAAAGATTATCAATACTAAGAAGCTGTCTGCTAGAGGTAAGATGGTACTGAGAACAGAACCACATTATATGGCAGGCTCATTGCTTGAATATCTGAAATGTTACCCTTGATATTTCTTTACTAAAGTTCATACTTCTAAATTGTTTAGATTTTTTTTTTTTCCCCATTGGGGGAGACTCACGTTCTGTGCGCATTTCCCATACTGCGTTCAAAACACACTATAGTTATGATCTGCAGTGGGTGTCAATGCTAAAACCCCAAACGCAGGTCACAAATGCAGTAGATTTGCAACGGATCACATGGTACTTCTGCACTGTGCGATGCGGTTGCAGTGTGTTTCCAGAAGTAATGCAATTTCAGCTCATTAATTTTAATGGCTGATATCACTGATGAATGCGACTCCTGTTGTGACATGGCCCCAAGAGTTACAATTTGTATCCTTTTGTAATTTAAGTTTCCTGAATACAGTCATTTGTAGAAGTGGGCTGCTATACAAGGAAGGTGCTTCATTCTTGATGGCTGATGTGGTTCAGCATTTATACATGATTACCCTATGTCACTTGACTGCTTTCACTGATTACACTTAGCACTGTACTCCTAGCAGTAGATATACACAAAAAAAAAAACAGCATATATGATTGTAAATATATGTGAGTTTATAATTCTGATTGCTGACCTGGAAAGGGCACTGGGAAGACGCTGTATTTGTCCAATAAAGGTTTTTATTGACTTGGTTAAAGTAGTCCTAAACTCTCAAAAGAAAATGAACGTTTTTTTGCAGACCATCCCCCAACAGTTAGATAACTGGTGTATTGCCGAAAAATCCCTTTATTCATTGAAAACTTTCCTTTTGTACATGCTCCACCTGAAACTTCTGTTTATTCTCCCTTTCCAGTTCAGATGATTAACCAAAAATACAGTCAATATACCAACACTCTTGGGTAGCGCTCCACTTAATTTCGCAAGCACTAACCACCCAGTGCTAAACGTGTAACAATATAAAAAGACCACCACCGTGTTAAAAAATATAAAAATGTAATAAAGTCAATGTGATGGTCCCAAACAATCTTAGTGTAGTCCACTTCACCAGGACTAACTATATCCACCACTGCGCTCCAAGTGATCTCCACTCCTTTTAAGATGCCACATTCCCCGACTTTATAAAGAACAAAGGCTCTCATCAAAATCCGTATAGTGGTTCCACTTAAAATACTCCACACAAATAAGGAGATGAGAATAACCAACATAGCGTAATTTAATTTTAAACCACTTTATTTCAAACCTATACCCAGTTAAAATTGCACTCGCACATTATCTAACCTATGCTCATCAATGTCAAAAACGCCAGAACCATGCAGCCAGTGATCAGCGTATCTCGCTGTGCTTTCTGCGTCACTTCTGGTTCGTATTACATCCATTTCAGAGTGATGACTTAATTTCCAGTTGCCTTATAGCCCCGCCCGGACGTGTTTCGTCATTATGGCATGATTACTTATATCACCACAGCCATGTGACTATAACTATATTCCCCTGAGTGCATAGTGCCATGAGTCCTTGCAATGGGCTGTGCTTATATTGGAAAGCAGCACTACAGACCGGAGGTGCTGTCAAGCATGTTCTTCAGTAGACGGGCATGAGTGAGGGGAAACTGTGTTTTACCATATCCCGCTGTGCATATCCCGGGGGCGTGCGTTGACACACAGGATTGGAAGAACAAAAAGCAATTGATTGTTTTTTAGAACAATAGTTATCCTTTATTGCAACAACATATATAACGGCTGTAAAACAGCCAACTAAGGATGAGATCCGGCGTGTTCGCATAGTACACGTGCAGAGACCGCCAGGAAGTCAGCACCACGCTGCGCTAATGACAGGCAGGGAGACTATTTCCAATGCTCGGCTGCAGAGATCGGGAAATGTCTCCCTGGCTGTGATTTAGCGCAGCGCGGTGCCGACTTCCTGGCGGGCTCTGCACGTGTACTATGCAAACACGCCGGAGCTCATCCTTACAGCCAACGCGTTTTGGGCATCAGGACTTGGGCTCAGCTCCTGGTTTCTTTAGAAGCTGCTAGGGGTTCCTTGAGCTGTGGCTGATTGAGCTCCCATTTTTATGGTGCCTGCATACTTCCAGGGCAAGTTCCACTTGGCAGAGTCTGCGGCGTGACACTAGTGATCTTTATAATTATCTGTAAGGATGGCATTCTGACCACCACTGTAAGGGAGAATTTATCCCATTGACCACAAATATAAAAAGACCCCCATCACTGACATGTAATTCATAGGCATATTGAAAAAGATGGTCACTTTATGACATTGAGTAGAGTGTCCTCTTTGCCCAAATGCTGGCATCGGAGATTTCTATGGAAGATCTATTCCACCCAGCATCATTGTCATGTCTTTGTTGTTGTATGATACTTCATGCTAATGTCAGAGAGGGTTCTTTTATAGTAAATGTTTTAGACTTTTTCATATACCTACCAACCCACATGTGCATTCTGGGAATTGTAGTTCAACTGCTACAAGGCAGTCGGCTGCCTACCTGAAATAATTGTGTGTGTGTGTGTGTGTGTGTGTGTGTGTGTGTGTGTGTGTGTGTATATAGCTTTCAGTATGTTGTTGCAGATGTGATGAAGGTTTGTTTAAAAGATCAGCCTGTGGCTTTGTATTAAAATGCAGAATGTCCATATGAGGCAAAGGAAATCGTTCTCCCCCCCAGTGTTCTTTTTGTATCTGTAGTCTTAACACCGGTCCATATACAGTGTATATAGAAGAGAAAAATCCTGTGTCATTGTGTGTGCTGGTTACAAATGATATGTCCCTTGATGGAAAATAGCAGTCATGGAAATCCTTTGCAAGTCAGCAGAGAGCACGAGGAGACAGTCCCAGAATTCCTTCTTCGCTGCTTGATGCTTCCCAAACAAGAACCAAATTAATAATGGCAATTAATGAGCACCTGCTAACGTCTCCTTTGTGTGCTTGGCATGTGTCCCTGTCACTAGGCAGGTTGCAGCTATGTATTTGTGTGTTTTTAAACAACTGGATAGTTTTTGTTGATCATCTTTTTCCAGGATTATAACCAAAATTCTGACACAAATTTTCAGGATCGCTTGAGCTTGAATTTTTGGTGGATCATACTATTTAAGGAAATTGTAGCATGAAGGCTTTCATGTACATATTGTGTTGCAGCCATCCATTATGGCACAGGACCAGGGAATGGCTAAATACTGTTTTCCTTACAGACTATTTTTAAGAGCTGCTCTGCTTGTTTTTTGGTTCCTGCACATCTTTTCACACCGTGCAGCCAGGCAGGTAGTCCTGTTACCTGATTCAGCTTTAATGCTTCCCTTTTGTCAACTTTTCAATGCATTGACAGTTATTCTGAATTATCTTACTACTATTATACTGTACAGTGCAGATAAGACAGGTGGTTGTAAAGATGAACCAATGAAGACCGGAGATTTCTTCCTGGTTATGCATTGTAATAGGGGTATATGAATCACTAGACTGCCTGAACAGAATACAGACCCCTTTTAACAGATTTATGGCAACGCAGTTCAATCATTATAAAATCAGGAAGTTGTGATCTGATGACATCTAATTTTATTAAACGTGATGAAGCCTGTGTGGGGTGGGGCTGTCCTAGGTGGTGGTGCAGTGGGCTCTTCCTGCTTTCCTATTGGGTTCATAGAGTGTGGTTGGGCCCCCAATCCAGAGGGGTTGGAGTGGGCATATCTCTACATATTTACTGTTTGCCTGGAGTCCTACATTTACAGAAACTGTGTTGAAAATTTAAGACCACCATTGCTGATCTCTCCTTTTTAAAAATGCTAGTGGCTTGGGTGTCATGCTGATCGGTTGGCTCCAGTCTTCAAGCCAGATATATCCAGTTAACAAACCTTTTAATTAGGAGACCAATGCAGATTACCTTTTACAGGAAACCTGTCTGGCTGGCTGTCGCCCAGTGCTGGAGGCTGTTCTTGTCTAGGACAAGCTGGTCCCACCCCTGCAGGCATGTAGCAGTGTAAAGTTCTGGGAGGTGTTCTCTGCCCCAATGCCAGCGTCCCTTCTGGTTGTTGGCTAGTGTTTGGTGTGTTCTGCTTGGAGGTTTTCTGGGATGTAAAGCTATTCCATCCTAACATTTTTGTGGCTCAAAGCGTAGATCCTCTTTCTTTCAGTTAAATTTGGGAAAACCTTAATATGTTATGTGTTCATTTCACACGGCAATACCTAAAACAATTTTTTAAACGTTTCTTTAAAGCAGGCCTTCGGGAAGACTGCAGTCTACTCTGAACAATTTGAATGTGGGTGGCCGGCTGGGTTTCCTTTCATTAACTTACAATGCAGAACATACATCTTAAATCCTTTGTTAGGATGGGCTGTTCAAATTAGTTTACAACTGATAAGGAGATTGTCCAGCACAGTACAGACCGGGGTAATTATGATTAACATTAACTACCTCCTGCCCACTCATTAACATAACATAGCAGGGGAAAACTTCAGAATTGGATTTTACAGAAGAGAGCAAGTAAATATGTAAGCAGCAATGTTTAATTATTATTTTTACATTTTATGCTGTGTGAGTGGGAACATTTTACAGATGTAAAGTCCAATGTTCTCCCAATTTGGCTGAAAAAATGGAATACACTTTTGCCCCCGCAGATTTCAGTTGCACCCACCTACAACCCCTCTCTACCTCCTCACACATCACATATTCAAAGCCTGATCCTTGACTTGTGATCTGCCCGATTTTTTTTTTTTTTTTTTCCAGCTCATCAACTATCCTTAGTGTGAAGCCTCGTACACGGCTGAAAATCTCGTCAGGAAAAAACTTGTCGTTTTTTTCCTGACGAGATTCTTGGACAAGAATCTTGTCCCGGCCGAGTGTACACACGCGTACCTTTTCAAAAGAACCGCCGTTCTTTTGAATGGCACGAACGCGGTGATGTCATCGACTACGACGAGCGTGCGCTCGTCACATTCGTCGCCGCCATCTTGCTACACCCTACCTATGTCTAGGAAGCTACCACGCATGCGTCGAAGTCATTTCGAGCATGCACGGGTTTCCACGGTGTCAGGTAAGTGTACACGCACTCGGGTTTCTCGTTGAGAAACAGGCCGACGAGAATCCCAACGAGAAAATAGAGAGCAGGTTCTCTATTTTTCTCGTTGAGATTCTTTCCTATTTTCTTGACGAGAAACCTGAAAGCCGCGTACACACGACCGATTTACTCGGCAAGAAAGCTCTGACAGCAAGTTTCTTGCTGGTTCTTGCCGAGAAAATCGTGTGTACGAGGCTTTAGAGTATTTTTATGTGCGGCCCAAGACAATCCCTCTTCTTCCAATGTCACCCAAGAAGATCAAAAGGCTGGACACCCCTGATGTCAGGGGCATCCGACCACATGAGTGCACGGGAGGAGTGTCTACAGGCACTGGTTTAGCAGCGTGGAGTAGTCTGCCAGAAAGGAGGATTGGGTAATAATGGTTTTGCTTGGTCCCCTAGACATAAGAGACGTTAACCCCCTGCAGTGCGGGCATAGTTTGGAATTCTACTTTAAAGTCTAACTCTGGGCAACTAATACAATTGTTTGTCTAGAGCAGTGGTTCTCAACCTGGGGTCGGGACCCCCTCGGGGGTCTAATGATGATTTGCCAGGGGTCACCGAATCCTGGGCTGGTCCTGAAGCCTGCACCACTCTCCAAGCCTTTTTGCGGCCACCCGGCAGGGCTATCCCTGTAGCCCACGGCCGCCCAGCTGGGCTGTTCCTGGAGCCCGCAGCCGCCCACTCAGCCTCTTCGCAGCTGCCCTTTCAGTTCAAGGGATGACTGGGGGGCAAAGACTAGAGGTCAGCTGACTGATGAGGAACGTGAAGTGGGAGGGGCTGAGGAGACCCTATCTCCTGATTTTGGCATAGGTGTCACTGCTACGAGACACCGTGAAGCTGGAGACACAGTGAGTAACACTACCTGTCTATGGGTTAGGGACGCAAATTACTTGTCTTGCCTTGGGTGCTGACAACCCACGCTATAAATAATTTTACTGTTAGGGGTCCCCACAACTTGAGAAATTTTATCAAGGGGTCACGGCACTAGAAGGTTGAGAATCACTGGTCTAGAGGAACAATAAAAAGATTTACTTATCCAATCCTGTGCTTCTCCCTGAATTGTCTGCACCCCTACACTCCACCGGTCTAGTATCCTGAAGACCAGAGCAGGGTCCATATCCCTGTACTGGATCTGAGGACGCAGAGGGACAGTTGACCACCAGATTGCAGTAGAGAGCTTGATCAGGTAAGTAAAACAGTTTTTTCTCTCCCCAAGACAAAACAAGTTATTAACCCTTGCAGTGTGGGCGCCTCCTTACTGCAAAGGATTATTTATTTATTTTTTAAAAAAATTTTTTTTAGTTGCCTAGTTAGGCTTTAAGCACTTGAATTGTATACATCACATCGAATGAATACTGCCCTACCTGCCCAGGTCCTGTACAGTGCTTGGGTCTACCCGAGCTGCCATCCTGCCCTGTAATCAGACAAATGCACTGGGTAGTGTTATTAGAAAAACTGGCCATCACCATCTTTAGTTCTGCACATGGTAGGCCATTATCTTCAGGGTTCTGTAATTAGAAGGTGACTACGAGGCGGGTTGGAAAGGGGGGCTGAAGCTGGGAGTGCATTAACACTCTATAATGACCACTTCCTAAATTCTGTTCTAGTAACACACAGACAAATCGTCTGTCACCTCAAGAAGCGGTTGTGAAAGTAGTCACCTGCCAGGTAGACTCTTCATTCGTATGCATACAGTAATATCTTTTTACTGTGAAGAGGCTTGGGTGTGATTAGTGGTCCATGAGGCGGGTAGATTGCTTTTGGAGAGACCCTGTTCTAACTTTGTGTGACCTTTTGGCAAGTCATTTTATCTGTCTCAGGTCCTAAAATTAGATTGTAATCTATTTGGGAAGGGATGCAATGTGCTGGTGTGATATCCGTAAAAAGGGGAAAGCTCCATGGCACGCGGTCTGGGCTTATTCAGCACGGACAACATCTGCTCTTTTACCCATATGGGTTAGACAAGATTTTAGTCAATTCACATGCTCGATCTGCTCCCCTTTTTTTCTTTTCTTTTTTCTCTCTGAAGGCAGCTTTTGATCAGCTAAGCATTCAACCCCCTTTTTGTCATGTCACAATAAAGATTTCCATCACTTAACCAACTCTTGCCGTTTTTGTCAGTTTACTAAATTGGTAAAATTGGCTTATATTAAAGTTTATATTTTGAAAAGACGCTAAATATGCAGTTGTCCAATCCAGATACCTCTGCCAAAACCCTATACAATGCCCTGACCATTTACTTTTCTTTACAGCAGTGAAAAAGCTAGAGCTTGCTCAAGACTAGTAATCAGTTCACACTACTACGGCCTACGGTGCAACTTTACTTCCTGGCAACTTTGAGACTTGAGTATTACTTTGATGCGACTTTAGAAGCGACTTTCAGGGAATGCCTGGATAATCTTTCTTTTATGTATTATCTAAATCACATCAATATAGATGAGGATCTGATTTGGAGGCGACTTCCATTAAAGTCTGTGAGCACAAGTCGGATAGAGGTAGCCTTGAAGTAGTACAGGAACCTTTCTAAAGTCGGAGCGACTTCAGTAGTGCTAATTAACCCAGCTCTCATTGACTAACATAGGATTTTAGGATTTCACATGTCATGCGACTTCTGGTCTCATAGGTCGGATAACAAGTCGCGGCAGTGTGAACCGAGCCTAATGGCTGCCATAGCTTGAATTTTGGGCAATTTATGCCAAAAAATTAACTGATCGACTTCTGTTGAGCAGGAACGGCCACATACTGATCAAAATTTGTCCAGTCCCTGCTAAACTGGCTGAATTTCCATCAGTCTATGGCCAGTTTAGTGTTTTTAAACCTCAGACATAAAATCTGTACAAAGCACATGTTTCTATAGTGTTTACTTGCCTCTCTCCAGAGCATAAAGTGTAATTTCTCTCTACTGTCTAGTGCCTCTGTTATCTGCATGTATCACTTCTGACACGTTTTCCTGACTCCAAGAGGTAAAAAGGTGACATGGGAGAGACCTCCAGCACAAAGCTTGTGATTGACAGCCACAACTCTGCTCCTTTGTGCTGTGTGAAGGGGGTTGTCCTATCCCTTCAATCGTCTCTCAGAGCTCTTGCACGGTGTGTAACTCCAGCACTCCGCCCTCTGCTTTGTGACTTGTGAGTCTGTGAAAAATCCTTTTCATCCCTGAGTTTTACAAGGATGGAGAGGAAATAGATGCAAATAAACGGGTACCACTTTTGTAGGAGGAATTGCTTCACCTCTGTGTATCACCTGAGGCCAGTCACTTCACTGGGTATACAGTATGGTAAGGGTTTAAAACCATTTGGATAGTGCAGGTACAGCAGTATACTGGTGAGGTCAGCTCTACGCTCTTCTCCGGTCTGCAAGTGCTGTGTGATGTAGGGTAGAGAAGTAGAGTATCTCGCTGAGTATATGCTGTTATGATCTCCTGCAATCTGTCTCCACCAGTGGGCTTCAGTTATCAGCATGGCTTATTTATTCCACACATTGGTTCTATATCAGGTTTGGCTAAGGTTGGTTAAGCTTTACATCTTTGGGCTAGGATGCTTTAAGTCCCAGAACTGGCTGTTGTGCCGGTCTGACCCTGAATTGCAGCTATGAAATAACCATTACAGTTGACGCTAACATATCTCTATCTGCTAAGATTTCTTTAGGTAATTGAGTTTTATTTTATCGATAGATGACTCAGTCCATCATCATAAATTTGGTTAATTAGTTCAGTCTGCCAGTAATGTTTTCTATGAGGGTTGCCAGCTGACTGCCAGGTCCCTTCCTTCTCAACATTTCAGTAGTGTAATTCAGAATAAAAGGGCTTCTCCGAGATATATAACCTGTAGCCACAATCCAGGAGTAAAGCAGTAGAGAGTCTGTGGTTCTACATCGAGCGCTAACCTACAACAACCATTCAAAATTCAGGTAAGTCAGGCCATAGACGATGCAATTTTTTTCATGCAGCCATGGGTTTTAGGAAAGTAAACCGTTCGATTTCCCCTGTCAACAAAGTCAGCGTTGATGGGGGGGGGGGGGATGCATCATGCTGAGCTATTGTGTTCTCCTGACGGGTGGCACGTGGAGCCGTCCCTGTTGGGAGAACACAGTAATTATTGCTAGCGGCTTTAGCCACTGGCAATAATTGCATGCTAGAAATCTGACCTATACAAAAAAAGGGGGGTTGTCCCACACCACGGTGAGGGACCAGAAGACCAAATGAGTGACACCAATTCAAAGGGTAAGGATTTTAGAAAAACAGAAAAGATTTATTCATAAACAATTTAAATATCATAATAAAAAAAAGCTCTCTTGTATGAAGAGAGTAAATAATTACTGAGGATCTGACACAGTGTATGTGGAAATGACTAACAAGGGGGCCAATCTCTACAAGGAGTCACAAAAATATGATACAAAACACGGGACATCACAAACAACATAAACATAATCCAAAAATCGTCCGGACGCCAGTGGTCTCTATGTGGGTGGGCATGTCACGACAAGAGGTCGTATAATACTATTAAATCATGTGATGGGACATATGCATCCACATGTAGATCCCTGGAAGGCTTAAGCCCAATGAGGAGATGGAGGGGTGGGAAGAAAGGGGAGGGAGAGAGAGGGAGAACCCGAGAAGCCTCCAAAAGGGCACAGTGTAGGGAGGAATGCTCCAAGAGTGCACTAGATCAGCCAAAGGACTACAAGTCTGTGTTCAAATCAAAGTTCCACTACGACAGGTATTGTAAAATTGGAAGTCCCAAGGTGGTGCTCAAATAGAGCATAGAGGTGGAAGATGATATTAATTGCACAGAAATAGATGGCATATCATGCGTGGTACTCCTAGGGGTGACGTGGGTAGCAGGTGGACATATAATGAATGATCTCATATACTATAAAGGTCTGGATACATAGCACATATATGGACAAAGATATAGTTCACGGAGTACATGGGTGCATCAAGAGAATAGCAGAAAAAATGCAATGTAAAGCGATGCTTGTGATCAAGCGAACGATGCCCGTCTTGGGGAGCCTATCTACAAAGGCATCTGTCAGTCATCATCCATATAGCAACTATGTATTATGTTGAAGGTCCGGACCTGTTGTCTTGGAAGTTGTCGCTGCTGCCACATAAGCTGTAGGTATCGGGCAGGAAATGGAGCTATCCCTCCAGGTAAATGGCGTATAAACCGCTGTAGACCCTTTTTGAATTGGTGTCACTCATTTGGTCTTCTGGTCCCTCACCGTGGTGTGGGACAACCCCCCCATTTTTTGTATATGCAGTTCCATACGACTAGAGAGACACTGCCCATACTGGGTTAACATTGTGAGTAAGTTATTACCTGTGTGCACTGCACACCCGCCCTTCTTTCGTTTTTTTCTTGTTTCCTAGAAATCTGACATGCTGGTTGTACCCAAGTAAGTCGATGGATCGACTTGGGTACAATCAGCCTGTCCATAGATGGTTCCTGCTGAGATTTGAGCCATCTCTGGCTGGCTTAACTGTAGCCCAATTGGTAAAATGTTTATTCCAATTGATTGAGCTGAATCTAATCTTTTCACTTCCTCATTGAAGCACCCTACTGAATAATGTTGATTGTTGGTTCTGTTAAATGGCCGTTTTTTGCTGGTATACTTTTTCTGCTCGCTTAGTATCTATTAGCTATGTAAGAAAACGCAAACCAAATGTTTGTATTACTTACTGTATCTGTGACTTCTGTTCTTTGTTAACAAATACTTGGCAGAACCTGAACTTTTGTTCTTCCCAAGTATGCAATTACTCTCTTGTGAGTTTATTGGCCCATCCAGGATTTTGGTTACACAGCTGGGGCTCTTTTATATCTGGTTATGCCAGTTTGAAATATTCATCTTTTCACTCCACTCCAAATATTTTAATTTTTCTAATTTCTTCAGTTTCTTCCATCTTTGTGTCTATCCTATGTCTAACAATAATTAAACTGTGGAAAATAGAATAGAGGAAAGCACTACTGCCTTTCTGCAGCCCTCTTTTACGCACACAGAATTAAATGAAAGATGGAGTCATTTTACTATAGCAATACATCACTGACCAAACTGGCCGAGTCTGCCCGATCCTTCAGTTGTCCATGTTGGTTATGTAACCCTTGTTAAATAGCAGTTGGGGAGTATGTATTTTATATTTTTTGTAATTTTTACCATAGAAGCACTTTGATTAGAAGATGCAGAGTCAGCGATTTTCGAGCCGGTTACGGCTCTATTGCTTTGCATGGTGCTCTGTCTAACAGGGTAAGCATACTTACAGAAGGAGAGAGATGAGGAATGACCATCAATGTGCTGCTGCTTCTCCATTGTGCAGATCACCTTTTAGATGGTCTTTTTTTTTTTTACCAAGCTGTGTTGCTTAAAGTGGATGTAAACCCGAATTTATTTATTTTTTTGCTGTCACAATGTAGAGCAGTGATTCTCAACCAGGGTTCCTCCAGAGGTTGGTAGGGGTTCCTTCAGCATTGGGCAATTTCTGCCTCTCAGATAATTTCCTACTGACACCATTGATCTTTTTAGCCATCTGTAAGGAGGTAATTCTTCCCAATGACCACAAGTGTAAGGACCATCCTTCCCACTGACCATCACACTAAGGTTTCATGAATTGTAGATCTGTAATTTTTAGCAGGGGTTCCCCGAGACCGGACAACTATTTCAAGGGTTCCTCTGTGTTGAAAAGGTTGAGAAAGGCTGATGTAGAGTATAAGATTTCCTATCATTTGTGACAGGTCTTGCCACAAAGAGTTAATCCAGCTCTGAGCAATCCTCTTTTATTGTTCTGTGAGATAAAACGGACAAACTGAGAAAAACCTTTGTCCGTTCCGCCCCCTTGCTTTGAGTGACAGGTTATTTACATATCTCGTGCACTAGCTTTAGACAGGCATTATTTTTTAATTCCCACCCCCACTCCTTTTCTGAAGTCATGTGGTTACTTTTCTGGATTTTGACTGGATGTTAGTGATCATAGCAGAAGGAATACACAGGAGAAAATGCATGTTGACAAGGGGAGTGTAGAGGTGGGCGGGGAGTCTACTAACATCACGACTCCACCCACCGAGCTCCAGACAACAGATCCACCCACAGAATCTGCAGTTTTTCAGGTCTCATAACAGACAGAGGGGAGACATTTGACAGATAAGGATATATGCAGGAGGCATGTATATCCTTATAGATCAGCACTATGGCAGGAGTTTAGAAAGGATGAGAGTGGGTTTACATCCACTTTAAAGAGGATCTTCAGGCTGATTGGAAAAATTTCAAAGGCAAAAGTACTATAGCTGCTGATTTTAAATAAAGGAAAAAAAGGAAAACTTGCCTGTTCCAACATCTAGCACCGTCTTTACCCAGGCCGGTTCTTTGGGTCCCCTGCATCCGTTGTTTTACTAAGGGAAGACGCCGGCTGTCTTCCCTCCTGCGCATGGGCGAGCTGCACTGTGCTTTGTGAGTGGACCCGCAGCCTTCTAGGACCTGCAACATGTCCCTCAAGACTGCGGGCAAAGGGGATGGGGGGGGGGGCACACCTCAGCTCCGATCGACTAGGCAATCTGAGCATAAAGTTGGAGCTGGTACCTGTTAAAACTTGGTACCGGCTCCCCCCCCCCCAAAAAAAAGTATTCAGAATTGATATGAGTGACGTTCTCTTTTGGGGTGAAGATCCTCATTTAAAGAGGAACCCAGATTGCTGTTCCATTTTACCTCTTATTACGATTATGTTGAGAACACCCACGGGCACAATTGTGGTGTTTGGGCTTTTTTGAGACGTCTTTCGTTCAAGAGCACTTTTCAAGAAGATTCTATATTTTATGATCACTTTCAAGGGTGGACTGGTGTTTTGATTATTTTAGGTTTGTGGACATTTTCACAGTATAATTGATTCATAACAGTAAATTGTGAGGTTTTTCACTGCATGTTTGGTGTTGCTTTTTATGAAGATTTTTTTTAATTTTTTTTTTGGATAATTACTCATTACAGAAATTATGATCTTGTACATTAAGATTGAAGTTCTGCACATTTAATGTATTTGTTTTTCTGCCAGCCATTTGATGGCTGGATAGTTCAACTAAGAGTTTAACATAAGCATGCTAGTAACTGTAATGCCGCGTACACACGATCGGACATTCTGACAACAAAACCGTGGATTTGTTTCCGACAGGTGTTCGCTCAAACTTGTCTTGCATACACACGGTCACACGAATGTTGTCGAAAATTCCGATCACCAAGAACGCGGTGACGTACAACACTACGAGCCGAGAAAAATTTAAGTTCAATGATTCCGAGAACGCGTCAAATTGATTCCGAGCATGCGTAGGATTTTTGTGCGTCTGAATTGGCTACACACGATCGGAATTTCTAAGCAAAACTTTTGTTGTCGGAAATATTGAGAACCAGCTCTCAAACATTTGTTGTCGGAAATTCCGCCAGCAAATGTCCGATGGAGCATACACACGGTCGGGTTTTCCGATATTTTTTATTTTTTTAAAAAAAAAGCTCACGTCGAACATTTGTTGTCGGAAATTCCGCCCGTGTGTACGCGGCATAACAGTCATAAATTCAAGGCAGGCATGCCTTTCTGTTTTTGAAGTAAATTGTTAAAGATGAACTAAACCCCCCTATCATTTACAGCCTAGGAAGTTGGCATCTTAGCCCCCTGTTTGATCTGTAGTTTCCATGGATGCTGCACATCTGACCAGCTGTGACATTTAATGGCTTGACAGTTGAGAGCAAACCATAAGCATACTAGTAACTGTCAGTTATCATGCAAGACATGCATTGAATGTAATTGTTTTGGGAAACCAATAAAATGGTGGCGTTAAATCGGTGGGTTTAGTTCCACATTAACTACAGTAGAGGATGGGGAGGACCCTGAACTGTCTGGCATTGCCGATATGATAAAAATAGTAGTTGCCTGGCTGTCATGCTGATGCTTTGGTTTCAAGAGTGCATCACTGATCCGGAATTAGTATAGAGTTGAATAACTTACTTTTCCTCTGATTTTATCTTTTGCTGCTTGATTGTAGCAGCTCAATGACTTGGATGTTCTGAAACCAGACACAGCCAAGTTATGATGAGCCCAGTTATGGAAAAGACCATTTCACTGTCCAGCCATTGGAGATCTGCTTGCTTGTGCTTTGCAAGGTAAGCTTGGTGGTGGTTTGTGGGGAATCTTCTCTGTAATCCCTATTGAAAGTCATGCCATTATTTGATCTTGATCTTTTACCGAGCACAATTACTTATTTTGCTGGTAACTGAAACGCTTCCCAATTTCTTTCTTTCATTTCACATTATACACATTTAAGAAAACTCGGTCAGAGGTCATTCATGCCATGGGGAGACAGAGACCTGGAAAAGTTCTTCTATCAGACTCTGTAGCGTGGATACAGCCAATGACGTCATGACTTAATTTCATCATGAAAGGGGGACCTGTTGCAGTGATTGTCTGCCAGCCATATTCTCAGTACATCTGAGTACAGAAGATTGAAGCAGTCTCTATGTTGACGCCAGCAGTTTCTATTTAAACGACAAGGCTCTTTCACATTAAAGAAAAGTTAACTTGCTTAGAAACCTTAATTTAATTTAGCTAGTGTGGACTCTTGTATACTTCCTATTCTCTTTTTTTTTTCTCTGTATGCAGTACAAATGTATTTTTACCCAAAGTAAATGTTGTATATGTTTTTAATCTTTTTTACCTCTGAGGTCTGCCATTCCTGTCCCCCTTTCTAAAAATTCTAATTGCCTGGTGGTCTCTGGCTTTAACACCTTTTTACCTTTGCTGAGAGTTTGAGATCTGGCGCTTTCAGATTTTCCAAGAGGCAGTGGTCAGGGTGGCTGATATTGCTTGCACTTAGACAAGCGGCCTGGAAGCCGTATCTAAGGCAATTTTTTTTTATTTTTATTTTTTAAACACATCTAGCAATTTTGCATGATGCGGTTGTTGTCTAGCA
This sequence comes from Rana muscosa, assembly GCA_029206835.1. Classification (NCBI taxonomy): domain Eukaryota; kingdom Metazoa; phylum Chordata; class Amphibia; order Anura; family Ranidae; genus Rana; species Rana muscosa. Next base: position 114,108,020 of record CM055123.1, on the reverse strand, counting down.
CACAGGTCTCCAAACTTTTGAAAGAAAAGGCTAGTTTACTGTCCTGCAGTCTTTAGGTGTGCTGGACTGTGCCCAATGGGAGTAAACAATGCCCGATCTTTGGTATTAGGTGGAGAATAGTCGGGGTCGGTGGCTGGAATAGTGCCCCAGTGTTGGGGTCGGTGGACTGGAATAGTGCCCCAGTGTTGGGGTCGGTGGACTGGAATAGTGCCCCAGTGTTGGGGTCGGTGGACTGGAATAGTGCCCCAGTGTTGGGGTCGGTGGACTGGAATAGTGCCCCAAAGGCCAGATAAAGGCAAGCAAAGGGCCGCAGGTTGGAGACCACTGGTCTAGCAGATAGGGAATAGTTAGTTATTAATGCAAGGTTTGCTTTAAAGTCTTATTGGTAAACTACTTGTGCAATAACTTCTGCACGCCATGCATAATGTGCTGTTATACTTTTTATTTTTTGCAGAGTTATTACCTTTTGAGATTTTGCATTTTATCATATGTAGAGGTTTGCATAGGCTCTATCCTTATTGACTGTATACTGTGCTTGTCTTCCTAATGGTAACTCCTCATGCCTTTTTCTGCACAGTACTTTAGTGAGCATGCCGTAAAAGGATGTCTTTCTGAAGTTACACGCAGTGAAGTCTGTATCATTGGATGCAGAATGGATTAGTAATGTGGATCTCAAGATTTAATCCTTGTGATCTGATAAGGTCTCTGCTTTGGTTTGAAGAGTGTTTGTATTTGTAGCTGACATCAGTGTGACTTGGCAATGCTAGTAGTTTGAACTGGGGACTTGTATACTAAATATATATACTTCCTTCAAAATATTAAATCCTACTAGAATCAACGATTTGCATTAGTCTTATTTGTCTTTTACCTGTCAAATTGTGTGATTGCCAATATACCTTGATTGATCTGATTGAAAATTTATAAGGGTCGGTCTAGGCTGTGCATTATTTATACTGTGAATGTAAAGAGCCGAGTGCTTAGTGTTTACACTTGGCAGGCACATAGAATCCATTTGTCCTTTCAAGCTTGTTTTTGGACAGTTTGCCTATTTTGTCCTGGTTCAGTTGGGTTCAAAATATTTTCCCATTACAATTTTTTTTTTTTTTAACCTTTTTGAAGACGGTTGGTTGTAACAGGAAAAGCCACGCTGTTCTGAAGCCGTTTAGAGTAGTTCATTAAAAGGTTAGATTATCTTTCCCGAAAGTAATAAAATATAGCGGGCTATAAAGCTAGATTTAGGTGGGCAAACTTCGCTCCTATGAGTACAGTAAACATCAGGGGTGTTATGTGATTAAGAGGGCAGCAGACTTTGAATGTGAAAGACAGACATTAATTGCGAGGAAAACCAAGCACTAGCCAATAAAAAAATCTTTACTGATCCACCGTGAGCAATATCCTAAACGTTTCCACAAGATTCCAAAAGGTCAGACCCATAGATGAGAGGCCTCAAAACTTTTAAGTAGGAGGGTCACATTATATATTTTACAAATATTTGTGGGCCGAATAAAATCCCTATCGGAGTCCCCTGTTACATTAGGGTCCCTATCAGAGTGCGAAGTTACATGGAGGAGCGGATTGAAGCGGAGACCAGGCAGCCTCTGCTGACGTTAAATTGATTGTAAAAGCTCAATGTTTTTTATGTTCATGCATTCGGGTAAAACACCACCTGTGTGCAGCAGCCTCAGCTCCCCTAATACTTATCAGAGCCCCATATGGATCCAGAGATGTGCATGAGAGCAGCACCGCCCCGGGTCTCTTCCTCTGATCCTTTGGCTCCTGCCAATTACTACCCGTGAGCCTAAGGGGAGGGTGGGGCCATGCCACGCTCTGGGGGTTATTTACGAAAGGCAAATCCACTTTGCACTACAAGTGCACTTGAAAGTGCATTGAAAATACACTTAAGTGCAGTTGCTGTAGATCTGAGGGGGACATGCAAGGAAAAAAAAAAGAATTTTAGCTTGCACATGATTGGATGATAAAATAAGCAAAGCTTCCCCTCATTTCATTCAGATCTTCCCCTCAGATCTACAGCGACTGCACTTCCAAGTGCACTTGCAGTGCACTTGTAGTGCAAAGTGGATTTGCCTTTCGTAAACAACCCCCTCTGTGTGTGAAAAGAAAAGAGCAGCGGATTGGGGGCGAGTGCGTGAATGCCCCCATAGAAAAGTGCTTGCTATAGGGGCACTTAGCAGGTGGGAGGGGCTAGGTGCGCCAGCAGGGGGGACCTGAGAAGAGGAGGATTGGGACTGCTTTGCACAGAGCAGGTAAGTGACATTTTATTAAGAATAAAATAAAAATCTCTTCCTTTTTAACATCACTTCCAGCGGCAGCCGGGGTAAAATCTTGTAGAAGGCTAGATGTGGACCGCGGGCTGTACTTTGGAGACCCTTGCCCGTAGATGCTCAATTTTCAAACACTGCAACACATCCCTTTTTTTTTTTTTTTTTTTTTTTTAGGTTATGCTGGATGAGCTCCACATGGCTCCACATGGCATATTACAACACGTCTTGGCTAGAGTAGTTGGCAACTCATGCGATTTTTGCACTAAGCAAGAATATTCAGTTTGCTTTGTAGTTTTTCATTTCTTAAGCCCCGTACACACGGTCGGACTTTTGGCCAACAAACTTCATTTTGAGCAAGTTGGACCAACAATCCGACCGTGTGTACTCTCTATCGGACAAACTTTTTTTTCTTTTTTCTTGTTTTCATCGGACAAAAGTTGGGTCTGCAAACAGACAAACTTTTGCCCAGCAAAAGTCAGATGGAGCAAAGTCCGACCGTGTGTACAGAAAACCATCGGACTTTTGTCCGATGGACAAAACAACTAATGTTAAAATCAACCAACAGAAGCAGAAGTTGACCTGAGGGTGGCGGTAAAGAGCAGAAAAACCACGTGATGTTGCAAAAAGTTTTGGGAAAGTTTGCAGAAAAGTCAGAGCGTGTGTATGCTATGGGTGTTCTCGACCAACTCCGTTCGGACAAAAAAACACGGAAAAGTCAGATGGAAGTCCGACCGTGTGTACGGGGCTTAAAAGTGTGTTTTAATCCCCCGAAAAAGTAATATATTGCAGTTTACCAGCCCTTAGTTGTAAAGAGCAGTAGATTTATTTTTTTTAATTTTTTTTTTTTTTTTTTTTTTTAAGCATTTTCCCTTTTTAATTGGTATTAAATTCCTGGTATTCCTCCTAATGATACACTTGCTGTCCCTGGGTGGCTACTCTCACTGACTATACTGTATCCATGGAGGGAACCATGCTTGCCAGCCTTTTGTTTTTCTTCATTACATGGGGCCTAATGGGCGTGGTGGTATTCAGAAGAAAGGTAACATGGCTTTACGTGTGAAATGTTAAGTTGGAAAGTCTCCCTGCATGATAACTTAGATTTGGATGCAGTGACCCATTAATATATATGACGTGATGTATTTTGTTCACTTCCGTCCCTGGAATGACTCCACCACTGTACATTTTCATGTTAATTTTATCAAATGTGGCTTTCATCTCTCTGAGGAAGTGGCTAGGAGCCATGGAAAGCACAGCGGCTGATAGTTCCAAGATTTCTCTTTTAGGTCAGTCTCCATTTGAGATTGCTGAGTCAGACACTTGTGGAGCTATGTCCGATTATTACTTTTTATTTTGGCACCTTTATATGAAAGTATCTGTGGTGTCTGTCCTCGTTGCAGACCTCTTTATAGTAACCCCCTACCTCCTCTGCATTTCAAAGGAATGACTTGTTTTTACTCTGTATATCAAGGGTTAATTGAGGTTGCTGTGTACTCTACTGGAATTGTAAGATTGGAGGCTACTTTGCCCTATTTATGGAAGGAAATTGGCCTGTCAGGCCTGTTTAGCTTGTGCAAAAAATTCCATATTTTGGTGGTGCAGTACAATTTTGAAGTATGGTCTTGTATTAGTGAAGAAACCTATAGATGCCTTGAAAACCTGCTAGGGTTTCCACTGCAGTTGGCCATTTTACCTCCGGGCATGCTGAGCTGTCAGTGCCCACCCAGCCATTGTGGGTATTTAAAAAATCATACATATTTAGGTGGATGCAGCACTGGTCCGATGCTGCATCTGTCCCCCGTAGGCTCTAAGACTGAGAACCTAGCGATCAAAGACCCCCGATCGCTTGTTTTTTTTAGAGCTCCATGAGCAGAGAGCTGGTGACTGATAGTCACCGGCTCTCTGTTCTAACATCCCCCCTCCCCTCGCTTACTGGAGAGCTGAGCTGTGGAGGGGGCGGGAGCAGCTGACTCAGCCTCTCAGCTGCTCACTGAGCCAGGTGCCGATTCAGGGTTGTGAGTGGATCCTGAGTTTATTGTCTCAATCTTCCCCCAGCCTGGATTGGCTGTGTGACATCAGCCGACGGCAAGTTGCAGCCCGTCTGCTGAAAATGGGTCACAGGAGTGAAGAATGAACTGCACTCCTGTAATCCACAGGAGAAGTGCAGCCAAATGAGATTTGGCTGTACTTCTCCTTTAAAATCCCAGATCTTCTCCCACTTTTTTGTGCACAGCACGGACCACACGGCATTGCTCTGATCCATCCTGGAAGTGCTGCAGAGAGAAACAGGAGCAGAGCAGGGTTTATAAATCTTTAAGCTGTTGGACCAGCTGCATGGGCACTGACAGCCCAGCACCCACAGAGGCAAGTACAGTGGGGATGGGTAGCAGTGAACTAACACTTTAAAGTGCTATACTACAAGTTTCTTTTAGCATTTCATAGTCCTAAAAGGCTGGTTTAAAGCCAGATTTGTAAGGACTTGAAACAAGCCCTCTCGCCGACCTGCAGCTGCTGGCACCGTGGAGAAAGTAAATCTGACCTATTGCAGCAGAGGCACTAAATTATTCGCTCAGCAGCCGAGCTTACCCTGAATCCCTCTCATTGACTACCTACTCTACTACCTTACATATGATGGCTGGAAGGCTGCCAATCCTCGTTTACATTACGCGTAGCAGAAACTTGTGTGTTCTGCACAGGGCAGCCTATCTACTTCAGTGGGCTGCCCTGTGTGGGGCTGTCGTTGCCCTGTGTGGGGCTGTCGTTGCCCTGTGTGGGGCTGTCGTTGCCCTGTGTGGGGCTGTCGTTGCCCTGTGTGGGGCTGTCGCTGCCCTGTGTGGGGCTGCCGCTCCCAAGAAGCTCAGGGACCACATTTTTTGCCCTGAGCCAGGAGTAATTTTTGCACTTGAATTTTCCCGCAATTCTTGCTCATTTTGTCGCACTACAATTGTGGCAAAATTACATGATGCGCCTTTGGGGTGTCATTCAAGATGAATGGCACCAAAAGCGCATTGTGTTTTTGCTGTGATTTGGAATCGCAGGCAGAATTGTAGTGAACGGAGCCTAATGCCGCATACACACGACCGTTTTTAATGTCATTGAAAAAAAAGTTTTTCTCAACGTAATTCTTCTCAAGCCTGCCTTGCCTACACACGATCATGGAAAAAAATGCTTGACCAAAGCGCGGTGACGTACGAAATGTACGACGGCACTATAAAGGGGACGTTCCATTCGGATGGCGCCACCCTTTGGGCTGCTTTTGCTGATCCTTGTGTTAGTAAAGTTTGGTGAGAGACGATTCGCGCTTTTCAGCCTCGTGCTCTTCAGTCTGTTACAGCGTGACAAATGTGCTATCTCCATTACGAATGCTAGTTTTACCAGAACGAGCGCTCCCGTCTCATCACTTGCTTCTGAGCATGCACGTTTTTTTTTCACGTCGTTAAAGCCTACACACGGCTGTTTTTCATGACGAGAACAAACGACGATGTAAAAAACTGCGAGAAAAATTAGAGCATGTTCCAAATTTTTAATGCCCATTTTTCACATCGTGAAAAATGCTCTGGAGCCCACACACAATCGTTTTTAATGACCAAATAAAAAAATGGCATTTTTCTCGTCATGAAAAACGGTCGTGTGTACGCGGCATCGGAGAGGGTAGCGGGGAGAGCCGAGCTGCTCAGAGTACCTGCTTCAGTGCTTCTGCTGTAAAAATTGAAAATACTTGTATGTCCATAGCCTGGCCACAGAATAACTTGAAGCTTCTATTTGCAGCCATCATTTCTTAAGTCCTCTTCCAGGACAGAATTGAGAGATGGCTCCGCCTACCTAAAAACAAAAAACGCATCATCCACCATTATAAAAAAAGAACGGTTCACCCTTCCCGCAGTTATTTGTGTTTCTTTATGAAGTACGAGGATGTAGCAATGCAAATACAGACTTTGATGGAGTCGTTATTTGCATAGCCATCAGGCAGTACTGGAGGGACAAAACTTGAAGCCAAAGATATATGAAGTGACAGCTTACATTTTTACCTACCTCTGTTAGTTTTAGTTTTTTTAAATGTTATAATTATGTAATGAAAACGATTCTGGAAAGTTGGTAACGTTTTTGTCTATGGACTGGGCCAATTAAATGATAATCATAACCACTTATGTATGCAGTCATTTAACAAGCTCTTTTATTGCATTTCTGCATTTCATTTGATCTGCAAGTCCTGATGGGATAGAAGGTCCAGCCAGACCTTTCTGTACTTGGTACATTTTACTTTTTATTACCTCGGATTTACCAGACTTTCAGGAGTGATTCATGCTGATAGCAGAAGAATGCATCAGCAGACAGAAATGACACGAAGGCCCCATTCACACCTGAGCATTTTGTAGCTTGAAGCCTGAAGCTGCAAAACGCTGGAGGGGAAAAAATTCTATTCTCTATGGAGATGGTTCACATCTCCACTCCAAAACCCCTGAAGCTCAAACAAGTTCTGGAACTTATTTTTAGGCAGATTATAGGTGTTTTTTTGCTTTTTACATTGGTGAACTTTTGACCTGTACAAATCGCGGTAACTTCTGCCTAAAGCCTCGTACACACGATCGATTTCCATCGCACAAAGCGTAGGACTTTTGTCCGAAGGGCGTTGGCCGTATACTTGTATTGCATACAAACGGCAAAGAATTGTTGGCCAACAAACACAAAACTACGTGGTTTTTCAGCTCTTTAGGCAACTTCTGCTAATGTTGTGTTATGGTTAGCATTGCTTCTGAGCATGCGTGTTTGTACTTTTGATTTTTTCCGACGGACTTGTGTACACCCGGTCGGATAATCCGACAAGACACCTTTTTAAAAAATGCTATCCAACATTTGTTGGCAGAAAATCCGACAACAATTGTCCAATTGAGCATACAAACAATTCCCGTCGGAAAATCTAATCGTGTGTACGAGGCTTAAAAACGCTACGCTCAGGTGTGAACGGGGCCTTAGTTCTCTTAATTGAGACAAGTACATACTATAGAAGGTTGTACTTTGTTCATATCTCATGTCTGAGGTTTACAAGGACATTAAAATTAAAAATATATATATTTTTTGTTTCTTTTAATGAATTAATTTATTTGCCTGATCGAGGCAACTTCTCATACTTAAGCGGTTATGATTATCATTTAATTGGCCCAGTCCATAGACAAAAACGTTACCAATTTTCCAGAATCGTTTTCAAAATTTGAAATGGTTTAAAGCTGAACTCTAGGCTGGGCAATTGCCCTGTGACTTCCCCCCCCCCTACTTTAAGCCACGGGTTGCTTCTTTTCATCCCCTTCTAGTGGTGAGTGGTCCTGCATGTTGCAGAGAACATCACACATGTAATTTAATAACTGCCCTGTGCCTGATGATATGCTCTATAGGGAATATGTCTATGAAGACCTGGGCTCAAAGGAAGCAGCCTTCAACCCAAAAAGGGGCCTGATGACTATATATATATATATATATATATATATATATATATATATATATATATAGTGGAGTCTGTGGTGGACCATGCTGGAGAAACGGTGATTATTACAGGGAGAGCTGCTTTTTTGTGTTCTTTTTATTGTCGCATATGCAGAATAATTCATTCTTATTAGGCTGGAATTGAGTTTTAGGTGAGTTGTGCTCAGACTGATCCTGTGACTGAATTATTCTCTTTTATGGACAGTTTTTCGTTGTTGTGAATGCTTTGTGCAATAGAAACAGAGATTCCATCTGTTAATGGTTGGTTATGGACCAAAAAGTAAATGCGGTGTGCTTGCTGCACTTTATCATCTCCCTGACACACAAATTGATTATATATCAGTGCTGCAGTTTTTTTTTCTGTGCAATAACTTTATTAGCATCCTTTCACAAGTTCTTTTACTAATGTATCCTTTGCTTGATTTTGCAGGTTTGCTTTCGTATTTCCAGATGGCAAATGATTTTAATTTTTTTTAATTTTTTTTTAGTTTAGGGTGATGTTAGTATTTTTCCAGTTTTAACAAGAAATTGGCAAACACTTTTCCCGTTCTTTCCTCATTGCTATCCAGGAAATGATTAAATGGCATCTCGGTTCTCTAAATGCCGTGGGTTCCCATTCATTTGTACAGATGTAGGAAATTACAACTACAGGTCTTTAATTCTCAATGCAAGCAGTTTGATGTTTTATACTTTTGTGCTATAATTCTGTTTTAGACTGCAGTGCCAGAAACCAATCATCGGGCTACTAATGGATTGCAGTTCACTGTCGATTCTTTGTTTTTTATAGTATCCACAGAACACACAGACATCCTCACAGGGTCAGTAGGAGGGCAATGGGATAGTACTTAACGAAGCCTGAGCTATTTGACGTCTATCTCTCTGCTTATGGCTTCATAAGTCACTTGTAGACTTCCTAGGGGTGTGGCAAGGGTGAACCAAGATCGCAAGATTCAATCCCCCCAAAAAAAGGTATTGGGTGGACCAGGTTTAATCCCAATGCTGCCAGCCTTGGTAATTTATATAGGAATGTGTGTTAAAGTTACTTCACATTTTTTACAATAATTTTATTTATTTTTTTATACTTTTTTTTTTTTTTTATTTATTTTCAGTTGCTTCCTGGCCTAGGCCAAAAATAATGTCATACATCCTAGGAGTCTTCATGGGCATTTATTTTCTTTCATCAGTAGGAAGGGATTTCTCAGCTAAGAACAAAATTGTTACCTAATATGGTGCTGGACTGCCTTTGGCATCCAAGACAGCCTCAATTGTCCTAGGAATTGACGAATTGACAAATATTATTCCGGGTCACAATCTCGCTTATGCTTTATCAGACAACGTTTTCCCAGAAACTGTATATGCCATCATAACCTCTGATACTGTACCTTGCGACACCACAAATTGGCAACACCAGTCGGAGGCACCAGCTAAGCGGGCACCAATAAATTGCCCTCTTTGAGACTGCATTCACACCTGAGCGTAGCGCTTCGAGCGTTTTTACCGACGTTTTGTCGCACGAATTTGCGCCCGTCAAAACGCTTGTTGTCGCGCTAAACGCTTGAATCAAGCGTTTCCATTACATTCTATGACTCCTAAAACGCCCAAATCTGCCCGATTCGCGTGACAAAAAAGGGTCCGGAACTTGTTTTAAGCTTCAGGCGTTCGGTTTCAGGCGTTTTGGAGTGGAGATGTGAACCATCTCCATCGAGAATAATGTTTTTTTCCCCCTCTAGCGTTTTTGTAGCTTCAGGCTACAAAACGCTCAGGTGTGAATGCAGCCTGAAACTCGGAAAATCTCGGACATGACTCTGTATTAGCAGCGTAGGCACTAGGCAGTGAATCACGAGCGTGAGGTTTCCCATCTGTTAGCTACAGTAGGTGTCTCATCGCACAGCGGAAGAAAAAGAATGCGAACAAAGGGGGGTAGCCTGTTTTTAGGGCCCTCCCTTTCCCTCATGGGATGGTGGCGGTAGGCGTTTTATGCCACCCATTAATTTCAAGGGGGGTGGTTTTATGATGGGTCAAAAAAAGGTCAGCTGATTGGGAATGTTCTGGGGCCCTCTCGGATAGGTCATTTAGGCCCCCCCCCAGAACATTCCAGAAATTCCCAGGGCCCCTATTTAAGTTGGAGGCTGAGGGGGGTCTTTGTCATTTGCCAGAGGGATATTTGAAGAGCGCCCCACTGATTTTTGTTGAATTTTTAAAGTGCTCATTGATTAAAGAGTATTGGTGAATTTTTTATATTTGTGGTAACCAATAAACAGCTGTCGTTATCCAGTTTGGGGTGTCTAGTGTTCTTTGTATGTTTGGGGTTTATACCGCCTACCGTCCCATGTTACATCACATCTGCTGTCAACGTGAAACATGTCACTTTCACGCCTGCAAATCATGTAGTGTTTACATATTTTTGTCCAACCCCTGTATATTGTACTGCGCATGCACAAGATGCACAAGATTTATGGCGCATCATCACAGTAAGGGCAGATGGATTCCAGGAAGTAAATGCTACTTGAATCGCATGCCCTTACTCAAGATGGCTGTGGCTAGAAATGCTGGAGCGTTGTTTTTTAAAGTGATTTCTCAACATAATAAAGCATGGAGACATGGATGGATAGGTGAGTTTGCTTTGAATATTAAAAATGAATTAAATGGCTTTTTCAGCTTGTGGGGCACAGATACAGTTAGGTTTTTTAACGTTCGGGATTGTATTTAATTTACAGGGCAGGAATTGCCTTTACATGGCTTTGATTTGTGTTTTGGTAAATGCAGTATATCCTATTTTAGCTTTTTCTGTAATTTTTTATTTTTACAAGTCCATGTAGGTGGAGATGAGAACAAATTGGAGGCAACTCGAATAGAATTTTTGCCAGTAGCAGGAAGCGCGTTGTATTTGACTTGGGTCGAAGTCACGCCTGTGTACACAACCATGTTTGTGTTTGTGACTTGCGTTTAAAAAGCAGTGGTTCCAGTTTTTGTTTTGGATCTTATGAAGCACTGTTTACTTACATTTGGTTTGCTTTGTGTTTTAGTAAGCACAGCCTGTCCAGTTCTACTGTTTTATCCCGTACAAGACAATGTGAATGCAATTAAAAGCAAATCGGAATCATCTCAGACATGCTTTTCAGATCCTTCCAGACAAGGTCGGAATTCACAAACTCCTGTGTACACAAATCCTCATGTGTGTCCTGGTTCATTATCTCGCCACTCCACACACTGCATACATACTTGGAATTACTCTCGTTCAGCCCCATGGGGTGGTGGGGTGCCCATAGGGCTATTCAGAGCTCGAATTTTGCCTGCTGAAAATGGAGCAGTGTATAGCTAGTTTTACAGCGATGAAGGCACAGCGTGTAGGATAAATTTATGGAACGGTGTGCATTCTGTAGGGCTTCTTCTTTTGTCACTGACCTGTACAGACTTGGAGCCCCCAAAGAACACAGACACTAAATTGTAACCTGCCACAAACGGTAGCATTGTCTGTTGTTGTAAGGAGCCTAACCTGAGCCAGTGAATGTTTTTTTGTCCTCTCGCTACTTGGCATGAACTCACATTAAAGCGGGTTGTAAAGCCAATTTTTTTTATTTATTTTTTGTAAAATATCAGACCTGGTATTAGAATGGCCCCAAACCTCCTCTTCTGGGGTCCCCTGCTGGTGCTCTCAGCTCCTCCTTTTGTTGGTGTGCCAACGACGGAAGCCCCTTCCTGCACCCCTTCCTCACAGGCTTTGTCTGACAGCAGCAGGAGCCAGTGGCCCCAATAGAGAACCAATGAACCTGGGCACATCTCTGAATCGATACGGTATTCAAGTAACTATTGGAGGGGGGAATGGTGCACAGAAAGTGGTAGAATTTTTTTTTTTTAACTTGATGCAGGGAATGTATTTAAGCAGTAGTAAATTCTTGAAAATAAAATAAAAATTTCTCCTGCAAGGCAGTATCATAATGTGCTAGTATGAACTGCATTCTAGCACATTATGAAAGACTTGCCTTAAAACGAAGCCCTCCAGTGGTGCGCTGTCACCTCTGCGGAAGCTTCCATCTTAACTCAGAGTCTTCCTTCCGGGTTCGCAGGCTATGGCCACACCGCAAAGCGTACAGGAGCCACAGCACAGGGCTCTGAACGAATGGCATGCACCTCTGATGTCACCGGCTGCTGCTCACTGGAATAACTTTTAAACGGTGTACGTTTTTAGGAGATATTCATTTTATCTACAGGTAAGCTTGCCCGTAGGTAAAAAATGTTTTACCTTTTTTAGAACCACTTTAAAGTCCCAGCATCTCTTGGATGCTTTTCTCTACAAGGAGAACATAAACTTCCTATGCTGGTTGTGCCCTGTGGATGGATTTGGGTCCCCTATGCCGCAAGGGTGCAGTGACAACTGCTGGTTTGCCATGTTCATCATTATCATTATTATTATTATTATTATTATTATTAGTTAAATCAATATATAATGAAGTTCAACCTCTTTTTATTCATGTAAAGCTGTTTGTTTACCTTTTTAATGGAGTCTTCCTTCTCTTCCTGCTTATTAGAGCTGGTTCACACAGGGGCCACTTGGGATCCGACTTAGTCTCCCCAAGTCGCGCGACATGAGAAAATCAATGGAAGTGAATGAGAGCCGTCTTAATGTGCACTACTGAAGTCGCTCCGACTTCAGAAAAGGTTCCTGTACGACTTCAAGGCAACTTGTACCCAAAGATTTCAATGGAAGTTGCCTCCAAAGTGAGATCACTGTCTTAACTGAAGCAACTTTCCAGGAAGAGAAAATGTTTTTCTCAGGCAAACCCCTCCCTCCCACAGAGCTGATTACTCTTTGATTGGCCACTGGAAAAGTCCCCTGTCCTGGAGGCGACTTCAAGTCGCGCCGTGGTTCAGGCTCAAGTTGTGTCCAAGTCGCCTCGCAAAGTCGCGCACAAAGTCGTGTTGCCCATGTGTGAACTGGCTCTTACTGTTTCTGGGTCAGTTGCACCACTTTTAAGTTTCCAGCCTGAGATACTTTACTACTTGCGTTTTTGTTTCTGATGGGAGGAAAAAAACAAATATAAGTTTTGTAACCTGTTCTGCTGGTATCAGAGCCACTTTTACAGAGCCCAGTTATTTTCTGACACAAGGAAGGAAATGATTACTTGCATATTACTGTGTATAGTTGTTATAATAAAGTAGACTTTAACTTAAAAAGTGAAGATTTGCCATGTTACAGGGAACATTGTACCTACGCAGTAGCCTGAAGAATGTACTTTTTGTTTAGAATTCCTCTTTAAAAAAACAAAAAAAAAACGGCATGGCATTTCCTGGTATGTTATGTACCTAGGCACACTTGTACTACAACCTCATGAACCTAGGCCCACCTGTACTACAACCTCATGAACCTAGGCCCACCTGTACTACAACCTCATGAACCTAGGCCCACCTGTACTACAACCTCATGAACCTAGGCCCACCTGTACTACAACCTCATGAACCTAGGCCCACCTGTACTACAACCTCATGAACCTAGGCCCACCTGTACTACAACCCTATAGCTGTATATCTGCTGTGTGAGATCCAAGGCATTGTGCTTCTGACTGCTAGTTTTAGAAGATTTAGAGAGATTTAGTGATGTCACTACTTTGCAGCTTACTGTTCTCCTTGCTGAAGGCTAAGACACCAAGAAACAAAGCCTTGCCTTTACCAAGATGTCTGTTTCCAAACAGCCACAGTGTGAAAGAAGGAGTGGTCAGTCAGTAATTAAGGGGGGGGGAGGCTGATGCTGGGAGCCCACAAGCAATTAGGGGGATTAGTCCTTTTGCTCTCTGCCAGGCTCTTTATTGCTTATGGTACATGGCTATAATGTTGCTCTTGTAGCAGTGTGGTTGGCATGAGCTCAGCGTATGTATCCCCAGTATATCAGGATGGCTTTGGAAAACACCCCCTAGCATTTCTGGCTGTGGCCATCTTGAGTAAGGGCAGATTCATGTAACATTTATTTCCTGGAATTTATTTGCCCTTAGCTCAGGCATGAATTCAGGAGGGTGTGATTAGCTTAGAAAGCCCCTCATCCCAAACCAAGTAACTGAAGAAATTAAAAGTAAAGCTGATAGGAAAGTATATCTATTTAAAAATAGCCAGTGATGATTGAGAGAGTTCCGCTTTAAACTTCTAACACATAGCTTTGTGAAGCATGACTAGAGTGCTGACCCTAAGCTTGAGGAATTGTCAACATCCACAATTTTTTTTATTCTTTTTTTTTGAACATTGGCTTCTGAGTAATGAAATGTATACTGTGTCCCTGGTATGTGGTCTGTTACCTACTTTGTGCAGTGTGACCTTTGGTTCCATGCAGCTCTATTTCTGCCTATAGATTTTAGAGAAGTTGTATAAACCTTTTAACTTTTCTCTGCGGTTTTTCATTTCCCCTACTATAGAGAGAGAGATACATGCGCATGATTATTCCGCATAAAAATAAAGAGTTGAGTACGTTTTTTTTTTGGTTTTGAAGAGCTTTCCCATTAGAGATTTGTTTATTTCTGTGTCTTCTGATGTTTCTTCTAAGTACTTTACCATGCATGTATAAGTAGTATCCTCATGTGAACCCATACACATCTTGGTAGGACTGCCAGATTCATACATCAGAGTATCTTGAAATCCAGACTTGCTGGGGATTTAACAAGTGGTCTAGAGAAATACTGTTACGGACAGGGCACAGCGAATTAAACAGTCGGAGATGTCATGGCAATGCCCCGTCACTATTCTTTTACAAGGGTTTATGAATGCTTCATGTTACAAGTGTGTTTGACTTTAAAATCTTACATCAGGCGTTGCTGCCCTTGTCCTAAACTTTACCTTTCTCAGGTTTTTTATTACTGTTCAGGTAATTCTGATCAGACCCAGTGCTCCCATACTTGACAACATTACAATAGGTACTGAACTGCAAAGTACCCCCTAGTAGATACCCTGAAGTCCATGCTTGTACACATTTCTAGGCTTGCAAAGGTACTGAATTTTGAAAGCTGTGCACAAAATAAGCAAGCAGAGGGTATAGGTCCACTTGCTAGTATTGGCTGTAAGCTCACTGCAGCTGATCTTTTCCCTATTACTAAATTGCCATGCCTTGTTCTGCTCTTTTTGTCTTTGTGTGGAGGTGTCCATCTTAGTAGAAGTGCATGCCTTTGCTTCCTTGTGTCAGAACGGCGCCTTCACCGAAGACTGGTAGGGAAATATTCAAGAAGAAGCTGCAGAAGTGACAGATCCACAGGATTAAACAGAAGCAGGTAGATTCTTGCACTGCAGAGCCTTGGGTACCACTCCCTCTCCTGCAAGGAAAATGGTGAGCTGCATGCTAATGACATCACAGAATATCACTCCAAATTTCAAGAGCCTAGCAGTAGCAGCAGTTTTTTAATCTCATACACCCAAGGCACAGGAAAAACACTGCTATATTTCAGTATAAATTCAAATCGATGCATGCGATACCAGTTTTTTAAGTCCTAGTACCAATACTCTTTCTCAAGTACTTGCCAATACCAATTACCAAAACTTATCTTCAGGTATGATTTCCAGTCCGGTTCAGGTGTCATACACTTTAAAAATTTGCACCTAGACTTGCGAACAAAATTGCACTAGATTTTTATTTGTTTTTATATAGATATTTTTTTTATTTTTTTACAAATTACACTGAAACCAACCCTGCACACATGTGAAACCCGGACATGAAGGTATCGGTTTCAGTATCGAAGTACAGGTACTTGTGCACATGCTTAGTATTGCCATCAGTATCGGTGCAACGCTAAATTCAAGACAAAGGGTCGATTTTTTTCCAAATAGTCCATGTCCACTTTAAAGCGGAAGTAAACCCAACGATTTAATAGTTAAAAAAAAAACGGTTACATTCCCGGCATGCCGGGAATGCTAACTGTCACATTGGTTGTGCTCTCAACCAAACTGGAACCATCCAATTGCTGGTGTCATAACTGATCACATGTGCAGCATCATGGCAGTTGGAGATTAAACAGAGGCCAAGATGGCAGCTTCCTTGGCTGAAAATGATAGGAGGGTTTACTTCCACTTTAACCTCAGCATATGATTTTCTAGGAGGCACAACCTGTTTGTAGATGATATTTAACCACTTGAGGACCGTCCCACGTACATTTGCTGCGGCAGGGCGGCCCTTAAGCGCAAAATCACGTACCTGTATGTGACTTTCTGATGTGGGCTCTAGAGCACGCGCCGCCGGAGCCACGCTCCTGCTGTGAACCACTTCAGCCCCGGAAAGGTTTTACCCCTTCTTGACCAGGCCATTTTTTGCGATTACGGCACTGCGTTGCTTTAACTGAAAATTGTGTGCTTGTTCAACACTGTACCCAAATAAAATTGTATGTCCCCTTTTTCCCACAAATAGAGCTTTCTTTTGGTGGTATTTGATCAACTCTGCGCTTTTTATTTTTTGTGCTATGAATAAAAAATCAGCCCATTTTGGGGAATTTTTTTTATTTTTTTTACTTTCTGCTGTAAAACACATGCAATTAAAAAAAATTAAAAAATAAAAATCTTAATTTCTTCATCAATTTAGGCCAATATGTATTCTGCTACATATTTTTGCCCAAATAACTCCCAGTAAGCTTATATTGATTGGTATGCGCAAAAGTTATAGCGTCTACAAACTATGGGATATTTTTATGGACTTTTTAAAATTTGTATGTATTGTTTTTACTAGCGGCGATCGATTTTTAGCGGGTCTGCAACATTGTGGTGGACAAATCTTACACGAAGTGACACTTTTTGGGGACCAGTGACACCAATACCGTTATTGGGGCAAAAAAATGCACCATTGCTATATAAATGACACTTGCAGAGAAGGGGTTATCGGGGGCGATCAAAGGGTTAAGTGTGCTCCTAGGGAGTGCTTTCTGACTGGAGGAAAACGGATGTTTATTTCTGCTTTACAGAAACACAAGATCTCCACTTTCCTCCCTCACAGAACGGCGTTCTGCCTTTCCTCTAAGCAATTGCAGCCGCCCGCCCCAGACCTTGTGTACCACATTACCTGCAGGTAGGTGATGACACGCAGCGGGCTGCCCTGCAGCAGTATATATGCGGTGGGCGGTACGGAAGCTGTTAAAGCATTTGTTAATCCCCCAAAAAATGGGTCCTACTCCTTTTTTAAAGCATGTTATATGACACAGTGCTTGTCCTGTGTCATTTGGCCCCTTGTAACACCTGAAATACCTGGCTGATACTGCCAATTTCTGCTCTCCCCAATATAAAGTGGTCCGTTTACGTGCCTCTGTCATCCGCAGCCTGCTATCTGCTCTTCCCTCTGCTCCTGTGTGTGCAGTGCTGCCCCTCCTGCTGCTTGCATAACACTAACCTGTATATACAATCGGCACTGCCTCCTATTGCAGTGTCCCCCTCTGTGTATGTTTTCTAAATATAAATGCTGCAAATACCTAATTTCACAGCCGAGATTGCGATCACATGACCAGCCAGCTCCCCCTCCCGCCCTAGACTGACACCAGCAGGGGAATTTCAGCCCCTCCCGCTGCATCTCTGAGGAAGCAAGGAGAGAGCTGGCTGGTCGAGTGATCACAATCTCAGCTGTGAAATTAGGTATTTGCAGCATTTATATTTATAAATCCCACACACGGGGACACTGCAATAGGAGGCAGTGCTGATTGTGTATACAGGTTAAAGTGGCTTAACAACCACTTGAATAAAAAACAAAATATTTATTTTTTTACTTGACAAGGTTGCTTTAAACTGACTTCATTTTACAGACCAAAGTTCATGCCTTTGATCTGTAAATGAATAGAAAGATACAATGTTTATTTTTATCTCTTTCAGTGAGCAATGTTGTTGATAAACTTTGCCGGGGGTTTTTTTTTTTTTTTTGATGGCTGTGAGTCAGGGACTGCTCTGCACTTGTTACATGAGGCTGGGTTCACACTTAAAACGGATGTGGCTGACAGCAGGGGTCCGGTGCACCCCTCTTCTGTTTCAGGGATGAATTGGGCCCGAATTTTTGGCTGAATTCGAACCTGAAACGGAGCCAAAGACGCACAGGACCCTTGAGCTCCATTGAAAGCCGGTCAGTCTCCTGTCGTGCAAATTGGATGTGGAGAAACCCGCATCCAATTCGCAATAGTGTGAACCCAGCCTCAATCAAGGAAATGCTGGATTAAGATCGTGTGGGGGGGGGGGGGTTGAATCGAGATCACAATCTTTTAATGAATAATCGTGCAGCGCTACTGTACAGGGACTGACACCTGGTCAAGTTCAAATACTTGCACGGTCTGCATTTAAAAAAAATAAATACATTTAATGTATTTTATATAGTTGCATTAATTTGTCTCTTATATCTGCCTGGAGTCTAACGTTCATTTTCCCCTTTGTATATTTTCTGAGGGATATATCAGTGTGCACTGAGAGGATTTAGCACGCCAAGGCCTTTGATACTTATGTACAAACACATGCTTAGTAGCTGTTTCAGAAGTAGGAAGGATGATTTGGCCTACAACGCTTCTGTGAATGACTGAAGTTTAAAAACTAGATTAAGCTGTTTTCCTAGCCTCTCCACCCTAAACTGGCTTACTACAGAGATGAGTGATCTCTATTTTAAATAGATGTTCAGACTGCAGGTAACATGTCAGGGAAAAGTGAGTATGCAATAAAACTGTAGAACAAGTGTTTAAAGTAGAACTATAGGCATAACTTTTATTTTATTTTTTTCATTTTGGATAGAGCAAGGGAGGGTTATAATCCCCATCTCCTTTTTTTTTTTTTTGGGGGGGGGGGGGCATTAGCCTTCCCATTGGAAGATTCCCCTCCTTTTTTTTATTTTTTTTTAGATTATTTTCCTTTTCCCTTTCTATAACCTAAACAGAAGAAATAGAAAGGGTGAATCTCCTTAATGGGGGGCACCGACCGAAGTGTGTAAACCAAGTGTTCTAATCCCTCTCCACTCTTTCCAAAACTAAAAAAACAATGCCTTTAATTATACTTTAACGGTCTCTCTATGGGCACAGTCCTGCCCTTATTTAAAGCAGATAAATTGTGCCGAATATTACTGTTAAATAATTTTATTCTGATTAAAAGCTTTATGACAATATATAATTACTGAAACACAATTACTATCCCATATAGCTTTCAGTAGAAATGTCCGCTTCAGAAAGTTGTGGAAGCAGCTACATCCGCATGGCATTGGGGAGTGATCAATATAAAAATAAATTTGATTTTACTTTTTCGTGCCTGGACCTTTTTTTTTTTTTTGTGTGTGCCTTTAAAAAAAAAAAACATAATGAGGCTTTTTTTTCGATTTTGGATAGAAGGGTTATAACCAGGATGGATTTGATTCAAACCACGATTTAAATCGCTAGTAAAAAGGCTTGATTTAATCACTTGCCGACCGCTCACTGTGTATATATACGTCGGCAGAATGGCTCGTACAGGCACAATCATGTACCTGTACGTGGCCTTTTAACTGTCGGGGGCGCGCTCGCGCCTGCCTTCCCCGTGAGTCGGACCGCGGGTCCCGCGGACTCCATCGCCGCTGGGATCCCCCGCGATCGTCTCACGGAGGCATGGAGCGGGGAGATGTGAGTGTAAACACAACATCTCCCCGCTCCTTCACTGACACTGTCAGCGATCTCCACTCTGTGTAATCAGAGCGGAGATCGGTGACGTGTCACTCGTAGCCACGCCCCCTCAGTTAGAAACACGCCCCTAGGCACACTTAACCCCTCCAGCGCCCCTAGTGGTTAACCCCTTCACTGCCAGTGTCATTTTTACAGTAACCAGTGCATTTTTATTGCACTGATCGCTGTAAAAATGACAATGGTCCCAAAAATGTGTCAAGTGTCCGATGTGTTCGCCATAATGTCGCAGTCACTAAAAAAAATCGCTGATCGCCACCATTACTAATAAAAAAAAAAAAAAAAATTTAAATGCCTTAAAACTATCCCCTTTTTTGTAAACGCTATAATTTTTGCGCAAAACCAATCAATAAACGCTGATTGCAATTTTTTTTTTTTTTAACAAAAAATATGTGGAAGAATACATATCGGCCTAAACTGAGGAAAAAATATGTTTTTTTTAATATATTTTTTGGGGATATTTATTATAGCAAAAAGTTAAAAATATGTATTTTCTCAAAATTCGCTCTATTTTTGTTTATAGCGCAAAAAATAAAAACCGCAGAGGTGATCAAATACCACCAAAAGAAAGCTCTCTTTGTGGGAAAAAAAGGACGCCAATTTTGTTTGGGAGCCACATTGCACGATCCCGCAATTGTCAGTTAAATTGACGCAGTGCCAAATCGCAAAAAGGGGCCTGGTCATTATGCTGCGTATTGGTCTGGGGCTTAAGTGGTTAAAAAAAAGATTTTTTTTTAAAATCATTTTTAAGGAGCACATGGGGCTCCTCCTCTGACCCGCTGTTGACTTCGCCAACAGTTTCATTCACTTTAATGGGACGGCTGGTGATGTGGCAGTGACGCAACAAGGTGAGGGACGGGGCGGGCAGCAGGTGAGTGGATGCCCGCTAACAGGCGCTGCCATGATGGATCTGAAATGACTGGTGCTCTTTAAATCTTTAAAAGGACTTTTTCTTGCTGGTAGTTAGAATATTTAATATTTGGAAACAAAATTAAGGTTTCCTATTTAGATTTATTAAGCTGTCAGGATAGTAAAACAGCAATATCAGAACCTATTCAGTCATACAGTTTGTAGTGTACATAAATTTGCAAAACAAAAGGATAAATGAATATTCCTGAACTTTTTTTATCTCATGGTTACTGTGAAATCGTGTGAATGCATCAATGCAGTGCATGTTATCTCAGCTTGCAGAGCTTGGATTAATTGAATGAGTTTACCAGAAATGTAACTATTGCGGAATATACGGCCCTTTTTTTTTTTTTTTCATATTTGCCTATTTGGGGGAAATTTACCTTCTCTTCCTGTCCCATAGTCCAAACAGGAAATGAGAGGAAATCCCTGCAAATTAAGGAAATTCTTTTGGGACCCCCAGGTCACCAGAACTAGTGTGCCCATTGGATGATTCCCTTATGTTACTCTTTTGGGGACAACCCCCAAATTTGGGATTTTCTTTTACTTTCACTGATAATAGTAAACAGGACAAATGGAGAGGGCGATCTCCCTAACGGGTACACAGACAGCAATGAAAACTGACAGGTGTTCTAATTCATCTCCACTCTGTTCAAAACTAAAAGTTGTACTTTAAAGAAAACCTGTGTACTGTCCTAAAAGACAGAGGTTACTGGCCTTCCAAAAAATGTTTTTTTTCTTGATTGTGCCCAGCTACTTTGGGTCGCTGACCTGGAAGAAGAATTTGGCAAATGTAAGAAGAAAAAAAGTTAGAATCCTCCTCCTCCTCCTCCTCCTCCTTCACTCTCCTTCACTCTCCTTCACTCTCCTTCACTCATCCTTCACTCTCCTTCACTCTCCTTCAACTCCCTTCACTCTCCTTCACTCTCCTTCACTCTCCTTCACCTCTCCTTCCTTTCTCCTCCTCCTCCTCCTCCTCCTCTTTCACTCATCCTCCTCCTCCTCCTCCTCTTTCACTCTCCTCCTCCTTTCTCCTCCTCTTTCACTCTCCTCCTCCTTCTCCTCCTCTTTCACTCTCCTCCTCCTTTCTCCTCCTCTTTCACTCTCCTTCCTTTCTCCTCCTCTTTCACTCTCCTTCCTTTCTCCTCCTCTTCACTCTCCTCCCCTTCTCCTCCTCTTTCACTCTCCTCTCCTCTTTCACTCTCCTCCTCCTTTCTCCTCCTCTTTCACTCTCCTCCTCCTTTCTCCTCCTCTTTCACTCTCCTCCTCCTTTCTCCTCCTCTTTCACTCCTCCTCCTTTCTCCTCCTCTTTCACTCTCCTCCTCCTTTCTCCTCCTCTTTCACCTCCTCCTCTTTCTCCTCCTCTTTCACTCTCCTCCTCCTTTCTCCTCCTCTTTCACTCTCCTCCTCCTTTCTCTTCTCTCTCTCCTTCTCTCTCTCTCCCTCCCTCCTTTCTCTCTCTCTCCTCCCTCCATTCTCTCTCTCTCCTCCCTCCTTTCTCTCCTCTCTCCTCCCTCCTTTCTCTCTCTCTCCTCCCTCCTTTCTCTCTCTCTCTCCTCCTCCTTTCACTCTCTCTCTCTCCTCCTCCCTCCTTCTCTCTCTCTCTCTCCTCCTCCTTTCTCTCTCTCTCTCTCTCCTCCCTTTCTCTCTCTCTCTCTCTCCTCCTCCTTTCTCTCTCTCTCTCTCTCCTCTCCTTCCTTCTCTCTCTCTCTCTCTCTCTCCTCCTCCTTTCTCTCTCTCTCTCCTCTCTCCTCCTCCTCCTCTCTCTCTCTCTCTCTTCTCCTCTCTCCTCCTCCTTTCTCTCTCTCTCCGTCCTCCTCCTCCTCCTCTCTCCTCCTCCTCTCCTCTTCTTCTATCTCTCTCCTCCTCCTTTCTCTCTCTCTCTCCTCCTCTTCTCTCTCTCTCCTCCCTCCTTTCTCTCTCTCTCCTCCTCCTCCTCCTTTCTCTCTCTCTCTCCTCCCTCCTTTCTCTCTCTCCTCCCTTCTCTCTCTCTCTCCTCCCTCTCTCTCTCTCTCCTCCCTCTCTCTCTCTCTCCTCCTCCTTTCTCTCTCTCTCTCTCCTCCTCCTTTCTCTCTCTCTCTCTCTCTCTCTCCTCCTCCTTTCTCTCTCTCTCTCTCTCTCTCCTCCTCCTTTCTCTCTCTCTCTCTCTCTCTCTCCTCCTCCTTTCTCTCTCTCTCTCTCTCTCTCTCCTCCTCCTTTCTCTCTCTCTCTCTCTCTCTCTCCTCCTCCTTTCTCTCTCTCTCTCTCTCTCTCTCTCCTCCTCCTTTCTCTCTCTCTCTCCTCCTCCTTTCTCTCTCTCCCCTCCTTTCTCTCTCTCTCTCTCTCCTCTCCTCCTTTCTCTCTCTCTCTCTCCTCCTTTCTCTCTCTCTCTCTCTCTCTCCTCCTCCTCCTTTCTCTCTCTCTCTCTCTCTCTCCTCCTCCTCCTTCTCTCTCTCTCTCTCTCTCCTCCTCCTTTCTCTCTCTCTCTCCTCCTCCTTTCTCTCTCTCCTCTCCTCCTCCTTTCTCTCTCTCTCTCCTCCTCCTTTCTCTCTCTTCTCTCTCTCTCCTCCTCCTCCTTTCTCTCTCTCCTCCTCCTCCTTTCTCTCTCTCCTCCTCCTCCTTTCTCTCTCTCTCTCTCTCCTCCTTTCTCTCTCTCTCCTCCTCCTTTCTCTCTCTCTCTCCTCCTCCTTTCTCTCTCTCTCTCTCTCCTCCTCCTTTCTCTCTCTCTCTCTCTCCTCTCCTTCCTCTCCTCTCCCCCTCCTTTCTCTCTCTCCCCTCCTTTCTCTCTCTCTCTCTCCTCCTCCTTTCTCTCTCTCTCTCTCCTCCTTTCGCTCTCCTCCTCCTTCGCTCTCCTCCTCCTTTCGCTCTCCTCCTCCTTCCGCTCTCCTCCTCCTTTCGCTCTCCTCCTCCTTTCCTCTCTCTCGCTCTCCTCCTCCTTTCTCTCTCTCGCTCTCCTCCTCCTTTCTCTCTCTCTCTCTCTCTCTCGCTCTCCTCCTCCTTCTCTCTCCTCTCTCTCTCCTCCTCCTTCTCTCTCTCCTCGCCTCTCCTCCTCCTTCCTTCTCTCTCTCGCTACTCTCTCTCGCTCTCCTCCTCCTTTCTCTCTCTCTCTCTCCTCCTCCTTTCTCTCTCTCGCTCTCCTCCTCCTTTCTCTCTCAGCTCTCCTCCTCCTTTCTCTCTCTCGCTCTCCTCCTCCTTTCTCTCTCTCTCTCTCTCTCTCTCGCTCCTCCTCCTCCTTTCTCTCTCTCTCTCTCTCTCTCCTCCTCCTTTCTCTCTCTCTCCTCCTCCTTTCTCTCTCTCTCTCTCCTCCTCCTTTCTCTCTCTCTCTCCTCCTCCTTTCTCTCTCTCTCTCCTCCTCCTTTCTCTCTCTCTCTCTCTCCTCCTCCTTCTCTCTCTCTCTCTCTCTCTCCTCCTCCTTTCTCTCTCTCTCTCTCTCCTCCTTCTCTCTCTCTCTCATCTCTCTCCTCCTTTCTCTCTCTCTCTCTCTCCTCCTTTCTCTCTCTCTCTCTCTCTCTCTCTCCTCCTTCTCTCTCTCTCTCTCTCTCCTTTCTCTCTCTCTCCTCCTTTCTCTCTCTCTCATCCTCCTTCGCTCTCTCTCTCTCCTCCTTTCGCTCTCTCTCCTCCTTTCGCTCTCCTCCTCCTTTCGCTCTCCTCCTCCTTTCGCTCTCCTTCTT
The DNA here is from genome assembly GCA_029206835.1 of Rana muscosa. NCBI lineage: Eukaryota > Metazoa > Chordata > Amphibia > Anura > Ranidae > Rana > Rana muscosa. Next base: position 114,084,080 of record CM055123.1, on the reverse strand, counting down.
TTCCAAGTAATGACAGCCAGGCACCTAGCATTTGCAGGAGGAGAATTCTGAAATGATGGCCTATCCTCTCATGACAGGATTTTCTTTTAATGTTGTAGATCCAATGTAATGTTCCTAAAGTCCCATCTCTTAGCTCTATTAGTGTTTCTCAATGTTCCTTGTAAGCAGCCTGAACCTAATGGAAAATTTGATCCTACATCCGTTACTGCTCAAAATATCTATCCTTAGACTGTATCTCAGATATTATAATAAAATCATTTTGCAGCCTAGTCACAGAACCGTTTATTGCTGAGTCTCAGAAATGTCGAGTGTCTGGGCTGTGCCCAATCATTAGGGCAGATGGAACCTCTTATTGTTATTTTTGTCAGGATTATGAGCACTAAAATGTAATTGAATCAATCAAACTGGGAACAGCAAAGACTATCATACATCAGTCAACCCTTGGCCCATTTTGTTTGTGGCATTCTGTCTAGGAGACAATTATTTAAAGCCCAGATCCCGTTTTGGCCTGGGTGCTGCCAGAGAAGATTTTAGTTTTCCCTGGCCTTGCAAGTTCTGTTTTAAAGCTTTCCTGCATTCCAAGAGAAGATTTTAGGTTTTCCCTGGCCTTGCAAGTTCTGTTTTTAAAGCTTCCTGCATTCCACGAAGGTCTGACACCCTATGACAGTGGTGCTTCTAATTGGGGTATCTCCTTTTCAGTGCAAGAAAAAGCAGCAGTGCTGTCATATTTATATTCCTCCGTCAGAGTTCCAAGCCCCCTGCTGTGCACCTATGCTGTGATGGTTGTATGCAAGGCTTGGTTGAAATAAATCAGACCTAGTTCAGCACAGACATGTAAATCATATGAGTCTAGGCTTTTGACCTTTAACCCAAGAACCTTGAATGCCAGGCAAACCGCCTGAAGGAAATGTGCAGCTTAGAAAACAGAAGCTTGCTTCTGATTGTTGTGGAAGACACATCGTTACCCATTTATTTTTTAATATTTTCCTGAATACTTTATTATTACTGTATACCCCTAGTTTTTGTGATCCGTTGTGGATTCATTCTGCTGCCACTCTCCTAAGTTCTAGCTATAGTTATAAAGGTACTGCTCAACTGACTCTACAGTGTTTATATGGTCCTTCACTATAGAAATAACTCTTGTCTTTTCTAGCTGATGGTGATCTTGGTTTAAAGAGAACCAGTTTAGCAAAACATGAATCTGAATATTCAGGCTTATTTAATATTCGTCTTATTTAGTCCTACTTACTTTGTAAAGTTCTGGGATTTATAAGGGTTAGAGGATTGAGGTCATCTGACGTCTGGCAGTTGCTGTTTCTACCAACTGGCTGACCTCAACCTGATAACATGCACAGGGGGGCTGATTTACTTAAGGCAAATAGGCTGTTCACTTTGCAAGGGAATTGTCACCTAGTGTGGAGAATGAGGTGAAGGTTCTGTTCACTTCTGTTGTCCAATCTTGTGCGAGTAACTTGTATAGCACTGCAATTGCGAACTAAATCGCCTCAAGGCGCTTGGCATCCAGTGTCGTTGAGATCCTTAGAGATGAGTCTTTAGTTTTTACCCAGAAGGCCCGATGGTTTTCTTCCATGCGGATGTTCGTGGGTAGCGCATTCCATAGCCTTGGTCCTTGGACAGCAAACCTTCGTTCTCCCCCTTGGCTTTGTAGTGAGTATTGTGGATGTGGAGGAGGTTTTGGTTGGTTGATCGGAGGTCGCGAGTAGTGGTGTAGTGTTTATTTTCTCGCATAAATATTGAGGTGCGTTTCCTTGTGCGCATTTGTGGGTGAGGCAGAGGGTCTTGAATGTGACCCGATCCTTTACGTCTAGCCAATGGAGGCTTCTCAGGGACGGTGCGATTTGATCCCAGGGTTTTTTTCCAGGGTTTTTTCCCCCCGTTACCAGTCTGGCCGCTGTGTTTTGGATGACTTGTAGACGTGCAATCTGGTATTTGGGTAGTCCTAGTCCTTATCAACTTCACTGTCTTCTAAAGCCTAGTATACACAGGCCAATGTTGGGCGGGTGGCATCAACTGGTTCAATAGAAACCGGGCAGCATTCAGCCCATGTGTACTGGAGTCAATCCGACAGAAGTAGGCCGTTCGGCCAGCTTCTGTCGAAGGAGCATGACCGAAAAGTCTGCCAATTAGCGCCCTTAAACAATGGCTGAGTGTGCTGACTGGAGTGTTCTTCCGGGGGGGCCATACCCCTGTCAGAACACAATAGCGCAGCAGGAAAGATCACCGTACTAACATTAAATTGTTAGTACAGCGAATCTGACCTAAGCTGTCAGTTTTTGTTTTAATCAGCCTGCTCGGGGGGGGGGGGGGGGGAACTACTAGTGTGTACGCAGCTTTAGTTTGCATAACGGAGCCATTTGAGTTGAGAATAAATGTAAGACAGTAAAAGGCTTTGTGTTTAATACCCTTATGGTTAATTCATGTTGTCTTCCAGCTCCTAAGTATTGTCATGTGTTGAGACAGTTGACAGGGCAGCAGCCAAGTTATGTCTGACTCTTGGCTCCAAGAGTCTTCTCAGGAAAACAAAGTAATTCTAAATAATGGTCATGGTCGGTGTTTCTCGACCTTCTTTCAGTCAAGGCACACTTTAAAATTCTGCACAATCTCAAGGCACCCCCATACTAAAATGTAAAAAACTAAACACAGCTAACGTGGCCCCAGTTGGGTTGGGTGAAAGGGGGGGGGGGGTGTCAAAGAAGGATCCTGTGCAGGTGCCTGATGTCCTTGTTATCAACTGAGGATGTCGGCGGTTGTTAGGCGTCGGTGGTTGGCCTGCACAGTGCCCCAGGTTTGTAATGTTACACAATAAAAGCCAGTCACTTGTACACGTGTTTTGGGCAATTAGTTTCAATTTTTAGGCATTTTGCCAGGCACCCTAGTCTAAAAAGGCTGATCTAAAGCTTTCATAGACAAGTCTGCATCATTTTAATCCTTTTAACATGGCATTCAGAGAATGTTCAATAATCTGTTATAGAAAGTATATTGTACACAGAACACTGAGTTACTGCAGTGACCTTTCCTTATCAGAAGGCTCATTAACGAGCTTTAGCCGGACAAAGCTTTTGGAAAGGCTTGCTTCCAATTTCTTTACCGTCAAAGTGATTGTAAAGGTACAAGATTTTATTACCTTAATTTCCTACTTATACAAAACAGTAAGAAAAAAATGTTGGCTTTAGGTATACCTCAATTCCATGCCCCCAACATTTGTTACCCTAAACTATGGCCCCCCAAACTTTTTTCATTACAATTCTCCCAAACTCTCCTTACGGAGCGTGGGAAGTAGGAAACTGGTTCTGGCTTATCAAGGTGGCAGCGGTATTGTTGTCACAGTATTGTTGTACGGGACTCAGGCTTGGCTTTATTTTTTGCTACTGTCCTGTAGGTGATGAACCTCTTCTTTATGAATGTTCTTCTATTCTTAAAGTGAAGCTCCACTCAAAAGGGGAAGCTCCGCTTGTCTGCCAACCCCCCCCCCCCCCCATTGCCACATTTGGGGGAAGCGGGTTTTGAAAGGTACCCGCTCCCACTTCCTGCTCACTTTGAAGTGAGCTGTAAGTTCATTTTGCCATACTAGTGTTTGCTTTTGCTCACGCCTTTATCGCTTTCAATAAATATATTGTTGCTACATTTCCTTTCCGTTTCAAAATGCAACATTTCCAAATGGACTCAAAGTATAAAAATGTAAAACAAGGACTTCCGAAACTGCTTTTTGAGCCTGGAAAAAAAAATTCTCTTTTAATACACCTTATTTCTACAGTTCCAAGGCTGACAAAGCACGCCTTGAGAGTTCCAGAAATCTAAAAACACGCACTGACTCATGTCAGGTTTGTTCACTAACCAGGCTTCCCAGTCAGTGTAATGCATTGCTAACAAGTGCTCCTGAGAGAATAAAACAGTAGTGCGGTACATTTATTTGCACATTACATACAGGAGAAAGCAGAGCAAACAGCACCAACTCTAGTTTATTCTGCAATGCTGTTGACCAAGATGGTCCCTAGTAGGTTTATGTGTTGCAGGCACAAGCCATCTCTCTTCAAGTCGGTTTGACACATTTTTATCCTTTCACTGTTTAATGTGTACCCTCACCATGCTTTTTTCTTTCTCATACTAAGGTACCCGCTTAATGTGTACCCTCACCATGCTTTTTTATTTCTCGTACTAAGTAGGGCTGGGCGATTTCCCCCCCCAAAAAAATCTGAGTTTTTTTTTTTTTTTTAAATAAAAAAACTTGATTTACGATTCGATTTTTTTTCTCATATTAATTAAAGTGCATCAACAAACAAAATTGCAAAGGCAAACCCTTTCTCTAACTGCAAAGTCAGTGTGCAGTGTGCAACAAAGATTGTTAAACATCCAAATTATTAATACTGTATTTGGATTTAGCTAATAAAACAACAAAAAATCCTGAGGTTACTCTTAGTTGAATTGAACTGTGCCCGTGCCTCACTGTGCCCATGCTTCAATCACTGTGCCCGTACCTGATGCAGATTTTCATGGGATACGGATTTTACTGCTACACCGGCGGCCATTCCAGTACTAAAGCCGCGGCGACTCCTCGTCTGTGATGGGCGGAACACTCAATTTCCCAGCATTCAGTGTTCCGCCTACCATGGACATCCGCTCATCCTTATAACACAGACAAGGATGAGAGGATGTTCGTGATAGGCTGAACACTGCCTGCTGTGAAATTGAGTGTTCCGCCTATCAGACGACGAGGACTCGGGAGGCGCGGCTTTTGAACACTGCAATGGCCGCCATCTGTCTGCATGACACGCTGATCACGTAGGCAGACGACGGCTTGCGGTTAGTGTTACATTACATCTACTCGCTGCGGCGAGTAGATGTAATTGGGGTAACGCCGCCCAGTGCCATTCCGGATACGCCCCCCTGCAGCCCTGCTACGGAAACTTTGAAGGAAAAATAAATAAAAAAATAAAAAATCTAAAAAAAATCGATTTTCTTCAAACCTGAAAAGATTTGAACTCAAAACTCGATTCAAGATTAAAATCGTTTTTTTCCCCAGCCCTAATACTAAGGTACCCGCTTAATGTGTACCCTCACAATGTTTTTTTCTTTCTCGTACTAAGGTACCCGCTTTAATACTCAGCAGTATTCTTAGCTACTTTTTTTTTCTCTTTCATGGAATTCCTGCATATGCTCACCATGCATTTTTATCAACCTATCTAGTTTCGAGGTATACTTTCATCCTCGGCAGTAGGGCTGGGCGATTTTCCCCCCAAAAAAATCTGCGATTTTTTTTTTTTTTTTTTTTTTTTTATAAAAAACTCGATTTACGATTCGATTAGATTTTTTTTTATTATATTGAAGTGCATCAACAAAAAAAATTGCAAAGGCAAACCCTTTCTCTAACTGCAAAGTCAGTGTGCAACAAAGATTGTTAAACATCCAAATTATTAATGCGGTATTTGGATTTAGCTAATAAAACAACAAAAAATCTTGAGGTTACTCTTAGTTGAATTGAACTGTGCCCGTGTCTCACTGTGCCCGTGCCTCACTGTGCCCATGCTTCAATCACTGTGCCCGTACCTGATGCAGATTTTCATGGGATACGGATTTTACTGCTACACCGGTGGCCATTCCAGTATTCAAAAGCCGCGCCTCCTCCTCGTCTGTGATAGGCGGAACACTGAATTTCCCAGCATTCAGTGTTCCGCCTACCATGGACATCCGCTCATCCTCATAACACAGACGAGGATGAGAGGATGTCCGTGATGGGCTGAACACTGCCTGCTGTGAAATTGAGTGTTCCGCCTATCACAGACGAGGACTCGCGAGGCGCGGCTTTTGAACACTGCAATGGCCGCCGTCTGTCTGCGTGACACGCTGATCAGATAGGCAGACGGCGGCTTGCGGTTAGTTAGTGTTACATTACATCTACTCGCGGCGGCTGCGGCGAGTAGATGTAATTGGGGTAACGCCGCCCAGTGCCATTCCGGATACGCCCCCTGCAGCCCTGCTACGGAAACTTTGAAGGAAAAAAAAAAATGTAAAAAAATGTAAAAAAAAAAAAACGAAAAAAAAACGAAAAAAAAAAACGATTTTCTTCAAATCTGAATCGATTTGAGCTCAAAACTCGATTCAAGATTAAAATCGATTTTTTTCCCAGCCCTACTCGGCAGTAGTCATAGTTATCATTTTTTTTTCCCCCCTGGAAATTCCTGCAGTGTTTGAGTGTTGCAGAAATGCTTTGAAAGATTCATTATGCTTTTTTGGGAAAGTTCAGTATTTATATAGCACCGTTATATACCGTATATACAGTTACACATCCCTTTTACATATATTTTGCATTAACATCAGTCTCTGCCCTCAAGGAACTTACAATCTATCTTACATGCCTATACATAATTTTTTTTTTACCTTAATGCAGGGACTCTATTAGGGGAAAAAATAACCTTAAAGTCTAGCCTTTAGAACTAATTTAAGTGATGCTGTGCCCAGGCTATGAAAATTCAAGCATTTACACTTTCTTAGGAGCCGTAAATGAGCCTTAAAACAAGAACTTGCCAATCTCTGTACCGGCAGGTACGTTCGAGCAATTAGAGTGATACTAAAGTCCCTTGTTTTTTCTCCTTGAAAAATAACAAACATATGTTATACTTACCTGCTCTGTGCAGTGGTTTTACACAGATCAGCCCAGACCCTCCTCTTCTCGGGCCCCTCTTCGGTTCCTCTGGCCCCTCCCTTCTGTTGAGTGCCCACATAGAAAGCAGCTTCCTATGGGGGCACCCGAGCTGAGCCGCAGCTCCGTGTGTCTATTCAGACATAGAGCCGTGGCCCGCCCCCCTCTCCTCATTGGCTTACTGCCTCACAGCGGGAGCCAATGGCGCTTCTCTGCCGTCTTGGCCAATGAGGAGGGGAAAGTCCAGACAGCAAAGTCTCTCATGCTACATCGCTGGATCGAGATGGGGCCGAGGGGGGCTGCTACGCACAGAAGCTTTTTTATTCTAATGCATAGAATGCTTTTAAGATAAAAAAAACTTTGCAACCACTCTAATCCCTAACTTTCACAGCAGAAACACTAAAGCCCCATGAACACAGGGCGTTTGTTTGTTTGGCCTTTCTGAACAGAGTTCCTGGCAGCTTTCTTATCCCTAAGGTCCCTATCACACAGGTAGACAGATCGGGCACGCCTATCTGATTTTTAGGTGGACACAATCGGACCATCCATTGCTCTCTGTGGAACAGTGGGTATCACAAGACATGTGTCTATTGACACCTACCGACATCTGATCATATCCATCAAAAACGGCTGAATGAGGATCCGATACCCATTCATCTATCGGATCAGATAGCCGTTGGGTGTAAATGGACCAGGCCTAATGCATGTGGACATTTAGTAGTACAAAGTCCTCAAGCGTTTATAGCAGAAGCCCTGATGTCCTTCAGGTCGTTTTCTCAGCAGCTCAGCTACCCGTTCCCGCATCACTGCTCTGAGTTTACAGTAGGCCTTATGCGCACAGACGTTTAGTAATCCAAAAGTCCTCAAGTGTAAGATTCCTGGTGTTTTCCTGCACCTGGGGGGAGCCACAGGTGGCATGTACAGCCAGAAATACAAATTAATTTGGTGGTACTTAAGTAAAGGCTGATTCCCCTGTGCAGTACCATCCACCCACACATGCACGTGTACTATGTTTTTTCACGCTTGGGGAAACCGAGTGGATAGACGAATCTCTACTACCAGCTATTGTATTCTGACAGCTAGCAGCCGCAGCTACCAGAATACTCTATTGCCGCGTACACACGATCGATTTTCTCGACGGTGAAAACACCGTTGAGAAAATCGACGGGAAAAACGAGTAACGGCTTGTTCCAATACACACGGCCGATTTTCCCGACATATTTTCTCTTGGTCGAGAAAAACGACCGTGTGTAGGCTCCCCGGCAGTGTTTCCCTATGGGAAAACTACCGCGGAAAAAAATGCCGTGAATCACGACGAGAAAAATTAGAGCATGTTCTAATTTTTCTCGTCGTGATTAATGCCGTTTTTCTCGTCGGGGGGGGGGGGGGGGGAGATCAAAAGCCCACACACGGTCGTTTTTTTTTCCCGACGAAAAAAATGGTCGTGTGTACGCGGCATAACAGTAACTGCAAGCTGATTAACCACGCTGCTTGTTTGGCCGACTTTATTTTTCACCTAACCCACTGCTTGATTTTTGACTTATTCCCAGGATTTGGCCAACATTTGAACCATGTATGACCATCTTCACACTTCCTGTTTTGCCCTCTGACAATCTGAGCATCCTTCCACTCTTAATCGGTCCATTTTCCTCTCAACTTTACCTCTCATTTAGGCCTTTCCTTCTTCCTATCTGCTTGCTCCTTTTATTATTCGGATTTTTGAGCTCCCTTTCGCTGTTCTATGTCCATTATGTTGTGCTTCCACAAGTAGTAAATTATCAGCCCAGCTGGGAAGTTGTTTTGCTCTTTGTCCATGGAATGCCTTCACAGCCCATGTGACGCAGTCTTAAAGTGTTACTAAACCCAAAACGGTAAAGTCAGTCTGTATATGCACTGTGGAGCCTAATCCTTAATCCTCCGCATTGTGTAAAAAGGCAATTTGATCCTGTCTTCTGTGATCTTCCCCTTCTTTCACTGTCCCCAATCCATCTCCTGATAAGACGGCGCCTTTTGAAGTTGCTCTGCACATGCTCAGTTTTGGTGTGTATTGTTAGAAAGTTTTTTTTTTTTTCTTGGGAGAGTGCATGTGATCAGACAGGGCCAATCTGCACTGTCCAGAGAGAGTGTCACGGGTCCTGCAGCCTCATAGGACAGTCGGAGTAGAATTAAAACTCCTCCTACAAGCTTTAACTAGACACTGATAGAAGTCACAAGACTACTAGATACTGCTGATGAGAAGAGGTATTTAGCAGTTTTTATATTTACTAAAATAATTTCATTTCCATGTTCTGTGTACTGTGGGAGACCAGATATAGTGAACACAGGGTCATGGGTTTAGTAACACTTTTTAAGCCGGCCATAGACGGTTCGAATCCTGTATGGGCAGGCTGAATGTATCCAAGTTGAATGATCGATCAACTTGGGTACAATCAGTCTGCTGGATTTTACATGCGAATATTGGTAGCTGTTATAGCCGCTAGCAATAATCCCTGTCTTCTCCCAGTGGGGGCGACTTCCCTTCCCATCCACCCAGGGATTCCTGCAGCAACACTGTCTGTGTTGATAGGAGAATCAAGCTAATTTCTTTACTGAAACCCAAAGTCACTCTGTCTGTGCCCATATTGACTTTCATAGCTCTGTGATTGGAACAATCGCCTTTTTATTTTGCAGTCTTGCGAACTGACCAGGTCTGTTTTTGATAACAATCATTGAGGATTTTTTTTTTTTTTCCTGCAACATATGATTTTATTAATATATTAATGATATCTGACCTGTTAATGCATGCTGTTTTCCAGTAATTTAAAGGGCCCATGAAACACGAAGGGAGTGTTTTTAAAGCAGGCACACTTTAGCTCCCATGTTCTTGGTGGATCTGCTCTTTGCCCTGAGGGCTCAGTTACAGCGTGACTGCTTTAAGAAGATTCATCTGCAATGCAGCTGTTACCGCAGAGGTTCTGTAAATCAAGGGAGAGCACGTGGGAGAGATAGAAAATCCAACTAGTGCAGTCCTGGGCACGTTCTAAGGTGCTCTATAATGCATTATATCTAGATCTGGCAAATAAGCTTTGCTATTTCTTTTCGGATGTAACCTGTTATTGGGCAAACCTAAATAAACCCCCCTTTCATTCTGCAGCTAGTGTGTGCCTTCTGCTGTCTAGAACTGACTGCACTGAACTCCTAGATAACTATGTGTGTGATAATATCGCAAGTTTCCTTCTTGTAAACCCTGTGATCTGATAATTCCATGTGTTCTCTGTACTATGATTACATTATTGCTCTGAATGGTAATGTTCAGTGTTTCGAAAGCATTTTGTGCCTTGTGTATTTTTGTACACCGCCCCAATTGTAGCATCTTTATAGTGGATCCCACAACAGATATGTTATTTTTTCAGGGTAATGACATGCATGATAAAGCAGATCTTCACTGCATCTGAGCACCACAAATCAAAAACAATATTTAATTCATTTTTTATATTTAAAGCAAACTCCTCCATCCATCCATGCCTCTATGCTTTTATTTTGTTGAGAAATCACTATGAAAAACACCCCCCTAGCATTTCTAGCCGCTGCCACCTTGAGAAAGGGCAAATGATTCATGTAGAATACTTCCTGGAATCCATCTGCCCTTAGCTCAAACTTGCAGGCAGGAGAGTGTGCTTAAAGTGATTGTAAAGTCTGTTATTTTTAGAGAAAATTAAAACTAAACAGGTTATACTTGCCTGCTGTGTGCAGTGGTTTTGCTCAGAGCAGCCCCGATCCTCCTCATCTTGGGTCCCTCTTCGGCACTCTTGGCCCCTCCTTCCTTTCGCGTGCCCCCACAGCAAGCAGCTTGCTATGGGGGCACCCCAGCCGAGTCACAGCTCCGTGTGTCCATTCAGATCCGGAGCCGTGGTTCGGTCCTACCCCATCTCCCCTCCCGCAGCTGTCAAAGTCAGTTAACCAATGTCGCCACTGCAGTGTCTCAGCCAGTCGGCAGAGTCCTGGATGACCGAGGCACTCGTGGACATCGCTGAAGAGAGATGGGGCTCAGGTAAGTATTAGGGAGTGATGGGGAAGCTGCAGACAGAAGTTTTTTTTATATTAATGCATTAAGATAAAAAAAAAAAAAACGTTGGACTTTACAAGCACTTTAACTGAGAGAACCCCTCCCTTCCTTAAAACTCCTGAGATGTATGACATTTGCCTAGGCAAGAAACGAGAAAGTAACTGAAGAAATGTAAAACACGTTTAAAACAAGTAAATATGATCTACTTTCCTATCTATTTACTAATGCTAGGCATGTAAGGGTTAAAAATGTTGCTTATGAGTGTAAAGTTTCACTTTAAAGGGTAAGTTCACCTTTACAGAAAAATCTGTAAGGTGAACTTACACAGGACCCCCTCCCCATCCCCCCCAGTCCCGCTGACCTGCAGCATGGCGATCGCACGTTCTGAGCCACGGTATAGCCACCTCATGGCTCTGGGGCTTAGAAATCCATGCAGAGTCAGGATCTACTACCTGGACTAAGGTGCTGGCTGTGAGATGAGACAATCCATCTTCGTGCCTGTGCAGTTCTTGCCCGTTTTTTCAAATGTCAGGCGCAAATTAGTCCCTGCCTAATTTTCTCACTTTGTGACATGTTACCAAAAAGGCTGAGTGCACACTTGCGGCAGACTGCCTCTTCCCTGAAAAATGATCAGTGGCAGATTGCTTTTCAGATGTGTTCGACAGGTGGTGAAAAGGTGATGTGTTACTTCCTCACCACCTGGATTAGCCCTGTAAAGCCCGCACTGCAACTGCTTGTATTGCACACAATTTCTGGGTGGTTGCGGCATGGCTCCTTTTTACTTGAGTTGGTTGTGTTTGTGGACTGCTTTTAATGAAAGAAAAAAAAAAAAAAAAAAGACCAGTCCTTTCATGCAGGTTTGTAAAGTGCCTAAAAGGTCCACTTTTAACTGGTGGCTACCTCCACTTTATAATACACACCTTATTGAAGACCTCAAGGACAGTCCTGAGTTACCAAGCCTTCCTCTCCTTCCAGATAGAAGAACCCATTACAAAGTGTTTACGAGCTTCTAGGATTGCAGCTGACGTTCGAAAATGCAATACAAATGCATTACAACACATGACATAACTTCCGAATTTTTATTCTGTCGTATGCAAATTTTCTCAACTTTAGTAAACTCATCCGATTCGATCTGAGATTAGCATGCAAAAAAAACCCAAAAACGGGCGATCATTCATTTGATCTCAACGTGTGTACCAGGCATAAGGGTCTCTAACAAGATTTTAGTTAGATTTTAGTTGGGGGTAAAGGGGGCTGACAACAAATGCACACCACACTTTTTGATATTTATTTGTAAAAAAAATTAAACAATTTATTTTCATTCCATTTCACAATTATGTGCAACTTTGTGTTGGTCTATCACATAAAATCTCAATAAAATACATTTACGTTTTTGGTTGTTACATGACAAAATGTGGAAAATTTCAAGTGGTATGAATGCTTTTTAACCACTTGAGACCCGCGCTATAGACGAAAGACGCCTGCAGCGTGGCTCTCAAGTGGCAGGTGGACGTCCCCTGGACGTCCTGCTGTGTTTTACATCCGGCCGCGCGCCGTAGAGGGCGCGCGGCGGAGAACAGCTGTGCCCGCCGCATCACGTGATGCCGCGATGTCCGCCAGGTGCACGCGATCGGCTGTTAGATGCAGGACGTGGATCCACGTCCTGTCAGGGAGAGAGGAGACCGATGCTGTGTCCCTTGTACATAGGGACACAGATCGGTCACCTCCCCCAGTCAGTCCCCTCCCCCACACAGTAAGAATCACTAATAGGGAACATATTTAACCCCTTGATCGCCCCCTAGTGTTAACCCCTTCCCTGCCAGTCACATTTATACAGTAATCAATGCATATTTATAGCACTGTTCGCTGTAAAAATGTGAATGGTCCCAAAATAGTGTCAAAAGTGTCCGATATGTCCGCCGCAATATCGCAGGCCTGACAAAAATCGCAGATCGCCGCCATTACTAGTAAAAAATAAATATATATAATAAAAATGTTAATAATTCTATCCCCTATTTTGTAGGCACTATAACTTTTGCGCAAACCAATCACTATACGCTTATTGCAATTTTTTTTACCAAAAATATATAGAAGAATGCGCATCGGCCTGAACTGAGAAAAAAAATATTTTTTTTTAAAAAAAATTGGGATATTATTATAACAAAAAGTAAAAAAAAATGTGTGTTTTTTCAAGATTTTCAGTTTTTTTTGTTTATAGCACAAATAATTAAAACCACAGAGGTGATCAAATACCCCCCAAAGAAAGCTCTATTTGTGGGAAAAAAATGATAAAAATATCATTTGGGTACAGTGTTGTATGACCGCAATTGTCATTCAAAGTGCGTCAGCGCTGAAAGCTGAAAATTGGTCTGGGTACGAAGGGGGTTTAAGTGCCCAGTAAGCAAGTGGTTAAAGATACTGTATTTCCTAAACGATGTACATTTAGGAGATATCTTGTACATACAGGTAAGCTTTATTATATGGTTGCCTGTAGGTACAAGTGTCCAAGCGTTGTTTTACTACTGCTTTAAAGTGAACGTATTGCATTTATTAACTACAAACCTGTGTAATGCCTCGTACACACGACCGGTTTTTCCGACGGGAAAACTGCTATGAGAGCTTTTGGTCGGGAATCCCGGCCGTGTGTATGCTCTTTCTGGTAAAACTAGCGTTTGTAATGGAGATGGCACATTCGTCGCTCTGTAACGGACTGAAAAGCACGAGGCTGAAAAGCGCGAATCGTCTCTCACCAAACTTTTACTAACACGAGTATCAGCAAAAGCAGCCCAAAGGGTGGCGCCGTTGGAATGGAACGTCCCCTATAAAGTGCCGTCGTACGTGTTGTACGTCACTGCGCTTTGGACGGGCGGACTTTTGTCTGAGCGTGTGTATGCAAGGCAGCCTGTGAGGAATTCTGTTGGGAAAACCGTCGTTTTTTTATCCAGGCATAAGGAATGCAGTGATGGCTTAAAGTGGTTGTACACCCAGTACAACCACTTTCACCTACAGGTAAGCCTATATCTGATCCCTCTGTATTGAATTGTATTGTGACTGTACTGTCTTCCCTGTTGTAAAGCGCTGCGCAAACTGTTGGCGCTATATAAATCCTGTATAATAATAATAATAATAATATTAATATCAAGGCTTACCTGCAGGTGCTGGAAATATCTCCTAAAGCTACATGGTTTAGGAGATATTTACAATGTCCCCGAACGCTGTTGTCTTCTGCGCATGCGCCGATGTATTCGAAAGAGAAACTTTAGAAAGTGCCGTTTCTAGAGGGGGTCATGCTGTGACGTCACACGACTCCGGGCCAGTCACAGAGCCAGAGTCCGGCCCCGAAAGGAAGAGGGCTGAAGATGAACGCTTCTATCCAGCGGGGACATTGGGAACATAGCAGACTTCGGTTTCAGGTAAGTGACGCATAAGGGGCTACTATGCGATGCATAGTAGCCCATTATGCTTTACCTTTGCAGGGAAATAGAGGGTTTACTTCCTCTTTAAGGCTCTATGAGCCGTGTATGCAGTAGTTTTAGGGCGTGGTTTTGGAACAGAAGACTGACTAGCCTTGTCATTGGGGAACACAGCCTATCACAACTGCATTATAGAAAAGTATAAACTGCACAAATGGTATTGCAAATGCAAAGTCTGCTATGAAGGGAAAATGGGGTGTCTGTTTTTAACAAATCCTATTTCACTATAGTCCCGTAGATCTCCTCCACCTTCCACGTTTGTCATCATCCATGTTTAGTCCTGTGGGGCACAGAATGTGTGAGCTTCACTGCAGAACACGCTGTGAACTTTTATTTAGCTTGAAAAATAAACTTGCTGTCATATTTCCAGAAAGAGCTCTTGTTGCCTTAGTGCCGGGCTTGTTGGATGATACAAACTTGGGATTTTTTTTTTTCCCTGCACAGTGTTCTGTTATGTGTGATGTCTATCTGTTGTATCCAGATTTGGGAAGGAATTTCCAGACATTTTTATAGATTTGGCTGAATGTCAGGCTAATAAATAAGAGAGAAGGATGTGTTCACATGCATTTTCTTTTTCATTTAATACGTCATGCAGCATTTTCTAATTTACTGTGTGTAAAAACAGCACTATCACTGGTAGCCATCTGTCGTTGTGATCGTTCAACGTAAGAGAATCTATGATGATCAGTTCAAGTGTGTCTGGCTAGGTTTATTGAATTGTAAAACTGCAACATTTTAGCAGTGCATTTTCCCTCTTTTAGTTATCAACCAATCAGGTGTTTGGAGGAATAAGCCCTTTGATGTCATGCTAAGGGGCCCCTGTTTATTTAACATGGAAGGTACATCAAGGGGCCCCTGTTTATTTACCATGGAAGATGCTATCTGAATATAAATAGTCAAGGGTTTAATGGCAGGCCTACATCCAACTGCCAAACATTTTCTGCTTTCAGATAGTGATCTATTATTTTGTTAACCCCCCAATAGTTAACCATTGATTTTTGTGGACAACCTGCTACACTCTGTCTCAGTTAATTGTTACCGCAATCATTTGATACTCTGCAAATGGGGGACCTTATGCTGGCCATACACTATACGAAAAATTGGTCGTTCAGACAGTTCGTTGGTTTTTCGAACAGTTAATGGGCACAAAATCGATAATCATTGGGACCTTTTTTTAGCCGAAAAAACGCAGGACAAGTTTGGAAATTTTCTGCTGATTGAACGATAAATTGAAAGGTTAATGTGTTTCCCGGCTAAACTGTCTGCACTAGGCATATGTAAAAAACGAACCAATTTTTTTTATTTATGTTAACTGAACGATTTATCGGTCATTACATGATGGCACTATCGTTTGCACTGGCGGCCGAACGTTCGTTTTTTGAAAGTTCGTTCGGACGATTTTTCGTATAGTGTATGGCCAGCATTAGCCCGATCTCCTCTTTCATATGCTGCCACTACCTCTCTGCACCTGTTGCTGGAAGACTTTATGATGGTCGTGAAAAATTAAAGTGATACTAACCACAGACTGTTTAAGTTAAATGGTCTCTTCCATTTCTGTATGTGAATGATGGCACTGTAATTATTTTATAAAAAAAAAACAAAAAAAACATTAAGTATCTTTTTTCCTAATTGATGTACAGCTATCACATGACCCAGCTCTTTCCCAGCCTGTCTGCAGGGAAACCTAAGCAGGAGGAGCTTCTAGTCCTCTGCTGCGTGTCACATGTTCAAAATAAACAAACAAAAAAAATCACAGCCTTTTGGAATTTGAAATAATTATAAATAAATATCTGTTATAAATTGTCATAAAATATATATTTGAAATGAATTATTTATTTTTATTTTGTGTAAATAACGCAGTGTGGGTGGTTTTCTGCCAGGCACAGGCTGTCACACCCCTCCAGCATGTGTCTCAGAATAAGAGGGAGGCAAAGCCACCATTAATTTATATCTAATACCCCACCCTGATTGATTGTGTTTAACTGGTTAGTGGTCACAGTAGAGGAGGGAGTGGGCTACCACTGTGTACACACCCACATATGTGACTCTATAGTCACATGGGCAGCTCAGATGTGATGGGGAGGAAATGATCATCATACAAACTCACTGAAAACTGAGCATGTGCAGAGTTGCCACCACAGCTGCAAAATCCCTAACTGAATTGGGGACATGAACAGAAAGTGGAGATGGAGAGCAGCAGGATCAACCATTTTTTTTTTGCAGAAAACGAATCTCATAGTGACAGAGTATGAACAGCATGCAATACACCATTTATTGATGGATTTCTATGATGTGAATTTAGTGACATTTTTAAAATGTGGGTGAAAAAACTCTGGCAAATGTACATGTCTGGAGTTGGCCTAAATTTTTTTTTCTGAATTCTTGTATTCTTTTTATTCTTAAAGCGGGATTCCACCCACGATTTTTTATAAAAGTCAGCAGCTACAAACACTGTAGCTGCTGACTTTTTAATAAGGACACTTACCTGTCCTACTCACCCGCGATGATGGCCCCCCCGATGCCAATCCCTCGATCACTGCAGGTCCCGCGCTGCCATCCTCTCTAAAGGAAACAGGCAGTGAAGCCTCATGGCTTCACTGCCCGTTTCCTACTGCGCCTGAGCGAGTCTCGCACAGATTTGTGAATGGGCGGCTGCTCTCTGGGATTACATCCACACAGTTCCCAGAAGGCAGCGCGCCCCATTCACTAGAAGAGGATGCGGAAGGAGACCCACCGCGGATAAGGAAGAGGCAGATTAGGGATTTCCACATAGCAACCGCTATTTCGGGTGAGTAAAAAATGTTTTTCTTTTTTTTTTTTTTCAATTGTGTCTTTTTTCAAATTTTTTTTTTTCTTTTTTTGCTGCATTTTGGTGTAATTGTTTTTTTCAGGGTGGAACTCCACTTTAATTTATGTTCTGAAAAATAGAGAGAACCATTGAAGGTGCTGCAGTACACTGGGTAAAACAAATGCATATGTTTTTTTTTTTTTTTTTAAGGAACTCTTAACCTTTTATAGGTTAGACTGGTTTGACTAGAGCAGCCAGTACTTTTTGTCTTTCCTGCCTTGCTATAAAAATGTGTGTACCTTTTGAACCTGTCTTCTCTGGAAATATTGTCTCGGATGTTTCCTATTCTTGTTTGTTAGCTGGAAAAGAAAATTTCAGCTGAACTCACACTTGTCATCTTAAAAAAAAAAAAGTCTTCTCGACAAGTATAGCAATGGATCAGAGCTGTTTTTTGAGCCACTAGAACACGGGGCTCAGCGATTAGCCAACAAGACAGTCCCTTGGTACTGGAACCAACCAAGAAGCCCTATAATAAGGAGCTGCATTATTGAGATCAAAAATTTTTCTTTATATGAAACAAGATGCCCCCCTTTCTTCAGCTTGTGGTCTGCTTGGTGTGAGTTTTTATAGAGGCTAATTCTATGTAGTGTAAAGCATAATTATAAGTTCCAGTTTATTGATGGGGTATTCAAGGTAGCATGCACCAGCAGTAAATTCTACTCCCCAGCTTTCACTCCATTATCCATCCCTCTGAGAACATGCATTTCTCTCCCTGTACTGTCCACTCCCCTGTACATAAACCCCTGACCAGCCAATCTTGTGTTGATTCTTCTCCGTGTGCATCATCTGTTGGGTAATTACTAGGGCTGTTACTGATTAAAATTTTTGTGTTCGATTAATCGATTTTTTTAAAATCGATTAATCGACTAATTTCGATTAATTATAACGCACATACAGATCCAACTACTTTTAGCTGATTTCCTTGCAGGCCGATTCCCAGTGCAGCTACCAACCAATGGAAAAATGGATAGCAGGATGCAAAAAACACACAAAGGCAGCGCTCGATGGGTATGGCATTAAAACTTTTTTAGTCTTCAAGTAGGTAACAAAATAAATATTGCACTGGAGATAAAATCGATGTAGCTACATAAACTGTAAAAATAGTGCGAGTAATACCAAACGGTAGCAAAAGCAGTCATAAAAACATGTAGCTAAGTATGATACTGGTATAAAAATGTGTACAACAATACCACTGCTGAATCCAGATGAGAAGGGGCTAACATGAGTCCGTCGGCATGTAGATGTCCCGTGAAGGGAACTATCACAACTCCCAGTGGATGGCTGTAGAATCCCAGGTTGATAGAGGGAAGTGATAGAGGGAAGTGTAACAGCCCTTGCGTGTGGCAGATAGTAAGGTCCCGCCGGCATGCAGATATGAAGGCACAGCAAAGGAGCCCTTCAGATGGACACGGCAAGCCCCGCCGGTGTCCGTGGTGTCACCGGATCTCCCTGAAGACCCAGAAGTCGGGGGAGAGGTGTGTACCAATCAAAAGAATTTTGATCGATCAAAACAATTAATCGATTAATTTCCACAGCCCTAGTAATTACATGACCTTTTCTCTCAATTGCCACCCCAATCTGTGCTACGATGATCCCCAGCTTCTTCCCTGACCTGCCTTTCTTTTGTGCTACGGCCACTCTGCACTCGCAACAATTTTATGGTTCCGACATGGCCTTCTAAACTCAACTCCCACTGTAGACTTGACATCCTTTCCTTCTGACTTTTTTTTTTTTGTGCAGTTATTTGCCAAATGTTTCCTTCTTAAGCTGGCCACAGATGTAGTGGTTTAATTTTCTGAAACCATAGGTTCCCCCATCAACGCAGTCTGGGTTGATGGGGGGAAGCCCTCCCGCGGAGCTATTGTGTTCCCGGCTAGGACTCTAGGAGAACACATCGATTGTTAGCAGCTTTAGCCGCTGGCAATAATTGCATGAAAAATCCAACAGGCCGCTTGTACCCAAGTTTATTGATCAACTTTGGTACAATTGGCCTGCCCATACATGATTTGAATCTCATCTGGTCCCTGCTGAACCGGCTGAGATTCGAACCGTCTATGGCCAGCTTTACTTTTGTTTTCTACTGCAATCAGTCTTTTATCTCCCCCCCAAACATTCTCAGAGCCCTCCCTTTCTTTTCCGCCCTGGTACATCTGAGTCGACTCTGTGCTCTCTTCTATTCATAATTCACACTCTTCCAACTGTGGTGTCTTTTTAGCTGCATGCTCCTTTTGTATTTGTGAAGGAGAACTCCAGATTCAATTACTGGTTTGTGCCTTTCTTCAGCATGGATGTCTATTCCACAGAGAATAAATCAGTTTTCACCAAAGAAACAGAAATGTGGAAATAGAACAATTGCAAGCTGATCAGGACTGCCCACACCCAGCAGAAGACAATTCACTTGGTGCAAAGCAGATCACGAAGAACAACCAATCTCCACCGCATGAAAAAAAAAAGAAATAGTCCAATCTGCAGCACCTTGTACATTTTATTTAAGAATTGCAAATTCATCAGTATGAAACTCTTACATTTTAAGTGTGCTTCAAATTTTTATATTTTTTTATTATAATTACCCCCAAATGCAAAAAACTGTAATCAACACTTGCTCAAGGAGGTACAATATCACAAAGTATATGACGTTTTGTTAGCTTTCTCACTTGGTAAGATGTCTCCAGGCACTTATCCATGTTGTAAAATTAGATCAATATGTGGCTCTTCTGTAGGTACTCAAACCATAGCTTAGCCATAGATTATGATGAATCTACTTCTGGAAGACATTCTCACAAGCACTTAACAATCCTGTCTTCCTTTACAGCGAGCTAGAGGATGATGATTCTTGGCCCAAAGCCCAATCCTATCACTCTGCTCTGATTCTGTGATTAGATCCTGTTGTCAATAACTGGATCTTTGATCCCTATAATTTAGTTTTTATCAGGTTTATGTTCCTAGGAAAGACGCTGCTAATTTTCAGAATTACATTTTTGTTTCAAAACCTTATTCCATCAAACTGTGTTAATATTCTTGTCTGCACGAACATTAAAGTATATCTATAGACAAATTATAAGTATTTTTTGGATGGACAGTTAGGCCCCTTTCACACTGGGGTGGTGGGTGCATTGGCGGTAAAGCGCCGCTATTTTTAGTGGTGCTTTACCAGCGTTTTTGCGGCGCAATTCGGCCGCTAGCGGGGTGGTTTTAACCCCCACTAGCAGCCGAGAAGGGGTTAAAAACCACCGCAAAGCCCCTCTGCAGAGGCGCTTTGCCGGCGGTATAGCCACCCTGTCCCATTGATTTCAATGGCCAGCAGCGGTAAAGGAGCTGTATACACACAGCTCCTTTTCCTGCCTCAAAGATGCGGCTAGCGGGACTTTTTTTTTTACCGTCCTGCCAGCGCATCGCCTCAGTGTAAAAGCACTCTGGCTTTCACATTGAGACTGCAGGGCAGGAGTTTTTCAGGCGTTATTTAGGCGCTATTTTTAGCGCAAAACGCCTAAAAAACTCCTCAGTGTGAAAGGGGTCTTAGAACATCTGTTATGTTCCTGTTTGTGTGCTCACTGGGTAAATGTATGCTTTTCATTTGTCCTATTAACAAAATAAAGTAAAACTAAAGGCAAAACTTTTTATTTTTTTGGTTGTGTCCCCTTTTAGGGGAATTGACACTCTCACCATTTGCCCTATTTACTGCCATCACCAAGAATGAATAGTATAAGAAAATCCCAAATTTTGAGTTGCCACCAGAACAAGATGATTAGAAGGGAAACCTTTCAATGGGGATCTGGGGACCCTGGTGAAAACCAGGAATTCTCTTACTATAGGTCCAATGTGACACAGAAAATAATACTGATGGGATTATAAATCTTCTTTAAGCCTAGTACAGAATGGTCAAATGTCGGGCGGCATCATCCGGTTCTATGGAAACCGGCTGACATCCAGCTCGTGTGTACTGCAGTCGGCCAGCTTCTGTTGAAGGGGCATGGCCAAAAAAGGTCTGCCGATCAGCGCTCTCAACCAATGGCTGAGAGCACTGACCGGAGTGTTCTGGCAGGAGGGGCCTTCCCCTGTCGGAACACAATAGAACAGCAGGGGAGATCACTGTAGCGGTCATTTTGTTTTTGTTCTCGTGTGCACCAGGCTTTACCCAAAATGAAAACAAAGATTTTGACTTTTAGTTCTACTTTAATGGTACCAGACTATCAGAAAAAGAAAAAAAAAAAATTGCCTCTGGATATACAGTACCCCAACAATAAAACTGCCTTACTTGTTAAATTTCAAGTTTTATTTAAAAGTATAGTAATACTAATGTCCTTCCTAGGTTCCTCATCAAAACTAAATGGGTCTTGAACAAGCCACTCCGATACATTCTTGTAAAATCACTTCTCAGGAAGACAATACAGCTGCCAGTTAGTCTTCTATATGCTGAAATGAGAGACAAGAGTTCCTAATTTATTGCCTCTTATGTGACGACTGGTGGACAGCCTGACCTGGCTCTTACTTATGTACTTTGGCTAACTTTAGTGAGTCTTGTCAATGATCTGTCAGCTTCTATTGCTGACAACTACAGTAGCCCCTCTGTCCTGCATTAGACAGTCACCCAGAGTCTGTGCAGAAAGTGTATGCAGTGATGCGTGCATAACATGAAGTTTCATTCAGGGGCTAAATATCGTGATCTGTCAGTTTCCAAGCCTTTTAAAAACTTTTATCCCTAATACTGAAGTGGAATAAGGTGGTGTGATTTTTTGAATGTAGCTGGCTCAGTGGACTCCTGTCAGGATAAAAATATGGAAAATCGCCATTGCTGACCAAACAAATGACGGAGCTCCCATCCTTCATATTTTTTCTTTTGGTCCATGATCACCCATAGTTAAGCAAGGATGACAGTTTTTCAGGCAGACCTGAGCAAAAGGCCCATGCATTCCTTTGAACAGGCGATTAAAAACAGACTTGTGTCCGTTTACACCCGAGTACCTCCTGGGTCTATTAAAGAAAAAAAAGAAAAAATGGTTATAATTGCAAACAGATAGGAAGCAGGGGCACAATGGTCACCCCCTTAAAATTTTGGGTTTACAGGTACTGCATCCTCCATTACAAAAAATATATATAAAAAAAACCCAAGGAGACTTAAGGACTTTTAAGGCAGTTAAGTATAAAATATAGCAAACATTTTATTCCATCACATAAAGATTAAAATCCCATCAAGTAGTTGCATGTTTTGCTCATACACCCAAAATGTACATGGTTTCTCTTTGCATTGCAGACATGCAAGTCAAATACCCCTAATCAAATTGTCCAGACGGGGTCATCTTGTTCAAAACGTTTCACAGGTCAACTCCTGCTTCTTTAGGAAGACCAACACTTTGAGTATCTGTAAATATTCAAAGACAACAATAGCCAAATGCCTATAT
Source organism: Rana muscosa (assembly GCA_029206835.1). NCBI lineage: Eukaryota > Metazoa > Chordata > Amphibia > Anura > Ranidae > Rana > Rana muscosa. The sequence continues at coordinate 114,061,657 of CM055123.1, read as the reverse complement.
ACAATAGTATATTTACTCTTTCGTCCATGGACCGACACAGCTTCTCTATTGACAAAGTGGGTATTATCCGTTAATTAGGAGTGACTAGGCAGAAAAACTTGTAAAAAGTGTTGCATCACACCTTCTACAGTACCGTCCAGGGGGCGGACCCTCTGGGTATACCCTCTCAGTCTGCATCTTCGCAGATCAGTTTTTTTCTGTCTAGCAAGGAGTAGGACATGGCTCCCTTCGGGCCCATTGGTCCGGGGAAAAAAGATATATATATATATATTTTTTTATTTTTTTTGCTACATTTGTTGTTTCCTGCGATCTTCGATCAACTGCCGACTGGGTGACAGGCTGGATCCTCGATCCTTGTAGTCTCCCCAGTTTCGGCCATCGAGCGTGTGCCGACCCTAGCTACGCGCTGGGTTTTCCACGACATGCCCGTCGCTCCACGGGTGGCCGGTGAGCTTACGCTCCAGGGCCTGTATCGGACCGCTCAGCTTCGGCTGACCTTACGGCCGAGTCGCAGCAGCCTGGCCGGTGAGCTTACGCTCCAAGGCTTGCATCGGACCGCTCAGCTTCGGCTGACCTTACGGCCGAGTCGCAGCAGCCTGTCCGGTGAGCGTCATGCTCCAGGGCATACATATGATCGTCCCTTCGGGGTCCAATCACAGCATGCCTGGCCAACAGTCACCTTCCGTGCGCGGACGATGATCTGTTTGGAATGTCTTCCAGCAGAATACATGCAGGATAGGTAAGTAAAACTCCCCTGCCTCGGCTGGGTGATTTAGCTGGACATTCCTGGAGAGATCAAGTAAGTGGTTGTGGCCCCTTTCTTCCCTCTCTCCCTGCCTTTCCCTCCTCCCTGGGCTTCTAGCTAAAGGTTGCTGGGTGCTGGGGGTCACCTAGGGGGTCCCACTGGAGCGGGGCTGGCTGTAACTAACATTTAAAAGAAATGTCATTTTTTCTTACCTGTGTTTGTGTCCTTCCTCCTCCATGCTGTCGGCGGCCATTTTGAGGTGGTCCATGCCAAGTTTGGCCTCTTGTGACTGCCCGGCGGCCATCTTCCTGTGGTTCGGCCACACCCACTGGCCCCTATCAGCTGATCGGCGGCCATGTTTGTCCACCCTGTATGCAGATATTGCCGTTCGGCGGCCATCTTTTTGTGGGCTATGGCTGCTTGACCTCTATCTTCTGTCGGCGGCCATTTTCTTAGAGCCCACATTATCTTCCATACAGACGTTTTTGGCAACCATTTTTCGAGAGCCTCCGGCCTCTAGGGTGCATTACACTGGCGCGAAAATTCACACAGGAAGTGCTGATAAAAGAAGCAGACTGACACAGCAGCAGCGGGACAGCATCACAGGCGCAGCATAGCAGTACCTATCCAGGGTGGTGAGTCCTCTGGGTGACCCGGCCTCTCTGCAGCACAGGAGGGTGGCCTATTGATATCTTGCCTGGAGCCCTGTGAGTGTCAGCGTGTGGTCAGCATGGCATCTGAGCCAGATGTCTTCTCCCCTGAAACACCAGATTTAGCAGCTGGTGCCCCTGAGGTGTCTATGAACGCTATGACTGCAATCCTAGAGGCGTTTGCTGCCAGGGTGGAAGCAGCACACGGGAATACAGGGGGTAGTAAACGCCCCATCCCCTGCAAGCGTCTGGGGATAATTCTGGTGCAGAACCAGGTCCAGCTACGGCTCGGGGCCCAGATTCTGACGCATCAGAGACTGCAGACCGTGACCGGACAGTGAGAATGACTCAAAGTCCAGGTCAGTACGCAAGACGGCTTTGGTATCTGACCTTATTACTGCAGTGCGGGATATGCTAAAATTGGAAAATACTGCAGAAGCAGCAGAGACTCCGGTCCACTTGGGTTTCATAGACCTGCCCGCACTGCTAAGGTGTTCCCTTGTGTGTCTTTTGATAAACTCTTATACAAGGAATGGGAGAACCCACTGAGGGTCTTTCCAGCCCCAAAGAGGTTTTGCGGTACGGTACCCCTTTTGAGGAGAGTTTTCTGAAGAAATGGACCTCTCCCCCCTATAGTGGACCCTCCGGTGTCCAGACTTAATAGAGCCACCACAATTCCTGTAGAAGGGGCTCCTGTTTTCAAGGACCCTGTGGATAAGAAGGCTGAAGCACTCGCTTGCTACCTATACTCAGTGGTAGGCTCGGCAGTACGCCCGGCATTGACGGGGGCCCTAGTGTCTCACACACTTACTGAATGGGCAAGATTGCTACCTCCAGGGGTTAAGGAGCGAGATGCTCCTCCTGATGAGATAACATTGGCCGACCTGTTGGTCCAGGGCCTTAGGTTTGTCTGCGATTCAGACATGAATACTATTCCCCTGCTGTCTAAAACTTTGGTTTATGCAGTAGCAATACGCCGCCTGATCTGGCTAAAAGGCTGGTCTGCGGACCAGACTTCCAAGAAAGCCCTGTTGGATCTGCCTTTTAAGGGCGACAGACTTTTTGGGGCTTCTCTGGATGACATCATCAAGGATGCCACAGGAAGTAAAAGCACTTTGCTTCCCCAAATTAGCAAGGATAAGGGGCCACGCCAAGGGCAAGGGCCCTCCTTTACTGCACACAAGTGGTTTTTTCGTCCCCCTAGGGCGACAGGGAAAAGACCCCAGGCCGATAAAGCGCCTGCCCAAGGACAAAAGCGTCCCTGGTCCCGCATACCCAATAAGCCTGCGGACAAATTTGCGTCCGCATGAAGGTCCACCCCCACCCAGCTCTCGGGTGGGGAGACGTCTTCGCAAATTCGCGACTCAGTGGACAGCACTAATCTCCGACAGGTGGGTTTGCGAAGTAATCTCCTCAGGCTACAAGATAGAGTTTCTCTCTTGTCCACCGGACAGATTCAACACCTCCAATCTCCAGCTACTACCGACCCGTCGGGAGGCCCTGTATGGGGCGGTCCAGGGTCTACTGGAACGCGGGGTAGTTATTCCAGTTCCAGAACTGGAACGGGGTTTTTACTCAAATCTGTTCATTGTGCCGAAGAAGGAGGGGGTTCGTCCAAGCTTGGATCTCAGAGCCCTCAATTGCTTTGTGAAGGTACAAAGTTTTCGGATGGAGTCGGTTCGATCTGTAGTCACGGCTCTCCATCCGGGGGACTTTCTGGCCTCCTTGGACATCAAGGACGCATACCTGCATGTCCCCATATACTCCAGACACCAGAGGTTTCTGCGATTTGCTATTGGGAAGGACCACTACCAGTTTGTGGCCCTCCCGTTGGGCCTTGCCTCAGCACCCAGGACGTTCACCAAGGTGCTCGCTCAGATTCTGGCACTTCTAAGACAGCGGGGTATCGCTATCAAAGGCTACTTATACGACCTTCTGCTGAAGGCCCCTTCAAGCTCAGAATTAGAGGTAAGCGTGTCCATTACCTGTCAGACTCTTCGAGACTGTGGTTGGATACTAAACACGCAAAAGTCAGTATTGGTGCCCACTCAACGCCTAGGGTACCTGGGGTTGATTCTGGATTCTTCAGAGGCAAAGGTATTCCTCCCTGTGGAGAAGTTGCAGACCCTCCGGGCTGCAGTACGGCAGCTGACTTCCAGGAATTGGTCGTCCCTCCGTTTTTTGCATGCAAGTGTTGGGCCTCAGGGTAGCCTCCTTCGAGGCGGTTCCAAATGCTCAATACCACACTCGAGTGTTACAGAAGGAAGTTCTGTCCAGATGGAACAGATGTCCATCATCTCTGGATTATCAAATCCGAGTGAGCCACATAGTCAGGAGATCCCTGGTATGGTGGCTGACAGCACCGGCTCTAATGGCCGGGAAGTCATTTCTTCCGGTTTACTGGATAGTGATCACGACGGACGCCAGCCTTACAGGTTGGGGGGGAGTCTGGGGTGTTCAGTCGGCGCAAGGTCGCTGGACCCCAGAGGAAGCCCTCCTGCCGATCAATGTCCTGGTAATCCGGGCGATCAGGCTGTGCCTCTTCAAATGGTCTCAGAGGCTGCAAGGGCGTCCAGTCAGGATCCAGTCAGACAACGCCACAGCAGTGGCATATGTCAATCATCAAGGAGGAACAAGAAGCTCAGCTGCAACATCGGAGATCGCTCGCATCCTGAAGTGGGCAGAGAGGAGCGTACCGGCACTGTCGGCCGTGTACATTCCGGGTGTGGAAAACTGGCAGGCGGACTACCTGAGCCGCCAGATGCTGGACCAGGGAGAAGGGTCCTTACACCCGGAGGTGTTCCAACTCCTCTGCCAAAGATGGGGCACACCAGACGTAGATCTTCTGGCTTCCCGACTCAATCGGAAGGTATTGAGATTTGTGGCCTGGTCAAGAGACCCATGGGCAGACGCAACGGACGCATTGGTAGCATCGTGGGGTCAGTATCGGCTAATCTATGCCTTCCCTCCCTTAAGGCTTCTTCCTCTTCTGCTCCGCAGAGTGGAGGCAGAGGGAATTCCAATGATCCTAATCGCTCCAGATTGGCCTCAGCGTCCTTGGTACGCCAATCTAGTACGTCTGGTAGCAGACGTCCCCTGGCGCCTACCACTACGGAAGGACCTGCTATCGCAAGGTCCCATATTCCATCCTGCTTTACAGTCATTGGCTTTAACGGCATGGCTGTTGAGAACCAGGTACTGAGAGACCGGGGCCTGTCAGACTCCGTAATCTCTACTATGAGAAGTGCTCGAAAACCGTCCTCTAGGAAGGTCTATCACCGCACTTGGAGGGCCTACATCTCCATGTGTGAGGAAATGAAATGGCATCCGCGTACCTATTTGGTTTCCAGAATCCTGCTGTTTTTACAGCATGGGGTGGACCAAGGGCTTGCCCTAAGTACGATTTAAGGGACAGATATCTGCCCTGGCTGTCTTTTTTCAGCGACCCCTGGCGACTCACTCTCTCGTGAGTACATTTGTGCAGGGGGTCCGACATGTGGCCCCTCCGGTCCGTCCCCCGTTACCTCCGTGGGACTTGAACCTGGTCCTCTCGGTGCTTCAGAAGGCACCATTTGAGAATATTAGAGATATTCCCCTGTTGACACTTTCTCAGAAAGTGGTCTTTTTGGTGGCTGTTACGTCAGTTAGACGAGTCTCTGAGCTGGCAGCCTTGTCCTGCAAGGCTCCCTATTTGATTTTCCACAAGGATAAGGTGGTGCTGCGGCCGCAGCCTTCCTTTCTTCCGAAAGTCATTTCGGCTTTTCATCTCAACGAAGACATTGTACTTCCATCCTTGTGTCCTCAGCCGTCGAATCCTAAGGAGTCGGCGTTGCATTCCTTGGACGTTGTCCGAGCTTTGAGAGTATACCTATCTGCTACTTCCCTGTTCCAGAAGTCAGACTCACTGTTTGTTTCGGTGGCTGGTCCCAAGAAGGGCCAAGCAGTCTCATCGGCCACCATCTCTAGGTGGATCCGACAGATAGTAATCCAGGCTTACGCCTTAAAGGGTCAGGCGCCCCCCTTTCCTGTCACGGCGCATTCGACCAGGGCAATGGGTGCCTCTTGGGCTTTCCGACATCAAGCGTCTGTTTCCCAATTATGTAAAGCGGCGACTTGGTCGTCCGCACACACTTTCACAAAATTCTACAAAATTGATGTAGGTGCATCTTCGGATGCCTCTTTTGGCCGCAAGGTTTTGCAAGCGGCTGTTTAGAGTTGCAACTCCTCCAGTGGAGGAGTGCTGTTTTGTGTTTGGGGTGAAGTTTATTTTTATGCTGTTACCACCCCTCGTTTTTTCTCTGACACTGCTTTGGGACGTCCCACTTTGTCAATAGAGAAGCTGTGTCTGGACGAAAGAGTAAATAGGATTTTTTACTCACCGTAAAATCCTTTTCTCTGAGTCCATGGACCGACACAGCACCCACCCCTCCTTTTAAGTTTGTACTGCTTTTTGACGAACTGATCTGCGAAGATGCAGACTGAGAGGGTATACCCAGAGGGTCCGCCCCCTGGGCGGTACTGTAGAAGGTGTGATGCAACACTTTTTACAAGTTTTTCTGCCTAGTCACTCCTAATTAACGGATAATACCCACTTTGTCAATAGAGAAGCTGTGTCGGTCCATGGACTCAGAGAAAAGGATTTTACGGTGAGTAAAAAATCCTATTTTTCCCTTCATCATATACTACCTGTGTAGAAGACAACAAAATGTGCAACTGGTTATCAACACACATAACATGGAAAGGAACGCCCCATGGGTGGATAGGCTCAGAAGACTCCACCTCAGAGAAAAGTGGAAGGCAACCAGTGAAGATGTATCCATGGACTCTAAGGCCCCTTTCACACTGGGGCGGGAAGGTGCGCTGTGGGTATAGCGGCGCTATTTTTAGCGCCGCTATACCTTAGTTTTTACAGCGGTATTCGGCCGCTAGCGGGGTGAATTTAACCCCCGCTAGCGGCTGAAAAAGGGTTAATACCACCCGCAATGCGCCTCTGCAGAGGCGCATTGCGGGCGGTATTACTGCGGTTTCCCATTGCTTTCAATGGGCAGCAGCGGTGAACACACCGCTCCTTCACCGCTGTAAAGATGCGGCTAGCAGGACTTTTGGAGCGGTCCTGCTAGCGCACCGCTTCAGTGTGAAAGCCTTTGGGCTTTCACACTGAAGACTGCAGGGCACGATTTTTTCAGGCGGTATAGCAGCGCTATTATTACACACTGAAAAACGTGTCAGTGTGAAAGGGGCCTAATGGTCCTGTAACAAAATGCTAAATGCCATTTGTTCTTTTCTTAAAACACATCAAACATAACATACTTATCAATCCATTCCCATACACTCTATTCCTATAAAGGATGTACAGTTACCATGTTCAGATTTGTAGGGTACCTTTCAAAAACAAAATGGCACCATTGCAAACCTCTGAATATACCGGTATGTAAAAAGCTGTGCTTGTGGGGTAAGGTACGAAAACAACGGTACTTATTCAGTGTAATTCCAAATATAAGTGCCTATATGTCACTACATACATAAACAACCAACGATGCCCTCTTCTATTTTGGTGCAGAGGTTCGGAGGTAGCTGGATATAAACGGACAGCAGAGTCCATCCATAGAGCGGTCTGTCTATGTCTGATTTGCAGAAACTGAGCTGACACTGATGTGTCATCTGCCCACTCTGCTCCAATCGGCAGGGGATTAGCTTATAGATCCCCTCCTATCTGGAACAGAATCTACTTTAAGGGGCTTTAAGAATTGTTAAGCTGCAATATATTACCTGTTTTTTTTTTCTTCGCTTTTGCCACTTTACTGCTTTACTGCTTTGCCACTTTACTGCTACAGGGCGGGTGCGCTGTGCAGAATCCTGTATATACCGTATTTGCCAGCGTATAAGACTTTTTATACTTAAAAACATCCCCCTAAAACCAGGGGTCGTCTTATACACGGGGTGTAAAATGTAAACCTTTAGTTTGTTTGGGCCAAGCTGGCTCAAAACGAACGTCCCTAATCTGTCAGCCCACTGGATGTGCGGTAATGCTTGTATGTAGCTTTGGCTACATACAGTATACCACTCTGAGCCAATCACAGTGATCAATGTATTCTATTAATGAATATAAAGCCTCCTCGGATTGGCTGAGTCAGAGAGGCAGGCTGAGCAGGATTTGTAGCGTGGTATACTGTATGTAGCCGAAGCTACCGTACATACAGTATTACCCGACCACATCAAGGAGGCTAACAGATTAGTGGGTGTAAACAAAATGGCTGATAGACAAGACCCCATCATTGCTCCAGCAAGAAGGAAATATGAATCCATTTTCAAGCTGAAAGTTTTAAACTATGCCAAGGAACAAGGAGGATTTTGAAGGATTTTAAGTACTGGTAACCATTTTAATTAAAATTATTTTAATCAAATCTGATGTTTTTAAATGGTGTTGCTTCGGAAGGGGGTAGTCTTATATGGCGAGTATAGCCCAAAACCTATGTTTTAACTGGCAAACATAAGGGGTCGTCTTATACGCCCATTCCCCTTATACGCCATCTGATTCTGGACTTCTGAGTAGGGGGGCGCGCAGCTTCTGCTGTGATTTGTCACAGCAGAAGCTGATGCCGTCCAATGGATGTCCGCCAGCACCCACTGATCATCAAGGAGAGAGGCTGGATGGAGCACTGCATATGTAAACAATGCAAAGCCCCGTCCTGATAGGGATGTGATGGATTATCACTACCCCCATGTAGAAGCAAGCACACACAGTGCACATAAACACTGGTTAGACACACATTTAACACTCTGATCACCCTAGATGTTAACCCCTTTCCAGCCAGTGTCATTAGTACAGTGACTGTGCATATTTTCAGCACTGTATTGTTGTCACTGGTTCCCACAAAGTTTCAAACATGTCAGTTAGTGTCTGATTGTCTGCCGCAATATCGCAGTCCCGCGATAAACAGCTGGTCGCTGTCATTACTAGAATAAAAATTAAAATAAAATAAAAATTCAAGTATATATCCCATAGTTTGTGGACAAACCAATCAAATGCTGCTTTTTTATTTTTACCAAAAATATGTAGTAGCAGAATACATATTGGCCTAAATGTATGAAGAAATTTTGATTTATTTATTTTTTTACTTTTTATTGGATGTGTTTTTTTTAAAACTTTTTATTTACAGTGCAAAAAAAAATCAAAAATGCAGTGGTAATCAAATACTACCAAAAGAATCTATTTGTGTGAACAAAATGACATAAATTTTATTTGAGTATAGCGTTGCATGACCGCGCAATTGTCAATTAAAATGACTGTGCCATACTGCAAAAAAAAGTCTTGGTTGTAAATCTTCCAGAGGGTAAGTGGTTAAAGGTTGACTTTAACTTCCTGCAAAGTCAGGCAACATTCTTCTTTTCCTGGGGTGTTCTCTGTACAAAACAATCTGAAGGACAGTGCAGGCTCCAAAAGCAAAATGCAAGCGCCATTTGGCGTTCTTGCTGCGGAAATTGGTATCCACTCTGTAAAAGCCCAGCCTAACAATGTGCCTTTTGAAGGTTTTCCTCTTACAGGTCATGGTATAGCTAGTAGTAGATTAATACATCTGGATTTGTTTAGTGTTAGGTCCCTTTCACACGGGCAGACTGTTCAGGTCCGCCTGTCAGTTTTTTTCGGCGGACCTGAACAGGCGCTCCATGCAAGCCTATGGAGCGACAGATGTCAGCGGTGACATGTTTGCTGACATCCGACCCGCTCCGATACGCTAAAATCAGACGTATGGCGATATGTCGCCATCCGTCCATATCGGATTGGGTGAGATCTGATGGAAACGGACATGCTGTCCGTTTTCGACCGATCTCTCCATAGGTGACAGCCGCGCTCGACAAGCCCCTCCCCGCTCCGTGAGCAGAGAGGGACCTGTCATCCGCCAGCTCAACTAAGAGATCTCCCGCTGAGCTGGCGGACTCCGTAGCGATGGATCCGCCTCGTGTGAATGAGGCCTTATTGAAGACCTTCCACCCTTCAGCTTTAGGAATGGGTTTACCACTTTTTTTTTTTTTTTATCACCCCCTGTGCTTTGGAGAAATGAGAAAGCTTTGAAGTGGCCATTAGGCTGAGCTTTTAGTACCTGTTGATGTCAGAAAGAAGTTGGGATGGAGCACCTGTTGCCTTCATTCTCCTCTCCTATGTGGCATTTGTTGCATTGAACTTTGCTGCAACCAACGCACTGCGAATTTTTAATACGAAATTATGACAACAATGCAGAATAGTTATTCATACCGTAACATGCTCTCAGAAACCGCATCACGTTGGAAAATGTTGGCGTACTTTTGATTTGATGGGGTTGAGAATGCAGATTAAAAAGTAGTGCAGTATTATAGTAGTAGCCGTAAGTTAGACGGAGCCCTAATGAGGACATGGGACGGTTCTAAAAGACATTCTAGTGTTTTCATAACTGGTATGGTGACAGGTGCACTATTGATTGTCAAATAAAAAGTAATAACTGCTGGAACACATAGTTAGCATGCCATGGATGCTTTCAAGGGTATAAAGCTGTTCACTTTTTTTCCAGTGTAATTGATGCCTTTTAATGTTCTTGTGTCGTATTTGCTCCCTCGGCAGCTTGTTTCCAGTTGTGCCCACTGTTATGTTAATATTTGACAAATTTTACAGTAAGGTTAGCAGTGATATGCCAGTTAACTATGAACACCTGTTCTTTCTCTTTCCTCTGCTCCTCTCCCCCCCCTTTTCTCCCTCCCCTCTTGATTGAATTATTTTTCCTTGACCATATATAAACCAGCTCCACTCCTCTCTGTGGAAACTGGCCGTGGGGCTATATTTAGGAGCTCAGGGATAGTCTGCCAGACGCTGGCGACAACCGTGCAAATGTCACCCTCTTTTCCAGTACTAGTGGACCATAGTTATGTATTGGGGGAGATTTATTTTTCTTCCTGCTTAGTGACCTGCATCCCTGCTGAACTTAAGGGGGAAATTCTTTCTTTTTTTTTTTTAAATCATCACATTTAATTTTAAATGTAACTAATACATGATTTTGTCCAGATATCACCCCCCTGTATAGCTCTGCGTAGCAGTATTAAAGCGGTAGTAAAGCCCCCTTTGTTGTTTATGCCTACAGGTAAGCCTATAATAAGGCTTACCTGTCGGTAAAATAATCATCTACTAAATGTGCACCGTTTAGGAGATATTCACCCTGCATGCAGCCAGTGACATCACTGGCGCATGCGCTCTGAAGGTCCGGCATACCTTACCAGAACTTCAGAGCTTCGTGCCGGAACCGAGGGCTCCCACGCATGTGACGTCATCACAGCTCCGGCCAATCACGCAGCCGATGTGTGAGTAATTATGAGGCTTTAAATGGCCCTTGTTCTGACGTGCTCTTGGTCCTTCTAAGAATATAGAACCGCGTTTTCCAAACTGTGGCCCGAGGGCAGGATACAGCCCTTTGCTAGCCTTCATCTGGTCCTTGCCCTTCGGGCATTATTCCTAACACTGACACCTACAGTGCGGCATAATTTCCCCAACTGACACAAATGATGGTGCATTATCCTCCCACTGATACCAATGATGGGGCAATATTCCTCCCACTGACACCAATGACGGGGCAATATTCCTCCCACTGATGCCAATGATGGGGCAATATTCCTCCCACTGATGTCAATGATGGGGCAATATTCCTCCCACTGATGCCAATGATGGGGCAATATTCATGCCAATGATGGGGCAATATTCTTCCCACTGATGCCAATGATGGGGCAATATTCTTCCCACTGATGCCAATGATGGGGCAATATTCTTCTCACTGATGCCAATGATGGGGCAATATTCTTCTCACTGATGCCAATGATGGGGCAATATTCTTCCCACTGATGCCAATGATGGGGCAACATTCTTCCCACTGATGCCAATGATGGGGCAACATTCTTCCCACTGATGCCAATGATGGGGCAACATTCTTCCCACTGATGCCAATGATGGGGCAACATTCTTCCCACTGATGCCAATGATGGGGCAACATTCTTCCCACTGATGCCAATGATGGGGCAACATTCTTCCCACTGATGCCAATGATGGGGCAACATTCCTCCCACTGATGCCAATGATGGGGCACGATTCTTCTCAGTAATACCAATGATGGTGCACTATGCAACTGAACCCCACACCCGAGGCATTGTTTACGTCTCCTACTGATGCTGGGCCTGGGACAATTCTTACCCCCACTGGCCACAATCTGGCCCCCCTAAAATCTAAATCTAAAGGACAATAAACTGACCCTGTGTTTGAAAAGTTTGGAGACCCCTGATATAGAATATTCACTATAACATTTTCCAGTATGCGCTACAAAATTATGATTGGGGTTAAGTAGCCACCTGGGTAAGAGGTATGTTTTAACAGTGAAACCATGTTGCATGGTCATGGGCAGTTATGTTTTTTTTTTTTTTTCTTTACCAGTACTGAGTTGCAGCATACATTCATACGAAAAGTGTGTAGAGGAACAGTGTGTTGATAACCATACTCTGAGTTTTTTGCTAACACTGGCCATAGATGGATCAAAATGTATCTGGTTAGCCGGGACTCGCAGAATTTTGATATTTCGGACAAAAGTTGATCTAACGAGCGACTTCTGTTGATCAGGCTCAACGGTTTTCTCGATCAGCAGTTATAGCTGCTGATTGGTGTATTATGACATTTAAAGTAGCCTCACTGTCAGAGTTCAATGGCACAGTGGGGGAGGATTCCTCTGTCCACCTCACTTGTGTTGATGGAGGAATCCCTTTGTTTTTTCTCAAACTGCCTGCTTGCTGATTTGAAAAATAAAACAAGTCACCTGTGGCCAGCCTTTAGGCTGCAGTAGTGTGCAACTGTAATGCTACCTGGGTAAGGAGGTATCTTTTGACAGACAATGACACCATGTTGAGTGGACTTGGATACCAGTCAACCAAGTGCCACATACATTACGCTCATGACCATTTCTGTTTTTTTTTTTTTTTTTTATATTAGTGCAGTGCTGTGGGTACATTTTGTTGTATTGGAGACCTTGTGCACAGAACTGCATTTTTTTGCATCCATTTCTGAAAGGGCACAAAGAAAATAATTGTTTTCTATGTGCCCTGTTTACAGCACAATGTTGGTGTCACGTGTTTAATTTTTTTCTGTGCAGAAAAATGCAACATGCATGCGTTTGTTTTTTTCTGCACAAGCCCCAAATATTCTATTCAAGTCAAATCTATGTGTATTTTCTCATGCACATATGGGGTATACAAGGCCTAGTATTGGGTCGTTGCTTATGTTTATTTTTGTGATAAAATTATAACGGATTTGTGAGGCTATGCTATGATGGCATTACCTTGCCTACTTACCTTTTTTGTCTAGTTTTATTTTTTTATTTTCTCTTTTATTTTCTTTTCTTTTTTACTTGCGTTATCCTGCTTGCTGTTGGAATTGCTTTTAAATGCATTCAGTCCATTCTCCCTGTCTTCAGGAATAGCGGCTGTGAGTTGTATTTGCTATTCACTAAATGGCAGTTTTTAGAATTTCGAATTTATAAGGTTGTTTTGTCCTTTTATGCGAGAGGCTGATATGTCAGGGAAATATGCATCTAAAGCAAACATTCTGCGGTATGCATGTTCTGTGCCTCGGTGGCAGGTTGCCAATATCGCGTATTGACACGGATTTGTTTAGCGCTGTAAACGACAAGGTGTCTATTAGGCAGCCACATAAATGTCTCCTTTGATATAGCCTGCAACCTGTACAAAAGCTTTCCCATTCCCACCTGGGCTTGGTTTCGTCCATATTTAAAGTGGATCTTATAACGCAAGAACACTGTTCTGAAATTGCTGAAAACGAACTTGCGTACAAATACTCTGACCCGCTTTTTATGTACTTGCAGCCCACAAAAAACATACAAATATATATATATATATATATATATATATATATATATATATATATATATATATATATATATATATATATATATATACACAAATTTTGTCCATTTTGATCAGGTAAATGCATTTAGAGGTTAATGGGTATACCATTTTTAAGACCAGGTCAAATTCTGAGTTAAAAAGCAAAAAAAATTAAATATTGGAGACAACTTTTCTTATAGGGCAATTTGAATGCACGTTTGTGCTCTTCAGAATGAAGACATCATTTTAAAATCAATTACTCCTCATTATTTCCTTCCACGGTGGAATATCCAGTCCTGTAAAGCACAGTTCCATCCCGGAGCACTATGTAACGTTAAATTTCTAATCATGTCATATTTACAGAATTGAAATGGAACTCCATTTTTTTTTTTTTGCATATTATGTCCCAAACCTTATTTTCAAATTTACCTTTTAAAGTGATATTAAACCCACATCATTAAAAATTATCAATGCTCTATTGCATACTGCTGATCATACTCCATTGGCCTTTGTAGGATTTGTAGGGGGGGTCACTTGTTGATGGGAGGGATGAGAGAAACTACTGAAGCCGGCTGCTGGAGGGTCTATTGATGCCTGGGGAGGTCTATTGATGCCTGGGGAGGTCTATTGCCGGTGTGGGGGTCTCTTGTTGGCCGCAGAGCATCTTTTTTGCTATTCTTTTTGTTATAATTAACACATTTCATACAAATTACTTGGCACCACAGAATGAATCTTTGTTCTACATTCTCTAAAAGGGGCAGTACTGGGAGGTGCGTAGGGGGTGGAACCAAGGGACGGTGCACAAAGGTGGGTAGGGGGTGGAGACAAGGGGTTACTAAGAAGGGAGGGGGGGGTTCTTGCACCTACTCTCTGAGAAAAAGCCATGTTGGGTATCACTTTAAAGTCCAGGTTGATAATAGTTTAATGAAGGAATTTGTTGTATGGGGGGTCATCTAGAACTCCTGGGATTGCTTTGCTTGGAAATTATGCTTGGCTGACAATTATTTTCACTGTGATGGTTTCCTTTTCAACAAATATATATATTCGGCTGTAGCTGTAGTTTTTTGTGTTCCAGTTTCTCATGTTAATTGATCCTAACGGTGAATAGTAGGTGACTTTTACTGCCAGGCAGGGAATGGGCAGCCAGCTCTAAGCCGTTGTCTCCTCCCTACTGTAGTTAAATTGGAGGGTTCCGGTGTAAAATAGGCAAACTCTTTAGTGCCCCTGTGTTATTGTTTTTTGTTTTAGATTTTATAGCTTGAAGGGCAGTGGAGAAACACAGTCTTGTGCTTGCTAATTTGTTAAATTAGATGCTATTAGCCGCATCTCCTTCCCAATTCCATTTCTTTCCATTTGAATAACTATGTGAATTGATAACAAATCTCCAGGGATCTGTAACAAATGTGTGAAATGTTTGCTTGCCTTTTTAAAATTTGTAATATTTGCTAAGCTGCAAAAAATGAAGCTGGTAAATATGGCACCCTTTTAAATAAGCAACGATTGTGGAAATTTTGTTAGGAAACCTTGTATATAAAAGTGAGTCTTTTAGATGGTTTGCCGTGATTTGTAGAGTTGAGGTACATTGTATAATTTGCATTTCCCATACCATGATAATTGTACCTGTAGTAGTTTTTTTTTTGTGTTGGATGGAATAGGGATCTGAAAATCGTACGCGAAATGCCACTTTCGAAACGATCGTACGATAATCGGATCGTTGGTACAGAGCTTTCGAGAGCCGATCAGGACAGTTCATCCGATATTATTCTATCGGACATGCATGGAAAAATTTTCGTACCATGCCAGATAGTACGATTTTAGTTTAATCAGTACAGCTGTCGTTCGAAAATGCAATACAAATGTATTACAACACATGACAGCACTTCCGATTTTTTTATTTTGTTGTACGAGAATTTTCATGACTTTAGTAAACTCATCAGATTCAATGTGAGATTGGCATGCAAAAAAAAAAAAACGGACGATCATTCGTCCGATAATCAGATCGTGTGTACCGGGCATTATTCTTTGCGGTCTGTGTCCCATCAGGGAGATTTCTCTTTGTTTCCTGTCCCAGGTACACAAAGGGAAGTGAAAGGAAATCTTTTCAAAGTGAGTGGGAATGAACAGTTGTCACCAGAATGGAAGGCTGATTTCCCTTCTAGTGCGGTTCCATTGACAACCATGAAATTTTGGATTTCCTATCTCTCTCCAGTTTTCAGGGAGAATCCCATGAGCAGGATCAGACAAAATACAGCAGACCGTTTTTTATTTTTTTTTTAAATAACCTCTACTTAAGTTTCCGCTTAAAAAAAAAAAAAAAAAAAAAAAGCTTATTTGACTTTAGATCTTTAGACATACTTTATTAGAAAATTTATTTCTCACACTAGTGTTATTTCTTGTGACCCCAGAGTTAGGCAGACCATACACGATTCGAATCTTGGCCGGTTCAACAGGAACCAGCCGAGATTTGAAAAATTAGTGAGTGTACAACCAGCCTGCTGGATTCTCTTGCGATTTATAGCAGCCACTAGCGATAATCACTTTCTTGTCCCAGCGGGGGACAGCTTCCCTCACTGGGAGAAAACAATGGCCCCGACAGGAGGGATTCGCCCATCAACACAGTGGGAATCGATCAAACTTCTTTCCACGGGTTGCAATTTGCTTCATGTATGGCTGGCCTCGGTTTTATTCTGCATTTATAGCCAATTGAGAGGTTGCCCAGCGGTTAGGCACGTAGTTGTAGTTATATAGGGCTTGATGCAAGTATGAGGATTCAGTAACTAGTTCTGATTTAGTAAGTCCCTGGGTACTTAAACTCAGTCACTCATTTGTACTAAGACCAGTCTGCACTATAATGAAGACAGTCTCACAAAATGCGTTAGAAGCACAGTGTAAACATGTAACGGTAATTCACAGTAGCCAGCAGGATATCCTGACAAAAGGGGAATGGCGCTCTTGAAACATTGGTAGTGTGCTGCTTGCCTGCTATTCTTGAATAAATGCCAGAATCTCTTAGATCATAAACACATTTGGCAGGACATGCTCTTTTATGTTGCAGTAAATGAAGTGATCAAGATTTTATTGCTAGCCAGGAAAATATTATTTAAACTACAAATGTATATATTAATAGAATAAAGAGATTATTTATTGAGGTGTAAAGCAATGTTTCTCAACGCCAGCCCTCAAGTACCCCCAACAGGTCATGTTTTCAGGATTTCCCTCAGATGAAATGGCTGTGGTTATTACTAAGGCAGTTAAACGGATCAAATCACCTGTGCAAAATAATGGAAATCCTGAAAACATGATCTGTTGGGGGTACTTGAGGACTGGAGTTGAGAAACATTGATGTGAAGGACAAACTATATGCTTATGTCTAAAGCCGGCCATAGATGGTTCAAATCTCAGCGGGTTCAGCAGGGGCCGAGAATCGAACCAAGTTGATCGATTGATTAACTTGGGTACAACCAGCCTGTCAGATTTTTCATGCAATTTACTGTTCTCTCTGCCACAGTCCTGTCTTTGTTTCTGCTCACCTTGGCTTTGTAATGACCAAGGCAGATGTGCAGGCCTGGGAAGTCGGATCTCTTCACTGAAATTTCTGATGGTCATAGAAAGCAGTTGGTAGCTGTTGGTGGTTTTTCATCATCTAGCATATTCTAAATGTATTTTTGGTGGACAGACCCTCTAATGATCTAAGTTACCTGATCCTAATATAGATAAGAACGTGACACCGTACATCCACTGTAAGACCTTTCTAAAGCCTCCTACACACTACTAGATTTTTTCTTTGTTCTACTCCCAGTTGGTTGGAGCCACTGTACTAACAATCTGATTTTAGTACAGCGATCTCCCCTGCTGAGCTATTGTGTTCTGATAGAGGGATGGCCCCCCACCAGAACACACTGGTCAGAGCTCTCAGCTATTGGCTGAGAGTGCTGATTAGAACCCGTTCGCCAGACTTTTTTCAGTCATGAGGCTTTGACAGGAGCCGGCCATTCAGCTGTCGGATCAGCTGCCGTACACATGGGCCGATGCCTGCTTAAAGCCTCGTACACATGATGCCCATATTGGACGAATTAAGTGTTTTTTTTTTTTGCATGCTAGTCTTTTATTGAAAATAAGGTTGTTACTAAACTTAGTGTTTGTTACCCTTAAAAATTAAAATTAAAAAATGGATCCTGTTTCATTAAAGCATGTTATACAGCACAGTGCTTGTGCTGTGTAATTTGGCCCTTTGTATTGCCTGAAATACTTGGCTGATCCTGCCTGGTTCTGCCCTCCCTGCTGTAAACTGACCACGGTATATCATGGCTGCTGAGCCCTGACACTGTGGTCAGTTTATGTGCCTTTGTCATCCGCTGTATCTCCTTGCTCCCTCTCTCCCTGCCCCTTTTTCCCTGTCTGTCAGCTGTGTCATGGCCGATCGCTTCCCTCCTGCTGCAAAAATTGTTTTCTTGCTATTCCCTCTGTTATATTACAGCATGTACCTCAGTGCATGTTTATCAAAAATATGCTGCTTAATGCCTAATTTCAGAGCGCTGCTCGGAGCTCACGTGACGACCCGCAGCTCTCCTCCCGACTGACGTCAACTGGGTATTCTCAGCCCTGCCCGCTGTAGCTGTCGGATCGGGGAAGACCGCGACGGGCGCTCTGAAATTGGTTATGAAGCGGCATGTTTTTGATAAACAACATGCACAGAGGCACATACTGTAATATAACAGAGGGGATTGTAGGAAGAAGGAAAGTGGCTTTACAACCACTTTAAGAAAATTCTCATATGACCGAATACAACTCGGAAATGTAATGTATTCTTTCGTTTCCGAGATTTTTTTCGGACGAATACTGTGCTGATTAAATGAAAATCGTATGATCCTGTATTGTACAAGAAAATTTTCGTGTTTGTCTTATCTGGTAAATTTCGGATGAACTGTCGTGATCGGCTCTGAAAAGCTGTGTACTAGCAATCAAATTATCGTATGATTGCTCTGAAAGCAGAGATTTTTCATCTGATTTTCTGATCATGTGTACCATGCTTTAGGATTTGTGTCAACAGGCTTTTGGTTGCTTCAGATGGTGTTTGCACTACTTTACAAGTTCAAGTGTGGGTCAGATGCACCTTTTGCCTGAATCTTGAATAATCTCAGAAGCGTCTCAAACTGGTGCCATCAACAAAAGCCCAAAGCCTGTTGCTTACCCCTGCGCATGTCCTCACAGATTGTTAGTTGTTCATTTTTAAAGTATTGAATATTTTTTTTAGTTTAGAAGTTGATTGGATATGCAAGTCTGCTATAATTTTACATCTCAGCTAAGATGACTGGGTCACATGAATGCTCATATCAGATATGTTAGTCATGTGTTGTAGAAATCTATTTTGTACAATGAGTGCATCCCTTTCCGTATTGACCTGCTACAGATATCTGTTACTACTTATAGTACAGTAAATGTCAATCATTGCAAAGAGTAGAGTGGTGGGGGGTGTCTTATCACCTGCTTCACTCCCTTCCTCCCACCTGTTGGCATGACCAAGTTGATTGAATAGCGTGGGGAGCCAGTCACCTGTGTCCCCGGATTGTGTGCAGGTGTGTTGTGTGGGTGGAGGTATGCCTGGCCCTTGCACATTCTTTATAGTTTATAGGTCAGTTGTAAAAGGTAATGTGGAAGAAAACTGATACCTTATCATGTCACTGACTTTGGTCCCCTACGTTTTCATTTTTAAGAGACAACTATTGGCTTAATTTTTTATTTTATTTTTGAGTGCTAAAGTATGTACTTTATAACCTGGTAAATCAGGCACATTGTAGAGTTTTACTTTTAATAATAAAATCTGACTGTGTAGAGACATAAAAAAAGGTATAGATCTGTTTTAGTTCTGGTCGGTGGGGGTGTAGCTTTAGTAGGACCAATCACTACTAAAATCTTTTACACGTGATTATTACAAAAAACAAACAAACCCTCTTCTACAGATACTGCCCGGGGATCCAGGATATGGAATGCTGTCAGCTCTGTCTATCATGTCTATTTTGAAGGGTCTACCCAGATTCTCAGTAATAGTTGACCCCAAAATCAGCTGGTCTTCACCCATGTTTTGGGTTAAGCTCCCAGAATAAGTTGTTGCCTCACCATAGTTTAAGATCATTGTAAGAGAGTGGAAGGCATGCTATGCTTGTGTCTGCCCCAGACATTGAAAGGAGACGTATAGCCAAAGCTTTTTTGGCTGTTCTCCTCCTATGGATCATAGTTGGGCAGTTAGTTCTGCACTCCTGTAACTCATTTTTAGCCAACAGTGGGCTAAAGCTCGCTTTCATCTGACATCAAAGAGCCGGCCCAGGTTGTCTGCTGATGTCACAGAGCCGGTCCAGGTTGTCTGCTGACGTCACAGAGAGCCGGTCCTGGTTGTCTGCTGACGTCACAGAGAGCCGGTCCGGGTTGTCTGCTGACGTCACAGAGAGCCGGTCCGGGTTGTCTGCTGACATCAGTCGGTCCGGGTTGTCTGCTGACGTCACAGAGAGTCGGTCCGGGTTGTCTGCTGACGTCACAGAGAGCCGGTCCGGGTTGTCTGCTGACGTCACAGAGAGCCGGTCCGGGTTGTCTGCTGACGTCACAGAGAGCCGGTCCGGGTTGTCTGCTGACGTCACAGAGAGCCGGTCCGGGTTGTCTGCTGACGTCACAGAGAGCCGGTCCGGGTTGTCTGCTGACGTCACAGAGAGCCGGTCCGGGTTGTCTGCTGACGTCACAGAGAGCCGGTCCGGGTTGTCTGCTGACGTCACAGAGAGCCGGTCCAGGCTTGTCTGCTGACGTCACAGAGAGCCGGTCCAGGCTTGTCGGCTGACGTCGCAGAGCCGGTCCAGGCTTGCCGGCTGACGTCGCAGAGCCGGTCCAGGCTTGCCGGCTGACGTCGCAGAGCCGGTCCAGGCTTGCCGGCTGACGTCGCAGAGCCGGTCCAGGCTTGCCGGCTGACGTCGCAGAGCCGGTCCAGGCTTGCCGGCTGACGTCGCAGAGCCGGTCCAGGCTTGCCGGCTGACGTCGCAGAGCCGGTCCAGGCTTGCCGGCTGACGTCGCAGAGCCGGTCCAGGCTTGCCGGCTGACGTCGCAGAGCCGGTCCAGGCTCTGAAAAGATCCTGAAGATGGCTCAGAGCCTTCTTCCACAGCACGGTACTCTAGTGAGCACCTTGAGGGGCAGAGCAGAGAGCTGGTGACTGACTGTGTGCAGCCTGAAGACCGTGACCTGAGCCATCAGAGGTGTTTGATCTATCAGTTCTCAGTCTGG
This sequence comes from Rana muscosa, assembly GCA_029206835.1. Lineage (NCBI taxonomy): Eukaryota > Metazoa > Chordata > Amphibia > Anura > Ranidae > Rana > Rana muscosa. Next base: position 114,041,094 of record CM055123.1, on the reverse strand, counting down.
GGACAGATGCAGGATCCACCTAGGTTAGGATCATTTTTTTTTTTTTTACCTAAACCTACTCTAAGAAGGAACATTTTTTTTTTTTTGTGTGGTTTGATCACATATGTAGATCAAAAATGGCAGGAAAATTTCAGAAGTCCTGCTGTAAGGTTGGGAAATTAAAATTTAATAAGTGGAACAATGGCAATTGCCACGTTTCTCTTGTGACATGTCTACAAAAGGGCCCATTCACACTAGTGCTGCACATGTGCTTGAGAGCTGTGTTGTCCTCATTCATTGGGGAGCCAAAGTGTATGGCCCTGCAGCATGCTAATGCACATAATGTAAAAGCATGACTTTCCGCACAGTGAGAATAAGCCACACATATTTTAAATATGTAGAGTGGTATTTTGTGCCCGCACAATAATTCCTATGCAAGCAATGCTCTTGTTTATCTGCATATGTACAAAGCGCACTTGAAAAGTACATCCTACTTTCATTTACAGAAGCATTATTTCCATGGTATTAGAGCAGCTACACAAGTACACTCAAATTGCACAGCGGGATCAGGAGAGAGGATGGTATCGCCAGGGCTTGCGGTGGCATCACACCCGTAGAGAAAGGATCGAGTGACCAATCCAGCTCTTTTCTCTGTGTGGGAGCAGCACCTGCCAGATTAGTAGCACACGTGACTTGTGGATGCTACAGACATGTGCAGGCTGCATCTGCTTTTTTCATTAATACCACCACCAACAGCTCTGCTTACCTAGCTCTAAATACAGATTACTGAGGAAAAAACAGGTTTGTCTCCTAAATCAAGCCTATTGTTTCGTGTGAAAATCACGGTGTTCTTGTACCACTGTCATTCTTTATATGTAGAGATAAAAAGGGTTTTATTAAATGGGTAAGAGAAAGCAAGTGTATGACAGCAGCTGCCCGCTGACATTGCAGAATAATAAGGGATTGCTTCCCAGAAGTCATCAATACGGGCTTATTCCTCCTGTTTATTGTACGCAATTGCATGTCATGCTGTGTGTTTACTGCTTGGTATGATATATGAATGCATACATGATTACACTGAGCTGTAAAGCCATGGATTCCGTGCTGCAGGATTGGAAAGGGTAACCGGCGGTGTCTGCAGAACCTTGTGTGTGCAAATACAGCACAGAGAATCCGAGAGTGTTACTGCACATCTGAGACTGAGAGTAACACAGGGGATTCCACTACTATGCGCTCAGATCTGCACTGCAGAGCTCTCGCACTGCAGTGAATTCAGAGGCGGCTGACAAAGCCCTTTCCTTACTCTCTCTCTTTTCTTTTTTTTCTTATAGATAATAATGCTGGAGTGAAGCCGGCTCCAAAATTATAAAAAAAAAAAAAAAAAACCTAGGCAGAATCCTTACCCTCATACTGCATTTACACATGGATATCCTGTGATTTCCCAGAGATATATATATATATTATATTAGAAAAGGTGCCTGCACTACTTTGATGCGACTTTGATCCAGAGAGTATAAAGTCGGATCAAACCGCACTTAGTCACACTCTAAATCCCACTAATGCGACTCCAAAGTTGTATGAACGTAGACGAAGGGATGCTCCGTCACTACTGACCACTGCAAGCTTTTGTATTGCTTGGGAAAACAGGCTCCAAAAATCTTTGTTTCCTCATTCTCGTGTGGAACCTCTGGTTTAGAAACCCTGATTTATATGAATGTGTTCCCCAACATACTGTACAACCCAATTCTCAAAATGGGAACACTTTGTATAATCTACATGAAAAGCGAATACAATGATGTGCAAATCTCAAAAACCCAAATGTTCACAATAGAAAGTAAAAAACATATCAAACCTTTAAACTTTGAAAATATACAATTTTAAGATAAAAATAAGGTCGTTTTAAAATTGATGGCTGCAACAGTTGGAACAGGGCAGCAAGTTGGCAACATAATTGGTTATAAAAAAGTCGTCTTAGAGTAATAATGTCTCAGACGTAAAGATGTGAAAAGCTGCATCTAAAAATAGTTGAATAATTTCAGAATAATGTTCCTTAATTTATAAATACTTGATATATATCAACACCTACAGTACATTATCAAAAGATTTTGAGAATCTGGAGAAATTTCTGTGCCCAGGGAACAAGGCCGAAATTCAATATTGGATGCTTTTGATCTGAGGGCCCTCAGACTGCATTTCAAAAAACGACATGATTCAGTAATGGACCTTATTACATGGCTTAGAAACACTTCCAAAAATGCAAGGTATAGCTCTATCATGCGAAGATGAAGCCTTACATGAGCATAATCCAGAAACACTGCTGTCTGCTCTTGGCCAACGCTCATTTAAAAAGGTCTGTTGCAAAGTGGGAAAACTATTCTGTGATCGGAGGAATTGGCAACCATGGGTGCCGTGTCCTCTGGACTAAAAAGGAGAGGGACCTTCCGGCTTGTTTTCAGCGCTCTGTTCAAAAGCCTGCATCTGTGATGGTATGGGGGAGCGAAAGTGTATATGGAATGGGCAGCTTGCACATCTGGAAAGTTACCATCGATACTAAAAGATATATCCAGGTTTAAATGCAGCATATGCAAGAATGGGACAACATTCCTTTCCCAAAACTCCAGCAACTGGTCCCAGTTCCCAGATGTTTACAGAGTGTTGTCAAAAAGTGGGGATGCTACACTGTGGTTAACCTGGTCCTGTCCCAACCTTTTTGACATCTTGCTGCCATCAATATTAAAATTACCCTATTTTTTTTTCTTGGTGCATTTTCCTATTTTAAGCACTTGCTGCCCAGCCACAGTACATTTACCGCAGGCGAGCTCCAGCCTATGCAACATACTGGTATGTCGCTTAGAATATGCACACTGGCACATCTCCTGGGGCACGCAGCGGTGTGCCATCGTTACAATGAAACATGCTCGATACCCAGCACTGTGAGCGGCCGGGGTATTGTGATCGCTATGACCGATTATGACCAACTGTCATGGATGGAAGCCATTCATTACAGTTTGCTTACTATTATGCTGCTGTGATTGTCCAACTGCTATCACATGGGCCAATCGTAGCACTCTGTGCCTTGTGATTAGCTGTAGACAATCACAGCATCACAATAATAAGCAAGCTTTCATGAGTAAAAGCCATGCATGACAGTTAAAACTATTGCTTATAACAGTGATCATCACAGTTATATTCAATAAGTGTTCAAAGACATAAATAAAAAAAAGTCCCTGACACTGAACTACTCTGACAGTATGTAAAAAAAGGTAAAAAAAAAATACAAGTTTAAAAAAATGGAATACAAAATTATGTACTATTTTTTAATTTATTTTTTGCACTGTAACCAGTCAGTATCCCTGATCAACGCCACACGGGTCATATGACCATGTTGTACTGCACTGGTAACCGTATGTAAAAAAAAAAAAAAATAATTGGGAAAGAAAAACATATATTTTATTTAATTTCTTTATATTCCTAATAATTTACAACTTCAAAAAACACGTTGTGCCTCTTAATAAATACCTTGAACTGTCTACTTTCCAAAAAGGGGTAATTTGGGGGGAATTTGTACTGTCCTGCCATTTTAGCACCTCAAGAAATGGGATTACATCAGGATTGGCATATAGATTTTCAAATCTATTTACCATAGTTTGGAGACTCAACTTTAACACAGACTAAACAACATACACTGATTTTGGTTATTTTTAGGAAATGTAGTTGACTACATTTTCACCTAATTTATGAAGAAAGATTATTTGTTTGCAAAATTTTATAATCGAAACTAAGAAATGTTTGTTTTTACTTTCAAATTTTTTGGTATTTTTTTTATTTATATTGCAAAAAATTAAAACCCCAGTCATGATTAAATATCACCAAAAAATAGCTCTATTTTTGTAAAAGAAAATGCTAAAAATATAATTTGTGTTGTATGACCGAATAGATGCCAGTTAAAGTAGAGGGGTAAAATCTTCCACAGGTTGAGTGGTTAAACATTTGATATTAATTTTCTTTTTTTGTAAATAAAATATGGGATTATGAGATTTGCATGTGATTGCATTGCGTTTTTATTCAGATTTACACAGCGCCCAAACTTTTTGGGGAATTGGGTTTGTTTATTGTAACCTGTCAGTGCTATTGAATCCATGCGAATGTCGGTTGTAACTGCTGTGCAGGTAACTCGTAGGCAGCACCATGGAATTGCCAGGACTACAGCTTACAGCAGGAATACAAGCCGAAGAACCTACTAGCTTTGGGATAATGAAAAGAATGACCTGGTTCCTTTTAAACGTCACATCTTATTAGGGAATTATCAGCTTTGTGATGTTACATTTCCACGTCCAAGAAGTAAGGGAAATCTTCCGGCCATCCTGAGGCGTGGGTGTGAGAAGATGTGTCCTATGTACGTCAGACATTTGGGGATGTCCCCAGGTTTTACACACTACAAGGCAAGTCTACACGTTGGTTTGCCTGGTCAGGGAACAAGTCCCTGGTGACGTACATAAGAGCTACAACAGCATGTGAAACTTGTATCACATTCAGTGGAGCACAGGGGAGATATGCAGGGTTTTTTAGACCCTGGGTGTCTCATTAAAGAGAACCGGTCAACAAAAAATCATCACATAGGGGAGTTTTTTGTGCCCTATGTGACGTAAAAAAAAAAATGAGGCACCCCACCCCTACATATACGCACGTACAAACATAATTGCTTCCTAATTATCATGACGGCAGTACTCTACATGCAGAACTTCCCCAATTCCTAACCCCTTTTGTCTGACTGCTTTTCCTAGGGCTTGAGGTCAAATTAGAGGCACTAGTAGTTTTATATTTCAGGTACATTTCAAAGAGTATTGCTGACTGAAAGCATTCCATGTCTACATCTTTCCTGAGGCTAATAATGTTACTATAGTTGTTACTCTCCCAGTTAGCTGGCAGTTTTGGGAAGGGAATCTGGGAATCCCACATCTTAATGGCAGAAGAGTTTAAACAACTAATATAAAATTAGTATAAAATAGTTGATTATAGAGAGCATTGTTTTTGTATTTATCGTCCATTGAGGGACACAGGAATTTGGTATCCTTTTTTTTAAAAGTTGGGCTATATTTCCGCCACAGGTGGTGAGGACACTGGTAAACAAAAAAAAAAAACTCATTAGACTGGGCCCCTGCATAATAATGCCTGTATATGCCATGTCTTGGTATTTTGCTAGTGTCCTAGGAAGTTGCGTGCTTTTCTTCAGCTCTACTAAAAATCTTTTCTGGCAGCCTTATATTTTTTTCCCAACATGCTCGGTACATTGCAAACATTTTCTTTTGGCGACTGCACTCATAAACGCTGCTATCCACAGGCCATATCCAGATCTTGCTGCATCGAAGATTGTGAGGCTAGTCTGGAATGTGACCTGTGTTAAGGTGCAATTCATATGGGTGTGTACTGTGTTAGATAGCCGCAGAGCCCTTTTCATGTCTAGAGCCATGGCCAATCACTGGTGTCACCCTGTCTTTGCCTGCTTACATAGTAAGGCCTGTTCGGCTAAAAGTCCAAGTAAACCCAAGTACAATAATAATAAAAAAAATAATAATAATGTGAATGTGTGTGTGTGTATATATTGCAGCTTAACCACTTACCGACCAGCCGCCGCAGTTTTACTGCGGCAGCATGGCTCGGCTGGGCGAAACAACGTTAAGTTACGTCGCTTTGCCCTTTGGTCACTTACTGGCGGGCGCGCACCCGCAGCTCGCCCACGAAGCCAATGCGAGTGCCCGGCGGGTGCGATGACCGCTGGGCACCCGCGATCGCTCGTGACACAGCGAGAACTGGGATCTGTGTGTGTAAACCACACCGCTAGCGGCCGAATACTGCCGCAATTCCGACGGTATAGCACCGCTAAAAATAGCGCCCCTATACCGCCAGCGCACCTCCCGCCCCAGTGTGAAAGTGGCCTTACGGTAGATCTTTAGACCCATTTACCCTTTTTATATGGGTGTTGTTGATCACCCTACTTAGCTCTCCTCAGGAAGAATCAAAGTTAGTACCTTCAATTTTTCTTTCAGTATAAGTATTTTTTCTGCGCTCTCTATTTAGTTTTTATGTTTTGAGGGCTCTTGCATCAATGATTATCTTTTATGAAAGTTGTTGTCTAATCGGGTAAAATCTTCCTTATCATGGACTTTTTCCCTGAAATCAGAGGTTAGGAAGATTCAGGTTAAGCTTCCTGCTGTCAATAGGCTGTTCTTTCTCTGGATATGCTATACCTGTGCACATTTCTTTTTCATGAAGTCTTGGGTTGGGTATGCTAGACCACTTTTTTATTTTATTTCTCCTGCAAATTTTTTATTTAATTTTAGACATGTTATGTCTTTTTGTACATGACCACATTATTTGTTGGCCTGGTTTACTCCTGTTCAAATAGTTTGGTGTTCCACCAGTTTTTTGGATGTTTGGCTGATCCTTCAGTTCCTTGATTGAGGCCCATCACTCCAAGTAGCAATTTCTCCTTGGCAGTAATTATCTGTTGAATGGATAACCATGTTGATCCTTGATACCCTCCGTGACCGATTGCCTATTGTTTTGCCCCTTTCTTCATCTAGCCCTGATTCAGATACTTCTTTCAGGTACACTTTTGTAGTATGAACTCCTCATCTGTTGGATCTCTTGGTGGCTGTTGCCCATCCCACAGTTGGACTTCTTTTGGATGTCCGAGTGGTTTTAGAATTTCTGTGTTGCTCAATGAACAATAACAAACAAGATTTTTTATACTTCCTGTAATATCTCTATCTTGAAGACCGTTGAGGGACATAGGCTCGTTCCTCTAGTTTCGGCTCTTGTACCACTTGCTCACTTGAGATACCGTTTAAGATATAATGGTTAGAGACAGAGTTATACGGGGGCTGGCCCATCGCATTCTGTTTACCCCAACCTCCTGTAAGTGGCAGTATAGTGCGACTGTGTCTCCCAGTTGACTTCAAGAAAAAGATTTATTTTTACCTTGAGTCAGTATGCTATGCACTTCCTTAACTGAGATGCTGGCTCAGATGAGACAGTCATGTAAATCATGGTGCCTGTGAGGTTCTTGGCTTTGATCACAAATGTCTGATACAAATCTGCCTCTGCCTTGTGACTCTTTAAGAAAGTATGGCCAAGCTTTTTGGGCCATACTTCTCTTTTGGGTCACAGGAGTGCACTTCTGTGACCCAGAATCAACGGACAGTGGGCTAAAGCCCTCTGACGGATGGCAAACAGAGCCCATCCTGGCTCTGGAAGGATCTTGACAATGTCTGGATCAATCCAGATGCCTGACCAGTAGCTGGCTCAGTCTCTTAGTGCTCTGTTGAGAGCCTGAGCCAGGCGCTGGTGACTGACAGAGCTCTCTGCTCAGTGCAGTCACTTCTGTTAATGTTGCAGTCGGTTCACTGGGGGAGAATAGACGCCAAGAAATAATTTTTCTTGCTTGCAGCAGACTGATTGCATCTCATCTCAGGCAAAGTCACTCGATTTTAAAGAATCTGGGATGCTTTTTAAAAATTATAATTAAAAAAAAGTAACTTTTTGGGAAATATGGTTACTGTAAATTGATATGTTGGGAAGTGGCCTTTTACCTGTTTGGCAGTTAAGCTTTCCAATTTTATAAATATCCTATATTTACCTTCCTTTACCTCGGTTTGTGATTAGAAGTTTCAAATGTGCTTGAAATGTGATTCAAGGCCTCCATGATAACTCTTTTGACTTCCAAAATAACATTATGTAGGAAATGTACTAATTTTCAAACACCCCTAGCTGTGCTTGTGTTCCACTTTTTCTTACAATATTACCAGTTATATTGTCCCATTGCTTCTTCTCCACTGTTACACCTCTGTAACTCTCCGGCATTGTAAAAAACATGAACTATTTGGTTGTGCATAAGGACTAGATCTAGATGACAATAGGCGAAGAAAATTAATTAAAATTGTCTAATTGAATCAGATTATTTATTATGCTTGTGAATCGTAGTTTGGTTCACAATAGTGGTTTATACAGTATGTGTGTGTGCCGTTTGCATAGCAATTAGTTGAAGTTGTATGCGTCATGTTCGTGGAATAAATATTAGACGAGAGCATTGAACATGCACAAACCTGTATAGTCTACGCGGCTCAGAATATCTACTTGAATACTAAACACACCAGGCAGATATCAAAAGAATACAATCAATATAATAATGTATTGTTAAAATCTTTTTTTTTTTTTAAATGCAGCTAATTTAACAACTCAATTTGACTTGTTACTAGGCTCCTGCTCAGACTGGGAGAGGGAGGAGCAGCTACAATGCACAGATGGGAAGACTGTTGTCTTTAAATGAATGACTGCTATATAGGATTATGATCAGAACACTTCTGCAAATTTCTGAATGTCAGATTTATAACTGATACTGAATACAAAAAAGTCCTGAAATGATTTTAAACCTGTAAACAAAAAATAAAAAAGGGGTCCTTACACATCTTATTGGCATGTCTGCAATCAGGGGCTTTAACCCTTTCAATACAGGGCTTTTTATACCACTTCCATACCGGGCCTATTCTGGCACTTCTCTCCTACATGTACAAATCATCATTCTTTTGCTAGAAAATTTACTCAGAACCCCCAAATATTATATATGTTTTTTTAGCAGACACCCTAGGGAATAAAATGAAGGTCGTTGCAACTTTTTATCTTGCACGGTATTTGCGTAATAATTTTTCAAACGCCTTTTTTTGGAAAAAAAAAATGGTTTCATTAATTAAAAAATAACAAAACAGTAAAGTTAGCCCAAATTTTTTGTAAAATATGAAAGCTTATGTTACGCCAAGTAAATAGATAACTAACATGTCACGCTTTTAAAATTACGCTCACTCATGGAATGGTGCCAAACTTCAGGTACTTAAAAATCTCCATAGGCTACGCTTTGAAAATTTTTACAGGCTACCAGGTTAGAGTTACAGAGGAGGTCTAGTGCAAGAATTGTTGCACGCGCTCTAACGCACGTGGCGATACCTCACATATGTTGTTTGAACGGCGTTTACATGTGTGGGCGGGACTTGCATGTGCGTTCGCTTCTGAGCGCGAGCTATTGGGGACAGGGGCGTTTTTTAAATTATTATTTTTTTACTTTTATTCCTATTACAAGGAATGTAAACATCCCTTGTAATAGGAATGTGTGTGACAGGTCCTCTTTATGGAGAGATGCGGGGTCAATAAGACCTCACATCTCTCCTCCAGGCTGGAAAGCATGAGATTGTGAAAAAAAATTAGCCAATCTCATGCTTACTAGCCGCAATGGCGGCTTTGTTTACTTTTGAGAACCCGGGCGTGACGTCATCACATCGCGCCCGGGCCTCCGACGGTCATAGATGACTGGTGACCATCTGGTCACCAGTCATCTCTATGCTCGTCATGTGACCACCGGCGCTGGGCGATTCTTTCTCCGGGACCCCATTGGCACGGGAGAGCCCGGAGAAGCACCAGATGGCGGCGGGGGGGGGGATGTCCCCTCCCGCAGCCTTTAAGAACCGCCGCTATGATCGTTCTTATGGTGCGCAGAATCGCCGGCTGAAGACAAGGATATCTGAATGATGCCTCTAGCTGCAGGCATCATTCAGATATCCCCCCACAAACCGAGGACGTCATATGACGTCCACCTGGAGGGAGAGAGGGTTCCTGCCGGCGTCATTTTACAATGACTGGTATGGAAGTGGTTAAAGTGGAACTTTAGTCAGAAAATGATGTCCTGCTAGATCTCCTCAGGCTGGCCCCTTTTGCAGGTATAGCTATGTATAACATTAAAGATAAGTGTCTATACTGTTAAAAATCTAGTAATACCCTGCTCTGCACATGCTCAGTTGCTCTCTATTTTTAGTCACTGTGCCATATTTGTAGAGGCCGATCTGCTGACAGCCTTAAGATTTAGCCCAGGTTCACACTGGGCTGCGGGAGTGAAGCCGTGCGAGTTCAGCTGAATTCGCACGATTTCACTCCCACTGGCAGTCCTGATTGCGGCCGCGATTACAGGGACATCTGTGCAGGTTTTTGCACAGATGTCAATGTAAATCGCGGGCCAAAATCGCAAAAAAGTAGTACAGAAACTACATTTTGAAATCGGTGTAGATGCGGCGTCGCACCGATTAGGACGGTGTCATTGCCGGCAATTGCCGGCGATTTGACATGCCAAATCGCATGTCAAAACGCAGCAGTGTGAACCAGGGCTAACTCTGAGCTTCAGCAAAATGGCATCCTCCAGCAAGAGTAGTCAATTTACAGCACACACTAATTTTGGTAGCATAATTATTAATGTGGAATGGATGTTCCTTGCTAAAGAACATTACTTTTCTCACATTTATGGTTAATGTTCTACTTTAACATTTCATATGTGGCAAAACTTATCTGAATAGGTCTGAAGCAGATACTTGAAAAGGGAAAAAGATTACATTTGCAGAACTTAGGAGTGTGGTAAAATGGCTGCTGCTCAGCCTCTGTATGGCCACCATAGCGCTGAACGGTGTCTTCCAGTCTATTTCACATTACTGGACATGCCCCCAATGGTATTTTAGGTAATTTAGTGCACAGGCAAACCTTTAACTTGCTAATACAGGGCAAAGAGAGGCTGCTGCTCTGTGCTTCCACTTTTCAGGGTGTGATGCCTTGGCCAATATTGGCAGATAAAGATTTTTTTTTTCTTTGGCTATTTATGGTGCTGCAGCATAACCAGTAGTCTACCCACTGTGATGATGTGTATGCACAATGTTCATGTGAGCACTGAACTATCTCTACTGTGGGCATATATATCAGGTAATAAATAACATGTTTAATAGGCCTCTCTCCAATTCCTTACAGCTATCAGCAGCAGCAAGCGAATAGGGCCTCTTGCACATGGGCCTCCATCCCATGCAGTGTAAATTCTGGTGTATTCCCACCTGGGAATCCCAGGTGCTGTGTACAACTGCCCATAGACATGAATGCCTATGTGTGGATGTACTTGGGTATATGTTGGTGCTTGCGTAAACATGAGTGTAGCATACGGGCGTGTTCAAAAATTGAAAATTCTCTTCCTGGAATACGTCCTTATATTCTATTTGTGTGCGTATAAAACCATGCACAGATACTATTTGTCTATGGGCAGCTGTACGCAGCACCTGACAGGGAATATATTCTGGAATTTACACTTTATTGCCAAAAGTATTGGGACGCCTGCCTTTATACACATGTGCATTTTAATGGCATTCTAGTGTTAATCAGGGTACACATTAGTTTTTTTTTTTCCATGCAACCCCCGCGGTTGCAGGAAAAACGGACCAAGGTTGGTCCAGCGATCTCGCCGCTGAGCTGTTGTGTTCTGACAGGGGAACCCCCCGTCTCCCGCCAGAACACTCCGATCAGCGGTTTCCGCCATTTGGCAGAGCGCGCTCATCAGGAGTTGGTTGGCTGCTGGTTTTCCAGCATGCACGTCCGACAGAAGCTGGCCAGACCAATGCACACAAACACGGTCAGAATTTCGGCTGTTCTTTTTTTTTTGTATCGGAAAATGTCTCCTGACATTCCACCCATGTGTACGGGGCTTTAGTCTGTAGGGTTCAATATTGAGTTGGCCCTCCCTTTGCAGCTATACCAGCTTAAACTCTTCTGCGAAGGCTGTCCACAAGGTTTAGAAGTGTTTCTATGGGAATGTTTGACCATTCTTCCAGAAGCGCATTTGTGAGGTCAGGCATTGATGTGGACGAGAAGGCCTGGCTCGCAGTCTCCGTTTTTTTTAAATTCCTCCACCCCAAATGCACTCATCCATGTCTTTATGGACCTTGTTTTGTGTACTGGTGTTGGAACAAACAGGAAGGGGCCATCCCTAAACTGTTCCCACAAAGTTGGGAACATTAAATTTTCCAAAATGTCTTGGTATGCTGATGCCTTAAGAGTTCCCTTCACTGGATTAAAGGGGTCAAACCCAAACCCTGAAAAACAACACCACACCATATTCCCCCCCATCAAATGCTTTGGACTAGTGCACAAAGCAAGGTCCATAAAGACATGGATGAGGTGGGGGAACTTGACTGTCCTGACCTCAACACGATAAAACACCTTTGGGATAAATTAGAGCAGAGACTGTGAGCCAGACCACCTCGTCCACATCAGTGCCTGACCTCACAAATACGCTTCTGGAAGAATGGTCAACCATTCCCATAGACACACTTCTAACGCCTTATGGACAGCCTTCCCAGAAGAGTTGAAGCTGTTATAGCTGCTGAGGGTGGCCAACTCAATAATGAACCCTACGGACTAAGACTGGGATTCCATTAAAATTCATGTGCATTTAAAGGCGGGCGTCCCAATACTTTTGGTAATATAGTGTATGTTAGACTTCTGTGTTCAAGAGGCCTTGAGCATTGGGTAGGTCCTGGAAAGCCAAAGGTTAGGTGTTGTCCACAGCTGCCAATCAGATTGCATGTTGCATGGGGGGGGGGGTTAAAAGACAAATCTTGATTGGTTATCATGGGCATTTTGTGTTACAGATTTGCCGTAGCTTTCATAAATTGATATGGGTAGGTATGCTGTTAGGAAGTCATCCAGTAAACAGATTGTGGTGATGAGAGGCTGATATGACATCCAATTACCTTTTTTTTTCCTTGTTGAAAGGAAGACACAACAACATAATTAAAGTCCAATCCTCACACGTATGTTGGCTGCTAATACCTAGTCGTCCGCTGAGTGATTCACTGTGCTATACTCTCATTTTTAGTCCCCTTCTACTGCCATGTTTGTAACCATTAGCCAGTAAGAGACTTAAAAAAGAGATCAACATGTTAATCTCCACAAGCCTTCCGTCTCAGCTGCTGCTTCTCTGTCCAGTTATTTGGTCTCTCACTCTCTTTTTACTACATGTCTCATCGGCATATTTTATAGCTTCCTTCTATTTTCCATAATGCTGGGTAGTAACAATCAATATAGAATTTAAATGTACACAGAACTGGAAAAACTGGCAGCTGTATTCTCGCATATTTCTTTAAAGCTAGGCTCCAGGCAGGAGTAAAAAATATTGCAGCACTGTATTCATAAATACATTATGTATTTATTTTATTTTTTTACTATACTTGCAATGCAAGTACCTGAATTTGACATGCAATCCATTGTACAGCAGAGCTTCGAGTGGGAGAGGCAGGGGCAGTAGTAGAAGCCAGTGAATAGAATTCTATCCCACGCTAGAGAGACCCCAGAGCATCAATGTGTATATGATAAGAAATGTCATAATGACAGCAGCACTCACTGATATTATACACAAATATCCAAACAACTCATAAGAGATGTGTTGCGCTGTCAAAAAATCAAACTAATAAGTGTTAACAGAAAAATGTCCACTTAGGGAGAGAAATCTTGATAAATCAAAAGTTCACCAGCCACCATGTAAAAAATAAATTAAAAAAAAAGGCCACTTAAAGAGGAAGTAAACCCAACAAAAATGTTCCTGTAAAAAAAAAAAAAAAAAACACCCTGCAAGAAAAAGGCATAATGAGCTAGTATGCATAGCATACCAGCTCATTATGTGGCACTTACCTGAGATCGAAGCGCTCCTCATTCCCCTCTGTGGCCACCGCCATGTCCCCTCGGAACATCTTCCTTGTATCGCCGCTCCGGCGCTGTGACTGGCCGGAGCGGCGGTGACGTCACTCCCTCGCGCATGCACGCCCAACGGCACGATCCCGCGCATGCGTGCAGTTCCTGCATTATCACATTGACAAAACTGGCACACTCAGTGCGCCTGCGCCGTTGTCTATGGCACGCATGCCCCGTAGACATCGGTGCAGTGTTTTCTGCAAATATCTCCTTACCTGTAGGTGCAAGAAATATCTCCTTAACCTACACGGTTAAGCCTTAATCTAGGCTTACCTGTAGGTACAAGTTGTCTGGTTGGGTTTACAGCCACTTTAAAGTGGTTGCAAACCACTGCAGTAAAAAAAAACCTTCCCCTGTAAGACAATGCCATAATATGCTAGTATGCATCGCCTACTAATGAAGCCCTCACCGCTGACAGGGCTTCCATCTCCCCCCAGTCTTCCTCCTGGGATCGTGGATTCTGGCTGTGAGTGGCCAGGGCCACGATGATGTGGTATGCCGGACCTTCAGAGCATATACCATTGGTGATGTCACTGGCTGCATCCAGTGTGAATATCTCCTAAATAGTGCCTGTTTAGGAGATATTCATTTTACCTACAAGTATGCTTAATTATAGGCTCACCTGTAGGTAAAAATCACAAAGGGGACTTTACTACCATTATAGTAGCTGGAAAGGTTCCACTTCAATTCTCTGCTAAACAGTAGAAATTATGCATAGTTCAGATATTTTAACTATGGTTCTTTTCTCTTAAAAAGTCCCTCTGTCACCTGACCACACAGCTTTCGGTTGCATTTTACAGTGCGGTTGCAAAGCTTCAAAAGTAACCATTTCCCATTTTAGCTTTGTAAAAAAAAAAAAAAACACACATGGGGCGTTTTTGAGAAGTGACGCAAACGCCTGTAAAACACATCCTAAATGCTCATTGTAACGGCACCCCAAATACGAAAGGGGGTAACGCCGTTTAGATATCTACCCTCTCCTGGACACAAATTCACTGTCGATCCTCCACAGTCAGGCGACCCCTTCCCATAGGAATTAATCCTTCTGGAAGAACGAGACGCACTCTGTATCTTCCTAGGATCGAATGGCTTTAATTGAGAAAAACATTGAAACTTTTATACCCATACAATACTGCATTAATCTAAAATGAACAATGGTCCAGCTCCACCCACAACATAACAAGAGCCAATACACATTATTTTGACGTCTGCTAGGAGACAACAGGTTCTAATCCCCTTTATGTTTAAATAACTATGCATGACCTTTATATTCACCAGACTGTCTGATACTTTACAATACACACAAGGACAGACTTAATTTCCCCAATCCACATCACCACAAACAATGAACAGGTCTTCTAGAAGCTGGAATTCATTAGCATTACACTAGGCAGACAGGTGATTGAGGCTGAACACCTCAGTATCTCTCAATTAACCTGTTAAGTTCAGAATAAAACAATATTGTGGACTAATATTACTATTTCAATTTCAAGCAATCCAAGCCATATTCTTAATGTCCATGGTTTCCTGGCTCACCCTGTGTCCAACGTGACCCTCCTGTCACACTCATTAACGCTATAAGTGCATTAATGTGCTTTTAGGCTGCTTTAAAGTTTACTGCACGTGTGAAAGAGCCCTAAAGCGTTACAAAGTGTTACTAAACCCAGGACCCTGCGTTCGCTATATCTGGTCTCCAACAGGACATGGAATGGCAATTCTTTTAGTACATATAATCTGCTAAATACCTTTTTCTCATCAGCAGTATATAGCAGTCTTGTGACTTCTTCTATCGGTGTCTGGTTAAGGCTGGGTTTACAAATATGAAAATTGGATGTGGGTTTCCCTGCATCCAATTCGCATGACAGGAGAGTGTAACCGGCTCTCAATAGAGCCGGTTCGCAGAGCTTTGGGGTGACCGCGGTCCACATTTAAAAAATGTTCTGGGTGTCTTTGGTTCCAATTCAGATGTGAATTCAAGCAAAAATTCTGACCTAATTCTCACCTGAGTCGGTGAAAAGGGACGCACTGGACCCCATGCTGTGAACTCAGCCTCAAGCTTGTAGGAGGAGTTTTCATTCTCCTCTTGACTGTCCTATGAGGCTGCGTGATCCCTGACCCTCTGCGTGGACTGTGCCGATTGGCCCTGTGCTAATCACATGCACCCTCCCAAGAAAAAAAACCCCACTGCTAACACTCAGGCGGTCTGAGTGTGAAATGGGAGTAGGGCCCCATGCACTCGAGACGCCGGTGCAAACGCTGCTGAACATATGTTTTTAAAGGCTGAAACCGGCGTTTAGAAACGCCCGTTTTGCCGCGATTTTAGCGGTGTTTTACCGCGTTTGCGTCTAAGTGTTTAACTAAACATCATAAGACCCTCCCTAAGCTCAAAAAACAGTATTATTTAACCATTTCAGCCATTTTGTGAGACCAGAGTGAGTAGCAGCAGCTGAGCGAGCAGCAGTGTACTTGTATTTAGCGTGTCACTTGCCACATCACCTGCCGCAAGTTGTGGATTGTCCACTTGCCACGTCACCTGCCACAAGTTGTGGATTGTCACCTGGCCATGTCACCTGGCCACAAGTTGTGGATTGTCCACTTGCCATGTCACCTGGCCACAAGTTGTGGATTGTCCACTTGCCATGTCACCTGGCCACAAGTTGTGGATTGTCCACTTGCCATGTCACCTGGCCACACGTTGTGGATTGTCCACTTGCCACACGTTGTGGATTGTCCACTTGCCACACGTTGTGGATTGTCCACTTGCCACACGTTGTGGATTGTCCACTTGCCACACGTTGTGGATTGTCCACAATGCAATGCAAGCAATTAGTTTTTTTTAAATATTTTTTAATGGTTTTTCATCATTTGCCATCATTTTTGAGATTTCTAATGTAAAAAAAAAGGTCACCTTTAAAAACGCTTCTAAACGAAATCGCGGCAAAACGCTGATTTTGCATTTAGCCGTGTTTTGCATCTGAAACGTGGAAACTTTTGTGTCTGAACCCATTTTTTTGCTTTCAGAAAAACGAGGTTAAACGCAACTGCATATAAACGGCAATAAACGAGACTGTGTACATGGTCACATAGGATAACATTGAATGGGTTCAGGGGCAGTTGAAAAAAGTGTCCAACTGCCTCTAAACGCGAGTTTAACAACGTCCCGTGTGCATGGGGCCTTAATGTATTTCCTATGTCTTTTTGTAGTTTTCTTGGAGTTTCAGCTTTAAGATCCCTTTCACACTGAGGCAGTTTTCAGGCGTTTTAGCGCTAGAAATAGCGGCTGGATGCTTTGGGTTGGAATACTACTTCAGTTTTCCTTGAATTACTTATGAGCCTTGCTCTGTGTTCATCACTAGAAGCCAAGAACCTGTACATAGCAGATACTTTCTATTTTTTGCTATTTTTAGTGTTTTCATCCAGTCGGCATTTAATTTACTACCCGTATGTGAACTATGTACAGATAGACTTATTAAAAATGTATTTTACAATTGGGAATCCTGTAGCCCTAGCAATGAAATTTTAAAGACTGGGTGTGAAATTTTCTACATTTCTACAAAGTACATTTAGTACACTGAGTTTTTGTGTGAGGGAAATGGGAAGTAGCCTACCGTGCCTGCTAAAACAGGTCCTTGTTTGATTAGGGGCTTTGGTAGGTCTTGGTTTGATGGTTCTTTCATGCATTTGTGTGTATTGATGCACAACCAAAGTGATGGGTCTGGCTGAGCGGTACTGACCCAGACTTGCATGTTTAGGTCTTTAGTCAGTGGGCTTGGGGAGGAGGGATTTGGCCAGCAGAACCCCTGCTTTCCCCCTGTCTATCAGGGTTATATGTAATTGGCATTTGTCTAAATGAGCCTGAAAGACTTTATTGGCTTGGACGGCACATGGTCAGCCTGAGGTGTTGCAAGCTATTGTGATAGTTTATATTGTCAATGCATGTGTTCATACAGTATCTTTGGTCGACCATAGCGAGGCCTGTTCTGAGAGGAACCTGTCCTGTTAAACCGCTGTATGGTCATGGCCATCGTGCTGCATCTCAGTTTCAGGGTCTTGGCAATCTTCTAATAGCCTAGGCTATCTTTATGTAGAACAATAATTCATTTTTTTTAGAGTTCTTTGCAATGAGGTGCCATGTTGAACTTCCAGTGACCAGTATGAGAGAGTGAGAGCGATGACACCAAATTTAACACACCTGCTCCCCATTCACACCTGAGACCTTGTAACACTAACGAGTCACACGACACCGGGGAGGGAAAATGGCTAATTGGGCCCAATTTGGACAATTTCTCTTAGGGGGGTGTACTCACTTTTTTTGCCAGCGGTTTAGACATTTATTTTGAGGGGGACAGCAAATTTACACTGTTCAACAAGCTGTACACTCACTACTTTACATTGTAGCAAAGTGTCATTTCTTCAGTGTTGTCACATGAAAAGGTATACGGTAATGAAATATTTTCAAAAATGTGAGGGGTGTACTCACTTTTGTGAGATACTGTATACAGTATATTATTGTACAACACTAAGGCCCCTGTCACACTGGGGCGTTTTTCATGCGGTTTAGCGCTAATAATAGCGCTGTTATACCGCATGAAAAATTCCTGCCTGTAGCCTTCAATGTGAAAGCCCGAAGGCTTTCACACTGAAGCGGTGCGCTAGCAGGACCGCTCCAAAAGTCCTGTTAGCCGCTTCTTTACAGCGGTAAAGGAGCGGTGTGTTCACCGCTCCTTTACCGCGGGTGCCTATTGAAATCAATGGGACACCGCGGTAATACCACCCGCAAACCGCGGCAATAGCCGCGGTTTGCGGGCGGTATTAGCCCTTTTTCGGCCGCTAGCGGGGGTTAAATTCACCCCCCTAGCGACCGCATACCGCGGTAAGAACGACGGTATAGCAGCGCTGCAAATCGCGCTGCTATACCGCCACCGCTCCTGCCCGCCCCAGTGTGAAAGGGGCCTAAATGAATGTGCAAATGTTGTAGTGTTTTTTGGTTGCTTTTAACCACTTAACGACCGCTCACTGTATATATACGTCGGCAGAATGGCACCGACAGGCACAATCACGTACAGTGTACGTGATTGCCTTTGTACAGTTGGGGGGTCCGATCAGACCCCCCTCCTATACAGTGAGCGGTCGTTATTCGTTGGGGAGCGATCCGACATGAGGGGGCGGCCATTCGATTCCGGCCACCCCCCCGCGATCGCTCCCGGCGAATGGAAAGGCTCCCTCTGCTGTGTAATGTTTACACAGGCAGAGGAAGCAGGAGGAAGTGATGTCATCTCTCATGCGGCGCTCACATATAACGAGCGCTGTACAAGAGAAGACACACAGGTCAGTACACTAACACTGACACCAGGACACATAGGCACACAAATCGCCCCCCCAGGCTCCCCCAGATCACCCCCCAGCCCCCAGTCAGTGTCACTGATTGCAGTGATCATTTATTTACTGATCACTGCAATCAGTGACATTTGTGACTGTAAAAGTGTCACTAAAGTTAGTTTTAGGTCCAGTGTAGCCCCCCTACCCCCCCCCCCAATAAAGGTTTAACCCCCTGATCACCCCCCAGATAACCCTAGCACCGCCGTCGCTAAGCAATCATTTTTCTGATCGCTGTCTTAGCGTCGGTGATGCAGATCGGTAGCCAGTAATTTTTAATTGCCCCTAGTTAACCCTTTCACCAGTGATCACCATATAAGTGTTACGGGTGACGCTGGTTAGTTAGTTTGCTTTTTATAGTGTCAGGGCACCCGTCGTATATATAACCCAATAAAGGTTTAACCCCCTGATCGCCCGGCGGGTGATATCAATTAGGTTTTAGCGTCAGAGAGGGTCTGCGTCACACCCCAGGCAGCGTCAGGTTAGTGCCAGTAACGCTAACACCCACGCGTGAAGCATACACCCCCCTTAGTGGTATGGTATCTGATCAGATCAATATCTGATCAGATCTATACTAGCGTCCCCAGCAGTTTAGGGTTCCCAAAAACGCAGTGTTAGCGGGATCAGCCCAGATACCTGCTAGCACCTGCGTTTTGCCCCTCCGTCCAGCCCAGGCCACCCAAGTGCAGTATCGATCGATCACTGTCACTTACAAAACACAACACACATAACTGCAGCGGTCGCAGAGACAGGCCTGATCCCTGCGACTCCAGTGCTGTAGGAGGTGATTTCACCACCACAGTTAAAAAAAAAAAAAAAGCATATATGCCGAAGCATTGGGGCAGCAGGGGCGGAGGAGCAATTTTGCTCCTAATGCCGCGTACATACGGTCGAAATTCCAACTGAGGCTTGCCCGTGGAAAAGTCCGACCATGTGTGTGCGGCATAACTTTTTTGCGGGAGGATGCCCCCATGCTTCGGCATATATAAATGGTGCATGTATGCCCATCATTAGAAGTGGGTGGATGAAGGGCGGTATTCTAATGGTGGGCATACCCACCGATCAATCTCTTTTTTTCGTTCAGCCAACTGGCTGCATGAAAAAAAAAGATTACAATACATGTCCAACAAGGACCAGCAACGTACTGGTATGTTGCTGGAATTTGAATGTTTATACCAGAATGATGCCTGCGGGTTTAGGTATCATCTTGGTATCCTTTTCAGCCAGCGGCCGGCTTTCATGTAAAAGCAATCCTAGTGGCTAATTAGCCTCTGGACTGCTTTTACAAGCAGTGGGAGGGAATGCCCCCCCCCCGGATATAAAAAGCGCCATTGGGAAAGCATTTTATCACACCGATCTTGGTGTGGTCAGATGCTTTGAGGGCAGAGGAAAGATCTAGGGTCTAGAAGACCCCAGTTTTTTCAAAAAAGAGTACCTGTCACTACCTATTGCTATCATAGGGGATATTTACATTCCCTGAGAAAACAATAAAAATGATAAAAAAAATAAAATATGGAAGGAACAATTTAAAAATAAAATAAAAAAGCAAAATTAATAATAAAAAAAAAAAAAAAAAAAAGCACCCCTGTCCTGCCCTGCTCTTGCCCAATGGCGAACGCAAGCGTCGGTCTGGCGTCATATGTAAACAGCAATTGCACCATGCATGTGAGGTATCACCGCGAAGGTCAGATCGAGGGCAGTAATTTTAGCAGTAGACCTCCTCTGTAAATCTAACGAGGTAACCTGTAAAGGCTTTTAAAAATGTATGTAGTTTGTCGCCAATGCACGTTTGTGCAAAATTTTAAAGCATGTCGTGTTTGGTATCTATGTACTCGGCCTAAGATCATCTTTTTTTATTTCATCAAACATTTGGGCAATATAGTGTGTTTTAGTGCATTAAAATAAAAAAAAAGTGTATTTTTCCCCCAAAAAATGCGTTTGAAAAATCGCTGCGCAAATACTGTGTAGAAAAAAATAATGCAACACCCACCATTTTAATCTGTAGGGCCTTTGCTTTAAAAATATATATAATGTTTGGGGGTTCAACATAATTTTCTTGCAAAAAAAAAAATGTTTTCATGTAAACAAAAAGTGTCAAAAAGGGCTTTGTCTTCAAGTGGTTAGAAGAGTGGATGTAAGCTTCCTAATGTTGTGTATAAAATGCCAGAACAGTTCAAAACCCCCCCAAATGACCCCATTTTGGAAAGTAGACACCCCAAGCTATATACTGAGAGGCATGTCGAGTCCATGGAATATTTTATATGTTGACACAAGTTGCGGAAAAAAGACAATTTTATTTTATTTATTTATTTTTTTTTGCACAAAGTTGTCACTAAATGATATATTGCTCAAACATGCCATAGGCATATGTGGAATTACACCCCAAAATACATTCTGTTGCTTCTCCTGAGTACGGGGATACCACATGTGTGAGACTTTTTGGGAGCCTAGCCGCGTACGGGACCCCAAAAACCAAGCACCGCCTTCAGGCTTTCTAAGGGTGTCAATTTTTGATTTCACTTCTCACTGCCTATCACAGTTTGGGAGGCCATGGAATGCCCAGATGGCACAAACCCCCCCCCCAAATGACCCCATTTTGGAAAGTAGACACCCCAAGCTATTTGCTGAGAGGTATTGTGAGTATTTTGCAGATCTCGCTTTTTGTCACAAAGTTTTGAAAATTGAAAAAAAAATATATATATTTTCTTCATTCTTAAAAACAAATGAGAGCTGTAAAATACTCACCATACCTCTCAGCAAATAGCTTGGGGTGTCTACTTTCCAAAATGGGGTCATTTGGGGGGGTTTTGTGCTATTTTGGCATTTTATGGCCTTCGAAACTGATAGGTAGTGAGGAGTGAAATCAAAAATTTGTGCCTAGAAATCCTGAAGGCGGTGCTTGGTTTTCGGGGTCCTGTACGTGGCTAGGCTCCTAAAAAGTCCCACACATGTGGTATCCCCGTACTCAGGAGAAGCAGCAAAATGTGTTTTGGGGTGTAATTCCACATATAACCATGGCATGTGTGAGCAATATATCATTTAGGGACAACTTTTTGTCTTTTTTTTTTTTTTTTTTTTTGTGTCATTATTCAATCACTTGGGACAAAAAAAAAATATTCAATGGGCTCAACAGGCCTCTCAGCAATTTCCTTGGGATGTCTACTTTCCAAAATGGGGTCATTTGGGGGGGTTTTGTACTGCCCTGCCATTTTAGCACCTCAAGAAATGAGATAGGCAGTCATAAACTAAAAGCTGTGTAAATTCCAGAAAATGTACCCTAGTTTGTAGACGCTATAACTTTTGCGCAAACCAATAAATATACGCTTATTGACATTTTTTTTACTATTCAGACATGTGGCTGAATACATTTTGGCCTAAATGTATGACTAAAATTGAGTTTATTCAGTTTTTCTTATAACAAAAAGTAGAAAATATCATTTTTTTTCAAAATTTTCGGTCTATTTTGGTTTATATCGCAAAAAATAAAAATCGCAGAGGCAATCAAATACCATTAAAAGAAAGCTCTATTTGTGGGAAGAAAAGGACGCAAATTTCGTTTGGGTACAACATTGCATGTCCGCACAATTTACAGGTAAAGCAGCGCAGTGCAAAATTCTGAAATCACCTCTGGTCCTCTAGCTACCAAATGGTCCGGGGCTTAAGTGGTTAAATGAGAGAGAGCCTGAGTAATCAACCTCAAAGAGTATCTGTTTAATCCGGTGTTAGGTTCAATAGTGGTGAACATGACCATCAAGGTAAATTGTAACTACATTTTGCCTTTTTTGTTGATGATCATCAGCAGAACGTACTGGGATTGGTAGTTTCATAAAATCTTTAACTTTTTTTAAAAATAGTTTATTGCAGTTTGTTGATGGGGTCTCTCACAGAGCACTTTCCCCTTTAGCTCAGTCAGAGTTTGCAATATTAATGCGTGCAGTAAAGGAACATGATATTTTTCTCATTGATTGAATAGAGATAAAGGCTTGAAAATGCCAATGGCATACCCAGGAGGAAAAATGCTGCCTATTATGTCATTTCCTCTGAATATTTAATGCTCCTATTCCTCACACCCCATCTCGTCAGAACAAGCTAGGAAGTATCTTTTCTAACACGTCTGTCTGTATACCTTGTTTTTAACTCAGTGGATGAAGAATGTAAGCTTGGGAGTCCATTTAGATTTTATACAGGTACTCCTCACTTAACGACCAGGTTCCGTTCCAACAACCAGGTCATTAAACGAATTGGTTGTTAAACGAGGGATCATAAGTAATCAATATTTTAACTTTTAAGCATTCTTAACTACTGTATTGTGATAAAGTCTAAACACAGAACTTCAGCTCAATAACGTTGTTTTAATTTGCAAAAGTACAAAGCAAAAACTAAAATTCTGTACCGTACGATACAATGATGTATATACGTGACGTTAGACCCCTTTCACACTGGGGCGGTTTGCAGGCGCTATTCCGCTAAAAAGTCCTGCTAGCCGCATCTTTGGAGCGGTGTGTTTACCGCTCCTCCACCGCTCCTGCCCATTGAAATGATTGGGCCACCGCGGCTATACCGCCTCTGCAGAGGCGCTTTGCGGTTTTAACCCTTTTTCGGCCGCTAGCGGGGGGTAAAAGCGCCCCACTAGCGGCCAAATGGCGCCGCAAATTTGACGGTAAAGCGCCACTAAAAATAACAATTACCGCCGACGCACCCACCGCCCCAGTGTGAAAGGGACCTAAAGTAAATAACATTTTGTGATGGAGAAATATTGTGGTAATGCTCGAAACAATATTGTTGCACAGTGTGAACATTTTTGACACAGCCATCCTAAGTTTCCCCTAAATTTCACAATTCGACTTATTTTATTTGTTTTTCTTGCCATGGTCATTGTACAGTCTCCCACACTCTTTGAATGGAAATAATGGTGCAAGGGCTTTCATGATCAGAAATGTTTTGTACAGTATTCTGACAGCTTTAGTGGTCTGTGACTGGTTATTTTGCTTGAGTCATTTTTTTTTCTCCCAGTAGTAATAATCATGTCTCACCTCCAGTTAAATTGCTATATATTCTATCCTAACAAGCACCTACTTGAAAAAAGGAAATATGGGTTGTTATGAAATGACACTAGAAATGATTCTATTGGATCCTGCTCTACCTGAATCTCCCCAGGGTATACTGACAGGTGTTTTCAACAAGGGATGTACAGGTCTACACAGCACTTACTAGGGGTCAGAAATTAATTATTCTCTTTGGGATCTCCTCCTGTTATTCTTGACACCTGTAATTTGTGGCATATGCCATGACCAAGTGTACAAATGCTGTATGTTGGTTGTTACCCAACATTATGTATTGTTCTTTGGCACATGATCCGCTGTTATTAACTTCTGCCTTATGAATACTATTCAGAATTTTAGAAAAAGCATTAAATAGACTTTGTTTTTGTTTTTCCCATTAGTCACTTTACTACCCCAATTCCAAAAAAGTTGGGGCGCCGTGTACAATCTACATAAATATAGAATTCAATAATTTTTAGATCTTCTAAACTGATATTTTATTCACAATAGAAATTCGAAAACATATCAAATGTTTAAATGTACCATTTTAAGAAAAAAAAAAGTTATTTTGAAACTGGTGGCAGCAGCACGTCTCAAAACAGTTGGGGCAGGGCAACAAAAAACTGGCAAAGTACAACCCCAGTTCCAAAAAAAAGTTGGGACAGGGCCATGTTTACCACGGTGTTACATCCCCTCTTCTTTTAACACTGTGAGGCCCCTTTCACACTAAGGCGGTTTTACAGCGTTTTCCCGGTAAAAATAGCGCTGTAAAAACGCCTGAAGGCAATCCTGCCCCAGCATTCTCAATGTGAAAGCCCTGAGGGCTTTCACACTGAGGCATTTTGCTGGCTGTGCGTTGGAAAAAATCCTGCAAACAGCTTCTTTGGAGCATCTTTGGGGCGCATAAAATAGCGCTGTAAAAACACCTATCCCCATTGAAATAAATGAGTACCGCTGTAAAAAGGCGGTAAAAACACAGTAAAAAAACACCCAGAAGCTGTGGGAAGGTCACATGACCGCAGTAGAGTGGAGGATTGTGGGATACCAAATAATCCTTTTTACCGCAAAAACGCGGTAAAAACGCATATGCGTTACCGCGTTTTTACCGCGTTCACGGTAAAAATAGTGCTAAAATCGCGGTAAAAAACATTTTTTTGCGTTTTTTCAACGCCTCAGTGTAAAAGGGGCCTGAATGTCTGTCTGGGAACTGAGGAGACCAGTTGCTGGAGTTTTGGGAGAGGGATGTTGTCCCAATCTTGCCAGGTAACCTAATTATTTGCAAAATGTTCTTCCAGCTCTTCGTTGTTAGTGCCACTTGGCCAGCTTTTTGTTGCCCTGTCCCAACTTTTTTGAGAGGTGTTGCTGTCATAAATTTCAAAATCACCCTTATTTTTTTCTTAAAATTTAACTTTTTTCTGTTTTAAACATTTGATATATTTTATATTTTCCACTGTGAGTAAAATATGTGTTTTTATGAGATTTGCAAATGATTGCATTCGGTTTATGTAGATTTTACACAGCGTCCCAATTTTTTGGGTATTTGGGGTTGTAGTTTATTACAACTAATAATGCACACTTTTTAATGGTCAACATAAACCAGTTTAATTTGAGTGTTTTTTATTCAATTAATTAAATCAATCTAATTCTATCCTAAACTGTAGCAAAACTATACCTACAGCAGTGGTGGTCAACTTTCTTGATATGGGGAGGGGGGTCTTAAGTGCAGTGCTTGACATCACCACAAAGGGTCACACATAAAATTAAGTGAATTTACATTATCGGAGACCAGAGACACACAGCAGGATATAGTCAGACAAATGGCATGTACAGAAGATGGACTGTAGACATCATACAAGCCATGGTCAGAGACTGCAGACATATTACATGAGACTGCTAGAAATCGCTGATATAACAGGGCAATAGGTAAATACAGATCAGTATCAGCAGAAGTACTGATGGACGCAAAAAAGTGCCAAACTCTTATGCCGTAGGTTGGCACCAGAGTGATATAATGTGTTGTCATAATAACTTACAATGATTCCCTTAAAGGGGACAGGAAGTGTTATTCACCCCAACCAGTAGACAGACCTCTAATATCTAAAAAGTGGATCCAAACTTTCCCCATGCTAATTGTTTCCTGGAGTTGGTCTTTAAACAATTTAGAGCAACTAAAAGGATGGTCCTTATTTTTTGTCACTTGTTTTTCAAAAACTGGACTCTACCCTATTAATAAAACTAAAGCTTGAGAAAGGTTGCTTAGCATGATGCGAGATTGTATAATGTGACTGGAGCTGTATTGACAAAAGATGGCCAGCAAGTGTCCACACTACAACAGCAGTCGCTGCAAGTCTTTGTCATTTTAGAAAGCCACAAGACAGCCTTTTATGTCGAGAGGACTGTAAATGAACAGCCATTGTCACTAACTGTAGGTTTGTTAACACGTCGATCAATTAAGTTGATTTATTGTCATTTATTATCAATTTTGTGTGGACTAACATTAACATTTCAGTCTTTTGTCAATGCGATCTTCTTGCATATATCGAGGACCTGGGTAGTTTGTTCCTGCAGCTGTTGCAAACCTGCCATGGTATTATTTTTATTTCCAAGGGAATCTAGATAGAAATATGGGAGCTGCCATTGCTGACTGTAGGCTACATTCACACAGATGTCTAAATGCAGCTAAACGCTCAAATTTAGAAGACTTTTCGAAAAACAGCTTTGGTTTTTCTTCTGATGGTTGGTATTCATTATTTGCAGACTTAGTCCAACAATAGTAAGCTGCCAAAGTGGACAATGACATTCTGGTAAGGTTGTAAAATGTATTGTGATTTCTTCATATATTAGGACAAAATCTCTCCTAGTTAGATGCTGGAATGTTGGGTGATGAACCCATCTTCGCTTCATTTGCCCCTCTATCTGCTTCAGAACCGGTTCATACCAAAACGTGGTGTGGGAAGGGCGCGCTTAGTGCGCGTTTTGTGCACTGTAGGTGACCGTACTGCTCTTGCAATCTGCATGCGGGCGGCAATTAACTGCCTCCCAAACACAGATCGCAATGCAGTGTGTTTGCGGGCACCAAATCACATGGTACCACAGTTCCATGCAGTTTACTGCAGTGTCTATTTAAAAAATGGTGCCGAGCATATGAACCACTTCTTAATATTCTCTTCTCAAGCAGGCACACAATGGTAAGCATCAGCTTTGCTCTGCATGCTATTTCAATTGCACAGCTCTATCTCCTTTCTCAGAAAACCCCCAATGAAATGGAAGAGGAGGTATCTGGGGTATAACATCCCCCCCCCCAAGAATCGGGGAGGGGCTTTAGGCTACATTCACACTTCATTCAAAGTTGACACATTTTCGTTCTGGTAGTTGCGGTTTGTAAGGTTACATTCACACCTTCTGCCGCTACCAGCGGGTAGCTGCAGTGGCCGGCCCTGCTCACTATAATGGCAGGTCGCCGGCGACCGCAGCCATTTGCAAACTCTCTGCATAGCCTGTGATTACCCTGTGGTGAACCTCAGGTAATCGCTGGCTGTGCAGAGAGTGGCGAATAGCTGCAACCACCAACAACCTATCTTTATATAGTGAACTGGGCCATCAGCCACACCTACCAGCTGAGAACCGCAGAAGGAACTGCTGCTACAATTTGCACCAGCCCTGGGCGCTGGCGTGAATGATTTTCTGATGCACTCTGTAGAGAGATTACACAGGTGCAGGTGATGCTTCCATTCTCTGACTTGCACCATGTGAATCGGATATTTGAGCCCAGCACTCTGCATCTGGCTTCCATCTCTATTTTATTCCCTATATGTGGAGTTTATAGCCATTCAACTGAACGGAGTGTGGCGTTTGCAAGAGACTCTCCAATACACTTTGAGCTTATTTAGTCAAACACAAGAGTGAATGGCAACAGCATTAGGTGGGGGTAGAACCCCTATTCATCACTGGTGTAGGATTTCGGGTTAATATTCACATTTTTCTGCACTTTTCAAAAAGGGATTGCTTTTTTTTACATGTGTGGAATTGAAATATATTTTCACGATTGATTTATGGACATTCCCATAATTTTGGTCTAATCATTTTGAGAGCTACTGTGGAAATGTTGGTTATATGTTTTTGCATTTATTTATTTTTTCACTTGATGGCTGGTGTGAATGTAGCCTTTCAAACCACAACTGTCTGCAGGAAATATTTCAACTTTTTCAGTTGCAGGTTCTGTTTTTGCTGCTGTCAGATACAAATATCCATGTGAATGTAGCCAAGTATATTTTATATTTAAAAGCTTCAGGGCTGTCTGTAGCTTTGCTTCAACGCTTAGTGCATGGGTGCTCAACCTGTGGCCCTCCAGCTGTTGCTTACCTACAAGTCCCATGAGGCATTGCAAGCCACTGACCGTTACAAGCATGACTCCTAAAGGCAGAGGGATGATGGGACTTGTATGCTCAACAAAAACTGGAGAGCCACAGGTTGAGCACCCATGACTTGGTGTGTCCTTGACCTAAAAGCAAGCATGTGTATACTAGGTAATATGACAACTTTTCAGGCCAGCAAGTAACCAAGTAGTGATGGAAGGATAAAAATGATGGCACCTAAAAAATAAAATTGGTTGGCAAAAGCAATTCTCATTTTTCTGTCCTGACATGTTCCTTTTTATAGAGATTGTAACAGAAGTAATGGAAACGTGGTATGATGAGCAGAATACCGAAGTGCCCGTTCACACTACCGCAACTTGGGATCCGACTTGTGTCGCCCCAAGTCACGCAACATGAGAATTTACATTGAAATGAATGAGAGCCGTCTTAAAGGGGTTGTAAAGGTTCGTTTTTTATTTTCTAAATAGGTTCCTTTAAGCTAGTGCATTGTTGGTTCACCTAACTTTTCCTTTGATTTCCCTTCTAAATATTTTTTTTCTTTGTTTTCTTTGTCTGAATTTCTCACTTCCTGTTCCTCCTCAGTAAGCTGTTCTGGGTGACTCCACACCACTCGGATGATGGTGTGAAGTTTAGTGAGGAGAAACAGGAAGTGAGAAATTCAGACAAAGGAAAAAAAACATTTAGAAGGTAAATCAAAGGAAAAGGTAAGTGAACCAACAATGCACTAGCTTAAAGGAACCTATTTCGAAAATAAAAAACAAACCTTTACAACCCCTTTAATGTACATTACTGAAGTCGCTCCGACTTCAGAAAAGGTTCGTGTACTACTTCAAGGCGACTTCTAGGTGACTTGTACCCATTGATTTCAATGGAAGTTGCCTCCAAAGTTGGATCCTGTCTTAACTGAAGCAACTTTACTGGAAGAGAAAATAGTTTTCTCAGGCAAACCCCTCCCTCACCCCTCCCTCCCACAGAGCTGATTATTCTTTGATTGGCCACTGGCAAAGTCGCCTGTCCTGGAGGCGACTTGATGTCGCGTTGTAAGTCGCGCTGAAGTCGTCTCGCAAAGTCGCGCTGGAAGTCGTGTTGCCCCTGTGTGAACCGGCACTAAACCTCAGAGTTGGAAAAATGTAACTAGCATCCACCTGTAATGGAAATGCCAACTACGGGTGACCCTTCAGAGCTGATTGTAATATATTGTATATATGTATTATAGATCAGTGTTTCTCAACTCCAGTCCTCAAGGCGCACCAACAGGTCATGTTTTCAGGATTTCCCTCAGATGAAACAGCTGTGGTAATTACTAAGGCAGTGAAACTGATTACATCCCCTGTGCAAAATAATGGAAAGCCTGAAAACATGACCTGTTGGGGCGCCTTGAGGACTGGAGTTGAGAAACCCTGTTATAGATGACGGATGTTAGTAGAGTTAGAAAAAAAATGACTTTGCTTTTTGATGGCTAGAATATCATTCACACCTTCAGAGTGGAACTGATGAGCCATCATTTATGTGAGGGGTAATATAGAGCAGTTATACACTGCTCCAAAAAAATAAAGTAACACTTTGAAAACGTATCAGATCTCAATAGGGAAAAATATCATACTGGATATCTATACTGATATGGACTGGGTAATGTGTTAGGAACGAAAGGATGCCACATTGTGTAAATGAAAATGCTCATCCTACAGAGAGCAAAATCAAAGTGAAACTGATGCAGCAGGCTAGTCCATTTTGCTAAAATTTTATTGCAGCAACTCAAAAATGGCCCCCACTTGTTTGTATGCATGCCTGACAATGTCGGGGCATGCTCCTAATGAGACGATGGATGGTGTCCTGGTATATTTTCTCCCAGATCTGGACCAGGGAATCACTGAGCTCCTAGACAGACTGAGGTGCAACCTGGTGGCCTCAGACTGAAATATAATTTCCCAGCAATATTTTATTGAATTTAGGTCAGGCAAGCGTGGGGGCCATTCAATGGTATAAATTCCTTCATCCTCCAGGAACTGGCTGCATACTCTCGCAACATGAGGCCGTGCATCGTCGTGCACCAGGAGGAACGCAGGATCCACTGCACCACCGTAGGGGCTGACAATGGGTCCAACGATTTCATCCTAATGGCAGTCAGGGTGCCATTGTCTAGCCTGTAGAGGTCTGTGTGTCCCTCCCGCAAACCATTTCTGACCCACCACCAAACCAGTCATGCTGAACGATGTTAC
Organism: Rana muscosa; assembly: GCA_029206835.1. NCBI lineage: Eukaryota > Metazoa > Chordata > Amphibia > Anura > Ranidae > Rana > Rana muscosa. Next base: position 114,010,500 of record CM055123.1, on the reverse strand, counting down.
AGGCAGCGTAACATTCTCCACAGCTTCTCCAGACCCTTTGTCACTTGTGCTCAGGGTGAACCTGCTCTCATCTGTGAAAAGCACAGGGTGCCAGTGGCGGACCTGCTAATTCTGGTGGTCAATGGCAAATGCCAATCGAGCTCCACTGTGTGGGCAGTGAGCACAGGGCCAGACGTCCTCTAGTTAGGCTAGCATATAAGCACATGGGGTCCATACAAACTACTGAGTACCACTTTGAGTTGCTGCAATGAAATTTCAGCAAAATGGACTAGCCTGTTGCATAATTTTTTTCAATTTGATTTTCAGGTTGTCTTTGAATTCAGCCCTTTGTTGGCTAATTTTAATATCCATCCAACAATGTGACATCCTTTCGTTCCCAACACATTACCCAGCCCATATCAGTATATATATCCAGCATGAGATTTTTCACCATTGAGATCTGATGTGTTTTCAAAGTGTTCCTTTAATTTATTTTTTGAGTGGTGTATATAATGTGTTCAAGCACCTCGCAATGCTTGCTTTGTTCACTTCAGGCACGGGTTCACTTTAAATATTGTTTTTTTTTACTTTATATGCTGGTTTTCTAACAAATGTCTATTTTATTTTCTAAGACACTACTCTAGTTTCAAATTAGAAACTAATCACATTTTGTGCCAAGCTGGCTGGCCCAAATTGTAACAAGAATATTTTTTTATAACCATAATTTATTTATGTACTAACAGGTTCCGTGGCTCAATACAATGCAGATGAAAGACAATGACATGCTAAACAATCAGATTAAGATCAGTTTACCCAATATTACATGGCATTGCAGGTCAGATAGAGGTCCTTCTTGTAATCTAGAAAAGACAGAGGAGAATTATCTTGGTTTACGTCCGCTTTAATTAAAGGGTCTGTCCTAATATTCCCATTAAAGTAGATCCTGGAGAGTTAAATCCCATAACGTTTCATCTCGTTACTACTTCTCCAGAGATTACATTTTTGGACTAAATCTTCCAGGTCGTTGCTCTTGCGCATTAAGATATCCGAATATCTCTGCTACATTTTTATTCTTATGGAAAATGCGTTATTAGCATTGAAAGCACCCCAAGGCCCCTTTCACACGGGCTTTCTGATCAGGTCCGCCTGCCAGTTTTGGCAGGCGGACCTGATCGGACACTCCATTCACCTCTATAGAGCGGCGGTTGTCAGCAGTGACATGTCTGCTGACACCTACCGATATCCGATCCTGTCCATAAAATCCAGACGGATGGTGACCCTATTTTCCATCCGTTTGGTGGATGGGGTGGGATGAAAACGTACAGGCAGTCTGTTTTCATCCGATCTCCCCATAGAGAAGAGCAGGACTCCGACAGGTCCATATCTGCACTGTGAGCGGAGACGGACCTGTCGTCTGCCTGCTCAGCGGGAATCAGCAGATTGATCCCCCGCCAAGCAAAGCGAATTCCTTTCGGCGCAACGCCCATGTGAAAGAGCCCTAAGGCCCCTTTCACACTGAGGCGTTGAAAAAACGCTCAAAAATGATAGGATTTTGTACCTCTATTTTACCGCGATTTTACCGCGATCGCGGTAAAAATAGCGCTAACGCGTATGCGGTTTTACCGCGATTTTACCGCGTTCGCGCTAAAATTTGCGCGAACGCGGTAAAAACGCATAGGCGTTAGCGCTATTTTTTAACATAACGCTTATGCCTATGCGTTTTTACCGTGAATCCCATTCATTTCAATGGGGATAGGCGTTTTTACAGCGCTATTTTATGCGCCCTAAAGTTGCTCTAAAAAAGCTGTTTGCAGGATTTTTTTCAACGCCCAGCCAGCAAAACACCTTAATGTGAAAGCCCTCAGAGATTTCACATTGAGAATGCTGGGGCAGGATTATTTCAGGCGTTATTACAGCGCTATTTTTACCGCGAAAACGCGGTAAAAACGCCTCAGTGTGAAAGGGCCCTAAATTTAAAAAGGCAGGCTGTAATACATCTCTTCCAAGAAATTTAGGAAGTGAGCCAACCAGACTCTGTCTATAACCAATATATGAATTAAAATACCGTAAATGGGACATGTATTACTAACTGGCTGCATTTCAGTTTATTGAACAAAAGTCACATTACACCTGGTTGTTGGCAGTCATCATAATTCCCCCCACTTTTCCAAACTGCTGCTTCGGCCCCGAAAAAACGTGTACTTCCAGGTATTGGGAGACATGTGACCATAATTCAGTTTTCAATGCTTGGGCAACCAAGCAATTGGCAGAATCATGGTCTCATTACAGCATGGCATTTCTTTAGTTCTCCGCAATAAAGTGGATCTTCATTGCATCTGAGCACCACAAACCAAAAACACTAATCCATTTTTAATATTCAAAGCACCCCCCCCCCCATATCTATCCATGCTTCATTTTGTTGAGAAATCGCTTTGAAACACCCCCCCAAGCATTTCTGCCCATGTCCATATTAAGTAAGAGATTTATGTAACGTTTACTTCCTGGAATCCATCTTCCCTTAGCTCAAGCATTCGTGATGGAGAGTGTGCTTGGCTGAGGACCTCTCCCCCCCCCCTCCTCTCCCCCCCCTCCTCTCCTCTCCCTACTGAAGACTCTTGGGTGTTTGACATCATTCGCCTAGGCAAGAAACCAGGAAGTAACTGATGAAATGTTAAAAACAAAACAAAAAAAACATGTATATTTTATATACTTTCCTATATATTTACTAATGCTAGCAGCATGAGGATTAAAATGAATCAATATTGTTTAAGAGAGTGAAGCTCCACTTTGAATTGTCCAGTGACAAGCACTAGCCGTCTGCCATTATTGTGATTGAGATACCATAACTGAGGTTAATCAGGTTGGGATGTTGTATCATCTGTTCCCTGTTGTCTTTGGGTGTTAATCGGCACAAATATTTTTTTATCTTAGGCTTCTTTCACACGGGACGGATCAGTCATGATCCGCCCTGTGAACCTCCGCTTGCTCAGCGGGGATCGCTCCGTTGATCCCCGCTGAGCCGGCTGATGACTGGGCGGTCCCCGCACACTGTGCAGGGACCGCCCTGTCAGATCTCCGCTCTCCCCTATGGGGGATCGGATGAACACGGACCGTCTGTCCGTGTTCATCCGATCCGCTCCGCAGACGGATAGAAAAATAGAAATTTTTCTATCCTGAAAAACGGAGCGTAGCGGACACGGGTGAGATCGGGTGTCAGCGGATGTTCATCCGCTGACATCCGCTGTCCCATAGGGATACATGTATGTCCGTTTTTCATCCGAAAACGGATGGGTGAAAAACGGACATACGGTCCGCCCGTGTGAAAGGGGCCTAAGTCTGTTTCTTTCCGTGTTACTGTAATGTTTTGTAAAGATGCCAGTTTTTCTTTGGTAAAATAGTTGTCTCAGTTACCAATTTTCTTTCATTATATATGTAGTTTTTTAAAATTCGATTTTTTTTTAAATGTTATTTCATGAGTTGTCCCTTGAGACATTCTGCCACACTTTTTTGTTTTCTTTAACCCCTTGCAGAACATGCTGGGACACGTAGTTCATAAATGTTGGCGGACTCGTGTCTGCATAGCTGGGGATGTTGTGTATTCTGTTTTTGGTCTAGCGATGGGTTCATATTGAGATAAGAGAGAGGCTCCCTCTCAGCGTACGTGCCTGCAGTTACAGTAACCTGCAATGCAGTATGCTCTTCGGTTGGCTCTGTTACACATTACAAATGAGCTGGATGACAAGAGATAACTATACTGGATTTTTCATATCGGTGGAAATGCAAGAGTGAACTTGGGACCAGAATGTTTTACATCAGCTCTTTTGGGTTGTAAATTCATGATATCTTAAGGAAATTTATTTTAAAATATCTCAAGGAGAGTCTGAGCTTTTTTTTTTTCATTTTAGTTTTCTCTTGTAGACGTTTTAGGAGTGACCTTTTCTTTTTAAATGTTAACGTGGTTATAAAGTTTTGGTTTTTAAAATAAATGTATGGGTTTTCTTTTTATTTCAGAATCGTACTTACCTAGGTGGATACTGCATCTGAGCGATCAAACGCCACGATCACTCGGTTCTCAGAGCTCCTTGAGCAAAGAGCTGGTGTCTGTCAGTCACCGGCTTTCTCCTCTGCCCCCTGTGCTCACTGCTGGGCTGGGGCGGGAGCGGCCAGCTCCGCCTCTCGACGGGTCGCTGAGAGGCTGAGCCTGGTGCCGGTCCAGGCATGTGGACCCAATCCTTCCCGAGCCTGAACCAGCTCACTGATGTCAGCCGACAGCGGGCTTCAGCTGACGCTGCCATAATGTGAACTTCATGTCACAGTGACTTTTAAGGACTTTTCTCAAGGACTAAAAAGACTCCCTGCATTGGTTTTATCATTCCCTGCCCTTTTTACGTTGCACCAGTGCCCCCCTTTTTGTTTGCGCTTGTGTATAATTAGGGTGTTTAATGCCCTTTGCAAATCTTTCTAGTGACCAGTAAAAGACATGCAGGTAAGGTATAGTGTGACTTGCATTCGTATAAGCTTGCAGATGAATATGGTTTTTGTTGTTGACCTGACATTAGATGTCACTCTCAGTGGCTGAGTGCAGTTTACCTGTTGGAGATAAGATATCAGCCGTTCATAAACTCAATGAGTCTGCTGACTCATAGACCTGCTTTGTAAGAGAGTAGAAGTAAAGCAAAACCATAGTGTAGCATTACAAATCGAAGTCTATGTATGTAATGAACAAAATGCCTAACCTCATGTAAAGCCGGCTATAGACAGCAGGGACAGCCGAAATTTGAATCTTGTATGGGCAGGCTAAATTGTACCCAAGTTGATCGATCAGCTTTGTATATAACAAGCCTGTCAAATTTGTTATGCTGTTACCAGTGGCTTTAGCTGTTAACGATACTCATTGTGTCTGCCCATGGCTGCAGGAAAGAAAATCACACATCTATGGCTGACTTAACTTTTTACGATTTTTTTTTTTATATCAAGCTATGAGGGGCGTTCGAGTCAAATTAGGACTTTTAATTTTACAGGTATAAAAAGGGATGCTAGCGTGAAGGTACTACTTGCAGTAATAGGTGGCAAGTGTCATAATACTGATAGGCGGCGCACATGTCACGGGCCAGTCCAAAGCCTGTTAAGCAAGATGGCAGACAACAGTGTTTGTGCATGCATGGAACATTGTATGGTGATGAAGTTTCTTGTGAAGGAAGGCATAAAACCCACGGATATCTACAGAGTATTTCAAGCACAGTACAGTGATTAGACGCTCGGCCGCAGTAAGACATTTGAATGGAGTAAATGTTTTAAAGATGGCCGTACGTCCATCAGTAATGACCCCCGGCCGTGGTGGTTCCCAGCCCACAGCAGTCATTCCTGTGAACATTCAGCCCGTGGAACGCCTGATCCTGGATAATCGACGCATATCCTGTTGTGAAATTTCACAAGAGACCAATCTTTCTAAATCTTTCTGATGACGAAGTGATGCAGGCTGTCCTAGGATAGAACGTTCTATGCAGAAGCTTTGCAAACATTCGTTAAATGCTGGGATAAGTGTATAAATGAAGCAGGGGAGTATGTTGAAAAAATAAATGCAGTTTCCACCACTCTTTGAAATGTGTTCTTTTATTATATAAACTCAAAAGTCCCAGGCTAACTTGAACGCCCCCCATGTTTTCTTTTTATGAGTAAAAAAATAAATTGGTTGATAGTCGTTAAAGACCTCTTTTCTAATGTGTTGCAGTGGTTCCATAGCAATCAGAGTGGAGATTGATGTGGTACCTTTTTTGAGTGCTTTATCAAGTGCAAGTTTGATTGTAAGGCCTGGTGAACTCCAAATTGCCCAAAAATGAAATTTAGACCTTAGATCATGTCCAATTTACTAAATCCCTTTCCATAACGGTTTTCATATGTGTGTCAACATTACACAGAGCCGGGATATTGGCTTTAGGTCACCCTTATGCAGAGAATAGAGGCAGCACTTTGCTTTCTTTTGATTTTCTTGGAAGCTAATGTTTGAAAATGTCACGTGTCATGAACTTTGTGTACTGAAACTTGTCATCTCAGACATACAGATTTTAAATTGAGCATGACCACTTGCCTGCTCTTGGCTTGTGAGCCTGTGAACATTGTCAGGAGTTTTGAGCAGACGCCTTTTAATGACCAGAAGTGGTTTAGTAATACAATTGCTACCTTGCATGGGGTCAGATCAAATTCAATTTGTAACTTGGCAAGGCAAGTGTATTTTCCTGGGCTCCAGGCACTATAAATTTGATTTTAAGGCCTAATGTCAGATAAAACTTGATTGTTGTTTGCTGCATAGTCATCAATAGCTAACCCTTTCACAGCTTTGTCGCGCAAACATCAAATCCTAAGTCTATTCAAAAATAAATGTAGCTATGCTATGGTATTAGACATGCATACTGATATGTTTAGTGGAGTAGTCTCATCTGGCTGATTCTTTGCTGCAATTTTTTTTTTCTTTTAATACGTTTTTAACATATGTGTCATTTAAAGTTGACAACTGCCTCATTCTGACAACCTGTACATCTTTGCCTCTGGGGGACCGCCAAAGCCAGGCATGTGCCATATGCTAACCTGGCTACCAAGGCTGAACTCTGGAACATCTAACCTATTCCCCAGCACATGCTGGTAAAAACAGTTTTCACCATTGCAAATTATAAAATTATTTTGAAACAAATGTTTAGTATTAATCTTACAATCTTTCTATGCACTGCCATGATACTTTTAGTGCTGAAGTTTGCTGACAGAACGGGTTGGCTTGATGCAACAGCTGCTAATGAGGGCGTACTTTAGTTTACATTGCTTCAGTTTGAGATTTTACCGACATATGTTCCCACCAACACACTACAGATCACAGCCCCAAAGTCCTGGCTGCTGAAGACTGTTTGCTTTTCATTTTATGCTACGCTCTGTTAAAGGCCTTAGTGGATAGACTAGACAGTATTTTTTCATTTATGTAAAGTGGTTGTCAACTCTTACATATCCCCAGTGAAGTAACGGCCTCCGGCGATGCACACAGATGAAACAAATCCTCCTACTAGGTGGCACCTATCTGCAGTCTTCTCTTCTTATTTAAAGCCTGTCTGAGCTGTCAGAAAAAAGAAGGCGGAGAGCTGAAGTTACACTCTGCAGAGCTCAGTGAGGAGAACTCTGAGAGCTGATTGGAGGGAGGGAACACTCCCCCCTTCACACAGCGCACAGGAACAACGCTAGGACTGTGAATTAGCTGGAATACCCTCCCCTGTCAGAATTTTTCTCTTGGTGTCAGGAAAACTTTCGGAAGTGATTTATGCAGGTAGCACAGAAATTAAGCAGCAGACAGAAATGACACTTGGTGCTCTTATTTGAGACAAGTACACACTATATCATATTTTAATGATACATCTGTAGCAGCATAAATATATTTCCAAATCTTTTAGAAGTCAAATTGTGTGGAGTCACTTACCGTATATACTCGAGTATAAGCCGACCCGAATATAAGCCGAGGCACCTGATTTTACCACAAAAAAATGGGAAAATGTATTGACTCGAGTATAAGCCTAGGGTGTCCATCTGCATGCCTCACTTTGTTCATGTGCATGCCTCACTGTGCCCAATCTCACTACCTGATCTCCGGCGCTGTGTGACTAGACTGGCGTTTAACATGGGAGTCTATGGAAGGGGTGTCCGGCTTTGAAAAATCTGAGCTACCCGGCCGTAGGTCCCCTGGACAACAAACTTTGCACTTGTAGATGAAGAGTGGGGCTCTACATGTGTGGCGTCCAGGGGACCTAGGGTCAACTGGTACTGGGTCCCCAAAATCACCGGGGAAATTATCGTTTAACATTGGAGTCTATGGAAGGGGTGCCTGGCTTTGAAAAATCGGTGCTCCCCGGCCATAGGTCTCCCAGACCACAAACTTTGCACACTTGTAGAGGAAGAGTGTGGCTACATGTGTGCCAAGTTTGTGGTCCAGGAGACCTATGGCTGGCCAGGATCAGACGCACAAATTTGAAGATGGACACAGACTCGAGTATAAGCCGAGGGGGGCATTTTCAGCACAAAAAAATATGCTGAAAAACTCGGCTTATACTCGAGTATATACGGTAATTGATTTATTTTTGGTTGGCCTGTATTGGGTCTAACTTCTGTTTACAGAAGCCATATCCCAACTTTTTCTGGCTTGTAGTTGTCCAGCCTGACACAGACTCCTTTCCCCTGTATCCCGTTTTTAGATTAGGGGCAGGACCAAGTAGCGACTCATGGAGCTTGGAAGTGTATACTATGGCAGTGGGCGCTATCGGTTGGCCAGTTGCAAACTACAAGGTGCTTTTTGATAATTTAATCAAACTTAATGGATCCAAAACAGAACTTCTTTCTCCACGCAAACCGAAAGAAAAACCCTAGCACAACATGCACACCACCCACCATCCTTGGACAAACCATCACACCCAGCACCATAGTCAAAAGCCTCGGAGTCATCTTTGACTCTGACATGACTATGGACGCACAAATAGGATCAGTAGTGAGCGGATCTCACTACCTTCTTCGCCTGTTGCGTAGACTCATCCCCTTCATCCCGGAAGGAGACAAAGCAGTAGTAGTTGGAACAATCATCAATTCCCGACTCGACTACGCAAACTCACTCTACCTTGGACTTCCCAAATACCAAATTTCACGTCCACAAGTTGTCCAAAACACAGCAGCCAGACTGGTAATGGGGAAAAAAAACCTGGGAATCAATCACCCCATCCCTGAGGACAATCCGTTGGCTAGCCGTGAAGGATCGGGTTACATTCAAGACCCTCTACCTCACTCACAAATGCACACAAGGAAACGCTCCGCAATACCTATGCAAGAAAATAAAGCACTACACCCCTAGTCGCCCCCTCCGGTCAACTAACCAAAACCTCCTCCACTTCCCCAAGACCCACTACAAATCAAAAGGAGAACGAAGATTCGCAGTCCAAGGGCCCTGGCTATGGAACGCTCTACCCACGGACATCCGCATGGAAGAAAACCATCTGGCCTTCAGGAAGAAGCTTAAGACCCACCTCTTCTGAAGACACAGGTGGACACTGGCTACAAAAAGCGCCTTGAGGCGATTTTAGTTCGCATTTGTAGCGCTATACGAGGTTTGTGTCTTAACCAGTTCAGTCCCACAAAGTTGCCCATTTTTTTTTTTTTTTTTATGTAGCCAAGGAATGTGGCTTTAAAAAGTACTTGAGGAAAGTGAAACTGGTTTTACACTGGGAACTGAAATCAAAGTTAATTGGGGGACTGATAACCAACAGTAAGTCTGTTTATGATAATTCATCAATTCTACTTATTGGAATCATTTTAAGAGGTCATTGAGGTTGGTCTCTGTCATGTGACAGGTGATCGGCACTTGACGCTTAACATTTGTTCTCTATCACCTGGGAAAGGTGACCACTATGGTACAACAATTTAGGTGCATTTCGGTGGGATCAGGACAGATGAAAATATACCTCCCCCCCCAGTTTTAATTGAACAGCTCAGTTAAGTAACAACTCTTCCAGATATGTTGGTAATTATTTAAAAATTTGGTGCATACTACATTTATAGATATGTTTGTGAGTTGAATTTTGCATGCGATAGGTGGTCAAGCAGGACATACATGGGTCCAATTCTGAGAGTTTTCTTACGAAAATTGTAACTAAGAATTTTCTTTTGCATTTCGCACCATTAGTGGGCTATTTTTGTTGGGCTATCGAATTTGCGTGATCAGGCATGTTGGAAATTTTTTGAAAAACAGATGAATTTCTAATCATCGATGGGAGAATTGTGCAAAAAATATAATCGAAAAATAAATGTTTATAAGTGCAAGAGAAGAAGATTCCCAGCCACAGATTCTTTGTGGCAACATAAGGTGAAATTTAAAGGCTTGGTCGAATTTCAAAATCAATGGTGGCATCTGATCACAAAACTCACAACATTTCTGATTTTCGAAAGAAAATTTGTTTGGAAATTTGACCCATGTGTGGCCTGCATAAGTCTAACCCCTTGGGTTACAGGAAACCTAGTGTGAATGAATAATGAGGGTGCTATTGATTATTTCTCTTTCTGAAAATACTGCTGGCCAGGCCGTAGTGTGAATATCTAGCATTTTATAAGGCACTGACTGGGTTTGCTGACAGCCTACAAACAGTGACTGCATCTGATTAGATGCAGCCGCTGTTTGTCCAACAATTTCTTTCTGGCTTGTCTCCTTTTAATATAATTGAAGAATGTTGGTCGGAAGGGTGCCGGGAGGGCCAACCACAAAGCAAATTTGCTCACTGTATGGCCAGCTTTAGAACTAAAACTAAAGTAATGGCAGCAAAGTATACATGTCAGTACAGGCCTTCTCATTTAAGCTATACGACAGCTGAATCATTATGACAAAACTATCTCAATTCCAGATATCTTAATTTTGGGCTTCCTACAATACGTGCTTTTATGATGTTTCGGCTTGTATTTTTGGCTATAGCTTCCCTTCAGAATAGCAATAGGAGGAAAACAAAAAAGGATTCGTAAATTGTGGAAACCGCAAACTGTGGAAACCGGAATGATTTAGCTGCCAAAAAGCGTGCAACAACTTGCCAAGTTTAAAGGACCTGGTCCTTAACCTCGTTTGTAAACCGTGCGGATCGATCTCACAATTTAAGTAGTTATGCAACCATGCTAGAATGTGCACAAGTTATGTTAATGTGACTAATTTATAAAGGAGTTATGTTCTCTATATAAATGGAGTTCAAACGTTTAAAATAAACGCAATATGACATTGGTGTAAGCCAGAGATCCATAGACTGTACAGCTTTTTTAACCGTATTTGGTATACATTCTATATGGAATGAAGGGCCTCTGTCACGTGAATGCTTTGCTTAAGCTATTGTGATTCAGATGTAGAATTCTTCTTGGTAGTAAATCTTTTTCCTCTATGTTTATTGTTGCCAGATTATGAATATAATTGCGCATAGTTTACTTCTCTTCTGACTTTCCTCCTATTAGTACAAATTATTTCCGTTGAAGCAAAAGAGAAGTACAAAAATAAGAGGATGTTGTATTAAAAAGTAACATATCTGCTATTTTGAGGAACACTTTTTTTTTTTTTTTTTAAAGGGCAAGAAACACAGATTACGTTAACATTAAAATAACTACTTATCTACAAAATGGGTCCTAAGCTAGCCATACACTGATCTATATTTGGCCGGTTCACGGGGGTAGCGGTGGAATTTTGATCAGGGTTTAGCCATCCCTGCTTGACGTTTGATTGACTGACAGCAGCAGAAGCCAGAAGTCAGTCAGTGAGCCAATGGGGAGAGAGAGGGGGTGGGGCCGAGCTGCGGATCAGTGTGTGAATGGACAAACGGAGCAATGGCTCGGCTCGGGTGCCCCCCATAGCAATCTGCTTGCTAAGGGGGCAGGAGGGGAAGGTCCAGGAGCGCCAGCGGAGGAACCAAGAAGAGGAGGATCTGGGCTGCTCTGTGCAAAACCACTGCACAGAGCAGGTAAGTATAACATGTTTGACTTTAATATCACTTTTTCAGAGTAAAAGACCAAGTGCAATTAGTATTCATATCTAGGTAGTAGAAAGATGCTGGAATATTTGTAATAGGAATTGGAATTTTGGCCTGCTCAGTTTGTATCTTCTTTGGCTTAAAGAGGAACATGACCTCAGCCCTGAATGGTGTAGGTAAAAGTGTTGGTACATGGTTGTTATAAAAAACATGCTCACCTTTCTAAGCAGGCCAACATTATCTTCCATTCTGGTCAAGTTTCTAAGTATCTATTCAGTCCCAAGCCACATCTTTTTCTCTATCTGTCTCTAAGGCCCCTTTCGCACGGGCTGACCGTTCAGGTACGCCTGTCAGTTTTTTAGGCGGACCTGAACGGACGCTCCATGGAGGTCTATCATCCGACCCGCTCCGATCCGCTAAAGTGTGTTGGATAGGAACCCCACTTTTCCATCTGTCGATCGGATGAAAACAGATTCTACACTTTGTAGTGATTTCTTTTCACTTTATGTTGCATCTCCAGGACATGAAGTGAAGGGAAATCTCCCCTACGATGAGCAAATGGCATAAAAATAAACAGTTGGGGGTTGTAACACTTTCCTATTCTATCCAAAACAAGAAAAAATGTTTTGGTTATACATGCACGCTTTGAGGCTGAATGAAGTAGTTACACTTCCCATTCTGATTTCCGTATTTACTCTTCACTACCTTCCTGAACATAATGGAACTCTGCCTGGATATCTTATGTGTTGCAATACAGGTTTTCTTGTTCTCTTGTTTCAAAATTATGCATTTTGAAATGGTGTCTACACTTGTATTACATTTAAAATAGGTTTCAAACAGCTCCTGGTACAATGGAGAAGTATTTTAATAATAATATGCAGTTATACTCTGGTATCTGGTCATGATAAATGAAACCTATTGTCCAGCTCCTGTGCTGGCTTCCAGTTTAGACATTTATTTTGGCTGGTAGTTGGTTCCCCTAATGTGCCAACCTTTCCATAACTGTTCATGGTTTATTCTTAAACTCTTTTTCTGTATTTGTTTCTACTTTGTTTACCGGAAGTCCATTTCATGTATCCATTGCACTTTCAGTGATGCTGTACTTCCTTACATTACCCCTGAGCTTTGCTTATGAGCTGCAACACTCGACCTCTTGTTCCAGAAGCTCGTCTTTGAATGCTGCTCACCTCTTCCTGGCGTCTTAATAAAATCTTTGGCACCAATATATATTTCTCTTTAAAGTGTTTTTAATACTTTGGTTCCTATATTTGTAACTCACAACTTAAAAGTATATATAATCCCTTTTAATGAACTTCTCTTAATTGCTCCATTTTGGTCTTTTAAATATACCATGGTAGTGTTTTTTTTCTGTCTGTTTTTGTGTTTTTAGTACCGTATGTGCCCAAAAAATAGAAAAAAATGCATGTCGGTGATCCTGTGTACTCAAGCAGGGTTGTCAACACTGCATGATTCTCCTTTGTGCAGTATAAGTACATTTCCAACTATGTTATAAAGTTGAGAAATGGGGGTGGTGGTCTGTTGTCTTGGCACTTTCCGGGTGACAACACAATACTAATACAGCCACCATATCTGAGAAAAGGTAAGCAGCAATATATTTGGTTTAGATAGACTTGACGATTGATACAGCTTTTGCAATTTTTTAAGATCTCAGACAGGGATGAGCTGCGTTGGTCTCGAGCCCAGTCCCACACACTGGCTGGTCTCGAGCCCAGTCCCACACACTGGCTGGTCTCGAGCCCAGTCCCACACACTGGCTGGTCTCGAGCCCAGTCCCACACACTGGCTGGTCTCGAGCCCAGTCCCACACACTGGCTGGTCTCGAGCCCAGTCCCACACACTGGCTGGTCTCGAGCCCAGTCCCACACACTGGCTGGTCTCGAGCCCAGTCCCACACACTGGCTGGTCTCGAGCCCAGTCCCACACACTGGCTGGTCTCGAGCCCAGTCCCACACACTGGCTGGTCTCGAGCCCAGTCCCCCACACTGGCTGGTCTCGAGCCCAGTCCCCCACACTGGCTGGTCTCGAGCCCAGTCCCCCACACTGGCTGGTCTCGAGCCCAGTCCCCCACACTGGCTGGTCTCGAGCCCAGTCCCCCACACTGGCTGGTCTCGAGCCCAGTCCCCCACACTGGCTGGTCTCGAGCCCAGTCCCCCACACTGGCTGGTCTCGAGCCCAGTCCCCCACACTGGCTGGTCTCGAGCCCAGTCCCCCACACTGGCTGGTCTCGAGCCCAGTCCCCCACACTGGCTGGTCTCGAGCCCAGTCCCCCACACTGGCTGGTCTCGAGCCCAGTCCCCCACACTGGCTGGTCTCGAGCCCAGTCCCCCACACTGGCTGGTCTCGAGCCCAGTCCCCCACACTGGCTGGTCTCGAGCCCAGTCCCCCACACTGGCTGGTCTCGAGCCCAGTCCCCCACACTGGCTGGTCTCGAGCCCAGTCCCCCACACTGGCTGGTCTCGAGCCCAGTCCATGCTAGTGACAGATTGCATCATATATGTCATTTTTTATATTACCAATTGTTTCACTTTAAGGTTTTGTATTGCTTTGTGCAGTATTATGGCGGATACCCTGCTTAATTACATACATTATTCCCATAATATGATATGGGAGAAGGCAATTACTAGTTGCAACTACCTAACTGAGAAATTACAGTTGATTTTGATTGGTTGTCACAGGCAATGTCCCAGCTTGGGCCTTAGTGTTGATCAATAAAGTATGACCAGATAAAGGCAAAAGGCTAATTTCCTCTGTCTGTAGTTTTGAAGGCCTAACCACTGCCGCCTCAATTTTTTGTCCATTATTTCTCCCAGTGATAACAATAACAATTACCAGAATCTATGTTGGTAGGAGTGTGTCAGCATACTAAACGGTTATCTAGCACAAATTTTGTAGGAAGAAACGGTCTCTTACGTGATGTTTGTGCCAGGCCAGATTGTCAGAGCAAATTGGAATGTCATATTGGCTGCATCTGCAGGGACTTGTTGTCTGTCACTGCTGCATTCTGGGAGCTGTCCATCACGCGTGTGTTTTTTCAGCTGGTGTAAGGTCTCCTTTCCCTCCTCCTTGGATTGATTTATAATGATGGTGACCCCTTTTCACTTTTTATTGCTTCGTGCAGAAACTAGATATAGATCAACCCCATCTTGCTGAACCAGCCAGTGAAACAGAAGGTAAATCATCATAATTCACCCAAAGAGAGATGATGAATATTTAGTTGAAAAAATAAGGTCGTACAAACCATATTTCTTTTTCGTACATCACGGGACACAGAGCGACTTAGTCATTACTAATGGGTTATATAGTTTACCTTCAGGTGTTGGCACTGGCCAATTCCAAACCGGAAGTACCCTCCCCTATATAAGCCCCTCCCACCCGGGAGCACCTCAGTTTTTTGCCAGTGTCTAAGGTGTTGGCCAAAGAGTAACATGTGTTTTCACTGGGCTTGCGTACAGGTTCTTTTGGGCCTTAGTAAGCTGTTCCGGATCCCACCAAAATAGCTTCATAGCTAAACGGTCGGTACCCGGGCCTTGCAGCAGAAGAGCAAGGTTTTGCCTGTAATGCTTCTCTTAGGAGGGCTGGACCCTGGGATCCAGAGCTCTGGTCATACCCACGACCAAGACGCTGTCTGTGCAGGGTGCTATACAGGTCCAGGGGAGTGGAATCCTTGGGAACCCGGTCCCTGAAGGTTTAATTACAATGCCTGCCGTGATAGGTGAAGTTTGGACTTTTGTGGACCAAACAAAGTCCTGCGGCGGGGATCAGGTAAGTGGGGGCCCTCAGGAACTTGGTTCTATTGGGGGACCCCCAAGCCTAATTTGTCTTTCTGTCTGTTACCTAACGGTATTCCCGCTAAATATCTGTGTTTGCCTATAACTACTGAAAATGTAAAATTTTAATAGTAGTCAAGAAAAAAAAAAAAAAACAGGGACCGCGGTACCTGTGTTAAACCACTAGAGGCCGCTGTAGTCCATTTTTCTTGTAAATGTGGATCTTTGGTTTTCTCAACTCAAAAGATCCAGGCAGCTGGTAAGTTTCTCTGAGGGAATCCACTTCCTCTGCCCTGTTGCTGCGTTCATCCACCGCACAGGCCCTCCGGCAAAAAGGGCCCTGGCTCCTAGTCCTCTGTTGGTTTTCGAAAAGGGCGCCATTGGCGCACGGGCGCGCGCGCGGGCGCGTGCACGCGCCTCCTATGAAAAAAAAGGGGCGGGGCGGGTGGATGACGCTCGATGCGCGCCGCGGCGCTTCTGCGCATGTGCGGGCGTCCCAGCATGGTTAAAAGACACAGTACAAGTGTCAGCTGCATGCAAACAGAGCTAGCAACAAACAGTGGCACACAGAGGCGGTTGATGCAGGCATCCCCATAGAAAGGCACTTTAGTGGACACCAGCTGGTATATAGCAGCACCTGTGTTAGACTATTACCAGCAAAAATTGGTGTATGACGACGGGAATACCTCAGCTTTGTGCTTAAGGGATATGTCGTCCAGACGCTCCGGAAATAGATCTTCCAGGAAGCCAAAGGGGTCTCCATCGGGCTCTGAGGATATTGGGCATGCTTGCACTGCACCAATCTCCCCTGAGAATGCAGAGGTCAGTAGCCGTAGAAACCCCGCAGGAATGCCTGGTGCTGCGGCTGTCCCCAGTCCACCAGCTCCTGTATATATAACAGAGGAGGTTTTATCCTCAACTCTGGGAGGATTGGAGGAGAGATTAACAGCATTGATCGCTGCTTCCCTGTCACAGGAAAAGCGCGTCCGATCTCCGTCTCCTCCTTCAGAGTGCCTGTTAGTGGAGGAACAGCCCCACACAGAGATCGACCTACCTGAAGGGGATCAGGATGAGGTTGATTCACTTATAGAGGAATCAACAGTGGAAGAACCTTTCTCAGCTTCTCAGGCTGAAAGATTATGGGTTCAGTCTCTGACTAACATGGTCCGATCAGCATTTAAAATGCCTCTGGCGGAACCACCATCCACTACGGTTTCCTCGCTGGGGTCGCTAAAAGCTCCCCAGGCGGTCTGTTCCTTCCCAATCCACCCTTTATTAGAAGGGCTTATTTACCAGGATTGGGAGCATCCTGATAAAATATTTGCTCCCCCCAAGAGATTTCCGGTGATCTATCCCATGGAGGATAAGTTCATAAGAAAATGGAGGGTCCCTATAGTGGACGCAGCCATCTCTTCTGTTAACAAATCACTGACATGTCCAGTAGATAATGTTCCAATGTTCAAAGACCCAATAGATAAAAAATTGGAGTCTTTACTAAAATCTGCTTTCTCTACAGCAAGTATGGTGACACAACCTGCGGTAGCAGCGATTGGAGTCTGCCAAGCAGTGAAAGATCAGTTGAAACAAGTCTTAAGGGACTTACCAGATCAGCAGGCTCATGCCCTAGCTGACCTGCCTAGAGCCTTGTGTTTTGCGGTGGACGCCATAAAGGATACAATCCAACAGGCCTCCCGCTTTACGCTGTCTATAGTACATATGCGTAGGCTTCTGTGGCTCAAAAACTGGTCTGCTGAAGCTCCCTGTAAAAAACTGCTGGTTAGCTTCCCATTTCATGGAGAACGCTTATTTGGAGAAGATCTGGACAAATATATCCAGAAAATTTCTGCCGGTAAAAGTTCACTCTTACCGGTTAAGAACAAGGGTAGAAGTCCTTCTTTTAAGAGGCCTACCTCTCCAGTCCCGGGCACATCGGCTGTGAAGCAGTTCCGACGGCCTCCGCGGTCAAATTCAGGGGGCAGAAATCAGGGACAATCACAGGGTAACAAGAAGCCCTGGATCAAGAGAGGTACAAAACCTCCCCCTAAGGCATGAAGTATTGCCCCCGCTCAATCGGGTGGGGGGAAGACTTCAGTTGTTCACAGAGACCTGGCGGGACACCATCAGAGACAGATGGGTGCTCTCCGCAGTAAGTCTGGGATACAAGCTGGAGTTAAAAGGCACTCCTCCTGCCCAATTTATGAGGTCAAACGTGCCAAGAGATCCCCAAAAGAGAGGATCCCTCCTTCTGGCACTAGAACAACTATTGCTCCAAGGGGTAATCATGAAGGTTCCCCTGGAAGAAAGCGGATTCGGGTTTTACTCGAACCTTTTCACAGTCCCCAAACCAAATGGGGACGTGAGGCCCATATTAAATCTAAAAGGGCTAAACAAGTTCCTAAATATCAGGACTTTTCGGATGGAGTCGATCCGATCGGTGGCCACCGCCCTACAAGGGCAGGAATGGCTAGCCTCGATCGACATAAGGGATGCTTATCTGCATATTCCCATCTTTCCGGCCCATCAGAAATTTCTACGCTTTGCAGTAGAAGGGCGCCATTTTCAGTTCAGAGCCTTACCTTTCGGTCTGGCCACAGCACCACGAGTGTTCACAAAAATTCTGGCCCCATTATTGGCCAATCTAAGAACACAGGGTGTAACGATAATGGCATATCTAGACGACCTGCTACTAATAGACCACTCAGTGGAAAAGCTGGAAGTAGCTATTCACAAGACAATCGAGTATCTGGAATATCACGGTTGGATTATCAACCGGGACAAGTCAGCTCTAAGACCAGTCAAAAGTCTGGAATACTTAGGGCTAAGGCTGGATTCAAATCAGAGAAAGATTTTCTTACCTCCAGAGAAGGTGTCGTCTTTAAGAAACTTGACCCACTTAGTGGGTACAAAAAGAAAACCATCCATACGTCTCTGCATGAGGCTGCTGGGAAAGATGGTGGCTTCATTCGAAGCGGTACCCTACGGTCAATTCCATTCAAGGAATTTGCAAAGGGCCATACTGTCAGCCTGGAACAAAAAAGTTCAGGCTTTAGACTTACCAATGTCCCTGTCCCCTTCCGTTCGCAAGAGCCTCCATTGGTGGTTGGTGCCCCAGAATCTGGAAAGAGGGAAACCCTTCAGTCCGGTTTCTTGGAAGGTGGTCACTACAGATGCCAGCCTCATCGGCTGGGGGGGCAGTGCTGGAGCAATGGTCTCTCCAGGGCAGGTGGTCAGAAGCAGAAAAGGCCCTGCCCATCAATCTCTTAGAGATACGAGCAGCCCGGTATGCCCTAGTAGCATGGACATCCAAACTCCAGGGGTCCCCTGTCAGAATTCAATCAGACAATGCCACGGCAGTGGCATATATCAATCATCAGGGTGGCACCAAAAGTCGTGCAGCCCAGAAGGAAGCAAATTGCATCCTGGAGTGGGCAGAAAGATATGTCCCAGCCATATCCGCGGTTTTCATCCCAGGAGTGGAAAATTGGAGAGCGGACTTTCTAAGTCGCCAACAATTATGCCCGGGGGAATGGTCTCTTCACCCCGAGGTTTTCCAGGCAATATGCCAGCGGTGGGGAACACCGGATGTAGATCTGCTAGCATCCAGATTCAACGCAAAGGTGGACAGGTTTGTGTCTCGCACAAGGGATCCCCTAGCTTGCGGCTCGGATGCCCTAGTGTTCCCTTGGGATCGGTTCAAGCTGATATATGCATTCCCACCGCCACAATTGTTACCACGATTACTCCGCAGAATCAGGGTAGAAAAGAAACCAGTGATTCTGGTGGCTCCAGCGTGGCCCCGAAGGGCATGGTACGCGGAGATTGTAAAAATGTCAGTGAGGAGTCCTTGGACCCTCCCACTTCGTCCGGACCTGCTGTCGCAAGGACCGATATACCACCCTTCCTTACCAGCCCTAGGTTTGACGGCCTGGCTATTGAAGCCCACATTCTGAAAAAGAGAGGGCTCTCTAATTCTGTGGTATCTACCATGATCAATGCCAGGAAACCGGTATCCAGGCAGATCTATTATAGGATCTGGAAAGCGTACATTACGTGGTGTGAGACCAAGAAATGGCATCCACGTAAGTACATGATAGGGAGGATTCTGGACTTCCTACAGTGGGCTGTAGATAGGAAGCTGGCCTTGAGTACTATCAAGGGTCAGATTTCGGCCTTGTCAATATTTTTTCAAAGGCCCTTGGCTTCGCATTCACTAGTCAAAGCCTTTATACAAGGAGTGATGCGTATTAGCCCTCCGGTTAGTATTCCCATATGTCCTTGGGACTTAAACCTGGTTCTGTCGGTTCTACAGAAACAACCGTTTGAACCATTACAACACATTTCCTTGGTTCTTCTCACCAGGAAATTGGTTTTCTTAGTAGCCATTTGTTCGGCTAAAAGAGTGTCGGAATTAGCAGCTATGTCCTGTAAGGAGCCATATCTGGTTGTCCATAAGGACAGAGTAGTATTACGTCCTCATCCAGCCTTTCTTCCTAAGGTGGTATCGAGGTTTCATTTGAACCAAGATGTGGTTCTTCCTTCTTTTTTCCCCAAACCTAGCTCAGTAGAGGAAAAGTTATTACATTCTTTGGATGTGGTAAGAGCAGTTAAAGCTTATCTAAAAGCCACTGCTCAGATTCGCAGAACGGATTCTTTGTTTGTTCTGCCGGAAGGCCCCAGAAGGGGTCAGGCAGCATCAAAATCTACTTTAGCCAAGTGGATTCGACAGGTCATAATACAAGCCTATGGCTTGAGAAAGAGACCGCCTCCGTTCAAAGTTAGGGCGCACTCCACAAGAGCGGTTGGAACTTCATGGGCAGTGCATCACCAGGCCTCCCTGGCTCAAGTATGTAAGGCCGCAACATGGTCTTCGGTACACACGTTTACTAGATTCTATCAGGTAGACGTTAGAAGTCAGGAGGATGTCGCCTTTGGGCGCAGTGTGTTGCAGGCCGCAAAAGATCCTCATGCCTGATGGCGCCCAGCTTATGTACCCCCCCCTCATTTGGCATTGCTTTGGGACGTCCCATTAGTAATGACTAAGTCGCTCTGTGTCCCGTGATGTACGAAAAAGAAAAAGGGATTTTTATAACAGCTTACCTGTAAAATCCTTTTCTTGGAGTACATCACGGGACACAGAGCTCCCACCCCTCTTTTTGGGACACTTATTGCTTGGCTACAAAACTGAGGTGCTCCCGGGTGGGAGGGGCTTATATAGGGGAGGGTACTTCCGGTTTGGAATTGGCCAGTGCCAACACCTGAAGGTAAACTATATAACCCATTAGTAATGACTAAGTCGCTCTGTGTCCCGTGATGTACTCCAAGAAAAGGATTTTACAGGTAAGCTGTTATAAAAATCCCTTTTTTATAAAAAATTATGTAATTTTTTATTTGTACAAAAGCCCTAAATATATTTAGATTGACTAGAGCCATCATAAAATAAAAAAGGGTCCCTTAAATATGTACACAATATCCTCAGGTATAAGGGGGAGGTGAGGTGATGTTTTTTTTTTTAAACCTTAATGCATAGAATACATTAGTGATTTTGTAAAGTCTTTTTTTTTTTTCCCTCTTTAAAACAACAAATGTAATACCTGCTCTATGCAAGGGGTTTGCACAGAGCAGCCCCAATCCTCTCCCTCTGGGGTGGCCCGGCGGTGCTCCTGGCCCCTCCCCTTCATCGGGTGCCCCCACAGAGAGATGCTTTCCATGGGAGCACTCGTGGGGGCACGCTCACTGGTCCCGCTGCTGCGCCTATTGACACAGACAG
The DNA here is from genome assembly GCA_029206835.1 of Rana muscosa. Lineage (NCBI taxonomy): Eukaryota > Metazoa > Chordata > Amphibia > Anura > Ranidae > Rana > Rana muscosa. The sequence continues at coordinate 113,989,456 of CM055123.1, read as the reverse complement.
CAGGACTCTGCCCCCCCATGCTTCCTGCTGCTATCAATCCAATGAGGAGAGAGACAGTGGCTGGAGCCGCTGGGCTCGTGCTTGTTGCTGGAACGAATGGGTTTAAGTAAGAAAAGGGGGGGGGGGGTGGAGCTGCAGCACAGAAGGTTTTTAACCTTAATGCATTAGGGGGAAACCTTGAAACTTTACAACCCCTTTTAAGGTAAAAAAAAAACCTTTCAGCCTTTACAAACACTTTAATTCCCTCTGATATATTCTCCCCTTCTTTAGAGAAAGTAAATAGTCGCCAGTGACAAGTCTGCTTGAGACATGGAGTCTTTATATTTAAAACCCACATCTATCGTTCAAAGCTAAAATGTCACCCAAATCACATGAACGAAAAGACTGCTCTATGCAACACAGCTTTATGAGAAATTGCAGCACTAAAACAGTCTGAACGTTCCTGAATATGGCAAGTGGTTTTATGAACTGAGAATGGCAGGTAACCATTATAAGCAGCATGTGGTGCATGCTGGGAAAATGCTCTAGTGGCAAGCAACTTTTTCAAAAGACACTTGCTCAGCAATGAGCCATTTAGAGCCCCATGACTATTTATTTATTCTGTGTATGCATAGAGAAAACTTATGCGGGTATTCCTAAAACTGCAAATCGAGAACCACCCAATGATCTATAATAAACTATTGTCATGGATATGCATTAATGTCTGTCTGCCATCTTACCTTCCTCCTCATGTGTTCATCTAGAGACCAGACCTCCTTCACCTGGCTTCCTTTATAATCTCCTCCCAGCCTGACTCCACCCCAGGCCCTATCACTGAACACTATATTAACCTGTGCACTGCAAGCCTGCTTTGCTGATCAACGTGTTTGTTAGGCATTGTGTGTTTGGGTTCCTGCCTGCCGTGTGCTACGTCTGTCTCTCTGTTACGTTATTGGCTTGTCCCCGACCATCCCTGTCTGCTCGTGACCCTTGACCTTCGGCTCGTTCTTCGTTATCCTTGTCTGCTTGTGGCCCCTGACCTTCGGCTTGTTATTCGGTTCTCTCTATCGTGTGTTGCTGCTTCCCCTTATCCTACGGGGCGTGAGCTAGGAAACTCCAGGGGCCGCGACCTGGTCCCAGCCTGCAGCGTAACATCCTCACCACTAGAGGCCCTGGAGAAGACCAGCTGGGTCTTAGACTCCGCGCCCTGGGGAATCTTGGCTCTCGCTTCCGTTGGGATCCCGGTTGTGCTCCTCTGGTCCCGCTTTCCACAACCACCCAGTTTCCTATCCACAGAAGCCAGCCATAGGGTTCACTACCTCGCGGTGCACTCCTGTCCCCCTACGGTGTGCATCTGTCACCTGGCCACAGGTGACCCTGACAGTTTGATCAGCCATGAACCCGGCTGACATCCCGCTTCCCGCGGATGATCCATTGCAGGGCATAGTTCGCAGACTTGAGACCCAGGAATCAAATCAGACCCAGGTGATGCGATTCCTCCAGGATCTGGCTTCTCGATTCGAGCAGCTTCAGGTCTCCTTGGGAACCCCGAATCCGCAACCCCAAGTACAACCAGCGGCTGTACCTATCGCACCAGTCGCAGCCTCACACTCACTAAGATTGCCAGCTCCGTTCCGTTTCTCTGGGGACTCCAAGGCCTGCAGGGGGTTTCTCAGCCAATGCACTATTCATTTTGAGCTTCAGCCTCAAAGCTTCCTATCTGACCGGGCTAAGGTAGCCTATATCATTTCCCTCCTCTCCGGTGAAGCTTTGGCCTGGGCTGCCCCCCTGTGGGAGAGGAACGATCCGGTGGTTTCCAGTCTGTCCGAATTCTTGAAGCTCTTTCGTAATATCTTCGAAGAGCCGGCTCGGGCTTCTTCAGCGGCTAGTGCTGTCTTACGTCTTCGCCAAGAATCTAGTTCAGTGGGGCAATATGCTCTTCAGTTCCGTATCCACACAGCTGAATTGAGCTGGAATAATGAGGCCCTGGTCGCTACCTTTTTACATGGCCTCTCTGACCGAGTGAAAGACGAATTAGCGGGAAGAGCCATTCCCGTCGGTCTGGACGATGTAATTTCATTATGCAACCAGATCGACATTCGTTTTCAAGAGAGGTCCTTAGAAAAAAGACGCCAGCACTCTCTGGGTCCTAGCCAGTCTGAGCTCCCCTCCCTTCATTTCGTGGAGCATCCTCTACCTGCTGAAGAACCTATGCAGCTGGGCCGGACCAGACTAACCCCCGAAGAACGTGCTAGGCGCAGAACTCTGGGCTTGTGCCTCTATTGTGGGGGCAAGGGTCATTTTCGTGACTCCTGCTCGCTTCGTCCGGGAAACGCTCGGGTCTAATACATTTGGAAGGTGGAGTATTGGACCCAGAAACATCACCTTCTCGCCTGCTCTTGCCGGTGTCCCTTCATGTAGGCACTTCTCCTCAGTCAACCCTTGCATACCTGGATTCCGGGGCTGCCGGCAATTTCATGGATTGGAGAACTGCTTCTTCTATGAAGCTTACCCTTTCACCTCTCACTACCCCATTGGTAGTCTCGGCAATTGATGGCACTGTTCTCCCAGGGGGCCCTATTCGCTTCCAGACGCTACCCATTAGGATGTCGGTAGGGATTCTCCACCAGGAGTGGATATCCTTTCTTATTCTACCCAAGGCCTCTACCCCAGTTGTATTGGGCCTCCCTTGGCTACAGCTCCACTCTCCACATGTGGACTGGGTCTCTGGGCAGATCCTGGCCTGGGGTTCCTCATGTTTCTCGTCGTGTCTTCTCAAGGTGACCCCCAAGGAGAGTCTTCCGGTTGCTGCCACTTCTGTTTCTTCTGATCTTCCCGCCGCATACAGCGATTACCGGGATGTGTTCTGTAAAAAATCAGCTGAGGTGCTTCCTCCCCACAGGTCTTTTGACTGTGCTATTGATCTTGTCCCCGGAGCAACTCTACCCAGGGGTCGTACCTACCCTCTGTCCATCCCAGAGACCCAGGCCATGTCGGAGTATGTAGCAGAGAATCTGGAGAGAGGGTTCATCCGGAAATCCTCATCGCCTGCAGGGGCAGGGTTCTTTTTTGTTGCCAAAAAGGATGGTACCTTAAGACCCTGCATCGATTTATCGGGGTTTAAATGCGGTTACTATTAAAAATCGATACCCCTTACCCTTAATATCTGAGCTATTCGATAGGTTGAAGGGTGCCTCCATTTTCACCAAGTTGGATCTCAGAGGCGCGTACAATCTCATTCGAATACGGGAGGGTGACGAATGGAAGACTGCATTTAACACTAGAGACGGGCATTACGAATATCTGGTGATGCCTTTTGGTCTGTGTAATGCTCCAGCCGTGTTTCAAAACTTTGTCAATGAAATCTTCAGAGATCTGCTGTACCAGTTTGTTGTCATCTATCTGGATGACATTCTGATCTTTTCTGAAAATCTGCTCGTCCACAGAAACCATGTCCGCACTGTACTTCAACGTCTTAGAGAGAACAATCTCTATGCCAAGCTGGAGAAATGTTCCTTTGAATGTTCTGAGGTCCTGTTTTTGGGGTGCTTTGTCTCATGTTCGGGGCTTCGTATGGACCCTGGGAAGGTCTTGGCTATCACCAACTGGCCTCTTCCTGCTAGCCTCAAGGCCACACAGCGCTTTCTTGGCTTCACTAATTATTATAGGCAGTTCATAAGGAATTACTCTTCCATTGCCGCGCCTATTATCGCTTTGACCAAGAAGGGTGTGAATGCCAGAGACTGGCCTCCCGAAGCTGTCTCTGCATTTCACAACCTGAAACAGGCCTTTGTTTCTGGCCCCCTCTTGAGGAGACCAAATCCTGGGAATGCATTTTTTATTGAAGTGGACGCTTCCTCAATGGGGGTGGGAGCTGTGCTTCTTCAAATCTTTGAGAAGAGACGCCAACCATGTGCGTTCTTCTCCAAAAAAATTTCTCAGGCAGAGAGGAATTATGCCATCGGTGATCGGGAACTTCTCGCAATTAAATTGGCGTTAGAGGAGTGGCGTCATCTCTTGGAGGGTTCCCCTCACTCCATAACGATCTTTACCGATCACAAGAATTTACAGTATCTACAGAATGCTAAACGTCTGAATCCTAGACAGGCCAGGTGGAGTCTCTTCTTTGCCCGTTTTAATTTCACGATTACCTACAAACCTGGTTCCTGCAACGGTCGGGCTGATGCGCTCTCTAGGTCATTTGACACTTTGGACGAGGAGTCCGCCCCTGAACCTGAGCCGATCATTCCCACCTCATGCATTGTTGCCCACTCTACCACCCTGAAGTCTAAAATTCCGCCTGGTAAGACCTTTGTCCCCACTGAGCTAAGAGCTAAGATCCTTCATTGGGGACATGATTCCAAGGTGGCAGGGCATTCTGGATTCCTCCGATCCTTCCTACTCATCAGTCGTCACTACTGGTGGCCTAATCTCCGCTCAGACGTCAAAGACTACGTTAAAGCTTGTCATGTCTGTGCTCAGTCCAAATCCTCCACACAAGCTCCTGCTGGTCTCCTCATGCCCTTGCCTATTCCTAAGGAACCCTGGGCCCATATTGCCATGGATTTTATCACCGATCTCCCACTGTCTGAGAATAATACAGTCATTTGGGTGGTAATCGATCGATTCTCCAAGATGGCTCATTTTGTTCCTCTTCCTGGTCTTCCTTCTGCCCCTGCCTTGGTTCCCATTTTCATTCGAGAAATTCTCCGCCTACATGGGGTCCCTTCTCATATTGTTTCCGACAGGGGAGTCCAATTCACGTCTCGTTTTTGGAGAGCCTTTTGCAAATCCCTCAATATTGTCTTGGATTTTTCTTCTTCTTACCATCCCCAATCCAATGGACAGACTGAGAGGGTTAATCAGGAGTTAGAGGTCTTTCTTCGCACCTTTGTGTCTTCTCACCATGACGATTGGTCCTCTCTACTCCCGTGGGCAGAATTCTCCCATAACAATCATGTGAATACCAGTTCGCAGAAGACACCCTTTTTCACAGTTTATGGAAAACACCCTCAACTTCCTCTTCCTATGATCTGTTCTCCAGACATTCCAGCTTTGGCTTCGGTTCAGGAGTCTCTCAATTCCGTTTGGGGTCACGTTCATGATTCCCTCCGGGCAGCTGCTGAAAAATTCAAAGGCTTTGCCGACCGCCGCAGGCGTAAACCGCCTTCTCTTCAGCCAGGGGACAAAGTCTGGCTCTCTACCAGGAACATCAAGCTCCGAGTTCCTTCTCTGAAGTTTGCTCCACGATTCATCGGTCCATACACGGTAACTGCTAAACTGAATCCGGTTTGTTTCAAACTCCAGATTCCTAAGAGCCTTAAAATCACTAACTCCTTTCATGTTGCTCTTCTAAAGCCTTTAGTCCTCAATAAATTCTCTCGTCCTCTTCCTACCGTGGCGCCTGTCTCGGAGGATAATCAGGAGTACGAGATCAGTCAAATTCTGGACTCCCGACTCTGTAAAGGCGTTCTTCAGTACCTCGTTCATTGGAAAGGGTTTGGTCCTGAGGAGAGGTCTTGGATCACTGCATCTGAGGTCTTTGCACCTCGTCTGTTAAAGGAGTTTCATCTGAAGTTTCCCTCTAAACCTGGGCCCAGGCGGGGAAGGGGGAGGCCTCGTAAGAGGGAGGGTACTGTCATGGATATGCATTAATGTCTGTCTGCCATCTTACCTTCCTCCTCATGTGTTCATCTAGAGACCAGACCTCCTTCACCTGGCTTCCTTTATAATCTCCTCCCAGCCTGACTCCACCCCAGGCCCTATCACTGAACACTATATTAACCTGTGCACTGCAAGCCTGCTTTGCTGATCAACGTGTTTGTTAGGCATTGTGTGTTTGGGTTCCTGCCTGCCGTGTGCTACGTCTGTCTCTCTGTTACGTTATTGGCTTGTCCCCGACCATCCCTGTCTGCTCGTGACCCTTGACCTTCGGCTCGTTCTTCGTTATCCTTGTCTGCTTGTGGCCCCTGACCTTCGGCTTGTTATTCGGTTCTCTCTATCGTGTGTTGCTGCTTCCCCTTATCCTACGGGGCGTGAGCTAGGAAACTCCAGGGGCCGCGACCTGGTCCCAGCCTGCAGCGTAACATCCTCACCACTAGAGGCCCTGGAGAAGACCAGCTGGGTCTTAGACTCCGCGCCCTGGGGAATCTTGGCTCTCGCTTCCGTTGGGATCCCGGTTGTGCTCCTCTGGTCCCGCTTTCCACAACCACCCAGTTTCCTATCCACAGAAGCCAGCCATAGGGTTCACTACCTCGCGGTGCACTCCTGTCCCCCTACGGTGTGCATCTGTCACCTGGCCACAGGTGACCCTGACAACTATAACATAAGGGTATCTCTCCTCCGCTCAGAATTAGTGTAGCATGTGTAGTGACAGGTCTGCTTTAAGCACTATGTTATGCCCACTCAGTTGAGATCATTTTCTATGTGGTGCGTGGAGGCCATCTGTCTTAAAGTGTGCCATCGTTTGTTTGCTGGCTTAAATGATATTTACTGCACCCAATAAACTACTAAATAAACATGCCACACCAATAGCAAACATCCCTTATTACATGTACAAATTGTTAATTATTGCTAAGTATCTTATGTTCTAACACTATTGTTTACAACATGGATACTCAACCTGTGGCCCTCCAGCTGTTGTGGAATTAGAAGTCCAATTATGCCTCTGCTTTTGGGAGTCATGCTTGTAACTGTCAGCCTTGCAATGCCTCATGGGACTTGTAGTTCCGCAACAGCTGGAGGGCCACAGGTTGAGAACACATGGTCTACACCTTGGACCCATAAGCGGGAAATACTGTATATGGTATTGCATTTATATTCATAGTTCTTACCCACAGTGAATAGAATGACCACTAAGAATGTATGGTTGTTCTGTTATGTAGCAACTGTAACTACAAAAAAACTGTTCCAGATTTCTGGCATTCCAGTCTTTGTAATCAGTGTGGCAAGTTGCATTATTGCAGTTTATTACACGTCCTGTAGAGGAGTTGCGACTGAAAAATGCTTAGCTCTTTACTGGTGTTGGAGGCAAAAGATGAAAATGTTGGCTAGTTTAGGTATAAATAAGTTTCAGAGTCTATTCACACCAGGGTCGTTGGGCTGGTCCCAGAAGATTGCCTTGTGTCCTATTTGTTCAGTTCACAACACTGCCGTTTTGTGGGTTAAAGACCAAAAAAAAAAAGTAGGACATATGTAGCGGGGTCTCTAAATTTAGGTGGGGTACACCTGGGTGGTAGTATGATCCAGGTGTGTAAATTATGGGAGTAGTTGGACCATTTGTATTCGTGGAGGATTGGGCGGTGTAATAGTCTCCTTGGCCTGTGGGTGGCGGGGTGCCCGCAGGCTCAAGGTAGATTTACTGCCATAGTGCTGTCCTTTTTGTCCCTTCTTGGAGATGGTACGGCGAGGGCGGGGAACCTGCCGTGGCGTCAATGGAGGGGATAAAAGGGGGAGACGCCCTTGTCACGAGGTCTTGCTTTTTTGGAGTTTCTTCATCACCCGCCCAGGCACCTTAGGCCTGGGTGCGGGCGGTTCTGCGTTCCGGCCCAGGTGCCCTAGGCCTGACCGAAATGGAGTTGGAGTCCATCCCAGGCACCTTCAGCCTGGGGTGAGGTACTAAACCAGGAGGCCTGGGGCTCAGTGACTTCGACTGGGTCCCGTGAGGGTGGAGAAGTCCGAGGGTCCCTGAAGTGGATGGGGCCCCTGTCTGAGGCGAGGAGGCCGGGGAGGTTACCCATTCGGAGAGTCTTGAGCAGCATCAACCCGGTGACGGCTGGGCCTCCGGTAACTCCCTTGGAGGGACATCTTCCCCTGACAGGGGCCACAACGCAGCGAAGGTACTCGTATCTACGTTCTCTTTAGTCGCTGGTAGAGACTCTCAAGTTCTAAGTTCTCTCTAGCCAAGGCTATAGTAACCGCTGGTGAAATCACAGTGGTTTAGCTGACAATCAGGATAGTGCCTCGACCTGCTCATTCCACCGTATCAAACTGTTATTGGGTCTCAACCAGTTGGCTACTGAAGCACTGTTTATTGTGAGTTATGCAATAAAACAAGAGTTGGACTGTGATCGGTGTGTGGAACTCTGGTTAATGGGAGCAAAGGGAAGTGTTGGCATGGCAGGACTTGATCCTTGACTAAAACACACAGGCCCGAGGAAAATATCTGGTACTGGCCTTCACCTCACCCACAGCTATGGGGAGGACATGGGCCATAGCGCATCTCACCCTGTCGTATGTGATACCCCTAGACAAAAGAGATGGGGTGAGGCCGCTACACATGTACGGTACTTATTTTTTGTCACTGCAGCGTGTGGTGACGAACTACAACGCATCACAGCACGTTACAGTTAATAAACATGAATGGAATGCCATTTTGTGACATTCCAATAAAGTTAAAAAAACATAGCCACGCAACGTGCTATAATCAGCGCACATCAGCAGCCTCCTTGCGACACAGCTGCTGGTGTGAATAGGCCCTAAGGGCTACTAAACACAGATGATCTGTTATAATAGTCAAGCAGCCTTCAAACTTGCTAGTAGATTTCTGCTTTTGATTAAAGGTCTATGGCAGTGGCAGAGTTGAAAAGAAACCATTTAAAAACAGGCCCAGACTTATATTCTGGCAATGCTGCCATTCACCAGAAGAGCTGTTAAATGTGAGAGAGTACCTGTGAGCTGATCTCTTGGGGCTGCTTACTAAACGTATCCCGTCTACAAGCAGTAGATAACGTCTCTCTTACTAAATGTCAATGCATCTCATACATCCACATGTACTTAATTCTGTATGCTTCTTCTTCTTTATTTCTATTATTATTATAATACAGGATTTATATAGTACCAACAGTTTGCGCAGCGCTTTACAACATGAGGGCAGACAGTACAGTTACAATACAAATCAATACAGGAGGGATCAGAGGGCCCTGCTCGTTCTTATCCACTCTCATAGCTGTAGGTACAGAGATGTACTCATTCCCATGTTCTGAACCCTATCTGTGACTAGACTTCTATGTCCCAGTGAAAGGGCAGGAAGCCACGCAACCTCCCAGCCGTTAATCACTGTCATTTTGATGGTGATCACCTGACAAAGCAGTGTTACTGCAGCTGTGTCACAAGTCTTTTCCCACTGACCCTTAGCAGTCAAGGTCAGAGAGGCACTGACTGCTATACAGTGCTTAAAGTGGTTGTAAACCCACTTTTTTTTTTTTTTTTACAACCTGTAAAAGAAAGGCATAATGAGCTATTATGACTAGCATAATAGCTCATTATGTTCCACTTACCTTAGGTCGGGGCCCCCGAAGCCGTCCTCGTCCCTCTGTACAGCCGCAGACATCACTGCGGCGATAGCCGGAATGTTACTAACGGGTATCGCCGCACCAGCCAATCACAGCGCCGCTCCGGCGCTGTGATTGGCCGGAGCGGCGGAGACGTCAGTCTGCGAATGCGCGCGGGAGGCGTCCCACTCGGCTACGCCCAGCGATTGCTGGGAAGTAGCCGAGTTTGTGAATGGGATTAACCCCATGAATGCGCCGTAGACAGCGGCGCTTGTCATTTTAGTAAATATCTCCTAAACCATGTAGGTTTAGGAGATATTTCTTGCACCTACAGGTAAGCCTTAATCTAGGCTTACCTGTAGGTGCAAGTTGAAAAAGTGGGTTTACAACCACTTTAAAGTCACTTGGGTCACAAAAACACCCCCAGCAATGAAGTTTTCAAAATGGCAAAATGTCTTTAAAAGCCAAATGTTCTCAGTGGTGAGACCCTTTCTTTTCTGTTGGCTTAGCTGCATCCTTTTTACCAAGGTGGCTAGACCTTTTTTACTTATTTATTTTTTAACTAATTTATTATTATTCAAGATTGCATCAGGAAATAATACAGTGAACACCAAATATAATGTCCAGTGAAAAGGACAGATTGCACTTGAGAGAGCAGAACAGCACAGAGATATTTCATAACTAGGATAAGTGCTGACTATGGCATCCATTTGGATCAGACCAATACACATACTGTACAGTATAAAATATGGTAGGATGTAGCAGAGAAGACCACAGTGGACCTGATGCTAAATTTGGGATTTTACATCTTTATTGGATCTAGCAAATGCTCTACAAGCTGGCTGCTTGTCCCCTATTTTATGTAATATTGGCCATACATGTTATGTTCTGGTCGAAATAATAATCTGATTGGATCTACGAATTATTGAAAAGGTGCATACTATGTCATCATTCAATTATGCAAAACTGGTCAATTTCTTGTTCAAATATTTTATTAGTCAGGAAAGAGAAGAGGTGGTAAAATAAAACCATTGGTCCATACATGGACTAAGAAAAGTAAACAGGTAGCACCGTAGTAACCATGAGCGTTTAGCGCACAAGTATTTATGTATATATGTAGGTTTAAGATACAAGTCGAATATCGTATGGTAAAACCTGAAGTCTAGCAAACTAGAACGTGTGATTATTGCCTTAAATACATTGGAACATTATGATGAACAGGTAAATCTTACTCAACTTGGAGCTAAATGTACGCATACATGAACGCCTACAGAGGCTTGGCGGCAATTTTTAGAAATCTGGCTCTCTATAGATAAGAGCCGTCAAAGAGAAAACAAAGTAGTAGAAGATAGTCAAGAAAGTGGCGAGTGGGTTGGGGGGGAGAAAGGAAGAGAGAGGGGAGGGAGGAACTCCAGGCGCCCCTAGACTAAACCCAGTGGGGCATGTCAATAAGCCATAAGATAGTGTTACCAATCACAGAAGCAAGAGGGATTCGTCAAAATTGTGTGTGTGCCACTCATGGGGACCAGAGGGCTTCATATTTGGCTTCTCGATCAGAGATCACTGCTTCAATTTTAGCATGAATCATGGCTTGTGTGACCTTATTTTTCATTGACTAATAATTTGTTTAGCCGCCATTGTGATCTGCAGGAGAAGTTTAAATTGGCGGTGTGTTACATCAGATGGCTTTAGGTTTAATAGCGCTGTAGATGGATCTGGAGATGAGGTCATATTAAAGTAGAGAGCATGGTAAACGGGCTGGACCAAAAAGTTTGAACTATGGGGCATGTCCATCAGATGTGCATGAAGGATCCTTAGGCAGCACAGCCCCTAAAGCAATTGGCGGGATAGTGGGGGACATATTTAGCGATCCTGGTGGGGACCAAGTACCAGAGAGTCAAAACTTTGTAATTTAATTTAGTCTCAATTGCCACTATATTCTGTGAGGAGGATTTTGTGGCTTGCCAGATGTGGTTCCAATCAGTCCTTTCCAAGTCTCTCTCCCATTTAGATGGCCATGCATGAAAAGAGGATGGTGAGGTCCAGGCCGAGTAAAACGCAGGGTTGTAAAGGATGCAGAGCATTGGGCTGTGGGGTGATTGGAGTGAGTGTTTGGACTTGAGGGCGATCTTATAGAGAAAGGGAGTGGCGAGTCACTGGGTTAAGTATGTTACGGCGATCAGGACGGAGCCAGAGAAGGTTAGCGTCCAAGAGAGGGTCACACTCGACCGTCTCTGGGGCTACCCAGAGGGGTATTTCAGTGGTGGCATGATACTTAGGCAATTGAGCCAGATGGGCTGCCTGGTAATATCTAGTGAAGTTGGGAAGGCCTAGGCCGCCTCCTATTTTAGGTAAATCTAGGGTACAACAGGGTTTGATAGAGCTCCAGATGTAAGAGGATATGCGCCATTGCAGCAGGCGAAGGAAATAGCTCGGAACTGGAATAGGCAGTACCCTAAAAGGTATAATTTCTTAGGAAGTATGGTCATTTTAGTTACTATTATCCTGCCCATCCACGCTAATGTTAGAGTAGACCACTCAGTAAGGTCAGAGAGATGCGTAAGCAGGAAGAGGTCTGATATGTTGGCCGTCTGTTAGATACCAAGGTATGGGATGGAATGGGGGGACCAGGGGAAAGGTAAAGCCGTCTGCAAATGATTCAATTCCGCAGGTGGGATGGAAATGTTTAGTGCTGTGGATTTAGTTGGGTTAACATCTAGGCCCGAAGTTCTGCCAAAGTCATCTAGTAGTTTGAGGAGGTTGGAAGTGGAGGTTAGTGGTGACGTCATTGGCAAATAAACCTAATTTGTGGTGGTGGCCACTGATTTCCAGCCCTCGTATGTTAGGGTTTTGGCGGTTCAGGTGTGCTAGGGGCTCAATAGCTATGGTGAACAGGAGCGGTGAGAGCGGACAGCCCTGATGTTCCCCTTTTGATAGGGAAAGATTCAGATCTATAGCTCATGTAACGCACCAAGGCGGTGGGGTTAGCATAAAGAGTTGAGATCCAGGAGAAACAATGTGCACCGAACCCCCAACGCCAAAGTATGAAGTAGAGATAAGGCCAAGAGACAGTGTCAAAGGCCTTTATTTTATCTAAAGATAAACAGCATAAGGGGATATTGCAGGTATGAGCTATGAGTCAAGAGAAAAAGAAGAAAAGGGCTCACCAGCCTTGTGCATTATCCATTGGACGCATTATCCAAATTGACGATTGTAGGAAAGCTGATTGACGATTGTAGGAAAGCTGATTGACGATTGTAGGAAAGCTGATTGACGATGGTAGGAAAGCTGATTGACGATGGTAGGAAAGCGGATGGACGATGGTAGGCAAGCGGATGGACGATGGTAGGCAAGCGGATGGACGATGGTAGGCAAGCGGATGGACGATGGTAGGCAAGCGGATGGACGATGGTAGGCAAGCGGATGGACGATGGTAGGCAAGCGGATGGACGATGGTAGGCAAGCGGATGGACGATGGTAGGCAAGCGGATGGACGATGGTAGGCAAGCGGATGGACGATGGTAGGCAAGCGGATGGACGATGGTAGGCAAGCGGATGGACGATGGTAGGCAAGCGGATGGACGATGGTAGGCAAGCGGATGGACGATGGTAGGCAAGCGGATGGACGATGGTAGGCAAGCGGATGGACGATGGTAGGAAACCTGATCGTAGTAAAGTAGATGGAATCAAACCATTTTTATTTTGCAATCTTTTCAATAAAAGTTAATCTAAAACAATATGATTGCATATTAAATTGTTCCATGTATGGCCACCATAACCCTTAGAGATATTTATACCCATCTAGATTTCTCTACGTTTGTACTATTGTACATGTGCAGGTCTATCTCCCCTTTGTGAACACATATCAGTGAGCAACGATTGGGTTTATTTAGGATTGTTAGGAAAGAAAAGGACAGAAATGTTTTGCACTGCGTGTTTTCCACTTGCTTTCCCATATTTGACTGACAAGATGCCATACCCTGTGTGGGAGCTGCTGGCTCTCCAACACCCTACAAGGACTTCTAGCAGGCTAGACTCAAGTTCATTGTTATGACAAGTTCCCAGCAAATGCTGTCTCTGCAATGGTGCTTCTTGCAGCTGCTGCTCAGGCTAAAGTGAAGCTGTATTCCATCTCTCCCTCTGTGTCTGACCCTCCCCTTGTGCTGCGGAGGAAATTGGCTGGGCACAAGGAGCGTTGGCATGGAGAGCAGATTGATTTCTAGAAGGGATTAAGACATGTTTTTGGTGTCCGTCCAAGGAGGTGGTAAATCCTGGATTCTCTGTTCATTCGTCAGTTTCTGCTGTGCTAAGATCTTAAAGCTGTAGCCAGCTCTGCTTGCCATTTAATTAATAAATACAGTAGTCCTCAGATTTATCGTTTCTCTGTAATGGCGATGAGGCATTATTGTAGCCTAGACTGACAGATTGTGGCGTCCTGATCATGAAAGCATTAGGTCTGCAGCTTGTCAGAAATATCGATGGTTGCATTTGGAGGTCTAAAAAAAAATGTTTTTTTTTTTTTTTTTAATGGCTGCTTGCTCTGATGCAGTGTCACTGTTCTGCATTAACTGTATTAACACTCAAATGGGCCAGTGTATGGAGAAACTGCTCCACCAAATAAAATCTATTTTTTTTTAAAGCGGAGTTCCACCAAAAAATGGAAGTTCTGCTTTTCGGAATCCCCCCCCCCCCCCCCCTGGTGTCACATTAGGCACCTTTCAGGGGGGAGGGGGGAGCAGATACCTGTCTAATGCAGGTATTTTGCTCCCACTTCCAGGCATAGATAGCCACGGCTATCTACGCCACGTCCAACCCCTCCTTCGCCCCCCCCCCCACTGTCTTCTGGGAGACACACAGGTCGCAAGTCTTCACTTCCTGATTCCCTTACCGAAGATGGCGGCGCCTCCACCCGAGGACCGAGTGACAGATTGGCTTCGGGTGCCGACATCGCGGGCGCCCTGGACAAGTAAGTGTCCTTATTTTAAAAGTCAGCAGCTACAGTTTTTGTAGCTGCTGACTTTTTAAAAACAAAAATTCGGCAGAAATCCGCTTTAAGGGAAGCAATAAAACATTGGAAATATAAACAAAAAAAATATTTTTTAGCTCCCACAGCGCTGCTGTGGTAGTTCATTGAGAACTACAATCCAACAGTTGTAAAGGATGTCGGGGCTTGTAGTTCATTCACACACAGAGCTGGGTGGAGCCCCACACGGCCATGCTGATTTCAAATAGTGACCGCTAGTACAGGGAACTTCTCCCTATACTGATGTCACAGGGTGGAACATGTAAAAAGGATAAGCTCACTTTTGGGGACATGTTACATTATAATGAAATTATAGATAGTAAATCAAACTACAGAATTTTCCCTGCTGCACTTCTGTTGAAACTGTCAAATACATTCCATTATTGAACTTTCTTTTCCGAGCGCTAATTGTGAGGATCTGCTTGTTGTCCTAGACCAATCCCAGTGTTGTAACATGAGTAAATTGGTGAGCAAATCATATGAGCAGGATGTGATCTTTCTGGGAAGGAAAGATCTGTACACAAACAGAATTGCCCCAGTGTCGCCAAGGTTAAAGCGGAATTCCACCCAAAGGTGGAAGCTTCGCTTATCTGTCTCCTCCCCTCCGGTGCCACATCTGGCACCTTTCGGGGGGAGAGGATGGGGGCACCTGTTTTTGACAGGTACCTGTCCCCACTTCTGTCAGACCTCACCACAGTGAGGTACATCAGAAGTTTGGCCTCCTTCCCTGCCGCCGGGCCACTTAGACAGCGCAGCGCAATTCGCGCATGCACAGTAGGGAATCGGCTTCACAGCCAATTTCCCTTATAGGCTATGGCGGTGGCTGCACCCGAGATCTGATGGGAACATCGGCTGAGGTGCCGACATCGCTGGATTCCAGGACAGGTAAGTGTCCTAATATTAAAAGTCAGCAGCTACAGTATGTGTAATTTTTCCGTGTAGGGACTGGAGCACCGCTTTAAGAGTCACATTTGTGTTTTTGGCAGCTTTAGAAAATTGTGGCTGTAGATAGAAACACATAGGTGGTTTGTGTTGCCATTAAATTACAGATTGCCTTGTACAGCAGTTGTATATAATATTTTAATGCTAAAAACTTTTTGGGTGATGTCATCTGACTGTAGCATAGCTGTTTAAGCAATTCATTGTAAGGTTCATTAAAGCATTTGTTACCCAACACTTCATTTACTTGATATGTGCCTGCTGTACCATGTACGTGTATGAGAAAGTATTTTGTTCTCTTTGTATTACTTTGTGTTCCTGACAGTCCCTCGGCTTTCCTATTAAACACTGACCACACTAAGCAGTAGAGCACACTGTGGTCAGTTCTTTAGCTATGCTGGGAACTCCTCCAATGATCAGACTTGTCCTGACACGCCCTCGCTACACAGCCATTCACTGGGAAGATCAGTGTACTGTTGCTTCTCCTCCCCCAGCTCTTATGCAGCTGAGAACAGAGGGAATGTGATCACTTATGAAAAAAAAAAGTGAAAAGGGTATTTTATAATGTTTTATATATTTATACAAAAATGGTTTGCCTTTCATTTCATTTCGATTTTAAACGGAGTTTTTTTACAAGGTAATCGTTTACAATCCATTTTAATAAAAAAATAATCTATCCATCTCTCTTGTTTTGCACTGTTGTTTTGCCAAAGTTAATGTTCTATTCTTGATATGAAAGTTGTGCATTTAGTTAGTTATTCCACGTTCTCAGTACAAAAGACAGCATTTAAACCTGAATTGGGTTGCGTCGTACTTCCCTTTTCCACAATAGTGCGCAGTGTTTTCACTCCAGCGGTGGCTGGGTCTCACAGACCTGCTTGACTTTTCTCACATTATTCTTTTAAAGGAGAGTCTTGCTAGTGACTTGGAAGCAGCCAAGGTTTGGGTTTTGGAAGTAGGGGGGCTGCTTGGAATTAATCACGCTTTGTTTATAGAGCTCACTACTGCAGCGGGCAGTTCTAGTCTGTGGAACTGCTGGTCCAAGTACTACAGTACATTGAGCTTTCTTAAAACTGAATGCATTTTTAGGGATGCAGTTTTCGAAATTAATGTAAACCTAAAGAAAACCATGTTTGTTCTAGTATTGAATAGAGTAGGACATGGTATCCTGTTGCTTTCTGAACTGTAGTGAACAAAAAAAAAAAAACTTTATTTAGGGAAATCATTAGTCCCCATTGGAATTTTAGATTCTCCTTCCTTTCAGTGACAGTGGTCACCAGAACACATGACAAGGCTGAATCTCTCCAGCAGTAACACACAGGTCAGTCTTTTGGCCAGACCTGATTGCAAGCTCAATATAAGTCTATGGGTGCCTGTTTTACGTCTGCTTACCTTCTAGTTCACCCAGGTCTGGGGGAAAAAACACACTTTTTTTTTCTTTTTTTATTTTTTTTTGGACCTAAATGTGACAGATTTGAAGCAGCTTGCATATAGATCCACCAATAAGCATCAGTCTGCATAGGTTACATAGTTGGTCTGGCTGAAAAAAGACACATATCTAGTTTAACCAATAAGGCCCATTTCACACCAGCGGACCGTATGACTGCTTTTTCATCCATCCGTTTACGGATGAAAAAGGGACGTACATTGATCCCTATGAGATCGCGGGTGTCAGCAGATGAACATCCGCTGACACTTGATCACATCCGGGTCCGCAATCCTCCGATTCTGCAGACGGAGGAAAATCCTATGTTTCTATCCGTCTGCAGAGCGGATCGGAGGAACAGACAGACGGTCCGTGTTCATGCGATCCCTCCATAGGGGAGAGCGGAGATCTGACAGGGCGGTCCCTGCACAGTGTGCGGGGACCGCCTTGTCATCCACTGGCTCAGCGGGGATCAGCAGAGCGATCCCCGCTGAGCAAGCGGAGGTTCACGGGGCGGATCTTCACGGATCTGTCCCATGTGAAAGGGGCCTAAGTTGCTAAAATCTGACAAAAAGTGACATCTGCCCCATTTTGCTCCGATTCAGCAGGAGATCTGTTCATAGACCCCCTGCTGAATGGACCAGATGGGGGTCTGCGTGAAGGGGACCCCAAGACCAAGTTCGCACAGGTGACTCAGCATTGCATGTTGGTGTTACTTAGGGTGATCTGCATGCAAGTGCAGTCCATCTCTGAATGCTCACTTCTCCAGATTTAAACCCACCCATTAAAGTGGTTGTAAAGCCTAAATATTTTTTACCTTAATGCATTCTTTGCATTAAGGTAAACAATGTTTAGGTGTTGCCCCCCCCCCCCCCCCCCTTTTGCTTATCTGAGTCCTCATTAGATCCAGCGCTGTGCACATCTGCAGCTCTTCTCTGCCCCTCACTTCTGGGTCTCGCTGGCTTTGTTGGGGCATCGGGTGCCATTGGCTCTCAGTACTGTCACTCAAAGCCAGAGATGAGTGGGCGGGGCCAAGTCCCGCTGTCTGTCAATGTTATCATATGCCCCATGGGAAGCAGCTGGACAGACGGGAGGGGCCAGGAGCGTCTGCGGGGGAACCCGAAAAGAGGATTCCATTGCACAGAGCAGGTAAGTAATTGAAGAAAAAAAATTACCTTTACAATCATTTTGATAACTCCTCCCAGATAGGAATCTATGTACAGCAGTGGTTCTCCACTCCTGTCCTCTGGACCCATCAACAGGCCATATTTTAAGTATTACCTTTGGGAGATGCAGACTAGAATACTGCAATCACTGAGCAGCAAATGATATCACCTGTCATGTATTTCAGTTATCTTGTAAACCTGGCCTGTTAGTGGGTCTTGAGTAAGGATGAGCTCTGGCGTGTTCACAGAATTAAGCACATACAAATGGCTGTGGTTACAGGGTGAGGCACAACAAATGTGCACAGCTGAAAACTAGTTCTAAATACCATAGCCGATCATCCTGCTGATGTTACTGGTTGTTAGCCTTCATGGTGGTCAGTTCAACCCTAGTGATGCTGCAAGATATTCTGCGGCCAGAGAAAAACTACATTGTGCTGTGTACACAGAGTCTTAAAGCTAACATTTAATATAGTTTTCATTTAATTTTCATTATATACCTTATTGTTAGACCCTGTGATGTCATAACTGGATCTCGACATTTCTTTATGCAATGTAGGCAGATAGTGGCTGGTGGGAGGAGCTGTCAGAATGCTTTACATCAGTGATTCTCAACTCTTGTCCTCAGGACTAAGGATGGAGCTCTGGCGTGTTCGCATAGTACACGTGCAGAGCCCGCCAGGAAGTCTGCGCTGCGCTAATCACAGCCAGGGAGACATTTCCCGATGCTCAGCTGTAGAGATCGGGAAATGTCTCCCTGGCTGTGATTAGCGCAGCGCGGTGCCGACTTCCTGGCGGGCTCTGCATGTGTACTATGCGAACACGCCAGAGCTCCATCCTTAGTCCTGAGGACAGGAGTTGAGAATCACTGATGTAAAGCATTCTGACAGCTCCTCCCACCAGCCATGATCTCCCTACATTGCATAAAGAAATGTCGAGATCCAGTTATGATATCACAGGGTCTAACAATAAGGTATATAATGAAAATTAAATGAAAACTATATTAAATGTTAGCTTTAAGACTCTGTGTACACAGCACAATGTAGTTTTTCTCTGGCCGCAGAATATCTTGCAGCATCACTAGGGTTGAACTGACCACCATGAAGGCTAACGACCAGTAACATCAGCAGGATGATCGGCTATGGTATTTCAGAACTAGTTTTCAGCTGTGCACATTTGTTGTGCCTCACCCTGTAACCACAGCCATTTGTATGTGCTTAATTCTGTGTACCCAAAATATTGTGCGATAATAGATGGCAATTCCATTCTTGAACAGTACGTAACAAGCATATGAAAACAAAAATATGAGCGTATTAACCGCCTTCCCAAAAAGTTTTGGTGCTCAGACTCAGGCGTATACTGTCCACAAATGTGGGCCTAGTGTTTTGATGAGAAGTGATTGGAAGGTAAGCAGAAAGTAGGTCTTTCCTTGTTAGACTGTATATGTAAGACATTATATTTGGCTAGGATTTACATTACAGTAAATCCAATCGGCCTGTATGGATTTATGGCCTGTGCATGCTTTTTTCAGTAAAAAAAATAAATCTGCTTCTGTAGTACACCAAAAATCCCTAGAGTGTGATTGATAGGAAGATGGTGGATTGAATTGTCAATTGTCTTACTGTACATCTCTTCCCCTGAGTTCCCAGGTTCGCATATCGCTATAGACGCATTACCGAAACACCAATTGTGGGTGCACTGCCCAGTAAAGTTGAATTTGCATTCTTACTAAATCTTGTTAAATGCCATTTTGTTTTCTCAGATACTTCGTTAAAAAAATAATCCTCTAAAAGCATTAAATGTGAGGTGCATCTTGTTATTTGTCTTTGGTCAAAATGCAGTCGAATAATGGCATTAATAGTTAATGTGGTAATTGGGCAATGGAAACTATGGGCTGGACATTTGGGAATATATATAAGAGAAAGTTGGAGTTGGCAGCGTTTTAGAATTCCATTTCAATGATTGTTTCTCAAGTAAATTCTCTTCTTACGTAGGAATAGTTTGCTCTGATGTGTTTATGGATGCAAAAGACGATAAACCAGATCTGTATTTTGTATAGAATGCATTACGTTTCAACATAACTTGCGTTCCTGTAATACTTCCTTCCTGCACTTATACAATTCAATTAAAACTTGTCTAAGCACTATTAGATCTGCGATGACCACATCAAATAATGCCAGTGTTTTTAAACTAACTTTATTTTGTCTCTTATTTTTACGATGTGCATGTAGAAGTGGTCAGTTTTAGATAGCTTGTAATTCTACACGTACATGGGGCAGCTATGTTTGCTCATTACATATGCAGCTCTGCTGCAGACCTCAATATTCCCTCCTCTTCCCCACTTCTCCCAGGATAAACCCCAGAATACACATAGATATTCTTGCCTGACCTGACTTGCTATGACCTTGCTCTGTCTATCCCATGCCTGAAAACCTGTGCCACCATTTTTACAATCTGTCATTGTAGGCCAGCTTCTTCCTGGTTCTGCATCATCTGTGCAGAAATAAAATGAATATACTATACCAGCGGTCTCCAAACTGTGGCCCTGGGGCCAAACGCGTACATTTGCTTGACTTTTTCCAGCTCTTGGGGCACCATTCCATCCACTGACAAAAATAATAGGGCATAATTCCTGTCGTTGACACCATCAAAAGGGCATAATTCCTTGACACCAGAGATGGGTCATAATTCCTTCCATTGATCCCAACGATGAGCCACTATTCCTCCTACTGACACCAACAATGGGGGCACCATTCCTCCCACTAACACCAACGAAAGGGCACAATTTTTCCCACGTTAACCAATGACGGTGCTTAATTCCTTCCATTGATACCAACGATGGCACACTGTTTCTACCACTGACACCAACAATGGCACACTATGTTTTTACCACTGACACCAACAATGGCACACTGTGTTTCTACCACTGACGCCAACAATGGCACACTGTGTTTCTACCACTGACGCCAACAATGGCACACTGTGTTTCTACCACTGACGCCAACAATGGCACACTGTGTTTCTACCACTGACGCCAACAATGGCACACTGTGTTTCTACCACTGACGCCAACAATGGCACACTGTGTTTCTACCACTGACGCCAACAATGGCACACTGTGTTTCTACCACTGACGCCAACAATGGCACACTGTGTTTCTACCACTGACGCCAACAATGGCACACTGTGTTTCTACCACTGACGCCAACAATGGCACACTGTGTTTCTACCACTGACGCCAACAATGGCACACTGTGTCTACCACTGACGCCAACAATGGCACACTGTGTCTACCACTGACGCCAACAATGGCACACTGTGTCTACCACTGACGCCAACAATGGCACACTGTGTTTCTACCACTGACGCCAACAATGAGGCACACTGTGTTTCTACCACTGACGCCAACAATGAGGCACACTGTGTTTCTACCACTGACGCCAACAATGAGGCACACTGTGTTTCTACCACTGACGCCAACAATGGCACACTGTGTTTCTACCACTGACGCCAACAATGGCACACTGTGTTTCTACCACTGACGCCAACAATGGCACACTGTGTTTCTACCACTGACGCCAACAATGGCACACTGTGTTTCTACCACTGACGCCAACAATGGCACACTGTGTTTCTACCACTGACGCCAACAATGGCACACTGTGTTTCTACCACTGACGCCAACAATGGCACACTGTGTTTCTACCACTGACGCCAACAATGGCACACTGTGTTTCTACCACTGACGCCAACAATGGCACACTGTGTCTACCACTGACGCCAACAATGGCACACTGTGTTTCTACCACTGACGCCAACAATGGCACACTGTGTTTCTACCACTGACGCCAACAATGAGGCACACTGTGTTTCTACCACTGACGCCAACAATGAGGCACACTGTGTTTCTACCACTGACGCCAACAATGAGGCACACTGTGTTTCTACCACTGACGCCAACAATGGCACACTGTGTTTCTACCACTGACGCCAACAATGGCACACTGTGTTTCTACCACTGACGCCAACAATGGCACACTGTGTTTCTACCACTGACGCCAACAATGGCACACTGTGTTTTTACCACTGACGCCAACAATGGCACACTGTGTTTTTACCACTGACGCCAACAATGGCACACTGTGTTTCTACCACTGACGCCAACAATGGCACACTGTGTTTCTACCACTGACGCCAACAATGGCACACTGTGTTTCTACCACTGACGCCAACAATGGCACACTGTGTTTCTACCACTGACGCCAACAATGGCACACTGTGTTTCTACCACTGACGCCAACAATGGCACACTGTGTTTCTACCACTGACGCCAACAATGGCACACTGTGTTTCTACCACTGACGCCAACAATGGCACACTGTGTCTACCACTGACGCCAACAATGGCACACTGTGTTTCTACCACTGACGCCAACAATGGCACACTGTGTTTCTACCACTGACGCCAACAATGAGGCACACTGTGTTTCTACCACTGACGCCAACAATGAGGCACACTGTGTTTCTACCACTGACGCCAACAATGAGGCACACTGTGTTTCTACCCCTGACGCCAACAATGGCACACTGTGTTTCTACCACTGACGCCAACAATGGCACACTGTGTTTCTACCACTGACGCCAACAATGGCACACTGTGTTTCTACCACTGACGCCAACAATGGCACACTGTGTTTTTACCACTGACGCCAACAATGGCACACTGTGTTTTTACCACTGACGCCAACAATGGCACACTGTGTTTTTACCACTGACGCCAACAATGGCACACTGTGTTTTTACCACTGACGCCAACAATGGCACACTGTGTTTCTACCACTGACGCCAACAATGGCACACTGTGTTTCTACCACTGACGCCAACAATGGCACACTGTGTTTCTACCACTGACGCCAACAATGAGGCACACTGTGTTTCTACCACTGACGCCAACAATGAGGCACACTGTGTTTCTACCACTGACGCCAACAATGAGGCACACTGTGTTTCTACCACTGACGCCAACAATGAGGCATACTGTGTTTCTACCACTGACACCAACAATGAGGCACACTGTGTTTCTACCACTGACGCCAACAATGAGGCACACTGTGTTTCTACCACTGACGCCAACAATGAGGCACACTGTGTTTCTACCACTGACGCCAACAATGAGGCACACTGTGTTTCTACCACTGACGCCAACAATGAGGCACACTGTGTTTCTACCACTGACGCCAACAATGAGGCACACTGTGTTTCTACCACTGACGCCAACAATGAGGCACACTGTGTTTCTACCACTGACGCCAACAATGAGGCACACTGTGTTTCTACCACTGACGCCAACAATGAGGCACTAGTCCTCTCACTGAGACCAAAGTTAGAGCATTGTTTACTCCCACTGGATGTTAGGGTATTTTCTGCTCCCACTTGCTTTAATCCGGCCCACTAAAGTCTGATGGACAGTAAACTGCCCCTTTGTTTAGAAAGTTTGCATACCCCTGTTATATACTTTAATACACTGATTTTACTTCTCCCAAGATCCTGGTGAAGTAGCCCCCCCCCCCCCAAGGGAGCAACTGTGAGGCCAGGTTTACATCACCAGTGCCTCAAAGTGGCATCCCATTTGTGAGTAAGAGTTAATTTGAGTTAACTAATCAGTTGCAAATTATTTGAGATCAACATACAATGGGCGTTGCTGATGGGGAGCAGAAGTTGTGAATATGCAGGGAATGTTTTGAACTGCTGATAGAGTACAGTGTCCTTGCTTATTGCACATATAAAAAACAGACAACATTTATAAGGTCATATTTAAAGTTTTTAGAAACTGATCTTGGCCTCTAAAACATGAGCTGCCAGGGGGCTGTAAAATCGGGTAGTCGCGCTGTGGTTTTATCACCCTCGACCACCCACAAAGCTGGAGGGAGGAGTACATACATTTAAGACAGCTTGTTGGGTTGGCAGGCAGTACCACCTCTCAGACTTTCCCCTTTGAAGTCAGTTGGACCGCACTGCAAATGCAAGGCAAGCGCTCATGACTGTGGCACGTTGGTTCTATTCAGAGTCACCGTTCAGCATAGAAAAAAAAATGGATGAATCTCAAGCTGCAGTATTGTATTCTGACAGCTGACGGTGCCGACTGTAAAAATATCCAAATAGTGCCTGCAGCTGATTTGATGTGGATACTGTTCAGCTGACAATTTTCCATCCGTCTCCTTTTGATTTTTAAATGAAAGGATGATGGGTGGGAGCCAACAGGGCCACCAATGGAATGGATTTTGGCAACTTCATCAGGAATTGGCTGAATTGCACTCTGTTTATGACCAGCTTTGCTCCTCTATGACAAGCAGGGTTCCCAGATCATCCTGTTATCAGTAATGGAAATGTTGTAGATTGGTACACTGCAGCGTTGTGTGTATCAAAAAGGAGGGTATTGAGTTGGTGCACTGTGCTGCTTTCTTGTATGCATCTTAAAGAGTCATTTTTAATTTTGATTAGCATGCATCCTTAAATGCGATGTGCTCATTTGATTGCTTTTAGAGGTAACCAGTTAACATAGCATATATATAATTGTGATACAAGCCATATTGTAATTTAATGTTTCTTTAATTATTACCTTGCAATATGGCATCCTGGAGGCCTTCTGTACACAGTTGATTCATGGAACGCCTCCAGAAAGTCTACACCAAGTCAAATTTTTAGGCATCCCCAACAAAAATTTCACTTTTGGCGAGATGCTACTAAAGGGTTAATCGCTTCTAAAGAGATGCAGACCTTGTAGATTTCCTCACTAGAGACCTACAAGTGAATCAGCTGATTAAATCACTCCCATTCAGAAACCAAAAACTTCGCTTTTTTTTTTTTTTTTCATAGCAGAAACCGGTCTGACTCTGCTACAAAGGTTGTTAAAATCCTTGCAATGTACATTGATCACCCAGAGGCGACTTTTGTTGTGAAAGTAGAGTGCATTACTGAGGCAGGTCGACTCGTTCCCGGCACAATCCTGTACCTGTATGCTGTGGCTTTCTCCTGGGGTCCACATGTGCGCATGGACCCTGAAAGACTGTTCTGCCATTTACTGCAGTATAAGCCGATCAACAGGTCTTGGACCAATGATTTGTGGCCGGCACCCACTGATCAGCTCAGTGAGTTATAGCATTTGTACAGCAGCGATGGGCCTTTTTTTTTTTTTTTTTCTCCCTGCAAACCAGGCCAGCCATACACAGAGCATTTTTATTTTTTTATTTTTTTTTGCAACCGTGCAAATTTTCACAGATTTCCCCCATCAACAAAGACAGTGTTGATGCGGGAATCCCTCCTGCCGGGCCATTGTTTTCTTCTGGTAGGGGAAGACATCCCCGCCGGGAGAAGACCATGGTTATCGCTAGCGGCTATAGCAGCCACTACCGATAATCACAAGATAATCTGACAGGCTGGTTGTATTCAAGTTGATCTATTTGATCAACTTGGTACATTCAGCCTGCCCATTACCATTTCGAATCTTGGCCGGTTCCTGCTGAACCAGCCAAAATTCAAACCATGTATATGGTTGGCCTTAGCAAAACACCACACACAGTAAACATGCCAAACATTGTTAGGCACACATTTAACCCCTTAATCACCCTAGATGTTAACCCCTTAATCACCCTAGATGTTAACCCCTTTATCTGACAGTGTCCTAACAATGACCGTGTATATTTCTAGCCCTGATCACTGTATTTGTGTCACTGGAAATGTCAGTTGCAGTTAGTCAGACAGTGTCAGATTGTCTACCGCACTCCCACTAGAAATTGCTTATCGCCGCCATTAGTAGTATAAGAAAATATAAATTAAATAAAAATTCCAGTATCCATACCGTAGTTTGTAGACACTAACTTTTTTTTTTACGAAGGACATTTTGGCCAAAATTCATGAACTATTTTATTTTTATTTTTTTATTGGATATTTTATAGCAGAAAGTAGAAAATTATATTTTTTTCCTTTCAATATCTTGGGTCTTTTTTGTTTATATCACAAAAAATAAACCCAGTGGTGATCAAATACCACCAAAAGCAAAGCTCTATTGGTGTGGAAAAAAAAAATGATATTGAATTTAGTTTGTGTCGAGCATTGCATGACCGTGTAATCGCCAGTTAAAGTAGCACATTTCCGGACTTCAATAAATGGGCCTGGTCACGAAGGGGGGGGAAATTTTCCAGAGCTCAAGAGGTTAAACTAAGCGCATTGTCCGTTACGATTTCACTTTGTCTTTTTAAATAAATGTGCAGATGTCTTGGTGAAGAGAAGGGATCCCTCCACCTAGTTGCTGCCTTTCTTCCAACTACGGATGAATGCACATCCCCACAGCTCTTATGTGCAGGTTCCATATGAAGAATAAAGAGCAAGTCTGCAGATAAAGACTGCATCCAAAGCTGATATGAAGTACGGTGAATGGTACAATATGTGCCAGGCAAGACTGGCATTCATCATTACTTTACCATTCAATTTACGTGAACCTGAATGAACATATGTAGCGCTCTTTACTGTGTCATCCTCCTGCTACAGGTTGCCAAGTAACAGTACAGAAGCTGATCACCCCTGCCTAATCACTGCAGCAAGATGCAGCATCCACACGTCTCCCATTGATTATCGTTTATTAAAATTAATGACTCTGTTTTCAGTATTATGTACAGCTTGGACACAATTCCTGCAGCCATCTCTGATTATGGTGTAATGTCTGTGGAATGCTCTCTCATTTTTATATATAAAAATCTTCTACCTGCTGCTTTGTTTGTTTTGTCCCAGGCTATTAATGTGACAGCTATAGGTTTTTGTAATAAACCGCGTGGAGAACACTTTGTGCTTTGCGTTCTCTCTGGCTGCTAAATCGGTGGACTTGTTACATAATGACACTGGTAGGACTGTGATGGAGATGCATTTGATTTCTGAAACAAAACATCCACAGGCAGCAAACACTAATCTGAATACACTGCTCGCCTGGTCAGAAGCGGTGAAATATTAAATTATTGAGGACTGTGCTAAGTGCCTGTTAAGCCGGAGGCAGAGTAAAGTAATAGGGAACATAACCGACCACTTTAAGGAGAATTAAAAAGCCATTTTCCTAATGCTACCTGGATGTTTTTGGGTAGGTAATAGGATGTACAGAGATCTCACCTTGTGTCCCAAAGGGCTGGATCATTTATCCAAGCTTTTTGTACCACGGGAGCTGGCCTCACATTCTTGCCTTGTATTATGTAGACTACAGTCCTTGAAACTGAGCCGCTACTTCACCTTTTACTAATAATCCCTTATAAGACCTTAGTATCTATTTGTCAAAGCCTGTATTTTACTATGTAGTGACTGTGTCATACATTGCCTTGCTTTCTGTGTTTACCAGTTGGAGAAGTGTGGAATAGTTTTGTTTTAGGTGGAATGGCCCTTTCATTATCAAGTGAAATGTAAAATTAAAGCGCGACTTCACCCAAAAAGGGAAGTCTCACTTCTTTGCATCCCCCCTCTTTTTTAATTATTGTCACTTTTTGGGGGGGCAGGAGGATGCGGGTACCTGGTTTTGACAGGTACCTGCTCGCGCTTCTGGTGAAATCACAGCAGCGATCTGAGCGGAAGTTTGACCCCCCCCACAGCCTTCTGGGACACATCACAGGTCCCAGAAGACTGCGGGACCATCCACAAGCGCAGCACAGCTTGTGCGTGTGCGGCTGTGAACCCGCAAGGCTTCACTGCCGGTTTCCCTTACTTATGATGCTACAAATTCTGGATGAACCCTCTGCACACTGCTATATATCTTTTCTAGCAAACTTTGAACTAAAAATCTCTGTCTTTCATTGCACACATATTGCAATACATGTTTAAGCTGGCCAACTGTGTCAAAGTAATCCCTCTTATGGCAAGCCCTACTCTGTTCTAATGCAAATGCTTCGGTGGACACAATGCCAACATGGTACGAGCAGACAGAAGGTGGGAGAGAGCTTTTGGGTTCATTTCTGGTCACTGACCTGCAATGCAACAAAAACAAGATATACTGGTGCTCAAATCCCAATAGCTTGTACATGTATATAATCTATCAGGTACTAAAGGGTTGTGACCACATGGTAACATTAGAAATTCTGGAAACTTTGCAATGAAATACAGGGATTTTTAGTTCAGTCGTACTATAGCCACCGGCAGTAATCGCATGTAAAAAAAAATACAGACAGGCTGGTTGTTCCCACGTTGATTGATTCAACTTGGTTACAATCAGCCTGCCCATTAATGGAATCACTGCTAAACCCACCGATATTCGATCCATGTATGGGCCCGGCTTTAGAGGAGATTAACAAAAAAAAAAGTTGCACTTCAAGCTGTTAACAAATTGATATTGAGTGATTGCTTTCAGTGATAAGACATATTTGTTAACCATGCATTTATCTCTATCTACTGTTGTATAGTTGAGGACTGATGGATAGCTATCTAGAGATAGAGATATAAATATATATCTCTATCTTTCTATAGATATCTATATCTCTCTATCAGGGGTGCAACGGATCAAAAAACTCACGGTTCGGATCGTTTCTCGGATCAGAGTCACGGATCAGATCATTTTTCGGATCAGCCATGACCATGCTGTGTGTGGACTGATTCCTTCCCCAAAGTAGAGGGAGGCAGGATGTGGAGGCACTTCGGTAGCCGCCACAGGAAGCCTGGAGGCCGTTCCAGGGGAGGATGGAACACTGGGCAGTCAGGGAAGGCAGGGCAGCACACCTAGGCCGCCGCCGGGTGGAGCAATATGGCCGCTGCTCCAGGAGGTAGTCCGACGCCGCGGCCTGTCCCAAGGCAGGTGTAGGCTGCGGATGTGCTGCGGGAGCGCTCTCAGGCACTCTGGAGGCTGATCCAGGAGGGGAGCGAACTCCAGGCAATCAGGAAGGCCAGGAAAGCTTGTTGCGGGCGCCGCTGGGTGGACCAAGATGGTCCGGGAGCTAGGCCGAAGCCACGGTTTTTCCTATGGCCGATGCAGGACCGGGAAGCCGCACATCCGCGTCCACAGGTGGCGTTCTAGCAGGCTGACAGGCTCCAAAAGGCAGCAGAGGAGACCAGACGGAGCCCCGGATAAAGCGGATGGCAAGAATGTACCAGGGTGGTGAGGATGCTGACAGGATGGTTCACACTACCTGCGGGTATTTGCACCCACTTCCGGGAGTCCTCTCTGCGGGTAGTGCGTCACTTCCCGCAGAACGCCCTTTGTGTTCTGGGAAACGTACGTCTCCCAGAACACAGCGGTGACCAGTGAGGACGGCGCTGCGTGACTCGCACATGCGCCGTAGGGAACCGAGCAGTGAAGCCGGAACGCTTCACTTCCTGATTCCCTCACCGAGGATGGCGGTGGGGGCAGCAGATAGACGAGTGATTGCTCGTCTTCTGCTGCAGAAGTCGCTGGACTCCAGGACATGCGAGTGTCCATATATTCAAAGTCAGCAGCTGCAGTATGTGTAGCTGCTGGCTTTTAATATATAATTTTTAACAGCGGAGCTCCGCTTTAAGTAGCAGAGGGGGTTGTTAATCAGTTTCAGCTGCAGGTGCACTAGATGGGCAACAATGAGATGACCTCCAAAACGGGAATGGTTTTTCAGGTGGAGGTGTCTGACATTTTTTTTTTTCCCTACTCATCTTTTCTGACTTTTTTTCACTAGTTTTGCATTTGGCTAGGGTCAGTGTCACTACTGGTAGCACAAGGCAATACTTGGACCCTATAAAGGTTCTACAAGCAGTCCAACTCCTCCAGGATGGCACATCAATATGTGTCATTGCCAGAAGGTTTGCCGTGTCTCCCAGCACAGTCTCAAGAGCATGGAGGAGATTCCAGGACACAGGCAGTTACTCTAGGAGAGCTGGACAGAGCCGTAGACGGTCCCTAACCCATCAGCAGGACCGGTATCTGCTCCTTTGTGCAAGAAGGAACAGGATGAGCACTGCCAGAGCCCTACAAAATGACCTCCAGCAGGCCACTGTGTGAATGTCTCTGACCAAACAATCAGAAACAGACTTCATGGGGGTGGCCTGATGGCCCAACGTCCTCTAGTGTGCTCTTTGCTCACTGCCTGAAAATGTGGAGTTTGATTGGCATTTTCAATTGAACACCAGAATTGGCAGGTCTGCCACTGGTGCCCCATGCTTTTCACAGATGAGAGCAGGTTCACCCTGAGCATATGTGACAGACTTGAAAGGGTCTGGAGAAGCCGCGGATAACTTTATGCTGCCTGTATTACTGTAACATCGTTCAGCATGACCGGTTTGGTGGTGGGTCAGTGATGGTCTGCGGAGGCATATCCATGGAGGAACACACAGACATCTACAGGCTACACAATGGCACCCTGACTGCCATTAGGTATCGGGATGAAATCCTTGGACCCATTGTCAGACCCTACACTGGTGCAGTGGGTCTTGGGTTCCTCTTGGTTCACGACAACGCCCGGCCTCATGTGGCGAGAGCATGCAGCCAGTTCCTGGAGGATGAAGAAATTGATACCATTGAATGGCCCCCACGCTCACCTGACCTAAATCCAAAAGAACCCCTCTGGGACATTATGTTTCGGGCCATCCGGTGCACCTCAGTCTGTTCAGGAGCTCCGTGATGCTCTGGTCCAGATCTGGGAGGAAATACCCCAGTACACCACACGTCATTCATTAGGAGCATGCCCTGATGTTGTCAGGTATGCATACAAGCACTTGGGGGCCATATAAACTACTGAGGACCATTTTGAGTTGTTGCAATGAAATTTCAGTAAAATGGACAAGCTTGCATAATTTTTTCACTTTGATTTTCGGGGTGTCTTTGAATTCAGCCCTCTGTAGGTGGATAATTTTCATTTCCATCAAATGATGTGCCATCCTTTCATTCCTAACACATTACCCAGTCCATATCAGTATAGATATCCAGTATGAGATTTTGCCTCGTTGAGATCTGCTGTGTATATAAATATGAGAGAGATGAAGTTGTTAATAGATTTAAACGTTATTTGTAAGAGTTCATGAGATTTAAACTTTTATCCCAACTGTAATTTTTGCAGTGAAATTTGCTATCTGATTGGTCGCTTTGGAGCCACCTTTTCAGTACTGGCCTTAATACGGTCAGTAAATTGGAACAGCACCAACAGTTTCAGGCTTGTTGATGCATGAGGTCAGAAGTGCTAACATTTCTCAGGCAGACGTTTCCAAGCATGAAGCACAGACACCTGACTGGGTGTGATTTGTCACATGCAATGTTATTGTTTTTTTTTCCATTTGTAGGTGCATTTCATGCCCAGAAGGGGATAGAGAACCTCATCCCTAGTTTTTCTAATTAAGGGAATTTGGAGCAAGCATTTTTCATCTTGCCTTTTCTGTGGTTCAGCATTTAGATTTGAATAGTAGGTCTTTTTCTGTTGATGGCTCTTTTCTTTACCCATTGTGGATTTTTTTTAAATGTGTAGCAGGCCTCAAGTAGACCCAATGACGTGTCCAGAGAGCCACACATTAGCCTTATTTAAAAAAAAATTGTATGTTGTATTAATGCATGGTTCAACACATTTTACCGTACGTTATCACAATGCACAGTAGTGCATGCAGCGATTTGCTGTCATTGCACTGCTGTTAATTCTGAATGATATCCCAGCACACTGTTACAGTACTGCTCCTATGGCTCATAGGAGTGACAGACACTGCATTGCTATACACAGGCAGATCACCTCCTGACTGGTGGATGTAAGTGCATTTACGGATTAAACAAAAATCGTACGAGAAATTTTGTGTTTGTCCCTTCGAAAATTTTCAGGCAAAATCTCTGTACGAACGATCAGATTATGGTACGATCGCTTCGAAAGCGGTGTTTTTTGTATGATTTTCTGAAAGTGTGTACAGACCTTACGGGTCAGCAGCCTGGATACTGGCTGCCTTTGTTTAAATATGAAATGCATCGGTGATGGAATGTAGACAGCACATTGGGAATTATTGTTTACCTCAAGAGCCAGTGTACAGATAAGGATCAGCAAACTGCTTTGGTGCTAGGATGTGGCAGGCACATTGGGAGCCATTGTTTACCTGGTGCCCAAAGCTGGCCGTAGATGGAGCTATTTTCTTTCTTGCAACCACGGGTTGCAGGAAAGAAAATCACTTGATTCCCCCATCAACACACTTGGTGTTAATCAGGAATTCCTCCCACATAACCATTGTGTTCTCCTGGCGGCCGGGAGCAATCCCCGCCAAGAGAATACAGTGATTACTGCTAGCGGCTATAATAGCCGTTAGCAATTATCGCATGTAAAATCCAAGAAGTGGGGGGGTCAGCCTGTCTGCCCAGACCATACGCCACACCCTGCATCAAATTGGTCTGCATGGCTGTTGTCCCAGAAGGAAGCCTCTTCTAAAGATGATGCACAAGAAAGCCCGCAAACAGTTTCCTGAAGACAAGCAGATTAAGGATTACTGGAACCATGTCCTGTGGTCTGATGAGACCAAGATAAACTTATTTGGTTCAGATGGTGTCCAGTGTGTGTGGCAGCAACCAGGTGAGGAATACAAAGATACGTTTGTTTGTCTTGCCTACAGTCAAGCATGGTGATGGGAGTGTCATGGTCTGGGGCTGCATGAGTGCTGCTGGCACTGGAGAGCTACAGTTCATTGAGGAAACTGTGACATACTGAAGCAGAGCATGATCCTCTCCCTTCAGAGACTGGGCTGCAGGGCAGTATTCCAACATAACGACCCAAAACACACCTTCTAAAGAAGCTGAGGGTAAAGCTGACTGGCCAAGCATGTCTCCAAACCTAAACCCTATTGAGCATCTGTGGGGCATCCTCAAACGGAAGGTGGAGGAGCGCAAGGTCTCTAACATCCACCAGCTCTGGTGAGCTTCATGCCCAAGATGGTTAAGGCAGTGCTGGAAAATAATGGTGGCCACACAAAATATTGACACTTTGGGCCCAATTTGGACATTTTCACTTAAGGGTGTACTCACTTTTGTTCCCAGTGGTTTAGACATTAATGGCTGTGTGTTGTTATTTTGAGGGGACAGGAAATTTACACTGTTATACAAGCTGTACACTCACTACTTTACATTGTAGCAAAGTGTAATTTCTTCAGTGTTGTCACATGAAAAGATATAATAAAATATTGACAAATGTGAGGGGTGTACTCACTTTTGTGAGATACTGTATTTCAAAATTTTAGCACATATCGTGACAAATATTTTATGCTGCCGTTTTTTATTACTTCTTTTTTTTCATAATTTGAATACACAATCATACACTTGGGAGTGGGACTGGATTGAAGTGGCTTTGGGACTCTGTGAATAAAGCTTGCAGCCTTTTGGTCAATCCTGAATATTGGAGTCACACTAACACTTCTCTCTGTGATAAATGAAGCTGTGAGCAATGAAATCACTAAGTCAATATCCCCTGGGATCCTTAAAATCTGAAACTAGGATATGTGCTTACACAGAACGGTTTTCTTGCTGTGAAATCCAGTAGTCGACTATTGTAAGTACCGTATTTTACGGCGTGTAAGACGGCCTTTTGTACTTAAAAATATCCCCCAAAAGTCAGGGGTCGTCTTATACGCCGGTACCTGTATGAGTCAGACTGCGGGCGTCCATTATTCAAAAGCCGTGCCGCCTCCTCGTCCTGTTCCGTGATAGGCGGAACACTCAGTTTCCCACAGAGCCTCTGTTCAGTGCTCCGCCTATCACTGAGGCCCTCTCATCCTCGGCCTCTGACGAGAAGACCTCCGTGATAGGCGGAACACCGAACTCAGGCTCTGCTGGGAAAGCTGAGTGTTCCGCCTATCACGGAACAGGACGAGGAGGAGGCGCGGCTTTTGAATGGACGCCTACAGTCTGACTCTGCATACATTGATAAGGTATGGAGATCTGTAGATGGGCACAGTGAGGTAGGCATTGGGCACAGTGAGGTGTGTTGGAAGGGGTCGTATTATACGGCGTGTATATCCCAAAACCAACCTTTTTAGCTGGAAAATTAGGGGGTTGTCTTATACGCCGGCAAATACGGTATGCACTTTTTCCTTTTTTAAAACTTCAAGAAGCAGTGCTTACAGTGAATAAACCAAGCCAGCATATCACTACGATAGATATTATCTAGTGCTGCATGTTTATTCAGAAATGTTCAAGTTAGATGTTAGAAGTCCTACCTATCCTCAGGTCCTACCACCAGCTGTACTTTGAGGCTATCCATGCAGATCGCTAAATAACAAAGCTGAGTCATTCATTTCCCATTGATATATATGTGAGGTCACAAACAAACATATACACTTATGGCAAGATTAGAGGACAGGTTTGAGCAATGCAGCTTTCAGGTTTTGCACGCATCTGCTGTTACTAGGCTGCTGCTAATTCTGCATATTCAGCACATTTGCCATGCATTAGCTACATTTATTTTTAAATATGACCTATTGGTGTCCATGGATTACACACGGTGTTATACAAGCGAAGTTCATTTGTAAATGTTGGACACAGCAAATAGCTGTGGGTTCATCAGCGACATCAGTACCAATGTGCACACACCATAGGTTTTATTAATATTAAGGCTTGAGCTTTTAAAGCTTTGTCCGCCGAGCAGTATATACAGAAAACTTTTACCAGCGTGCCTTCACATCACATCAGTGCCACTGTGCTTCATTGCGGGTTGCCTTCCACTGAGAGAAGATATGAAGAAGACCCTGTATGTTGTGTAACCAACCTGAAGATGGGGAGAGGGGAACTGGGGAGCGCAAGGCTGAGCCCATGGTTATTCTTTAGGGTACAAGCCAGCATTACCAAATAGACACTTTTGCGATAACAAATATGCGATATTGCATCATGTCTCTTACATCCTATGCATTATTCCAGATTATTTGGCCGACATTTTTAGGGACAGCAGAAATTCCATATGTAATTCTAGGTTTTGTGAGGGTGATGGGTCTAAGTGTTCGGGGGAGGACTGCAAGTCTTTCTAAACTTATTCCAGCCACCAAGAAGGCTTGAATTGGAAGTCCACCGAACACTAAAATCTCTAAATCTACAGGCATCCACAATCCAAGACTAACCTATCTAGCCCTGTAAAGAAGAAATCACTATACGTACCTTTTTTTGAAGCCGCTCTGGTCCGGTCTCCAGCTGCGGAAGCTCTGCAGAGGAGACAGCTGACAACAGCTGTGAAATGAATGGGGAGTAACGTCCGTTACTATGGGGCTTCTGTTGTTGGCTGCCTCCTCTGTACCGGCCTCCACAGCGAAGCCGCAGCAGACAGTTCAGCATGGGACTGGACTGGAGCGCATTCAGAAAAGAGATGTATACCGATTTCTTCCTTACAGGGCTAGATAGGTTAGTCTTGGATTATGGGTGCTTTTAGATTTGGAGATTTTAGTGTTCGGGTGGACTTCTACTTTAAGGTCCTCCTACGCTTTGATATTCAAGATGATGCCAAAGTTACACAAGCAGGACTTAAAATGTTACTAAACCCACAACGGTAAAATCAGTCTGTATATGCAGGTAAAGCATGCTTGTTATACTCACCATGGAACCTAAGGCGTTAGTCCTGCGCATTGTGTAAAAAGGCTGTTTGATCCGGTCTTCTTTTAGGGTCTGTTTCAATCAATAAACGTGGACTAAAACAAAATCCACGGTATTTCAACGTTGTGTGAAAACTTCCAGGGGGATGAAAAGTTTTTTATAGATACTATATAGCATTGCAACTTAAAAAGAAGTAGAATTAAAAACGTATTTTGTAAATTGACATGCATTTGTCATGTTCCTTACAATTCTGCTTGTTCTTTTTTTACATGTCTACCCTTACAGTTGGCCATAGTTCAAATTGGCCGAGATTGGAACCATCTATGGGCAGGCTTATTGTAGCCAAGTTGATTGATCAACTTGGGTACAACTAGCCTGTCTGATTATTTATGCGATTATTGCGTGTGAACCCGGCCTAAAGAGGCTGGAAGTCCTGTCCTGTCCTGTTCCATTTCAGTTGACCAACAGAAGTACTCCTAGGGTTACATGCATCGCTGGTTGAAAAACATTTTTGTCATGGATACAGTGCTTGCCCAGACCAATTTTTAGTTTTCAGCGCTGTCGCAATTTGAATAATAATTGCGCGGTCATGCAACACTTTACCCAAATGAAATCTTTATGATTTTTTTTCCCCACAAATAGAGCTTTCGTTTGGTATTTAATCACCTCTGCGGTTTTTATTTTTTGCGCTATAAACAAAAGAAGAGCGTCAATTTTGAAAAAAACACAATTTTTTACTTTTTGATTTAATAAATATCACATAAAAAAAAAAAATAATAATAATTTTTCCCTCAGTTCAGGCCAATATGTATTCTTCTACATATTTTTATTTAAAAAAATCGCAATAAGCGTATATTGATTGGTTTGCGCAAAGGTTATAGCGTCTACAAAATAGGGGGTAGTTTTATTGCATTTTTTTTTCACTAATAATGGTGATCTGTGATTTTTATTGTGACCGTGACATTGCGATGGACATATCGGACACTTTTGACACATTTTTGGGACCATTCACATTTATACAGCGATTAGTGCTATAAAACTGCACTGATTACTGTATAAAAGTGACTGGCAGGGAAGGGGTTAACACTAGGGAGCGCTGAAGGGGTTAAATATGTTCCCTGGGAGTGATTCTTACTGTAGGGAGAGGAGACTGATGTGTGTTTCCAGTACAGAGGAACACATCGGTCTCCTCTGACAGGAGGTGGATCTGTGTGTTTACACACACAGATCCACACTCCTGCCGTGATCACGTGCAATCACGGGTGCCCGGCGGGCATCGCGGCCGTCGGGCACCGGGTCCCGAGTGATGCCGCAGGCGCGCGCCCCCTAGCGGCCGGGAAGCAAAGGACGTAATATGACGTCCACCCGGAGGGAGAGAAGGTTCCTGCCGACGTCATTTTACAATGACTCGGTAGGGAACTGGTTAAAGAGGAAGTAAACCCCAGACTTTTTTTTCTTTTTTTTTTTAAATATTCACAACTGCAAAGTATTTATAAGTTCTACACATTAAAATGCCACAAAAACGAGCATTGGAAATGCCTTTTTTTGTTTTTATAAAATATTTCTTCTGGGAATCTTAACTATTGATTGCTGGCTCTTGTTTAATTTCCGCCCGCCCTTTCCTTCCCTGTCTAAATCTCGTGTGTAAACCAAGCCTCTCTCTCGTTTGCCGTTACTATGGCAACCATGCTAATTCGTTCATAGCTGCAAATCACTTCCATAGGAGGTATTATATTTGGTGAACAGCATAATTAACATAATTTTAGGACTAATATAACATCGTCTACTTACATTAGCAAATGTTTTTCACAATGGCTTGTATTCTCCCTGCAGCTGCTTGCTTGTATGAATGTCTCTCTGCTGCTCTGGTTCACTCCCCCTGTGTGACGTCTTATACAGTCACAAGGGGAGAACCAGGAAGTAGATAGAGGAGGAGGGCTTTTCTGTGCCGTTCTCAGTGGAACAAAATAACCCAGCATGCTAAGGATCGTGAAACGGCACACATAGCGTGCCGTTAAAAATGCTACAGACAGAGCATGCGCCGGTGACATCACAGATTACAGGACGTATTCTGAAGAAACTGTTATAGTAAGTAAGATTTCACAGGCATCGATCTGCAGCCTCATCAGTGGAGATTCTAATGAGCTAAAGTTAATGTGGAGGGTTTACAACCACTTTAAATGAACTCCATCTAATGAGTTACTGTTGCCACTCTCCCAACATAATTATTGGTAAGAAGCGTGGAATAGTATATCTATTATGTGAGGAATCTGCCATGGCAGCACACTTGGGAGCTCTCTGGACATGAGACTGAGACATGACACCAGCGTTACATGACTCTAGAATGCTGCTTCATGCTCTGCTCTGGAAGGGCTT
This sequence comes from Rana muscosa, assembly GCA_029206835.1. NCBI lineage: Eukaryota > Metazoa > Chordata > Amphibia > Anura > Ranidae > Rana > Rana muscosa. The sequence continues at coordinate 113,951,761 of CM055123.1, read as the reverse complement.
GGACAACCTTTAGGCTCAGGCTGGTGTGTTGCTTTGCCCAGAATGGCCTGTTTGGTTGCTATGACGACCAAAAGGTGTTAACCCTCTGTCCTGACCTTGGATATTCCATACAGCTCCATTTACGTTTACTGTATGAGACAACGTCCCCTTTTATTTTTCATCTGGTGGCCTGCACTTTGAGTGTCAAAGACACAAATGGGTCATGTTTCTGGTATCTCTTATTTAATCATTTTGCTTCTGTTGATTCTCTTAGAATTGATCTACCCGGAGAAAGGCTAAATTTGTGGATTGCTACAAAGCTGCTCTGTGTTGATACAATTATAAAGTCATGAATTTGGTGGACTCTGTATCAATGAAATCCTCAATCATGTTACTCTACGTGGAGAAACTTGGGCTATACCCCATGCTTCTAATGTTGCAATATTGCATATTATAAATTTTGTATGCTTGGGTGCATTGTTGGTTTGTCCCAGGAAAAAAATAATTGGCTAAACACATTCAGTCCCAGCCATTATTGTAGAACTTTAGTCTTGGACAAGCCTTTCCTTCAAACATTTCAAGACCACACAGTTTTGAATGATATAGCATTTCCGGGAGGCCCTGTGAAGCTGTTCTTTTGCCCAGGCTCACTTTTTGCTGTCCACTTTGCATCAATGTGCCAGGTGCAGGAAGGCCCCTCTATCCTAATCCTAGATCTGTTCACTGATGGTGGCATCAATGTGTAACGTATATACCTCTGCTTATATAAATGTGCTGACAGAAGAACAGAGGGTGGCTAGGACTTTTACAAATTGCTTTACTTTATTGTAGTAGGCACCTTTATCGCAGGAGCAGCAATACAGTTGCAGTTTTACATAATCATAGGTCTATCTCACCTCCCTCCTGCCTCTATCAAGTTACTTTGATGACCTCATCGGGCATTTAGAACCCAAGCTTGCAATCCTCAGTGGGTATTCTTACAGGTGTTGGCACAATGGAGGACCATGACGTAAAACCTGAACGCTTATAGCAGCTTGAGTGTCCATGTTTATGCATCAACCAATCATCCTTGACATCAGTTGAACAAGTTCTTTGGAAGATGAAATGTAGCCCTTTCCGACTGATTTTTCATTTCTGATTAGTCAGCCCAGGGTCTCTACAGGTTACGGAGTGCCCATAAAATTGTTTCCTGATCTGACAGTAATTGATGAATTTCAGTTGACCTGGGACAAGTATTTGAGTTTGAGACACTTAAGCTAAACACCAGTCGGTCAACTAAAACTACAGGTAAAATACATACAGTATGTGGGTGCAGTTTTACCTGCCAAAGGATTTATATTTCTGTTCAATGTTTACATGAAGTGGTTGTAACCCCAAACAAAACAAAAATATGCTCTTGTCCCTTTTAAGGCACAAGATAGAACACTGCTTTTGCCATGTCAATTGTCCCTTTCTATACTGTACAATGCAAAACTGATCTTGCCTGTTCCTGTCTTCCCCTCTGTAAACTGACCAAGTTTATCATGGCTGCTGATCTGATAACATGGTTAGTTTTTATGTGACTGTCATCCAGCTCTCTCCTCAGTGTCTCTACATCTCCCCCTCCCCGTCTCTTCCGTAGTCTGTGTGTGTGTGAGCCGATCTCCTCCCCCACAGAGTTCAGTGAATTAATAAACTACAAGTACTGTCTGCCGCAGCAGCCGTGGCTTGTAGTTCTCAAAGTATGAGGGCGCTGGTGAGCACTCTAGTTACTGTATATACTCGAGTATAAGCCGAGTTTTTCAGTACATTTTTATGTGCTGAAAATGCCCCCCTCGGCTTAAACTCGAGTCACCTTTTTGCGCCTGGACTTTGGGGACCCGGTACAGGCCGACCGTAGGTCCCCTGGACCCTAAACTTTGCACACCTGTAGACCCATTTCTCATCTACAAGTGTGCAAAGTTTGTTGTCTGGGGGACCTACAGCCGGGGAGCACAGATTTTTCAAAACCAGGCACCCCTTCCATAGACTCCCATGTTAAACGTCAGTTGAGGCATGGGCACAGTGAGGCAAAGTGAGGCATGGACATGGACACAGTGAGGCACAGTGAGGCGTGGACATGGACGCCCAAGGCTTATACTCGAGTCAATACGTTTTCCCAGTTTTTTTTTTTGTGGTAAAATTAGGTGCCTCGGCTTATATTCGGGTCGGCTTATACTCGAGTATATACAGTAGTTTATCGATTCCTCTGCTGCTTGTATCTGAAATACGGGCAGGCAATATACTGAGAGTCTACAGGATCCTGGCATTGCACCTGTGATCTGCTGATCGTGTGTACAGTGACTTAGTCTGCTGGGTAAAAAAGATTTACCTGCAAAAAGATGTGCATTTCCCATTTATTTTTTTAATAAAAGGTGAACTTGGCCTTTAAATATTGATATAAGGATGAGTGAGGAGCACCTTCAGTGTTGAAAGATCACATACTTAATTCCTGACTATTTCCCTTTAACCCATTTTAGAATTGGCCTGTTTATCTTCTCAGTGCTTTACTGATGACTAAATCGCAGAAATACAAGTCTCCCCCTTTTTGTTTTTATAATGAGCTTTGTTTTCTCTCCCTCGTCTAGTTAGTTATGCTCCATTTCCACTTAGAAAGTATCATCACAGTTTACATAAGTTAATGATTAGCATCATTACCCAAATGAATGACATGAAAACCAGTGTACCCAGGAGCCAAACACAGGTAACTTGCTGAACATGGTTCCTTGTAGAACTGTCGATTCAGTGTAACCTTTTATCAGATCAGTAATTTTCTTTGTAACACTTTAATGAAGACTTTTGTTGGGTATAAATGTATTTATCCTACAATTCACAGACAAATCGCATTTTATTCTGGTTGGCGCAGTTTGAACAGCAGTAGGTTCATTGTCCTCTTTGTCTGAGCTGCCTTGTGATTAATTGTAGCTTGTAGTTGCGTGGTTTGAAGGATTATTCCTAGTAATTTTCTGTGTTAACTAAACTTACACATGGCAAAGCTTTACTTTTTTGTGATCCAAGTAATGGAGAAAAATTGCTTGCTTATTTTTTTGCGTTGTATAGAAAATTTTGAGGTCTGTCTTTCTATTCAATGCGGTTCAGGCCGGGTGTTCAGTTATGTATTTTACTAGTTATTACATTCTTCCTATAATTTGTACAGCTGCAATCACTTTTGAAAAGGGAGGACAGCACAGTACTGTCAGATTAAAGCTGGCCATACAAAGATCACGTTTCAGCTGGTTCATGATGAACTAGTTGAAATTTGCAATGTGGGTGGCAACATATCCCGCCCAACATTCAGGAACTGGGCAGGAAATTGCCAGCCAAACAGCCTCTGCATCCAATCAGATGAAGCCACTGGTTGGGTATTCTGACAGCTTTGGGTGTTGCAGCTGTCAGAATGCAGAAGCCAGCAGGGGGCATTTTCCTCCATCCACACGGTTTAGCATGAATGGGGGAATCAATGGAAATTAATAGAAATCTTAGTCTGTTTCTCAACGACCCTAGCTTCCTGGCGTTGAAACTGGTTGAAAGGTCTCAAGTGCAACACTTCCTCACAAACGACCAATGGCGTACCCAACGACAAATCCTAGAGGACCCTGCCCTGACTGGGCTCTCATTTTGGCAAAAAGTCCAGCTGTCCCACTACATCCACACTTTGCCTTCTCCGAATACCTATGGGCGGCAGCTGACATCTTTCGAGTTGCTATGCCTGGACCTGTCCCCCTTGAGACATGCAATATCCCTGATATACCAAATCCTAGTTTCTCCACCTCCGGACTTTAGGCCGCCTTATGTTACCAAATGGGAGCGGGAGCTGGGCCTACAACTTACGGGGAAACAAGTGGACCGAATCATTCTCTTCGCTCAAAAAAATTCCATCAGTGCAAGGCACCAGGAGATGGAATATAAACTTCTGTCCCGTTGGTACTACCCTCCGGAAAAGATGCACAAGATGTTCCCTCAGAGCACAGATATGTGCTGGAGGTGCGGGGAGGAGGTTGGTACGCTCCTCCACGTCTTTTGGTCATGCCGCATCTTACAATCATTTTGGTCTGAGGTACACCGCATCGTCCAAAAGTTTACGGACAGGGAGTTGCCATTGTCTCCTGAGATCTTCCTTCTGCACCACCACAAAATCCCAACTAAGGGCTATAGAAAGTCCATATTGCCGCTTCTGATCAATGCGGCAAAGGGATGCATCTCTCTGAATTGGAAGCAGACTCAGCCCCTGTCGGTGGCAGGTTGGTTGAACAAAGTGAAGGATATCCATGACATGGAGGACTTGATAGCAACGGAAAGGGGCCTAAGTGAGAAATTTTCCAAAACGTGGTACTTTTGGCACAAATTTTACTTCTCTGAGGAATACGGGCTCCTAGTGGCTCGGTCCACCTGAGGATCGAATTTGACTGCTCCCCAGGTGGGGTGGATGTGACTGGAAGGTGGAAACACCCCTTCTCCCCACCCTTTTTTTTCTCTCTCCCCTCCCCCTCTTGTACTCTTGCACTCCTCGCTTACTTTTCTCTTATTTTCTCAGCTTTTTCTGTATTCCCAACACTAGAGTGTTGGTCTGTTCAAGCCTGTTTCTAACGGGCTTGACGTTTCTATATTTATCTAAATCGGCCTTTGCCGCAAAAATACGGCTATGCGGGGGGGGGGGGGGGCGGAGAGCTCCTGTAAGCCTGACACTTGTTGTGATCCCCCCTCTGACAACGGGCTCTATATCTTTACTGTAAGGTCTACTCATGAGGTGGTGGGGAATGTTTGCTGTTTTTTGATACGCATCAGTATGCTCGCTGTATATCCGCATGTCCTTTTCTCTTAAATAAAGAATTTATAAAAAAGAAATCTTGGTCTGTTGCAGACTGAACAAGATGCATCTCACAGTATATGACCAGCCTAACTTGTGTAAACCCAACATTTCATATTCCTGCTGTACCATGTACTTGTATAAAAGTATCCTGTTCTCTTTTTATTGCTTCTGATATGTGAAATCCCTGGTGTTCCTGCCAGTCCCTCTGCTTTCCAATTAAAAACTGACCACACTAAGCAGAACAACACACTGTGGTCAGTTGTTTAGCTGTGCTGGGAACCCGGCCTGCTTTCCAATGATCAGACTTGTCCTTGCACGCCCCCCACCGCATAGCCTTTTACTGGGAACTTCAGTGTCCTGCGTTTTCTCCCCCCCAACTCTCTTGCAGCCGAGAACAGAAGGAATGTCATCACTTGTAAAAAGGGATTTTTTTTATTTATTTGTTTTGTTTATATTTATACACAAATGTTTCCCTATCTCTTATTTTAAACTGAATAGGTTGTTTTACAATCACTTTAAATGGGCCAATGCAGCATGCCTTTGACATCAGTTTGAGATGCACTTAAAATCATTCCAAATTCATTGCAGTTGTGGCTGACCTTTTTTAAGAATGCAAAATCGGCTAGAAGCAGCTCAAATATAGACTTGCATGGGGAGAGAAGCAAATTTGAAGCACACAAAAGCTTGTCAACACTGGCTCCAACACCGTAAACTTGCTTACAGGAGCATAGGGGATCTCATAAGTGGGTTGCTGCTCTATCATTGGGGCGCAGGGAGGGGACACCTGTGTGTTCCTTAAACTGGTTCTAAAGGCAGAAGGTTTTTTTTCTTGATGCATTTTATGCATTAAGATTAAAACCTTCTGTGTGCAGCAGCCCCCCTAATACTTACCTGAGCCCCATCTCGATCCAGAGATGTTGCACAAGTCTTGGCTGTCCAGAACTCCCCCTGCTCACTGGCTGAGGCAGCAGAGGGTACCATTCGGTACCTACCGCTACTGCCAATCAGTCAGTGAGATGGAGGGGGCGGGGCCAAGCAACGACTTTGTGTATGAATGGACACACAGAACAGCGGCTTGGGTGCCCCCATGGCAAGCTGCTTGCTGTGGGGGCACTCAGCAGGAGGGAGGCGCCAGGAGCGCCAGCGAGATACCGGAGGAGGAGAAGGATTTGGGCTGCTCTGTGAACAAACAAAAAAAGCACAAGATTTTAGTATCGCTTTAATTGCGATTGTGAAAATGTTGTCAACCTCTCATCTGTACAGTATGACAGATATGTAAATCACAAAACTGGCTGAACAGCATTACAGGTATTTTGGCAGGAAATAATGTTCACAAGTATTCATTTAACTGGGCATTTGGCTGTCAAGTCAGGGGCTTACTTTAGCAAATTAAGATTTCTCCCTAAATAACTTGTGCACAGTGCAGATAGGAATGGTGTGTTCTCACTCTGTAGCAGCGTAGATAACCTGCTTTTAGCATTTTATGATTGTCGAGTGTTGAAAAGCTAAATCTGATTGGTGGCTTAGCATTACTGCATCAATTGTCTGTATGCTGGCGCAATTCCAGAAGCCAGATAAGGCTCCTACTGGGATACTATTGGCACATACCGGTAACTTATTTTTTTTTTTTTTTGAGGGCCTCTATTCTTATTTCACTCATTACCATTACAGGTACTGGTTTCTAGGCTGAAATTACTGTCTCTAGAATACAATATTCATTGGTCCATCTCCATGTGTCGGTCCTGATTTGTTGATGCTGCCAAATGGGTCCTGTATATAATTCATAAGCTCCACTAGTTATACCAAAGATCTGTCTAAAGCCTGTCTTGTTCTGATGAATCTTTATGACGTAAGCCATAGTTTAACATATGTAGTTACATTTTCTAATTTGATTATGTTGAATTATTATTCCAATAACTTTATAAAATTCATTAGTAGTTCTAAAATATTATATCCTCAAACCGGTTGTGTTTTTTCTTTTGCAGACCACCAGAAGCTTGAACGCGAGGCTCGGATTTGCCGCCTTCTGAAGCATCCTAATATTGGTGAGTGTTGCCACTTCCCACATTTCTATTTCAATATTTTTTTTTTTTTATTGTTTTCATGAAATGGAAAATACAACAAGATTTTTCTGATAGCAAAGTGTACAAGTAGACATTGAAACAATAAAAAAAAAAAAAAAAAAAAAATGTGTAGAACGATCAAAGAAGTCCTTTAACCACTTAAGCCCCGGACCATTTCGGGCCATTAGGACCAAGCCTGTTTTTGGGATTCGGCACTGCGCTGCTTTAACTGTAAATTGTGCGGACATGCAATGTTGTACCCAAATGAAATTTGCGTCCTTTTCTTCCCACAAATAGAGCTTTCTTTTAATGGTATTTGATTGCCTCTGCGATTTTTATTTTTTGCGATATAAACAGAAAAAGACCGAAAATTTTGAAAAAAAATGATATTTTCTACTTTTTGTTATAAGAAAAATCGAATAAACTCAATTTTAGTCATACATTTAGGCCAAAATGTATTCAGCCACATGTCTTTAGTAAAAAAAATGTCAATAAGCGTATATTTATTGGTTTGCGCAAAAGTTATAGCGTTTACAAACTAGGGTACATTTTCTGAAATTTACACAGCTTTAAATTTATGACTGCCTATCTCATTTCTTGAGGTGCTAAAATGGCAGGGCAGTACAAAACCCCCCCCAAATGACCCCATTTTGGAAAGTAGACACCCCAAGGAAATTGCTGAGAGGCATGTTGAGCCCATTGTTTTTTTTTTTTTTCGTCCCAAGTGATTGAATAATGACAAAAAAAAAAAAAAAAAAAGAAATTACAAAAAGTTGTCACTAAATGATATATTGCTCACACATGCCATGGTTATATGTGGAATTGCACCCCAAAATACATTCTGCTGCTTCTCCTGAGTACGGGGATACCACATGTGTGGGACTTTTTAGGAGCCTAGCCACGTACGGGACCCCGGAAACCAAGCACCGCCTTCAGGATTTCTAAGGGCGCAAATTTTTGATTTCACTCCTCACTACCTATCACAGTTTTGAAGGCCATAAAATGCCAAAATAGCACAAAACCCCCCCAAATTACCCCATTTTGGAAAGTAGACACCCCAAGCTATTTGCTGAAAGGCATGTTGAGTCCATGGAATATTTTATATTTTGCCACAGGTTGCGGGAATATGACAAACTGTTTTTTTTTTTGCACAAAGTTGTCACTAAATGATATATTGCTCACACATGCCATGGGCATATGTGAAATTACACCCCAAAATACATTCTGCTGCTTCTCCTGAGTACGGGGATACCACATGTGTGGGACTTTTTGGGAGCCTAGCCGCGTACGGGACCCCAAAAACCAAGCACCGCCTTCAAGGTTTCTAAGGGCATAAATTTTTGATTTCACTCCTCACTACCTATCACAGTTTTGAAGGCCATAAAATGTCAAAATAGCCCAAAACCCCCACAAATGACCCCATTTTGGAAAGTAGACACCCCAAGCTATTTGCTGAGAGGCATGGTGAGTATTTTACAGCTCTCATTTGTTTTTGAAAATTAAGAAAGACATTTTTTTTTCTTTTTTTTTTTCTTTTTTTACATTTTCAAAACTTTGTGACAAAAAGCGAGATCTGCAAAATACTCAACATACCTCTCAGCAAATAGCTTGGGGTGTCTACTTTCCAAAATGGGGTCATTGGGGGGGGGGGTTTGTGCCATCTGGGCATTCCATGGCCTCCGAAACTGTGATAGGCAGTGAGGAGTGAAATCAAAAATTTACACCCATAGAAATCCTGAAGGCGGTGCTTGGTTTTTGGGGTCCCGTACGCGACTAGGCTCCCAAAAAGTCCCACACATGTGGTATCCCCGTACTCAGGAGAAGCAACAGAATGTATTTTGGGGTGTAATTCCACATATGCCCATGGCATGTTTGAGCAATATATAATTTAGTGACAACTTTTTGTACATTTTTTTTTTTTTTGGTCATTATTCAATCACTTGGGACAAAAAAAAAAATATTCAATGGGCTCAACATGCCTCTCAGCAAATAGCTTGAGGTGTCTACTTTACAAAATGGGGTCATTTGGGGGGGTTTTGAACTGTCCTGGCATTTTATGCACAACATTAGGAAGCTTATGTCACACATCATCCACTCTTCTAACCACTTGAAGACAAAGCCCTTTCTGACACTTTTTGTTTACATGAAAGAAATTTTTTTTTGCAAGAAAATTATGTTGAACCCCCAAACATTATATATTTTTTTAAAGCAAAGGCCCTACAGATTAAAATAGTGGGTGTTGCATTTTTTTTTCCACACAGTATTTGCGCAGCGATTTTTCAAACGCATTTTTGGGGGGAAAAACACACTTTTTTTATTTTTAATGCACTAAAAAACACTATATTGCCCAAATGTTTGATGAAATAAAAAAGATGATCATAGGCCGAGTACATGGATACCAAACACGACATGCTTTAAAATTGCGCACAAACGCGCAGCGGCGACAAAACTACATTCATTTTTAAAAGCATTTAAAAGCCTTTACAGGTTACCACGTTAGATTTACAGAGGAGGTCTACTGCTAAAATGACTGCCCTCGATCTGACCTTCGCGGTGATACCTCACATGCATGATGCAATTGCTGTTTACATATGACGCTAGACCGACGCTTGCGTTCGCCTTTGCGCAATAGCAGGGGGGGACAGCGGTGCTTTTTTTTTTTTTTTTTAATTATTTATTTGGCTTTTTTATTTTATTTTTAAACTGTGCCTTCCATATTTTATTTTTTTATCGTTATCTCAGGGAATGTAAATATCCCCTATGATAGCAATAGGTAGTGACAGGTACTCTTTTTTTGAAAAAAATTGGGGGGTTAGACCCTAGATCTTTCCTCTGCCCTCAAAGCATCTGACCACACCAAGATCGGTGTGATAAAATGCTTTCCCAATTTCCCAATGGCGCTTTTTATATCCGGGGGGGGGGGGGGGACATTCCCTCCCACTGCTTGTAAAAGCAGTCTAGAGGCTAATTATCTGCTAGAATTGCTTTTACATGAAAGCCGGCTGCTGGCTGAAAAGAATGATACCAAGATGATACCTAAACCCGCAGGCATCATTCTGGTATAAACATTCAAAGTCCAGCAACATACCAGTACGTTGCTGGTCCTTGTTGGACATGTATTGTAATCTTTTTTTTCATACAGCCTATTGGCTGAACGAAAAAAAGAGATTGATTGGTGGGTATGCCCACCATTAGAATACCTCCCTTCATCCACCCACTTCTAATGATGGGCATATATGCCGAAGCATGGGGGCATCCTCCCGCAAAAAAGTTATGCCGCGTACACACGGTCAAGCCTTCGTCGGAATTTCGACCGTATGTACGCGGCATAAAAGGTTATGCCGCGTACACACGGTTGGACTTTTCCACGGATAAGCCTCCGTTGGAATTTCGACCGTATATACGCGGCATTAGGAGCAAAATCGCTCCTCCGCACCTGCTGCCCCCATGCTTCGGCATATATGCTCTTTTTTTTAACTGTGGTGGTGAAATCACCTCCTACAGCGTTGGAGTCACGGCTTTATGTATCGTGGGAGCAAACGCTGTTGCTGTCAAGATAAATAGATCCGCGCTGCAACTGAATGGCGTACCTGCTAAGCAAATGGTGGTTAACATTAAAACAAAGTAACATTACAGTACAACAGTAAGACCTTACCATGCCATACCTGCAAAGCAAATACCAAAACAAAACCTAGTAAAAAATAAAAAAAAGTTTTAACGCAACCTGTGCCTAAAATATATATATATGCCGAAGCATGGGGGCATCCTCCCGCAAAAAAGTTATGCCGCGTACACACGGTCGGAATTTCGACCGTATGTACGCGGCATTAGGAGCAAAATCGCTCCTCCGCCCCTGCTGCCCCCATGCGTCGGCATATATGCTCTTTTTTTTAACTGTGGTGGTGAAATCACCTCCTACAGCACTGGAGTCACGGCTTTATGTATCGTGGGAGCAAACGCTGTTGCTGTCAAGATAAATAATTCCGCGCTGCAGTTGAATGGCGCACCTGAAAACAAAAAATTACATACCTGAAAAGCAAGCATGATAAAACATTGCAGAATAGAATACAGTAAAAAAAGAGCAGAACAATAGAGAGAAAATAGAGAGAGAGAGAACAATAAAACGACAACTATTTTTGGTTTTTTTATTTTATATTTTTTTTGTGTTTTGTTTTTTACGTTTTTTTTTTCTTTTTTACACTTTTTTTTGTAACTTTACAACTGTAATGGTTCGGGTCTCTCAAAATGTAATGGCATCTTGGGAGACCCTGTGTAAGTGTGTCCTAGTCTGTGAAATGCTGAACCCTACGCTAAAACTTCACTTTTGAGTGGTAGCGTTCAAAACATTCACCTTGGCAAAGACCAGGCTTGTCAGGACAGAGTGGACAAAAACTACGGGTGTCACGCCTAAATCCGCGCTTGCTACAGACACGACATCTTTTTTGGGGGTGGCTTTGGGTAGGGGTACTCGGGAGGACATACGAATAATGCCTCTCATGCAGCCGGCTTACTGCATTTGGTTGGGGATGGTGAGGTGCAGAACCGCCTGGATACAGGAGTTCTGTGACTATCTCATTCTGGAATTTTAGAAGAGATAACGTCCCGCCTGAAGCTCTGTATAGCACATGAGCGTTCAGCAAAGCCAATTGGAATAATGATAGAGACACTTTTTTGTACCAGCGTCTCGCCTTACGGTCAATTAGATACGGCGCCATCAACTGGTCGTTGAGGTCCACCCCTCCCATATTTTGGTTATATTCGTGGACACAGAGGGGTTTCTCCACAACACCAGTCGCCGTACGAATTTGGACTGTCGTGTCTGCATGAAGGGAGGTAAGAAGGAAAACATTCTTATTGTCCCTCCACTTCATAGCGAGCAAGTTATTACACTTCAAGCAGGCTCTCTCCCCCAGCCTAAGACGGGCATCTACAAGCCGCTGGGGAAAGCCCCGGCGATTAGGTCGCACGGTGCCACATGCTCCAATCTTATGATCAAACAAGTGACTAAACAGTGGCACGCTCGTGTAATAATTGTCCACATACAAGTGGTACCCCTTTCCGAATAAGGGTGACACCAAGTTCCACACTATCTTGCCAGCACTCCCTATGTAATCCGGGCACTTGACCGACTCAATCTGACTGTCTTTTCCCTCATAAACCATAAAGTTCACTACATAGCCTGTTGCCCTGTCACAGAACTTGTAGAGCTTGACCCCGTATCTGGCACGCTTGCTGGGAAGGTACTGCTTGAAAGACAAGCGGCCAGAAAATTTAATCAGGGACTCATCAACGCAGACAACTTGATCGGGAGTAAACAAGGCTGCAAAACGTTCGTTGAAGTGGTTTATGAGGGGCCGAATTTTATAGAGCCGGTCGTATTCAGGGTCCCCACGTGGACGACAAAGTTCATTGTCGTTGAAGTGCATGAACCGCAAAATCTGCTCGTATCGTGCCCTGGACATGGAGGCAGAGAACACGGGCATGTGGTCAATTGGGTGCGTGGACCAATAAGCACGCAATGACGGAAATTTATGTGTGCCCATGTTGAGGGAAAGGCCCAGAAAGGTCTTAAATTCGGAAACCGTAATTGGTTTCCAATTTCTGGCAATTTTAGGCAACTGGGGGTTAGCGGCGATAAATTGACCAGCATATAAATTACTCTGGTCCACAATAGATCTATAGAGATCTTCCGTGAAAAACAGCGAATAAAAATCGATTGGCATAAAATCAGCTGTTTCCACCTGAATACCGGGTTGGGCAGTGAATGGGGGAAGTACGGGTTCTGCAGAAGTGGTGGGGACCCAATCAGGATAGGCGAATTCTGCAGGAAGGGCAGTATGGGCACGACGGGCCTGCCTTTGTCTTCTTGGTGGCAGCGGGACACTACTTGTGCTTGCCACCTCGCCAGCTTGAACTGCACTTATGGGACTCGCCACGTCACCAAGTGTTACTGCAGTGCTGGATGTACGTCCAGGCTGTACTAGGCCGCTGGTGCTTGCCAGTTCACCAGAAGGAATAGCGGCGCTAGTACTACTCTGCTCCATGATACGAGAGACCTGCGGTTCTTGCTCCTCAACAACCTCAGAAGATCGGGATCGGGTATGCCTGACCTTAGCTCTGACGACGAAGTTGAGGTCCCTGCTATCTGACGTGGGGCCGCTGACGTCACTGTCTTCTATGGGAAGATATTCTGAGCCTGAATCTGACAGATACGTGACCTCCTCTTCACTATCTGTCATGCTCAGAATCTCGTAGGCCTCTTTACTAGTGTACCTTCGACTTGCCATTTTGGGCTCTAAATTTAGGGGTACACTAGTAAGATTCACAGGAAAAAAAGCACCTGACTGTCGTCAGCAAATATATCAAACGCTACAAAAAAACTGTTAGCGATCGCAGGGATCAGGCCTGTCTCTGCGAACGCTGCAGTTATGTGTGTTGTGTTTGGTAAGTGACAGTGATCGATCGATACTGCACTTGGGTGGGCTGGGCGGAGGGGCTAAACGCAGGTACTAGCAGGTATCTGGGCTGATCCCGCTAACACTGCGTTTTTGGGAACCCTAAACCGCTGGGGATGCTAGTATAGATCTGATCAGATACTATACCACTAAGGGAGGTGTATGCTTTGCGCGTGGGTGTTAGCGTTACTGGCACTAACCTAACACTGCCTGGGGCGACGCAGACCCTCTCTGGCGCTAAAACCTAATTGATCTCACCCGCCGGGCGATCAGGGGGGTTAAACCTTTATTGGGTTATATACGGCGGGTGCCCTGATGCTATAAAAAGCAAACTAATCAACCAGCGTCACCCGTAACCTTTATATGGTGATCACTGGTGAAAGGGTTAACTAGGGGCAATCAGGGGGTTAAAACCTTTATTAGGTTAAATATGGGGGTACCTGACACCAATAAAAACCTGCGGCGAACCTAAAAAAAAAAAAACTGCCTATCTAAAACACCAGCGACACGAATACAGCGATCGGAAAAACAATCGCTTAGTGACGCTGAAGTTAGGGGGTGAAAGGGTTACCTGGGGGGTGATCAAGGGGTTAAACCTTTATTAGGGGGGGTTAGGGGGCTACCCTGGACCTAAAGGGGCCTAATCCTAACTGCCTTGCAACTTTTTACAATCACAGATGACACTAAATGCAGTGATCAGTAAAATAAATGATCACTGCAATCAGTGACACTGTGATTGGGGGCTTTGGGGTGACCTGGGGGGTGATCTGGGGGTGACTGGGGGGTGATTTGTGTGCCTATGTGTACCTACGTGTCAGTGGACTGTTGGAGCACTAACCTCTGTCTTCACTCCTCGGCGCCGGGAACGAAAAGACCGCGGCGAGGGAGATGACATCACTTCCTCCAGCCTGTGTTTACATCACATGGCGGAGGAAGCAATTTCATTGGCCGGGAGCGATCGCGAGGGGGGGGGCGGAATCGAGCGGCCGCCCCCTCATGCCTGATCGCTCCCGAACACTTAACGGCCGCTCACTGCAGTGAAGGGGGGTCCGGATGGACCCCCCAACTGCACAAAGGCGATCACGTAGATCTACGTGATTCTGCCTGTCCGTGCCATTCTGCCGACGTAAATCGGCGGTGGGCGGTCGTTAAGTGGTTAAAAGCTAAGTTAACCCTTTTTTATAAATTCCTGCTCTCCTGTTTACCGGTGTAGCATTAATGTACTTCTATGCAAAAAAAAAAAACGGCTTTCCATTTATTCTACATATGCCTACCTCACTGTCCTCATGGCTGTTCAAAGACCCTGCTCCATTACTTCTGCCTTACTTTCTGGACAGACTTTAGGTCATGACACAGGAAAGAGTTGAGCAGCTGATCTCATTAGCACACACCCTGCATCATCCACTCTCAGCTGGTCAACTCCTTCCTGTGTCATGACCTAAAGTCTGTCCAGGAAGTAAGGCAGATGTAATAAATAAGTGTTTTTAAACAGCCATGAAGAGTGAGGTAAGCATGTGTTGAAAAAATGGAAAACTGTTTTATTTTTGCATAGAAGTACATTAATGCTTTATTAGTACATAGGGGAGCTGGAATTTAGAGGGAAAAAACTTGGCCTTTAAGAGCAAAATGTCTCTTCCCACTTTTGCTTCTAGTAGTCTTTGCTTTGCCAGCACACCATGCATGATTTTAGCAGGACGATGAGCAGAATAGCTGCCTGACAAGCATGTGATGTCCAATACACAGAAAGGTGGTGATGTAATAAATTGAATGAGGTCTATCAGCTCCTCTATTGATTTGCCAGCCTGGTATGCAACCAATTCATTTCTGAAAACCTAAAGAGCTTTTTAATTAAATGTATAGGATTGCACAGCACAGGGTTGGATGAAGTGAAGCATTGGTGATGTGATGTATAACCATCTCCTTTTTTCCAATGTAAACTGAACATTCCTTAGTAAGTAAAATAATGGTTTATATTTATGTCTGCAAAATAGCACCCCTGTTATCTTTTTGGATGTGCAAATTACAAGATTTATAAGCACTAGAGATGCACTTCAATTTTGAAACATATTGGCCAAAAATTGTAATTTTGCCAAAAAAAAAAAAAAAAGTGCTGATAATGACCATGGGTCACACTGGGTTGGAGGAATGGCTGCACAATGGGGATGCCTGTGTTGCGCATTTGCCCAGTGGCCACGCCGCTGGGTGACATCACTCTCTGTGCAGTTGGGAGTCCAGAGTATACAGGGCTTCATTGGAGAGCAGACTCCTCCCTCCTGGATGGATGTGGCTACTTACCGTATATACTTGAGTATAAGCCAAGTTTTTCAGCACATTTTTTTGTACTGAAAATGCCCCCATCGGCTTATACTCGAGTCACCTTTTTGCGCCTGATCTCCTGGACTTTTGTGACCCGGTACCGGCCAGCCAAAGGTCCTCTGGGCCCCAAACTTGGCACACATTTAGCCCCTCTTCCTCTACAAGTGTGCAAAGTTTGTTGTCCAGGGGACCTACGGCCGGGCAGCACCGATATTTCAAAGCCGTGCCCCCATTCCATAGACTCCCATGTTAAACGTCAGTCTAGTCACGGGTACAGTGAGGCATGCACATGGACACAGTGAGGCTTATACTCGAGTCAATACATTTTCCCAATTTTTTTGTGGTAAAATTAGGTGCCTCTGCTTATTTTTGGGTCGGCTTATACTCGAGTATATACAGTATATTAATTTGGTAAGCATTGCCACTGGAGATCTTTCCAACTGCTCTCTGGGAAGGTACAGGATTGACATAAAACCACTAGAAATATAAATTACATTACAACATTTATTGATTGCATGCTATTTAGAAAGAGATGGCATTCGCATATACATATATATATATATATATATATATATATATATATATATATATATATATATATATATATATATATATAATCATTTTTAAAACCTGTCTTTTTCGGTTTTGGCCAAGTGCATCCTGAATTTTTAGTTTCAGCACCAAAATTTTCCATTTCAGTGCGACTCCTAATAAGCACATTTAAAGCAGACCTTCACTGCGTCTGAGCACCACAAACAAAAAACACTGTTTAATTCATTTTTAATATTCAAAGCAAACTCCCCAATCCATCCATGTTTCCATGATTTATTTTGCTGAAAAATCACTCTGAATAACAACCCCCTAGCATTTCTGGCTGTGGTTATCTTGAGTAGGGACAAATGATTCATGTAGTATTTACTTCCTGGAAACCATCTGTCTTTAGCTCATGCATGCAGGAGCATGTGCTTAGCTCAGAAAACCCCCCCTCCTCCTCCCCTCCCGAAGGCTCCTGGGATTTATGACATAATTTGCCTAGGCAAGAAACCAGGAAGTAACTGAAGAAATGTAAAAAAAAAACAAGGTTTAAAACCAGTAAATATGATATATTTCCTATCTATTTACTAATGCTAGCAGCATAAGGATTAAAAATAATCAATGTTGCTTGGGAGAGTGAAGTTCCACCTTAATATCTGGTATTCTCAGCATCCTTATACATTTTAATGCATGCCACAAGGGGATTGTATAACCTCGTCTCAATCCGATAATCATAGGGATCAAAGAATATGGACTTTTGAGGCACAACATCTTTATGCTTAAAATGCAATGTTTATTAATTTCATAAAAAATTTGAAAAACATTTTCATATGGCAATACATTGTTAGACATCGATCAACATTTAACAGTCTAGGATTATCTTTGTCCATATCTGGTAATCATAGAGGCTCTATGCATTTCCTGGACTTGGTCCACTTCCTTGCGAGCCAATGAAAACCATTTTATACAGCATACAATCTAGATGAAACGATTATTTATTAAATAACCACTTAAGGACCGAGCTTGTTTTTCAGACTCTGTTTTTACAAGTTAAAAACACGTTTTTTTTTGCTAGAAAATTACTTAGAACCCCCAAACATTATAGATTTATTTTGTTTTAACACCCTAGAGAAAAAAATGGCGGTCATTGCAGTACTTTTGTCACACCTTTTTGTCACAGGTTGCATGTTTTGAGTTACAGAGGAGGTCTAGGGCTAGAATTATTGCTCTCGCTCTAACAATTGCGGCGATACCTCACGTGTGGTTTGAACACCATTTTCATATGTATATGTTCGCTTCTGCGCGTGAGCTTGTCGGGACGGGGCACTTTAAAAAAAAAAAAATAATCTTATTTATTTTCATTTATTTTATTGATTTTAAAACTGTTTTAAAAAAAAAATAAAATAAATACATTTGGGTTACTTTTATTCCTATTACAAGGAATGTAAACATCCTTTGTAATAGAAAAAAGCATGACAGGTCCTCTTAAATATGCGATCTGGGGTCAAAAAAAATTGTCATTTGAAAAAATGACAACAAAATGTTTTCCCTTTTTAAGACGTATGGGTGGAAGTGACGATTTGACATCGCTTCCGCCCTGCTATGGTATGGAGACGGGTGGGGGCCATCTTCCCCTCCCTCGTATCCATACCGAACAGGACACAGGACCCGATCGCCTCCACCGCTACCGACGGCTCCGGTAAGCGGCGGAGGGCGCGGGACGGGGGCCCTCTCCCGCCGCCGATAACGGTGATCTTGTGCCGAATCCGCCACAGAGACCACCATTATCGTTGACAGGACCGCTCACTGAAAGGATGATGGATACTTCGATTGTGGCAGCAGCTGCTGCTGTTACCGAGATATCCATCTTTAAAGTGCCGACGTATATATACAGTTGGAGGTCCTTAAGTGGTTAAACATGGCTTATACAGATTTCACTTTAACACCATCACCCACTCTATAAAGTCATCAAAGGACTCCTGAGGAAGTGGACCATTTCCAGGAAACACGTAGAGCCTCTATGATTACCAGATATGGACAAAGATAAAATCCACTGTTAAATGTTGATCAATGTAATTCATTTTTTCCATTTTTTTAAATAAAATAAATAAACATCGAATTTTAAGCATAAAGATGTTGTGCTTCAAAAGTCCCAATTCTTTGATCCCTATGATTATCTGATTGATTTACTGTACAAGGGATGTGGCACCTCACCAATTCCAAAAACGATATTTAAAGTGGTCTACAGCCATGTAAAGTGGGCAGATTGTGAATAGTAGATATTACAAGGAGACATATAAACAGTACTGTGCTTGTGGCGCATTGCTGTAAATACAGAGTTGGATTTTGTGTTTAATAGCAGATGTCTGCTGTTCTGTTTAGGAGCAGGCAGAGCTTCATTACCATTGTGCAGCTCTGGCTTGACACTGGATAGGGAAAGCAAGTAATACAGCACAAGAGACTGAAAAAAAAGGCTGTTTGTATATTTGGCTATGACATATGGCTAGTCTGGTATGGACAGAAGGCATGTAGTATGCTTGTTTTGGCATGCCATTTCCTTTCCCAGTGCTGTCCATGAGGGTGGTAGTGTTTTCAGGGCAGTAATTTTTTCTGCCAAAATGTTTTATAATGGCATTCATTCTGATAACTTGGCATGCAAGCACAGACACAACAAGATGCTGTTATGTGATGATCGGGCTAAGGATTGGCAACACTTTAGAATGCTTTTAATCCCTTTAGAGATGACATGTAACTGGTTACATGGGCAGAAAGGATCTTAAACTTAGTTTATTTGACCACCAAAAGGTTAATTGGTTTGCGTAGGGCAGTGATTAATTTGCAATCATGTAAAAATGTAAGTACACCACTTGTAACGTGTTGACTTTTTCAACATATTTGAACAAGGAAAACATTAGACCTTCATTCAAGCTTTGTCTGCAGATAAAGGTGATTTAAAAAAAAGTGTGACCAAAGCTTTTTGGTCATACTTCTCTTGTGACCCATAAGAGTGCACTTACTATTGTTCTCTTGTGTCAGTTGATATGCTACTGCTCTCTATCAGCTGACAGGGCAGAACTAAGCCAGACTCGGGAGGGATTAATGGTGTCAGGATCGACCCCACTGCTTGATTGAAAGCTGTGTGCGCTGGAGGAGGAGAGTGGTGACTGACAGTTACTGCTCTCTGCTCAAAAATTTAACGATCAGTGGTCATGTAATCACCCAGTTCTCTGTCTTGGCGCTAATGTAAAAAAAAGCTGCAGCATCACAAAGATGCTGCAACATGGAGGTGAGTATGAATTTTATTTTTTTCTAAAAGCCGAAAATTGCAGAACCTCCATAATCAGATTATGACATACTTAGGAGCATGGTGGGGGAACTTGCGTTATTTAAACTTTTAAATATCTAGGGATGCCCTTCTCAACTAGGGTCCCTTCAGAGGTTGCTAGGGGTTCCTTGAGCACTGAGCAACTTTTCCTCTCCGATAAATAAGCACTGACACCAATGATCTTTTAGCCTTTTTGTAGGGATGGGATACTTCCCAATGACCCCAAATATAGGTGATCATCATCACTAATGTAATGTGAGCTGTAGATATAGTATTAGCAGAGGTTCCCTGATCCTTGAAAGGTATTTGAGAAAGGCTGATCTAGGGTCTAGTGTTCACTTTGCTATTGATATGTGTGATGTCATCATGCCATGATCAATAGAGTTTTCAAAGTCCTGTAGAAAGAAAGTGCTGAATGCCTGTGGGGTTGATTTATTATAACTGGAGAATGCAAAATCTGGTGCAGCTGTGCATGCGACAGCTTTTAACTTCTGCTTATTCAATGAAGCTTTGACAAAAAAGCTGGAAACAGATTGGTTTCTATGCACAACTGCACCAGATTTTGCAAATCAAACCCGATGTGTCTGGCAAGGAATTAAAAATGCTAATCTAGAAGTGGGGTAGATTTCAAATCCACTGTTTATATGTTCAGGAATGGCCAGCCCAGCAAATTCAGCCCAAGAGCTGACTGATGCTAAGATTTAAAAAACTCCAACAGTTGATGTCAAAGTGCATATATCGGCATTCAGAAAAAGATTGCATCCACCTCCCTACTGTGCTGGTTAAAGAATGGAACATATAGGCCTTCTGCAACATTGTTGTGTGCTGCTGATGAATCAAAGAGTTGTTCGGCCAGAATAACAATAGATGTTTGTTGCAAAACAAAAACAGCATTTTAGGAGAAAAACCTCATACAAACTGTGAAGCATGGCGCTGAAAATAATATGGTTTAGGCTTGCTTTGCTGCTTGGCAGTTTGCAATCATTTTATGAATTCTGCATCATATCAAAATGTGCTTGATGAAAATTTGAGTCCATCTGTCCAAAAGTTAAAGCTGAACCGGCAATGAGTCTGAACACGATAATGATCCAAAGCACACTAAAGAATTCATCAAGGAATGGCTCAAAAAAAGATCTAAACTGGCCTGATCAAAGCCCTTGTTTGAATCCCTTTGTTGTGGGGGTATTTAAAGCAGGCAGTGCTTACATAGAAATTCAGACCGCTTGCAACTGAAGGAATTTTGCGTGGAAAGCCTGATGCCGAAATATGTCGACTCCATTTTGAGCTGTAAAGATGGGACTCTGAAGAAAATACTGAGCATATAAGAAATGAAGTATGGCTACAAGATTGTTATATCCCTTAATAGTTATAACTTTATGTATCACCCTTATCTATAATTTTTGGGGTGGTCTGACAAATAAGTAGGTCTTATATTGTGACTCTGGATTCCCTTTTTTTTCGATAGAGTAGAGGGGAGTTGGAACCTCTGACGGTTTTTATTGGTTTCTACTGTCCCTGTTTGGGCTCATGCACGTGACCAATTAGGGCTGTACATTGCACAGATCAGCATATGCCTGTGGTGGATATGGCGATGTGTTCCTGGTGGTTGGAACACATCGAACTTTGTACAAATCGATGACAGGCTGACGCTGTCCGCATGTAATCGACATGGAGAAATTACCCAATGTAAGGGGGGATGTGCGCCCTTGGACGTAAACTGTCTGTCCAGGGGTGTACATCCGTCCCCAAGAGCAGGTAATCGAGCAGGTAATCGATCCATGTTCACGACCGCGGGCAGTGTGAGCCTGTATTTGCTTTCTACAGGCTTTGTCTGGCTAATCGGAAACCCCTGCTGTACCCGCCGCAGAAATACACTAATCTGGGAGGTGTATAACCCTAATCGCCATGTACACACGATCCCTTAGGGAGATTTACTCTAGTTTTCACTTTCCACAATGAAAAGAAAAAATGTGTCTTGAGATGCTTTAACATTTTGAGTTTGTGCTATTAAAAGTGTGTATAAGTCGTGTGCTTAGCTTCTCTGCTGTTCTTTACTCAGTGTCTAGTATGTTACACACAGTGAAAAATGAATGTCGGACACCAGCCACACAATAAAATACATAGTGCAAATACATTACATAGTGTTCTGCGTGCCAAAATATTTGTAATTCTGGTCAGCCACTCCTGTGAATCACAACTCCTGCCACACTGTATAGTCTAATATGTGACATGTTGCTGCAGCTTTACATGTGTCACCTTCCAGCATACCAGCCCCAGAATGATCAAGCTGCTCTTTCAGCTCTGTGACTCCTATAAGCTCTTGATACCCCCGCCCCCCGGGCGACTGCTTGATACCCCCGCCCCCCGGGCGACTGCTTGATACCCCCGCCCCCCGGGCGACTGCTTGATACCCCCCGCCCCCCGGGCGACTGCTTGATACCCCCACCCCCCGGGCGACTGCTTGATACCCCCGCCCCCCGGGCGACTGCTTGATACCCCCGCCCCCCGGGCGACTGCTTGATACCCCCGCCCCCCGGGCGACTGCTTGATACCCCCGCCCCCCGGGCGACTGCTTGATACCCCCGCCCCCCGGGCGACTGCTTGATACCCCCGCCCCCCGGGCGACTGCTTGATACCCCCGCCCCCCGGGCGACTGCTTGATACCCCCACCCCCGGGCGACTGCTTGATACCCCCACCCCCGGGCGACTGCTTGATACCCCCACCCCCGGGCGACTGCTTGATACCCCCGCCCCCCGGGCGACTGCTTGATACCCCCGCCCCCCGGGCGACTGCTTGATACCCCCGCCCCCCGGGCGACTGCTTGATACCCCCGCCCCCCCGGGCGACTGCTTGATACCCCCGCCCCCCGGGCGACTGCTTGATACCCCCGCCCCCCGGGCGACTGCTTGATACCCCCGCCCCCCGGGCGACTGCTTGATACCCCCGCCCCCCGGGCGACTGCTTGATACCCCCGCCCCCCGGGCGACTGCTTGATACCCCCGCCCCCCGGGCGACTGCTTGATACCCCCGCCCCCCGGGCGACTGCTTGATACCCCCGCCCCCCGGGCGACTGCTTGATACCCCCACCCCCGGGCGACTGCTTGATACCCCCGCCCCCCGGGCGACTGCTTGATACCCCCGCCCCCCGGGCGACTGCTTGATACCCCCGCCCCCCGGGCGACTGCTTGATACCCCCGCCCCTCGGGCGACTGCTTGATACCCCCGCCCCCCGGGCGACTGCTTGATACCCCCGCCCCCCGGGCGACTGCTTGATACCCCCGCCCCCCGGGCGACTGCTTGATACCCCCGCCCCCCGGGCGACTGCTTGATACCCCCGCCCCCCGGGCGACTGCTTGATACCCCCGCCCCCCGGGCGACTGCTTGATACCCCCGCCCCCCGGGCGACTGCTTGATACCCCCGCCCCCCGGGCGACTGCTTGATACCCCCGCCCCCCGGGCGACTGCTTGATACCCCCGCCCCCCGGGCGACTGCTTGATACCCCCGCCCCCCGGGCGACTGCTTGATACCCCCGCCCCCCGGGCGACTGCTTGATACCCCCGCCCCCCGGGCGACTGCTTGATACCCCCGCCCCCCGGGCGACTGCTTGATACCCCCGCCCCCCGGGCGACTGCTTGATACCCCCGCCCCCCGGGCGACTGCTTGATACCCCCGCCCCTCGGGCGACTGCTTGATACCCCCGCCCCTCGGGCGACTGCTTGATACCCCCGCCCCCCGGGCGACTGCTTGATACCCCCGCCCCCCGGGCGACTGCTTGATACCCCCGCCCCCCGGGCGACTGCTTGATACCCCCGCCCCCCGGGCGACTGCTTGATACCCCCGCCCCCCGGGCGACTGCTTGATACCCCCGCCCCCCGGGCGACTGCTTGATACTTGGTGTCCTTGTACTCATCAAAGTAGATGCCTGGCACTATCATGAGCACTGAAGGATGTGATGAACAGGCTTTGTGTAGGCTAGCCAGTTCAAAAGGCGCATTCCACTCCAAGAAAAGGTAAAGCTTTATTTCTACAAAGGGACATCAGCACTTAATATTGTAGGAGTACAATTTTACACTTGCCCTTAAAGTCCCTCATACTATGTAGGTATTTGAGCTTAATGGCATAAAACCCATGTTCTCTGAGGTATATGGGATTTTTAGACTATTTTTAAGTGCAATGTATTCATTATGTGAGAATATACTGTAGTCTACATCCGACCGGTGACTGCAATCATTGCACCAACAACCTCTAATTTTCGCAGACAGTATCCTTTACGTACATGGAACACTTTGATTGGCTCAGACAGCTGTCAAAATGAAACCTACATTTCTTCACCCCTCAACTGTCAAAACAGTTATTATGGATGTCATATTAATACACTGTGCAGCAGACTGTTTAATTCAGATTGCACAGTAAAACGCATGCCTTTTGTCTTCAGTCCTTTATGTCAACGTAATTGTATGAAGCAGTCGCCCCGTTTGATTTTTCCTTACCGGAATGTTCTTACTGGCCAAAAGCCTTAAATGGAATCGTAACAAGAAGATTGCAGGCCTTTTTAGTGTCTTGGCAATATAGCTGCGAAAAGGCGGTATCCATGCAATCAGTCATACAATCACAAGCCTCTGATCACTGCTGTCTCAGCCCTCCTGTGTTACTACTAGGAGTATCCTCTACAGAGGCAAACTTTTTTATTTTATTTTTATTTTTTTACTACCTTTTTTATCCTACTAGAATATTCAAAAATAAGAGAACTTGGTTTGTACAAAACCCTACCAATGGACTTTGCTTGATTTGGTCTTTTAAAAGAGCCATTGAAAGTACCGTATTTATCGGCGTATAACACACACTTTTTTCCCCTTAAAATCAGGGGGGGGGGGAATCGTGGGTGCGTGTTATACGCCGATACTCCGTCGAATTCCCCTGCTGAAAACGAGCGAGAGGATCGAGCGGAGCCGAAGCCGAAGTACAATCGGCTTTACTCTGCTCCTCTCGCAGTCCCGCCCATCTCTGACTGCGCCGCTGACATAGAGAAAGCCGAGTGTACTTCGGCTAGTCTCGGCTCCTCTCGCAGTCCTGCCCCTGACTGTGAGAAGAGCCGAGTCTAGCCGAAGTACACTCGGCTTTCTCCGTCAGCGGCGCAGTCAGTGGAGATGGGCGGGACTGCGAGAGGAGCCGAGTCTAGCCGAAGTACACTCGGCCCCGCTCGCTCCTCTCCACAGAAATCGGCGCCAAATTTAACAAAACGCAGAGACTGACACGATCGCAAAGGCACTGGGCAAGGCTGCAGATGGACAGATGGACACTGGGCAAGGCTGCAGATGGACACTGGGCAAGGCTGCAGATGGACACTGGGCAAGGCTGCAGATGGACACTGGGCAAGGCTGCATGCTGCATTTAAATGTAAGTTTTTTTTTCCTTGAATTTCCCTCCTAAAAGTTTTTTTCCTTAAAATTCCCTCCTAAACTTGGGGTGCGTGTTATACGCCGATAAATACGGTATTTTGGTATATCTTTTTGACAAATGCAGGTAAAATGCCTGTTGATCCTGCTAGAAATCAAGTAAGCTTGTGCTCCTGTGCAATCTGCAGTCCTCTCTCAAGCAGTGGTATCAGCCTTGCCCAGTTTGAACAGGAACTGTATTACTGACTAGATCATCAGGTGAAGAAAAAAAAAAGAAAACAAATGCAACCACCAGATATAATGACTGGTAAGCTGCAAGCTACTAAAGTGACTGTAAACTAATTTTTTATTTATTTTTAAATAACAGGTTTCTACTTACCTGCTTTGTGCAGTGGAATGGCACAAAGAGGCCCGAGCCTCTTCCTCCCAGGTCCCCCACCAGAACTTTTGGCTCCTCTTTTTGGTGTACTACCATAGGAGGCAGCTTCCTATTGTGGCACACCCGTGGACTCGATCCCAAACTGTGCTGCCTGTGTCTATAGATGCACGCAATGCCTCTTGGCCCCGCTCTCTCATCACAGGATTTGACTGACCACTCCCACGGCTCTCAGCCAATCTTGTGAGAGTGAGAAGAGGGAGAGAGCTGCTACAGACAGGCACAGCGCTGGATCGAGTAAGGGCTCAGGTAAGTATAAGGGAGGAGGGGCAAACTGCTACCTAAAGGGAAAAAAAAAAAGTTTCTTCATGCAAAGAATGCATGAAGGTAAAAAATGTTTAGACTTTGCAACCCCTTTTTTCTTTTTTTTTTTTTTTTGTTTTAGATACCCAAACAATACATAATGTGGATCACTGTTTTAATGGATTTTTTTTTTCTTTTTGCATGGATGTTTGAAAGGGAAGATTACTGCTGGTCAAGCTTCTGTGACTAATAGACACGCAATATTTTACCCATCATACATACCTCTTTCCTCATTCACACAGTGTTTTCAAATAGTATTAAAGTCACGTTTTTTTTTCCCTACTTAGGTAAAAGTAACAAGTCGTATGCACTGAATTTTTTTCTCTCCTCCGTGTCTCCCTTTTCAAGCGCCTCTTGCCAATGCTTCTATTTTGCCATTTTCTCTGAGCCCCATGTGCTGAAGGGACCAATGGAGTGCTGTGTGAATCTCCCCAGTGTGTGTTCTGCTGCTCTGTACTACAGCTCAGAGTACCGCGTACACAGCCAGCATGAGAGGCGCTGTCAATCACCACTGTATTGAAGGTGAGGCGTGGCTTTTTCGCTGTGCTTCTCTTGCGTTGGCTGTGTGCGGCACTCTGAACAGATGCATGTATATTTCTTAGAGTGGGAGCGCACACATTGTGGAGACTCACACAGGACTTTATAGGTCCCTGCAACACAGGGGGCACAAAGACAGCTGCATAGAGGTATACGTACACAGCAATTTGCAGTGATCTGGTAGATCTAATCTTTAAATAAATTGAGAATTGGTAAATCAGCGTGAACATTGATTTGCAATCAATCTAGGAGCAGTGAATTTATACTTGCAGGAAAAAGTTGTATAGAAAGCATACTATGTGCAGTGAAATGGATGAGAAATTGATTAAATGAAAAGTGATAAATGTGTACAGCTGAGTGGTGAATAGCCTATCTAAAAAGAAATCGACTTTCCTTTTGTAGGTGGGAATTATTTTATTGTGCAGGAGAAAATGACTTGGGAAATGCATGCAGGGACTGATATCGCTGTGTGTTCTGCTCTAGTCACAGTTTTAGAAAGGTGATAACGTCATGCTATGATGCAGTGATCACATGCAGGCTGGAGACCTCATTGAAACAATGAAAGCTTGCAGATGAACACTGCCATTGTCAGGCTGCAGATGCATCTGCAGTACAGTCGGTTATAGTGTCATTAGAGTTTTAAAAAATACATTAATGATGAAATAGAAACATTTTAAATAGTGTGTGTGTGTGTGTGTGTGTGTGTGTGTGTGTGTATGTATGTATATATGTGTATAATATATATATATATATATATATATATATATATATATATATATATATATATATATATATAATCTATACACACACATCTATACACACACATCTATACACACACATCTATACACACACATCTATACACACACATCTATACACACACATCTATACACACACATCTATACACACACATCTATACACACACATCTATACACACACATCTATACACACACATCTATACACACACATCTATACACACACATCTATACACACACATCTATACACACACATCTATACACACATCCATACACACATCCATACACACACATCTATACACACATCTATACACACACCTATACACACACCTATACACACACCTATACACACACCTATACACACACCTATACACACACCTATACACACACCTATACACACACATCCATACACACACATCCATACACACACATCCATACACACACTAGTGGTGCAATGGATCGGTGGTGATCCGTGATCCGAACGGGTCACCCTGTTCGGATCGGATCACCACGCGCTCTGCGGAGCGCTCCGGATCCTCGGCCATAGGAAAGGCCGCGGCTTCAGCCTAGCTCTGGAGCGGCGGCCATCTTTGTACATCCGGCAGCGGCCGCTGTAGTGGCGTTTTGCCGCCGCCATCTTGCTCCACCCCACACTCCTTACTCTCATTACTGTGCAGAAGGGGCCAGGCGGACATCTTGTTACACCCAACAGAGTTTTAGATTTCAGGTATTTTATATGCTTAAATACATTAATTGGAAATCCATCGGACTGTTTACATTTTAAATTTTAAAAGCAGCCGCAAACCTTGCATGCTTGCTAATGTGACGGAACACCTCTGATTTTCACATTTAACATTTAGTTAAATGTGAAAATCTGAGGTGTTCTGTCCCATTAGCAACCATGTAAGGTCAGCAGGTTTGCTGCTGCTTTTAAAATTTAACATGTAAAGAGTCCGTTGGATTTACAAATACTGTATTTAAGCTTATAAGCTCCGTTTTGTGTTGAAAATAACTGTGAAATCAAACTCCGGTGGGTGTAACATTATTTTTTTATTTATTTTTTTTTATTTAATTTTTTTGCCGATCCGAAAATGATCCGATCCGTGGCTCTGATCCGAGGATCAATCCGATACATGAGTTTTTTAATCCGTTGCACCCCTAATACATACATACATACACACATACATACACACATTACATTTTAAACAGTGTACCAAATAAAAGCTTTATAAGTCCCTAAAATATACAAAAACTATTTTAGGTTTGAGAATTAGTCATCAACCTATTGTCATGTTAAAGCGGAACTGCTAGGTTTGGCAGCGATAAAGAGACTTCTTGTCCCATTCCTGGAACAAAATTGAGTCCATTCACATGAAGCCTTGTATTTTAATGAATGAATACAAAGTACCCTCTGACTGGCAGTAGAGTGGCAAGTGAATGACATCACAATCTCCACCTCAGCCAATCGGAGAAGCCTTGTATTAATTCAAAAATACTAAGCTGCTTGTGAATGGCTAAACAGTGCTCAGCCCGACTTGATTGTGTTCCAGGAACAGGACGGGAAGTCCTCATACAACTGCTTGAACACTGCTGTATACTGTATGTAGCCAATTCTACATATAATTTATACAGTGGTGCCAGCGGGAGCATGTATTCATGAAGGAATTAGTTTGTTTGAACCAGCTTGGCCCAAACTAACTATTTAGGGCTCATTTACACGAATGATTAAGGCCATCCTTACTGCAAAACCACTAGCAGATGCGGGTGCATTCACCTCGGAGTTGTGTGCAGGCGGCCTATAAAAGTGGATGTATACGCAGTGGTGGCATGGACACAATTACATGTCAGAGTTTGACTTGCAGGCAGTAGTGGGTGCACGGATCCAAATGCAGAAGCTCTACATTCAGATCTGTACACATTCCTGCATGTCGAATTTTGTCATGCAGTTGTGTCCGTACAACTGCTGCATGTGCATTCCCTTCTATGGATTATCTGAACAGAACTCCGATGTTGATGCACAAGCATCTGCCAGTGACTCTGCACAGAGGACAAGCTAAATGGCCTGTCTGAAGGAGCCCTTAAAGGTAATTTAAAACTTGAAGCTGGTCTTAACCAAAGCATGCTGATGCTGCTAAATGTGTCCTGAGCATGTTGGCATCAATGACCCTTGGGTTGTGAAAAGGTTAAAGGAAGTGGAAACTTGTTTTGGTAATATTACTTTCTATTAAGACTAATAAAACATGTTTTTGTAGGAAAATATGATGCATTGAATACTAATATTCTCATTCTCCTTTTAAGACAATGGGTTGAGCTTTAGGCTTGTAAAAAAAAAACTTGTACAGACTTCAATAGCACAAGCTGAAACCAGCACAATAAATAATTAAGCAGTAGCCACTCCGCCATCATATGGCTTCTTCTAAAGGTCCAGCCAGACAAATGAAGCCTTCAAGTAGAAGATTTATATAGTTAATAAAAAATTATATAAAACATTGAAAAATCCTTACAAACATAAAATGTATCCAGACCAGAACCATTATAGTTACCTAGGTATCATGGA
Organism: Rana muscosa; assembly: GCA_029206835.1. Lineage (NCBI taxonomy): Eukaryota > Metazoa > Chordata > Amphibia > Anura > Ranidae > Rana > Rana muscosa. Next base: position 113,922,278 of record CM055123.1, on the reverse strand, counting down.
AAAATATGCAAGTATCAAATCATAATAAAAGAAAGAAACTAGTATAGTTCTTTCTGTTATGAAGAATGATTTGATTTCAATATAGATGTTTTTATACTTGCTGAATGCCATCTTGGCACATGTTGGTGTATCCTGGGAGCACTGGCACAGTCATCATTTCTGCAAACACGGTTTAAAAGTTTAGTCATCAAATACAATTTTTGTTAACTGATGTTGCCTTTTAAGCACTGAATTCCTTCATCCGACTAAACACTGTCTTTTTAGTTTTAACAGAACACATAATCTGCATTTGAAATGCTTTCCGGAGAGGGGTCATATCTGGACATAATATCTGTTTTAGTTCTTAAATGATTTTTTGTGTCCAACTCATCATTGCAGCTTTCCAACACGCCTGTTTCCTAGGTGATAGAAAAGGTTACCTAAGGAATGGCAGTTCTGTTTAATTACAAATTAATACACTAATGCACTCTAAACATGGCAAAAACTGCTCAGCTTTTTTCGCAGTGATTTTCCAATCCATGCTAGTCCTATTAAAGGATAAGTTCACCTTTGGGAACATGTTACATGTTCCACCCGGTTTTAGGGTGGAATATGTAACATGTTCCCATTGCTGCAGCTGCTGCCTGATCCACGCCCAGATCTACTGGAGGCCTGCATGGCACCAACAATCTGCTGATCGCTGGTGCAATGCTTTACAGGCTCTCAAAATTTACCTGCAAAAAAAGTTGTTTTTCTAAAAAGTTAACTTATCCTTTAAAGTGACCCTCAGCACAGGGTCACTTGTATAGAATGGCATACATGCTAAAAGAAGAGTCACTATACTTGCCTTTGTGATTGTGCTGTTCTTGTCAAGACAAGTGTAGCACACAGATCCCTGGCCTTACCTCCTCAAGGCAGGACACACCGTACCACAATGCCCAGGTTCCTTCTTGAATAAGAGGGTGAGCGGTGTTCAGAATTTGTTGGGTCCTGCAGCGAGTTACCTTCCCTCAGCTGGTTCTCACCCCTAGAGTGTAGGGAACAGTCTGTTGTAGGTGCACCAATAAGGCCAATGTCCAGACAAGGTTAAACCTTAATGAAGGAAGGTTTATTTTCTTTATGCTGACAACTGGATATTAACATTGGAGTTAAAGAATAAAAGAAACCGGGAGGTAGGTTCAGGCACTTGGTATCACCACTTAATCCCGAGTGGGCTTTGCTCACCCGGATAGTCCCCTCCCACGGTACTAGCAGCCGGAGTGATGCACGGACTTTACTTCTCCTAAGTCCCTCTTTTGGAGATACGATCGGGAGATTCTCTGCCACAGAATCTCTGAGACTCGAACCTCTCAGCGCTTGTAATTAAAGAACAGGTGCAAGTTGCTGCACATTACAAGGCCTCAGATGATTAGTGAAATCCCTCCAGAAGTTTACAGGCCTCTCTTTCACTGTGAAACTCTCACCGGTCCCTCAAAGGTCCTCCTCCCCGGTCTCTTGTTCTTAGAGCGGGTCCCCTCTCAGGGGCACCCTGGGATTCCTCCTCTTAGAGCTGAGACCCAGCTAAAGGTGCTGGGCCCAATGGCAAAGTTGCAGCCCCAGGCTAAATGTGCCTGGGACCGATGCATATGCGCACCCCTGGCCTGGAGGGCCAGGTCACGCGACCCGAACTGCGGAGCCCCGGCACTCGAACAACCTCACCTTTGTATCCCCTCCCGGCATGCACAGCAGGTTGACCACGCCCACTGTACTACTGCCGAGAGAGGACACTCTAAGGCACAGCACTGTTACCAGTGGTTCAACCCTGACCTGTCATGGCAGTGCCACCTACAGGCCACAGGGAACTGCACACTAGTACAACACCTGAGGAACAAAACAACCGTACCCATCAATAAAAGCGGTCTGAGCCTGGCTACTAGCTCAGACCAACCCCTAAATTTAGGCACACGGCACCCCTCAAAGTAGAGGGGCGCTACACAAGAAAAGCAGTAGTGGGAGCGGGAACCTGTCATAAATGCGTACCCGCTTTTAGGAAAGAAAAACAAAAGTTCCCAATTATTGCAGAAGAAGGAGGAAGGAAGAATTTCAAGTTTTAAGTGGAGTTCCACTTTAAAAAGTAGTTGTGCCCTTTAATTGAATGCAAAGCATGTGATACCATTCAGATAGTATAATGAATTGAGAAGCTAAGGGATTAAGAGCAGCCTAAGCACCAGCTTTTTTATATTTTTTTGCTCTAGTAGATCAGTTGAACAGAAGAGCAGTGATGGCCACACATGACCAAAATTTGGCCAGTCCCTACTGACCAAATTTCCCTTCACCGATGGCCAGATTAAACTGTAGCTTGAGTTTCCTTACAGCAAATTATATTCATTTTGGTGAAGCTGGCTACTATTCCAAGATTATAAACTTACAAAGTGCTTTAGACTTCATCTTCAGAAACATATTTATATTTGTTAAGACAAAATATAAAAAAAAAAAATTCAGAGTGCCTTGACAACACTATCTAAAATCTTGCTAGGCAGTCTCCTTAGCCAAACGTTAAATGTACGTTTTCTGACTGTGATGAACCTCTCGCAAGTAGATGCCTCCTCTACGAGAGAAAAAGTGCGTTTCAACTCTCAGCCACTCATTTTAACACAGCAAATGCCTAGAAAGAAGAGAGACTTCACAAAAAAAAGACTAAAAGCCTGGTTCACACTAGCAAATTATCAGCCGGTTCAACAGGTGATCAGTTGTGACCAATCACAGCTGATCATCGCGTGAATCAGGAAGTGCCGGTAAACTGCATTTCTCGGTTCGCGCTGACAGGGAGAGACAATCGGCAGCTCTCCCTGTCAGGGGGGGGGGGGTCTGTGCTGATAATCCGCACGTTTATTATCGGCACAGCCCCCATCAGATGTGCCCATCACCTGCCAATCTGTGCCCAACAGTTGCCAGTCAGTACCCCTCAAAAAAATCTGTGCCAATCAGTGCCCAGCAGTAACACCTGTCAGTACCTCATCACCAGTGCTGCTCATCAGTGCTATCAGTGCTGCCTCATCTGTGCCCGTCAGTGAAGGAGGACATTTTTTTTGACAAACTAAAAAAAAAAATTTCACAAAAATTTCTCTTTTTTAGTTTGTTTATCAAAAAAATAAAAACCCCAGAGGTGAGCAAATACCACCAAAAGAAGGCTCTATTTGTGGGAAGTGTTAACAGTGGAACAGTGTTACATGACCGCGCAAATGTCATTCAAAGTGCGACAGCGCTGAAAGCTGAAAATTGTCCTGGGCAGGAAGGGGCAAAAGTGCCATGTACTGAAGTGGTTATATGCAACCATATTGCTACACTTAGAGATGCCTCTCTTCTTTTTTATACACTGTAGCTCCTGCTGGATTTTGCTTCTAATCCCCTTGTGGAGGCTTCCATTTGTGGCTGGACATTTTATGGTTACACAACGTATCACATTGCTATAATATTCTTATATGGACTATAAACGGAAGGACTTATGAATAAGTGGTTGTGGAACGAATCATCTGAGTTTCCATTATTTCTTATGAGGAAATTTGCTTCGATATACAAGTTCTTTGGATTACAAGCATGTTTCCAGAAACGAATTATGCTCGCAATTCAAGGTTTTACTGTGTATGTATGTAATAAAATATATATATCTCTATAGATATAGATATAGATATAGAGATATATATATATATATATATATATATATATATATATATATATATATATATATATATATATATATATATATATATACATATATATAAAGCTATATTGATGTCAGACTCGCAGGCAGAATCTCTGTTGCTGTTTACTGGTGGGTGGAACTAGAATTTGGGCAGGTTTTAAAATCCGTCCCTTGTGAATTCATAATAGCAAAGCGGTAAATGCCACAGTTGTGGCAGCTTTGCACCCCAGAGTATCTCAGACATTTGTGTATATAAATGTACACTTGTACCTTCGTATTTAATAGACCCTATTGTAAAAGTTAATTTGCTCAAACAGCTGCTCCTTTTCAGGTTTTAGTTCTGTTATTGTATCAGCTGTATTGTAAATTTTGTATTCCAAATGAAGATCATACTATGGATTGTTAGCTTGTTTATCCATATGTATGTCAACTAAATTGATCGCAAAACCAATGAGAAGTATTGGAGAGGCGAAACACTTGGTTGGATTGTTCGTTAGTAATTCAGTCATAAGGCTCTGGGGATGGGTATTAGGAGGCCCTAGCAATTAGGTCTTTTGAGCAGAGCAGAGCCTTTTTAAACACAGGATACTGTTACATGCATCATTAATTTTTCTTGAAAAAAAGGTATTGATTTCCGAAAGATGTTTAAATGCAATTTCAAGTATATTGCTTTTTTTTTCCCTGTGACATTCACATATGACCAATATGGGAGACCTTGGTCAGCAACAGCTGGAGAGCCGTAGGATTATCTAATTAATGCCTATAAATGAAATTATGTAATAAACGTCACGGTCAGTTTATTTTGCCCTTGGGATAACATTAAAAGGAAACAGGGCTGTTAGATTGCAAGCTTGATGATTTATTGAACAGTGTACTGTTTTTTTTGTTTTTTTGCTTTTTTTTTATGCTACAGGATTAGGATTTACAAAATGTTCATCAGTGTGAATGTTTTATCAGAAATATACTTATCTCAGTGTAGATTTAGACATCTAGCTGTACCTAGACATGTGTTTTTTTTGTTTTTAAGTTTATAGCCGTTCAATCTGTTAAATTATTTATATTGGGTTAAGCATAATTTAAAGGTTGGGACAAGGCTTTAGGGTTTGGGTAGGGGAATTATTCAGTGTTGGTGTCAACTTCAAGGTGATCCTTACATTAGGGGGTCAGGAGTTGTGGGTAATCAGTTTACCTTTTGTGCTTGTTTTCAGCATTGAAAATCTATTGGCATATACTACCTAGCTTTAGATTTTCATTGCCAAAAGCTAGGGTACCTAGGGTTGCCGAATGAAACAAGGGTAGCTATTTGTAACGGCACCCCAAATCTGAAAGGGGGTTAACGCCGCTTAAGCGATTCCCTCTCCTGGACACACATTCGCTACCGATACTCCACAGTCAGGCGACCACTTCCCATAGGATTAATCCTTCCGGAAGAACGCGACAACACGCTCTGTATCTTCCCAAGATAGACTGTTTATTGAAAAAACATTGCAACTTTTATACACATAGAGGGGAGTTTTTCTTATTTTCTTCTCACCATACATCTTTGACCAGAGCTAATTTCCATGATCTACTTCACTACAGCTTGATGACTGACATATGACCTTTTAGGCTAGCTTTTGTCTCCCAATCCACATTTCAGTTTAAATGATTATGCATGACCTTTTAGGCTAGCCGTACTGTCTCCCATTTCTCAAAAGACTTCACACAATAGATACATAACGAGCTCCCAATACACATCTCACAATAAAAGGATCTGTAGCATAATTGAGGTTCATTAACATTACACAAGCAGACAGGCGACACATCAGCATCTCTTAATTTAACCTGTTGAGTTTCGGATCAACAAAATAGTAATTTACAAAACCTGGGAAATACTGGGGAATAATATTACAGACCCATTTTAAAACAATCCAATACATATTCTCAATGTCCATTATTTCCTGTCTCACCCCGTGCCCAAAATGACCCCTGTCACAACAACGTATATACAGCATTGAATCTGATTAGTACAGATCATAGTGGGGTTTTCATTCACCCTGTGCCCCTAATAGAGACACAGGGTGGTTTACACATAAGAGGCATTGGGGAAGCTGAAGCAAGGGTATCTCAATCTTTCTAGGAGATCCTGGGTTCCCCGGGCCCTCCCGTTACATCATTGGTGACTAGAACAAAAAAGGATGATGTTATTTTACCGTAGTAATGAGTGGTTACTGTCAATATGAAGGAAGCCTTAGTGAAAACTTGTCAGAGAGTAGAAATCTTGTAGAGTTTTGTATGCACTTCTTTACTGAAAACTTGTCAGGAACAGAGAGGGTAGTATATTATGATCAGAGCATGGGAAAGTCCAGTTAAAAAATGCTGATGCTTAGCTTGGGGGATAGAATGGTAGAAGGTTTGGTAAGTGTAAAGAGGAGCACTAGATCATTGTGTAGGCTTAAACACAGATGGAAGTGAGAATTTAATGGAAGTAGAGCCGTTAGTGGCAATGAGGTTGTTAAAATCACCCATATTGATTTTAGGGATGTCAGTAGAAACTGAAAAAGCTATGCAGAGAAATGATCTAAGAGGACAGCCGTAGGGTTAGGAGGTCGATAGATTGTTGCAGTTTGGAAGTGCAAGGGATAATACATGTGGACAGAGACAGAAGAGAGGGGGGAAGGTACTGGAATGATTTGGTGAAATAAACAGTGCTCAGAAAAATGAATGGCCAAATTTTAGATGTCCAAAAAATGTAGACGGATAGCCCTTGCCGGCTATCGTGTGGTGCGATTATTGAATGATCTCTAGTATCCACAAATTATCTCTCCTCCTTATTTCTCCTAGCCAATAGTTGACAACAAACTCCTACTCTTTAGCTGGCCCCAACTTTTCAAGCGTCTGTAGCTGGTTGGAATAGTCTTTGCTCGGTATTCACAATAGGTGCCCTAACACAACCCATTTTTTAACCAATAACAGCCCTTAAGGCTCTAATACTAACTTGTCTATTTCCAAGTGGAGTCGGAAATGTGTGAAAGATCTTTACAGAGGGTTCCCTTAAACAATTCGAAAACTTCATACGTGAATATGATTTTCTCCCTACAGAACAGTTTATGTACCTCCACTATATGTCTAAATATCCAGGTTTCCATCTTAACATGGCATTTCTGTAGCTCACCTGCACCCAGATCAAAAGGGATAACTGTGTTCTGCAATATTGTAGATCAGCTGTATTTACTCAGTGCAACTTATAACACCCAAGTGAAAGATAGAATGCCAACATGTCAGATAAAATCAAAAAAATTAAAAAACCGAATCACTGATTTGGAAAACGTATCACCCTCCTAAAAATTACTTGTATACTCAATCAGGTGTAGCTAATCACCTCAACTGCACTCAAAGCCATTCGACTTTCAACTGTGGTCATTGTGATTAGCTCAGCATGAAAAGAGCTTTCCTGGAGCATTTAAGTCTTTAGTTGTGCAACTGAAGAAAACAATTATGGGTGGCAAGGCACTGTTAAAATATCTCTGGGATAAAGTTGTGGACAGGCACAAGCCAGGAGATGGATACAAACAAATTCCAATGCCTAGAAGCACAGTAAAGTCTATTATTGAGTCTATTATTGAGAAGTTGGAGGTATTTGATGCAACACAGACCCACTCAGGATCAGGAGGTTGCTCCAAACTGGATGAAAGAGCACTGGAGCACTTGTCAGGGTAAAAGGAAAAATGGATGGGGGAAGATGCCGTCACATTCTTGAGGAAAATCTGCTGCCCTCTGCCAGAAAGTTATCAATGGGAATGACCCAAAGTACACAGCAAAAATGACCACACAGTGGTTGAAGGAGAAAAAAGGTAAATGTCCTCGCATGGCCTAGTTTAGAGCTCAGACTTGAACCCCATTGTAAATCTGTGGAATGACTTGTAGACTGCAGTCCACAAACTGTCACCACCAAATTTAACTGAACTTGAGTACCGGTAAAGAAAAAGTGACTTTAACTACTATTTATGCTCCAAATTCACTTCAAGATAGCTTTTTGGTTAAATTGCTGTCAAAATTAAGGGATTTCAGTGAAGGAAAATTGATATGTGGAGGAGATTTAAATATCCCACTGGACCCAAGAGTAGATACTTCTAATGGGACTTCATCAGTATCTAAGGGGGTTAGAAAGTCTATCCTTCGAAAATTACATGAATTACAACTAGTGGATGGTTGGCGGATTATGCACTCAGGGGAGAGAGATTACACTTTCTTCTCAAATCCTCACCAAAGTTATTCAAGAATAGATTTTTTCTTAGTCCCACACCGACTGCTACATTCAATATGCGATATCTCAATAGGAAATATAACTTGGACAGATCATGCACCTGTTACAATGGAGATGAATTTGGGGGGGGGGAGTTACTCCCTGGAATGGAGATGGAAGTTAAATGAAAGCTCATTAGAAAATCCCCAAATTATGGAAGACTTAATTAAAGAAATTACGTGGTATTTTCATATGATAATGGAGAAAGCGACCCGGGAATGGTTTGGGAAGCCCATAAAGCGGTAATTAGAGGAATATTAATTAAACATGGCTCCCGAATAAAAAAGGACAGAGAAGAACAGGTAAAACATCTGTTAGAAAAGTTACATGATCTAGAGACGCAACATAAGAAGACAACAGAGAGAGAACTAGGAAATGAGGTAGCACATTTAAGGAGACAAATAGCAGATTTACTTAGATATAAGGCGGAAGCGGTCCTACAATACGGAAGGAAAGAGAGTTACAACTCAGGAGATAAATGTGGTAGGCTATTGGCAAAAAAAATTAAAAAACAACTGACACGATCTTATATCCCAACTATTAAAGGAAAGGCAGATTTGAAGAAGTCACTCCCAAAAGAGATGGCACAAGAGTTTCAAGAGTATTACTCTGCTCTATATAATTTGACAGAAACAGGAGTTTCCCCTGGGTCTATAAAGAAATATGTGACGTCGACAGGTCTAACTAGATTATCATCACCAGATAGAAGGAAATTAGAAGGGCCAATTACTATGGAAGAATTGCAATCATTAATGAAAACAATTGAACATGGGAAAGCACCAGGACCAGATGGTTTTACCATACAATATTATAAAAAGTGTATCACTCAATTAGGACCATATATGATTAAGCTATTTAATGCAGTTGGACAGACAGTGGTGTTACCCCCCCCCCCCCCCGAGTCTGTAACTGCACATATTACCTTGATATTAAAAGAGGGGAAAGACCCTGAGATATGTAGTAGTTACAGACCAATATCCTTATTAAATGTCGATTTAAAAATTTACAAAAATCTTAGCGCACCGGATTCAGCCCTATTTATCACAATTGGTACATTTAGATCAAGTAGGGTTTATCCCTACAAGAGAAGCAAGGGATAGTACTATTAAGGTACTAAACTTGATACAAGAAGCCAATCAAAAAAAGATATTGAGTGTTTTTCTGAATACGGACGCAGAAAAAGCATTCAATAGAGTTAATTGGAAATTTATGATCGAAGTACTAAAACAAATGGGTATAGGAGAAAAGATGCTACAATGGATAACGGGAGTGCATGCGAGTCCTCGGGCATTAGTAAAAGTAAATGGGGTCTATTCTAAGCCTTTTATAATTACAAATGGAACACGGCAGGGCTGCCCTCTTTCGCCTCTGTTATATGCTTTGACTTTAGAACCTTTCCTAAACAAGATTAGACAGAATCCGGATATTAGGGGTATTGAAATTGGGGAAAAGGAATATAAAGTATCTGCTTACGCAGACGATATGCTTTTTTCATTATCAAGACCACAAATCTCACTACCCAATCTTATGAAAGAAGTAGAAATATATGGGAAGATTTTGAACCTTAAAATAAATTATGGTAAATCGGAGGCGATGGGGGTGGCACTGCCAGGTCCCATTAAAAATGTAATAGAACAAAACTTTAAGTTTAAGTGGAAGAGGAAAGCCTTAAATTATTTAGGTACACAGATACCCGCAAATTTGGAGAAAACGTTCGAATTAAACTTTGAACCATTAGTTAGAACTGTAAGAACGTTACTGGAAAATTGGAGCAAAGGTATGCACTCATGGTTCGGGAGATGCAATATTCTTAAAATGAGCGTAATGGCAAAATTTATTTTCCTGTTCTTGGCATTACCCATAAAAATTCCCAAGTCTTTCTTTAACCAAGTCCAAACTCTGTTTATGAAATTTATTTGGAATAGTAAAAAGCCAAGATTAGCCAGAAAACTCTTAACTTTACCAAAAAGAGTAGGAGGTATATCTGCACCGGACATATATAAATATTATCAAGCAGTGCATCTGGGGAGACTAGTAGACTGGAGCAGACATAGAGATTATAAATTATGGATAAATATGGAACAACAAATAAGTTTAATTCCACTAAATAGGGCAATATGGTGCTATAGAGCTTTGTCCCCCTTGGTAAAATCACACCCCACGATAGGAACGACGTTATGGGTAGGAGATAAAATATGTCAGAAATCTAAATTTACAGATAAAAAATCACCACTATATCCTATAATAGGAAACCCAGATTTCTTACCAGGGATAGAGTCAGTAAAGTTTAAGAAATTGAGGGAAAAAGGAATTTTCCAAGTGTCGGACTTCATGGGAGAAAGGGGATGGGTAACAATAGATAAGCTAACAAAAAAAGGAGGTAAATATGAAATTCCGATTTGGCAAGCTCGGCAGATTAGACACTACCTAGAAAAACTGGGATCAGCAGAAACATATAGACGGACACGGACAAGATTTGAGGATTATTGTGAGGGAGGGGAACCACTTTCACATGTCATATCGAAAATGTATGCATTGTTGATTGCACCCCTAGACGACTTTAAAATGGAATGTCTTGGTAAATGGGAGAGAGATATAGGCCATGCCTTCTCTCCAGCACAATGTCAGAATATAATAGAGTTGGCCACAAAAACATCGAGGTGTATTAAAATACAAGAATCAAATTATAAAATTTTAACACGCTGGTATTATACACCGGTAGCCCTAAATACAATTTTTCCAGAATTTTCTGACAGGTGTTGGAGAGGGTGCAAGGAAAGAGGGACAATGATACACATATTCTGGTCTTGCCCAGTAATTAGACAATTCTGGGAAACAGTGCATAGAATTACACAGAAATTTACTGAATATTTAATTCCAGGGGAACCAGATTTCTTCTTGTTGCACAATGTACAAATCCCATCTAAGAGATACAGCAATTCAATTCTGTGCCACCTAATAAATGCAGCAAAAAGTTGTATTGCAACAAATTGGAAAGATATAAAAGCCCCGACGGCGTCGGAGTGGCTTAAGAAAGTTAGGAAAATAGGAATAATGGAGAAACTGTTACCTATAACATTAGATAGAAGGGAACAAGTTAAAGAAATCTGGGCCCCATGGGAGATATATATGCAATCAGAAGAGGGTAGGAGATTATTGGGAGAGTAGGGAAGGGAGGGAGGGGAGAGAGAGAAATTACTTGAGTGAGTTTTTCCCTTTTTTTTTTTTATTCCGGGAGGGGAGGAATATGGGGATTGAAGGGAATGGGAAATGGGTATTGGGAGGAATTTGGGGATAAGGGGGAAGGCAACAGGGGAAGATAAAAATATGTAGATAAGAGATGAGGGAAATTAAATAAACAGAAATTAGAGAATAGGAAGAAAGAAAGATGGTTTGTATGAAGTTTAAATATAAACAATTAATTAATATTTTATTAATACAATATGAAGATGGCATAGATTTAATTTCTGAAAGATGAGATGTAAAGAAATAGGGTATGATGTGAATTTTGTTTCTTTGTAATAACATATTGTTTAAGAAACCCTGTTGATAAAATAAATAAAGAATTTGAAAAAAAAAAAAAAAGAAGAACTCGAGTACCGTATATACTCGAGTATAAGCCGAGTTTTTCAGCCTTTTTTTAGGGCTGAAAGTACACCCCTCGGCTTATACTCGAGTCAGTACCAAAAATTTTCTTATACTGCGACCGGCGTCCTTTGTCTAAATATCGCGGCTTTCTCCTGGTCCCTTCCGTGATAGGCGTTTCCAGCAAACCCTGTGTTGAGTGTTCCGCCTATCACTGAGGTCCTCTCATTCTCGGACTCCGTTTCCCAGCAGACACTGTGTCCTGCCTATCATGGACGTTCTCTTGTCCGAGGATGAAAAGACGTCCTTGATTGGTGGAACACTGAACACAGTGCCTGCTGGGAAACGGAGTCCGAGAATGAGAGGATCTCCGTGATAGGCGGAACACTCAACACCGTGTTTGCTGGAAACGCCTATTATGGAAGGGACCAGGAGAAAGCCGCAATATTTAAACAATGGACGCCGGCCGCAGTATAAGAAGATTTTCAGGTACACTGACTCGGGCACAGTGAGGTTGGGCACAGTAAGGTTGGGCAATGGGCACAGTAAGGTTGGGCAATGGGCACATTTCCCCCCCCCTAGGCTTATACTCGAGTCAATACATTTTCCCAGTTTATTGGGGTAATATTAGGTACCTCGGCTTATACTCGGGTTGGCTTATACTCAAGTATATACGGTAGTTCTGCAAAGAAGAGCGGGCAAATATTGTAAAGTGTAGATGTGTAAAGTTAGTAGACATACCAACAGACTAAAGGCTGTAATTAAAGCTAAATGTAGTTCAACAAAATTCTGACATAAGGGGGTTGATCCTTTTTCCAACTCGGTGATTCTGTCTTTAAGAAACATAATTAAATTCTGACACGATGATGTTATATCTTTCACTTGGATGTTATAAGTTTCATTAGTAAATACATCTTGAAAAAACAACAAAATGTGTCTTCATTTCAGGCCGCAAAGCAACAAAATGTGATTATTTTGAAGGGGGTGATTCTTTTCTATACCCACTGTATACCGTATTTATTGTCCCTATATTATATAGGTGCATACATAGATACCAACAACCCTAGCCTTAGAACCCCAAGCTGGCTGACTGACACGTCCTAAATATTTTTTCTTAAGTTTTGGTAAAGATGTATAGAGGCACATACAGCAAATTTTCTTTTGGATACAGTGCCTATTTACCAATAAAGTTGGTTTAATGGGCTGGATTACAAGGTCTTTTCCTTTGCTACTACAGTAGGGTAAATAGCCTGATTGGCTGACGCAGACATGGAAACAGAGAATGTGTGGGTGTCTTTAACAACACAGCCACAGAGAGCAAGAGTTCATAGGTAATCTTGTGTGTTTTGTGGGGTTGTTTGTTTATCCAGTGTATCTTTCTTTATCCCACATGAATATGTCCAAGTTGTAAAAGGATATTTTTATCCATATATGACTTATGATGCATCAGTCCCCAGAGATTTTTTGTGTACCTTATCATTAAGGTTATGTTATGTAATTATGATCTAGCTGACCTGTAATTATATGTGCACACACTTCATGTAACAATTATTTAGTAATTCATTATCTCCACTGCTGTGATCTGTCACCACTTTGAAGGCAAATTACAGTGGGTAAAAAAGTAATGCTTTAATATTATGCAAATGATACAGCATATAAAAAATCCTCAAGGTGAAGCTAAAAGGGAATAGCATACACTAGTTTAAGCAATGCACACATCCTGGATATAAATTTTTAATGTTTATCCCTTAATGATGGTTTTTAATGTTGTTGCTGCGAATATTGCTTCTTCACAGTAGAGGACATGCAGCAAAGATGCAGCAATCTATAATATACTAGGAAAGAGAGATTATGCTTGAAAAGAAACAGTTTGGGCATATTTTAACAGGTTATATAGTGTTCTCTCAGGCCAGAAGAATAATATATTGGGATGCTTCAGACTTTAGGAGGGGTCTCCTTATTGTACCCCTGGATCGAGAGTTGGAAAAAGGAGTGTCATTGAGCAAAATAATTAATTTTGCACTAAGTTACTCCCACAGTTGGATCTAATTAACGTATTTATCGGCGTATAACACGCACAGACGTATAACACGCACCCTAACTTTAAGAGGGAAGCTTCAGGAAAAAAACTTTCCACAGCCCCCTGCGTATAACACACAGGCACAGTTTACCCTCTATTTTCAGGGTAAAAAAAGTGAGTGTTATACTCCAATAAATACAGTATATGTCCAGAAAATAAGCCACATCCTCTTTAGGTATCTAATATAGTATCAAAATATCCCCTCCATATTTCCATCACCTTTAGGAATTGGGCTACAGAAGCTTCATTGAGCAGTAAGCCAGTTATCTCAAGGACCAACTATAGGCAGTTGGACATAGGTTGGAGATATATTCAGGAAAAAAAAAAATCTAGATTGTCCATGTTGAAAGGATTTGACGGAAGTTTCAACTTTGGATCATTGTAGAGTTTTTACTGCAGCAACTGTCTGGTTGGTTGCCATTATTTAATATGCATAAAAGTGAGACTCTTTATTATGGATCACATTATTTTCTCTGCAGTACCATGAGGCCAGTTTTCATAAATGTCCACCTGGATGTTGTCAGTGGGATATGAATTTCTGACAGATTATTTGTACCTTGTCTTTTCTGTGCCATGCCATTCTCTGCAATTATATGTGGTCTTCAGGAGACCAATTCTAGGGGGGTTGTTACGCAATTGAATGATCTATTTTTCATAGATAATTCTTAATAAAAACACATGCCCCCAATCGTTCTTGAGCAGCTGTTGAAGCATTCCAGAGGAACAAGCGAGCAGCTGGCCTGTGAAAGGCTAGTCCCAACAGGAGCAAGATGAGGAAAATTAATTCTGAAGGGGACTGTTAGACATGCCAATAGCAAGAATGCAAATACCTGCAGAAATATTTATGACCAGTGTGAATTGGAGGCTGTTAAAGAGAGGCATATAAGGTGCCCTTAGCAAATGGGTGGCCAGATTGCATAGGTGCGGCTAATTATGTAATATATGTGTTGGCTCTATTCAAATTTTTTGTGTAATCTGCACACATGACCAACCTCAATTTATTTATTATCTAGTATCATTCAGAATCGGTAAAACTTGCTGGGGGCTTTGGGACTTGGGGGAGAACATCTACAGTAAAAATTAAGTATTATGCAGAATTTGGAGAAATGGCAAAGCTTTTACTTGCATCTGTAGTTTTGGAGTCATTCATTCTCATGGGAAAGTTACGGGGCTGATTAGTATTTTTCTGTTGAATTGTGGCAGAATGGTAATTGAGAAGCTCATATCCTGGATCAAACACCAGCATGACAAAGCAGAGGGAGGACTTGGAGTAGAACATGTACTGTTCCTTTTATTTTTGGTGTTGACTCAGAACACTCATATGTAAAACTTTTAGCTATAATTTTGAACGGGCTGACTATGAGCAGCGAAACCGAGCAAAGTATCATAAAGCTACCACCTCCCTAAGATTGATGCTGGTTGAGGAAGTTTGAAAATCTTAAACAAATGTAATGGCTCCCTTATGTATATTACAACATAGAAAGGGACAAATGACACCGCACAAGCACTATGCGGTGTAACATGTTTTAAAGGTACATAATCTTTTTTATTTATAAGGTTATAACCTCTTTAACCAGCTCAATACTGGGCACTTTCGCCCCCTTCCTGCCCAAGCCATTTTTCAGCTTTCAGCACTGTCGCACTTTGAATGACAATTGCGCGGTCATGCAACGCTGTGCCCAAATTACCTTTTTATAATTTTTGCCCCCTCAAATAGAGCTTTCCTTTGGTGTTATTTGACCACCTTTTGCGGTTTTTATTTCTTGCGCTATAAACAAAAGAAGAGTGACAAGTTTTAAAAAAAACTCAATTTTTTACTTTTTGCTATAATTAATATCCTTTATTTTTTTTTAAACAAATTTTTTCCTCAGTTTAGGTCAATATGTATTGTACATATTTTTAGTAAAAAAAAATCACAATAAGCGTGTAACGGCACCCCAAGTATGAAAGGGGTTAACACCGTTAGGATATTCCCTTTCCAACCACACGACAGCCACCAGACACTCCAACCAGCCGAATAAGACCCCATACGAATGATTCTCCCCCCCAGATACGAGACAACGCTCTGTATTCAAGTTCCAAAACAGGGAATGACTTTATTTTCAAAACACACGATAACACATTTCTCTTCAAAACCCTCCCCTCCCATCCTTTGGGGAACAGGGCGGGTTAAACTGTCCAATGACAATGGTAATACAGGTCAGGTGTGTTCAAACTTCTCCTTTGATAAACAGTCTTAGGCAGGAGGGGTGATTTCCCCCCCCCCCCTCACAGAAGACACTTCAACATCCCATAATATGCAGCCAGACGGTTGACCAGCTCCAATCCACATTGTCACAGTAGCAGACTTAATTCATAATAGACAATAGAATGCAAATAACCTTAACACCTCACCGCAATGATTACACCCCCCCCCCTCACAGTACACATTCAATCTAGATACAATGTATGTGCAGCTTGAATATGGCCATCATAGGCCATATTGGGGTTTTCATTCACCCTGTGCCCCTAATAGAGACACAGGGTGATTGACACATAAGAGCCATTGGGGGAGCTGAAGCAAGGGTATCTCATACTTTCTAAGCGATTCTGAGTCCCCCGGGCCTTCCAGTTACATCTCTCCCCTTTCAGCAGGAGACTAACACAGGAGGCGACCCCAGACGGGTTGACTCCGAAGTTAGTCCATAGGTCCCTTCTTCTAATGCCGGTATCCACACAGTACCCCAAATAAATTGCTCCAAACAGAGCATTACTTACCCAGCCAACCTCTGCCTCTCTCAGAGAATATACCCGCCGCTGGGGAGAGGCCTGGACTGGCCCTTCTCCCTGGAGTCCTTTCAGCCGCTGGAGAGAAGACAGGGTGACTGGGCTCAGTCCGTCATGCTGTTGGGGATCTGGGTCGACTGCCCGGCATCCCTGGGGTATACAAGTGGAGACTGAAGTCCCATCCACCGATATCCGCTCAAGTGGCAGTTGTGTGCAGCGGCCAGTAGCATTCTGCCCTGCTGCCAGTGATTCAGCTGGGGGTAAAAGCTTTACCACCTCTGCTTGTTGCTGGAGAGAGGGGCCAACTGCCCCGGCTCCCTGAAACTCCACAGTTGTTTCCGGTGCTGGGCAGAGGTTGCTATCACTCTGCCCGGTTGCCAGCACTTCTGCTGGGGACTCCACACCATCTGCTCTGGTTAACTGTTCGGGAGGGAAAATGGCTGCTTCTCCTCCCTGCATCTCCGAAATCCACTCGGAAAGAGGAACCATCACCTTCTCAACTCGGGCCTCCAAAACTGCCACGGGTGTAGAGCAGGGGTCTGTAATACTTTGTCCTGCTGCCAGTACTTGGGCAGGCGATGCATAATCTATAACATCCTCTGAACAGTTCCTTAAGTCCATACCTTCTGTAATCAGTGGCTGGGGAGATGAGCCAACTGCCCTAGCTCCCTGGAACTCCACATCATCCACTTCGGCTTTAGGGATGGCAATCTTCAGCTTTTCCACTGCCGATTCTTCAGCCAGGATTTCATAGTTGTCAACTGGTATTTCCTGATAGTCCCAGGCACAGGTAGCCCCACCCTGCTGCTGAACAGATTCTAGCAGCTGTCTGTAAGCGATCTCCAGCTCCCATTCCTGAACGGCCAGAAACTCCAAATCTTCCTCTGCCCAGTGCCCTTCCGAGACATTCAGTTTTCGCTCTCTGTGCTCCATTATTTCCTCCAAACGCCACTCCCGATCACTCCCAAAGTCAGGGTCACTGGACAGCCTCCAATACAACAATCCCAGGCCATTATAGTCAAAGCCTTCCGTGGGGCTGTCATCCGCTGACCATGGGCACTCTTGGGCTACATACCACCGGAGGGCTCTATAGCTCTCGTCCAACCGCATCTCTGCCCGGATCAGCCTGCTTAACTCAGTTGTCCACTCCTGCTTTGGTTGTTCCCCCAATAACGGCATTCGTACATCATACTGCGACCAGTACCTTACATAGATGGAGGGGAGAACCTTTCCCTGGTGTTGCTGCTCGAGAGCAAGCGCTTTCTTCCAGAGTTCGCAGCGGATCGAATCCGACCATCCCAGCAGGACCTCCTCTGATACTGGTCCTCTATGCTGTATCTGCATCTCTTGTAACCTCCTTCTGACTTCCTCTTCCATGGCGGCTGGTATCTGTACCTCTTCTCTCCTTGCAGTTGGTGCTGCTGTGACTTCTGCTGCAGCACCTCTTTGCTGTAGCAAATTTGCCTCCACAGCCGCTATAACTAGGTCTATGATCTCCGCTGGAGGGTTAGGACCATAATGTGCCAGTCTTAGTTTAACAGCCCGATCAAAACTTGCCTCTTCGGGTGTCCTGTCTGTTACACTGGGCCTTTCGGTTCCATCCATTTCGACTAGTTCTCTGATAATGTCGCTCTTCTTACGGTTGTTGGCCGGTCTTCCCCGGTTCTCCAGTAAGTCTTTGAGGGTGGAGAGCTTTAGCCGTTCATACTGTGCCTCCATTGTCCTGTGTCCTCTTGTAGCTGTCCTCCTGGCTGTGGGGATCAATCCCACTGCTGCCACCAATTGTAACGGCACCCCAAGTATGAAAGGGGTTAACACCGTTAGGATATTCCCTTTCCAACCACACGACAGCCACCAGACACTCCAACCAGCCGAATAAATAATAGAGACACAGGGTGATTGACACATAAGAGCCATTGGGGGAGCTGAAGCAAGGGTATCTCATACTTTCTAAGCGATTCTGAGTCCCCCGGGCCTTCCAGTTACAAAGCGTATATTGGTTTGCGCAAAAGTTATAGCATCTAGAAAATAGGGGATAGAGGTATAGCATTTTTGCTATTATTTTTTTTTTACTAGTAATGGCGGCGATCTGCGATTTTTTTTTCTTTTATTGTGACTGCGATTTTGCGGCGGACATATCGTACACTTTTGTCACATGTATACAGCGATCCGTGCTATAAAAATGCATTGATTACTGTATAAATGTGACTGGTAGGGAAGGGGTTAACACTAGGGGTAAGATAAAGGGGTTAAATATGTTTCCTAGGGAGTGATTCTAAATGTAGGGGGAGGGGACTCACAAAGGGAGGAGACCGTTCGGTGTTCCTCTGTACAAGGAACACACCATCGGTCTCCTCTCCTTTCTGACAGGACGTGGATCGCTTCGGTACTGGGCAATGGCGGGTGCCCGGCAGACATCGCGGTGACCGGGAAGGCACGCGCCCCCTAGTGGCTCGGGAAGGCAAGGACGTCATATGATGCCCGCCCAGAACAATAGCCGCACTGTCCAGCCATCATTTGATGGCCGGTGGGCGGCAAGTGGTTAAATTTATAGCATTCTCGCATGTGTTTTTGCTGGGTGGTACCCAACTGGAAGAGACCGCTAAATTATCTTGATACGAATCGTAAAGCCTGCCAAGATTATAAGATTGCTATACAACTTAAATTCCTAAAAAGATTGGGATGCTGTGTAAAAGTTGGCACAGGGCCCTGTTTACCATGGTGTAGTATCCCCTCTTCTTTTAATAAAACTCTGTAAAAGTTTGGAAACGGAGACCAGTTGCTGGAGTTTTGGAAGAAGAATGTTGGCAGAATCTTGCTTAATATAGGATTCTAATTGCTTAATAGTCCTGGGTCAACTTTATTGTACTTTTCGTTTCAACATGCACCAAATATTTAAGTTGATGAAAGGTCTGGACTGCAGGCAGGTCAGTTAGGCACCCGGACTCTTCTACTACAAAGCCATGCTGTTGTCATAGATGCAGTTTAGCATTGTCTTGCTGAAATAGGCAAGGCCTTCCCTAAAAAACGATGTCTGGATTGAAGCATATACTGCTTTAAAACCTGGATATATCTTTCAGCATTGATGGTGCCTTTCCAGATTTGCAAGGTGTCCATTCCATGCACACTTATGCACTCCCCCACCATCCCAGATGCAGCCCTTTAAACTCAGCGTTTATAACAAGCCAGAAGGTCCCTCTCCTCTATAGTCTGGGGGATATGAATTCCATGGTTGTTAAATTGTAATTATTCTGACCACAGAACAGTTTTCCACTTTGCAAAAGACCATTTTAAATGAGCTTTAGTCCAAAGATAATGGCTTTTCAGGATCTAGTTCAGATATGGCTTCTTTTTTGCATGATGAACCTTTAACTTGCATCTTTGGATGAAACAGCCAACCGGGATCACAGACAGTGATTTTTGGAAACATTCCTGAGTCCATGTTGTGATGTCCATCACAGAATCATGCCTGTTTATAAAGCGGTGCCGTCTGATGGCCCAAACATCACGAGCATCCAATATTGCGTTTCAGCCTTGTTCCCTGCACACAGAAATTTCTCTAGATTCTCAAAATCTTTTGATACTATGTACTGATGATGATATATTTAAAGTCTCTGCAACTTTAAACTAAGGAACATTGTTATGAAGTTGTTAACTTTTAGACGCAGCTTTTCACAGATTGGTGAACCTTTGCCCATCTTTACGTCTGAGACACACAGACTCTAACTTACTGACCTGTTTCCAGTTAACCTAATTGGTTGCAAAATGTTTTTCCAGCTCTTCCTTGTTAGTACCACTTTGCCAACTTTTTTTTGTCCTATCCCAACTTTTTTTTTTTGTACATGTTTGCAGTTTAAAGATTTTATACATTTTCTATTGTGTATAAAATATGGGTTTGAGATTTGCTAATCATTGCATTCTGTTTTTATGTAGATTTTACACAGCGTCCCCACTTTTTTTGGGCTTGGACTTTTGGAGGTTTTAAAATCACATTTCATAAATGAAAAAAGCCAATATTTTCTTAATTTTTTTTTTTTAGCTGAATATCTTTTCACCTAAATATTTTGTTCGCATGTTGAATACAGTTTGAAGTGTTACTTATTTACATTAGTGTTAATTTCCTTTTTTCTCTTATTGTTTATTGTGTAATGGCTTTTAAATCTTCCGCTGTAATGCAAGATAAGCTTCTATCCTCTCCTAATTAGAACAGGGCTGGATATTGGAGTAAATCAATTAATCTTTACGTCAGAGCTTTAATCTCCAGCCTGTGTGCTTTGAAACATGTATCACCCAGCAGTTCTTTCTTATACAAGACATATCTATATCTGGGACAGACACACTTTTTGTAAGAATACGGTTGTGAATTAGACATAACTAAAAATTATATATATTTTTTTCTGGGTTATAGTGTACAGATTTGGGAAATCTTTAGTTGCTTTACTATCAATAACTAATTTTAAAAAAATATTGAGAAAAGAGGAAATAAAAAGTGGCAAAAGCACCTATGTATGCTAAGGATTGTACATGTCGTTCTAAGGGGGCTAGTTTAAAGAAAAAAAAAAAACCCCTGGACAATACCACAAGGAATCAGATTTGTTAGTTTGTGTGTGTGTGTATATGTATGTGTATAATATATATATATACAGTGTGTGTGTCTACCTTTTTAGGTTTTATATGTTTAATATATATTCTTTTCTTCAAAACATTTGATGACATTATAGCAATAAGCTGGCACTGATCTATTAGTCCCTGAAAGCTTTTGAGTACAGTAGTTGGACAAGTAGTTTTTGCCTTCTTTGACAAAGCTGTGCTCTCAAAACAGATGACGTCTTTCAATTTTGAAAAACAGGGTTGTATTGAGTGTGTGTGTGTGTGTGTGTGTGTGTGTGTGTGTGTGTGTGTGTGTGTGTGTATATGTATGTGTATATATATATATATATATATATATATGTATGTATATATATATATATATATATATATATGTGTGTGTATATATATATATAAAGTAATATATCTGTATTATTATTTATTCAATGCTACATCCCTCAAGAATGGACTCATATGCTGAATACACAAAAATGCTGGAGTCTGTCCCATTTAGAGAAGGTGGTTCTTAAAGGCAGAGGGCTGGTTGATTGAATTCTGTTTATTGGATGTCATGGGGTCATGAAATGGTCAATGAATGTTAGGTCTTTAATCTTAGGAGTCCTTGTGCTCGCCTTTACAGAGTGTGTCTCAGACTAATGTCTGAATAATGATAAATATGTTGCAGCCATGTACTGGCATTAATAAAAAGAAAGGCCATCTTTCGCGCTATGGCCAATGTGAATCTAAAAAAAAACTGCCAGCACAATACTCGGATGTAAAGTATAACAATGTGAATTAAACAAAAAATGTGCAGGGGCTGCAAATGATATCTTGGTGAAAATAAAAATATGAATATGCATCATGAACCTCATACAAAAAACCTCAAAACACGTGCAATAAACATCAAATATATTGTACATATAAATGATATAGTGCATAAAAGCGTAAAAACCACAGTGAGTAGCAAAATTCAAGGCACGATTGAATTCAAGTGAACATGGGAATCCTATAGGAATAAAATCCTCTGTATAGAACATGAATGTCAATTCGAAATAGAGTGAAAATATTTTGCAGTGGCAAAAGAGCAGTCCTAAAGTTTAGTTCAGGGGTGTTAACAGAAGAAGTTCAAAGTTATCCAGGAACCCAAGAGAGGATCATGCCACCCGGGTGTAACAAGCAGGAAGCTTGCAAGAAATATATGATCGCTAATAAATAGTGGTCAACACACACTTTGGTTGATAATGCAGTCCTCCAGACCATTCATCTTTTACTCTGAGCCTCAGTCAAACAGTGCAATCTGGTTTCTTAAAGACGTAGCACATCCTAAAGATGACCAATGGTTGGTTTGGCAAAACTGGACCTAAAACATGGTCATTTATAAGAATGGGCCAATGTTTCTTTATCTTTTTTTATTTTGTAATGTTGGGATTGAAATGTGGAAATAAATGATAACCCAAAACTGTTTGCATTTAATAGAAGCCTGTTGCCCTCATCAAACTGGACATTCCTATCAATATAACCTTCTTGTATCCTTTGGTCCAGCACCACTATACTGGCATTGCAAATTTTAAAATACTGCAGTTGATGGAATTTAAGGGCCTTAGTCAGAGAGGTCACCAAGAACCTGATGGTCACTCTGACAGAGCTCCAAAGTTTCTCTGTGGAGGGAGGAGAACCTTCCAGAAGAACCATCTCTGCAGCACTCCACCAATCAAGCATGTATGGTAGAGTGGCCAGACGGAAGTTAATCCTCAGTAAAATGCACATGCCAGCCTGGATTTTCTCAAAAAGCACCTGAAGGACTCGGACCATGAGAAACAAAATTCTCTGGTTTGATGAAACAAAGATTGAAATCTTTGGCCTGAATGGCAAGTGTCATGTTTGGAGGAAACAAGGCACCGTCCATTACTTGACCAATACCACCCCTACAGTGAAGCATAGTGGTGGCAGCATCATGCTGTGGGGATGGTCAGCGGCAAGAACTGGGAGACTAGTAAGGATCGAGGGAAAGATGAATGCAACAATGTACAGAGAAATCCTTTGATGAAAACCTGCTTCAGAGTGCTCTGGACCTCAGACTGGGGCGAAGGTTCATCTTCCAACAGGACAACAACCCTAAGCAGACAGCCAAGATAACAAAAGGGTGGCTACAGGACAACTCTGTGAACTGTCTTTGAGTAACTCAGCCAGAGCCCAGACTTGAATTTTGGCATGTGACATTGTGGTGTTCATTCTTTTTTTTCATTCAAGTTTTAGTTTATTTTCATCAGAATAGTCAGTACAATTTTTAGTGGTGTTCAATCTATGAATTGTTTCTGCCAACCCCAAAGTTGGGGATTTTCATGCTTTGGCTATCGTTTGTTTTGCTGCAGTTAGAAGTGGAATAAAAAGATTAAATAAAAAAAATGTTAAGCATTCCTGTTTTAGATTAAGTAGTGCCGTAAACGGGTTTAGTTGTATCTGTTGTCAGAACATTTTAGAGGCCATTGCAAAGATTTCATGTCCATCATACATGCAAGTGAGTGCACAAATCTGAACAGCCCCTAAAGCAGGGGTCTCAAACCTGCGGCCCTCCAGCTGTTGCGGAACTACAAGTCCCATCATGCCTCTGCCTATGGGAGTCGTGCTTGTAACTGTTTAGCCTTGCAATGCCTCATGGGAATTGTAGTTCTGCAACAGCTGGAGGGCCACCAGTTTGAGACCCCTGCCCTAAAGCAAAGAGCTGAATATGTAGGCGCAAACTTGGCCACTCTAGCAGGTACAAGGTACCACCGCATCAGGACCTTGTCATTTGTTTCCATCGCCGTGACATTGGGCGAGGATGATTTTATGGTTGACCAAATCTTAGTCCAATCAGCATTATCTAGGGTACGCCCCAAGTCCTCCTCTCATTTCCGCACATAGGTTGGTTTGTCATAATTGGTCTATAAGAAGTTGGGTGTAGAGTGTTGGTATCATTCCTCTGGCTAATGGATCTTTTTTACAAATTTTTTCAAAATTAGAGAATTGGGTCAGTGGTGTTGCAACTTGTAAAAGTGGAGAAAATAAATTTTTAATTTGGAGATATCTAAACTGTTCTGTTTCTGTTAAGTCGTGTTTATGATGAATACTTTTCTACAATGACTGATCCTTTGGCCCCACTAATTCACCTCATTCAAAGTCCCAAACCCTTCCTTTTGTATGCTTTCCTCGAGACAGCTAACCATAGAGTAGCTGTTTGCGGATGCGATGGTCTGGCATCCTTGCAACATGGCCTGCCCAGCATGTCTGGGCTTTGATCAGCAAGGTGTGAACTGATGGCAGGCCTGCTCTGGAGAGGACTTGTGTCTGACACCTTGTCCTGCCACCGGATCCTCCGAAGTCTGCATAGGCAAGTCGTGTGTAAGTGGTTCAGTTGCATAGCGTGCCTCCTGTATACAGTCCAAGTCCCACTGGTATACATCAGGGTAGTTAGCACTACTGCCCGGTAGGCTTTTTAAGCTTTGTAGCAAGGCTTATTCCACAGCGGTCCCACATGATGGTCCTCAGTCTGCCGATTGTGATGGTGGGCTCTTGGTGTTTGGCTTTCAGAGCTGGCTAGTGCATCACTTTAGTTTTCTTTGTGTTGATAAAGAGGCCAAAGTTGTCACATGCTGCTGCGAATTGGTCTATACTGGCTTGCATTTCCTGCTCTGATCCAGCATTCAGGGCACAGTCATCAACAAAAACGGACTCTCGTAGTAAAATCTCCTTTATCTTGGTGACAGGCTGGAGTCTTCGCAGGTTGAACAGTTTCCCATCGGTTCTGTATCTCGGGCTGACTCCCAAGGAACTGCTCTGAAAGGCATCTGACAGCATGGCTGAAAACATTGCTGAACAGGGTCGGTGCTAACACGCACTCTTGCTTGACGCCATTTGTGACGGGAAAGGCCCCTGAAGCTTCTCAGTCATTCAGAACACGGGTCGTCATGCCATTGTGGAACCGACGTACCATCAGGATGCATCTGTCAGGGCACCCCAAATTCTACATGATGCGCCACAGACCTTCGCAACTGACGATGTCAAAAGCCTTAGTGAGATCCACGAAGATGGTGTACAGTTCACGATTCTGCTCTTGACACTTCTACTGGAGCTGATGGGCTGCGAAGATTGTGTCCACCGTGCCACGCTCTTTCGGGAAGCCACACTGTGTCTCGGGCAGTAGATTCCAGGTGGTCAATCAGACGATTCAGCCTTAATACTTTGTAATACCCAAAAATCTATTTTTGAGTATTACAGGCAATACAGTCAATACAGTCTTAGGACAGCTTTGTCAGGATGACAGGTTTATCTAAGAAGGCAAAGCCCAGTTCCATATTCCCCTAAGTGGTCTTTTCAGCCACATCATTGTTCAGCTCCTCTGAAAGGTGACCACTGCAGAGTCTTTGGATCTTCTTTATTTCTCTCTAGTTTAGATGTGACCAAAATGGTAGAAGTGAGTGCAACGTATCTAATCTAATGATCCATCCTCATGCCAACTGAAGAGTTGTACTGGAATCTCTATACAATAATTTTGGATCATACAGTGGCCAAAGCATTTGCAGAATCTCATCGCCATGACTACAGCTATTAGTTCAAAAATTATTGACTGTTGTTAAGGCAACACAGATCCCATTTTTTACTGGACCTTTTACAAATTGAGTTGACGGTTTAAGAAAATACGAGACAGTCTCTATTTAAAATCGTGACATTTTTGCTTTGTACTGGCAGGTCAAGTAATGTATTTCAATGGACTAATTAAGATTTTGGATTGCTCAACAAATTTCTTGCTGTAGAGCAATTAATTTTAGCACAGCTGAAATGAAATCTTCACTTTTTAAAGAATTATAAAAAATTAAATCTAAATATTTGGTGTATAGCATCTAGCAATGTCTTCAAAGATCCTATCTACGTTTTCTAAAAACTACTTTCTGCATCACTTTTAAATAGTAAAGGTTAAAGTGACTTGTGCATTAATGTTACTGTGATGGGAGTATGCTGTAATGATTTTTTCTGTTGGCACTCTCTGGATTTAAAGAGCAAAAAGAAATCTATTTATATTCATATGTTGTGGTTGTTTACGGAATGCATAAGAGCTCTTCAGCATAGCACTAGTTTTTGATGGGTATCCGAGTGTCTTCTTCAGGGGTGGATGACTAAAATGTCAAACTCCTTACCCTGTAAAAGACAGAAACCAACAAGTACTTTCAAAGTCTGGAAACAAGTGCTCCAATTGACAGCAATGGGCTACCTGAATTTGTGAGTTGGAACAAGGTGAATCATTTGAACTGGTTTTATTTATTTTATTGTTTTGCCTGTTTGTTTTGAATTTATGTACACACTGGCACTGTAAACAGGCATTTAGACCCCATTCACACAGGGGCGACTTGTCAGGAGACTCGACCGCCTGACAAGTCTCGTCCCGTTCTGTACAATGGAACCGTTCTAATAGGAGCGACTCAAGTTGCTCCGACTTAAAAAAAGGTTCCTGTACTACTTCAAGATGACTTCAGGGCAACTTCCATTGACTTCAATACAGAAGTAATTTTGCAAGTCACCTTTGAAGTCGTCTGCAGATCGCCCGGCAGAGTCGCGGGACAAGTCGTGCCGCCCCTGTGTGAATGGGCTCTGAGGGTGCGTTTTTGCAGAGCTGTTCGCATTTTAAAAATATGTAGTGTTTTGCATTACTTTGGAGCAAAAATGAAGCTACATTTCGAGTCCGGGGAAATTCCTTCAATTGGAGTCTATGTTAACTTAATATTAAATGCACAAACTTTACGCCTTAGACATAAGAGCCGCGTACTGTTCTATCAACACTGTAATAAACCAGGTCGACTCCTAGCTAGAGCACTGACCCGAAGGACGTCTACGACCCCTATAATAAAAATCAAAACTGCAACAGGAGACCTGACACATGATCCTAAATAAATCTCGTAATCTTTTCATTCATTTTACTCTAAACTCTATAATATACCTAAACAACAGACAGGAAGGGACCCCGAAATTTTCCCACAGTAAGTAAGACAGTATATACAGGATACGGCCATACCATCAATATCCCTGACCGAAAGAGAGGAATTAGAAAAATAATTTTCAACAATGGAGTTGCAAAAGGCAATTGACTCGCTGGTACTGGGCAAAAGCCCAGGGCCAGACTGCTTTACACCACATTTTTATAGAACATTTAAAGAAGATTTGATCCCAATCATGATCAAAACTTTTAATGCGATCTCAGCCTCTCGAACCTTTGCTCCACAAGTGGTGGAAGCATATATATTGATTATTCCAAAGCCAGAAAAGGATCGTGCGCTATGTGGGAGCTATCGCCCGATCTCTCTAACCAACATATATCTCCGACTATATTCCAAGATTATAGCTAATAGACTTACTCCAATTTTGCCAAAATGTGTTCATTTGAATCAAGCGGGGTTCATGGGGGGAGAGAGGCAAGAAACAACACATTGAAAACTTTGACATTGGTAGAATATGCCCAGCAGAACTCTGTCCCAACCTGTCTACTGGCAGTGGATGCTGAAAAAGCATTTGACAGGGTGGGATGGAGTTTTATGGAAGAAACCCTAGATCAGTGGGGAATAGGCCCAATGCTTAAGGGGAAAATAATGGCACTCTATCAAAATCCAACAGCTAGAATCCGAACAAATGGAAACCTCTCGGAACCTGTAAAAATATTGAATGGAACACAACAGGGGTGTCCCCTATCACCATTACTATATGTACTAGTGATGGAGCATTTGACTACAGCCATTCAAAAAAATCCATACATACAAGGGATAAAAGTTAAAGGAATAGAATGCAAAATGTCTGTATATGCAGATCTGCTGCTATACATAACAAACCCAACAATATCCATACCAAATTTAATCCAAGAGTTTAACCGTTTCGGTAAGATGAGCAACTTTAAAGTAAATTATGACAAGACAGAAGCTTTGAATATTACACTACCAAGTAAGTAAATTGACACTTTGCAAAAAAAAAAAAAAAAAAATCCCTTTAAATGGCAGAGGGTAGTTGTTTAGTACTTGGGACTTAACGAAACTTCAAGAATTGAAATACTTACCAATAATACAAAAAATAATTAAGATGCTCCAAAAATACGATAGAACGTTTTTCTCCTGGATTGGAAGGATTAACATTATAAAAATGGATATACTTCTGAAACTTTTATAATATATATTTCAAACAATTCCAATATATTTTCCAACTTTTAATACATCAACTTCGGAGAGCGATCAGGACATTCATATGGGCACACAAAACACCTTGAATCAGAAGAGATATACTGATCAGTAAGGATGAGCTCCGGCGCGTTCGCATAGTACACATACAGAGCCCGCCATGAAGTCGGCACCCGCGCTGCGCTAAGGACAGGCAGGGAGACATTTCCAGATGCTCGGCCTCAGAGATCTGGAAATGTCTCCCTGGCTGTGATTAGCGCAGCGCAGTGCCGACTTCCTGGCGGGCTTTGCACATGTACTATGCGAACACGCCGGAGCTTATCCTTACTGATCAGTATATCTCTTCTGAATCGAGCTGTTTTGTGTGCCCATATGAATGTCCCGATCGCTCTCCGAAGTTGATGGAGGGCCGTAGATTACGATTTATCTATGGTAGTGATTTTCCAACTATTTTAATACATCAACTTCGGAGAGCGATCGGGACATTCATATGAGCACACAAAACACCTCGAATCAGAAGAGATATACTGATCAGTAAGGATAAGCTCCGGCGTGTTCGCATAGTACATGTGCAGAGCCTGCGAGGAAGTCGGCGCTGCGCTAATCACAGCCAGGGAGACATTTCCAGATCTCTGAGGCCGAGCATCTGGAAATGTCTCCCTGCCTGTCCTTAGCGCAGCGCGGTGCCGACTTCCTGGCGGGCTCTGCATGTGTACTATGCGAACGCGCCGGAGCTCATCCTTACTGATCAGTATATCTCTTCTGAATCGAGGTGTTTTGTGTGCCCATATGAATGTCCCGATCGCTTTCCGAAGTTGATGTATTAAAATAGTTGGAAAATCACTACCATGGATAAATCGTAATCTACGGCCCTCCATGAAAGAAATGCAGATGTTGGTATCCTCCGCATTAAAGGCATGGGGCGCAATGTTAAAAATGAGAAATAGTCCACACAGATTGGGCCAATGACACCTCTGTTTGGAAACCATGAGTTTCCACCAGCAATGAACGCCCTGACCTTTTTAAAATGGTATAGAAACGAGGATACAAGAGTGGTCCAGACCCTGGTTGAAGACAAAATTCCCCCGATAGATTTCCTTGGTTTAGAATGCAGAAATATGTGGATACAAGATCAACAACTTCAAACATATATTCAATCATTAGTAAAAAATGGGGTATTGGACAGACCGGTTACGGAATTTGAGCAGTTATTAATACAGGATCAAAGACCAGCACATGTATTATCTGTAATATATTAATAGCTTCTCCGAAAAAACATCTGGGGTTCTGAGGGCCCTGGCCCCACCTCAATTCGGTTAGAAGAACTAATATTTATAACTAGATGGGAGGAAGAACTGGAAAGGATCATTCCCAGATCGGAATGGGAAAGAGCTTTTCTTATAGCACATAGCCATCAATATCTAGTAGATACCAGGAAAGAAACTACAGAATTTTAACAAGATGGTATAGATGCCCAGTACATATGCATAAAATGAATAGTGAAAATGATGAGACATGCTGGAGATTTCATAATGCAAAAGGTACAATGTCTTATATATGGTACTACTGTCCGGAAGCGTTGAGATTCTGGACCAAGATTTACAATATACATCATAAAATGACGGGGATTAATATTCAACCAGAGGTACTAGTTCCTCTCCTGTCTGATTCCAGGATCCATAACAACAATAAAAAGGGGCATTCTAAGACATATGTTGGTAGCAGGGCGTACAATCATAGCCTGGAACTGGAAGAAAACTGGGATGCTTTCAATTGGAGAAGGGATATGCCGAATGAGCGTGATGCATACTCTGGAGACGACGATAGAATCAGAAGCGGGCCTTAAAGAACAAACTTTAAAGACATGGCAGCAATGGGTAGAGTTTAGAGCCTCCACACTAATATCAACATACATGTAGAGCAGTGGTTCTCAACTCCTATCCTCAGGACCCACTAACAGGCCAGATTTTAAGTATTACCTTGGTGAGATGCAGACTAGAATACTGCAATCCCTGAGCAGCAAATTATATCACCTGTGATGCATTTCAGTTATCTTGCAAACCTGGCCTGTTGGTGGGCCCTGAGGACTGGAGTTGAGAACCACTGATGTAGAGTTTCATGTCAGGGAATTCCCCCTCCCCTTTCCCTTTTTCTCTTGCCCCTTTCCCCCCTTTTTTTTTGTGTGTTGTGTAGTCGATATGTTAGGATATAGGGAATTACGAGTGCAGGAAATGTATTGGTATGGGTGTGATAAACTACAAGGAGACTTTTTTAATTAACGGTTATGTAACTAGATGAGACTAGATTTATACATGTATTAAAATGATGAATGGGTGGGTAATGGGTTATGTTAGATATTGTAATATTTGTATTGTTTTGTGTAAAATGAAAAATTTATAAACACAAGTCTATGGTAATGTGCCTGTATCATTTTACAGCATGTTTGATAAGAGTTTATAAAATATCAGTGAGGTAGAAAAACGCTTACCTCTTAATAAAATAGATCAAATAAATCACACGGAGTGCCTCTAGGGTGCCTTTTTTTAACCACTTGACCTCTGGAAAGTTTTCCCCCCTTCATGACCAGGCCATTTTTTGCTATACAGCACTGCGTTACTTTAACTGACAGTTGCGCAGTCGTGTGACGCTTTAGCTAATATACCGTATATATATAGATATATAGATATATATATATATCTATATATATATATCTATATAGTTTAGTTTATAACTATGGGAAGACAGAGATCTGTGTTTCTGCTTAGCAGAAACACAGGATCTCTGTCTTCCCTTTTTACAGAACGGCGATCAGCGGTTCCACCTGACCCACTGATTGGCTCCCGCTGTGTCCAATCATGCGTGCCACAGCCTCGGAAGGGCAGAATCACGTACAGGTACGTGATTCTGCCCAAGAGAGCTGCCGTCCCGCAGTACATGTGGCGGTCAGCAAGTGATTAATAGGCCTAAAGTGAAAGTCCATGCAAAATCTAAAATCCCTGCATCTATAGACACCAGGGATCTAACACTAACCTTTCTATCCCTGTAATGAAAAGATGAGTATACATACCTTTTTGGAAACCGATCTGACCTGCTCCGACCTGATCTCCAGCGCGGGAAGCTCTGCAGAGGACATCGGCTGTGAAATAAATGGGAAGTGACGTCACCCATGGCATTACTACGGGGCTTCCGTTGTCCCCCGTCTCCTCTGCACCCGCTAACACAGAGAAGCCGTGGCTTACAGCTCAGCATAGGATCCGGTTGGAGCAGGTCAGATCGGCTTCCAAAAAGGTATGTATACTCATATTTTTTCTTTACAGGGATAGAGAGGTTAGTGTTTGTTCCCTGGTGTCTATAGACACGTGTCGTCAGGGCGTTGACTTCCTCAGTAAGGGTTTTCTTATTTTGTTTTCAATTGTACTGTAAAAGGGCACTTTAATGTAAGTGGGAAGGGGTGGGGGGAAGAGGACCAAGGACACAGTGGGACTGCTTTAAAGGGTGAACTGTTATGTAAAGGTGGGCTAAGGACCGACATCGTTGCACCCCCCTGCAGTCCCTAGAAAATCGGCTGCCACAAAATAGGTTCCTGGTGCCAAAAAGGTTGGGGACCGCTGCTTTAGAGCCACCAAAGAAAGTGTACTTTTTTTAAGTATTTTTCATAATTTTGTCCCATTACACCCACTTTTTCAATGTCTGATCAGCTCCTTGTTCGATTATATTCAGCTGTGCTTCTGTAAATTTATGGTGAGTGAGCGTGCACTATTTATCTCACTAAAAGGTCACTTGGGTTATTACGCCTGGACTATAGGTCTCGTAATCCCTTGTGCTTTTTACATAAAGGGAAGGTGTGTCCCGTCTACGTCAAAGCCCTCTCAAAAGGTGATTTGGGCTCTTGCTTCCTGTGCACTAGGAGAGTTGACATGACAAAATGCAGTCTGAGCTCACGCATGCAAGAGTGACTAGGCTGGGGCTCCAGAGGGACCTTGTACCACAGCATATCCACCTTATGGTGGGCAACAAAGAAGGAAGTATTTGTGGTATGCTACTATTTTTTCCCTAACAAGTATTTAATACCACTTTAAAGCTTAACTCCAGGCCGATGGCTAAATATAAACCAGACGTAAATACATTAGTGGGCTTTTCTAACCTGTCAAAGGATTTGGGGTTTTGATCAGTTAGTCTTGTGATTCACACACATTTTCCACACTGTTGTCAGGTTCAGCATCCAGTCATCTTTCTGCCTGGTCATTGGGCAGTGAATCTGCATCACACTGCAGGCAGGCGACGCTAAGCTTTAATGTTAAAGTATATGTATAGCAAAACATTTCTTTTTTTGGATGGAGTAGGTGGTCAAGTCAAATGCAGCCGAATTGTATTAATCTATCAAACATTAGTTTGTATTCGAGATCAGTTTTTAGGTCGGTTTCAGTTGCTACTGTCCTGTTTCTTATTTTCCTTTTGTTTGCAAGGTGTGCAGTAGTTCATATTCGTCAAAGTGGGATACCCTGATAAACTTAGAGGAGTTTCACAATTGCCTATCCTGGCATCCAGCGCTGTCCTCACCCGAGCTGATTCTTGCATTGGCTCTAGCCTTGCGGCTTCTCAGCCGGTTTCCTATCGCTTTGTGTATAGGCCGACTGCCAGGGGAAGGAGGGGGAGCCGAACTTCCGGCTCACTTTGCTGCTGCGAACTGAGCCAAAAGTGGGAGCAGGTACCTGTTAAAACCAGGTATCCACTTCCACTCCAAAAGGTGCCAAATGTGCCAGCGGAGGGGGGGGGGGGATTCAACAGTATATACAAGCAAGCACTACCCCATTAGAGCCCGTTGAAAATGTAAATGCCGTATTCTAAATTGTTTCACAAACACAGATCAGAAGCAAAAACCTGTGTACACAACAGTTTTAAAGTGGTTGTAAACCCACTTGTTGGACTTCTTCCTATAGGTAAGCCTAGAATAAGGCTTACATATAGGTAGTGGAAATATCTCCTAAACTTGCACCGTTTAGGAGATATTTCACTTGTAGTCCGCCGTAAATACCAACAGCGCATGCGCGGAGAAGAAATTAAACTAAGTGCCGTTTCTTCCCCAACCTGTGCAGTTAATCGCTGCTCCCGTGCGCATGCGCGAGAGTGACGTCACGCGGCTCCGGCGAATCACAGAGCTGGAGTCCGTGTCCCGGAAGGAAGAGGGGCCAGAAGATGGACGCTGCCTACTCTGGGGACATCACTGGATTCTTTTGCAGGTTAAGTGGCACCTAATGGGCTAGTATGCGTTGCATACTAGCCCATTATGCTTTTTATTTGCAGGCTTTGCAGGGGGCTAAAGAGGAAGTAAAACCCATAAGGGGTTTACTTCCTCTTTAACAGTCACATTGTTCTAAATACTGATCAAGGGACAGCATGTCTGGGGTGTTGTCTATGCTTTGGTCAGATATTGTGCCAAACGGGTAGCTGCTGTCATTGATATTGCTGTATATATACTAAGATACTGATGTGGGTAGAACCCAGGATTGTCACCCTGCCTAGAGGCTCCTTGTACTATTAATCCATTTTGAGGACAAAGACTTTCACGGTGCCTGAGGTACTGGTAATGGGACTTAAAAGAACACTACAGGTTCCCGTTTTTTTTTTTTTAAATAACAAACATGGTATACTTACCTCCACTGTGCAGCTCGTTTTGCACACAGTGGCCGCGATTCTCCGCTTCTGGGGTCCCTCGGCGGCTGTCTCGGCTCCTCCCCGCAAGGACTCCACACCATAATGCGAGCGAGCTCGCATGGTGTGGAGTTATTGCGGGCGCGCTCCCGTGATACAGCGGCGGCCATAGCCGCCGACTGTATCACTCGGCCCCGCCCCCCGGCGCACCGCGTCATTGGATGTGATTGACAGCAGCGCCAGCCAATGGCTGCGCTGCTTTCAATCCATCCAGTGTAGCCAATCGGCCGCCAGGCTGAAAACCGAAGAGGATGACGGGGACGAGCGCGGGACTTTCGAGGGGCCAGGTAAGTAAAACGGGGGCTCGGGGGGGGGGGGGCGGTATTGTCGAATGTTTTTTCACCTTAATGCATAGGATGCATTAAGGTGAAAAAACATGTAACTTTACTACTCTAATTTTTTTGGGTTTCTCATAAACTTGAAGAAACGTCTAGAAGGAAGAGAGAAGCACAGAGGTGTACAATTCTTTCATCCCTGCATAAAAAGTGAACGTTTTAATAACAAAAAAGCAAATGATTAAACATAAGTGCACCCAAAAACACCTTGCCAAAGTGAGTGAGAAAGTTAAAAAAGGATCATGCGCTGCTTTGTGATTTAGATGCAGTAGGCAGCCCATTCAAACGAATGGGGCTGTCCTACCGCAACACAAGGTAATGCGTGCAAAATGCGCATACACTGACGCATCGCACAGATGTGAACTCAGACCAAGTTGGATGCATGTCATTTGAATAAAATACATATACTGTTATAGTTTCACATAATGTAATGTTCCTTCTTATACTCATGCTCTAATCAAGAAATATAGCAGCAGAAAGATAGAATTCCTAACTTGTATGTTTTATACTCATATAAAGCTTGCCTATCTCAACTTACTTGATGAATATTATCTGTAAAGCTTTGATTGTAACTTAATATATAGGATTTTAACTCTAGGCATAACCAAATTAATGTATATTTTCACATAGATTTCATATGATTTTGCTCATGTGCTTTCCCAAACAGAAAAAATATGCAAAGATAATGCCAATAAAAATATAACATCATTATTAGATTAGTACCATCCAGTTTTCATAATTGCTCTTCCTGAATGCTGGTCTTGTATTTTGGTATTTGTCAGATTGGTAAAATTGCAGTGAATGCGAGTGTTAGATCAAGTACCGTATGTAACGGTGTCTCTGCTAGATAATTATCTCTCTAACGACTTATTGGCTGCTCTGGTTGTTGATTACACCTTTTGGGTGACACCCATCAATAATGGATGGCATGCTAAATAGGTACTAACTGCTACCGAGTAGCAATACTCGAATCGCTGGGGAGTTGTTGCAAGTAATGGCCTAACAACTTCACAGCCTTATAAGATGTACCTGTAATTGCTTCTCTGTTTAGTGTGGTGTACCTGTTGTCTTTACAAGACCAATAACATACATAAGCCATCCAGTAAAATCCTTGTGCACTAAATGCATTAAAAGTTGTGCTGTAATCTGCTTTTATATATTTCATACAAAAGGGAGCCCTTTCGTCTTTGCTCTCATGTTTCATGTTGTAAGTCTCTTATCCATTACATATATGACATATATATTAAAAATAGTCTGTGAATTATATAGCTGTGTAGAGATTTAAAAGTGGCAACATTTTAAAATAAAGAAAAGTGCTAACACTATTTCTATACAGAGACATACCGTATATACTCGAGTATAAGCCGAGTTTTTCAGCAATTTTTTTGTGCTGAAAATGCCCCCCTCGGCTTATACTAGAGTCTGTGTCCATGTTCATCTTTGTGCACCTGATTCTAACCAAACGTGGCACACACGTAGCCACACTCTTTCTCTACCAGTGTGCAAAGTTTTTTGTCCAGGGGACCTACGGCCGAGGAGCACCGATTTTTCAAAGCCGGGCATCCCTTCCATAGACTCCCATGTTAAACGGTCATTTCTCCAGTGATTTTGGGGACCCAGTACCAGCCGGCCCTAGGTCCCTTGGACCCTAAACTTAGCACACATGTAGCCCCACTCTTCATCTACAAGTGTGCAAAGTTTGTTGTCCAGGGGGCCTACAACCAGAGAACACAGATTTTTCAAAGCCAGGCACCCCTTCCATAGACTCCCATGTTAAACGTCAGTCTAGTCACACAGCGCAGGAGATCAGGTAGGGAGAATGGGCACAGTGAGGCATGCAGATGGACACCCTAGGCTTAAACTCAAGTCAATATGTTTTCCCATTTTTTTGTGGTAAAATTAGGTGCCTCGGCTTATATTTGGGTCAGCTTATACTCGAGTATATACGGTAACATAAAATAAATGCACTTCATTTACCCTTCTAACCACACCTTGTTACTATGTTTATAACCTCAATGAAATGTAATCATTTAAAGTATAAATAAATCCTATCAAAAAATCTAGTATTTGTTTTAACAAATATTTAAATTGCAAAAACATAATTTAAAGTGTTACTAAACCCAGGACTCTGCATTCACTATATCTGGTCTCACACTGTACACAT
Source organism: Rana muscosa (assembly GCA_029206835.1). NCBI lineage: Eukaryota > Metazoa > Chordata > Amphibia > Anura > Ranidae > Rana > Rana muscosa. The sequence continues at coordinate 113,885,910 of CM055123.1, read as the reverse complement.
AGCATGGAAATTCAACTTCTAAATACCTTTTTTCATCAGCAGTCTTGTGACTTCTATCAGTGACTGAGCACTAGTTAAAGCTTGTAGAAGTTTTCATTCTCCTCCGACTGTCCTATGAGGCTTCATGACCCCTGACCCTTTGTCTGGACAGTGCTGATTGGCCCTGTGCTGATCACGTGCACCCTCCCAAAACAAAAACCTCTCTAGCAATACACACCAAACTGAGCATTTGTAGAGTGCATGCTCTGTACTATCAGGAGATGGATTGGGAACTATGGAAGAAGGGGAGGATTAAAGAAGACAGTATCAAACAGCCTTTTTACACAATGCAGAGGATTTAACCCCTTAGGTTCCACAGTGAGTATAACCAGCATACTTTACTGCATATACAGAGTGATTTTATCTGTTGTGGGTTTAGTAATACTTTAAATGTAATCCTAAATGACCCTCAAGGTTATTAATTTGCTTTGTGTATGCCTTTACAAACTCAAATATTGAAAAGGCCTAGATTTTTTCGTAAGTGCACAAAACAGAACTGGATACTAATATTTATGGGTAAAGTTGATCCAGGGACTATCCAATTTGCCTCTCGGGGGATCAGACAGGAATTTTTTTTCCTCTCTGGAGCAAATTTGGGTCATGCTTTACTGGGGTTTTTTGCCTTCCTCTGGATCAATCGTGTTTATGGAGGTTTTCTGTGTGTTAAATATTTTTTTCCTCTGTGGGTTGACCTTTTTTTTTTTTCCAACCAGACTATAAGGCCTCATGCAAACTGTATGTTAAAATAATGTTATTAAAACAGCAGTAGCTTTGCAGTGAGTTTTTCAACTTTTTTCAAAGTTTTTTAGCGTTTTTCTGCGTTGGCATTTTTTTTAAGATTTTTTTTTTTTTTTTCATGGATCAAAAACGTTAAACGCTGGTGAGCGAAGTTTTTGAGCGTTTATTGACATTTATCAGCGTTAGAGCGTTTTTACAGCTGAAAAACATCTTTCAGAAGACCAGTCACTCTGCATAAGGAGAGGGAGCAGCACTGATTGGTTCTTATTGCAGAAATGTTCTGAACAGAGACCAAGTACAAACATGTTTTTAGAGAATTGCAGCAGTGTGAACCCGTCCCGAATGTGCCTTTCTTTCATGTATCTACTACACCGCTTTCTTCTTTTTTTAAAGTCCTGTAGACAGAAATAGAAGTTATCCAAACTCTCACAAAACATTAAACAAAATAAAAGACAAAGCAATTTTACATGCACAAAGTGATGTACTGTATGTAATTTTTTAAATGCATTTATACAACAGATGAGTTAAAAAAAAAAAAGAATATATATATTTGATTTAAGCTACTTGCACAGGGATGCAGGCTCCTCTCCTCTACTGAAACGGCTTGCTGTGATTTCACTCCACACCATGAGCTTCTCCCTGTGTGCATTAGAAGCTGCAGCAAGATAGAGCCTGTCTTGTTTTCTGGCTGGGGAAGGTTCAGCGTCACTGTCCCATATCCCCTGCCCCTTTCGTTCATTGAATTTCAGTTCTTTCAATCATGGAGGCATCAATATCGGAGACAATCTAAATGCAAATGCAGCTTGCGTAGGGATACCCAATCCTCCAGACTGACACCTGCCCCTGAGGCTTTGTAATATTTGCTGTCAGTCACTAGCTCGCTGCTCTGAGAACCGAGTGATCAACGGTGTTTGATTGCTTGGTTCTCAGTTTTCGAGCTGATGGGGGTCATTCGTTCTTCACACTGAAATCAAATAATTATGATATGGGCCATTCTGAGTCATATTTGTTCCTAACCCAAGTCACCATGTTTGTGCATCCGCCTCATATTAGTGATCAATTTCTACCTCCTTGATTTGCTTAAAGCGGTTCTGGAAATAACAAAAGACAGCAGCTGCAAACGCTGTAGCTGCTGATGTTTAATAATAGGACACTAACCTGTCCAGGGATCCAGCACCATCCTTACCCGAGCCGTTTCTTCGGCTGTCTTCTGGTCCAGGCATTGGCATGTTTACTTTGGGAAGCCGGCTTCCTACTGCACATGCATGAGCCACACTGCGCTTTATGAATGGTCCCATAGCTTTGTGGGACCTGTGACTTGTCCCAGAAGGCTGTGGGGGAAGGGGAGAGGGTGCAAACTTCTGCTCAGATCGCCACAATGATCTGACCAGAAGTTGGAGCAGTTGCCCGTCAAAACCAGTGCAACAACTTAGAGGAGGTTGGGAGGAGGCAGACAAATAACTTTTTGGGTGACATGCTGCTTTAAATATGATGGTCATCTTTTTTAGCAGCGGCTTCAGGACACTTCTTGATAACATGAAGGTCAAACCTCCTTCTTCAGAGAATGACCCTACCTTGCTCTATAGGGGTACTACTGATCACATTTTTTTTTTAGGCTAAAGCCATGCCTTTTATTTACTGTATATACTAGAGTATAAGCCGCCCCGAATATAAGCCGAGGCACCTAATTTTACCACAAAAAACTGGGAAAACGTATTGACTCAAGTATAAGCCTAGGGTGTCCATGTGCGTGCCTCACTGTGTCCATGTGCGTGCCTCACTGTGTCCATGTGCGCGCCTCACTGTGTCCATGTGCGCGCCTCACTGTGTCCATGTGCGCGCCTCACTGTGTCCATGTGCGCGCCTCACTGTGTCCATGTGCGCGCCTCACTGTGTCCATGTGCGCGCCTCACTGTGTCCATGTGCGCGCCTCACTGTGTCCATGTGCGCGCCTCACTGTGTCCATGTGCGCGCCTCACTGTGTCCATGTGCGCGCCTCACTGTGTCCATGTGCGCGCCTCCACTGTGTCCATGTGCGTGCCTCCACTGTGTCCATGTGCGTGCCTCCACTGTGTCCATGTGCGTGCCTCCACTGTGTCCATGTGCGTGCCTCCACTGTGTCCATGTGCGTGCCTCCACTGTGTCCATGTGCGTGCCTCCACTGTGTCCATGTGCGTGCCTCCACTGTGTCCATGTGCGTGCCTCCACTGTGTCCATGTGTGTGCCTCCACTGTGTCCATTCTCCCTACCTGATCTCCGGCGCTGTGTGACTAGACTGACGTTTAACATGGTAGTCTATGGAAGGGGTGCCCGGCTTTGAAAAATCGGTGCTCCCTGGCTGTAAGTCCCCCGGACTACAAACTTTGCACACTTGTAGAGGAAGAGTGGGGCTACATGTGTGCCGGGATCATGTGCACAAATTTGAAGATGGACACAGACTCGAGTATAAGCCGAGGGGGGCATTTTCAGCACAAAAAAATGTGCTGAAAACTCTGCTTATACTCGAGTATATGCGGTACCTTCCTAGGTTTTTTTTTTTTTTTAGGCCACTGAAGACCCTGGCCAAATGCTTAACACGTAAAATTGTATGTTTTATGATTACATAATCTTTGTTAATTTTGTTGTTCCTCCAGTTTGTCTTTTACTTCATAATACTTGATATTTGAATGACGAGTGCCTTTGCTGATATCTTTCTTCTTTGCTTTGCAGTGCGCCTCCATGAAAGTATTTCAGAAGAAGGTTTTCATTATCTGGTTTTTGACCTGTAAGTACTTTCCTTTGATTATTACAAAACAAATTGGGTTTTAAAAGTTGTGTATATATTGTGCAAGTGTCCCATCTTCCAATGATTGTCCTACTATCAACCCGTCCCTGCATGCCAAGGTTCTAGGTGTAGTCCTGGACTCTGATCTATCCTTTAAAGCAGTTGTATACCCATTTTTTAAATTTTTACCTACAGGTAAGCCTATAATAAGGCTTACCTGTAGGTAAAGTGAAAATGAATATCTCCTAAACCTGTACAGTTTAGGAGATATTCACTTTGCATGCAGCCACTGACATCAGCTGCGCATGCGATGTGAGTGCCTAGCATCGGGACCTTGCTGGGAAGAAGACTCCCGCGTGCGGGAGTTACATCGTCATGGCTCCGGCCACTCACAGCCACAGAGCCGCAAACCCGGAAGACACGCCGTGGGAAAAATGTCAGCTACCTCGGCGTGGACCGGGATTAGATACTGACGCCTCGTTCTTAGGGTAAGTATTTCATAATGAGCTAGTATGCAGTGCATACTAGCTCATTATGCCTTTGTCTTACAGTTTTTTTTTTTTTCCCCCTGCGGGTATACAACCGCTTTAAGCCCCACATCCAATCATTGTCCAAATCTTTCCGCCTCAACCTCCACAACATCTCCAAAATACATCACTGTCTAGCCAATGACACCACAAAGCTTCTAGTTCACTCCCTGGTCATCTCATGCTTTGATACTGCAACTCCCTCATTGGCTTACCTTTACATAGGATATCCCCCCTTCAGTCCATCATGAATGCTGTTGCCAGGCTCATCCACCTTACTAACAACTCTGTGTCTTCTACTCCTCTCTGTCAATCCCTCCACTGGCTCCCACTCGCCCAACAAATTAAATTCAAAATACTAACAACAACTTACAAAGCCATCCACAATTCAGCCCCCAGCTACATCACTAACCTAATCTCAAAATACCAACCTAATCGTTCTCTTCGTTCCTCCCAAGACCTCCTGCTTTCTAGCTCCCTGGTCACCACCTCCCATGCTCGCCTCCAGGACTTTTTCAGAGCCTCTCCCCTCCTATGGAACTCCCTACCCCTATCTATCTGATTATCTCTTACTCGGTCTGCTTTCAGACGATCCCTAAAAAACATCCTCTTCAGAGAAGCCTATTTCGCCTCCACCTAACAACTGTACTTTGATTTCTCCATCTCATCCCCCACATTTATTACTTTTTTTGTATCACCTGACCCTTCCTCCTAGATTGTACACTCTAACAAGCAGGGCTCTCTGATTCCTCCTGTATTGAAATGTATTGTAACTACTATATGCCCTCATGTTGTAAAGCGCTGCGCAAACTTGTATAATAACACTAGGAACCCCACACAACCTCCCCAGTAAGGTTGAAGGTAGGTTATGTGCATCTGTAGTTTGTGTGTGGTGGGTAGTTTTTACCACTTTTGACTGTCCATGTTTAAAGCCATTTTGTGAAGCCTTTACAGCATGTGTAGGTTTATAGCAGTTTGAAGATTCCTGCCTCAGACCATATGGAAAGCTCCTGGAGGAGTAATGAGAACCTACTGTATATCAATTTAATATTAATCTGTAGCCCCTTTTGTAAAGATCTCTCTTCAAGTGACCCCACTGTAGATGGTCCTCTTCACTTCCTATTACTGAGGCATCTTGGGAAATGGGTGGAAATCTTTGCAAGCACTTTAGACTTTTTGGCATCAGGTAGGCAGCAATACGTTATGTGCTACCAGTAACTCCTCAGAAACCAGCTTCACCTAGAATGAGCATCTTTCTGTACACTGCAATTCCATAATACGATTAATTTCTCTGGATAGTTGTATGTCATAATTCCTGAGGATGCTTTTGCTAACAGAACAGGTTCATTATGTCTCAGGACATAAAGCTCTAACAACCGCACAATTAAAGGTGTCAAAATTCAGATTGCATTGTTCTTTAACACGTGTTCTCCTGTAAATGAATCTCTTTCTCTTCATAACCTCTTTCTGTCAGTTTTATATGTCATCAAACCAAGTTATTCATTTTTCATTGTTCATGACTGCGCTGTAGACACGTTTATACCAGTGCACACCAGCCCGTTTTTTTGTTTTTTTTCCCCTTTATCGTAATTGATAGAATAGCATATTAAGAAATATCAGGAGGGAGATGCAATTCAAATGTGCCGGAATTGGTAAAACAGAACAGATTACATGGGTAATAGGTTATCAAATCTATGTTTTGGTGGTGACACTTGCAAATACTACTTGTGATTTTGTGTGTGGACAGCATGCAGGTTCTGCAATTTCCTAATCTTTAAGATATTATAATGGGATTTTATTAAGACTGCAGAAGCTTTGCATGGCAACCAATCAGCTTCTGTCTTTCACTTTCAAAGCTGCTTCAGTTTTAGTAAGTAAATGCCTCCTTTCATATGCAAGGGAGCTTCACATGGGGATTTTTTCGATTTGGTGTTAAAATGCATAATCTTAACCCTAAAAATTCTTCCCCAGTTGGCAAATAAAGATGTCAAATTTGTGGTCTTATGGGTCATCTATAAATTATAGAACATTTTCTTGGTAAAAAATTGACATCCCTCCCCTATTACATTTTGTCTCTAAAGCTTAAATGGTATCAGTTATGTTTGTCCCTAAGCCACAAGCCATTAAAATGTTAGAGTAATTCCCATTGTTAGAAATATGTAGACGTTTGCCAATTTGTTCTAGTTTACTATTGGAACATATTCTAATACAATGGCACAGCCACCTTGATTTTCCTGTCAGTGTCTAGGCTCATTTTGGGCAAAATGCATCATTAGGAACTAACTCAAACGTGTAGAACACAATTATTCTGTTTTTCACCTTCCTGTAGAAGGCCCCTGTGCAAAGCAAGTTGATACATCAAGATAGTCATTTTTTTAATTAAAAAAAGGGTTTTGTAGAAGTGTGCGAACATTCGTCTATCTTGCTTTAGAACTTATTTGGAATGTTTTTAGTAAGAAAACCCTACTAAACTTTATACTTTATTTTGTCTGTAGACATCCATTAGGCTAGGTTCACACATGTCCGGCTGCGGTTTGAAGTCCAGTGCGGTTTTGTACACCGGTTCAGGTGCGATCAGGTGCAAAGGTTTACTTGCATTCGCACCTAAACCGGACCAAAAATCGCCCTTTTAACCACTTCCCTGCCGCCCATAGTCATATGACGTCCACAGATGGGATCTCCCATCCTGGGTGGACGTCATATGACGTCCTCGGTTTTGTGGGGGTTATCTGAATGATGCCTGCAGCTAGAGGCATCATTCAGATATCCTTTTCTTGTGCTGGCGATTCTGCGCACCATAAGAATGATCATAGCGGCGGTTCCGCCGCTTGATCGTTCTTATAGGCGGCGGGAGGGGACATCCCCCCCCCCCTCCCGCCACAATTCAGTGCTTCTCCGGGCTCTCCCGTGCCATCGGGGACCCGGAGAGAATCGTCCGGCGCCGGTGGTGGGTCACGCGACGAGCATAGAGATGACTGGTGACCAGATGGTCACCAGTCATCACTATGATCGTCGGAGGCCTGGGCGAGATGTGATGACGTCACGCCCGGGTCCTCAGATGTAAACAAAGCCGCCATTGCGGCTAGTAAGTATGAGATCGGTGAAAAAAAAATTCACGATCTCATGCTTTCCCGCCTGGAGGAGAGATGTGGGGTCTTATTGACCCCGCATCTCTCAATAAAGAGGACCTGTCACACACATTCCTATTACAAGGGACGTTTACATTCCTTGTAATAGGAATAAAAGTGATCAAAAAAAAAAAAGTAAAATAAGTGTAAAAAAAAGTAAAAATAAATTAATAATAATAAAAAAAAAACGCCCCTGTCCCCGGTAGCTCGCGATCAGAAGCGAACGCACATGCAAGTCCCGCCCACATATGTAAACGCCGTTCAAACCACATATGTGAGGTATCGCTGCGTGCGTTAGAGCGCGTGCAACAATTCTAGCACTAGACCTCCTCTGTAACTCTAACCTGGTAACCTTTAAAAAAATTAAAGCGTCGCCTATGGAGATTTTTAAGTACCGAAGTTTGGCGCTATTCCATGAGTGTGCGCAATTTTAAAGCGTGACATGTTGGGTATCTATTTACTCGGCGTAACATCATCTTTCATATTTTCCCCAAAAATTGGGCTAACTTTACTGTTTTGTTATTTTTTAATTCATGAAACCATTTTTTTCCCCCAAAAAAAAAGGCGTTTGAAAATTATTGCGCAAATACCGTGCAAGAAAAAAAGTTGCAATGACCGTCATTTTATTCCCTAGGGTGTCTGCTAAAAAAACATATATAATGTTTGGGGGTTCTGAGTAATTTTCTAGCAAAAGAATGAGGATTTGTACATGTAGGAGAGAAGTGCCAGAATAGGCCCGGTATTGATGTGGTAAAAAAAAAGCCCGGTGTTGAAGTGGTTTTTAATAAACGGATCGTGGCCCCCCCTGATCTGTGTCAACCAGCTCCATTGAAAGCCGGTCTGATTCACATGTTATGCGAATCCCAAAGGGGTTAAAAACGCATCCACGTCTCATATATGTAAACCAAGCCTTAGACCTGAGAAATAGTTGAATTGTATTATACAGTGCCTTGAAAAAGTATTCATACCCCTTGAAATTCTCCACAATTTGTCATGTTACAACCAAAAACGTAAGTGTATTTTACTGGGCTTTTATGTGATAGACCAACACAAAGTGGCACATAATTGTGAAGTGGAAGGAAAATGATAAATTGGTTTTCAATTATTTTTTTTTTACAAATAGCTGGAAAGTGTGTCATGCATTTGTATTCAGCCCCCCTGTGTCAAAACTTTGATGAACCACCTTTTGCTGCAGTTACAGTTGCAAGTCTTTTTTGGGCTGTCTCTACCAGCTTTGCACATCTAGAGTGATATTTTTGCCTAATTTTTCTTTTTAAAATAGTTCAAGCTCTGTCAGAATGAGTGGAGAGCATCTGTGAACAGCAACTTTCAAGTCTTGTCACAGATTCTCAATTGGATTTAGGTCTGGACTTTGACTGGGCCCTTCTAACACATGAATATGCTTCGATCTAAACCATTCCATTGTAGCTCTGGCTGTATGTTTAGGGTCGTTTCAAGTCTTTTGCAAACTCAAACAGGTTTTCTTCTTGCCCTGTGTTTGGCTCTACCCGTCTTCCCATTAATTCTGACCAGCTTCCCTGTCCCTGCTGAAGAAAGCATACCCAAAACATGATGCTGCCACTACCACATTTCACGATTGGGATGGTGTGTTCAGGGTCATGTGCAATCAGTGTTATTTTACCGTCACACAAAGTGTTTTGCTTTTTAGGCCAAAAAGTTCAATTTTGGTCTTTACTGACCAGAGCACCTTCTTCTATGTTTGCTGTGTCCCCCACATGGCTTCTCACAAACTGCAAATAGGAATTCTTATAGCCTTCTTCTTGCCACTCTTCCATAAAGGCCAGTTTTGTGGAGTGCACGACTAAGTCCCCTTTCACATCGACGCAATTTGACAGGTCAAATCGCAGCCTATTGCCGGCACTGGCACCATCCCAATCAGTGCAACTCCAAAGTAGTGCACTACTTTTGGCGACTTCAATAGACATCTGTACATGAACCTGCATATATGTCTTCCAAGTCGCCCCCGAAGTCTGACTGAAATGCGGCTTTGAAATTGCGCGAGTTCAGATGAATTCGCACAATTTCAAAGTCGTGTTCGGTGTGAACGAGGGCTAATAGTTGTCCTGTGGGCAGAATCCCCCACCTGAGCTGCGGATCTCTGCAGCTCCTCCAGAGTTACCATGGACCCCCTCTTGGCTGCTTCTCTGATTAATCCTCTCCTTCCCCGGCCTGTCAGTTTAGGTGGACGGCCATGTCTTGGTAGGTTTGCAGTTGTCCCATACTCTTCTTTTTTTTTTTACATTTTTGCATGATGGATTGAACAGTGCTCTGTGAGATGTTCAAAGCTTGAGATCTTTTTTATAACCTAACCCTTCTATAAACTTCTTCACAATTTTATCCCTTATCTCTCTGGTGTGTTACTTGGCCTTCGTGATGCTCTTTGTTCACTAAGGTTCTCTACCAAACCTCTTGAGGCCAGGTTCACACTGGGGCGATAAACGCTCCGACATTGGGAGCTTATGTTGCATGACGTGTGAAAATCAATGTTTCCTTATGGGAGCCGTCTTAACTGGTCCGACACATGTCGGTCCGACTTTGAAAATGCTCCCTGTACTACTTTGGTCCGACTTTGATCCAACTTCAGCCCATTGACTATCATTGAAGTCGGATCAAAGTCTGACCGCAGTCTTGCATGATCCGACTTTGGCATGCGACTTGTGCTCTACTGCTCTTGAGGGGGAACTCCAGGCCAAATTTTAAATAAAAAACCGGTATGGGTTCCCCCTCCAGGAGCATACCAGGCCCTTGGGTCTGGTATGGATTTTAAGGGGAACCCCTACGCCGAAAAAATGGCGTGGGGGTTCCCCCAAAATCCAAACCAGACCCTTATCCGAGCACGCAACCTGGCAGGCCGCAGGGGAAGAGGGGGGGAAGAGAGAGCAATCCCCCCTCCCTCCTGAACCGTACCAGGCCGCATGCCCTCAACATGGGGGGTTTGGTGCTCTGGGGCAGGGGGGGCGACCTGCGGCCCCCCCACCCCAAAGCACCCTGCCCCCATGTTGATGAGGACAGAGCCTCTTCCCGACAACCCTGGCCGTTGGTTGTTGGGGTCTGTGGGCGGGGGGCTTATCGGAATCCGGGAGCCCCCCTTTAATACATCATACCCCTACCCATTCACCTGGTGGAAAAAAATGTCAATAAAAAAAAACACACACAGGTTTTTAAAGTAATTTATTACACAGCTCCGGAGGTCTTCTTCCGACTTCGGGGGTCTCTTCCGTCTTCGGGGGTCTCCGGTGTTGTCTCCGCGCTCTCCGGTTCTTCCTTCCTTCTGCCGGGCCTCCGCTATCTTCTTCCAGCTCTTTTGCTAGCGGAGCCACATAGGGTGGGGGGCCGGGATCTAGGGGCCCCCTTATTAAAGGGGGGCTTCCGGATTCCGATAAGCCCCCCGCCCGCAGACCCCGACAACCAACGGCCAGGGTTGTCGGGAAGAGGCCCTGTCCTCATCAACATGGGGGCAGGATGCTTTGGGGTGGGGGGGCCGCAGGTCGCCCCCCTGCCCCAAAGCACCAAACCCCCCCATGTTGAGGGCATGCGGCCTGGTACGGTTCAGGAGGGAGGGGGGGCGTTCTCTTGTCCCCCCCCTCTTCCCCTGCGGCTTGCCAGGTTGCATGCTCGGATAAGGGTCTGGTTTGGATTTTGGGGGAACCCCCACGCCGTTTTTTCGGCGTAGGGGTTCCCCTTAAAATCCATACCAGACCCAAGGGCCTGATATGCTCCTGGAGGGGGAACCCATGCCGTTTTTTTATTTAAAATTTGGCCTGGAGTTCCCGCTCAGGATTCATACCAAACACACTGCCTGGTATTGGCGGGGATCCAAGTCGGATCCCCGTTCATTGAAAGTCGGACATATGTCGGCTTCATGTCGCAGGGCAAAGTCGGATCCAAAGAAGGAAGACTGTTGTGTCGCACAAGTGTGAACCCGGCCTCAGGGCTTCACAGAACAGCTGTATTTATACTGAGATTAAATTGCACACAGATGGACTCTATTTACTTATTAGGTGACTTCTGAAGGCAACTGGTTCCACTAGATTTTAGTTGGGAGTATCGGAGTAAAGGGAGCTGAATACAAACGCACACCCGCTTTCCAAATATTTATTTGTTAAAACATTTAAAAAACATTTATCATTTTCCTTCCACTTCACAATTGTGTGCCACTTTGTGTTGGTCTATCACCTAAAATCCCAGTAAAATCCATTTAGGTTTTTGGTTGTAACATGACAAAATGTGGAAAAGTTTAAGGGCTATAAAGACATTTTTCAAGGCACTGTATGATCTATTTAATGGCAATATCAAAGATGGGGTAGATGTTGTCACCTGTGTGTGTTGCAAAAAATCACATCATACATTTAAGCCACATACTCATTAGTCTGAATAGTAAATCCAGCAAGTAAATGTGCATTAGAAAATTGTTGAGCTCCATGAACCTGGCAGAAGTCCTGGCCAGCTACAGCATCCTTTAGTTTGGCTTGGTTTTTATAGCTCAGCTTAATGTATAGAGGCATCAACCTGATAACAAAAATAAACTTGATCATGCAATACACAATTAAACCCACCTGGTTGGAGGTTACCTCATTAGATACCAGGCCAAAACACTCTTATACAGGTAGGAAAGTACCAGAAGCAATGTAGTAAAATCCATTACAAGCTTTTATGAAAAGACAAAATCAATTACAGCCAGCTTGTTCCAGGCGTTTAAATAAGGTCCCCTTCATTGGTGATTGTAAAAGAGCATAATCTGAACAAATAATTTAGCATGACCCTGGAGGGTAGATTACAGTGGCAGTAACTCGGCAAAGTATCTGTTCCAGAAGCTAGTTTGGGCTGATATTGCTTCCCTCCCCCCCCTACTTTTGGTGCTTTGTTATGCTGTATTATTATACTTACAAGCCCAGTAGATCCAGGCCTGCTCTGTTTTCACACACCACTCTTCTACTTCTGGTGCTGCCCCGTGCCCCCATTTTCCTTTTTTACATCACCGGAAACTCCCTGACTCTTCCTTGGTCCTTCTACCGACTCCTGAATGACATGGTGCTAGGTCTCACACATGTGCAGACAGAGATCTGGTGCTGTGTCTTTGTTTACATATTCAATTAATGGAGGATATCAATGCCTGCTGGAATATCAACATCACATATCCCAAGAGGCATTATTTTCCTTTGATAGAACAATATGAAAACCGACACGGCACCAGATCCCTATGTATGTATGTATGATATCTGGCACCACCTTTGTTTACATATTATTCTATGAGTGAAGAAAGTAATGCCTCTTGGGATATGTAAGGTAGGTAACCCAAAAGGCAGGGGGAGGTGAATGGCCTTGTTTACGTGGGGAGAGGTCATGCTCACCCAGTGCAGGGCTGTCTCTTTCTCAGATGTTTCATGCTTCCCCATGCTGGTGTCCCATTGACATCTCTTGGGATATGCTTCTGCATGGACGCAGCCGTTGTGTCCCATTATGAGATACGGGGAGACCGAACTCACTCTGTGTATCTACCTGTCTCGGTAGAGAACAATGGGGCGCTGGCACGAGGATGCATGCAACACCCATGGATCCCCTTGCCAGGAAAGATGGCCCTGCATGGGGCGCGCATGTCATTGCCCCATTTTCTGGGAAAACATAGCCCTGCATGGGGGGGGGGGGACACATGACGCCTCTCTCTAGCTCCCGACCTATATCAATTATCATGCCTGCTTATGTTGTTTCTGCAGCATAATACATATGTATTTGCACTGATGGGATTATGGTAGAAAATAAAAACCACTGCCTTGATGTATACAATTTTCCTGAAATAATAAAAATGTAAACCTTTTGATGCTTATAAAAAAGGAACAAGTGTGATTTCTGCCTTCCTTGCTTCTAATGGGATACATTATGTTTGTTTGTCTGCTGGGAAATGTTAAGGGTCCCTCCTAGGTAGTTAATGCCTAGGCTGAAGCACTGCGCCTGCTATCAGTCAGTTGGCAGTTCCTAAGAGCTGCTCTTAGCACAGTACCGCTTGACCCTTTATGGCTCGCTCTTGTAGAGAAAGAAAATGCCCAGCCACAGGCTGCCCTAGGGCTCTCTGCTTTACTTTGCTGTTTGCTTATTTATTTCTTGATTTTTGCCCATTTTTCAGCAGTCTTTTTGTCTGTATTTTTCAGGGTCACAGGTGGAGAGCTATTTGAAGACATTGTAGCGAGAGAATACTACAGTGAGGCAGATGCCAGGTAAGGATAAATCCTTCACATTCACAAGTCTGAGAAGCCATTTCTCTGTCATCTTCCTGCCTTTCAAGGGAAAATCGTTTGCCTCAGAGGCATGCCTATGGAAAATATCAGCTCGCCGTCGTTCTTGTTACTCGCTTGTTGCAGTGACATAAACAATTCTATGAGGAATGAGTCTGTGGAGTATTATATTATTCTCAGGAATAAGAATGCATACATCCTTCACTGGCCATCGCATATTGTCATGCTATGGTGTATTTGTCGTTACAGCACTGGCTACCTTCACAGGCAGGTGTATACTGGTGTGATATATGTGACTAACAGGGTTGGGGAGGAGATTTTTAGTTTTTTTTTTGCGATGTATAAGTCAGCTGGTATCAAGCGATTCCTAAGAAAATAAATGTGTTGAGAAAAATGGTTGACTGATCACTTGCACAAAAGTTAGTGTGGTCTTAAAGTGATTGTAAAGTCAGACGTTTTTTATTTTTTTTATCTTAATGCATTCTATGCATTGGGATAAAAAAAACCTTCTTTGTGCAGCAGCTGCCCCAGCACCCCCTAATTCTTAGCCTATACTTATCTCTCTTCAGCGAGTTCCTCGGCTGTGCGGGTGTCTCTTTCTGATTGGCTGAGACACAGCAGTGGCGCCATTGGCTCCCGCTGCTGTCAATCAAAGTCAGTTGGCCAATCAGGAGAGAGAGGGGGCAGGGCTGAACCAGGGCTCCATGCCTAAATGGACACAGGGAGCTGTGACTCAGCTTGGGTGCCCCCGTAGCAAGGAGGGGTGGGGCCAGGAGCACCGAAGAGAGACCCGAGAAGAGGAGGATATGGGCTGCTCTGTGCAAATCCATTATACAGAGCAGGTAAGTATAACATGTTTGCTATTTTTAGAGAAAAAAAAATAAAAAATACTTTACAATCAATTTAAGGTATCCAAAGATTTTGCAGAATTACTTTTGAAACTCATCGCTTTTAGAAAAACACATCTGTCTGTGTGCATACTCGGATCTGGACAGAGCTACTAGCAGATACAATCGATTATAACTTTAAGGCCTCATGCCCACGGACGTTTTTACAGCCGCGTTTTTACGCGTTTTTTTAGAGTTTAAAAACGCCTGTCCATGTTAGTCTATAGCTTCATGCCCACCTAGGCGTTTTTGAGCTGCAAATAGCATAGGAGTTTTTAAAGCGGAGCTCCACCCTAAAGTGGAACTTCCGCTGATCGGAACCCTCCCCCCCTCCGGTGTCACAATTTACACCTTTCAGGGGGGAGGGGGGTGCAGATACCTGTCTAAGACAGGTATTTGCACCCACTTCCGGGAGTCCTCTCTGCGGGAAATCTGCGGGAAGCACATCACTTCCCGCAGATTCCCCGTAGTGTTCTGGGAGACACTCGGCTCCCAGAACACAGGAGGACCATGCAGAACGGCGCAGCGCGACTCGCGCATGCGCTGTAGGGAACCGGGCATGAAGCCGCAAGGCTTCATTTCCTGGTTCCCTCACCGAGGAAGACGGTGGGGGCAGCAGAGTGATGAGCGATTGCTCGTCCTCTGCTGCGGGCGTCGCTGGACTCCAGGACAGGTAAGTGTCCATATATTAAAAGTCAGCAGCTGCTGTATTTGCAGCTACTGGCTTTTAATATTTTTTTTTTCCACGGCACCTCCGCTTTAAGCTGTAAAAAAAAAAAACAGGACCAGTGCGTTCCCCGGCGTCGGCGTGAGGCATAAAAAAACGCACAAAAACGCTGCGATTGCGTTTTTGAGCTCCGGTGTTTTTTTTTTTTTTTTTATAAATACGGTCGAAAAATGTATACAATAATGGACAGGCGTTTTTAAGCTGTAAAAAACGCGGCTGTAAAAACGTCCGTGGGCATTAGGCCTAAAGGAAAAACTTTTTTTTAGTTTTTTTTTAGTTTTGCATAGAGTGGAGATGGATTAGACCTATCAGTTTTTATTTCTGTCTGACCCCGTTGGGGAGATTCATCCTCTCTAAAAAAGTAATAGCAAGGAATTCTTCCAATGGGGAACATTAGTTCTGGTGACCTGGGCGTCTCCAAGAAATTTTCTAAATTTGCAGGGATTTACTCTTACTTCCTGTTTGGCTATGGAACAGGAAGTGAAGACAAATCTCCTCAATGGGACGCAGATGGTGGAAAAAATTCTGACTGGTTATAAAGCCCTCTATCCTAAATGGGGGAAAAAAAAAATTCATTCACACGCTTACATGTAGGAACAATGAAATATATTCAATAATAAAATACAACTAATTTTAATGACATCCTTAATGCTTGGCATGTCTAGAATACACACAAGATCTCAATTGTGATACCCGGTCTCAATAAATACTCCAATTTTAGAGTCTAGGTAGAATATCTGCTTTTATTGATGGGTATGACGAGGACATATTCCTCATATGTATAATTTAGCGGAATTTTAGCACACCTTTTGATATAACAATAAAGTTTACAAATAGTTTTTGCTATACCGTGGTTGATTCTCCACAAGGGCTTTTTAGGGGGCCTCACTTGGCCCCATTTCCATCCATTTTTTTTCAGAAGATCTGCTACCAGTATCTGGTCCAGTCATTATTAGAGCTTCTTACATACAGTTATGCCCTGCATTTGAGGATAGACATAGCATCACAGGCATGCCACGTGACTTCCAACAGCTGATCCCCGCTCAGCTCTGTCGCATGCATCACCATCTCATACTGTCTGTCGGCATTGACAGAGTCTGCACCCTACGGAGCTGTATCAAAGCATTGGGGAAATTGCCCTTCTGTATGGCATGGGGATATCCTCACTTAGCCTAGCTAAAAGACTTAAAATGTTAGTTTTAGGTGATGGAGCTGATGCTTCAAATGATAGCTATTCAGAATGTAAAGCTCTTTCAAACGTCGCTTAGTCGAATTCTAAAATGGCCCGGTCATGGCCCCGTCATTGCAACAGTATTGTAGAGATTGGCAGCCCATAAAGGTAATAATACAGCACATGTGGACCACTTAAGGAGAAGCCTGAGGATGCTCCCCCACATCAAACTGTACTTTTTTTTAATATGTCAATTAACTGGTGCGACAAGTTTAGTTGCCTCCCCTATTCAAGTGTAATAGTGCCCATTTCATATCACCCATTAAAGGGTAAGTTTGCTTTTATTGAAGATGATCTATACACTACACTAGCAGCCCTGTAGGCATCATAATGCTCACAATGGAGAGTGTTTATTGGTTAGCTCAGCCACATGGTCAAAGTGACCAATAAGAATCTATTCTTTTCTTCTGAGACACTGTTCCAGAAGCCTCAGAATAGATTTTAATTTGTCAGCACAATCATGTGGCCCCAGTGACCAATGGCAGCTTGCCATTGTGAGGCTTTACAGGCTACAGAGATGCTAGTGCGGTTTACAGATTATTTTCTGTAAAAGTAGACTTGCTCTTTAAACCGCCCAAAAATTTAAGAGAAATTCCCCCCTGCAAATTTAGAGCATAATGTGCTAGTCTGCATTGCAGACTAGCACATTATGAAATACTTACTTTAAAATAAAGGCCTCCATCAGCGCGCTGTTACAGCTGACAGGGCTTCATCTTCACCCGGTCCTATTTTTTGGGTTTGTGGGCTCCGGCCATATGAATGACCGAGCTGGCATGAAATCAAGCTTGCGTGTGGGAGTCACGGCCGCAGCACAGCTCTCTCAGTGGATGACATGCAGTCTCCTGAGAGCGTGGTGTGCATACACCGATGACATCACCAGCTGCCACTAAAGTGAATATCTCCTAAATGGTGCATGTTTAGGGGATATTTACTTTACCTACAATTAAGCCTCACAGGTTGTGACTTCTAACCGCTTTAAAGTTAGAAGTCACAACCTGTAGATCAGTACAGAGATTGATCTCAAGATGGCCATACGTATTAGATTACAGTTGTACAATCTCGGTGCAGTCGTCTAATAGTGAATGTGGATTTCATTTGGGAACATCTATTCACTCTTGAATTGAATGTTAAAGCAAAATTTTTGTCCGGGGGACCTACGGCCGGGTAGCACCGATTTTTCAAAGCCGGGCACCCCTTCCATAGACTCCCATATTAAACGGTAATATCTCTGGTGATTTGGGGACCCTGTACCGGCTGATCGTAGGTCCCCTGGACCCGAAGCTTGGCACACATGTAGCCACATTTCTCCTCTATAAGTGTGCAAAGTCTTTTGTCTGGGGGACCTACGGCCGGGGAGCACCGATTTTTCAAACCCGGGCACCCCTTCCATAGACTCCCATGTTAAACGTCAGTCTAGTCATGGGCACAGTGAGGCATGCACATGGACACAGTGAGGCATGCAGATGGACACCCTAGGCTTATACTCGCGTCAATAAGTTTTCCCATTTTTTTGTGGTAAAATTAGGTGCCTCGGCTTATATTCGGGTCGGCTTATACTGGAGTATATACAGTACTTTCAAATTAAATTTATTGTGTCATCGAATATCCTGATGAAAAGTTTCTGTACAAATGTGCATACGAAAATCTTCCAATGCATGGCCGATTGTAAGGGTAGCTTACTATAGTCTATGGAACTTAGTAGTACTTGCACCTTGAAAGCTGGGAGGAAGCTGATCAAATTACATTGGATGTTTGTTGGGTTTATTCTGCCTATAAAATTGATCTTGCCACTGTTCGTAGCACTTATGTAGTGGGAAGGATGATGAAATCCCATAGGGCAACTTATAAAAATTTTTTTGCAATCTCCGTTCTATTTTAGCACTCTTAGTGTTATAGGAAATTAGTATTGAGGAAGTATGAAAACAGTAGTTCTGTGCCCGTCGCACTGATCCATTACATTCAGTGCTTTCACTAGGGACAAGCTTGCAGGTTAGGGGTGCTCACTTGATATGCATGGTTGTTTGAAGTCGGTGTCTCAGAAATGTATCGAATCCATAGACAGCCAAGCAACTAGCATTTACAGCAATGACATCCTCTATTGCTTTTTAGTACAGGTTTCTTTTTTTTTTTAATTACACCTTTGAGGAACAGGCACAGAAAAATCAGCACACATACAATAGAGTAGAACTTGTGAAATCTGCTATGCTGTAACATGTAGGAAGGAAATAATTGGGCATAGAGTTATATATTTGCATGGATTTGGCATATGTTAAAACACTAACATATTTCTAAGCACACATACATACTGACTTTGCCAATAAAATACCATCTGGAAGCAAAAACAAAATGTGCCTTTGGCTGCCAGCTTGTGAAATGCCTTGCATGTGTTTAGATTTGGATTTTTTTTTTATGTCCTTTTTATGAGGATGCTCATAGCTAAAATTAGTCTCACTATCCTCCCTGATTGCACTTTGCGTTGTCACTGGTCATGTTTTTTCTAGTAAGACATTTTTACGCCTCTTTCTTTGCATAGCTTTCCCAAATTTTAACATCTATCTAGGCAGCTGCATTGCATCGTCTTGCCCATGCGTAGGTGTAACAGTGCAGCATTAAAGATTGAAGTGGAGCTACAGGCAAACAGATAAATACAGGGTTGAAATACATGTATGTTTACTGTTTTTGCTGAGAAAGAATTAGAATTTTTTTTCCGCCGTTCTTGTGATTCGCACATCTCTGCTAGTCAGTAGGATCCCTTTGCTACTTCTTAGTGCGGACCCAGGAAGGAGTATTGCTATACTATGAGAAAATGAAGAAAGGAAATTGCCGAACGAGGAAGATAAGTTGCTTAAAGCAGATGTTCACCTTGAAATTACTCGATAGAACATTAAATAGCCATATAACACATGTACCTTGATAAATGTACCCCGTCCTGTCCCAACCTAGCCACTTTAGTCTACAACAGCTCACTGTCTTCCTCCCTCGACAAGCTTGCCCCCCCCCCCCCTCACTACATGCAGAATCAGGCCCCAACTGCTACAACCCTAGCAAACAGATGACACCAGAAGTCTCAGAAAAAGAAGCCGTGCTCTTAAAGTGGTTGTAAACCCCCGAATCCTTTTTTTTTATTTTTACAACCTGCAAAAGAAAGACTGATAATGAGCTAGTATGCATAGCATACTAGCTCATTATCAATCACTTACTTGAGATCGAAGCCCCCGCAGCGGTGCTCCGACACCTCTGCCGCCGCCATGTTGCTCCCCTCTGCCTTCCGTGTATCGCCGCTCCGGCGCTGTGATTGGCCCCGGAGCGGCGATGACGTCACACGCATGTGTGCTCGGGCCGGCAAGCTCTATTCAGAAATCCGGCTACTATGCTGGCCCGATAGTGCGCATGCGCGTGACGTCAGCGGCGCCGGTTTAAAAAGCAAATATTCATGCACCTACAGGTAAGCCTTAATTTAGGATTACCTGTAGGTGCATGTTGTGCAAGTGGGTTTACAACCACTTTAAGCGTCTGTGGGAATAAGACCAAGTTCCAGGAAGACTTCAAACAATATAAATCTGCCCTCCTCAAATACAATTTCTGCCTCCACACTGCCAAACAGACCTATTTTATCACACTCATTAACACCTTCTCATCCAGTTTATGTCAACGCTTCTTTTCTTTTAACACTCTACTCTGTCCTCCACCCTCTAATTCACTCACTGCCCAGCATATCGCCAATCATGTCACAAATAAGATTTATACAATTCATGAGGAGATCTCCAATGCACAGAAACCTCCACCACTCAACATCCCATGTCCACAGATTCAATCATTACTTCCCTCATTCAACACTGCTGTATTAACCAGGTTGCTAAACTTTTATCTAACACTCATCACAAGAACGGCTGGAACAAAAACCAAATTCTCTCTCCCTCGCAAAGGCTAAGCTCACCCTCTGACTCGATTCTGCACACTCTAACTCACATTTTCGACCTCTCCCTCTCTTGTGGCATCTTCCCAAACTCTCCAAAACATGTGCTAGTCACCCCCATACTTAAAAAGCCCTCACTGGACCCCACCAACAACCTATGCCCCAGCTCCTTACTCGCCTTCTCCTCCAAACCTCTTGAAAGACTGGTCTACAACCAACTGAGCGACCATCTGACCATGAACAAACTTCTTGATCACCTTCAGTACTGATTTCGCCCTCAACACTCCATGGAAACTTCTCTCCTTAAACTTACAAATGACCTACTAGCGGCTAAAACCAACGGACACTATTCTGTACTACTACTCCTGGACCTCTCTGCTGCCTTTGACACAGTGGACCACCCCCTCCTCAAAAAAACTCCACTCCTTTTGGTCTCTGTGACTGTACTCTTCGCTGGTTCTCATTCTAATTATCCCACGGCTCCATCAGTGTCACTTACAACTCTACTTCCTCCCCTCCTCTTCCTTTCTCCGACTGAGTCTCGTTCTGTTCTTGGACCTCTTCTTTATCTACACTACCTCCCTTGGTCAGTTGATTGCCTCCCATGGCTTTCAATATCTCTACGCTGGTGACACCCAAATATATCTATCCACCCCAGCCATGATCAAACAAGTGTGACAAATGCTGGTGTGAAATCAGGGACTGACTCTACGATTGATGGCGCAGGAATTGGGCATTAGCAAGGACACGGTGCGCACCATCGTCTGCAAATATTTGGTTAAGTGGAAGATCTCTTCCCGGTTTGTGCCGCGAGTGTCCGTCCCTGCAACCAATGACTTTGCGTGTGCACCCTGCTGCTTACTATCTCCCAGCGCCTGGCCGTGAGATACGCCGTGACGTCCCGCCCCAGCCCCATACTGTTTTATCTTGCGGCTCTTACCTCGCGGCCGGCCGAGTATGAGGAGTATGCACGCCCCTCCCCCATTCAGTAAGACTCCTGGCGGTGGCGCAGCTTTTTCCCTCTGCCGATTGTTGTCTCTGCTGGCTCCCAATCCCTGCCTGCCTCAAGGTATGTGGGGTGTTTACCACACTGATGGGCACATTTAGTGTAAGGTTCACTCTGATGGGCACATTTAGTGTAAGGTTCACTCTGATGGGCACAACAAATTATGCCCATCAGTGTGCCCCTTAATATAAAATGTGCCCATCAGTGTGCCCCTTAATATAAAATGTGCCCATCAGTGTGCCCCTTAATATAAAATGTGCCCATCAGAGTGAACCTTAACATAAAATGTGCCCATCAGCATGCCCATTATTTAATGTTAAGGGGCGCACTGATGGGTATATTTTATGTTAAGGAACACTCTGATGGGCACAACAGAATGTGCCCATTAGCATACCCCTTAATGTAAATGTACGCATCAGAGTTTCCCATAACATAAAATAAGGGGCATACTGATGGGCACATTTTATGTTTAAGGGGGCACTCTGATGGGGACACCTGATGTGATGGGGACACCTGATGTAAAGAGGCACTCTGATGACAAATACTGTAGCTGCTGACTTCTAATATACATACACTTACCTGTCCAGGGATCCCACAATGTCAGCCCCCCTAGCCGATTCGTCAATCGGCTTCGGGAGCAGGCACCGGCCTTTGTAGTAAAGGAGACAGAAAGTGAAGCCTTGCAGCTTCACATTGTTTCCTCCTGCGGATGCGCTTTCTGAATGGTCCCGCCATCTTTTGGGACCTCTGTGTGTCTAGACCAGGTACCCCCCCCCCCCAAAGTGCCAAATGTGGCAGTGGAGGGGTGAGGGTGCGAACAAGCGGAGCGTCCCCTTTTGGGCGAAGCTTTGGTTTAAAGTCTTTTTTTTTCTTTTTTTTTTTTTTTATAGCACGAGGAATGTTACTTACTCAATGAGAATTGCCCCTTGTCCTGCTGACTGCAATTTTAGTTGAAAATCCTCTGATTCCCCCCTTTATTTACCTCGGACCCCCCCCCCCCCGCCCCCTCCTTCACCTTACTGCAACAGCCATAATCTTTTGGTGCTGCGGGGCTTAATATGAGCCAAGCTACCTGTAAAATGCACTTGTCAAGAGTGCTGACTGTCCTCGCTCTTTCTGCTCACCACCTCTGTTCACAGAAGCTGTTCTATAGCTTTGATGAATAAAACACAATCTATGAATGAAGGACAGGCAGGTGAATGAAAGGTCATCTATAGGTTGCGTTTCCTTTATGAAAGCTATAGTACAGCTTCTGTGAATAGAGGGTGGGTGGTAAGGGCAGATATAGTTGGCATTCTTGATGAGTGCATATAGCAGGTCTCTGGACGTGTATTTACCCCTGCAGCAGTGGAAGATTACCGCTGCTGGAGGAGGGAGGACCAGAGGACTGAAGTTTTCAACTAAAACCTTAACCAGCAGCAGAAGGGTCACTTTTCATTGAATGTGAGTAATGTCTATTGTGCTGATTTTATGAAAAAAAAAAAAAAAATCAACAACATTAAAGTGGTTTACACCCTGTACAACCACTTTCACCTACAGGTAAGCCTATATTAAGGCTTACCTGTAGGTGCTGGAAATATCTCCTAAACCTCCACGGTTTAGGAGATATCTACAATAAAGCCGTGCGCCGATGTCTACGGCACGTACACTTTAGAGAGGGCAGATCGTGCCTGTTCTAAAGGGGTCATGCCGTGACTGGCGGCATGGCTCCCATCAGGGTTTACTTCCTCTTTAAGGCTTTAAGGTAGAAGCGACAGGCTGGGTAATGCTCTGAATAACATTTTTATCATTCAGATTCGAGCAGCAGGTATTGTGTATATATACACTATATTGGGACGCCTGCCTTTTACACCCATATGAACTTTAATGGCATCCCAGTCTTAGTCCAATAGTGAGTTGGCCCACACTTTGCGGCTATAACAGCTTTAACTCTTCTGGGAAGGCTGTCCACAAGGTTTAGGAATATATCTATGGGGATCCAGAAGCACATTTGTGAGGTCAGGCACTGATGTTGGAGAGGTCTGGCTCACAGTCTGTGCTCCATTGCATCCCAAAGGTGTTCTGTCGGGCTGAGGGCAGGACTCTGTGCAGGCCAGACAAGTTCCTCCATGTCTTTATGGACCTTGCTTTGTGCACTGGTCCAAATCATTTGGTGAAAGGGGGGGGGGTTGTTATGGTGTGGGGTTGTCTTACAGGGGTTGGGCTTGGCCCCTTGGTTCCAGTGAAGGGAACTCTTAAGGCGTCAGCATACTAAGACATTTTGGACAATTTCATGCTCCCAACTTTGTGAGAACAGTTTGGGGATGTCCCCTTCTTGTTCCAACATGACTGTGCACCAGTACACAAAGAAAAGTCCATAAAGACATGGATAAGCGAGTTTGGGGTAGAGGAACTTGACTGGGCCTGCACAGAGTCCTGACCTCAACCCGATAGAACACCTTTGGGATAAATTAGACTATGAGCCAGGCCTTCTCATCCACATCAGTGCCTTGCCTCACAAATGCGCTTCTGGAAGAATGGTCAAACATTCCCATAGACGCACTCCTTCCCAGGAGATTTGAAGCTGTTATAGCTGCATAGGGTGGGCCAACTAAGTATTGAACCCTACAGACGGTTATGTGGGTTCAAAGGCATGTGTCCCAATACTTTTGGAAATGTAGTGTATATTGTACATACGTGGTTTGATTGTGCAAATCATGGAAAAGCCCTAACCTAACAGCTTTAGTGGTTTAGTGGTTGATCGTATAGCTGTCATTTTTTTTTCATGTCTACAATAATTGATTTTTGTCTTTGAAACCAAGCACAGTTCCCATAACTATTTTCATTTGTTAGTTTTTGGCACAGTTGTACTAAGCATGTAAAATGCTGACACTTGGGGCATTGCTGGATCTGTAAAGACTAATAAAGCACTGGTTGTGGCTGCATGGCTGGAATCAGACTATTCATTGAATTTTGGCATGGTTGTCAGACAGAAAGGATACCTTCAGTTGGTGTTTAGAGAGGTTAAGTAATGAGTTTCCACAGCAAAATAATGATCACACAACAATCTGGAGACACTTGTCCTCAAGTCAGGAGGATCAACAAGAAAATAGAATGTTTGCCTTTCTTTGAAATGTGTTGAGTTTACCGTATTCTCTTTTAAGAGAAATGTGTGACCTGCAAAAAAAGTTTTTTTTTTTTTTTTTGTTTAATTTTTTTTTTTTTTTAATATATATTCATTTCCCGTTCGATCCGGTCCCGAAGGCATAGAGAAACTCGGAACAGAGAAGTTTTTGTTTCTGCTACAAAGCATGATTGATATTGTATCCACTAATAGGCTGTGCTTAACTGACGGGAAACTAGCAAAATCATGGAACCGAGATCCACTTAGGGAACATTCCCAAATCTAAGTTATGTGTGCCAGGCCCCGAGACACTTGAAGACTTTGTCCATTTTTGGGCAAGATGTTGCATGTTAAGCTTGGCTCTCTCGCGAAGTCTTTTGGGTGGTATTTGGGGACCTCATGCCGGGCCTTTATACTAGGAGGCTCTCCTGGGAAACCTAGGCTTTTTTTATAGCAGAAATCTTTTGCAGATGTTAAACAAGCTTAAAATGAAGATTCAGCTCATGTCAAGGACTAGTAACTGTTTATTAAGGAACATAGTATTTTATGTGTAGGACCCATTGCCTTTCATCTTGATTCATATTCTCATATACAAATTATTATGTTTTTTATTTTTTCCTTTTTTTTTTTTTATGTGTGAATGTATGTCAATATTTAACAAAATTGTTGTCTTGCAGTTTATATCAGATGAATGCCACCTGTTGGGCAAGAGGCACAGCATGTTTAGGCATTCGGGTGATTTTTTTTTTTCTTTTGCACTGATCTAAATGCAGCCTATTGTTTTTAATGGACCTCACACAGGTGCTTAAACTTGAACTGTGTATACAGTAGATCATTAAAAAAATAAAATAAAAATCTGTCTCTCTATGGGCGTACACATGCGTACAAAAGAAATAATAACCTCACGCTACTGAATAAACTAGAAAAAATAAAATATATAAGTCAAAATAAAAATAAGAATAAGTAACTCTTCCTGAGAGCCGGTTCACACAGGGGTGTCCTGGGATCGGACTTCAGGTTGCCCCAAGTCGCCCGGTTTAGAAAAGTAATGGAAGTGAATGGAGCCGTCTTAATGCACACTACTGCAGTCGCTCCGACTTCAGAAAAGATTCCTCTACTACTTCAATCCGACTTCTAGGTGACTTGTACCCATTGATTTCAATGGAAGTTGCCTAAAAGTCGGATCCCCTGTCTTAACTGAAGCAACTTTCCAGGAAGTAAAAATAGTTTTTCAGGCAAACCCATCCCTCCCACAGAGCTGATTATTGTTTGGCCACTGGAATGTCGCCTGTCCTGGAGGCAACTTGAAGTTGCCTTGTAAATTGCCTGGAGTCGCGCTGTGATTCATACTCAAGTCTTGTCCTAGCTGCCTCCCAAAGTCACGCTGGAAGTCGTGTTGCCCCTGTGTGAACCGGCTCTTAGCCGAAAGCAGCTGCCACCAATTGTGTTATCGCTACACTGTATATAGAAACAAAACTAAATATTCGTGAAGCCCCTCTCGGCTTAATCATAAAGTGAAAAAATTATAAAAATTCTCACAAATGCGCATCAATCAAAGAATATAAACCATAGAATCCTATATACAGGTGTGTAAATCGTACATATTGGATTTCAGAATTGTGCACAAGTATCAAAAAACAGTCAAAAAAGTGTGTAGTCCATAAAGAAGTCCCATACACCATACAATCTTTGTACAATCTCTGTGCAATCTCTATATGAAAATCCGGAAAATATCCTTAAAGCTGTGTGCTTTTTATATATCAAAACACACCACAGCAGTGCCCTTCACCACCCTATCTGGGTATCTCCTCACCTAATACTGTGGACCCCAGGGTGTATAAATAGTCACGTGCGCTTTTTAATGCAATGGCTTAGCTGGTCATCCACTCCAAATGCTGGGTCTCAGATTACAATTTCTCCGAAGCAGTTCAGCCAGAAAAGGAAAGCACAGACATCCAATAGTGCAGACCATTTCACAAAAGTTTGCACTTTGCATGTATTCCTTAATAAACAGGCAAGGTATAAAACTGTCAAAAGCCATTATCAAAGATGGCGTCTCGACTCCGCCCAGAATGACAACCTCCCTGCCCAGCTGACGCGTTGCGCCCTGATTGGCTTTCTCAAAGGATGACAAAAGAGGGGTCATGAAATGGTCTACACTACTGGATGTCTGTGCTTTCCGTTTCTTGCTGACTTGCACCTGCTTCTGAGAAATTGTGATCTGAGGTCTAGCATTTGGAGTGGATGAACATCTGAGCATTAAAAAGCGTATGTGACCCCATTTATACACCTTGAGGTCCACAATATCAGGTGAGGAGATACCCAGAAGGGGTGGTGAAGGGCACTGCAGTGGTGTGTTTTGATGTGAAGAAAGCGGTAACACGGATTTAAGGAAATTTTCCGGTTTTTCATATAGTGATTGCACAGAGATTGTATAGTGTATGGGACTTCTTTATGGACTACACATTTATTTACCGATTTTTTTTTTTTTTTATACTTGTGCACAATTCTGAAATGCAATATGTATGATTTACACACCTGTATATATGATTCTATGGCTTGAATTCTTTGATGTATTTGTGAGATTTTTTATTTATTGCACATGTCACAATGCTTAATTAAGCTAATAGCGCTTCACGAATATGTCGTTTAGTATACACATGTACGCCACACTCCCTTAGGCTGGGTTCACACTATGTGCGGAGCGGCTTGCAGCAGGGGTCCGCTGCGTCCCTGTTCACTGCTTCAGGGGTGAATCCGGTGTCCTGCCGAAAATGTTCCCCCGGCGGATTTGGACCCCCCTGTACTGCGCAGGCACAGCGCTTGCGCAGTACAAGCCTCCGAAAATAGCCGAACATGTAGAGCTGACACTCAGCTCTACACGGCGCATGCGCCAATATGCCGCATGCTCCTTATGCTAATGCCGCACGCTCCCTAATCTACTGCTACTCTGCAAGGGGCTGGAGTGATTTAAGCAATAAAGTACACATCTTAGCAGGGCATGTTGATGGGCGCATTTGCACTTTTTACTCACAAAATGATGCACAGAGATGATGAGGGCAACAATGTTGATGGACAATTTCAACACTTCTCACACTTTATGGTTATTATGCTTATGACTTACATTTACATTTAACTCACAAAATGATGCACAGAGATCGTTCGTTGGTTAAATAGGTTGCATAAATATATATCACAATTTCACTCTACTTGCTCTGCCTATGCCAGGGGGGTGAGCGTTCTGATTCGTCAGGATGTACAGTTCCAATGCATACAAAAGCTCATTAACCCGGGGGGAAGATATGTGTTCTTATTGTGTAATATATCACGTTTCATGTATTGTGGTGGGTATGTATATCCCACCTCCTTATTCGGCCGAGATCCTCAGGTGTCTGGCAAACTTTATGGCGCGGTTCCCAGATGTTCCGCTGCTGGCAGTGGGTGACTTTAACAATTATATTAACCACAATCTGGACAAACTGCCAGTGCCAGCCAATGTGTCCATCCGAAATGATGGGTCCACATCCTTTGCCGGACTACTTGAGGAGCTTGGGCTGACGGATGTGTGGCGAGTGAGCCATCCTCAGGTTAAACAGTATTCCTGCTGTTCCACAGCACATGGGAGCCTATCTAGAATTGATATGGGATTAGGTAATGCCCCATTGTTACAGCTGGTTATTGACTCTGGATACGGAGACAGACATATATCTGACCACTCCTCCATGTGGGTTACGATTACGCTACCTACTACTGTAAAACCTAAAAGCTGGAAACTGAATCCGTTCTGGCTTTCTCTGTTCCCGAACCCAGACCCGATAAGGGAGAACTTGAAGTGGTTCTTATAGGAGAATATAGACTCCGCCAGGGTGGGGGTTGTCTGGGATACTGCTAAGGCTTTTTTGCGAGGGCAATTTATTACCACTATTAACAAGATAAAAACGGACACGAAGGCCTGGGAAGGGGAGGTTTGCCGGACACTGAGGGAATCGGAGGAGGCATATATTTCTAACCCCACTGCGGATACAAAGAGGGTCTGGTTGGGGACACAGGCAATGTCTACTCAGCTGGCTCTGCAGCTTGCTGAAAACGAGCGGTTTTTCCTGCAGCAATCCCATTTTGAGGAAGGGGAGTCGACGGGCCACATGCTGGCCTTATTGGCGAGGACGCCAGAGGTCTACCTCAATGGTTTCGACCCTCTGTAATTCCCAGGGGATAGCCCACACCCAAACTTCTATGATAACGCAAATCTTCAGATCATTCTATGCTGATCTATACACTTCAAAAGTACAGCCCACTGAGGGAGACATGCTAGGATTTCTGGGGGAATGTGAACTGCCCCGTTTGTCCGCTTCGGACGCAGCTCTGCTTGATGCCCCTATATCGGAGAATGAATTGGCTACTGCATTAGAACAGACTCAGAATAACAAGTCTCCGGGGGCAGATGGCATCCCGTCCGAGGTATACAAACGATATGCTGCCACATTGTTACCTATGCTCGTAGGGGTCTATAATGAGGCTCTTAGAGAGGGTGTACTTCCGGACTCAATGAATGAAGCTGTTATAATAGTTCTGCTGAAACCCGGTAAGGAAGCCTCACAGCCTGACTCCTATAGGCCTATCTCTTTGCTTACAACCGATGTCAAGTTATTGGCACGGGTGATGGCAACAAGATTGTCAAAGGTGGTCCACAAGCTGGTCCATGCGGACCAGTCGGGATTCATACCTACTAGATCCACAGCTCAAAATATAAGGCGACTTTTCTTAAACCTACAGCTGCCGGTTGAGAATACAGGCAACAGGGCCATTTTTTCACTGGACGCACCTAAGGCCTTCAACAGTGTCGAATGGCCCTATCTGTGGAAGGTGATAGAACGGGCAGGGCTGGGTGTTAACTTTATTAATTGGGTCAAACTACTGTATGCTAACCCATCAGCCAGAATCAGGGTTAATGGGGAGCTTTCGGGCCCGATTCCATTGTTCAGAGGCACTAGGCAGGGGTGTCCGCTCTCCCCCCTGCTGTTTGCCCTGGCACTGGAACCTCTAGCCACATGAATAAGGGGGGACAGTGCGATAGTAGGATGCAGGCGTAGCACGGGGACGGATGTTATCTCCCTATATGCAGACGATACCCTACTATACCTGGGTGATACACAGGGCTCCTTGTCTACTGTTATGCATTGCATCAAGACCTTTGGTGCATTGTCTGGCTTCTCCATTAACTGGAATAAGTCGGTACTCATGCCGTTAGATCCCCTGACGGTACCCCTCCCGGACTGTGCTTCGATGATACAAATTGTGTCCTCCTTCCGCTATCTGGGGGTGCAGGTGTCCCCGGACGTCTCTCAATACATTCCTCTCTATCTTGCCCCGTTACTCGCTAAATTTAGGGCCAAGTGTAGTGCCTGGTGTAAATTACCCTTATCGGTAGTTGGGAGGGTGAACCTCATAAAAATGGTGTGGGCGCCTCAATTATTATACATAAGTCATAATTCCACGGTGTGGATTCCACGCTATTGGTTTGATAGGAATGACTCCCAATTTAGAGAACTGATTTGGCGCAAGAAAACGGCGAGGATTAGACTCTCTATCTTACAGTATAACAAGGATGAGGGGGGATTGGCGGTTCCACACACCAGAACCTATTTTCTAGCAGCTCAATTACAGCAGCTGGGAGGTTGGGGACTGGTAGATACATCCGTAGACTTCTGGCCACTCCGACAGACGAGGCCCCGGCGTTGTCTGGCTTGGAGCCTGGCCATGCACATTTATTGGGTGGGACCCCTTCTCTGCTCCTACTAAAAACTCTGTGGTTTTCTGTTAAACGACTATTGGGTGTTAGGGGATTCCTACCACTCACCCCCATCTGGAGTAATCTTCATTATAGAGAATTTTACAAACTTACAGGATTTAGACAATGGGAAGCTGCAGGGCTCAGATACTTAGCACAACTTTACAATGGCCGGGTCCTCAAATCCTTTTTGGAACTCCAGGCTGAGTTTGATATACCTCGCTCTCACTTTTTTAAGTACCTGCAGTTGCGTCATGCACTACAGGTACAATCCAGGCAGAGGCCACTTAGACTAACGGACCATGCCATAATCCAGGGGATTTTTATGGAAGGAGAAAAAAAGGGTATGATTTCAAGGGGCTACAATATTTTGCTCAACCCGCTCCAGGATCCAACTAGTTTACCATGTAGGGTTAAGTGGGAGGAAGATGTGGGGTCTATCAATGGGGAAATGTGGAATGTCTGTTTGACGGCTGCTCCTATGGTCTCGGTGTCTCCCTCTCAGAGGCTGTCACATTTATACCTGCTGCACAGGGTATATAGAACTCCGGCCGGGCTACATGATTGGGGGCTCAGAGACTCCCCACTGTGCCCCAAGTGCATGAGGGATCATGGTGACCTCATGCATATGTTCTGGAAATGCCCCAAACTCTTCCGATACTGCACTGAGGTGCTTGATGTGATTACACAGGTGTTCGCCTTCGCTGTCCCGAGATCACCCGTTGTATGTCTGCTGGGTGCCCTGGATGAAGAACTCCTATCTCCGCCGGTTTTTACGGCGGTTATCCGTTTACTATATGTGGCACGCAAGCTGATAGCTCAGCTTTGGATTACTCCCAGGGTACCCACCAAAAGACAGTGGATTGATCAGGTGAACAAACTACTAATTAGAGAAAAACTGACATATCAGCATAGGAATGCCCCGCGTAAGTTTAACTCAATGTGGCAGGCCTGGCTTGATGTCCCGGGGTTAGCATCCCACCAATTGGTTAAAGACGGATTACTGCAATGCTAAAAGCGGCGCCAAACTATAGGGGGGATTGATTTAATAGATTGTGATGGGCATTTTGGAACCACATAATATGATGGTGGGCGGGGGGTACACGTGCGGAGTGATCACCTTCGTGTTTTCCTCGTTTACTGCTATATGACACCATTTGGGGGGGAGGGGGGAGAAGAGAGAGAGGTTAACTGTAGGATATGTAGTGTTCGGCTATTTTCGGAGACTAGCCGCCGCGCCTGCGCAGTACAAGGGGGTCCTTATCCGCCCGGCGGAACTTATTTGG
Organism: Rana muscosa; assembly: GCA_029206835.1. Taxonomy (NCBI): domain Eukaryota; kingdom Metazoa; phylum Chordata; class Amphibia; order Anura; family Ranidae; genus Rana; species Rana muscosa. The sequence continues at coordinate 113,854,519 of CM055123.1, read as the reverse complement.
CAGAACACCGGTCCGAATTCTTGCCTGAATTCAGACTTGAAACGGAGCCAAAGATACACATTACCCTTCTGCTGTGCGCTCCATGGCCGCCCCGAAAGATGTGTGAACCAGCTCTATTGAGAGCCAGTCACAATCTCGCGTCATGCGAATTGGATGCCGGGAAATCCTCATCCAATTTGCATAAGTGTAAACTCAGCCTCAATAAAAAAAAAAAAAATCTATAAGAATTGTTACACATGTGTGTATGTGTGTGTGTGTGTGTATATATATATATATATATATGTGTGTGTGTGTGTGTGTGTGTGTGTGTGTATGTGTGTGTGTGTGTGTGTGTATATATATATACACACACACACACACACACACACACACACACACACACACGTGCATGTGCAGACCATCTTCTGCCACAAATATGTGATCTTTATACATCAGTAACATGTGCATGTACCCTTTGATAGAAGTAGGTCATAAACGTATGCTGACCCTCAAATTAAAAAAAGCTGTTAATACTCAAAAACCTTGCCAGATCCTAGCCCTCTGTGCAATTTTTTATGCCTCAGTGGTTTCTTCACAGTGTGCTGTTTGCTCCATATTCCCTTATATAATATTACGTTTTTTTTTAGAATTAAAGGCGTAAATAAGATTATCAAGCAGCTTGTCAATTGCTGAGCCTGCCCACATCCACACAAATGTGCTGAATCCTTAGACTTTTCATTTAAAGGAGATTTACACACTATACACGCTGAACATATACAACCGAGCAGCCAATCTAATAATGCTGAGATCTACAAGAGTCTTACTGTATATACTCGAGTATAAGCCGAGTTTTTCAGCACTTTTTTTGTGCTGAAAATGCCCCCCCTGGGCTTATACTCGAGTCACCTTTTTGTGCCTGATCTCCCGGACTTTGGGGACCCGTTACCGGCCAAACTTGGCACAACACATGTAGCCCCACTCTTCCTCTACAAGGGTGAAAAGTTTGTTGTCCAGGGGACCTACGGCCGGGGAGCACTGATTTTTCAAACCCGGGCACCCCTTCTATAGACTCCCATGTTAAACTTTGGGGACCCGGTACCGACCAGTCTTAGGTCCCCTGGACCCAAAACTTTACACACATCTAGCCCCATGTCTCCTCTATTGGTGGTGCAACAGATCGGTGGTGATCCGAACGGGTCACCCTGTTCGGATCGGATCACCACGCGATCCGCGGAGCACTCGGGAGCCTCGGCCGTAGGAAAGGCCGCGGCTTCGGCCTAGCTCCGGAGCGGCGGCCATCTTGGTACACCCGGCGGCGCCCGCTGTAGTGACGTTCCACCGCCATCTTGCTCCACCCCACACTCCTGCACAGTAATGATAGAGAAGGGGCCAAGCGGACATCTTGTTACACCCAACGGAGTTTTAGATTTCAACACAAAACGGTGCTCATCAGCTTTAATACATTATTTGGAAATCCATCGGACTGTTTACATTTAAAATTTTAAAAGCAGCAGCAAACCTTACATGATTGCTAATGTGACGGAACACCTCTGATTTTCACATTTAACATTTAGTTAAATGTGAAAATCAGAGGTGTTCTGTCACATTAGCAACCATGTAAGGTCAGCAGGTTTGCTGCTGCTTTTAAAATTTAACATGTAAAGAGTCCGTTGGATTTACAAATACTGTATTTAAGCTTATAAGCTCTGTTTTGTGTTGAAAATAACTGTGAAATCTAAAATTCCGGTGGGTGTAACATAATTTTTTAATTTTTTTTTGCCAATCCGAAAATGATCCGATCCGTGGCTCTGATCCGAGGATCGATCCGTGAGTTTTTTGATCCGTTGCACCCCTATCCTCTATAAGTGTTATTTGTCTGGGGGACCTACAGCCGGGGCACACCTATTTTTCAAAGCTGTGCACCCCTTCCATAGACTCCCATGTTAAACGTCCGTCTAGTCATGGGCACAGTGAGGCATGCACATGGACACAGTGAGGCAAAGTGAGGCATGCAGATGGACACCCTAGACTTGTACTCGAGTCAATACGTTTTCCCATTTTTTTGTGGTAAAATTAGGTGCCTCGGCTTATATTTGGGTCGGCTTATACTCGAGTATATACGGTATATTAGTACATAGGCAGTGAGGTCTCCACCTGCAAGTTCCACGCTCTACCAACATGCTGCAGCCAGTACAAGGTGGGCCTTGCTGTGCTTGGTTAAAAAGATTCTAAAAGTTAATTTTATTTTTTATTTTTTTAAATTACAAACATTATTATTATTATTATACACGATTTATATAGCGCAAACAGTTTACGCAGCGCTTTACAATGTATAGGGGGGGGGGGGCAACACAATTACAGTACAGTTCATTACAAAAGGTACAGAAGGGCCCTGCTCGTAGTGCTTACATTCTAAAGGTAGGGGGTGGTGGTACAAAAGGTAATGGCTGCAGAGAATGATTTGATGGGGGTTGCATACTTGCCTGCTATGTGCAATGGTTTTGCATAGAGTAGCCCTGATCCTCTTCTCAGGTTTCCCGCAAGCTCTCCTGGCTCTTCCCCCTTGACCAGTTTCCCCAATAGCAAGCCGCTTGGTGTGCTCACTCCTGAGTCTTTCTCTGTGTCCTTTACTGTGTGTCCATAAGACGCACAGAGCCACGGCTCGCTCCCGTTGCTGTGTTTCAGCCAATGAGGCAAGAGAGACCCGGGCCAGCCGAGGCTCCCGTGCACATCCCTGGGTCGAGAGGGGGGCTCAGGTGAACATGAGGAATGAGCTGTAGGGGGAGCAGCGCACAAAGTTTTTTACCTTCATGCATTCTAAAGCTTCAGCCTTTACAACCACTTTAATATAATTTATTTTAAATATCAAAGTTTCCTACTGCAGCAATATAGAGATCTCAGTTGTGGGACTGGCAGAGTCAGAAACTTAATCTGGGAACACTAATATTGAGGAGGCCAGTGGGTCTTTCATTTTAGCAGGTGCTAGCCATACTTGCCATCCCTGTAATTTTGTATCATGAGCAATATAAAATGTCAGGTGTAAAAACTTTTTTATATTTTTTTATTTATTTTAGACTATATAAAATTGCAGCAACAGGAGTTGCGACACTAAAAGTCATCCAAGTCATAGATGTTATAATTGCCAGAGCTGGCGTGGTTTTTCTATTTTGCCCTACAGCCAGCCACCAATTGTATTAATACCTACTCTAAAAAAAAGCAGCTTCAAAATGTTTGATTTGTGCCTATGGGGCATCTCTGAACATTCTTCACCTAGGACAAATGAAAAATTATGCAGTCAGTGTATTCACAATACAGTACATGTAAAAATGTGAATGCAAAAGAGTGTTCATTCGTAATGCATGTTCAATGATATAATGTGTTTGTTGGAATGTGCGTATGTTTTTAATCAAGACATTTCCTAACTTCCCACCATAGTGAAGGTGACCTTTATTTTGCACAGGCAGTGACCAGTGCTTCAGCAATGCAGTATAGTTGTATATTTAAAGGAATTGTGCAATCCTAAATCACAAACTTACAAAACAAGTGAAATCCCAAAAAGTGATTTAATCAAACAACCAGTGGGAAAAAACTGATAATTTTTCCAAAAATTAAAAGCATCTTTAAGTCCCAAAAAAACAAAACATAAATTAAATAATGGTAAGTGTTCATATAAAATTCCAATGCAGCACCTGAATGTCTGCAATATTCAATATAGAAGGATAAAAACAGATGGGCTCTTACCGGGCAAGATGGACCCCAGATTATAGGGATCAAACACGCTTCGTTAATTGATCTGGGGTACATCTTGTCCGGTAAGAGGCCATCTGTTTTTATCCTTCTATATTGAATATTGCAGACATCCAGGTGCTGCATTGGAATCTTATATGAACACTTACCATTATTTAATTTATGTTTTGTTTTTTGGGACTTTAAAACACTTTACATTTTTGATTAATTTGATCAGTTGTTTTCCCACTGGTTGTTTAATTAACATCACTTTTGGGTATTTCACTTGGTTTGTAAGTTTGTGATTTAGGATTGCACAATTCCTTTATATATATATATATATATATATATATATATATATATATATATATATATATATATATATTATTTGAATTGAGTATTTAATTCTTGGAAGTAGTGGCACGTACACATATAAAATAATTAGCAATCTTTTCATGTTTATACAACTAATTATAATATTAATGGTCACATCATCACTTTGGTAAGTGCAGAATATTTAATTTATATATCTAATGCAGTATAGTTGCCTGTGTATATACCCACTTCACACCAGGTAGGGCATACGCTAGATTTATGGAACCTGAGCTGAAAAATATGGATTTGCTATTCAGTGGCAAAAGCACTCATATCAGAACCCCCAAAAAATGACCCACTAGAGCTGACTTGTAATTACAGCAGTGCGGACTAAAAAAATGATGTCCCCGTCATTAGACTCAAGACTATCACTTGATATTTAGTTTGCTTTCACCAATGGCATTCACTCAGTGGAATCCAGCCAGAAGCCGATGGGCCTTTATATGGTTTCTTCCACCAGGAAATCTCTGGAGCACAAAAATATCTACTCATTCTCTTGGGCCACTGAAGCTATTAGGAAACCAGTTTTTAAGACAGTTGTGCTACTATTAGAATGCCGCGAGTTAACGGGGGAGACTAACAGTACGGCTACGTATTTTAAGACCTGGGGATTCCAAAGCTGAGCTTACACAGAAATCCATGTTTCATTCCTTTTTGAAGTAAGAACAAGTACAATCATAATGTTAGCAACACACTCCTGCATTTCTTTGTTTTAACCTCAGCAGAGATTTACAGGAATATGTTAAATATGCAGCTGAGGAAAATGAGACGAGCAGAATGTATCTGATCTTCTTCTAAAAGGCTGTTGCACTGGTTGCCAAGCAACAAATTTTCAAGAACTCTGCCGTAATGTGTGTTCGCCAAACCCTTTGTGCTCCCAACGGCAAGACGGAGCTGAAGTTTGCAGATGCGCAGCCGTGGAGGTTTCCAAATCCAGCCTCCTAGCAATTGTATTTCAAAGAGATTAGTCCTCACTGACCGGTTATGATAAAAGTGAAATATTTATTTCCCTTTAAATCGGGGGTGTGTGGTGATGGTTCTGGAGGAAATCCCTTCCCTTTTCCATGTAATTGTATGCTTATATCTTTTTGATGGATGTGTCTGTAAAGAGAAAGATGACATTTAAATCTTTCTTTTTCGTTTGACTTGGCTAAATACACGGTTAAAGCTTACAGCTGTTACAGCTTCCTGTTAATTTTAGAAATATATCTGTAATTATTTACATATAGTTGGTAATTGTGAATAAAGACACAGATCCATACATTGCATTGAGTCCCTCTTCGGTGCTCCTGACCCCTCCCTCCTGTTGAGTGCCCCCACAGCAAGCAGCTTGCTAAGGGGGCACCCGAGCCAAGCCACTGCTCTGTGTGTCCATTCAGACCCGCCCCCTCTCTCCGCTCATTGGCTCACTGACTTTGACAGCAGCAAAAGCCAATGGTGCTTCGCTGTTGTCCTGGCCAATCAAGAGAGAGAGTCCCGGACAGCCGTGTCTCTTGTGCAACATCGCTGGATGGAAATGGGGCTCAGGTAAGTATTAGGGGGCCTGCTGCACACAAAGTTTTTTTATATTATCTAATTTCTCTTATAGTCCATGGACTGACACAGCTGGATACTGTAAACGTGTGGGTATATGTCCCTGCTCGCAGGAGAAGATCTAGGCAGAATGTTAGATGTTAAAACGTTCTAGAACAAACCAGAGCTGAACAGCCCCGCCCAGGGGGGCGGTCCCTCCGGACATTACCCTCCCACCTGCAGCTAGCAGACCTCAGTTTTTTTCTGCCTAGCAGAAGGAGAAGACGTGGCTCTCTCAGGAGCCAGTCTCCTGGAAGATTTTACTTTTAAATTTTATTCCTTTGGGAATTTTATTATTTTATTTTTGAGACCTTCAATCAACTGTCGGCTGGGTTGGGTACACTGGTATCCTCGTAGTCTTCCCTGTCCGACCATTGAGCGTGCTGATCCTCGCCTTGTGTGCGTGAGACTCAGTTCACGACATACCCCATGACTCCAGGGGTGGCCGGGTTGCTTTCAAGCTCCCGCGGTCCTCTCAAGATTGAACAGTACTTGACTGACTGTATCTCTCGCGGTGGACCGGGCCGACAGCTACGCAGTACGACTCTGTGATAGGTCTGTCTGAAACAAGCCAGTGGGTCCCTGAAAGGGACGGGTAAGTAGTCTCTCCTACTGCAGGTGAGTACATGCTGGCTGTGTTTCTGTGTGTGGGGGTTTCTCCCTGTCCCCCCCCTGTTATGCTGCTCTCTGCACCCTGTACTGGTGCTGTGCTGTGGGGTGCTTGGGGGTCACTCTGGCCTGGCTGGGCGCTCATGTCTGCAGTTTTTTCTGGTGTGTGAGGTGATTATTGCGTGCGCCATTGGCGCGCATTAGAGCTTTGAATTTCGCGCTCGGTGGCCATCTTGGCGTTCAGTGGCGCAGTTATAGCTGCGGCCATTTTCTTGTGGCCGCCGCGCATTTATTTCTGGCGGCGGCGCGAATCCCCTCACAATCTCCTCACAGACTGAGCGGTCCTTAAGGGTTGGTGGGTCCTCCCGGGTATCCCCTCCTCAGCGTAGCCAGTGGGTGGACTGTATATTCACTGTATAGTGTATAAGGTCTCAGAGGGTGGCGTTATGGAGTCTGATACACCTGCTCTCCACACTTGCCTGGGGCAACTGGCAGTGCTGCACAGTTAAACATGTTCAAATGTTTCCTGCACCTGCGGTCCTTATGGACCAGTTGTCAGCAGTCCTGGAATAATTCCTGTCAGAATGGAAGCGGTGTGCGAGCAAAAGGAGCTATAAGCCCCCTCCCCCCACAAAAATCTTTACTGAAGGGGTGCTCTGAGTCAGATATGAGCCTAGCTACTATGCTCAGGACCCGACCTCTGAATATTTAATGCTTATGAACAGGACATTCCCTTGTGAGGAAGACTCCAGTTCTGTGTCAGTGAATGACAGGGTGCTTGTAAGTGATCTCATTGATGTGAGGAACACTCTCAGGCTGGAATTGCTGTGACAAGCTTTTCTTTTACACAGTTTCCTCACTGTTTTCCTCACACTGCCTCAAGAGCAGCATGGATGAGGGAGGACTTTATTCATTTATGTCTGTAGTCCCTGTGAGCCTTATGTGTGATACCTGAGGTAACATTTCCTGGGGAATGATTTGAGCTCTGACAGACACACGGTCTGAGGATCAGAGGTTACCTGTTACCTGCATGCTGCTTCAGCAGCACAGTCAAGCAGGTTGGAATGATACAGAGAAGATTATGCGCCTCTGCGCCATAGTTTAAACTCATCCTATACCTCTACACTGCATACATTCACAGTGTATGTATGTGTTATTGGTCTCTGTGTCTGCGTGGCTGTCCCCACGTTCCAATGCTGTGTTTCAGTGCCATACATGATATAAACGTACAAAATATGTTTATGCACAACTCCAGATACATTCACAGTATATGTATGTATTATACTCTCTGGGTTGGCGGGGGCTCCGGTGTCCTCCCGCACTCTCATGGTATGTGCGCTTCAGCTCTCTGCATAGTATAGACATGTTCAATATGTTTATTGCACATATTATACATGTTTACAGTATGGGTATACTGTTTGCGTGGGGTTCCTCCGGGTACTCCAGTTTCCCTCCACGCTCCAATGGAAATGCACAGCATAAACATGTGCAATATGTTGATTCACATGCTATCATTCCTACACGGTATCTGTGTGCTGTCTGCGTGGAGTTCTTCCGGGTGTTCCGGTTTCCTCCCACACGCTGACGGTATGTGCGCCTTTGGCCTTCTGCACAGTTAAACATGTTCAATGTTTATCACGCATGCTATAATACCTACACGGTATGTGTAGGCAGTCTGTGTGGTTTTCCTTCGGGTACTCTGGTTTCCTCCCACACTCCATTGGTATGGGCGCTTCGGCGCTATGCACAGTCTAAATTTGTGCGATTGGATATCCACATACTAACATACCTACCCGGTATGTCTTTGCACTCTGCGTGGGTTTCCGCCCACGCTACATGACATGCATGCCTTTGGTGCAATACACAATGTAAACATACACATTATGTTTATACACTACACTAAATACATTCACAGTAGTTGTAGGTATTGCATTCTCTGAGTATGCGTGGGGTACTTCAGTACCTCCCACGCGCCAACGGTGTGCGCGCCTTCGGTGCTATGCACACATGAGCTTGTGCAAAATGTTTAGCACTCACACTATAATACCTACACGGTATGCGTATGCAGTCTGCGTGGGTTTCCGCCCACGCTACATGACATGCATGCCTTTGGTGCAATACACGGTGTAAACATACACATTATGTCTATACACTACACTAAATACATTTACAGTAGCTGTAGGTATTGCATTCTCTGAGTATGCGTGGGGTACTTCGGTTCCTCCCACGCGCCAACAGTGTGCGCGCTTTCGGTGCTATGCACACATGGGCTTGTGCAAAATGTTTAGCACACATACTATAATACCATACACGGTATGCGCATGCAGTCTGCATGGGTTTCATCCGGGTGCTCAGGTTTCTCCCCTGCATTCCAATGGTGTGCGCATTCTCAGCGCTATGCACAGTATAAACATGTGCAATTTGTTTATTCGCAGGCTAACATACCTACACGGTTGTGTACGCAATCTGCGTGGCTGGTTTACGTCCAAGCCCCGATGATGTGCGCGCCTTCGTCGCTGGCACAGTATATACGTGTTTAATGGGTTTATCCACAAATACTAAACTACATACGCCGTATGTGGTGGTATTATGCTCTTTGTGGCTGCATGGGTTTCCTCCCACACTCTCCATTTGTGCGTTTGACGCAATACATAGTATAAACTATGTGTTTGCACAATCGGCACCTATCCATGGGTAGCTGCTGGATGGAGCATTGTCACAAGGATCCCTGGTTTCAGGGGTATCACTTTCCACCTGCTTTCAGTGGTGATCAGAAGCGCTGGCTTGGACTGTGTTCGCCAGGTTGGGGTTAGCGTTACGCCCGTTAGTGGCTGCGTCTCTGGCATTTTTTATAGCTCAATGACTGGGCAAAAGCCTCTGCTTCATCCATCAGTCGTCTAGCAGGTGCACTACAACTGCTTTAGCCTTTAGGGTCTCTGTGCCCGGGGTGGGTTTGCGCCACCTGTGGAGGCTGAGGTACTAGTCCTCTGACCGAGTTTCTAGGGAAGTTCCGTCAAGTTGCCTTTATTGGCCAACATTTGAGGCACCTTGTACACTGGGGCCTCCCTTCTCAGATACATTGCGGAGTCTCTTTGGGATTTTCATACATCTCGCTGCAAGATGGTCCTGTCGGCCGTGTGCATTGCAGGCAAAGGGTCCTTGCATCCGGAGGTGTTTCCACCTTCTTTACCGGAGGTGGGGCACCGGAAGTGGACCTTGTGGCCTCTCGACTCACTCGCAAGGTGGCAAGATCGTGGTCAGGTCCAGGGACCCCTGGGCGGACGCGTCTGACGCGTTGGAAGCCCGTGGGGGCAGTATCACCTGATATATGCTTACCCTCCGCTATTGTTGTTGCCTCGCCGGCTTCGCAGAGTAAGGGCTGAGGCCATTCCAGTGCTCTGGAACGGCGACATTGGTACGCCGATCTACTTCGGCTAGTCGCAGACATTCCTGGCGACGGCCTATTGGGGTGGACCTTCTGTCTCATGATCCCATACTTCATCCTGCTTTACAGTCCTTGGCTTTAATGGCATGGCTGTTAAAGCCAGGTGCTGAAGGACCGAGTTCTCTCGTATTCGGTCATCTCTTCTATGTTGTTGACACGGGAATCTTCCTCCAGAAAGATATCTCACCGTACCTGGAAGGCTTACATCGCTATGTGCGAGGAACTTGAGTGGCATCCTCGGATGTATTCCGTTCCCAGGATTTTGCTGTTCTTACAGCGTGGTGTGACCCAAAAGCTGGCCTTGCATACCTTTTTTGAGGGTTGGATTTTGGCCCGGGCTGTCTTTTTCAACGACCGCTACCGGGCCATTCCTTGATTAGCACCTTTTGTACAGGGGGTTCGCCATGTGATCCCCCCTGATAAGCCTCCTCTCCCTACTTGGGATCTGATTTTGATGCATCTCGGTTCTCCAAGAACATCCCTTTGAGAATATCAGAGAGATTCCTCTCTTGACCTTGTCCCGGAAGTTGGCCTTGGTGGCCATTGCTTTGGTTAGACGGGTGTCTGAGTTGCTGGCCTTGTCCGGCAAGTCGCCTTACTTGGTCCTCCATAAGGATATGTTGGTGTTGCGCCCACGACCATCCTTCTTTTCTAAGGATGGTCTTGGCCTTTCACCTTAAGAAGGACATTGTTCTTCCGTCCTTGTGTCCTCACCCATCGCATCCCTGAGAGTTTGCGCTTCATACATTAAGATGGGTACAAGCCTTACGAGTGTACCTGTCTGCTACTGTTTCCATTCGGAAATCTGTGTCTGGTCCAAAACAGGGCCGAGCGGTGTCGTCTGCCACCGTCTTTAGGTGGATCAGGCAGACCGTCATACAGGCCTATGCCCTTAAGGGGCGGGCGCCTCCCTTTCCGGTTGCGGCGCATTCCACCAAGGCAATTGGTGCTTCCCTGGCCTTCCGACAGAAAGCGTCGGTTGCACAAGTGTGCAAGGCGACGACCTGGTCGTCCGTTCATACCTTTTCAAAGTTCTACAAGGTTGATGTGGCTGCATCTTCGGATGCTTCCTTCGGCCGCAAAGCATTGCAGGCCGCTGTTTAATGTCGCAACTCCTCCGTTGAGGAGCTCTGCTTGTTTGGAGTGAAGTATTGGTTGTTCCTTTGCTACCGCTCCCACCCTTCTGATACTGCTTTGGGTCGTCCCACACGTTTACAGTATCCAGCTGTGTCAGCCAATGGACTATAAGAGAAAATAGGATTTTTGTACTCACCGTAAAATCCATTTCTCTGACGTCCATGGACTGACACAGCACCCACCCTTCCTTTTAAGGTTTGTACTGCTTTGTTACGAACTGAGGTCTGCTGACTGCAGGTGGGAGGGTAATGTCCAGAGGGACCGCCCCCCTGGGCGGGGCTGTTCAGCTCTGGTTTTTTCTAGAATGTTTTAACATCTAACATTCTGCCTAGATCTTCTCCTGCGAGCAGGGACATATACCCACACGTTTACAGTATCCAGCTGTGTCAGTCCATGGACGTCAGAGAAATTGATTTTACGGTGAGTACAAAAATCCTATTTTTCCTCAGCTCAGAATGCATTAACATAAAAACCACCTGCCTTTACAGCCACTTGAACACTGGAAGGGATTGCCACATTTTTACTGTTCTTGTGTTGGAGAACCTTTTATGCAGTTTAAAATTAAATTGCTACTATTTGAACTTCATATTGTAACTACATGCCTTCTTCAGAGATTGGACAGTTTATTCCCAATACTGCAGTCATCATTTATAAATTTGTATACTTGATCTTCTCAAGTGCTTCTTTCCAAGCACTTCTTTAATTTTCATCATCTTTCCTCATACCCTAGGTCCCCCACCCCTGTTTAGTAAGGATGAGCTCCGGCGTGTTTGCACAGCCCATGTGCAGAGCCCGCCAGGAAGTCGGCACTGCGCTGCACTAATTCCATGCAGTGAGACATGTCCCGATGTGCGGCTGCAGAGATCGGGAAATGTCTCACTGCCTGTGATTAGCGCAGTGCCGACTTCCTGGCGGGCTCTGCACGTGGCCTGTGCGAACACGCCGGAGCTCATCCTTGCTGTTTAGTTGCCATTCTCTACTCTCTCTAGTTCAAGGATGTCTTTCCTGACAGTTGAAAAATAAAATAATGAAAAAGCTATGAGTAAGCACTATTTAAAAGTGTGAAACGCGTCAGCTGTTCCTTTGCTTTGCTGTGACTTGTAGTGCCATTTGTTTGATGCCATTTTAAATAAAAGCCACCGAAAGGTTTTTGGAGTGCGGCAGTCCATTTTTTCATTATTTTATTTTTCAACTGCCTAGTGCATCGCCAGCACCCTCGATTTCTTGACTACTGAGTGATCAGCAGAATCCACCCACCTGGAGCGGCAATCTTTCTTTCTTCCACATGTCTTTCCTGACGTTTGGTGCCCAAAACTGAATCGCTTACTCAAGATGAGATTGAACCAGTGTTGTGTCAATTTAACTAGCTTGTTTTTATACTTTCCTGATAAATGATTCAAAACGGACCTTTATGGCAAACCCGAAGTTGGAATTTGGAATTTCTGTTCTCTATGGCCATATAATGTCCCTAGTGACCCCTAAGCTGGTATATTAAAGTCATAGACAATGAAAAACCCTAGGTATCATGGACAGTGGATATTTATAGTAGTCGCACACATCACTATACATTAGGTACCTCACCCTTGATGATTTTAACCCATTTGTTGGTTTCCTGTGATGTTGCTATTCAGAAAGTATAATTTATTTAACATTAATGATCCGTGTGCATTTAAAAAATCAGCATCAGTTTCTACCTTAGAAAGCAATGTTCAACATTAGGATAAACATTAATAAACGTTAGCTCATTATAAAGACTTATTAAAGGAGTTCTGTAGTCACAACATACACTTTCATTTTATAACATCAGCATTGTAATTTCAAAACACACAATAGTTATTTTGACAAATCAATGTAAGCTTATTTAAAAAAATCTCCTTTCATGTTGTGAGCTCTGCTTGTCTGCTGGCCATTAGTTTCCACAACTTCCCACATTAAATCACACAGTAGCTAGGCGTCATAAATGACAGCCTTATTTACTACTGTATCTGTGATCGCTGCAAAATTGTCACAGCGATCACATGGTACCAGGTCCGACTGGACACAGTGATCACATGGTACCCGGTAAATAAATGGCTAAAAATATCCCATAGTTTGTACATACTATAACCATTGCGCAAACAATTCAATATTCACTTATTGGGATTTTTTTTTAACAAAAATATGTAACATAATACATATTTGTAATATTTTTATTACCGTATATACTCGAGTATAAGCCGACCCGAATATAAGCCGAAGCACCTAATTTTACCACAAAACTGGGAAAACTTATTGACTCGAGTATAAGCCTAGGGTGTGCCTCACTGTGTCCATGCCTCACTGTGTCCATGACTAGACTGACGTTTAACATGGGAGTCTATGGAAGGGGTGCCCGGCTTTGAAAAATCGGTGCTCCCCGGCCGTAGGTCCCCCGGACAAGAAACTTTGCACACTTGTAGAGAAAGAGTGGGGCTATATGTGTGCCAAGTTTGAGGTCCAGAGGACCTACTGCCGGCCGGTACCGGCTCCCCAAAGTCTGGGAGATCAGACGCAAAAAGGTGACTCGAGTATAAGCCGAAGGGGGCATTTTCAGCACAAAAAATTGTGCTTAAAAACTCTGCTTATACTCGAGTATATACGGTATTTTTTTTTAATAGCAGAAAGTAAAAAAAGGGGGTCAAGTGGTCAAAAGAAAAGTATGGCTAAGGGAAAAGTACAGCCAAAGCTCACTTGGCTGTATTTTTCCTGTGGATCGCAGGAGTGCAGTTAGTTATTTTGTGACGGCACCTGGCTCAGCCTTTCAGCAATCCACAGCTCCGCGCTCCAGTGAGCATGGGGGGGGGGGGCAGCAGAGCAAATAGCCAGTGACTGACAGTCAGGGCTCTCTGCTCAGAGGGGCAGGAAAAACTGAGTGATCAGCGGTGTATGATCGCTCAGTTTTCAGCCTTATAGAAGGCAGGGGACAGATGCGGCATCAGATCAATGCTACGTCCACCTAGGTAGGTGTAATTTAAAATTTAAAAAATATAAGCCATACTTCTCTTTAAAGCTTTTTTGGCCATACTTTTTTTGTGGGTCACAGGAGTACACTTTTGTCCCCTAAAAGAACGCCTTAAAAAATGAACTATAGGCTTCCCATTAGTGGTGCATTTTACTTTTACTGCACAAATGTGCGTTATGGTCAAACGCTTGCTTTAAAATAGATCATGGGCTCACCCAAAATGGTCGCTGGAGCACACAGCTGCAGACAACTTTGACCTGTGCTGTGACTCCTCTTCTTACTGCCAGTGCCATGCTACAAGATGCTGAATGTGTTCCCATAGAGATTCTTGCCTGATCCTTGTTTTGTCAAATTGGGTACATGCAGTATTTATCTACACCCCCCCTTACAATTTCCCTGCAATGTCACAACGTGCCCTAGTTGGCAAATGACTGCTATAAGTGCGGAAATATTTAGGTGACACTGGTGTCATTGACTAACTGTAAGCCCATGAAAGCAAAACCTGTATTGTATTACTTATTAAATCTAAAATAACTATTCTGTAATTCCTTTACTAAACTTGACAGTTAACATTCAATGATGAACTCCATATAGAAATGTGGCTCTTGGGTCACTGCTTGCTTTGGGAGGAAGAGCCCTCCAGTGACTCCTTGACAAGGTTATTGATGCATGCTTGGAGAAGGGAATGGTTGAAGAGAGAAAATTTTTAATGTGATATTGGCTAAATATAATAATCCTATTTCTCCCCATTATGTTTAGTTGTAATTTTAGTGCTGCATTACTTATAGTTCACAAATGGCCTATTGTGACGCTCTGGGGGATGAATTCGGAAAAGGAGAGCAATAAAATAGAAGGCTTGTTACCAGTAGCAAGTAATGCAATTTTACTGGTTACTGTAGGCTACAACCTTCAGGATTATAAACTCCAGTGTTGCCATAAAATAATTTTTTTTAATCACTTCTGCAGTAAAAAAAAAAAAAAAAAAACCACAGCTAGTGGTAAATAAAATGCTATCAATGATATAACCATAGTGCATATCTGCACTATTCAGTTTGCTACCTTCTTGTCCGAAGCTAGACAAAAGCCACTTGTGTTCACTGGTTACTTACCATTTGTCTTTTTTTGGTTTTGCAGCCACTGTATTCACCAGATTCTGGAGAGTGTCAACCACATCCACCAACATGACATCGTCCACAGGGATCTTAAGGTAATACTGGGGATTTTATTCTTCGTATGTTTAGTCATTTGGATACATTTTAAAAGTGTTATGCCCAGTAGTTTAGGAGTCTGTCCTTGAACTCTACCCCCCGTAGTAAATTACCCTTACCTCTGTGTGTTCAATGCTTGACTGAAAACGTAAGACCTGCAGAATGCGTTGTTCCCCCTGCGTGTAATAGCTCCACCCAAGTTCTACCAAGCAGTTGGAGATTAACCACTTCCCACCCAGCCTATTGTCAAATGACAGCTGGGTGGGACATTCCCCATTTTGGGTGGATGTCATTGACGTCCTCCCCAAACGCGCTTTGCATACAGCCGCGGGGGCGCGATCTGGCTGTGTCCACCGGATGACTGAACACTGCTTTGATTCATGCCATTCATTGTGCACAATTGTGTTGCTATCTGTGATTGGTCACAGTGATCACATGGTACAAGCAGTGGCGATCACAGATGCATGCTGCAGGTCCAGGAATAACCTTTAAAACTGGTGGATTGGAAGATGAAGGGACGTGCATGAGAGAATGACATATTGTATACGAAGGTTCGGCTGTTATTTAGCAAGCAGAAGTATTACAGATATTTATATAGTGCTCTCAATTGACACAGCACTTTACATACTATTCATTCATATCAGTCTCTTCTCTCAGGGCGCAATGGAGAAACAATCTAAGGTCCAATAATTCACATGCACCCACACATTAAAATAGGCATTAAACGTGGCAAAATTTTTTTTTATAAACCAGCTCCCTGCAGGTTTATACCATAGTATGTACTAGGACAGGCTTACCGTATTTTCCGGCGTATAAGACGACTTTTTACCCCATAAAAATCTAATCCAAAGTCGGGGGTCGTCTTATACGCCGGTTACCTGACATGTAGAATCTCGTCAGACCGCGGCCGTCCATTTTTCAAAAGCCGCGCCGCCTCCTCGTGCTGTCCTGTGATAGGCGGAACACTCAGCTTCCCAGCAGAGCCTCTGTTTAGTGTTCTGCCTATCACGGATGCCCTCTCGTCCTCGGCCTCAGATGAGAGGGCATCTGTGATAGGCGGAACACTGAACACAGTGTCTGCTGGGAAGCTGAGTGTTTCCGCCTATCACAGAATAGCACGAGGAGGAGGCGCGGCTTTTGAAAAATGGACGGCCGCAGTCTGACGAGATTCTACATGCCAGGGATAAGGTAGGGGGCACAGTGAGGATCGCAATGGGGCACAGTGAGGATCGCAATGGGGCACAGTGAGGATCGCAATGGGGCACAGTGAGGATCGCAATGGGGCACAGTGAGTCATGCAGGGGCACAGTGAGGTATGCAATGGCACAGTGATGCATGGCTAGTCGGAAGGGGGGGTCGTCTTATACGGCGAGTATATCCCAAAACCCAAATTTTATCTGGAAAATTAGGGGGTCGTCTTATACGCCCAGTTATCTTATACGCCAGCAAATACGGTACCTGTCAAAATATGCCTTCCAGTTCTGTGTGGTCAGTGCTCAGGTACTCCCATCTTCTCCCGACCTTGCTTTTCGGGTTTGCTCTGTTCGGCTGCTTGAATTTCCAGCCTACCATGACAGCCCTTCTGCACATGCACACAGGAGTGACTTCATCAGGGCACAGAGCGGGTGCTGTAAATGTACTCTGAGTTGTGCATAAGTGGCTTAGTGGCATTATCACTGACTGGCAGGGGGAAGCATTTATGGAAAAATCATTAGGTAGGGCCTCTTCTGTCATAAAAACCCTTCCTGCCGACAATACACAGATATGCTTCCTCATAGAAGGTGGGTATTTATGTCTGAGGCCGTATATATGCATACCTCTTTGTACTAGGAGTGCACTATGCGAGAGCCCTGGATCTTGTACTAATCCCAGTTCCCAGTCACCTGATTGCTGTGTTCGCCTCTGATTGGCTATCACAGTGATCAGTTATTGTACTGCCCTTCCACCCCTGTGTTTTTTTTTCCTTCTGAATGTAGAGAAAGATGCTTTATATCTTTCTCTCTGTGCAGGAGAGAAGGCTGTAAACAAATGTGTATACATAAAAAATATAGATCAAGGTTTGATCTAGGTTAGTGGCAGGGTTAGCGTTGCGGTCAAGGTGAGGGTCAGAGTTCAGTAACATTTTCTGTTAAGATTTTTTTTTTTTTTAATTAAGCTCTAGTGTCAGTGTGTTTTAGGTAGAATAAAAAAAAAAAAAAAAAAAGCAAAATGCACTCTTGTTTATGGGTACAAATAACATACACATATGTGGTATCGCTTCCATTTTTCAGGAGCAGGAAAATGTTATTTTGGGTTGTTCCTTGGTGGTAGGTCTTGATAATGACAAGAAAATAAACAGCTACTTAAAAAAACAAAAAGTTTTTTTATTATTTTTAAGCCAGTTTTCCGGTAATAATAATAAAAAAAATCGGGAGATATTTGTTACCAATCTCCACCAAAAGAGAGCCTAATTTGTCCTGAAAAGAAAACAAGAGATAATCAATCTGGATATACAATTTAGTTGCAATGATATGTACAGTTTTACTAACGCATGTCAAACTTGCAAAATTGTGTTCAGGCGTTTATTTTTGTTTTTACTTTCAGTCACTAAGGGGTTAATATGAGTGTAATACCATTTTAAGGGCCAGCATGTCTTTGGAGTGTAGTAAGGAACCAGAGTACCTGGAGGAAACCTACACAAACACATAGATAACATGCAAACTCCATGCAGATAGTGTCCAGGGTGGGATTTGAACCTTGGACCCCAGTGCCACAATGCATGCAGAAGTGCTAACCACTAAACCGCTGTGCCGCCCTTCTAAAATGTACATCTAGAAAGTCTTTGTGTAGACTATCATTATAAATAACATGAGTAGAATGAGCTTTTTGTTTGGGTTAACTACCGTACATTTTCAAAGAACTACAACTCCCAGCGAACAATACTTACAGATTGCATACACATGATTAACCAAGCGGACTTTTGTTCTCTTTCCCTCACTTCAGTGCCCTCTTACACATCTGCTAGCAGTGGTTTTCCCTTCACTCACCAGAGCATTACCGTCTTCTTACTCCTAAGCACTTACACATAAGCCTCTTGGGCTAATCATAAGACAACCAAAACACTAGATAGCTGAGGCAGTGTAAGATTAATACCTCTGCATTGCTACATCAAAGTGTTATGATTGCCACCTAGTGATCACTAATGTTATTACAAGATTATTAATTTGCTGCATTTCACAAGTTCTTTTTATAGATATCATTAGTCCATAGATTTGCAGCATGGTGTTTTTGGTCATATTAAATGGATTTTCTTTTGAGTTGAATGATTTTTTTTTTTTTTAACAGTTTAATGTCCAGTTTTGTCTGACCTCACTTGAACTCTTATTTCTGTGTAGCCTGAGAACCTGTTATTGGCCAGCAAATGCAAGGGGGCTGCTGTGAAACTGGCTGACTTTGGTCTTGCCATTGAAGTCCAGGGAGACCAGCAAGCATGGTTTGGTAAGCATGCGCAGTCTTTTCATCATTTAAATGACTGAATTCACTAGAGCTGATCCCTATACTACAGTAGCTGTTTTAACCGGTGGTTTCTTGTAAGGCCTCCAACATGCACTGGTGCCTTTAGCCCGCCATTTGCATACAAGTTATATGTATTGAAACCGTAGTCGGGTTATTGCTCATAGTGGGTAATGGAACTATTCAAATGTGCACACCTAAGCTACATTTTTAAGAAAGTGCCTAAAGTTTCACTACAGTAGTGCAAGCAAAAACACGTAAACACAAGAGGTCATAGAGATAAGTTCTGTAAACTAACATTCTTTGTGTCAGTGTACCAAATGTAGAAATAAGTCGCAGAGTTTGAAAAAAAGATGCTTATCCCTTGTCATATAATTGTTAAAGCACATAAAATCATGGATATGTATGTATTAATAGTGTCTGCTGTCTTCATTTCTGCATACATGTGTATGCCTTAGGTGTAAAGCCTTTCTCTGGTTGCCTTGTCCTGGAGCTTTAAACCCAGCATTAGATTATGCCTTTATGGCTGCTGTGGGAAATTGTGCTAAACTACAATGATACGGAGAAGGCAGTTAGATAAGACCAAGGAAATGCAGTATAATATAATGCTTTCTCTGTATTTCAGGTTTTGCTGGCACACCAGGATACCTCTCGCCAGAGGTATTAAGGAAAGACCCTTATGGAAAGCCAGTTGACATATGGGCCTGTGGTAAGTAAGGAGTCTGACTTTTCTGTGTGCTCTAGATTCATTGTTGGCTTACTGCACAGATTGTGTTTTTCTGAACAGCAAGTAAATTGATTTCCTAAACTTCTAGCCCTTTCACACTATGCCGCCCCAAGCGCTGGCGGTAAAATGCCGCTATTTTTAGCAGCGCTTTACCGCCGGATTTGCAACGATATTTGGCCGCTAGCGGGGCGCATTTAACCCCCGCTAGCGGCCGAAAAAGGGTTTCAAACTGCCCGCAAAGTGCCGCTACAGCGACGTTTTGCCAGCGGTACGGCGGCGCTGCCCATTGATTTCAATGGGCAGGAGCACATTAGGAGCGGTGAGTTCACCGCTCCTAATGCGCTCCAAAGAAGCTGCTGGCAGGACTTTTTCTGACGCTCTGCCAGCGCAACGCTCCAGTGTGAAAGCCCTCAGGCTTTCACACTGGAGTGAATGGAGCAGCTGTTTAAGGGCAGTTTGCAGGCGCTATTTTTAATGCTATAGCGCCTGCAAAACGCCCCCAGTGTAAAAGGGGTCTTAAAGTTATTCTAACGATCACGTTTTTGGTTTGCTAAATATGCCATTGAAAGCAATTTGTTTGATTTGTTCAGGTACAAAAAATGTGCCTCTGCATTTTTGGAAAGGGTCAGGGACTGCTTTTTTATTTTTTCAATGGAGAAGCAGCAGAAAAGCATGTAACGCATTTTTGATCCGTTTTTGCACGTTTTGCATCATTTAATCTGTCCAACAACAAATTGTCCAAACCAAAAGAAAAAAGAATCCTAAACGTGCCAAAACGCGGAAAGCACAGCAAAAAGCAATGCTGAAACACTCAAAAGCAACATGCATAGGTGTGAATCGAGCCTTAAGACCCATACACAAGATTGGATTTTTTGACAACGGTCCGACGGACCTGTTTTATCGGGCAATCTGACCGTGTGTATGCTCCATCGGACAAACAATTGTTTTCGGTTTTTCAACGGACAAATGTTTGCTTTGCATCCTCTCAAACTTTCCGGCAACAAATGTCCAATGGAGGATAATCCAATCGTGTCCATAGGTCCAAAGTACCAACACGCATGCTCAGAACCAATGCTAAAGATCAGACAACAATAGCAGAAGTTGCCCAAAGGGTGGCGGTTAAGAGCTGAAAAACCTCGTGATTTGGTGAAAGTTGGCTGAAAATGTTCTGCCGTATGTATGCAGAACAAGTTCACGGCCAACGCCCTACGGACCAAAATCCACGGAAAAGTCTGATGGAAGTCCGATCGTGTGTATGAGGCTTTAGAGAGGAAGAGTCAGCACTCATTTCTGCACAAAGTAACTCTGCAGTCTGGGTGTGGTTCTTTGACCAGGTGGTACCGTTTAAATGTACTGGTAGTCTGGGACCTGACTGTGCTGCCTGGCAGGGCTGATTGCATCAGAAGACTAGATGAACTGTTCACTTTTAAAATTTGCATTTCAACAGTGTCTACATCAGTTTGCATGAATTTAGCGTTACATCTGTGCATACATCAGGAATGGTTGATTTTTGTCAGCACATGCTTGAAGTTACTTGATAATAAACATGTTCTCTTTTTTTTTAGGGGTTATTCTGTACATATTATTAGTGGGTTATCCTCCTTTCTGGGATGAGGATCAGCATAAGCTCTACCAGCAAATCAAAGCTGGAGCATATGACGTAAGTTAATGGCTTCTGCAAATTCGTCTTACAAACATTGTTCAGGCATTTTCCGTGAAACACAATTGGGCCGCATCGTGTGGTTTATGACAAATCTTCTGAATCTTCTTGTTGATACATAGGGGGCTACAAGTTGTTCACAAATTCTTGGTCAAGGCAATCCAGAGGCATTGTTCTATGCAGTCTGAACTTTCTGAGAAGTACAGCAAAGCTGGAGTGTTTGACAAATACTTACAGTAAAAGTTGGAGAAAAATAAAGATACAGCAGTTGTCTATAGCAGAGTCCGTAAGATATAAAAGTACCCATAGAATGTTTGGCCACAGATTAATCACAGCTTGATGCTGAGATACCGGTAGGATGGGTTAGAAAATTTTGCCCACTATTATTTGATTATTACAGGACACCCGCATTAGAGAATCAAGGAGGCTATTGTGTTGACTTATATCAAAACATGGGAGAAGTTGTTAAGCTAGGCATGCAAAAAAAAATAAGATTCCTATTCATACGAATGGACAGAGGAATCCACCTCCCAGGACATTGTATTTTGGCAATGGCAACCACAGCTGTCCAAATACACTGATCGGCTGCTTCAGCTGCTGATCGATGGGTACATTTCTAACATGTCCATTTGACAATCTCTGTTCCCTGCTGTACTTGCCAAGTTTCAATCAGCGTATGGTCAGTTTAAGGCGTTTTATGCACTGTCTGTACTGTTAAAGTGCTATTAAAACCCAAAAACAAACATTTATTATATTGCAGCTTATCAATGTTTACTTCTGATGGCTACATTCATTTACTTCCCTTATTTTTCACCTGGTGATCCTGCCAGTAAGTCTGTTTTACAAAAGCACAAGCTCTCCAGCAGAATGTATCGGTTACAGGGATGAGACAAACCATTCAACACTAGCAGGGATGTTTACAATGATCAGTTTTTATTTATGTAAACCTTTATCACAAAAATAAAGAGGGAAAAAAAAGCCTAAACAGCAGTTAAGATAACTGCAGCGGACGTTCAAGGGGGGGGATTTGGGGGCAGGGTATAAATATAATTTTGTATGACTGTATAATCTAACAAACATATGTTTTGTTTGTGTTGCATTAAAATTTCCTGTATAGTTCCCTTCACCTGAGTGGGATACAGTGACCCCGGAAGCAAAGAATTTAATCAATCAGATGCTGACAATAAACCCAGCAAAACGCATCACAGCAGATCAGGCTCTGAAGCACCCATGGGTCTGCGTAAGTTTCTTTAAGGTTTCTTGCTGGTCCACATGGGGGAATATTGACATATTCTAGGCTGTTGGATAATTTTTTAATGTTTTTTTATTTTTAGAAGTTTTTTCAGTGACTATGAGACAAATGGATGAGTTAATAAAAACTTTGTAAATGTTTAGCAATTTTAGTTACAATTTTCATATTTGTGGTCACTCATTCTCATGTTTTATATTTGCTCATGTAGTAATGGCATTTTTTTTTTCTTTTCAGCAACGATCAACAGTTGCCTCAATGATGCACAGACAAGAGACTGTAGAATGCTTGAGGAAGTTCAATGCACGGAGAAAGCTTAAAGTGAGTCATTTCTTCTTTTTTCTACTGGCATGTAGTCTCAAGGACTCTGCAGAAGAGTGGGTCTTGTATAGTAAGAGTAGAGGAAATGAAAAGAGTGGGTGTTAGGTGACTTCTAGGTAAATGGTTCTTGGTTTCACTTCTAACAATGTACATAGGGAAAATACTGTAACTGGCATTACTACCAGCAGAATGTAGGAATTTCCTGGTTAAAATATGAACTTTTCTTGTTCCAGCATCTCATGCAAATAAAACAAAATCTCAAAGCAGAACTAAGCCAGCATCTCCCCCCCCCCCCCCCACCCCAATAGCATTTGCCTTTAACTGCAAGTATGCACAGCTTTCTTGCACATTATGCTAGACACGCACCTCATAATATGCCCACCTTCAGTGATGCAGAGTCCTCACTTCCTCATCACTTCATCCACACTATCTGCCATCTTCTCCTGGTTGTCTCCTTGGTCCTGCATCTTCTGCCTTTGACCAATTGGCCCCCACTGATAACGTAACTCCTGAACTTGCATGCTGAAGTTGCTGTCAGGTCACCTGAAACCAGGTGACAGATGCACACCATTGGGGTCAGGAGTGCACCACTAAGGTAGTGAACCCTATGGCTGACTGCTTCGAATGGAACTCTAAGTGGTTAAGCAAGGCAGGTCCACTGGAGCACTAACAGGGATCCCACAGGGAGCTAGAACCTAAGTTTCCCCAGGGCACAGAGTCTAAGATCCAGCAGGTGTTCACCAGAGTCTCTAGTGGTGAGGATGGACTGGGCTGCAACTGGATCCAGGTCTCGGCCCCCAGAGTACCCCAGCTCACGCTCAAAGTAGGCTATAGAGGATAGAGGGGAAGCAGCAGCACATGATACAAGAGATAGTGAGGGGATAAGCCAAAGGTCAAGGCATCTAGCAGACAAGGATAAACAAAGGACACGCCAAAGGTCAAGGTCACAAGCAGACAGAGATAGTCAAGAACAAGCCAAGATCTGTAAAACCGAGACGGACGTAGCACACGGCAAGCAGGAACCTAAACACTCAATAGCTTAACAAACAACGTTGATCAGCACGGCTGGCTTGCAGTGCACAGGTTAATATAGTGTTCCCTGATAGGACCTGGGGTGGAGCCATGCATAGAGGAGAGATTACTTAAGCAGCCAGGTGAGAGTGGCTGGCCTCTTAATCTGAGCACATGGAGAGGTAAGCTGAGAGACAAACATTACTGCATAACCATGACAGTTGCATTGTCCTGACACCCAGCTCTGTTTTCGTCATGTTGGGGATACAGGCAGCGTACACAAGAAAAAGGTTTAATGGGTAAAGCAGGTTTTTTGGCAGAGGCGGCTTATAAAGTCTTATCTACCAAAAATAAACATTTACATGTTATCGATTTTTCTTTCTTTTTTTTTTTTTTTAACGTTGGTTTCTCTTTAACCACTTCAAAACCGGGCACTTTAACCTCCTTCCTCTGCCCAGGCCAATTTTCAGCTTTCAGCGCTATCACACTTTGACAATTGCGCGGTCATGTAACACTGTACCCATATAAAATTATT